>OW388080.2:43531264-44814558 GCA_936449025.2 Sarcophaga subvicina | reverse complement strand
ATTCGCCTTGATTTAGTATGTGTTATATCATGAAAGTCTACTTGACATCGTTAACAGAGATGTTATCCTGCTAAACCAATTATCTTTACAATGCTGTCAACTTAACGCTTTTATTCACGTTTCTTTTTGTTCGTAGTATTATTCTGGCTCTTGTACATTAAACAACTTTATTATTAAATAAATTTTAAACATTAGTATATAACATATCGTGTTTTATTTATCACATCGGCTACCACAAATTGGCGACGAGTGAGAAAGAACAGAAAATAATAAGGGCGTAAGCTAAAAGTCACACATACATATCATCATAAAACAAAATGGACGCAAACCAATTCGAGAAATTTCTGCAAGTACAAATGCAAATTCTCGAACAAATGAAAATAACGGCTAACACTGCACCACTACATGCACAGAATAATATAACAACTAATACACTTTTAGTACCAAATTTTGATTTATTTAATCCAGCTAAGGAGCCATATAAAAATTACATCTAGCATTTTGAAAATTACACGGAAATGAAGGGCATTACGTCCAACAAAGAATATTGTTTAAAACTATTATTAAATTCCATAGGTACATTCAACATAATTACAGCGTTAACAACACCAAAAACTCCGGCTGAACTTACCTACGATGAATTAACAAAAATGCTCAAGAATCATTATTCGCCAACTAAGAACTTATTAATCGCACAACACCGGTTTTTATCTAGATACCAAAATGATCAACAAACAATAGCTGATTCTGTTGCTCACCTGCGGTCGGAGATAAGCGAGTGTGATTTTACGCCTCCCTGTCCCTGTAAAGTTTCAATAGCCGATATTTTCCTTCGGACACAGTTCATACGTGGCATTAGAGACAACCACATCCGAGAGCAGTTACTGCAAACAAGTACGCTCAAATTTGACGAAATTATTACAAAAGCTTTAGTCCTTGAAGCAGCGAAATTGGGCGCAAGAGACTTGGCCGACAAAAAGGGACATACTTCAAATAACAGTGCTGATATCAATAAAATTTCTAAATTGGTAAAAATCTAAACAAAAACGATCTAACCATAGAGTAATAATATAGAAGGCTAGTTACGAAGGATTGGGTGTTGCAGGAAGAATAACCATAAAGCGAAAGAATGTCGTCTAAGTAAGGATAAATTGAAATGTACAAGCTGCAACAAAACCGGTCATGTGAGTAAAATTTGCATAGCATCATTGATAAGAAACGCCGGGAATCATCCTCTCAAGAACAAAGCTGATCAAGTTAAAAACATTGAGCGCATAGACTACGGTGTATACAAGGTAATTGATATAATTGATTTTCAAAAGTCTAATTCTGAGCGGTATTATACGTATATCAATGTTGAGGGAATGCCTGTAAAATTTGAGGTAGACTCGGGATTTGATTTTACATTTCTTCCGAGGAAACAATTTAAAGAATTAAACCTAAATAAGAATTTGGCCCACACCGACGTAATTTATAGATCATATACGCAGAATACGTTTGCTCTAGATGGAAAAGTACAGGTCAACAGAATTTAATGGGGTAACGACCTCGGACGAAGTATATATAGTTCCAGATACGCGTGCGGCAATAATGGGCAGGTCGTGAATCCGTAGTCTCAAGATAAACCTGAGGGAGTTTGATGAATCACATTCGGGTGAGAGTTCAACGGACATATTTCATAATCAGAATATTGGAGGGGATAATGAGGGAGTTCTTGGACGTTTTTGAGGAAAAAATTGGGCGCATACCAAATTACGAAATATCTTTAAAATTACGTAAGAATTCAACACCGGTTTATACAAAGGAGCGTCAGATACCTGTGGCACCCTGTGGAGTGCATCCCTGCAAACTGAGGAGTGAATACCGGGTACCGCTAAAACCGGTATGTGTAAAAAGAACCACGCCCTCCAGCATAAAAAAGTTTAATTTCCTTTTTTCTGTCGGCAGCCAACGAGTAAACGTCATTAACTCTTCCGTATTTTTTGTATTTTGAACAATATTCGACATCATCAAATTTTGTGAAATTTTTATTATCTTAATGAATAAAGGATTTTAAATAAATAAATCACAAGGGAATATTTTTACCTTTTAATAATTGGGTAAGACAAATAAAATTAATATAAAATTAAATAACACAAATTGGTGACCCCGACGTGATCCAATGGCAGAAGGAAACGACACGTCTCACCTTACCGTCAACGACAGCGGCCTTCCTATCGAAAACCCCGACCGTTCTACTGATGCCAAGAATACAGCGCAAGGCAATATATCAGTAATTTACTCCCGATTGCCAGTTCCGCCCATGTCTAGTGCCAACATTGATGCATGGTTCATATCAATGGACTTCTGGTTTACGGCATTGAGGATAATTGCGGACAAACAAAAGACTGCTACTATTTTGGCAGCTCTCGACCTGAATGTAATAGCCCCGCTGGCCGATGTTATCGCTTCTATGCCGCCCGCCAACAGGTACGACTCTATCAAAGGAAAAATAATAAATTACTTTGCGGATAGTGAACAGCGCCGTTTGAAATGAAGCGTGTGGTTGGCACGACCTTGGGCGAGGCAGCTCTTAATGGGCTGTGGACAAAGCGATTACCGGAATTTGCGCAGCCTGTCGTAGCAGATTCCACGGATACACCAGCGGAATATACCAAAATTGTAGATGCAATTGTCGACGCAATGGCATCAAATCAAATAGGAATCGTTCAAGCTGGACAATCGAAGGAAATTAGCGAACTGCACACGGCCATAGTCGAGCTTGGAAAAAAATTTGAATGTCTTTCAACTCGTTCCAATTCACGCTCACATAACACCGCACCACGACGCAGCCAGTCAAGAAACCGAGCAACTTATAACCAAAACACCTCTAGCAACATGTTGGGCCCCGAGTGTTGGTACCATAGCAAACATGGACTGAATGCTAGAAAGTGCCGCAGCCCTTGTAGGCATAAGCAGTGCAAAGTTAACGCCTTGTCTACTGGCGCACCAACTCCTGAACAACACTCTAACTGACTACCTGGGCAAGTGGCGGTATCCGGCGAATTCACCACCACCAGTTGCCAATTATTTCGCCTACAGGTAAGAGACAAGTTGTCAGAACGATATTTTTAGTAGACAGTGGTGCCGATGTTTCCATCCTGCCTCTAACCTCAAAATCTTTCGACGTCCGTCTTACAGCCATGGTTCTATACGCTGCAAACGGCTCTCCGATCAAAGTAATAGATGAGAAACGTCTTAAAATTGATCTTGGCTTACGTCGTGATTTCTTTTGGTCGTTTGTGGTTGCCGACGTAACCTCACCGATTATTGGATGTGATTTTATTAAATATTACGATCTACTTATAGATTTGAAACGCAATAGACTTATACTACTGGTGTTGTCTCACAGCTTACATCTCCAATATTTTGCGAAACACTTGCCATTAAAACGTTCAACGCCGCCGATCCGTTTGCCGACATACTGAAAGAGTTCTCCGACCTAACACGACTTTCACCATACGGCTCTACGACAAGATCTTCGATTACCCACAAAATTTACACGACAGGTCAACCCGTTTTCTGCCGCCCACGACGCTTATCGCCGGAGAAATTAGTAGCTGCTAGAAAAGAATTCGAATTTCTGATGAAAGCTGGTATTTGCCGGCCGTCTAATAGTAACTGGTCCAGTCTGTTGCACTTAGTCAGAAAAAGTGACGGAACTTGGAGACCATGCGAAGACTACCGTTCACTTAACGCAAGAACATTGCCGGATCGCTACCAGTTGCCATATTTAACAGATTTTACCACGAATCTCAGAGGGAAGAGAATTTTCTCTAAAAGTGACCTACAGAAAGCCTTCCATCAAGTTCCAATCCATCCCGATGATATCGCAAAGACCGCCATTAGCACACCATTCGGTTTATACGAGTTTAAATTCATGACGTTTGGGCTTTGTAACGCAGCCCATGACATCTGTGTAGCATCTGTTACCATCGAACAACACCGACGCGACCTTGCAGAGGTCTTTCGCCACCTTCGTGAAAACCATCTTGCCATCAACTTGTGAATTTAAAAAAAGCGAGATTAAATTTCTTGGTCACCTCGTTAGCGCTGATGGCATTCGTCCTTTGCCAGAGAAAGTGACGGCAATACGCGAGTTTCCAAAACCAAGGGTGGCTCAGGAACTTTAGAGGTTCATAGCGATGGTTAACTTCTACAGGAACCACCAGAAACTCGATGGTTGTCTTCAGCCTTTGGCCTTTTACTCGAAAAGCTCGAAAAAGCTTCACCACGCAGAATTCGGCAGCTTGTTTTCATGGGCCAATTCACGACGGATATCCGCTATACTCCTGGTATAACAAACGTTACAGCCGACGCACTTTCTCGAGTGGACTCCATCGCCCAGAAGCTTGAATACACCCGAATAGTAGCAGCGCAACAAAATGAGTAGCAGCTTTGGCAGATGCTTAGGAACCCAGGTACTGAAAATAATTCTTTACATTTAAAACCTTTTCCAACCCAGGTTGTGATGCTAAGCGTATGTGTGACACTACAACATCACATATTCGACCTTTCATTCCGAAGGAGTTTCGTCAACAAGTTTTAGCAGCACATCCAGGCGTTCGAGCCACCACCAAATTGGCAACTACCAGATTTTGCTGGCCTGGTATTCGGAAAGATTGCGCACTCTTCGTTCGTAACTGCCTGCAATGTCAACGCTCAAAAGTGCAACGGCATACTCAATCAACCCCGGCTAAATTCGAGTTGACTAGACAACGCTTCGCCCATATCAACATTGATATCGTTGGACCATTTCCATTATATGAAAGTCAACGGTATTGTTTAACGATTGTCGATCATTTTACACGATGACCCGAAGCAGTCCCTATGCCCGATCTGAGTGAAGAATCCGTCGTAAAGGCTTTGCTGTACCAGTGGATTGCTAGATTCGGCGTTCCATTGCGAATTACATCAGACCGCGGTCGTCAATTTGAGTCATCGATTTTCGCCGAATTAGTAAAGACAATCGGAGGAATACATCTTCGCATTACACCATACCACCCACAAGCGAATGATATGATCGAGAGATTGCACAGGACCTTCAAAGCGGCGATACTTTGTCACAATCCTGCCAGATGGGTATTTCATTTATCTACGATTTTGCTCGGTCTAAGGGTCACTTTTAAACCTGACATAAACGCTTCGCCGGCAGAATTAGTTTACGGCTCAACGCTCGCAATTCCGAATTTCTACAATCGGTGAAGATCACGGGATCCGACAGCGACTTTATTGACGAATTTAGGCGAACAATGCAAAGGCTTAGA
The DNA here is from genome assembly GCA_936449025.2 of Sarcophaga subvicina. Classification (NCBI taxonomy): domain Eukaryota; kingdom Metazoa; phylum Arthropoda; class Insecta; order Diptera; family Sarcophagidae; genus Sarcophaga; species Sarcophaga subvicina. The sequence goes on along the minus strand of OW388080.2, from coordinate 44,809,252 downwards.
CCGCCCATCACTCAACCCCACCAACGTTCATTTCAAAAAATCTTTGGTCCTCATCTCACGTTTCTGTTCGAAACGACGATATCCGGCCGTCACTTACTCATCCGTACGATGGTCCTTACTTAGTTATAAAACGTTTTGCAAAGTAATTTCAAGTTTCCATACGAGGTCGTCATAGCAACATAAGTGTAGACAGACTTAAACCTGCTTTTGTGGCGAGTACTGAATTAGAGGACATTACGTCTAATCAGCAACACATACCTGAAATTCCAGCCAGTCAGAAACAGTTACCAGAAGTCCCAGCTAACCAGCAATCATCACCTGACATTCATGCTAACCAGCAATCATTCCCTGACGTTCCAGCTAACCAGCGACCATCACCGGACATTCCTGCGAACCAGCAAGTCACCAGTGGTCAGCTTTTTACCTCAAGTCAACCAACCTAAGACTACCTCCAGAGGTATGTGTATTCAGATACCGTCAAGATTCCGCTAACATTGTTCCAGCGAGGGGAGTAATGTGGCACCCTGTGGAGTGAATACCGGGTACCTCTAAAACCGGTATGTGTAAAAAGAACCACACCCTCCAGCATAAAAAAGTTTAATTTCCTTTTTTCCTGTCGGCAGATAACGAGTAAACGTCATTAACTCTTCCGTATTTTTTGTATTTTGAACAATATTCGTCATCATCAAATTTTGTGAAATTTTTATTATCTTAATGAATAAAGGATTTTAAATAAATAAATCACAAGTGAATATTTTTACATTTTAATAATTGAGTAAGACAAATAAAATTAATATAAAATTAAATAACCCAAATACTTTATGCTTTGGCATAACGCGTGGATAAGGAATTATTTAGTTTAGAGAAGGCAGGTATTATTTCAAAAGTTTCAAATAGTGATTGGGGTTCACCTCTTGCGGTAATTCCAAAGCCGGATGGAGGTGTTAGGCTATGCGTAGACTACAAGGTAGGAGTAAATCAGCGATTGGTAAACACACACTACCGAATCGAAGATATTTTTAATAGTCTTCGTAATGCGAAATATTTTTGCCGATTGGATTTATACAAAGCCTATCTCCACCTTGCAACTGATGAGCCATCAAGTATTATCCAGACAATATCTACGCACATAGGAACGTATCACATGAATCGACTGTTAAAACTGCACCAGCCGAATTCAACCGAATAATAGACCAAATACTCCGCCCAGTACCCAACACTGAATCCTACTTTGACTACGTTATTGTACACTGGAAGTCTCTGGAGGAATGCAAGGGAAATTTATTACTTTGTTTACGACAACTAAGGAAGTACGATCTACATTTAAACCGCACAAAATGTTTGTTTTTTGAAAACAAGATCGAATTTTTAGGTCATAGTATTGAATTTAATAAAATAAGGAAATCCTCTTCGAAAATATGGGCAACTTTGCAAATGCCAGAGCCAAAAACTGTTGACGGTGTTAGACGTTTTTTAGGTATGGTCACCTACTATTCTAGATAGAATTCGTATACCTTACAACCCAGAGTTACCACTACAACTAGCATGTGATGTAAGTCCGACTGGAATTGCGGCTTTTATCCCATGTAATAGAAGGAGAGGATAGCCCTATTGCGTTTGCGTCGCTATCATTAACAAGTCCAGCATTTTCACGAATACCTTTACGGAAGACAATTTAACCTTGTTACAGATAATAGACCGCTAATGGGAATATTTCACCAGAATAGTAAACTACCACAGATGACATCAGCCCGCTATAATTCTCAGCGGCTATAATTACACAATTATACACAACAATAGTACAGAAAATATTAATGCAGACTGTTTTTCAAGATTACCAATCATGTAAATTCAATTGACCATGAAGTACATCAACTGTTTAATTCTTCCCTTAATGGCAATTGACAAAGATATAGAAAGAATTGTTCGTACCGGTAAAGCATGTGCTTTAACTAAAAATAGTCCCCCAAAAGTACCACTACATCCGTGGGAAGAGCCAAGCAACAACTGGGAGCGCATTCATATTGAATACGCGGGTCCATACCAGGACCATTATTTCCTAATGGTCGTGGATGCCAAATGCAAATGGATACAGGTGGGAATAAGTACAGCAGCGCCATCATCAACTTCAACAATAGAAATTTTACTCAATATTATTACAAGAAACGGATATCCAGATGTGATGGTATCCGATAATGCGACAATTTTTAAGTGTCCAATTTTCTAATTTTTGCTAGAGCTGTGGCATATTTCAAAAATTTATTGCTCCAGGCCATCCGACTACAAATGGCCTAGCCGGGCGAAGTATTCAAACTCTTAAAAATAAATTGTCAGTTATGTCCAACGAATCATCGTCTATCCAGTAAAGATAAGAGATATTCTTTTTAAATATCGAACGACACCACTGAAAAACAGTAAGACACCATCAGAGCTGTTTTTACAGCTCTTACATATTTTAAAACCACCAAAAGTAAATGCAAACAACCATGGTCATATTTCTTCGAGACAATTAAGTGTGGGGGAGAGGGTTCAAGCCCGTTATTACACTCCTAATAAATCGTTGTTTGGGAGTTTTTTATTATTAATTGTTATTTCCTAACCCTGACTTAACGAAATGTCAACTTTATGTTTGTTTACTATTCTCGATAATTAACTTTATGTACTAAAACTGACTTTCGTAACAATTTGAAAGTTAAAAGAGTCACATTGAGTTTTTAACATTGAAAAATAAAGGTCTGCCACTAATACTTAATAAATTTGGTTTTATTTAAATAAAGTAAAATTAAAATCAAATCGTATCAATCAGAAATTCTCGTACATTTTTATGGTGCCGAAACCCGGGAACCTATCGAATCAAGATAGATAATAAAATAAACGAATTTATTAAAATAATTGCCGTCGGTAAACTAAGAGCAAAATTATACTCCTCCTACGTGGATATAATAAAATCGCCTTTTCCAAACCGAGGGTACAGTGGTACCTACATTTCAATTATTATCCGCTGTATAATAATTTCGTAATCTACTGATTAAAAATTACACCTGCCTAAATCAATTTCAATATCCCATCGTTGAAAACTTCATCACAATGGAAAATATTCTAACAGTAATACACACTCAAAAAGCTGCGAACAAGCATTTGAAAAAAATCTTGTCAACTATTGATAAAAAACCAAAAGAAGAATTAACAAAAGGTTACCTACAAACATTACTTGAGGAAGTTGAGCTGACTTACAAAAGCTTTAAAGAGGATCACGAACAAATTTGTGAAATAGTAAACGAGAACTTAATTCTTGAAAGTGATGTGCCGTACTTAAATGATGATTTTTATTACGTCTTCTTTGAAAATTATTTAACTCTAAAATCAAAACTACTGGATTTGTCATCTGAGTCTACACCTCCACAACAGAATATGTCAAGTACCGTGGTATCGATTTCAGTTCAAAATACTTCATTTGCCTCAAGCGCCAGACTTCCAAAAATTGAATTACCATCATTTACCGTTGATTATATAGGATGGATTCCATATCGCGACATGTTCCTTTCTTTGGTACACAACAACATGTCTCTTACTGGCATACAAAAGTACTTTTACCTAAAAGGTTCATGTAAAGGGTCTCCACTTGAGATAATTAATCCATATCCAGCATCTGAAAATAATTACGACGCCGCTTGGAAGGCACTCGAAGAAAAGTACCATAATACAAGAAAAATTGTTGATCAGATTCTAAAGAAATTACTTGATATACCAAACACTAACGGCTCGTTCGAAAGTATCAAAACATTACTTGATACAACACGGTCGTCAATCTCTTTATTAAAATCTCTTAATATTGAAGTTGACAAATGGGATGCCATTCTAATATTTCTCACCAGCCAAAAATTGGGTAAATAAACTAGAAAGGAATGGGAGCAATCAATAATCAACAACAATTAAAATTCCTCCAATGGCAAGTATGTTAAAATTTCTTGAATCATCATTTCGCACTTTAGAGTCAGTAGAAGAAGCGCAAAAACCATCAAAATTACAAAAAAATTCTGTAAGTAATAATCCGATAAGATTTAATAAAAGAACATTTCATGTTAATAACACTACCATTAACAATAATTACTGCCCCTGCTGCCAACGTAGACATCCTCTCTACAAATGTTTTAAATTATCTTCACTAACTCCTAAGGAGAAAAAGTCTGTAATTCAACAGAATAATATTTGTTCTAATTGTTTACATACTGGACACAGCACAAATCACTGTACATCAACAGCTCGCTGCCAACAATGTAAGCAAAAACATCATACTATTTTACATAGTTCTTTCATTACAGAAAAACAAAATACACAACAAATTGGCAATGCTGTGTTTACATCTGTAAATGATCAACCAACAACAACAAACGTTAATCAACCAAATCAACATTTCTATACACATAACATGTCTCATACAGTAAACAACAACGCTCAAGTTCTGTTAGCTACAGCAAACGTAATAATTAAAACTAAATCTGGTTTACATACTGTAAAAGCTTTAATAGATCCAGGCTCGCAAGCACTGTTGCCAGATTTGCCGATTTATCGGCATTTTGCCGATTTTTGACTTTAAAAATGACAAAGTGCGATTTGCCGATTTTTGCTCTCAAAATGCCGATTTAATTAAAAGTATATGTTTGCACCACTTTGTTAAGAATAGAATATTTCGTATCTGAAGAAGATATGCAAAACATTGATACAGAATTTCGAGAACTTAAATTATTAGATTTTAGTAGTATAATCAATAAAAGTGAAATGGATTTCTTAAGTTTTTGGAAACAAATTTGTGGAATGAAAACTATCGATACAAACTTTTTATTTCCAAAATTGTCAATTTTTATCTAAACAATTTTAGCTCTACCACATTCGTCCGCCAATGTGGAAAGGATATTTAGTCAGGTAAATATCAATAAAACTAAACAAAGAAATCGTTTAGACAATATCACAATTGAAGGAATTCTGTATACCAAAGACTACTTAAAATTAAATAAAACAAATTGTTTTAATACATGAATAAAACCTGATGTATTGCGGCAATTAAATTAAATTAAATTCCGATATATAGAAATAAATGTTTAATTATATTTAATAGAACAAAGTGTAAACATAATTAACCATTTGCGACCGTATGTCTGCTCTCAGCCATCAAAGCTTTTTTACCATTCCAGTCGTATGTCTGCACTCAGCAACCAAAGTTTTATTACCGATCTAGCCGTATGTCCGCTCTCAATCGATAAGCTTTCGAAATTCGTTGAAATCGAATGATATTTAATACGTTGTTCGTAACTTAGATTTGGCGATTTCGCTTCTTAAAATATTTCAAAATAATGCTCTAATAAAATGACAAAAAGAAATTTACTGAAAGAAGTGTTCCGTGAACTTGAAAGTAGCGATGACGAATTTTATTTTGACTCTTTCAACACTGACTTTGATAAAAAATAAAGTGATAACATTTTCCGACCAGCATGACACCCATATATGAAATTAATACGGTCGCAAAGGGTTAATGTATAAATCAATATTTAACTTTTGTACAAAAATTATTAAATGATATGAATCATTTACTTATGTATATGTAACTTAGAATAAATTTCTTCGAATAAAAACAGACATTTTACCAAAAAGAAAGATATTTTTATTTTTCCGATTTTTTGACGATTTCTAAAATATTTTGCCGATTTTTTCATCTAGGTTTGACGATTTTATACCAAATTTATCTGGCAACAGTGCTCGCAAGCATCTTTTGTAACAACAGAATTAACACAGCTGTTAAATCTTCATAAACAAAAAATTTTAATAAATCACTGTGTACATCTCCAGCTGATGTCCAACTACAACAAAAGTTTTTGTTTACAAATTTATGCATTAGTAATAAATAAATTAACTTCATATAAACCACAAAATATCAGTAAACGTGATTTACCAAATTTAAAACAATTCTCATTAGCAGATCCTACATTTTACTTACCAGCAAAAATAGATGTACTATTAGGAAGTGATGTTTATGGTGAAATCTTGTTATCTAATTCATATAAAACTCCAAATAGTATTTATTTACAGGAAAGCAATTTTGGTTGGCTGGTGTCTGGACCTCTAAGAAACTGTTTCACTGATCAGAATATAAATGTAAACGTTAGTTACCTTGAAGACCAACTAAGACTCTTTTGGGAACAAGAAGAGCTGATAGATGAGCGAAAATTGTCTCTTGAAGAGGAACTGTGCGAAAATTATTTTATAAAAACTGTATCAAAAGGCAAAAGTGGACGGTATACAGTAAGTTTACCATTCAAAAATTTACTTTTTGAAAAACCATTACCAACATTTAATAATACTGATTTCCACGCATTGAGGAGATTAAAATATTTAGAATCGTTGTTTAAAAACAAACCACAGTTTGCAAAAGCTTACAGGGAATTTATAACTGAATATATAGGACTCGATCATATGGAGAAAGTTGGTAAATATACACATGATATCCCTGATCAGTGTTTTTTCTTACCACACCATGGGGTACTACGAGAAAGGAGTACTACGACGAAGCTTAGGGTAGTCTTTGACGATAGCAGTAAAATCCCACCAAATTCATCTTTAAATGAAGAGCTTAGTCCTGGGCCTCCTCTACAAAATGACTTGCCAGATATTATTACACGTTGGCGACGATATAAAATCGGATTCACAGCTGACTTAGAAAAAATGTTCAGACAAATAAACGTCTGCGAGGATTATCAAAATTATCAATGCATTTTATGGCGCAATGAAAATACAAACGACATTGATATTTATAAACTTAAAACCGTAACTTATGGCACAACAAGTGCACCCTTCTTGGCAATAAGGGTTCTTAAGCAAATTGCCTATGATGAAGCTGAAAACTTTCCGCTTGCTAGCAAAGTCTTAAAACCAGATACATACGTAGATGATGTAATATCAGGCGCTGATACTCTTCATGAAGCAACACAATTGCAAAAAGAACTATGTGAAGTATTACAGCGCTCTGGATTTAATCTGCGTAAGTGGAACTCAAATTCTATTGAATTTTTAAAACAACTTCCTCTAGAGAGTTTAGCAACTAACAATTTTGAGCTAAAAAATCAAGAAATGGTAAAAGCATTAGGTTTATCATGGAATCCTGAATCAGATAGTTTCTGTTTTAAAATAAATTATAATTTTTAAGATAAAATAACTAAAAGTGGCGTACTATCTGACGCTGCAAGACTTTTCGACCCTCTTGGTTGGTTGGCCCCCACCACTATTCTGGCGAAAATAATGTTTCAAAAACTTTAGCGTGAAGGGCTCAACTGGACTGATTCTTTACCACAACCATTGCGTGAAGAATGGATTACCTATCGAAATGCGTTAAAGGAAATCGAACAAATAAGCATACCAAGATGGTTTAACTGCCTTTCTACTGTCTCTATTGAACTTCATTCATTCTGTGATGCCTCCAAGCAAGCCTTTGCTGCCGCCGTTTATATACGAGTTACCTCTAGAAATAACGCTGTAAACGTAAATCTAATACAAGCCATAACAAAAGTGGCCCCATTAAAAGTCGTCACAATACCAAAGCTTGAATTGTGTGCAGCCGTCTTAGCAGCTAAATTAACCAACAAAGTTCAACGCAATATTGGACTTAATGTTCAAAAATCTACTTTTTGGACTGACAGCAACACAGTTTTAAATTGGATTAAATTTCAATTTTCTTTATTACCAGTTTATGAAGCAAATCGTGTATCACAAATACAACGTCTCACTAACGTTATTGACTGGAAATATATTTCTACCAAAGACAATCCTGCAGATTGTGCAACAAGAGGATTATTACTTATAGATCTTCGTAAACACTCACTTTGGTGGAAAGGTCCTCATTGCATGGTTGATTCATCTGAAAAATGGCCAAACAAAAAAAATTAAAAATTCTACCCGACTAGTATCGTCTCACATAGAAGTAGATTCAACGACGGTATTAAACAACAATCAGCAATACTCAGATTTATTTTCAAAATTTTCAACATTTACAAAATTAGTACGGGTAACAGCTTTTATTCTTCGCTGGTACAACAAAGTAAAGCACCAGGTTTTAAAAAAGAAAAATATTGGAATAAACTTGTCAAATGAAGACTTAAATTATTATTTATCTACAAGAGATTTAAAAAGAGCTGAGGTTGTTATTATTAAACAATGTCAACAAATTTCATTTCATGAAGAAATTAAACGCATTTCCAATCAAAAGCCTTTATCTTCTAATAGTAAAATTCAACAACTTCAACCTTTTCTTGATGACGAAGGTATATTACGGGTAGGCGGAAGAATAGGAAAAGCAAACGTGGCATATTGCAAAAAGCACCCTATTTTATTAACAAAAAATGATCCTATTTCGATTCTTATTTTTACAGATGCTCACTATAAGACACTACATGGTGGCGTTCAATTGATGCAAGCATACGTTATGTCACTATACTGGATTATTTCCTCAAGAAACATTGCGAAGCTCGTTAAACGAAGGTGTGTGATTTGCCTTAAATACAGTGCTAAAGCCTCACAGCAGGTTATGGGCAACTTACCATCTGCTCGAGTACAACCAACAAGACCATTTAAGCACAGTGGCTTAGATTATGCTGGTCCTATTTTAATCAAACAATCAACCTTACGCAGAAGTATTACAAGTAAAGGATACATTTGCCTCTTCGTGTGCATGTGCGCTTCATCTCAAGAAGAGGACAATGCACAGACTTGTATTCTGATTGTGGAACTAATTTCATCGGAGCAAGTAAAGAGCTACGCGCGTTACACAACAATTCTATGACTTCACTTCCTAATGACTTAACTACCACTTTACATAACGATGGCACTTCATTCCCCCAGCTTCACCCCACTTTGGTGGCTTATGGGAGGCCGGAGTAAAATCAACGAAACACCGCTTGCGTCGCCTCATGAGAGACCGTGTACTGACGTTCGAAGAGTTGACAACTCTTTTATGTCAAATTGAAAGCTGTCTAAATTCAAGGCCACTATGCCCACTTTCCTCTGATCCAACTGATCTAAACGTGCTTACACCAGCACATTTTCTAGTTGGAGAACCTACTACTACTATAGCTGAGCGAGATCTTTTAGATACCAAAATCGACCGTCTATCACGATGGAAACAAATTGAAAAACTTAAACAACACTTTTGGCAGCGCTGGTCAAGAGAATATTTGTGTCAACTACAATCCAGGCCAAAGTGGAATTTAACAAAAAGGGAAGCTAAAGTAGGAGATATTGTCCTAATATTAGATGAGCGCTTCTCTCCAGGACAATGGCCCCTTGCCAGAATAGAAAAAGTACATCCAGGTTCTGATGGCCACATCAGAGTTGTAACACTCTACAGTAAGGGCAAATATGTAAAGCGTCCTATAACAACAATTTGTTTTCTACCTGCAAGCTGTAACGATCTACAAGATCCTGCTAACTAACCCGATTTAAGAACTATTGTTCTTAGGGGGGAGGAATGTTTGGGAGTTTTTTATTATTAATTGTTATTTCCTAACCCTGACTTAACGAAATGTCAACTTTATGTTTGTTTGCTATCCTTGATAATTAACTTTATGTACTAAAACTGACTTTCGTAACAATTTGAAAGTTAAAAGAGTCACATTGAGTTTTTAACATTGAAATATAAAGGTCTGCCACTAATACTTAATAAATTTGGTTTTATTTAAATAAAGTAAAATTAATCAAATCGTTTCAATCAGAAATTCTCGTAAGCTAGGTACAATATTGAGGAAAATATGTCGTCTTCATTACATGGTCAAATTAGGCGATGGTTACATATTTAAGAGACAGATAAACCAGCTACTTTCAAAAAGTACTCATATTGACACTTCATCTAATGAAAAATCATTGCCGGAACAAATTGACACTTCATATAATCAAAAATCAGCAGCAAAACAAATTATATTCCAGCAATAAACCATCTTCAACCAGAACAGCAACAACCCAGCTGAGTCAGAGACAAGTCGACCATTACATTCATCAAGAAGTAATGAGCCATGCAGCGATATTCAACAATTACCCGAGAACCTAGAATTAAGCCAAGTACCTACTGCAACCCGAACATCATCACGTCGACGCAGGGCACCAGGTTATTTGGGAGAATATGTCCTCGACTAAATTGTATCAGATAAGTGTGGGAGAATTGTTATATCATGAAAGTCTACTTGGTATCGTTAACAGAGATGTTATCTTGCTAAACCAGTTATCCTTACAAAACTGACAACTTCACTCTTTTATTCACGTTTCTTTTTGTTCGTAGTATTATTCTGGCTCTTGTACATTAAACAACTTTATTATTAAATGAATTTTAAACATTATTATATAACATATCGTGTTTCATTTATCACATCGGCTACCACAGTATGCATTTATCTGTGATTTCAAACGAGTTGTTCTGTGTAGGGTACCCTTAACTCCAGTTGCCGACGCTGAGTGCATTGTGGAATGTTGTGGTTTTGTTTAATTTATTTTTTGTTTTAGGTGTGATAAATTTCAGGTAGTTCTTGTTTTGGAAAAATATAAATATAGAAATTGGTGGTTTTCTAAACCACGTAATGTATTTGTTAACAAAAAGACATTAATTGCCCCAATATCGTTTTCTTGTAATAATAAAATTCTGAGACATTTACAGACGGTCGAAAGTGGAATAATGACACATTGATGTTGTAAACAATACCATCACGCGAGTTAATGCCACTAATATAAGGACTAATTCTTTGTTTAGAAAATATTTTCCTTATTCTCTTTTCTCTATAATAGATAAGTATAAGACAAACAAAATGTCTTTATAATAGATTATCATAAACATATTTTCTTTGTAATAGATAAATATTCTTTAGTTTGTAAAAACATTGTTAAAATGATAAACAAGATCATAAAACCCTAGGATAAGAATTTTACAAATAATAAACAAGATCATAAAACTCTAAGAACCAATGCAGGCTTAATGAATATTTGTTACCTGCTTATTGCTTATCATTAATAAAGATGACCTAGTATATAAGCAACGGCTTTGCATAGGATTAAGTTAGTTAAGAACATACCACGTAAGAAGACGTAGTGTTTAACTCAAGAAAATATTAATAAAGAAAAACGTATACGCGTTCAAAAAAATTTTTTTTATTTTTTCTTAAATCGAAAACTTTAATTGGCGTCATTATAATTTTGTATACTTAAGAATAAGTTCAATCAGAATATCTTTAAGTATAAAGAATTTTAGATGTGGTTTTGTTTATTTTTGTATGATTTAATGTTGAAGAAATAGAAATATAGCTCAACGTGTTGTTGTTGTTTTTTGCGCTATAAAAATCTTTAATTTTAAACTGATAAGAGAGAAATGTGCAGCTCAGTCTGCGTTCTTTTTACACATTAGTGGAATATCAGTTTTTACATAATTGAATTTACTCCTCATTACTTCTAAAATGTATTACCCCCTCATCAACATCCCAGTGTAAAAATAGGCTTGTGTTTAGGATTTAGAAGCCACTCTTGTGCTTTAAACCGTTACAGTTATACTTTCAAGATAGAAATTAAAAAAAATTGCTGGTTTAATTTGTGAGATTTGTTTTAAAGAATTCAAGTTGAATGCAACATTAAGAACACCTCATAGACTACAACGTGAAAAACCATCGTTTTCAATTAAATGTATACCATGCAAAATATATATCTCAAACCAGTCGAATTATCAGCAATACATATTACAATATTCTAAGACTGGAGATGGAGGAGAAACGCTTAAACTGTTATTTGTACTGATTGCAAACATCATTTCGCATATCCATATATTATTGAGAATAATAAAACGGATTTAATGCCTGAGAACTTTTTATCGGGAATTAAATTCAAACTGGTTAAATTGTTATGGAATATGATACAAAAACATTATAGTATAAAATTCAATCTTGAGGTATTTTGCGAATACATGCTGGTGAAGGAAGATGAGAATTTATGTTACATCAAAGTGAAATCGCATCAGACTAAAATGATTATAATTAACCTCTCATCATAAACTACAGATGATATTCTAAATATTTACAAAAGACAATGTGATCTTATTGTCAAAAAAATGAGTGAATACCAGGAACACGATGGTGGTTGGACATTAATAAAAATATTACGGTTAGAAATTAATATAAATCAATATCAGTGTATAAAAGGTCCACAGTACATATTCCTCTACCATACCCAATACGAAAGAAATATGCGTGCGTCAATGTTCAACACAAAGACCAATATTATTCAATTCAAGTGGGCTATTATATCAGCAATGTATCCTTTTCATATCAACTTTAATAGAAGCTCATCATATAAACCTAATAACATTAGCGATTATATTATCACGTTGAAAAATGTTATTGTTTTGAATTTTAAAAATTTGACTTTTCCGTTATCAACCAATAAAATTAAAGATTTTGAAATGAACAATCCCGATATTAGCGTGAACGTGTTTGGTTCAAATGACAACAATGATATAGACGGACCCTAATATTCCAGTACAAGGGAAAAGTCTAATCATGTTAATTTATTATTACTAGAAGATGCTGAGAAATTCCATTACGTATGGATTAAAAATATTTGCAGGTAAACCAATAATAATTTTATGATAAAAAATGATATTAATATAAAATTGTTTCACTTTCCATTTAATTACAGATTAATAAAAAGTCAAATAAAAATCACTGCCTATGTATTTAAATATGTAATACATGTTTAATACATTTTTATAGTGAAACGGCACTGAACAAACACAAAGACGAACAAAATCGTAACCAGGCTACCCCCTGTAGACAATAATATGGTAAGTTTTAAAAATTTCAAAATGCAAATGGATGTAACTTTTGTAGTCTACGCTGATCTACTAGAGAACGCTCATCTTCTAGAGACAATTAATAGTCAAAATTCAAACAATATTTAATCAATACAAAGATATATTTCATTTGCTTATAGAATATGAAATATATATATATAGAATATAAAATGTTCATTTAACACTAGTTAAGATAAATTTAGAATGCACAGTGGTGATGACGCACCAAAACATTTCTTTGCAAATTTAGTTAAGGATTGTACAGATATATACGTTAACTATTTGAGTGTAGTGAAGCCAATGAATGTCTTAGAACCCCTTCAACAGATAAAAAAAAAGAGGATGCAATTTTTCAAATATGCAGAAAGTTTGTCACTTAACGACTGAATTTAGGTGACCAATGCACACCAATAATAATAAGGACAGTTCGACTCTTAGCTTCAGTTAAAGCAGACGTCTAACAAGTGTAGTAATATATTCATGTAGTTTCATATTTATATGTATACTATTATGTATTTCTCTATGAATATTTATATTTTTTACAGTGTACCAATAATATTCCATGTATGACGGCTTTTGCACGTTGAAATTAGTTTCGAAACAAGTTTCAAAAACTTTTTTGCATTTTCTTTTAAAATTTCTCTCGCTTTTGCACGTAAAAAATTAATTTCACAAATTTTGTTTTCTTTTATCGCGTCATTCTGCTGTTTTTGACAGTTATAACTTTATTTGGCATTGTGATTTAGTTTCAAACAACGCCAGACAATTCTTTAAAAATGAACATTATATGAATATTATATTTTTTTTATAATATTATAATATATTATACATATATTTATGTATGTATTATTATTTTTTAATATATTTACCTTATTTATTGATTTTTATAAATTAAAAAATTAAATTATATTCTTTTTGATTTTTATTTTTTCATTTTTATAATTAATTGTATGGTACTAAAAATTTTCTTTTGCAAATGTTTTTATTTCAAACACAAAATAAACAAAAAGTAATGTTATTTTAAATAAGGAAAATTTATATTAACACGTTGACTGCCCACTACGACATAATTCATAGTTGGCTCCCTAGAACGGAACGCAATCTACAAGTTATCTCGTACTCATTAAACCACTTTTTCTTCTAAAAAAACATAATTTTTATTTTTGATATTTATTTTGATGATTTATTACGATCTAAAAATAGAGTTTTTTAAGTAACATAATGTAAAAAAATCAAATTGTCATTTTTGGCCAGTTTTTTGAAAATTGCCGCGGCAGTCAGCATGTTGACTTCGCTATGCAAAACAAAAAATAAAGTTTTGCGAGTACATGAAATTGTGAAATCACCCCCGCTCGTTTTTCCTCTCTCTCCTACAAACTCAAGAGTCTTGAAATTTGTTTCGAAACAAATTTCAACGTGCAAAAGGCGTCTATGTAAATGATCGTCCTGGTCATGTACATAAATTATGGTGCGTGGCCACGATCTACTAAACAGATCAAATTTTGCATATGTGTTGGTAATATTTGTTTTGCTTAGCACAGCAACTGTTGAAAATTATTTAAGTATTCCAAATCGCATAAACACATACAATGAATTCACTATTGATGAATTCCCAATTATATTTTATGACACTAGGTAACACTTTTTGTTTACAATGTAAATGGCAACTCTTGTAATTTTCTTTTTGATCTTATTCTCCTGATTATTCTAGAACTTGTTGTGTCAAGCTTTAAAGTGAAATACACTTTTGCTTCTCTAATTAATTAATATACCGTTAAACGTGGAATTCAAAAAATTGTTTTATTTCTAATAGGTTATGGGCCTCCCCCTATTTTTCATTTTGTAAAGAAAGGAATAATTCCATTGTGTGCCTTCATTGTATTGTATAAGGAAGGCGATTTTATTTCGTTTGTTCTATTGTCCAAATTGATTTTTTTTGCCATTGAAAGTGGCTGATGCAAGACTTTTGATGACGAAGTTGAATCGGGACAATTACGAGCTGTGGAAATACAAGATGCAGTTGCTGTTGAAAAGAGAAAAGGGCGTGGCACTGATGCCTCTATATTGATTGGCTTGGCTGTAGAAGAGTCGGAAGTTTTCTGCGAGTAGCAACAACTCTAAAGATGAATGGAACATTTTAAAGGCCTACCATGAGAAATCATCTTTAAGTAACAAGGTAAAATTGATGAGAACTATTTGTGAATTGAAACTTCAACCTGGTGGCGACATGGACAAACATATAAATGGGATGAAATTGTTGTTCTCAAAATTACAATCGCTTGGAGAAGTAATGTCTGAATCGTGGATGGTTTCAATGCTGTTGAGTAGTTTGCCGAAAACATACGACACCTTAATCACGGCCCTCGAGGTAAGGGATGAAAATGATCTCACGATGACTTTCGTCGAAAATAAACTAATAGAAGAGGATGAGAAACAGAAAAGAAGACAATCTTGTGAAGATACCGTTTTGAAGACTACCCACAAAACTAGGCAAAATGTTAATAGTTCCAGAAAGGTAATATGCCATTTTTGTCATGGTGTTGGCCATATTCGTAAAAACTGTTGGAAATAAAAAAATGGAAAATCGAATGATAATAACCAGAATACTAAAATTACTGAAAGTGATGGAGATCGTGATAACTTTTGTTTTGTGTTGAATGCTAAGCCTGGTATATGGGTTGTTGATTCTGGCGCTACTTGTCACATATGTAGTATTAGAGAAGAATTTATAAATCTTGATTTGACTTGGTGTGAAAAGGTAACAGTAGCGAATGGTAATGTCGTGTATTCTGTCGGTATAGCTTTCTGTAATATAAAATTTCTGAACGATAAGGGTGCTCAAACGGTTGTTACAGTTGATAACATTTTGTATATTCCATCATTTAAGGGAAATTTACTGTCCGTGAAAAGACTGTCTGCTGCTGGTTTTAAAATTTTGTTCTACGGTCCAAATTGCGAAATTCTTGATATGAATAATTATAAGGTTGGCGTCGCGAAATGTGTTAACAATTTGTATCAACTTGACACGCAAAGAGGTGAGGATGCTATGGTTTCTGTTTGCAATTTCAATCGGTGTCAACATTTTTACCATAAAATATTTGGCCACAGGGATATGAACGCAGTTAAGGCTATGCAATCTGGTAAGCTTGAAAATGATTTTAAAATTCTCGATTGTGGAATTCGTAATACCTGTGAAGTATGTACAAAATATAAGCTAACCCGGAAACCATTTCCTAATAAGTCAGTTACTAAATCTGGGGATGTGCTTGAATTAGTACATTCGGATATTTGCGGTCCAATGAAACATACCACCCCCAGCGGAAGAAGATATTTTCTAACCCTCATTGATGATTGGATGCAGACTATCCTTCGGAATTATGGCATCAGATCTCAATTTTCTGTTCCTTATAATCCAGAACAGAATGGAATGGAAGAATAGATATCTTGTTTAAATATCTCGTTGCCATCTTGCGGAAGTTGGTTTATCTAATATATTTTGGGGTGAAGCGGTTATGTGTTCGAATTATTTGCAAAATAGATTGGTTCCAAGTTCTGTATCCTGCACACCCTATGAAAGATGGGAAATTGAAAAACCCGACATTTCTCATCTTGAAATTTTTGGTTCCAAGGCTTATGTGCTGACACCTAAAGTAAAAAGAACAAAATTCGATAATAAGGCTGAACTGTTAACTTTTATGGGATATGATGCGCAGTCCAAGGGATTGCGGTTTGTGAATACTAACGACAAACAAGGTTTATATAAGTAGAGATTATAAATTCGTTTCTATGAAAATTGCGATGAAGTCTAAAGATGATTGAAATTTGTTTGCGGAAACAATTTGGAAATTAATATTTCATCTAAACGAGCAGATAATAATGATTCTGATGGTAATGCCTTCTGTAGCATGAGCACTGATCTTGAGTATTTTGGGGATAGTAGTGTGCTTGATGAACCAGTTGTTAGACGATCGGCTAGGGAAAATAAGGGTGTACCGCCTGCGAAATATTCTAATCTGGTTGAGTCGGATGACATTATTGAACCTAAAACATATAAATAGGCTATCGTGTCGGAACAGAAACTTCAATGGAAAGCTGCTATGAAGTAGGAGATAAATTCTCTGGAAGAAAATCAAACCTGGGATTTGGTTCGTGCTCCCCCAAATGTGAATATCGTTGGCTGCAAATGGACACAAGATTAAGCGTGATGTGGATGGTAAAGTCCATAGGTTTAAATCCCGTTTGGTCGCCCAAGGCTTTAACCAAAAATACGGTTGTGACTACGACGAGTTGTTTGCACCAGTTGTGCGTCAACCAACTTTTCGTATTTTATTGTCTGTTGCTGCTGCTAGAAAAATTATGTCGAACATATGGATATTAAATGCGCGTTTTTGAATGGCTGATTGAAGGAGACTATTTTTATGAGACAACCGTCTGGTTTTATAGAAGGTGACGAAGAAATAGTATGCAAGCTTAATCGAAGCATTTATGGTTTAAAACAAGCTGCAAATGTCTGGAACAAAGCCCTTAACAACGTTTTGATTGATGGCGGTTCCATTCAGAGTAAGGCTAATCCATGTTTGTACAACAAAGTCGTAAATGGGGAAGGTGTTTACCTGTTGGTCTATGTTGACGACTTGGCGGTTGCTGGTAAAAATGGTCAACAAATAAAATGCGTTTACAGTATGTTAAAAAGAAAATTTTAAGTGAACAATCTTGGAGCTATTTCTCAATATCTCGGTATGGAGATTATGAGAACCGATGACTTCAATTATAAGATGAGACAAAAACAATATATTGAGAATGTATTAATAAAAACACGCCAAATAACCTTTGTAACCCTCTTACGGGAAAAACGAATCTGAATTATTACCACGAAAAGATGAATACCAAAGTTTACTGGGTTCTTTGTTATGTATGTATATCCGTAAATACACGTCCCGACATTCCTGCAAGTGTCTCCATATTGGCAAGGAAGACAAGTAACCCCTCCTGTGAAGATTAGAATGAATTGAAGCGCATAGCGAAGTATCTAAAGGGGACATCTGAAATGTATTTAAATCTCAACGGTGGCTCAGATAGTCGAAATCTGCTGATCGCCTATGCAGATGCCAAGTGGGCGGAGAGCAGAATTGACAGGAAGTACAACTCTGGCTATATATTACTATTTAATGACAATAAACAAACGTGTGTATCTTGGTCAACAGAAGTGGAATTCATAGCACTCTCCGAAGCTGCAAAGGAAGTTATATGGACCCGAAATGTCCTTTCCGATTTGGGATGTCAGCAAACTCATCCAACCACAACATACGAAGACAAAAGAAGCTGCCTGAATTTGATCAAACACGAGCAAGCAATCGATCTAAACATATATACACGAAATTCCAATTTGTGAAAGATTACGTCGACAAGGGGATAATTAGCTGTGACTACTGCCCTTCCGAGGAGATGATAGCAGGCATGCTGACAAAGGCGTTGCCTACAACAAAACTGGACTGAAATCTGGTGTTTACTAATTTGAGGAGGAGTGTTGAAAATTATTTAAGTATTCCAAATCGCATAAACACATACAATGAATTCACTATTGATGAATTCCCAATTACATTTTATGACACTAGGTAACACTTTTTGTTTACAATGTAAATGGCAACTCTTATAATTTTCTCTTTGATCATATTCTCCTGATTATTCTAGAAATGTGTGTCAAGCTTTAAACTGAAATATACCTTTGCTTTTCTAATTAATTAATAAACCGTTAAACGTGGAATTCAAGAAATTGTTTTATTTCTAATAGCAACACTTCAAATTTAAGCCTTCAAATTTCATTTCGAAAATGTCGTGAAGAAGGAAACATCATATGGTTTTCAACGGAAAATATTCTTTTAAGTTTTTTTTTTCTGAAAATTTTTTTTTAGGTTTCCTGAATGAACATATGGTTTTTGGTTGGGAGATTACTTTGTTTTTCTTTTTTAGTGTGGCGCAGACGATTAAAAAAAAGGAAACTGCGAAGCGTCTTTGGATGAAAGTGGTTGAAGAAAGGGTATGAATTTACGCAAGAAAATCTTCTCATTGAACTCAAATTGAGATCTCCAAATGATTTTCGAAACTTTTTATGGATGGATGAAGGCACATATGAGAAACTTTTAAATACACTCAAATGTGTGACGCCATAATAGGAATAATATCATAAAATTCATAAATAAAAATACATAAAATAACAAAACATCTTTTTTATTATTTTTTATTTTTATTATCAGTTTTTTGCTACACACTTTCGAAACACCCGCAAAACAAATAGTGATGTTACACCTACGAAATCTGGAGAAAAATTGAATTTGAAGTAATTGCGGAGCAGGTAGCAAAAATCAAAAGTTTTTTAATATTCTGCAAACTCTTCTCAGTCTGTACTTGTGAGGACAGTTTTCTGTACGTGTGAGTACAGTTTTACCAATACAATCACAAAAATGGCAGACTTATCAGTTCAGCTTGATCGTGGCTACGCTACTTTAAAGAGAAAATTTTGAGTGGTTTTGATAATGGATATTAATGGGAATAAATATACAGCAGCGCAACTGCGAAGCTGGCTTCAGATACTTAATTTGCCGACAGTGAGAAAATACCCTTGTTTTGAGATTTCAGCTGAGGATAAAGGAGAGTGTCCAATTGATAGCAGCATTACGGCTGAAGCAAATGGAAGTGATTTTGAAAATGGGCAGATTAACGTCGTTGAACAAATTAGTGCGACAGTACAAATGAGAGACAATGTTCAAATGAGTGTTAATAGTCAAATGAGTGAAAATGTAATGGACAATGAATTATGAAAATGAAAGGAATACGAATACGATTGAAAACGATGTGATGCTAATGAAATGGAATTGGAAACCTTAAGAGAGAAAGAGCTTTTGATGAAGGAAAACGAGTTTTATAGAAAAAAGAGGAGTTTGAAAAAAAAAAACAGATTCTTTTGACAAATAGAGCGAGTGACGTTATAGATAATAAAAAATGACAATACAGTGGACAATGCGACAAATAATAATGACAACGTAAATAGCAGTGGCATCAATGGTGTTTCATTGAACTTATTGAAAGAGTTATTGCCTGATGATGATGGTTTGAATTGTCCTGAAGTATGGATCAAGCAATTTAGAACATTGCAAAAATGTACGATGTTGGTGAGAGCAGTCTAAAGGCATTGTTGATGGTGAAGGTAAAGGGAAAGGCTCAAGTACGGCTGCATTCCAAGTCGAAGGGCAATAAATTATTAATGCGACGCAACTTCGAAGCTTACACATGGCAGTATAATGTGAATTTTATTGATTACTACAGCAAAAAAATAGGTTTGGCGAATAGGATCGCAATGGAGGAAGAGGAACTTATTGATTATATAGTTGAAGGCATACCTGATGAATATTTAAGAGTTCATGCAAATCCACAGTGCTACAAAAATAAAGCACAGCTGCTGCAGACATTTTCAAAAATTAAACTTAAAGAACCCGTGACAATAAAAACAAAAGAAGAAACCAGACAAAGATGTATTAACTGCAATTCTTTTGGACATTTTGCTGTCGATTGCCGAAAACCTAAAAGAGAAGTAGGAGCCTGCATTGGTTGCGGAAGTCTTGAGCATCGTGTTGCAGAATGTCCCGAGAACAAGCCCGTACAACAGGTGACCAACGGATTTTTAAAGTATTTTAAGTTTAGTACTTGTAATGGTCATTTATCTGACTACATGATTTATTTTGCATAGACAATTCATATTCTCGTTTTTGTATAAGCTGTGTTTATTAAGCATAAATACGATCGTTACTTTTGCTTATATACAAAAGTTCACAGCTGTGACATCTGATAAGCTGAGTGTGTTGAATATGTTCAGGGTGTATTTGACGTCTGGATAATTGACATTTGATAATTTGATATGTAGGTTTCGTTTCCGGTGATGACGAGAGAATCTGCCCTTTTTACTTTTGAACGTTGAAGAAGACGTGGGTAAGTGTGGTGTGCATCTAGAAGTGAAGTGAGAAAAAACCGATGAAAATGAAGAAATCCAGAAACATCTAGAGCAAATAAGAAGATTGAATCAATTTACGTTGCGAAAAAGCGCAGAAAAACCTCTTTGATAACGACGGAGAATGCGTTTAGTGAAAAGACGAAATTACGGCTCATCTTCGGCAAGATTCGAGAAATTCTGATTTTGTTGACGAATCCTATGTTTAAAAATCTTCTGTCCTCCTGCTTCGAAGAAAACCTAAGAAAGAATAATTTTAAGAGAAGAAAAACCCACGTTCAAAAATACTCGTTGTTTCGTGTACATGTGTTCTGTTTTATTTTTATATAGATATCGACTTAGAGGAAATCTTTGTCCAAACAGTCTTCATTTGGTATTAATTAGACTGCAACACCATATATTCCACATGCTAACTACATCCTCCATCCACATGTTAATCCTACATCCACCATGTTAACGAGATCATTTTATTCATCATCTACATCAACCTTTGCAACCTGGTAACGACGCCATAATATGTCTCCCGATAATTCCATCGCATCATATATGCAGTATCCTTTTGTTCTTCTTGTGACTTAGTTTTATACCCATCTTCATATACTTCATGTGTTAATGACATCATCATATCCTGCAAGCTAACTACGCAGCCTTATATATATTTATCCGTTGATATTCAACCATCTTGCTCTACATGGACTTCATTGTGGATGACATCATATCCTTAATATCTCCTCGACATTTCCTTTGGAATTTTCTTTTGAATAAGTATATATATATATCGATGGCTTAATATAAAAAAGCCTAACTTAATTTTTTTCAAAATAAGGTCTTTTGTTTATTCTGGTAGACAAATGTCAGATAGACAAAAAAATTAACATTTTTTAAATGAGAGATTAAATGTGTCGCTGTTTCTTATTAAAAATAGTATTAAAATTTTTGTTGTATCTCAAATTTTACGAATTTCAGTAAGTTTTTTCCTTCTCCTGTAAAGTAACCAAAAATCGAGTTAGGCCTTTTTTATAGTAAGCCATCGATATATATATCTATATAAAACTTTATTGTATGTATCTCCTGCTTTTTTTTCTTATAATTAAATATTCTGTTTTTTTGATAAACCTTAAGTTGTGATGTTAGAAACATTTTTGGAATTAGATTCTTTGTGCTTAATCTTATCGTGTTTGGGTTATTGCCCACGAAATTATTCGCACTTATGTATCTTTTAATTTTGTTCTGTAATCTGATTCAGATATTTTTCTACCAGATAAATATTATTAGTATATTCTATGTATATATTTCTCACTAATTTTTCAATTATCTTAAAACGTTCAACGAGCATCAACTTCATTCATCACATACTACATCTCATATTGGATACTCCATTAAGTTGCAAGATCCTCTCCGACATCAAGTAATGCAGGTGAGTGCATCAGATTTGATTATAATTTTAATCTTAATTATTCTTCCACATATTATCTGCAATGTGAGCTATTTGGCATTGGTTTTCGCGTTTTAGTGATTTTTAAACTTTTTTTTTTTTTTTGCAAAGAATATACAGTGAGCGCCATAAGTGAGTCAACAATTTTGTTTTTAAGTATAAAACATTTTAGTTCTTAATTATAAAAAAAGTTCCTTTATCATGAATTGTTGTTTTTGTTTTAACATTTTATAAGTAATAGATACACGTTTTTATTTTTGGAAAGTTATTCGACTATTCTCATTTACTTTTCTCGCTATCCTAAGAAAATGAATTATTTCAGTGGTGTTTACTCACTTTTGGCGCTCAGTGTATGTATATAAAAACTCCGTTCAATTCATTCCTTCTAATGTTTTTTATGCGTTTTGAGATAATTGAAAGACAGTATATTTTTAATTATTATTCTATATCAGTTTGTGTCTTCACTTCGGTGACTGAGATTAATTCTAGACCTATATTATTATTTAGACCTATCTACTTATAGAACCTATATTTAATTTTTAACTTTAAGTGAATGTCTTCATGAATTTTAAGCCTACATTCGACTGAATTGAAACATGCGTTGTTTGCGTTGCGTTTAAATAAATATTATCCATTGTCATGATGAAGTATTGGGAGGGTTAAGAGACTTTGATTCATAATACTACCTAGGAATCCTGTAGCTATTATTAGTTAATCTCTTTCATAGTTTTTTTTTTCTCATTCAAAGGATTGTTTTAATATTTAATTGTCCGATTAGGTGATTTCCAAGGAAAAACCAGGGAGTCTATAATAATTTGTATGTAATTCCAAGCTATCTCTGAGTAGACACGAACCCCCCGACTGAAGCTAGTGCTCAATAGCTCCCGCAGTCTTCTTGGACTAACTTCCAAACCTGAGTCACTACTTCTGTTAGGCGAGTAGTATATCTAACTTCTCTTGAAAGGACATTCCCCGGCATTAACACCAGCCTGACCTGTACTGTTGGGGACCTTTGTTAAGGGAAATTTTAATGGAAGTGGCTCGTATCGGTTATCAAGGGAAAGTGTGTTTATATCAAATAAACTCACAGCAACCATTACTTCACATAATATTAAACATGAATTTATTAAAAATTTTATTAAAATAAAAAAGAGAATTTTGCAAAATAGACGTTAATAGAATTGAAGAATATAAAACACTTTTAATTGAGAATTATAACGCATTGTTTAAATATTTGGATTTTAATTCAAAATGTTTAACAAATACTAACAAAGCTAACATTTCATCATAAATTATTCGTTGTAAAACATTATTAATTAAGTGTTTGGAAAGATTGGATTACAGCGTTTTAGATAAAGGTGTGAATTTGTTATCACGTATTGACGCCGATGTTGTGGTGAAAATGGAATCAGATAGTGAATATTTTAGAATTGGAATACGGAATGGCGACACTAGAGCAGAAGAAATCCTACGTTAGTATGTGTACATCAATTATTAGGTAAAATTATAATGGTGATCCTTTGGCATTAGATGCTTTCTTAGATAAGGTTACACTGTTAGAAGACTTGACTGATCCTAGCTTAAATTTAACATTTTTGAATTTTGTGAAATCTAAACTTGAGGCAAGTGCAAGAGAGGCTTTACTTGATAACTTAACTTTTGTGGATCAGATAAGGACAGCTTTTGTCATTAACCAAACTGTGCATTATTTAAAAAGAAAAGAATACACCTACATAAATAGAGTGTGTTTTAATAGAAATTTTTCATTACATTGTAATTACATTACATTATAATTGAAATTGAACGTAAAAAATGTCGTTAAATTTATTTGGTTTCCTCAACAAGAGGTGACCCCATCAACTACAACATCACCACCACCAGTACATCCATCATTAGGATCATCATCAATCACACCGACGACTGCGTGGAGGAAAGATTTACCACTTTGATGTCTGGGCGCTTAGACAATATCCATAGGATACAAAGGAAATGGGCCTCATATATCGCAAAACAGAATGCAATAGATGAGAAAGTTAAAAACTGTACCAGAAATAGAAGGAGATAGGGACAAAAATTTTGTAGTTTTGAAAAAAGCGGGGAGACAAGGTTCGTACTCCCGATTCTCCGTTGGAGGTTCTTTACAAAATGTTTATGACTTCGGTCATTATTTGCTGATATTTTATTGTTTAATCAAAACACAAACTCAATTTTAATATTTAATACATACATAATATTACAACACTGTGAATATCAATTTTTGTAACTTTGGTAAATCCTTCACAATGTACAAGAATTTTAGTATAAAACAGACAACTAAAAGAACAACACCTGCTACCACTAAACTTGAACAAAACTTTATATAACTTGTATAATAGAAAACCAATGAAATAAATATTTTTATGTTCTATTTAAACTTCAAAACATCCGTGTTTAATTTAATTTGATACAGTCCGCTAAAGAATCGAACATAATTTTGGTCCAATCGACCCAGATACGGCTGTGTAAGTGAAGTGAAGAACGAATTTTTGGATAATTTGCATGATAACAAACACAATACATACACGTCGAACAAACGTGGTAGTTTTTCTTATTGTATTTTTAAATTCAAATTCGCAAGCATCAACAGGATAAAGAGTATACATGTTTATGTTATCTTATTATATATATATATACGTGTGTCGTACATACATACGGACCGAGGATAATTACATTTTGTCATACATACAGAATATAACTTACATACATGAGTGTCTAGAAGTGTTTATTGCGAAATGCATAGGACAGAAAGTGCCAACATACATGGAAAGCGAAAAGTGTTAAATAAATGAAATTTCTACATACAAGAGATTTCAATAACGAGGGGAAAAGTGCAAGTGCGAAAGGTAAAAGACAAGGAAAGATCGTATACAGTGTTGATATGAAAGTCAGTTAAAAGTTGAAATGTGAATGTATGAGCAGTGCATCTGTAACCGAAATATAATTGAATCATAATTTGGAAACCTTAAAACAGTTCAAAACTTAAAGTTTAGAAATTTGTGTGATTTGCTGATATTGGCAACGTCTTTAATTGTGAATTCGCTAATTATTGATATTGAAAATAGTGTGCCCAAATGAAGTTTACAAGTTTGTGAGATTTGCTAAGTGAATAGCATGAACCCGTTGATTTGTGAATTGGCTTAATATTGATATTGATTAAAGTGCCTGTACTATAGAACAGTGTGTGCGTATGAATAAAAGTGACTGAATGACATTGAATAACCGGGAATTTCGGTAATAATAAAAAACATTTCGGCAATTGTGAAACGTAAACTTTTTCAAAATGGAACAATTAAAGAAGAAACGCACACAATTGAAAAAATCAATCATTAAATTGTATAACTTTATGATGTAAATTTACGTATTGATAAATTTCAAAATGTTTCTATGAAATGCAAGGACATTCGGGATGAAATTGATTGCTTATGCGATAAAGATTTTGATATTCAGAAAGAAGATGCATATCGTAATGAAATTGAGGAGCTGTATTTTGCTGCGAAATATATATTTTCATCATTTAGTCAGGAGAGTTTAGATAACATTGTAATTGAAGGAGCTGCTGCAAGTACTCCACAACTAAATACTGATTTGACGGCATTACAAAAAAATGTCAACAACATTGACATCGGTCGTTAATTTGCAGTCATATAGCATGCATGATGCAGGTAATAATAACAACAATTCGAATATTCGTTTGCCACAAATTGAGATCCAAATTTTGATGGCAATTTATCAAAGTGGATACGACTCAGGTATTTGTTCAACGCCATGGTTGACACTAGAACAAATTTATCGGACACAGAGAAACTAGAGTACCTTCAGACGAAACTCAAAGGTAAAGCATCGTTGATAATCAATTTGACTCCTACGAACAGTAATTATAGAATAGCTTGGGAACTAGTTAAGAAGAAGTATGACAGATCACATAAAGGAAACGCATATTAGACTACTGTTGACACAGCCTTCAGTCAAGAATGGCACTTTGTCTGAGGTTAGTCAATTTTACAACACTATTGAGTGCTATAATGCTCTTTCTGTTTTATATGAGTCTGTGGCTTCATGGGATCCACTATTGCTATTCTTGATAAGGGAGAGGTTAGATCGTGAAACAATTACTCTATGGTATCGTCAGCAGAATAATGTTGATAGGTAGTCATTTAAAAAGTTGTTAAATTTTTTGGAAAATCGTGTAATAGAGCTGAAAAGTTTAGAAATACCTAATCAGTCAACAAAGTTTAAGAAGACTAAAAAAATTGTCACAAAGCAGCGATTGAGTTAATCGTGTCCCGTCTGCTAAGAGGATCCTTTTTTGTTTGCATGCCAACATTTTAAGGATCTAGATATCGAAAAACGCAAGAATATCGTTCTCAAAAGTGGGCTTTGTTTCAACTATCTAAAGGAAAAGCATTTTTCTGGGGACTGTAAATCCAGTTCCTGTAGAACTTGTGGATTAAAACACAACACATTATTGCATGTTAATACCAACACACCGAACGGTCAAGTGACAATACTAATGGCTTCTCTTCGATTACGGTAAATTCAAGTCAACAGACTATAACAAATCAAACTACACTTCTCCCAACGGCAGTAACTATAGTAAGTGATAGGAACAACACCTTGCAACCATGCAGAGCTCTTGTACATACAGCTGCTCAGTCAACGCTTATTTCCGAATCATGTGTTCAGCGGCTTCAGTTGAAAAGATCATATGATAAGACTGCTTTATGTGGAGTTGGTGGAACTAATACAAGTTATACTAGAGGAAAGCTGCAATTGGAAATTTTTGCTAAGGATGTCAACAGAACAATCATAGTTCATACTTATTGCTTGTCGAATCTAACACAATATATTCCATCACATACAATCGTAAACAAGAAGCTAGAATACTTTCAGAATTTGGAGCTGGTTGATCATGCTTACCATAAACCAAACCACATCGACATCATTTTAGGAGCTGACATCTTTCCCCGTTGCATTTTAGGTGAAAAGGTATCGCATCCATCAGGTTCGCCGACTGCTCTTAGTATAATATAAAAAGTCCATTATGATTGCTCATCTACATACTGGCCTAGATGAACAACTTCAACGTTTTTGGGAGATTGGACAATGTGATGTTCAATCAGAACATCTATCATCTATGATGTGGAACATGCTGAACAACATTTCAAGGCAAATGTTCAGTGTTGAACAGAGTTCAACATTTATTTTTTGTACTGTAATCCCATTGTGAATTATTTTTATTTTCTCTTGATTTCTTATTTTATTTTTTCTCAATCACTCATATACAGTATGTCAAGAATGAGTTTTCACATTAAAGAAATTTAAAATTTTTGTGTTATTTCATTAAAAAAAGTTATTCTTATTTTAAAACAAAAACATTTTTTAATTTATTCATATTAATAATACTATTTACAAAGATTTACAACAAAAAAAAATCACTTTGATAAAAAAATAAGAAACAGTTTAATAAAAGCGATCAATACTCAAATATGTCACTGTCAAAAAACTGTTTTCACACTATAGTTGTCTTTGTCTTATTTGGAAATATTTGGTGATTAGCGGTATAATACCGTTAGTTTTGATGTGCATCTATTTTCTTTGTTGTTTCAAAAACATGTATACCAATGCACCAAAGCATGTATGCCAATTTTTTGTAGTGCAGACGTGTTATAAAGAGTTAAAAACAATATCAGGAAAACGATTATTGTACGATCCAATTCAACTGATTTATTACAATCACTATTTGGGCACAAGTGCTCCGGAGCTGTCAGAGAGGTTTTCGGTATCAAGAAGAACCATTTACAATGTGATTAATGGTGATGAAAAAGAGGGTGGGTTAGAAATAAAACGTGTAGCTAGTCCCACGACTAAAATTAACAATCGCACAGAGCGCTTATTTATGAGAAAAGTTGTCCAGGACCCAAAACTTTCAACAAAGACCCTTCGAAGGGGCATAAAGAAGATTGTGATGTTGTTGTATCCCATGAAACTTTTCGGCAGGTTTTGTTAAAGACAAATATTCTTCGAGATCAGCCCGTAAAAAACCACTACTTTTCGCAGAAAAGAAACAAAGGCGTTTTTCATCTGCTATGAACAACATTTAGCAACCTGTGACTTAATGGGACGACGTAATATTCTGCGATGAGACCAAAATAATGTTACACTATAACGATGGCCCAACAAAAGTCTATCAAAAGCCGTTAACAGCGTTAGAAAACCGAAATATAATACCAACTAAAATTTGGAAAAATTTTGATCATGATTTGGGGTTGTATCTCGAGTAAGGGAGTAGGAGATTTGGCCTCAATAGACACAACAATGAATGCACAACAATATTTGGACATTTTAAAGACAAATTTAAAAAGAAGCTCTAATAAATTCGGCGTCATGCTGGAAAATAAACCAATATTTAAATTTTATCAAGATAATGACCCCAAACATAGGTCGCATATGGTAAGAATGTATAGTAGCCACATTACATAACTGCGGCAAAATCATGGACACTCCTGTCCAAACTCCGGATTTAAATCCCATTAAAAGGTGGGTCATACCAAGTACTAAAGCCGAATAATTCTTGTTTTTAGTTATCTAATGAAATTAAAATAAATTTGTGAAAAGAGTTTTTTGACAGTGAAATATTTGAGTACTAATTGTTTTTACTAAATTGTTTGTTATATTTTGATCAAAGTTAATTTTTTTTGTTGTAAACCTTTGTAAATAATATTAATAATATGAATAAATTAAAAAAGTTTTTGTTTTCAAATAAGAATAACTTTTTTTAATGAAATAACACAAAAATTTTAAATTTCTTTAATGTGAAAACTCATTCTTGACATACTGTATTTATAATCCCATGTATATCTTGTATATATTCAAATTCCTCGTGTCTAATTTTTAACTTACATATGTACTTGTTTTAGTTATATATTTTATGAATTTGAACTTTCTTAAAGCCTTCTATTATTTTCTAAGTTTAGTTGATAAGTTGACAAGAACCAGTCAAGAAGGCAATAAATATAAGTTAAAGAAAAACCCTAAGTCTTCTTATTTTCTTGGGGATATATATTCAAGAGGAATATACATATCCCAATACTCGTCAACTCATTTTTGCTAGGCCCTAGGAGTTTAGATAACTCCTGGAGCCTACAAAATTGGTCCTTCGACAAGCATCAACCCCAATAAACGAAGAGTGGCATAAGTTCCACTAGACATCACTGGCGATTGTGCGCTACCAGCATCAATCCCAGCAACCGTAAAGTGGCATAAGATCCACAGGTTACACTAAGGCTTTCGCAGTATCAACTTCATCAAGAGGAAAACGAAGAGAAATCAAATAACTATAATCAAAATCTACGAACTACTAGAGACAGAAAATCGACAAATTCATCCACAGGAAACAAGAGACAGGAGATCGATCATCAAAAAATTCATCCCCAGGAAGGAAGGTTAACGTCAAGGGCATTCGAAGAATTCTGCACAGAAAGACAGAAGGTCAGTTATCAACAAGGAAAATACAGAGGTTACAAGTGTCAATCAAGGGCATTTAAAAGATAAGAGAACAGTGTAGGAAGTGAAAAAAATCAAAAAAGAAATCACGCAATTACATACGCATATGTATAACATGCAAAAACCGGTTTTCCTAACGACAAATAGTAAAATGAAAACACCAATAAGATCAAAAGCCAAAAAAGGTCAGTATCACGCGTTTGTGCTATAGATAGAAATATACCAACAAAAATAAAAAACGCATAAAGGACAACGGTAAACGAAAAAAAAAAAAACAGTTGCAAAAATACACATAATAAGCTTCGAGCAAATTGCACAAGACAACAAAAAACAAAAAAAAATTAGAACGACACTGAAATGAAACAATAGAGAGAAACATAAATGATTACAATACGTCAACTTAACATAATTATCAACTATACACAAAAGAACAAAAACTCTACACATTACAAAGGGATCAAAAAGTAACAATAAAAAAGAGAACAAAAAATGAAAACAACAAAAGTACGTTTTCAATTGATCACAAATGCAGTAGGACTACGCAAACGATAAAAAATTTTTGTTCGTTCATTTACATAAAGTCGGTCAGCGCGGTAGCTTCAAAA
The DNA here is from genome assembly GCA_936449025.2 of Sarcophaga subvicina. Lineage (NCBI taxonomy): Eukaryota > Metazoa > Arthropoda > Insecta > Diptera > Sarcophagidae > Sarcophaga > Sarcophaga subvicina. Next base: position 44,778,806 of record OW388080.2, on the reverse strand, counting down.
AGAAAAAGGAAAAAGCAAAAAAAAAAAAACAGTAGGAAAAAACAAACAGAAAGTATTGAAAAATCTCATTAAATCATTTAAAAGAAAAAACAACAGTGAAAAAAATACAGTGGACATAAATAAAATTTTTCCAAACCAAATTAAAATTTCTGGTGGCCAAAATAGTGGAAAAAATACAGTGGACATAAAATAAAATTGTTTCATACCAAATTAAAATTTCTAGTGGCCAAAATACAAAAAAAAATAGGCACAAAAATAAAATTTTATGAAACAAATTGTTTTGTGAACAGAAAACAAACAAAATACAAAACAAAGAAAAAAACAGTAAACCAGACAGTAAGTACAAAAAACACACACAGTGAACTACAAACAAGAAAGTTAGTACAAAACTACAGTGACACTGAAAACAAATACAATTTTTTAGAAAAAAAAAATGGAAAAAAATAAAATAATACAAGTGGAAAATAAAATAAAATAAAACAGAATTTTTCAAAAAAGGAAAAGTGACTAAATTTAAACAGATTGTTGGAAAAAAATGTTTTTAAATAATATCGTTTAAATAAACGAAACAGAAAGGCAGTGACTAAGAAAAAAAATTTTTAAAAAAGATATTTTTGAAGAAAAAAAAGACAAGAAAAAGAAGTGGAAGAAAAAATATAAGAATTGAAAGAAACAAAAAAATTTAAGAAATAAAAACGGTAATAACAAAACGGGACCAAAATTTATTGCATACAGTGGACAAAACGAAATAAAAATTGTCTCAAAAATACAAGCAAAATTTTTTTTCACAGTAATAAAAACAAATAAAAATTTTCAAAAAGAAGAACAAAAATCAAAATTATTGAACAAAAACAAATAAAACTTGCTCAAAAATAGAAATAAACAACATTTTTTTTCTCGCTCAAAATTAAAAACCAACCCGAATATTTTTCCTTTCAAAAAATGTTTACAACAACACGCATAACGCTTTTTTCAACAACACAATCAAAACAGGTAAACGCTTCTCGCGTGGTAAGAACGGAAAGGAAAAGACCACGGTAAGTCAGCTGTTTAACATATCTTGCATTTTTTTGGAATTTGTATTGAAATTTTTTGATATTCATTATTACTATATCGGTCAATTACAAATCGGAAAATTATTTTTTCTCCGCGCGTGAATTTTGTACTTAAATTTTTATAACACAAAGTCTATACTTCAAGTAGTTTTATTGTTTTAGCACAATGTCTGTAAAAAGAAGATGTAAATTTGATATACACCAACTAACGGCGTTGTGTACAGAGTTCGATAATGTTCGCGGGGAAGATCAGATTCCAGCGTTTCTCCAAGTGAAGTAGGAAGAGATGGAGAGAAGATGGGGTAGGTTTATGGAAAGCTATGATGCTTTTGTTATGGACGAAAAGTGTGAGGTTAGTGACGACTTCAAGGATGGAGTCTCACTACAGAACGAAACAGCAGCAGACTTGTATCAGAAGCTAAAAGCAAAACTCATGGATACGATAGCGAACAGATCGATAGTGGATCAAAGCGTAACAAATACAACAGAGGCAACAGTCGTTCGGCAATCAAGGTCCGGCTTAAGGTTACTCCATGTGACATGCCAATTTTCGAAGGTGGTTATACCAAATGGCCGGAATTTAGGGATATGTTTACATCATTAGTTTTGGGAAACAAGGACATATCGCAAGTCGAAAAACTTCAATACCTCCGAACCAAAGTAAGGGGAGAGGCCTACCAAATCGTAAAACGGTTCGATTTAGTTGGAAAAAATTTTGAGTTAGCTTGGAACGCGCTTCAGAGTCGGTTTGAGAACCCATGAATTTTAGTTAACCAATAGATAAAACACATTCTGCCAATACAAACTGCTCAGAACGAATCCATACGATTAATTGTAGACACCATCGATGAAAAAATAGCCATTTTGAAAACCTGTGACATCAACGTTTCTTCATGGGATCATATCGTAACGTATACTTGCTCCTCAAAGTTGCCGGAAAATATCCTATGGGCATGGGAAAACTCTATCATAAATCATAAAGAAATTCCCTCATTTAAAGACATGAGCAATTTTCTGAAAGGAAGGATCGAGATGTTAGAAACTGTGTTAGATATGAAGAAGCCAAATTGGAAGGAAAACTCAGGGGCAAGGTCGAACTCATTTCACTCACAAGTGGACGGAAGTAGGATGAAATTAAATTGTAAAAAATGTAATGAGAATCACCCATTGAAACAATGTAAACAATTTTTGGAATTATCTGTAAAGTACAGAATAAATTTTGTGTATGCTAACAAATATTGTTCCAATTGTTTTTCTCTTAATCATTTTAAATCTAAAAGTCCCAGTAAAGTTCTTTGTTTTCGCTGTAAAAAGAAACATCACACATTACTACATATAGACGAGGGCAATACTCGAACACTTAAGGAAGCTTCTCCACGGAATGAGGAAACAGTTTCATACAGTACTCATGTAATCAGCAAAGAGAAACAAAAAAAGTTAACTCACATTGATATAGGTACCTTTCCGTACGAACGCACAACAATTTTACCGATCGCTCTTATCTACATACAACAAGCAGGTGAGCTATTTACAGTTCGGGCGCTACTCGCTGCGGGATCCGAAAAGAGTTTTGTATCGTCAAAAGTTCAACATCAATTATCAATTCCTGTGGAGGCATATCATACCAGGATTTCTGGTATAGGAGGAACGGTAGTAGGAAACTCAAAGGGAATATGCAATCTCACGTTGCGAACAAAGAGGTCAGATTTTTCAATTACAATTAAAGCAATAATTGCTCCGAGATTAGCTCATTTCTACCCAGCTCTCCAATACAGAAAACCAATCTTCCGGATATTGAAGCTTTAGATTTAGCAGACCCTTACTTTTACAAACCTGGTCCAATAGATCTCATTATGGGAAGCGACTATTTACCCTTCATTAACCTAAGTGGTATAAAATCAAATATCGAGAACACGTTACAGGCAAGGGAATCCAACTTCGGATGGTATTTATCAGGTCCTGAATCCAGTCACACATATAATTCATTTTCCACCTTACTCATATCAGAAGAAGAAACTGCCCTACAGGAGCAAATGAAAATATTTTGGGAAATAGAGGAGGTAGAGAAGGAAAAGGTTGATTCAGATCACGATGTATATTGTGAAAATTTTTATAAGAATACGGTTAAACGTCAACCAGAGGGAAGGTACATGGTAAGACTCCCTTTTAAGGAAAATTACCCCTCGGAAATCTTTTTGGGTTCATCGAAAAGTATAGCATACAGTACAGTACAGTATACAGGAAAAGAAACTCGACAAAAATCCTGAACTAAAAAACTCCAGGTTCTTCAAGAGTATATCGATTTGCGTCATATGGAAGAAGTAACGCATCAGAAGCCTTCAACGACGAAACATTTCAGTTTTTTCTACATCACGCAGTTATTCGTCCGGAAAGTAAATCCACAAAAGTACGTGTTGTATTTAACGCATCCAAAAAAACGTGTGGTGGATTTTCTTTAAACGACGTGTTATATCAAGGAACAGCCCTTCAAGGAGACCTCATGCAAATTATTTTGTCATGGAGATATTATAAATATGTATTCACTGGTGACATTCAGAAAATTTATCGCCAAATTTTTGTTCATGAAGAAGATAGACCTTATCAGAAAATTTTATTTCGAGATAGACTAAACGAATCAGTTACAGTTTTTATTAAAAACGATTACCTTTGGAGTTAATAGCGCATCGTATTTAGCACTAAGAACACTTCTTGAATTAAGCGAGGATTGTAAAGAAACTCACTCATTGGCCTATTCAATACTTAAGGAGGAGATCTACGTAGATGACGTTTTATCAGGAGGACATAACCTGGAAGAGGCAAAAGAAAAGCAAACACAACTTTTAAAGCATTGCAGTCTGCTGGGTTTTCCCTGAAGAAGATGACCAGCAATCACCAAGCTCTTTTGAAAAATTTGGCCCGGGAAGATCTTGAAGAAGATTTATTGAATTTTGAGAACTCTAGCTCATTAAAGACCTTAGGTCTACCTTGGAATGCCAAGGAAGATATTTTTTACTACGCACCAGAAACAAGAGGAGTTTCACCGTCTACAAAAATTGTATCAATCATAGCTAAGTTATTTGACCCTCTAGGCTGGTTAGGACCCATTATTATTGTAGCTAAACTTATTATGCAGGAGGTATGGGAATGCAAATCGGATTGGGATGAAGATATACCACCAAAGATATTGGAAACATGGAACGCATTTTCAACTACTCTGCAACAAATTTCAACCATTAAAAGAGCTAGATGGGTAAATTTCTAACCTCGATATCAAGCTCCATGGGTTCGGTGATGCATCGGAAAGGGCATATTGTGGAGCGGTTTATTTGAGAGTCTCTACTCCTGAGGGAGAAATTTTTTGTAATTTATTAGTTGCGAAAACTAATTGAAAAAGATAACCATTCCGAAACTCAAGCTCTGTGGAGCATTACTATTATATAATTTAACGAAGAGCCTGCCTTGTTCGACAGCGTGTCAGAACCTGCAAAACCTGTACAGTTTACAAGCACAAAGTACAAGAACAAATAATGGGTGCGCTACCCCGTGAGAGAGTCACATTTTCATTATCCTTTACTTATACCGGAGTGGACTTTGCCGGCCCATTCACACTAAAAGCCTCCAATTTGTGGAATGCAAAACGTTTGAAAGGATACGCATCGTTGGTTTTTCCACACGAGCAGTTCATCTCGAAGTCTGCTCGGAATTATCAACAGATGCATTTCTTGCTTGCTTCACCAGATTTACCCGTCGTAGGGGTCTACCAAAAACCATGTTCTCTGATAATGGCAGAAACTTTTTAGGCGCTAAACATTTGCTGTTAGCCACCCACTACGACTTTCTAAAAAATGCGGAAAAATCCCTTATCGAAAAATATAGCACACATGGTTTTAGCTGGACATTTGTTCCACCATATGCTCACATGGGCGGCCTCTGGGAGGCCGCTGTCAAAAGTATGAAATCTCATTTAAAAAAGGTAACTAGCAACTTAACATTCACTTTTGAAGAATTCTATACCATACTTACACGCATCGAAGCAATATTGAGCTCTCGTCCAATTTCCCCTTTATCTGAAAACCCCAACGAACTTCTTCCTTTAACTCCAGGTCACTTCCTCCGCTCCGCTAGTAGCTGTTCCAGAATTATCCAATAACCCCTCTGTGGAAAACATATCTTTCATGGAACGCTGGGACAGATTTAAAGTCATACAACAAATATTTGCTCGTCGCTGGAGAAATGAATATACCACCGAGTTGCAACGTAGAAGCAAATGAAGAACAGAAAACGACAATCTGAAGGAAAACGGCTTCGTTCTAATTAAAGAGGATCTACTACCCGCTAATGAATGGCGACTTGTTAGAGTAAAAAATGTTATTTACGGTACAGATCAAAGAGTTCGTGTTGCAGAAATACTGACCAGTAACGGCTTAATTAAACACCCTGTAATAAAACTTTGCAAGTTACCCATTGAAGTTAATAATCCCTGTACGCAAAACTAATCAATTAATTTACAATTTTATCCACCACACGATCGTAGAGATTTAAGACAAGCCATATTCTATTTGTATTGTGCACATTTTCTTTGTTCTCTCTTTACAGATCATGCTAAAGAAACCTCGATGAAAGTTGTGCCGACGAAGTTATGGCTTCAGCTCAAAGGAGAGCCCATGTCAAACAATACGGCTATTGCCTAAATTGCTTTGCCCAAAGTCATGATCGGTTCTGGTGTCAATCCGAAAATAGATGCCAAATATGTGGAGCTCGACATCATACCATGCTGCATGAGCATGGAAGGGAGAAAGCTGCATCGAGCTTTGAAGAGGACCCAAGTTACCCTGACCCGAAAGAGCTGTAGCCAGTCGCAACGAGGACCCAATTCCAAGCGGCCCGTTAAATCTACCCGATACCCAAGAAAAAAGCCTGCTACCACCACTTATTAAGGTACAACTCCTCCATAATGAGGTTCCCATGGTGGCCACCTTTCTCCTGCAAAGATCCAGTCGGCATAGCTTCCTCCTGAAGACCAAGGCACTTGATTTTCCCGATCTCCCCACCTCAGCGACCAGAGGAGTGTTTCAGGTGGCTCCAGAGTACGGTACGATGAACATAATTGCAACTTTGGAATTAGAAATAAGGAACAGAGCCACTTTTAAGTTCCCACCACCCCTCTTGGACGAGTCGCTATTAAACCACTTTCGACATCTTTATCCGAAGGCACAAACTAATTTCCATGACTGCCGTAAGGTCGACGGAGTCATCGGGCGGCCGTTAATGCCCCAATTTATGTTAAGACAATTTGATCGCCCTGAGCCAACGCTGCGCCTAGCACAAAATTCTGCTTTTGGCTGGATCATCCACGGAAGATGGGATGGATGTAATTGCCACTAAAGGGGCGCGGAGGATGTTGAACCGTGTTCAACATTCATTTTTTGTAGTGTAGTCCCATTGTGAATTATTTTTATTTTCTCTTAATTTCTTATTTTATTTTTTCTCAATCTCATATATTTATAATCCCATGTATTTCTTGTATATATTTGAATTCCTCATGTCTAATTTTCAACTTACATATGTACTTGTTTTAGTTATATATTTTATGAATTTGAACTTTCTTAAAACCTTCTATTATTTTCTAAGTTTAGTTGATAAGTTCACAAGTACAAAGAAGGCAATAAGGCAATAAGAAGTTAAGGAAAAACCCTAAGTCTTCTTATTTTCCTGGGGGATATATATATTCAAGAGGAATATACATATCTCAATACTCGTCAACTCATTTTTGCTAGACCCTAGGAGTTTAGAAAACTCCTGGAGCCTACAACATTTTAATAAGTATCGTATTCGGTTTACTAGACATCAGGTAGAAGATGTACGAAATGAAGAAGAACAAAACAAAATAATCATAGATACGCACAACAGAGCACATCGAAATAGCAAAGAGAATAAACAACAAATTTTAGAAAAATATTATTTTCCGGGTATGTCAAACAAAATAAAGAAAATAATAAAACAATGCGTTACATGCAAAGAAAATAAATACGACAGACATCCTATGAAACCTGTATTAAAGGTGAAATTAGTCACATAGACATATACAAAACAGAAGGTAACTTGGTATTGACAGCGATTGACAAATTTTCAAACTACGCACAAGTAAAACATATTAAATCTAAAGCCACAGAGGATATAAGACAGCCACTTCGAGAATTGATATTTGCTTTCGGAGTGCCTAAAATGATAGTTATGGATAATGAGAAGTCTTTTAATTCATCAACGATTGTTTTTATGATTAAAAATCAATTGGGCATAGAAATATTTACAGTCTCTCCTTACTCAAGCAGCGTAAACGGACAAGTAGAAAGATTTCATTCTACGCTCTCCGAAATTATGCGATGTACAAAAGTAGAAAACTTTTATAATACATTTAAGGAATTGCTAGAAATTTCTGTATACAAATATAATTGCTCAGTATATAGCACAACAGGGAAAAAACCAATTGAACTGTTTTTCGGCAGAAGAGTTAGTACAGACCCTTCCCAACTAGAAAATGATAGGTTAGTAAATATAGACAAATTAAAACAAAAGCAAGAAATTGATATGAAATATCACAACAAAAATAGACAAGAAAGAAAAATTTATGAACCAGGTAAAATAATCCTTGCAAAAATAAATACTAGATTGGGAACTAAATTAACTCCTAGATATAAAAAAGAAATAGTTAAAGAAGATACGGGAACATATGTGACTACTGAATCTAATAAGACCATTCACAAAAACAATATTAGAAGTTAAATCGAACAAATCAATACATTTACAGATTCCTCCTCCTCCTTTACACAAACATCCCATCCCACTCCTATGCTGAACTTCAAATACTTAATTACACACTCTCTCACATTGTTACTTTGACGGAAGGAGTAGCAAAAATACAAGATGGTACATTTAGAATTGTGCACATAATAAACTTAAACGAATATCAAGGCTTCTTTGGTGAAATAAAGTCATTCGTCAATAATAATAATCACTCTCAAAGTATGTTCATACCATCCTTGGAACATGAGTTGATTCAGGCTATTCAGATGTTTGAATCATTGCGGTTGAGGGATGAAACAAGAAAAAAAACGATCAATAAACATAATTGGTACTGCATGGAAATACATAGCTGGTTCTCCGAATCATGACGATTTTGAGTTGATTAAAAACAATATTAATGAATTGAATAACAATAATAATAAACAAATAATTATAAATGAAAGTTTCACTAAAAGAATAAATAAACTAACTGTTCAATTGGCAATGATGTTAGCATAAGTATGTAAACTAGGCTAAGGTTAACTAAAGAAGAATTAGAAAATATTAAATACGCCACTCAATGGGGGAAAAATAATATAATTAACTCGGTCATGTTGGGTAAAGAAGAACTAAATATTGTAACTGAAACATTAAACAAAGAAAGATTTCCATTCTTATCGGTCGAAAAACCCTTTTGTTTGCTAATGTGAAAGTTTTATATAAAAATCCTACAATATTGTATGTGATTCAGATTCCTCTTACTTCCGAAGAAAATTATAAGAAAATATCAATAAAACCTATAAAAAAATATAACAAAATTGTAAACACAGATTTTAAGGAAATTTTGAAAAATTAAGAAAAAATGTTATCTATTAAGAAAAATTGTACTATTATCAATACTATCACAATATCCGCTGCTGAACGGATCTCGTCCACACTGCGACATTTCAGATGCCTTTCATACCCCAACGGTAGAGTAATTAAAACCAGGTTTAAATTTATTAAATGATTTCCGTGGAATGGTAAATGGTCGATCAACGAACGGAATATATTTGATCAATTTTCATAACGAATCCATAACTATTAACAATAATTTTTTCGAAATTTGGAATCTCCAATGACATTGGACTCGCCATTATTAATAAAACAAAGTCCGTTAGAAAAACAATATATCGAAAAGCTTTCTTTGGAAAAACTTAATCAACTTCATTTAAATAATACGAACAAAATTGAATACCTAGAGACTGAAGCAACTATTAATAAATTTTTAATTGCCACTATTCTTATCATATTTCTATTAACATTAACTCTATATAAATTCATTTGTAAAACTAAAAGGAAAATAACGTTCTGTAATAACTCAAATAAAAACAATTTAGAAGTTGGCTCAGATATCAAAGTTAATCCAAAGTCAGACTGTATTTCAGAAATCACTTCAAATGCAATTTGTAACGGATCATTCGTTATAATTTCGGATCCACTTATACCCCCTAGATTATCCACTTCTAATGTTTGAGGACAAACATATTTAAGAGGGGAAGAGTTAACGTTGTGGTTAATAAAAATGCAAGTAATCGCATTTATGTTGACCTAATTTTGATTTCACTTATAAGTCGTCGAACTTAAAAAAAAGCAAGATCGACAAAATTAAAATTAAGACATCCACTTAAAAGTTCATCACACTTAAGTGCATTAAACTCCGCTTGCTTACAAATTGTGTGGTAATAAAAAAATAAGTTATAAAAAATAGTTCGGAACCAAATCAATAACCAAATCAATAATTTAAAATTTTTTTATAGTTTCTCTATTGTAAGCGATATGTCGCAATAAAGATATTAAAATTTTATATGTAAACTAATTTTCTAGATTTGTAAGTATTGTAAGAAAGAAAAATAAAAATTTGAATAAGTCGAATTTTGGAGTTAATAAAGTACGGTCATAGACCAGAACAAACTAAAAACTAAACTAGTTTTTTAGAACTTTTATAAAAAAAAAATATAAGGAACATATTAATTTCGAAATACCCAAAAATAATAATAATCTGGATTCCAGGACATAGTCAAATAGATGGAAATGAATTCGCTGATAAAATAGCAAAAGAAGCAACTACTGCCCCATTGATAGCGACAGCCAACTACAACACAACTGACATTAACAAATTCTTTAAAAAATACTATCTTGAAAATAACCCCTTATTTCAAGAAAATTCTAGCTGGTAAAAAATTATTAACAATAAATTATCTATAGATGCTTTTTTAAAATTCAACAATGTGCCTACAAAGAGGGAAGATTTAACAAAATTTGAGAGGCTACGCCTAGGACATTCAAAGCTGTCCCACGATCACTTATTAAATTAAAATTTCCACCAAATATGCTATTGTAATGCGAATCCTTTGGAAATTCACGACCATATTCTTTGCACATGCATTAAATTCCAGAAATTACGTCAAAAATTTTTTATAAATGTTCCTAATCCCGAAACTCTACTGAACAATCCCACCACAGGTAATGTAACCAAAATTGTTGAGTTCTTAAAGGAATCTAAAGCTTATAATTTAATTTGATCAGATAATTGTTAGTATAATGAAATTGATCTTTGTGAACTCTGTAAACATGAAATTGCTTTTTTGTAATAGGCCATTTACACTACAGCGAAATCTAGTACTTATGAGATTTCGAGCCAAATCTAGTTGATTTCAACTAGATTTCCCATACAAAACAAAATCTACTTATTTAGTAGATTTCGGCAAAATCTACTCAAAATCTAGCAAAAATAGAAATGCAACTATGTGTTTTTGCCAAAAAGTACATAAAAATACAACGCTGCGCAGGAAAAATATGACATTTCCATTTAAAAACAAAACAAAACAAAACAAATGTGTAAAGGTATAAAATTTTGTATTGAAAAGTGTATTTAAATTTTGAAATATATAGTATATATAATATATTATAATGGCAGAATAAATAATTTGTAACAAAAGGTAATCTAATTTTTAAATACATATTTCTTATTAATATCATATGTGCGTATATTACTCTTTATTTAAAGAAAACGAACATACAAAAAAAATTGGAAAATGGAGGAGGACTCTCTACTCATAACGCTTTGGGGAGACTATATTGATGATTTTAGAGGGTGCCGCAAAAACAGCCACGTCTATCAAGACATTTCAACTGGGATGAGGAGTAATGGATTTGAATTCAATTCGGAGGAAGTCAAAATAAAAATACATAATCTTTCCAATAAATACAGGTAATGCAGAATAAATAAATATTAACGTACATATGTAATCAAATTATTTTTAGGGACGAAAAGCGTAAAGTTGGGCCCTCAGGTGGGTCGCCATCAAGTTGGTCTTTCTTTGAACTACCCAGCGCGAAGTAAGAAATGTCCAAAATTATTAACAAATATTTATAAGAAGTGATTTTTTATAGATTTATTAGCTATTTTCGACAGATCAAAGAAGCATTTTGTTATGTGCTGAATGAAATTAAGGACCACTTAAAGAAACCTGTGCATATGGTAGCTTCGATTTTTGGCTGACGGAAGCTATTAAAAGTGCAAAGGAAATGATTTCTATGTTGGAGTAGCTCAATCCTTATTTTAAAGAAAGTGGTACCAGCAATAGAGGATCGCATTTGTAGAAAATGGATAAAAAGACAAATGATCGAAGACGAAACAAATGCTTCCAAAGTATGGTTTTTTGAAAAATGTGGATTTCTCGGCGTATTGGGCTGTGTTGGATGAGTTTTTATTATTAGCAATTTTTTTAATACTTGCTTTGTAGTGAATCCAAACCTATAAGGAGTAAAAATTCTAATAAAATGTCTATTTACAATATTTTAGATGCTTACACGTTGCCATTCGGAGGGGGTTCTTGCAGGTGGACCCAAGCTTTTCCATTCTATAGAAAATCCTTCTCACGCTTCCTTGCACCGATTTTTGGTGTCCCAAAATTTTGCTTTCCTTTAGAAATTTCTGGATTATTTTCCATCAACTTCGTAAGTCGCTCAAATTGGGCTTTGGTTGTTATTTTCAATTTCCTGCGTATTAAATATTTAATTATTTATTTTAATCAGAAAAAACTTAAGACTTTTCCTTTTTTTATATTTTATTCTATTATTAAAAAATTTATTAAATATGTACATAAGTGAACTCTATAGAGACTCAACTGCTAATAAGTAGTTGTCTATATTTAACGTTTTTGTCAACCAAACTCATACAAAGTGGTGAACCGCAATACCATAAAACACAACTAAAAATCCGCCGCACAACCAAAAAGTCAACTGCATATTTAAGTTTAGAATGGCAATACCGATTCCTGAAAGACTACCAAACTACTAAAAAAAGTTGTCAACCGCAATAGGGGCATTGATTTTAAATGGCCGAATGCATTTTCAACAACCCTACGAGATTTTGATAAATTATAATTAAATATTTTTTGTTTTTCTGATGCATTTACATGAAATGGATAAGGTTTCATCATGCATTCAGATAGACGAAAAGCGGAATCGCCTATTAACAAAACAGGAATTTTCACCCCATCGTAAACAATTGCTTGCTGTTTAAATATTGGATTTTGCATTTTTTTCTGATTTGAGATCTCTCAAATATGGACGAATCATTGCATCGGCCTGGGTACCCGATATTAATGTATAAGAATCGATATATGTACTCAACAACAGCGAGAAAAACAACAGAGTACCGCCCCTTGTAATTGAAATAATCACAAGCTTCCGATGCAGGAGGATGAATCTCATAATGGCATCCAGCTATTTTGAAAAAAAAAACAAAAAATTTATATAGTCTCTCCTTTTGTTCGTAGATTATGAAAAATATATATACCGATCGCTCCAAAACATTGTGGAAACCCAATTTGATTAAAACCATTTACGCATTCCATTATTTTAGTTTCATTTATAAAAGTTGATGGTAAATATTCTGCTGAAAGACTTTTCCAAACTTCTTTACAAAATTCTTGTAGTATAAGGCATACAGAAGCTTTGGATACTCCAAACATGTGAGCTATATTCAAAAGAAGACTTAAGACAGTAAAGGGCTATAGCAATACGTTTTTGAAGTGGTATACATTTTCTAAATGTATCAGTTTTGTTCATGGATGTTAGCTTTAAGCATAATAGCTGAAAAGTTTGGCGGCTCATTCTAAAATTTTCGATGAACATATCACATGACATATTAGGAACATCTTCCTCCCAGAATGACCCATTACGAACCTGTATTAAAGTGCGGATTAATATTTATATATTATTACCTATATATGTGTATACTTACATGTATCCATTCCATTCTACTATTTAACAATTGTGTGTAGTAATATATTTGCATTATTTTTGAAATCTTATATTCAACAAGTGCTGACGTTTTTTTCGCAACAACATTATTTCTGTTTGAATCTTATTTGCTCTTGATGAAAACAATACTAGCTGTCCTATATTTTCCATTTTTATTTGGTACTAAACTAAATTTGGAAATATTATTGTTTTCTTTTAAATTTCAGTCAGCTGTTTTTGTTATTAATATGAAATCTTGCTACTGTCAAATAAATACAGTGTAAACGATCTAGCTTTTGAGCTAGATTTGAAATCTAATCTACTAGATTTCGGTGTAGTGTAAATGGCCTAAAAAATCACTGTTTATTATTACTATATATTCCAACTATGTGAGTAACGTATTTTTACTTATCTTGTATGTATATTTTTTACTATTACTCAATAAAAGGTTCTTAACCCTTTCATGCCTATAGGCAACATTGTACATTTTTGTTCATAAATTCCGTAATTTTTAATTTTTTTAAAAGATTTTTTTTGCAAACAAGCTTGGTTATAAACGTGTAAAACCAGAATACGTATTAATATCACTTCATATTTAGGCCATGACTAACAAAAAAAAAAATTTAGCTCCGGCCCAAAAAATTTAGGCATGAAAGTGTTAAAATAAGAACAGGTTTTGGGCACAGTGCAGCGAAATTAATTTTTTTATTATTGGGCGATTTCTTTGGTGGAATGAAAATTGAAATGAACACAGTGGGTGTATAAATCCCAAAATTATCTAATTCCAACTATCATGGTTGGAAGTTCAACATGGAGCTGTTGCTGTTGGATAGAGAGCTGTGGGATATTGTCGTTGCTGTTCCTGCGGTACAGGATGAGAAGTGGCTTGCTAAGGGAAGAGCCACTATATTTTTGGCCCTGGAGGAATCGCAAAAAATCCTCATAAAGCAACCGAAAATTGTCAAAGAATTGAGGGACACGTTAAATAAGCATCATGAGAATTCTAACATCAATAAGAAGGCCAGTCTTTTGAGACAAATGTCGTAAATGCGACTTGTAAGTGGAAAGTCGATGGAGGACCATATTACAGAATTTTTGACCATAATCGATCGCTGAAGGGATTTGGGTGAAACAACAGAGGAACATAATTTTTATTGAGAACACTGCCTGAAGCCTACAACCCATTAATAACATCATTGGAAATGCGACCTGAGGCCGATCTCACGATTGACCTGGTAAAGGAGAAACTGCTTCAAGAATTTCAACGAAAAACTGGTTCCGAAAGTGAAATTGAATGCGCGTTTAAAGTCCAAAAGAAAAATGCCCGTCCAAAGTGTTTTGCATGTGGCAAACCTGGCCATTTCAAGAAGAACTGCCCAAACAATAAGCCACAAAACAGCAAAGGGCCAATCAATGACAATCGCGCCAATATTACCAAGGGTAAGGATAATATTATAATTTGTTTCGGTGTCAGTAATGCAAAATCGAACGGCGATTGGTTCGTCGATTCTGCGGCGACGTGCCATATGAGCTGCGAAGCAAACTATTTTACGAACATGAACAAACCTGAAAGTGAAGTAGTTTATTTAGCTGATGGTACCAAATTAAAATCAAAAGGCATAGGTGATTGCATATTATTATGTGAGGATAATGAAATTCGTGTTCGTAATGTGCTGTTTATTCCCGAATTAAGTGGAAGTTTGCTGTCTGTTTATAAATTAACGTTCAATCTCTAAAAATGGTTACATCTCCGCAAAGGCATCATTGAAAAACAATTTATTGTCGCAATAATTGTGTTCATGTTTGGCACAGGCGTTTTGGCCACAGAAATATAAATACTATAAGATTTGCCGTAACTAAGAAATTGGTGAATGGTATTTTTATAAACGAATACAGCTGTAAGGTAATTTGCGAGATATGTTTAAAAGCCAAGTTAACACGTTATTCATCTCCGAAAGCATCCGAATCTAGAGCAAAAGAAATTTTAGAGCTTGTACATTGCGATTTGTGTGGTTCAATTCAAAATCAAACCTCCGGTGGCAACAAATATTTTTTAATGATGATAGATGATTACAGCCGTCTTTGTAAAGTTTATTTTATCCCATCGAAAGATATGGCACTTGATAAAATAAAATTTTTTTTTGGTGAACGAATGAAAATATTTAGAAGTGACCGTGGTATCGAATTTTTGAATAAGATTCAAAATTTTTTAAAAACCAGAGGTATTATTCAACAGCTTATATGTCCTTATACGTAGCTTAATGGAGATGGCCAGATGTATGTTGTACGATGCAGACATATATATATATATATATATTTTGGGCTGAAGCGGTAAATAACGCGAATTATATTCAGAACCGTATGTTGTCATCTGCTGTTGAAGTAACACACTTCGAGGTAGGGTAGAGCAAGCCTCCGAATTTGAGCCATTTGCTCATATAAACAAGCAACGGCGCGGAAAGCTAGACGAAGTAGCAGTTAATTGTCACTTAGTCTGTTATCCTGACGAATCAAAAGGTTTTCAATTATTGGACTGCAGAACTAATAAGATTATTATTAGCAGCAATGTGAAGATATTAGAATCTGCAGAATTTCTTTAGTCAAATGTCAATATTGAAAATAATAAATCGAATACCGAAGTAGTAGACGTTTCTTTGTCCGAAACCAAGCCTAATGACGTTTTGTCGCAAACATCAGAAGAGCTAGATGAAAATGTCGATGTAATAAGCTCAAACGATTTTATGGTTTTACGTCAGCTGAAGAGTCATTAGCATCATCCGATTCTGAAACTCAATGTGACTCTAAAATTGAACCGAGAACTTCAAGAATAAACAAAGGAGTACCTCCTAAGAAATACGGATACAAAATCTGCTTCAATGAAGACCCTGTAACTTATAATGAAGCTGTATCAAGATCTAACAACAAAAAGTGGTTAAACGCTATGAAAGAAGAAATGGAAGCACTTGAAAATAACCGAACCTAGGACTTGGTAGAGCTACCCGAAGGTTGTAAAGCAATCGGCTGCAAATGGGTCTTTAAGACAAAACAAACCGGTTGCGAAAGGTTTCTCGCAGAAGTACGGGGAAAATTATGATGAAATTTTTGCACCCGTAGTAAAGCAAGCATCATTCCGAACTTTATTATCAATAGCGAGAAACAGAAAGATGAGAGTCTGTCATATTGATGTAAAGACGGCATTTTCATATGGTGAGTTGAATTCTGAAATTTATAAACAAGCGAAAGGTTTTGTTATGCCGGGAGAAGGGGGTTTGGTATGTCAGTTGAATCACAGTTTATATGGCCTCAAACAATCGGCACGATGTTGGAATCTCTGAATAAATTGAATTTTGGTGGATTCGGGATTCAGAAGGGGAAAGGTGGAACCCTGTCTTTATGCAAAGGGTGAAAGTGAATCAGCAACATTTGTACTAATTTATGTCGATGACATCATTGTTGGCTCAAAATCGAATGACCAAATCCAAAAATCACATTTTGAAATAACAGAGTTTGGTGATCTTAAACTTTATTTATGAATACAAATTATCTTCGAGTCTGGTTTATATTATTTGTCTCAAGGAGAGTACATTGACAGAGTATTGAAAGAATTCAATCTTCAAGATGCCAAAACTTCACCTATACCAATGGATCCTGGTTATTTAAAGCACAATTCAACGAATTTACTTGAAGACAATAATAAGTTTCGCAAAGCAATTGGTTCATTACTGTATATATCGAACAACTTTTGACCTGATATTGCTCTAGCCGTATCTGTATTATCCAGAAAGATAAGTGGCGAAACTGTCGAGGACTGGACAGAGGTTAAGAGTTTTTAAATACCTGACAGGCTCTAAGAGTCGAAAATTGTGTGTGGGCTCGAAGTCCACTTTAGATCTCAAAGGGTTTGCTGATGCCGACTGGGTAGATGACATGAATAGTCGAAAATCGATAAGTGGTTTCGTCTTTAAACCTGGCGATGCCGTTATTAGCTATGCAAGTAGAAGGCAGACAAATGTAACTTTGTCATCCACAGAGGCCGAGTTTGTGGCGCTTGCTGAATCATCCCAAGAACTGCTATGGATTACCCAATTACTTGGAGAATTTGGTATAGAGGTATTGAGGCCTATAATTGGTGAAGATAATCAAAGCTGTCTGAAGATGCTTGAGGATGAGAAAATTACGCCAAGGAGCAAACATATTGATGTTAAGTATTATTTTATTCGCGATCTATATAGATCTGGAAATGTTTCATTTATTTATTTACCTATAAATTTGATGTTAGCTGATATTTTAACCAAGCCTCTCCGGAGAGTTAAATTAATGAATTTTATAGATTCAGTTGGTTTAATTTAATTGACATTTGTGAAGTTTTTTGAAAGTTAAATTTTTTAGTATGCAATATACATATGTAGTATTGAGAAGGGGTGTTAATATAATGAAATTGATCTTTGTGAACTCTGTAAACATGAAATTGCATTTTTGTAACACCGCTGTTTATTATTACTATATATTCCAACTCTGCACAGAAAAAAACGGCATGCTAAAATTAACTTTTCTATTCTCAATTTTAGCCAAAAAACGTACTTGAAAAATTAAGCCCGTTTATATTTTTTTTATTAATATTTTCAATTAATTATTAATTGAAAATTTTAATAATTTTTTTCAGACTTATTTTTTTGGAAAATTTTCAATAAAATAAAATGTTAAAAATATTTCTAGTATAATGCATTTACTAATACAGTTTTATTTATATAGCTGCTAAGGTAACTTACAAAAGTTTACAATACCTAGAAAAAGAAGACATAAAAGAAGCCATACCACCCTCCGAATTGTATTTCGGGAGAAGCTCTTTAAATGGAAAAAAACAGCAGGTAAATATGTGTTATATACTTGATCAGATAATTTTTTATAATCCAATTTTACAGTTCGATATTGATGAAACGATTTCAGTCGAATCTAAGGTCAATAATTGGAAGTCTGAGGAATATTTCAGTGGAAAAAGAGTTTTAAATAAGGTAAAACTATTTCTATTTAATCATCATCACTATCGTTAAGAGCTTGATAGACATTTTAAAATAAATAGCAGGCGGAAGGGCGATATTAAAATACAGAACGAAGAAACCATCGATCAAAGAAATTTCCTTATAAAAATAATAGTCGAAGAAGCTATGTGCAGTCAAATTATAATAAGTGTCTCAGATTTTCCTTTATTGGTAGAAGAAATAGTCTCGATATTCCATCAGAAAAAGATGTGTAGGTGACTAAAAGAACTATTGATATTATTTAACTAAAATATTTGTTCTACTTTCTTAATTTCAACATATTTTACACATTTTCAATAGTATTTCAGAAATTTCTAATTAATTTATTTTAATTTTATTTGATAATACTATTTTTAAAGATATTTTAGATAAAATTGGAAATTAAAATATATCAATATTTCTAGAATGCAATTAAAAAATGAATTCGAAGTTTTCGAATAACGGAAAATTTTGATATTAAATTAGTATACAGTACCGGCCAAAACCTAAGCACCCCCTCAGTACATTTTTAAAAATGATTATTTTTTTAAGAAAACAAAGTTATTAATATTTTTTTTTATATTTTTTTATTTATTTATATCCTTATTATTGAAAAACACAAACTTAAGGAATTCAGAATTCAATAAAAAAAAGTTATTATTCAAAATACATTTTAAGTCGAAAATATAAGCGGAAAAACTAAAGCACCCCCAATTTAGGGTACAGATAAAAACTATTGAAACCAATATTTCTTTGCGAATCCTTTATTCTGGATGGCACATGCCATTCTTTTAGGCATAGAGGATGTGAAATTATAAATTATTTCAGGTGATTTTTTCTTCAAATTTTAGGGTTATTATTTTATCTCAAGAGCCTGTAAAGGTAGTCCAGGTGGAAAACTGTACAAGAACTTTCGCCGTAAAGATGGAAAATTTGATTCCTCACTGTCCAGTCAAGATGAAACGGAAAACATATCTGAGCATTTAGATATAGATGAATCTGTGGCTACAGCTTTTAAAACATCTTTAAATAGAGATTCATCAGATTGGGCAGATGTTTGTGAGAAATGGAAAAGGTCATTTAAAATACGTCGCCGGGAATTACAGAATCCAAATAACATAGACTTCCTACAATCATGGCCCAGACTAGGCCATGCGAAAGTTTCCGATTTGTTTATTTTTTTCTTATTTTTTTTAATATTTTATTACTTTATTTTTGATATTGATATTTATTACTTTTATTTTTGATAATTTTCAAAACATTCTTTATATATATGGAAGTCGATCTAACTTTTAAACAATTTTATTTATTTTTATCGTTTTAAAATTCCATGAATTTTATTATTTTATTCACAAGAACAATTTTTCTAATAATATTTCAGAATATTGTTGAAAATAATATTTATTAAAATAATTTTTTGCAGATAAACATTGATTTCGATTTGTTATACTCTGGGAAAAAAAATTAATGCTTTTTCCAAATGGGAGCAGTTTGAATACAAAATTTTTGGATATTATGAAAAACACATGGTGACAAAAGCTTAAGAAAGTGAAAATACAGGTAAATTGAATATTATATATATTCTTAAACCAAAGTTAATAAAAGAAGAGTGGAGGATATAATAAATAAATATTATTCAGCCGGTTTGACAGTTCAAACATTTTTAATTGTTGAAGGTATTGAAACTAATATAAAAGGATTTTATATGTATTTTGACAAAAATTTACTAAAATTTGATTCGTTTATACAAAATCTCGATGTTTGTTTTAAAATGTTTCAATTACTTTCATTAAAATACCCAATAGCATGTGAACAATCGTGGTTATTTATTCAAAAATCCTATCAATACTAAATTTGATTCTTATTCACCTAATATTTTTTCGGTTATAAATTATTTAAACAATTGAGATAAGCAATATGTAAGTTAACACGATCGCAGCTTAGAATTTATTATAAGTTTTATTATAAGTGAATACCCATGTTTAATAATATTTTGCATAACTAAGTTCAATGTTATTTTGTATATTTTACTTAAGGTTTAATATAATTAATTTTATATTATATATATTGCAGTAATATAAGATATGGTAACAGTAATTGTAGTAATGTAAGATATGGTAACATTAATTGTAATTGCAAATGAACTGTAACTAACGTAGGTCTTGAAAATTGCAACCAACTTCAACCAACTTGTTTTTAGAATTTCCGCGAGGATAGATAAAAAGAACAAAATAAAAACGTGTAAAACAAAAAAATAACTAAAACAAACATGAAATAAAGAAAAGTGTTACTATATTATCTTGAAATAATAAATATTTTATTTTTCATTGATGTGTGGTTTATTTCTAATCAGCATTATTTTTTCTAAAATGAATAAAAATATAAAAATCTATACATATTTTACATTTTTTGTTGAAATTGAAACGTGGAGAAATTTTGACATTTACCCAATTTGTCAAATATGTCTTACATATTTGGCGTTGGGAATTGAACGACGTTGTGACTTTATTGAGTTTCTTTAATCCGTTACTATTCTCTAATTATTTTCTCTTGAATTATCGAATTTGTTCGACACCATATAGATTGACCTATATTATGCAATATTGATTCTGTTATGATTCCCTGCTATAACGTCTCTGCTATTTGTCTATCTACGAATTCCTGATCTGTGAATCTCTTGTCATGATGGAGGATATCAACCGTAGTCGACCTATATTGACAGACGAAGGGGCGGACGAGATCGACAGGGACAATGACAATTTAACAGACAGAACAAGGAATACAGACAACGGACAGTTTAGTTATCGACTGACAATTGACGCGAGAACAACAAATTAATATTAAATAAATTATTTATAAGCAATAAACAATTTGGGGACTCAACTGAAATACGTAATGAGCCGAAGGAATTGGTTAAATGAAGTGAGACTCATATAATGAAAGAAAAAATTAGAGTTCAAAAACAAATAAAAACCCACCATTAAAAAGAAAAACCATAATAAAATTTAGAGACAGTGTTGTGAACAGTGGAATTGAAACAAGTTATGTGTATACTTGCATACAGTGTTGACGAAAAAGACAATTCTGCCAGAGACAGGAATATTGTGTCGTTGTGGAGTGAAAGAGACGGTTGTCTTGTTGTTGCTTAAAGGCATTTTTTTTTGATTTGTGTTGGAGACGTAACGAACGTTTGTATATTCTTTTGCTTTTGCGCAGTAAAAAGAAAATACGTTACGAAAACAATTTGTGTTGTCGGGGAAGAACCGAAAAAGAGAAAACAAAATAATTCCTGTTAGATCATGTTATTAGTGGTGTGGTTTAGGCATAACAGATACAGTTTGTTGTTTGGCATCTTAAGACTTGGTTGTGTAGTGAGCAGGAAAAGAAGATAAAAGAAAAAATTCGTAGTGAAGAAATTGCTGTGTATGCCTGGTGAAAACGAAGTGTTGTAGCTGTATTTGAATTGAAAGGAGGTAGCGGTATATGGTGTGTTTGTTGTTGTTGTTGCCGAATGGAAAAGTTTTATGGTTGCGGACTGGTAAAATATTCTAATCACTAAATTTTAATATTTTATTTTTGTGAAGTGAACTTTGCATAATTTTGATGAGTAAAGTAACTTATTTAATTTAATAATGATTAATTTTTTTTTTTTTATTTTAAGGAATTAAAATACCTTTCAACTTATTCTATGATAATTTTTTTGTGAATTGAACTTTTTATGTAACCCAACTTTTAATTGATTGGTCAATAACTTATGGTAACGTAATTTTGAATTAATTTTATGATAATTGAAATTTTATTGAATTCTTTAATATTATAATTTTCAATCTATTGTAATACTAAAATGGACAGAGAGACAATTTTAGGACTGAACGTGAATTCTCTTAGGGAGGAATTGGAAAAATTAGGCTTGAACGTGAAAGGACTTAAAGCAGACTTACAGAAAAGGCTCTTGGAGCATTACGGAATAGATTTTGCGGACGATAGGGTAGATTCGGATGATCGTTCGAGTTCATACGGTTCTCTTGTTAGTAATGCGGTCGGTGATGTCGCCGGTGGTGGAATAATAACTCCAGCACAAAAGAGTATGTACACGCTTAAAGACGTTGAGGATAGTCTTTCTACGTTCAATGGAACAAATTCACCTGACATTAATCAGTGGATTTCCGAATTCGAAGAGATAGCTGAAATAGTGCAGTGGTCATCACTTCAGATGTTTGTCTATGCGAAACAGTTGTTAGTAGGTGCTGCGAGAATGTACGTAAGAAATTTGAGCGGTGTGAAAGATTGGCCAGCATTGAAAGTAAACTTGAAGAAAGAATTTGGTACATGTTTTTCGTTGGCTGAGGTACACAGACAGCTATGTAATAGAAGACTGAATAGGAACGAGACGATGCTCGAGTACCTGTATTCCTTAATGGAGATCGGTAAACGAATAGAGTTGGACGAGAGTAGCATAGTGGAATATTTTATAGATGGGATTCCAGATTCGAAATTTAATAAGGCTGTGTTATACCAAGCTAATAGCATAGGCGAACTAAAGCAGCAGATATCGGTCTACGAGAAGATATGATTCCAATCTCGGTCATCGAACAGAGGAAGGGAACATTTCACAGTTGAAAGAAACTCGAGACGGACAAACCTGAAAGTAATAAATCTGATAAGAGATGCTTAAAGTGTGGCGGTGCAACACATTTGGCGAAGGAATGCCCAGAGCGACAAGTTAAGTGCTTCAAATGTCGGAAATTTGGACAACGTTCACAACAATTAAAGGTAAAACGCTTTCAGCATTGATTGACACCGGATGTGACGTACGCATTATGCGGAACGATATGCTACTTATTTTGGGCGATGTGGAGTTTATTCCGGAAAAGGTGAAGTTATACGGAATCGGCGATAGTGAGATCGTGACCATGGGTCGTTTTGATATAGCTGTGAAAATTGACGACTTGAATTTTGACGTAACGTTTTATGTCGTTAGGGAGAGTGACGTTATTCACTCCTTAATGATAGGAAACAGTTTGATGGAAAAGGCAGTTGTGGTGATTAGTAACGGCGAGGCAAATTTTAAAGAGTTGTCGAGCAAGAACATGGTGCTGAGGGAATTCGGGAATATTTGTTTGAACGTTGAGCAGTATGAACCAGAAGTTGAATTGGATCTGAAGCATCTCAAAAGGAAACTGCCAATAAAGTCATGAAATTGATAGACGTGTATAAACCACAAACCGGTTTCGAGAGTCCGGTGAAGATGAAAATAATTCTGAAGGATGGTATACCAGTTTTCCAACAACCACGAAGACCAAAGTATAGTGGACGCCCAAGTGTCCGAATGATTGCAGCAGAAAATAATCCAGCCTAGTTCCTCTGAATATGCCTCCCCTATTGTCTTGGCGACTAAAAAAGACGGATCCAAGAGGTTATGCTGTGATTACAGAAAACTAAACCAGAAGGTAATACGACACCATTTCCCTATGCCGTTAATAGAAGAAGTTTTTGGATAATTTGCAGAAAGCCAGTGTGTACACAACTCTAGATCTGGTGAATAAAGTTTTCCGTGTCCCTTTGGAAGAGTCGTCGAGAAAATATACATCATTCGTAAAGAATAACGGGCAGTTGAATTTCTGTATGTTCCTTTTGGTATTAGTAATTCACCAGCAGTTTATATCTGCAGTTTTGATGGATCTAATACGTGATGGTACAATCGTATGTCATGTTTAATTGTGGAAAGCAGCCTAACTCATCGAATGAAAGAAGTTCAGGAGACTATTGATCGAACCAAGGTGATAAGAGCTTTTTAGAATTTGGAAACTACGAAGCTTTTTATATGAAGAATGGTTTTTTATTTTGGGATCCCGTTAAGGAACTTATAGTAGTACCAGTCCAGATGGAGGATGATATTATAAAGCTTGCACACAATCAGGGTCATTATGGTATTGCAAAGACCCAGGAAATTGTCGAGAGACAATACCACATATCAGGCTTGGCCGCAAAAGTGCAGAAGGTAGTTAGAAGTTGTGTGGAGTGTATCATCGCTGATGCTAAGACTGGAAGAAAAGAAGGACTGATTAACCCTATCGACAAGGAAGATGTTCCTCTGAAAACTTACCACGTGGACCATGTTGGACCGATGGAGATGACGAAAAAGGCGTATAACTATATTTTTGTTGTTGACGGATTCACTAAATTCGTGTGGCTTTACCCAACGAAATCAAGGGATGTGAAGTCGGTAATCGATTGTTTGGAAAAACAATCTGCGATTTTTGGGGCCCCAATGCGAATATTATCTGATAAAGGAGCAGCGTTCACCTCACATGTTTAAAGACTATTGTAAGGATGAGAACATTCAGCATTTGTTAATTGCTTCCGGTGTTCCGGGAGGCAATGGTCAGGTGGAGCGCATGCACAGAATAATAGTTCCCATGATATCAAAGCTATGTAGTGAAGATCCGAAAAGTTGGTACAAACATGTAAGGCGCGTTCAGACCATTATTAACTCTACAGTATCCAGAAGTACTCAGTGCTCACCTTTTAGATTGTTGACCGGTGTTGAGATGAGGTTGCCTGACTATTCCGACTTGCGTGAAATACTTGAAGAGGAATCATTGACTGAGCTTGTTAATGATCGTGATGAGGTACGAGCTTCAGCTAGGTGTAATATCGCCAAAGTTCAGAAAGAGAATGTTAAGACATTCAACAGCAAACGTAAAGCAGAGGAAGAATATAAGTTGAATGAGTTGGTCGCCATTAAGCGAACTCAGTACGGAACAGCTTTCAGACTGAGAGGAAAATTCCTCGGTCCCTATAAAATCTTGAATAAGTTACCTCATGGGACGTACGAAGTGCAGAAGGTAGGAAATGAAGAAATGGAAATCCGGGACGTATTGCCGTCAGGATGGCCGAGATCGACAGGGACAATGACAATGAAACAGACAGAACAAAGAAACAATACAGACAACGGACAGTTTAGTTATCGACTGACAATTGACGCGAGAACAACAAATTAATATTAAATAAAATATTTATAAGCAATAAATAAGTGTATTTTGTTTGAAGGGAGAATTCCCTTGTATTCATGTACATACAAATAAAAGTAATAAACAACAATACAAATAAACCAAACAAACAATATAAACAAGAATATAATTACAAAGTGACTGGACATAGTATGTAAAAGTGTAAAACAGTATTTCCTCGATTTGAGTTGTTTCGATTAACGTAGTCAAAAATTTTTTTTCACTTCAACTTTGATTTGCGTCGTCATTCGATTTACGTCGCTTGTGTCGTTATAAACAAAATCAGGGTAATTCCCTCTTTAAAAAAATTTCAATATTTGTGTTTTGAAAAAAAAAAAAAATATATATATTTAAGTACATAAAATATTAGTTCAAAAAATAAAACATGTGATGTTCTAAAAAGGAAACGAAATGTAATTTCGTTAAAAACCAAATTGGACATTTTATGGCGTCATGACAGTGGCGAAAAAACGTTTGTTTTAGCTAATATAATGGGTCTTCCATCTACAACAATAAGATCCATCATAAAAGGTGGAGCAGAAATCCGTGCACGTGCAACAGCGACTGCGTCTTCTTCTATTGAAAACACTTCTAAAATAAGATCAGTGATTGTAGAACAAATGAAAAAAATGCCCTGTTAATGTGTATAAAGAATTTGTGGAAAAACACATTCCATTAACAACTTTAATTATTCAAAGAAAAACTATAAGTTTGTTCAATGAATTAAAATCCATGTAATTCCGTATAATATGATGATGTAGCCGATTTTAGTTTGGATGGTTGGACAAATTTTTAAAAAAAGCTCAACACCATAATATAAAAGTTGTCGGGGAATCTACAAGTGCAGACAATGAAGCAGCTCATAGCTTTCCTAGAAAGGTAAAGGAGATAATTGAAGATGGGGGATTATTGAAATAAAAATCTGGCCACACGATCTTACTCAGTCTTTATTACAATTATGTTTTTCCTATATCTATCCTTTTTACTTTTACTTCTTTTTACTTCCTTTTTGTACCTCGAACTAAACACGTTCATTAAAATACACTTTATATATTCAATAATTTCATAGCATTTTTATTACGCCATCACAACAGGCTAATCCTATAAATTTCGGTATGGAAAAATTGCTTGGCAGAGAAAATTATGCATCGTGGGCTTTTGCCATGAAGATCCTGCTTCAGCACGAAGAATTGTGGGATACCGTCCAAGGAGTTTATCATACAGCCGGAATGAATGCGAGGGTGGACATCAAAGCAAAAACAAAGATAATTTTGCTTGTTGATAAGATTAATTACGTCCACATTGAGAATGCTGAAACGTCGAAAGAAGGATGTGATAGTCTTAAAGCTGTATTTCAAGATTCGGGTCTTACGCGCCGTATTGAGCTGCTTCGCCAAATCATAACCACAAATATTGCATCATGTGAAAGTACCGAGCAATATGCAAGCAAATTTGTTTTGACGGCTCATCAACTAAAGGAAGTCAACATGTCCGTGAATGATAAATGGATCGGCACGCTGCTTCTCGCAGGTTTACCAGAAGAGTATTCCCCTATGATTATGAGTATAGAAAGCTCAGGGGTAACAATATCGTGCGATTCGTTCAAAACGAAAATTTTACAAGATGTCAATAAAGCCAATGTTGATAATTGTGCTGCTTACTTCGCTGGAAAAAATAAAAATAAGAACAACAATAAAAAGGTCCCCGTTGCTACAACTGCAACCGTTTCGGTCACATATCTACAGATTGTGGTGATAAGAAGACAGAAAAAAGGGAAAATGGTTTTTGTACGGTGTATGTGGCAGGGTAATTAATGTCAATGATTGGTTTGTGGACTCAGGCGCAAGTCTGCATATGACTATACGAAAAGACTGGTTTGTAAATATGAAGCCTTCGCAGATAAAGGAAATATATGTAGCCAACAGATAAAAGTTGAAAGTTGAAGGAATGGGAAACATCGACATCCAGCTTCAGACGCACGGTAAAATCATTGATATAACAATTTACGATGTGTTTTATGTGCCCGAGTTAACAATAAATCTCCTATCTGTGAGCCGTATTATACACAAAGGCTACAGCGTAGAATTTTTGTGCAACAAACGTGTTATTCAGTCTAGTTGAAACTGTTCAAGCTTGATGGCAGCATAGGTCATATTTAAACATTGGTATATGGCATGCTCGTATGGGTCATTTAAACTATTCAGAGTTGTCAGAGACCCAGCAATGGTATGAAGTTTCAAATGTCTAGAAAACCCTTTAAGTCTTCTTATTCTCGTTCTTGTCTTTTATTTATGACTACACTCAAAAAGTATTTGTTTATTTTTTGCAGGCTAAAACGGAATTACCAGCATGTTTTGTTAAATATAAGTCCAGGTTCGAAAATGAGAGCGGTTTTAAAATAAAATGCTTGACATCGGCACACAATTTTGCAACAATGAGGTATTGTCGATACTAGAGTGGCATACGTCATCAGACCACTGTGCCATACAGTCCACAAAAGGTTGCCGTTTACTTGAACCAGGCAGCTTGAGATTAACAAAGAGCCGAGACTTAAACTTTTTTGAGAATAAGGAATGGCTAAGGGACAGTATAATCGAACACTCCGAGTCTGAATTTTATAGCCCCGTCGTTTTAGTAAAAAAAACAAGATGGTACACCAAGACTTTGTATAGACTACCACAAAATAAATCGAGTTATTGTTAAGGATCGGTTTCCTTTACCTTTAATAGAAGACCAACTCGCCTACAAGGGGCTAAAATTTTTACAATAGTTCTCAAAAATGGATTCTTCCATGTGCCCGTAGAGAAGTTTAGCAGAAAATACACATCATTTGCCACCCATAGCGGTCAATATCAATTTCTGAAGGTTCCATTTGGTCTATCCAATTCTTCCAGCGTATTTCAGCGGCACGTCAACGCTGTACTTAGAGACTTAACTAGGCAGGGGATTGAATTACCGTACATAGACGATATAATTATACCGGCAAGGGACGAAAATGAAGCTTTGGAATACTTACGAATTGTTTTGAGACAATGTCAAGAATACGGTTTAGAACTAAATCTAAAGAAATGCATTTTTTTAAAGAAACGTATACGGTTTTTGGGTTATATAATTGAAAACGAGTCTATCTTTCCATCACCGAATAAAATAGAGGCTTTGGCAAAATATCCTGTTCCACGCAATATTAAGCAATTAGGATTGGCCGGATACTTTCGAAAGTTTATACCTAATTTCTCCATTATTGCAAAACCGCTTACCGATTTAAAGAAGAACCAAAAATTCGAAATGAATGAACAACAAATTTCAGCGTTTGCTAGATTTAAATATGTAATGTTTCAGCAGCCAGTTTTAAATATTTACAACCCAAAGTATTAAACAGGTCTATACAGATGCTTCCATTGAAGTATATGGCGCCGTATTGCTTCAGAAATCACCACATGATAATTGCCTACACGGTGTACGCAACACCCGGAAAACAACTGACCAAGAGAAGAGGTATAGTAGTTACGAGCTCGAAATTTTGGCAGCCATCGCCGCCCTTAAAAAGTTTACCTACTTGGAACCCAATTTAAGCTCGTCATGGATAGCAATGTTTTCACCAAAACTCTAGAGAAGAGAGATCTTTGTACTCGAGTCGCTCGTTGGATTTTATTTCTAGAAGAGTTCGACTATACGGTTGATCACCGCCCAGGCGCACGTATGAAGCATGTCGATGGCTTATCACGCTATCCAATGATGACAATAACGACCGAAGACAGCATCAGAGAAAATAAGGCGATTGCAGGCGCAAGAAGAAGATCCACAAACAATAAAAGACAATTTAAAGACCCAGCACGACTACAATAATTATTTTTTAAAAGGCAATATTCTTTATAAAATGGTTGACGACCGAGAATTGCTTGTAGTCCCGAAACTCCTTCAACGAGAAGTCATCCATTTAGCCCACGACAGAAGTCATTTTTCAACTAAAAAGGTCAAAGAACTCATATGACGTGAATACTATACACCAAAACTGGAAGAGAAAATTGAGCAACATAGCTAATTGTATAACCTGCATTATCAACAAACGTGGAGAGCAAGAAGGCCCCATTCCTAAGAAAGACGAACCTCTTCACACATACCACATTGATCATCTAGGAGCTGTAGAATCTACATCAAAACAATATAAGCACATACTTGGGATAATCGATGTCTTCACAAAATTTTTGCTGGCTGTATGAAAATATCAAACACCACATGATTACAACTGGTCTTCCTAGGTGCAACGGCCAGGTCGAAAGGCTGAACTCTACTATCATATCAGTTTTGGCAAAGTTAACCGTAGACGACCCGACAAAATGGTATAAGCACGTTGGAAAAGTACAACAAGCCATCAATTCGACGCATATTTGAAGTATCAACACCACTCCGTTTAATTTGTTATTTGGCACCAAAATGCGTACCCCTGACCAGTGTGTCATTCATGAGTTTATTAGAGAAGAAATTGTAGCAGCTTTTAACGATGATAGACAGGAAATTAGACGAAATGCCAAAGAACAGCTAGCCTAGGTTCAAGACGAAAATCGTAAGTCGTACAAGGCGTAAGAAAGCTACAATATACGAAACTGGTGCGATAAAAAGAACCCAATTTGGCCCAGGCCTAAAGTTAAAACCCAAGTATTTGGGGCCGTAGCAAATTGTAAATGAAAAGGCCAATGATACGTATGACGTGGTACGAGTTGGAATCACCGAGGGACCAAGAAGCACTTCAACATGCACTGAGTATGAAGCCCTGGCACATCAGCTTTAATGATGATGAATTCGAGACGAATCCGAGTCAGGACGGCCAAAATGTGGGAATGTAGTTGAGATGTAAAAAAGAGGCGAGTAGTTAGTTGATGAGAAGACGTTGTGTAAGAAAGACGTGTACGTACAAGACGGAGCCAACAAAACATTAAAATCTTTACTATTGCATTGTATATTAAATTCAATATTATTATTAAAATAAACTTATAATAATATTAATTTTCCACATATACATATGTGAAAAAATTTATATATATCTACACAAATTTTATAAAATAAAAAATGTTTGCATAAAAATGGGGATGTCTTTCGAAAGAAATTAAACGAAATTAAAAATAGCATATTTAAGTATCTAAAAGTTAGTAGCAACAACTAATGGCATTGTTTGGCATTCTTGACGCGTCTAAAATAATAACTGGGTTCAATGGTGATCTCAGCCAACTTAATAATTTCTATGCTGAAACACTCAAAGACACCGCAGAAATTTATAGATTTGTTAAATTCGTTCTGGGTACTTAATTAGCACACAAAGCAAGGAATAAATTGGTATCAAAAGAGACACCGAATTCCGTAGAATCATTTAAGTATACCCTTAGAAAAGTACATACACTTAAGAAATCACTTTCCTCCCTACCAGAGTTGGGGTAGTGCATTAAATATTTAGTGCACTAAGGTTTCCACTAAATCTCACTATAGTGACAACATTTTGGTTTTCCACTATTTTTCATCACTATAGTGATAGTGAAACATATTTTAACTACCACTAAAAAATTAGTGGTAGTGAAAATTTTTCCACTACCATTAACCATTAGTGGTAGTGAAAATTTTGCACTACAATAAAATAGTGCAAATTTTCAACAGTCACTACATGAATGCTTTAATTATAATATATGCACTAAAATCTCAAAAAATAGTGTTTATAAAAATTTTCCATTTTTCCATATTTCCATTTTATTATTTTTTATTGTATAAAAAATAAAATAAAAACTTTAAATTTTTAAGTAAAGTAAATTTCAGGAATTAAAATCTTAGCAATTTTAATTTGTATTAATATAATTTAACAACGTATATCGCAATATAACCTAATCTTTTAAGAAATAAACTTAAAGAATAAAACATTAAGTTAAAAAAAAATAAACATACCCGGTATATAAATTCGTCCACATACTTTTTTGATACTTTTTATCCTCATCGTTAAAGACACAAACAATTACACGTTGGAATTCAATTTATGATAGCGTAAAATGTTTGTTAAAGCATAAAGAGAAAATATATACTTTATGCAATAACTTAGCTGTTGCAAAATTGTCCTCTTTAGACATCGAATATTTGGAGCAATATGAAATGATAATGGAGCCTAGAGCTAATGCTATAGACTTCATACAACGCGAGAATCAAATGTATTTTGGTTACTTTCATGCAGCAATCATTTCCTTGAAGGTAGAGCTTGTTAGAATTTCGGAGAACGATGGTATTGGAAATTTCAAGGAGGTGTGTGAGCAACTAATTAAAGCGTTAGTTGGAAGATTTGAAGTATTTTTCAGAGGTAACATGTTAATTAATAAAAATTATAATATGAAGAGGCATAGCTGGCTTTATTTGCTGCGAGGTCTCATTCAGCAATAAAACTTCGGTTATTACCCATTTTACAACAAACAGCACCGGAATTGACATTGGCTGTTTTAAAGCAAAAGTTCGCTGAGTGTGCTTCGATATGTACTAGGGTAAATAAGGAGGTAATAACGCCAAAATTCATTGCAGATATCGGATTCTTAGATTTTGTAGAAATTGATAGTAAGCTAATTTTTAATTAAAATTACATGTTTTTTTAATGTAATTTATATTAGGACCTATAATACAAATACAAAAAGATGACATACAAAATGAAGTGGATACATATCTATGGGATCCAGACACTAATTTACATTGTCTTAAAAAATATAACATAATTAGACAAATGTTTTAAAAATTCAATGTCCCATTGCCATCTTCTGCTCCAGGAGAGAGGCTCTTTTCATTTAGTGGAATGGTAGACGCTCCTCGCAGAAATAAATTAAGTGACCCTAATTTTAAAAAATTAGATTTGTGGAAGGCAAATAATTGCTAAGGTTTTTATGTACCAATATGTATTTAATTTGATTTCTTATATTAATATATTGATGAAACTTCCTTATTTTTTCACATTACTATTTCCTTTTGTTTTTTAATTTTGTTACTACTTTAATATAATAAAAAAAATAATAAAAATAAAAAAGTATAACATAATTCAATATAATGATATGTATTTGAGTTCCATTACCATTAGCGAATGATTATATTTTTCCACTATCCTGTTAGTGGAGAAAAAAATTTGCAGTAAGCTGTAGAGTTGGATTCGTTAGCTCTTTTGAGTGTTCGCTCTTTCTAGTTCAGTTCTCTGTAATGAACTAGTTCGTTCTTTTAGTTCAATAGTTTAGTTCTTTTAAACAACTCCGTTCTCTTCCTCAATTTGTCTAACTTCTTTATGGCAACGTTTGTTCATTTATATTCAAACTATGTAAACAATACCATGTTAATTTAATTGTATTTGTAATATGATTTTTCATTTGAAGTAAATTGTGGTATTTAACGTTTTTTCATTCTTATTAATTCATTTATGTGCTTGAAGCACAGTAAAACCATGTGATTTATTTTTAAATATTTAATGAGAATTTCTGTTCGTATTTCTCTTCTAAACCACAATTCCAATAGGAATGTCACACCTAAGAACGATAAACAAAATAATAGAACGAATAAGAATGAAATGAACGAATAAGAAACGAGGACTAAAAGATCTACGGAGCTAAAAAAACTACTGAGCTAATAAGAATGAAATGAACGAATAAGAAACGAGAACTAAAAGAACTACGGAGCTAAAAGAACTCATGATTATGACCGGCTCTCTTAGTTCAATTGTGTGAATAGTTCAATTGAACTAGTTCGTTCGTGAACTACACAACTCTACTAAGCTGTAAAAGAAAGGTTTTTCACTATCACTAAATTAATTTTAGTGAAAAACTTTCTTGTACCACTACCACTATTGCTTAGTGAGGCTGTTATTTTTCAACTCACCACTAAATAGCTATTAGTGATAGTGAAAAATTTTGCACTATCACTGACATTTAGTGGAAACTGCAAATTTAGTGCACTACCCCCAACTCTGCTCCCTACATACTGACTTAGCAAGACAAGCTCAGAGCAATAGTTCGGTAATGCAATATGCCAAAAAAAATCTAATCACTCATAGCCAGCCTAAATTAATTACAGATCACAAAGTTAGGTTCCCTAAACAGAAAAACTATTATTAAAATGAACAATAATGTGGCGCTCAGCGCTATCAAAAATTGTTTAAACAAACCACATCGTATTTTCTGCTAGACCTAAAAGTTTAAATGAAGCAATTCAGAAATAATGCCACAATCAAATACAATAATGCAAATCAATAAGTACAAAAAATCTTATACATTTTTGTAAATAAACATCAGCAAATTCGAACCTTTTTATTTCTCATCAACTTCGACAATTGACTTTGCCATGATGTAAAGCCTTCTACAATTCCGAGGCTTTTCAAATAAACTAGAATTCTATAGAACAAATTTACACACAAACATTACTATTATAATTTCGTATAATTTGGTGTATCTGTGGTGAAAGAAATATCATAAACTACTCATTCATTATGTCTGATTAATGGAATTTACGCCGCGAGGCATTAACTCATATTAGCGATGTTACATTTCCTCTTCCCTGTATAAGAATAAACAAAAAAGTGCATGATCAGTATTTCACTGTCAGTTACGAAAATTTGTAATTGCATTCAATTTACTCAAAATATTGTTTACAATATCAAAGCTATCTTTAAATTTTATGTCCAAAAAATCTTAGATTTCACACTAAAAATTAAATTCTTTAAAAAGCAGAATACGATAAATAAATTTAAGCACACTTTCCTTCCATAAGCCTTTAACTTTCATATTGCCATTGTAGACTATAATTAACGTTATTAACATATCTGTGATACATGTCTTAACAACATTAAATTATGAAAGTGAATTTTCAATAAACATCATTAGTATTATTGTTAACTTTCCGTAAAATATAAGTTTTATTCCTACTGTTCTTTTCTTCTCTTAGTCAATAGAATTTCGAAAGAAGTGTAATATTAAAATAAACCGATTCATATGAAAAAAAAAACAAAGTAACGTCAGAAGAAAAATAATTAATAATTATTATGATATGTAATGAAATTTTTTATGCTATATAATATATATACTGTTACGCAAAACGAAACGACCTAATATCGTTTAACAATAAAAACGATAAACAAAAGCCACACAATACAAATACGCACTAACACTAAGAATACAACGAACGTGTTGATTATCTAAAGCTGCACACACACATATGTGCAACGAACATGGTAGCAACAACAACATATAATGAATCAAACCAGCTACGACAAATATGTAACGGACAACATAAGTAAAGTACACAAACAACAATCTACCAGCAATAGAGTTCTCGAGAAGGCGCGAGCGAGAACCTTCCACATCGAGAACGTTCATCATACTGATTGATACGCGTGTGTGCGGACTATAAAAGGGCTGGACAAAGCAAGCAGCAGTCAGATTTAATTCAGTCAGCCTTGTGTGAAGTTTCGTGTGAATAAAATAAGTCGTGGTCGTAAAGATCCAGTGATCCAGTGTGAACTAATAAAGTGAATAAGCAGATTATTATTGTTGTATCGTTAAGTTCTATACGGTGGCACACAAAAGTAGTGTAAATAATAAAGACAGTTAAGAAAAACTAAAGACGCATTTGTTTTTACTTTGGTTGCAATTAACGAACTCATATTTAAACGTTTTTAAAAAGGTAAAAACGTAACAATACTATATATATTAGAAGTTTTATACAAATATTATTTGTTAGTAAATATAATAATATAATTATGAAATTTCCAATGATTTTTTTCTTATATAATTAATTATTATTTATTATTATAATATATCATAGGACTTAGTATATATAGTATTAAATAAAAATATATTTTTTTGAATTATCCTTACTTCTATTTACCATACTCGAACGTGATTCCAAATAAGTAGCTTAGACCTGGCACTCGCTGAATTCTTGTTTCGTCTCTATTGTAGATATGGCTTCTGTTTGTATTCTTTAATTTGATTTATTTTCATAAAAGTTATTATATTTGTTAGTTATTTTTAATATCCCGGTTTTTTACTCTTCTTCATTCTGATAATACTTTTACAGTTCATTTTTTCTTGTCAAAGCTGTACTTTTGTCAAACATTTACTTCTATTATTCTTATTAATAAAATAAATTACTAATAAAAACAATTTTATAGGTGATCTGGTGTACATTATTGTTTTTAGTTTTTTCTCTTCGTCTTAATAACACTTAAGAACACATTTTTATTTTATGCCTATTAGGCTTTAAAAATAAACGTTCTACAAACATGTTCTTGAGTTCGTTCTTTTTGCTTTAATACTTCCGTTTTTTATATTTTTATTTTTGAATAAATTGCACGTTTTATTTTTTCATCACATTACTTTTCTTCTTTTCATTCCAACCGCGCCATCACAATTTCTGTTCTTTTTCACAATTGTACTTATTTTCTTTTTAAAGTTATTTTAACAAAAAAAATTGTTTTCGTTCTGAAGATTTTTGTCTCGTCTTTGATTTATTTTCCCAGTATTGCAGTTGTTGTAATTGTCACTGTTGTTTATGTTACTGAACTTTCTGTGTGTTTCTGTTTTGCTTACTCTATATTTTTTTTATATTTTTCTCTTTCTTAAGTTGCTCGGCCACACATCAAACAAACACATTTGTTAATATGTTGGTAATACTTTTACAGTTCATTTTTTCTTTTCAAAGCTGTACTTTTGTCAAACATTTACTTCTATTATTCTTATTAATAAAATAAATTACTAATAAAAACAATTTTATAGGTGATCTGGTGTACATTATTGTTTTTAGTTTTTTCTCTTCGTCTTAATAACACTTAAGAACACATTTTTATTTTATGCCTATTAGGCTTTAAAAATAAACGTTCTACAAACATGTTCTTGAGTTCGTTCTTCTTGCTTTAATACTTCCGTTTTTTATATTTTTATTTTTGAATAAATTGCACGTTTTATTTTTTAATCACATTACTTTTCTTCTTTTCATTCCAACCGTATTCATACATATAGCCTGAGAAGAGTTTGAAGAATATCAAAATATGCGTTGCATAAATCATATGTTCTTTTCTCCTTCACAACAACAATACAATGCAGTTTGAATGTTCAATTTTAATGTGTTTCTGTGCTAAGCAAAACAAATATTACCGACATACGTTTGTTTGCCTTTCCTTGAAACACTCGGGTCACACTTTATTATCGTTTCTTTTTATTTGTTTAAATAAAAAAACTCAAACACTTTATTGTCATTTGTATTTAATTTCTTTGTCCAGTGTTTAGCTAGTTTTCCGTTTTAATTAAAAATTATAGTTTTTCTAAATAAACGTGTCTTTCTTTTAATTTTTCCTTTTTTATTTTTCTATACATTGTTTTAGAGTAAATTGCTTTTTTTTTTCTTTCTTATACTTCTTTTCACTTTCTGCTCAAAACACTTGGCACAATGTTAATCCTTTGCGATCACAATAGCAATTGATTGTTTACTGCAATGAAAAGTAAAAAACTAAAATACAAAAAACATAATCGTATTGAGTTTTCGTTACAACAAAAATCACAAACAAAAAACAACCCCTATATGAACAAAGTTGTTATATTTCATTATTTAAGCCGAAAGTCCATACCACAGGTATACAGATACGAAACTTTTGACAGATAAAAACCTTCATAACATAAAATCATAGGCCAATTTAGAGGAAAAAAATGTTATAATGTTTTGCGAATCAAATGTGTTAGTAGCAACAGATATACAAAGTGAAAACTGGCGGTTAAAGTAGAAAAACTAAATGCAAATACACATTTATTTTGTGTTAAAAAAGGGAAAATTTGGAATATTTTTTAATTTCTTCAATGAAAAGTTTAAAGATTCTTAAATATTTAAATATTATTCGAAATGTGTGTGATTTTCGGTCACAATGAATATAGTTTCTTGTGCAAGAGGTAATTAAGAAGCTAAATATTACAAGATCAAAATAAGACGTACTGCTCATAAAAAAATTTTCTTACTGAAATTTGCCAATATTTTTTAATTTTTTGAAAGAAAAAGTTAAATATTGTTATTGTTATTAATTGTTTTTATTATTTATTAATTGTTTTACACAAAACTTACATTGTATTGTCCTACTAAGGAGTACGAAAGGCTTCAATGGTATGAACTTTCGGCTTAAGTTACGACAGAGAAAAAATATGATGTGAATTTTTACAAAAGGAGTCGCAACATGTTTAATCTGATTCCGTACATACATCACTCAGCTAAATTTCATGTATAAAATGTCATTATTAATAAAACTACGCATTTATATTTCACAAACACAATTTATTTTAGACAAACCCCTAAATATCTCTAAACACGAAATTTCGACTTAAGCTATTATTATATAATGCCACAAATATATAGTATACCCTTTGATTATAGTTATTTTGCATTCTAATCGTTTGTATTTTTTTATTTGTGGTTTTTGAATTTTTCGTATTTTGTTTATTTCGTTGTTATGCTTATTTTAAATTTTCTTTTTTATATTTTATTTTCATACTGGTATTTTATTTTTATTCAGTTGGTTTAGTTTAAGTTTGTATATTTCTTTTTTATACAATTTTTTTATAAGATTGTTTTACTTTTTGATTTTAATCACTTTAAAGTTGTTTTTTCGAATCCGAGGAGGCTCCACGCTATTGATTTTAATGAACTAAAGTTTTAAAACCTGGAAGGCCTCTTTTCTTTTAATTTTAATACTTTTTAACCTGGCGCGTGCAGAGTGAAAAAACACGTCCATATAGTTCGGGTGCGCTTCGTAAACTGCTTTCAAGTTTTACATTTTCAAAAATAAATGCAAAATGGTTTTTTGTTAATGTGCTGATAAAACTGTACTCACACGTGTAGACTGAGAAGAGTTTAAAGAATATCAAAATACTTTAGATTTTCGGTACCTGCATTGCATAAAACATATGTTCTTTTCTTCTTCACAACCAGTGCTGCCAACTTTTTTTGGAGAAATCGTCAATTTAAAAAAAATCACCAGGACAAAAATACCAAAAAAAAAAATTGTATTAACTTTTTAAATATTTTTATTTTAGTTACATGTAAATAAAGTTATTATTTAATAAAAAATAATTAATTTAATTTTGGTATTATGTGACTTTACTGTGGTACATTTCTGTGTAACTTTTTTTATAAGTCATTTTTAATTGCTATATTAAAACACTGAGAATTATTTAACTTAAGATAATCTTTTGAAAATAATATTCCTTGTAATGTTGAAGAATCCAAAGCATTTATCGTTTTTGTTTTATATAAATTTACAATATTAAAAATCCTTTAAACGTTGGCCGACGAATGTGGTAGTGCCATTGACTCCGTTAAATTAGCAAAATTTTTACAAAACGTCAATGTTTCGAGTTCGGTAAATTTCATATTACGTAATTCTCGAACTTCATTATCTAGTTCTTCATATGCTTTACCATTTAATAAATTTGGAAAAAGTTTGGCCAATTGTAAAATTCAATCATTTTTTTGTTTAAAGCTACGCTTGGTTCAATGGAGTTTAATCCTTCTAAAAGTTTATCGCTAAAATCAAAAGTTTTAAAATTTGTGAAACTAATTCAATATAAAATTGGACGCAGAATTCAACAAATATATTATATTGACTATATTCAATATTTAAACTAGATTGGTTCTCCTTCACGTAAATGCCAAGATACACTTCATCATTATTTAAAAATATGTGTTCGTTATTAAAACTTTGGATTTCAAAATTAACCAAATACTCTTCTTTCACAAAATTTGATAAGACGGTTTTTAACAATCTTGACAACTCACTGTACATATTTTGGATTTGTACACTTTCACTTTGAAAAAGTTTGTTGACATTGTTTATAAGACGAAGAATATACTCTAAATAATAAAAATATAAATGGTGAATACCATTCAAATTATTTAGTATGTCTTCGGCTGTGTCTATAAGATCAATATTTACCGCGAATCCAAAATAAATTTTTAGTGGCTCGAAAAGTTCAAGTAAACGGTTAACAACTGATTCCAGTGAAAGCCACCTGGTCTGTGAAAGATGAAGAAGTTTTTTCGGTTTGAATTCCAATAAAGATTGAATTTGTTGAAATTGATTATTTCTTTTAGGGCTGTTAGAGCTGGGCTTTACCGACAACATTTTTTATAATGGCTCTAGCTTTTGTTCTTCCAATCGATATGTTTTTTGTATAATCGGAATCTGTAAAAGAGTTTTTTTTTACCAGCTTTGTCAAATGATCCATTCTCACATATTTTAAAAACCCAAATTATAATTTATTTTATTATTACATTATGTAGACTATATATGTATGTGGGATAAGGCAGTATTTAACACTGACATACGAAAGAGGAGTACTAAATAATGCAACTCAGACGGACAAGGAGAAAAGAGAGAAGTAGAAGTTGAAAGAAGTGGGAAAAGGGAGACAGTTCTTCTTGAAGCATGCTAGTTGTCGGAGCTAGAGCGAATTGGTTTTTTAATAAAGTTGAAAAGAGGAAAATATATAAGTCAAGTTGTGTGTTGAATTTTTTTTAAATTGTTAGAATTGTTTGAATTAAAGTTGCTTTTGAAAGTTGAAATTGAAGTGTTAAAGGGTTGAAATATTAAAACAATTACATTGAATTAATCTATATTTTTTCTGTATTTTAAATTTAATCTTAGTATATAATAAAACTGAATTAATTAATTAAGAAACTAAAATTGACTATTATTATATTATCCCTACATTTGGGGGCTCGTCCAAAGCCAGAATAATTACCGGTTTTAATTTACATGTTATTGTAAAATAAAGTGTTACATTTGTGCGAAAGTTTGTGTCTCAATAATATTTCAAGGTCAATATTTTTTCAAACTAAAACGGTAAATTTCATTTAAATTAAAAAAAAAAAAGAGAAACACAAAGACGAAAATAATATTCCTCCTTATAAATAACGATTAAACGAAAAGAGAATGTTTCGTTAAAAAGAGAAAAGAGCTTAATTTTGTAAAAGATAATGAAAAACAACAAAACTTACATAGATAACTCTAAAAAACTGAAGACTATATAGAAATAAAAGAAAAGTGCATAGAAAACGTTACGGAGAAAAATAATATAAAAGTGTAATGGAAAGCGAAGAAGTAGATAAAGTGCAAACAAGATCAAGTAGAATCAAAACAATAGATACTAAAAATTTTAAAGAAGCATTAAAACAAACCTGTCAAAATATATGTAA
Organism: Sarcophaga subvicina; assembly: GCA_936449025.2. NCBI lineage: Eukaryota > Metazoa > Arthropoda > Insecta > Diptera > Sarcophagidae > Sarcophaga > Sarcophaga subvicina. The sequence goes on along the minus strand of OW388080.2, from coordinate 44,738,417 downwards.
AGTGAACAATAACGAAGTGCAATTAAAACAAAATAAGAAAATTGAAGAATCTGTTTACCAAGACACAAAAGAAATAGAAAACCATAACAAAGCCATGGAAGATCAAAATATACAAGAAACCAAAATTAATAAAAATATGTCTGAAAATAACCAAACAATATTTAATATAATTTCAGAGAATAATGTTGAAAAAACTATCCCAGTTTTTGAAGGTGATTCAGGTATGACAATAGATATGTGGATAAAAATTTTTGAAGAATATGCTGTAGCTTATGGTTGGTCAGAAGTGCAAAAATTTGTATTCGCGAGAAATAAAATGAAAAAATGTGCGGAATTGTTTTTGCAATCAGTTTCGGTTTGTGATTACAACACTCTAAAAAAGTTACTGATGGATGAATTCCATAGAGATTATACAAGTGCTGAAATTCATTTACAACTACGCGAACGAAAGAAAAAGGACAGTGACAATATTCACGAATACATTTTACATATGCGTCGGATCGGATCTCTCGGTATGGTGGACGAACGGTCAATAATACGCTATATCGTTGACGGTATTAAAGGAAGTCGGGAGTCCAAAATTGGATTGTATTATGCGCGTAATTATAAAGAACTAAGGGAACAGATTGAAGTGTCTGAAACAATTTATAGACGTATAAATGAATCTACATATAAAAACAGAAATAAAATGGCAAACTACAATAATAATAATAATAATAATAAAGACAACGCCAAAATAATTCACTGTTTTAATTGTGGGTCTACAGACCATAAACGCGCAGATTGTACTTTGAAAATACCAATATGCTTTAGATGCAGCAAAAGTGGCCATATATCTAAAGACTGTAAAACAACCAATGCCGTGAACTGTACGATGCACAATGCACAATTAAGAGATATAATAATAAATAATAAAAATTTTAAATGCTTTATCGATAGTGGCGCGGACATTTCGGTGATAAAAGAAAGTGTTTTTCGGAAATATTTTAATGCAAATATTACAGAATACAAAAAAGAAATAACTGGTTTCGGTCGCGCGGTAACGATTCCTAAAAGTATTTTCGGGGTGAGATCGAACTTTGATGATCTGGACATTGATCATAATTTAGTAATCGTGCCAGATGAATCTATTAACTATAATATTGTGATCGGTTACGATGTTCTAAGTAAAATGCGTTATACGTCGGATGAAAACGGCTACACTTTTCATTCTATAATACCACTCGCCGAAAAAAAAGAACTTAAAAAGCTTATGAATATAAATATTGATCAAGAACTTGATATTATTGCTCCTGTTAAGTATGCTGAAAGAATCAAATCTATAAGAGACAACTATAAACCAGAATGCAACACGGTAAGTCCCATCACAATGAAAATCATACTGGAGAAGGAAAACCCAATATACTCGTCGCCAAGTCGTTTATCACCACCAGACCAAAAGATAGTGGAGGAACAAGTGGAACAATGGTTAAAAGAAGGTACAATTCGTAAATCAACATCTCAATATTGCAGCCGTGTAGTGTTGGCTAATAAAAAAGATGGTACCAAACGAGTGTGTATTGATTACAGACGATTGAATAAAATCTGTTTTAAAGATCGGTTTCCTGTACCACATATGGAAGATTTAATAGACAGTTTAGCGGGTTCATCCGTTTTTAGCGTATTAGACATCAAAAATGCATTTCTACACGTACCTATTGAAGAAAGTAGCAAAAAGTATACGGCCTTTGTAACCAAACAAGGTATTTTCGAATTCAATTTTGCACCGTTCGGGTTTTGTAATTCTCCAGCAGTTTTTATACGATTTATAAACTCCATATTTAGAACACTGGTAAATGAAGAAATTATGCAAATATACATGGATTATATAATAATATACTCTAGTGACAACGAAACAGGTATAACAAATTTAGAAAAAGTTATTAACGTTGCTGCTCAGAACAATTTAATTATTAATTGGAAGAAATGTAAATTTTTACAAATTCGTGTAGAGTTCATAGGTCTAGTTATTGAAGATGGTGCAATAAAACCGAGCGAAGATAAAATTAAAGCAGTGGAAAAGTTTCCAAAACCTCAAAATATTAAGGGCGTACAAGCATTTCTCGGTTTAACAGGATTTTTTAGAAAATTTGTAAAAAATTACGCAATAATTGCCAGGCCTTTAACAAACCTGTTGAGAAAAGATGTTGAATTTCAATTAAATACGGAGGCAGAAGTAGCAATCGCAACGCTAAAGAATATATTGGTAAGCCAACCAGTTTTAAAGATATTTTGCAGAGAAGCAATGACGGAGCTGCATACAGATGCATCCAAATTTGGATTTGGTGCAATTCTATTACAAAAGTTTGATGAGCAATGGCACCCCGTGTATTTTTATAGTAAGAAAACATCAGACTCAGAAAAAAATTGCATAGTTACCACTTGGAAATAAAGGCTGCATTTTTAGCTATAAAGACATTACCTTTTGGGATTACAGTTTGATCTTATTACAGATTGCTTAGCATTTCAGCAGACATATAGAAAAGATGATTTATTACCTTCTATATCCAGATATGTAATGTATATGCAAAATTTTAATTACAACTTAAAGCATCGAAAAGGGAAAAATATGAGCCACGTAGATGCGTTAAGCAGGTATTCAATAAACATTGTAAGCGTGGAATCAGAATTAAAATGTCGGTTGCAGAAAGCACAAAACTCAGACGAATCATTAAAATGCATTATTACCATATTGAAAATTCAACCCTATGAAAATTACAAACTAGTTGGAGGTGTTCTATGTAAAGAAATCGATGGCCATGAAGTATTTGTTGTTCCACGTCATATGGAGAAAGAAATTATAACTAAAGCGCATGAGAACGGTCATTTTGGTACCCTTAAAACAGTTCATCAAATAAAGCAGCAATATTTTATACCACACGTAGAAAATAAAGTAAAAATATTATACAAAACTGTATCAAATGCATATTATTCAACAAAAAGCAAGGCAAGCTCGAAGGGTTTCTACAGTGCATCGACAAAGGAGACAGGCCGTTAAATACAATACACATTGACCACTTGGGGCCAATGGATGCTACTTCTAAGATGTATAAACATATTTTGGCAATTGTAGATGGGTTCACAAAGTTTGTGTGGCTTTTTTCAACGAAAAGTACTGGAGCAGATGAAGTCGTTAGTAAGCTTGAATTCTGGCAATCAATATTTGGAAATCCACAACGCATAATAAGTGACAGAGGACCAGCTTTCGTTTCGAATGTATTTGAAGAGTTTTGTAAAAGAAACAGCATCGAACATATTTTAATAACTGCAGGCGTACCAAGGGGCAACGGTCAGATAGAGCGAATTAATAGAACAATTTTATCGGTCATCTCAAAGTTGTCATCAGATAAACCAGAACATTGGTATAAATATTTAAGTGGCGTACAAAGAGCAATTAACAGTACTTATCACAGATCTATAGGTCGATCGCCATTTGAAATACTATTCGGAACAAAAATAAACGATAATATATGCAGTAATGTAGTCAAAGTTTTGAAAGAAGAGCTGATTAATGAATTTGACAAAGAACGAGAAAATCTGAGAAATGAAGCCAAACGCCAAATTGAAAAGGTTCAATTGGAGAACAAGCAGAATTTCGACCGTAAAAGAAAACAAAACTTTGGCTATAAAGTTGGTGATTTAGTGGCTATCAGAAGAACGCAATTCGTCGCAGGTAGAAAGCTTGCAAACGAATATCTAGGACCATATGAGATCGTGAAAGTGAAGCGTAATGGGCGGTACGAGGTTCGGAAAGCGGCATCAGTTGAGGGGCCGAATATTACAACCACAAGCAACGACTATATGAAGTTATGGCGTTACACTGAAGTTGAAGATGAAGAGAGCAGTTCCTCCGAGACGGATGAGTAGTCGGATGGCCGAATGTGGGATAAGGCAGTATTTAACACTGACATACGAAAGAGGAGTACTAAATAATGCAACTCAGACGGACAAGGAGAAAAGAGAGAAGTAGAAGTTGAAAGAAGTGGGAAAAGGGAGACAGTTCTTCTTGAAGCATGCTAGTTGTCGGAGCTAGAGCGAATTGGTTTTTTAATAAAGTTGAAAAGAGGAAAATATATAAGTCAAGTTGTGTGTTGAATTTTTTTTAAATTGTTAGAATTGTTTGAATTAAAGTTGCTTTTGAAAGTTGAAATTGAAGTGTTAAAGGGTTGAAATATTAAAACAATTACATTGAATTAATCTATATTTTTTCTGTATTTTAAATTTAATCTTAGTATATAATAAAACTGAATTAATTAATTAAGAAACTAAAATTGACTATTATTATATTATCCCTACATGTATTGTATAGACTATATATCTTTTCATTTTATATGAGAAAAATATAGTTATCGACTTTTAACTAAAGCGTTCGAAAAGCATTTCAGTTTGCAGTTTACTTTTACTAGAGAAGATAAAAACGTTTTTACATTCGTACAAATTTGGTTCCCGAAATACCTGACCTGTTTCTATAGGATAAACGATTTCGCTTGCTTGTCTATTTATATGGAGAATACAATCAACAGCACTCAATTTTAGTTTTTGCTTGTTTGAAAGTATAATTATTTGGCTTACAGAAACAGTACATAAAACTTTTAATAAATACCTGTAAATAAATATAAAATCGTTGAAATGAATCCAAAAACGCTGTAGTGATAACACTGGTTAACAGCTGAATTAAAGAAAAACAAAAGACGTCATATTGAAAGTGATAAAAGGAGTGAAACAAAGTTTTTAAAATTTGGAATTAATATTAAATATGTTTAAAAAACAACAAATAATAAAATAAAAACTCAAACCCAAAAACATGTCTTCTATATCAATATCTGAATTTTTGTCTTTTAGTTTTTGCAATTTTTAATTCTTTATTTGATTTTGTTTATTTCTTTTATTGTTTTGTTTACCTAAAAACATATGATACGTTCTCTATAATTGCTCTTACATTTTTACGTTCAGTAGATATTACATTACGTTACTTACGTTACATTACGTTCCGGTAGCATAACTAACTCCATTTTGCTTAATAAACTAAAATTTTATGGGATTCGAGGAAGCAAGCTGCAACTTATAGGAAGCTATCTGGCAAATAGAAAACAAGTAAAAGCTCGGTACAAAACATAAAGTATGGTGTTCCGCAAGGTAGTGATTTATGACCTCCACTTGTTGCCATATATTTAAGCGATATTAATAATTTGGAATTAAATGGAAGAATGTTCATGTACGCAGATGAGATTTGTATATTGTACCCCTACAAAGAAAATATAGTACTAAAAACTTATGTCGAACGTGACACAGCTTTAATAATATAATGATGAATTCAAGTAGAACTAAATTTATTAGATTCATGTCCAGGCCAAATTCCAATACCAATATAAGCATTCGAATAGATGGTAACGAAATTTTAGAAGTGGATTCTATTAATTACTTAGGATTAAAAATTCAAAGCAATTTAAAGTTCATCATCATATCGAACACATTAGATCCAAAATATCACCTGCACTTGGAATATTGTATAAATTAAGATACAAGTTAGACAATACAGCAAAACTTATGATTTTTCAGTCTCTTATTCAAAGTTACCTCAACTTTTAACCCACATATACGGATGTCAGAAAAATTCAATCACTGCAAATCATTCAAAGCAAAGCAATTAAACTTATTTACAATCTCCCTCTCATGTACTCAACATTATCTTTGTACATAGACGTTGTGAAAAATATTTTACCAATATATGGATATATAAAATGAAAACTTTAATTTATGTTCATAACGCTCTACATGAAATTGGTCACCATACGATATGCTTTTCAAGAAACCAGACTGTTTTCAACACTAGGAATAGCCATAATCTTCGTGCTGTGAGATGTCGCTTAGAAATCACAAAGAAAAAAATTGAATACGCTGGTAGCCTGAAATATAATAACTTGCCTCGACATATAAAAGATTGTAGCACAATTTCTTCCTTTCCTTTGTATTTATTACAAAGTATTGAAATGCTTTTAATTTAAAAGATTTTTTTAATTTTTCTTATATACTTATACATACATAATTGGTCATTACAACCCTTCAGTCAGGATTACGATGTAGTTTCTCACACCATTTATGTTGTGTGCGTTAATTGTATACATGAGTGGTGGGACCTACAGTTTAAAGTCTACTCCGAACGACAGATTTTTGAGAAACTCTTCATGGAAATTTTATTTACTCTCATAGTTTTTGCCAGAAATCAGGTGAGAGGAAGTCGCCGAAGAAATACTTTTTGTATTTTAATTTGATGTCTGGTCTGGGGCTCGAACCCTGACTTTACGTGTAATAAGCCAACACAATACCTACTAGACTACTGTGACTTATGCATGTATTAAATAGTTTTATTAATTATTTTTATACAATTTGTTAACTTTGCCAACCTGTCTCTCTAATGCCCTAGTAGCGCTGAGACACTTAAAAATTCTAAATTTCACTGGATTTCAATAAATAAAAAAACCTGAGCCTTGAGTCGCTATGCGCCATAAAATTTTGTTTTGTGGTCACACTACGCACATTTATTTTCACAGAAATATGGCAAAACATGTTTGCTATATGGTTATACCTAAAAAGTATTTGACACAAAGCAAATATTTGACCAGTGAAATATGAAAATATAGAGGTATATGTATGTATTTTTATACATAATGGAAGATGAACAGAGGTCGGCACAAAGAGAATATGATAAAAATGTGAGTGTATTTGTGAGAGGCATGTGTTAACCCAGAGGAAAATCGTTAGTAATATTTTCAAGTCTACTTATGAACCCAATAATATGTATATGTGAGCGGAAAATATAGAAAAATTGTGCTGCGCTAAATCCCTAAAGACACCATATTTAACTTAGCAAGTATTCTTCCAAAAATCGAAATCATTTCGCTCTTTTACGAACGTTGTTGATGTTCGTGTCCTATGTGTGCAAAAAGCCGATGATTATCTTCCACTGGGGGACATTGGTGCCGACGTCTGAAGATGAATTTTTTCTCGTTTTGTGTTGCGGATCTTCAGTGATATTTTGCGAAGAAAGAAGAGAGACGACTTTTGAGTTCGAAAATGGATTCAGCGCGGAACAGAAGAAGGATGCACAGAAATATTCCGTTTTTAATACAATAAAATTGGTTGGCTCCACATGAAAAATATAAACATTTGTTTGTCGTATGGCAAACATATTTTCCCAAACAAAAATGGGAAAATAAATATGCATAGACTGACCACAAAACAAAATTGGGTTAAACATTTGTCATATGTGACCGTACCTTAACTTCAGCTGAATTCATCCGTGTTATACAAAAAAAAAAAATATTTTTTCGTACTAAATTAATTTTTACTGTAAGTTTTCTGATTCAAGTATTTTTAAAAATTTGGAAAATTCATGCTGCCCGAAGCTTTTAAAGTAAATTTAAAGCAATTTTCCCTCATAATACAATTCAACTTTGTAAGTGAAATATAATAAATATGTATAATTGGCAGTTCCGTTCAAATTTGTCCGGTCAAAATCTAAAATTAAACCAAATCTAGCTGAGAATTGTTCATTAAAAATTTTTCCTCTATCTCAGGCACATAGCTGCCGTAATGCATAAATTTTATCAACTTGAAATTTATGTTTTCTTATGAGAGTTACAACATTAATATGATTGCGTTTGGCGCAGAAATAAACAAAAACGTCTAAAGTACAACAGAGCATCGCTTCAAGATGCTGAAGAGCTTTATAAAGAAAAATTATAATTGAAGGAATGGAAAAATATCGTAAACAACCATTTAAAACACTTAAATTTGGTTATATCGATTGAACAAAAAAAGGCTGCTGACTCATTGAGACATTCACATATTGTGTTCCTGTTAGTTAATAAAATTTACGCATTACGGATTCAATGTGTCTCAGCGTTGTGAAAAGAAATTATGTTTCTAGCTGCTATAATTTAAGCCATTTATAATTTTTTTTATTAAAGTACAATTATATTGCTTTCACCGTCCTATTAGCACTCATATATCCAAATTGACAGTAATGATCGATAACCGATTGCAAATTTATCCAAAACAGCGCTTACTGGTTAAAAAGATTTGGAAGGTTTATTCAACTTTTAAAGACTTTAGAAACGTCGCACTCAATGTCCCTTGGATTTATTGTGTTATATTTTTAAAACTTGTTGCTGTCGGATACAGAAAGTACAGCGTATTAAATCTATCAGATGTCTCAAAGCCTCAGTTCTATCAGAAAGTTTTCTTTCAGCCAGAGCTTTTAATATTAAAAATATTTTCTTTAGATTTATTTAGTTCAAAAGTATAAACGACGTTAACACATCCTTTTTTGTAATAATTAAGTAAAAAAATTGTTGAATATCACTTATTGAGCCAACATGAATCTGCTAACAATGTTGTATTTAAGGCTCAGTAGAGCTAGAAGCGTCGCTAGACGCATTTGTCGAGACCTTTTAAACAGTGTAAATTGTAAACGGTTAACTGGCAGAAGCGATTGTATATTATTAAGGCATGTATGACAGGTACCGCTTCTAAACCTCTATTTTATTACTTAACCCTACTTCATTATATTATCTCAATGTTTTTCCACTTTTTTAATTTATTGTTCCCATTCATTTCACAAAATATTTGTCTAACAAGCGACTTTCTTGCACACAAGACAATCATCGCTCTCTAATAGTTAATTTGGAAAAGCGTTACACAACAAACTAACTACTCTCTTGTATTTAGTAATAAATTTATTTCGTTGATAAATTATAAGATGTTTGAGGATTAATATTTAATTTTTTATGTCATATAGAAATTCTTTTAATAGAGTGGCTTAATGCAATGTAATAACAGAGAAGATTTTGTTAAGTATGGAAAGTCAAAGGAAACCCTACTAGATTTTAATCGGCGCAATAGGTTGCGGTATAGCGTGAGTGTCCAGTAAGGTATACAAAAGAGATCAATTAAAAACATCCTTTTTTGGAAGAGCTGAGAAAGAGGAAACCAAGCTCCATGCGCAAAGCCTATACAAAGTTGCAACTGACGCATGAACTTATCAATAAAACAGTACAAAATGCCGATAAGTGTTCTTCAGATGATTTCCATACCATCAGTCGTAAAACCATTTTCGAGAATAAGTTGAGACGACAAATTGCCCGCTCCAAACACTATTATGCGGAGAAATATCAGAAGCAGCTCCAACAACAACTCAAACAACATACGTTACAGCAGGTGTAACAAAAACAATCTTTATCACTAGAGCCGAAGCCAAACAAGGACACTGAATCCCCTACTAAGGTGGATAAAATAAAGAGACGATTATTTTAAGATTATTTTATTTATTTAATAATTTAAGTTTGTAAACATTTTGTGACATAAGTTTTAAAAATGCATATTAATTTTAAAATTAGAATTATAATTTTTAGCGTTTTAATGATTATTTTCTAAATATGTTGTCCACGGCTGAGAAGTCCATTCGTGAGTTTCAATTCTGGAATTGGGACTGATTTATCCCTGTTTGAAAAGTTTCCTATTTTCTAACAGTAAGTATTTTAATCAGTCAACACAGCTTAGTACCTTCCTTTATTCTCAGTAGCGGCGTGTTCCCACAAAAATTTTGGAAACAAATTTGAAAGGTTTGCAACCGTTGTTCATTTCATAGAGGAAGTTAAGGCCAAAATAACTAATTTGATCACAAAATTTCGGTAAGTAAATGAAATTTTAATTATTTTTAATTCTTGTATGTGTAAAAATAAAATTGGTTCTGCAGGAAGTGCAAATCCTGTATTGGGCCTTCTGTGGGATGCCCATCTAATTGGCCTCTGTATGACAGGATCAACAGAGTTATTGGGTCGCAGACTATCCACAACCTCGAAGCCATAACGGAGGACAGCATAACAGGTAATAAGATGAAAATAAATTTTTTATTATATGTGTAGTATAATTTTTTATAAATTTTTTAAATTTAGATATACAAGACTGTCAGACTGAAAATATGGATGTGCGGGAAATGCCGTCGGATAGCGAAACATCTCAATCGCTGACGCCATCATTGAATAATATATCACCGAGGATACCGTCTGCCGAAAGACCCACATCATCTCGCGGAGCTAGAAATAAACAATTCATAGAAATGTTTGAAAAATTTGGAAATACTTTTGAACAAGCGGTTAAGAATGATAAGAAGTGTACTGATGAGTTATTAGCTTTGGAACATGAAAAGATAAAAATATTCCAAAATATAAGTGCCAGTACGGAGAAATTGACTAGTGGAATTCTAGATTTTTTTAAAAAAAATAGAGAAATGAGTTATTATTTTTGTTTTTTTAGTTTAAGTTGTTAATTAATAATAAGTATTGAATTTATTGTTATTTTTTGTTTTTTTAGTTTAAGTTGTTGTTAATTAATAGTAAGTATTAAATGTATATGTTATTTTTTGTTTTTTTAGTTTAAGTTGTTGTTAATTAATAGTAAGTGTTAAATTTATATGTTATTTTTTGTTTTTTTTTAGTTTAAGTTGTTGTTTAATTTTGTTAATATTGTTGTTAAATAGTACAAAATTGCAAATAAAATGAACTTACACAAATGTAAACAGAAAGCATTTCTTATTTGTTCGCCTTCTTTATTGTTGTCGTAAAAGGGACCATGTCTTCTTTCTGTTATTGAAGGGGAAATATCAACAATCCAAGAAGAATCTATTTCAACTTTTACTTTTAAGAAATTGTGTAGTATGCAACTCGCTTCAACAATTTTGTTGACATTAGCAATCTGATTATCAACGCCTTTTCCAATGCGTCGGAATCTAGAAATATTTCTTCTTTTTAAACAATTTCAACAAATTTTAAATATGCTTAAATACCTGCCCTTTAAATGTCCAAAAGCATTTTCAACTACTCTGCGACTTTTCGATAAAACATAATTAAATTGCTTTTGACTTTCCGTTTTATCAGTACGAAAAGGATAAGGTTTCATTACTGAAGTTGACAATCGAAAAGCTGAGTCTGCTAAAACGACAATAGGGACATTTACTGAGCCCATTGGTAAGCTCAATTCTTTTAAAAGGGTTGTATTCTGCAGTTGTTGCTTTAAGGTCGAATTTTCATAAATGGTAGAATCATTACATCGTCCAGGGCTTCCTATGTTTATGTACATAAAGTTATAACTGGAAAGCAAAAGTAAAATTATTATAAAGATACATACTTTGCATCCACTAATGCAAAAAGCACAACAGAATACCAGCCTTTATAGTTGAAATAAACGGTGGCATGTTCACCTTTGGGATGAACTTCAATATGACATCCATCTGCAGATAAACAAAGTTTAGTTTATAATAAATGAACAAATTACAATATTACCAATTGCTCCTAAGCATTGAGGAAATCCGAATTGCAAGAAACCGTTGACAGAACGTAAGATCGTATTCCTGTTAAGAGGGAAATAGTTCATATAGAGTGGCTGAAGTACTCTCCAACAGGGTTACCGTTGACAATTTCGAAAAAGTGTCATAAAAAGGGTATTTAATGAAAAAAAGGGTCAAAAAAGAGTATTTTAAAGTAAATAAGATTTATTTCAGTAAAAAAAGACAAAACGAATTATAACAGTTCATTAGATACATTAAACTAAAATAAAAGTAATTCTACATAAAAACAATTCACAGGTACATTCAAATATTAGTCCCATTTTCAAAAACGTTTGACAATATTTATCACGTTTTAGGAATACTTATTCCATTCTTCCAGCTTCGATTCGAGCTAATCGAGAGAGGAAAGCATGGATTCCAAGTTTCTATTTTAAGTTTGTTAGTAAGTTTATTTTTAATTAGTGATGGTTGTTTTGAAAAAATTCTTTCAGCGGAAGCACTACTATGAGGCAAAGTAAATATATACATATGCAACGAATTTATATACATTTGAATATATATTTTCATCAAATCTATTTTTGAAATTTCCAATCTCGAACCAAAACTTTTCTGCGTTAGTTACTTTAAGTATATCTTCATACTTTTTGCTGTTTATATTACTTTCTAGCAATTTCAACTCATTGACAAAAGTTTCTGGTTCGACAATTATGCCTTTAAACTCAGATACAATTGCAAAATAATTTATATCTTGTTTGGAATTTATAAAAACTGGGTCAAAATATCTTAAAATATTAAGTCTTTTATTTGTCATATCTATTCTTGATATCATATCGTGACACAATTTTTATAAAAATTCAAAATGTTAGTTTTTATTTCTATAACATCACATCTTGGATAGAAATTAATACATATATCGGTCTTTGCATCATGACCTATATATGTATATCAAAAGGGTCTTTTGTATATAAATATTTTCAAAATCAATATCCTTTACTTCTTTTTCAAGTGTACTGAGAACTTTCATGGGGAATTTTGGAACTTTTATTCATTTTTAAAAAGGGTCAAGGGTGCCCTGGTAGTCTAGTGGGTGGTGTGCTAGACTATTAGCGTGAGGGTCGTGGGTTCGATTCACATCAGAGACTCTGACCTGACACTACACCGAGCATATGGTCAAGTTACTCCGCTCGTATATAATTAGAATATAATTTGTAATTGTATTGTAATTAATAAATATATTAAAAAGGGTCAAAAAGTGCCATATATTTCGTTAAAATGATACAATGGGATAAATTAAAAAAGGGTCATAAAAAGTATCATTGGCATGAAAAAGGGTCAAAAGTGATACTTTAGTGTCACAACGGCAACGCTGCTCTCCAAGCCTCTTCACAAAAATTCAGTTAAAATTTTGCAAACTATGGATGTTCCAACACCAAAAATTACTGCGATAGTACGATACTCGGCAGATGAAGCTAAAGCGTACAGGGCAATAGCTATGCCTTTCTCCAAACTAATAGCCTTCCGATAATTAGTGTCTTTTTTCTCCAAGGATTCTAGTAAGACACATAATTTATCAAAACTATCCCGGCTCATTCGCATATGCAACTTAAAATAATCTGCATCATTTTCATTGCACTCTGTTTCCCAAAATGTACCAGTTCGATTCTAAACAAATTTATGTAAAAAAAGTGTAGCAGAGTATTATTAAACTCGCTTTAATGTACTTACCAAAGTCCACACATCTCGTGTTTCCATTAGCAATTGTAAAATTACCCACTGTTGGTTTAATAAAAGGTGCATTTTTCCTTGAGCATCATTTGCGTTTTTTATATAACACTATTTGACTTCCAAATACTTCTTCACTTTTTATAAATAGATCCACTATTTTAAAATATTCTTTCTCAATATTTAGAATAATTTTTAATTTATTTAATTTATTTTCCATTTCATAATTTTTCTTTCTTTTCAATTAAACAAAAACAGCTGTTGAACTGTCATAAATGTCATGTATGTTAAAACCAGATTTAAGAAAACTTGCAGTGTGAACACAAAATCAGCTGTTTATGGTTTTAACGCTAAAATCAGGTTTTAACTTTTGGTGTGAAAACACTATTATTCTATTTTCTTGTCAAAATTTTAAAACCAACACAAAGTCTTGAGTCTTTTGAGTCTTATAACCAAACAATTTAAACGCTCTTCAAGAGGAGAGTACATACAAAGGTAGTCATAAGTATTTACACAAAAGAGCATTTTTGCGTTTTTCTTAATAAAGGTCTCAGTACTTTTTACTGGAAGTAAATTTTGGAAAAAAATTTTACTATTGCCTAGCCTGGAATATGCAGAAGCAAATAAAATAAAATTGGAAAAGATAACGGTTCTTAGTACTAAATAAAAACAAATAACCATATGCTTATAAGCTGTCAAAATTATTTACACACATTTTATTCTTTTCAAAAGTATTTACACAAGACTTAAGTCCGGTGGCAATCTTTATTTTAATTAATTTATTTTTATATTTACATAGTTTATTAATAAACTTAACTAGTACTTTGTAATACCGCCTTTTGAATCAATGACCGCCTGTAATCTTTCTGGAATTGAGTTAATTAAGTTTTGGGCAAATTCGGGAGTCAATTTAGGCCGAATTTCGCGTTTTCGACTTTTATCTATAGTTCTATGATATTTTATGAAAGCTCAAACATTTTCAATAATAGGTTGTTTGCGGACTCAAAGGCATGGTTGTTTCTAATTTCGAGATAACCAGACTGCTTTAAAGTCGCGTCTATCGGTACCAAATTGTCAAAACCGTAATATTATGTTCAACACCGTGTCTTGTCTCATTTACAGAATGTTGTTAATTTAAAGAATTTTTGTGAATACCTTTGTTTTGGGGGCCGACGAATGTAATTTAACCCATCAGAGCCAAATAAGTTAAACTTTGATTCGATGCTCTACAAAACTTCGCTCCTTTGACCAATGCAGATACCGTCTAGCAAAGTCAAGTCTTTTTTCTTATTAACCATACTTATTGGTGCCTTCTTGGCTGGTCTTCTAGCTAATAAATTTTACTCTCTTAATCGGTTTCTGTCTGCGTGGACGCCAATAGAATCCCCTAATTGCTCGTTTGCATAGTTAATAACATATACTGCTGGTTTCTGACCGTCACCTTTACGAGGTCGACAATTTCTTGCTTTCTTTCTACGCAATTTGTTTGACGAAATCCGACAAACCATTTATTTGTTGAAATTAAATTGATGAGCAAAGTCTTTATAATCGAAAATTCGATATCTGCAGACAGCTGTTTCTATTTTAAAATTCACAATTTGTAAATTTGTCATTGAACATTTATTTTGATTACAATATTTAACCTAATTTTACCTTTAGCACATTGCGTTGCATTTTGTTCTCGCTAAATTTGTTCACTTTTTTTTTAAATCTAAAAAAATTAAGTAGAAAAAGATGCAAAAAATCAACGAATAAAAAAAATGAAGTGGAATTGGATACCATTATACATAAGTTTGGAGTCTAGATTGAATATCATATAAGAGTTTAAAGTCGACTCCGAGGGAATGACTTTACAGAAATTTTTCTTATCAATTTTATTGTCAGAGTTTCTCTTTTTGTTGGAGCTGTCTAACGTATGTTAGTATGATTATGAAAAATGTGTCTTAAATAAAAGTCCAATATAATAAATTTAAAACTTTAAACAAAACCTCTTTTTTTATTGATATATATTTTTCCTCTCTTTTAGCTTTCAAAATACTTTGTTTAACACACCTCGATTGCGTTGTTTTACATTTTAATTTTTTACAAAGTAGAACTGAAACACTGGAGGTATAATAAGACAAATTAAATGCGTAACTTTTTCAAAATATAATTTATCCTTTCAAATTCCTTTTCCATACTAATAATAAATTTTTGCAAACTTTTAAACGCCATCGAATAGACTACTAAAAATTAGGTAGTTTATTGAAAAAAAAATTCGTGTCAACGAAATTTTTCTTCCAATTATTTGAAAATTCTACCTCACAGGTGGTGATTTAGGCTCGGCAGCGAATCTGATCTAAATGGCGTTTTACTACACGATTATTCTGAAGCCGCACTTGTAAGACAAGGGTTGAGTCTGTGATTTTATGTTAGCTGGTATTCACTTTTGACCTGCTGCGTAAATCTATACAGAGTCTTCTTTTTTAAATGTTTC
The DNA here is from genome assembly GCA_936449025.2 of Sarcophaga subvicina. Lineage (NCBI taxonomy): Eukaryota > Metazoa > Arthropoda > Insecta > Diptera > Sarcophagidae > Sarcophaga > Sarcophaga subvicina. Next base: position 44,722,833 of record OW388080.2, on the reverse strand, counting down.
TTTCACAGGGAAATTTTCACCAGAAATTGGCAATTCATGTAGATGAACCTTGTCGAAGTAACTTATGAATTGCCAATTAAACAAGAGCTCGGCAGGTGAACGACCTGTTGTAGTAGTGGGCTTATGTGTTGACTAAAAACAAAACGAACAAGATCCAACTGAACGTTTGAAATAGATGGCATTTTCTTCAAGTAATCTTTTGTAGTCGCACCATACGTTCAATCTGTACATTTGACGAAAGATTAAAAGGAGCACATTTTTTATGGCGTAAATATCGTGTTTTGTCTATTTGCCGTGTTCAACGGACTTATAACAAATAAAGGGTCTACTGCCGTCTAAGGGCAGGTTTTCACTGTCCTGGTTTTGTCAGTCTCTATATCAATTCAAGAGTTTGACCAGTATTGTTGATCCGATTCATAAAAAAGTGAAGTAATCAGTTAAATTTGTTATCTAAAATCAATGGATATTTGGATATCAAAACAAACTGAAGGATTTCAACAGAATTTGTCATATACATACAGATTTGTACAACTTTGATTCTTTAAATTTTATTACTCAATTTGAAACAATTTAAAAAAAAAGTCTGTAAATTGGCCGTTTGATACCAAGCAATAATACGTGACGATTAAAACAATTTTTTTATACACAGTAAAACTGGCCCATTTGTCATTAAAGCATAAAGCTGTATTAAAAATAAAAAATATTTTCAGTCAAACCATTTGACTGGCGAATACTTTTGTTAATTTACCAGGCTAATGGAGCCTCCCCAACCCTTAATACAAAGGATTAGCTTAATAACTGAATTTCGAAATCAAAAGAATGCAGAAATTGTCAGCCTTTATAGCCTGTGCATCAGTAAATTTGTGTTTTGAACTTTATATACTAAGTGACACAATGTTTATTATTCATGTAATAAAGAAATGTTGCAGAAGGTTAGTAGGTACTGCTTTGGGTTATTGGACGTAAGGCCCAGACATTTGAAACAAAATGAATTATGAAAATAAATATATCTTGGGCGACTTTCTTTCAAATAATAACTATTATTCTTAAAAATCTACCGGCCACTGATGAATAAAATTGACACATGCTATATGGATAGTATGAGAAGCTAGGTTGTAATTCTGACTGAAGGGTTGCAATGCCCACTTATGTAAGAAATAGTGAAAATCGCATTTCAATTCATTGTGGTGAACTTATGCAGATCAACATATAAATTCATAGATACAAAACGAAGTATTTCAAATACAACAAACCATATACGCATTACCATGTAAACTTTCTGATAATATGAAACAGCATACATATATATATACTTACATATAGATACGCAGAGAAAGCGTGCTGAGTGAAATTGTGTAAATAAAAATACGTCTTTATAGTTCTGATGTTACTTGTAAAGTATTTTCTTTTAATAAATTTTTTTTCTCATATTTCTCAAATATAAATACAGTTACAGATCGTACAGTTCTTAACGGGCTAACTTCGTATAACATAGAAATATAGTATAGGAGCTAATGTAGTACATTTCTATAAACACAATAAACGCAACGCAGCAAACACAGCAATTTCTTAAAAATAGAATACATAGCTGTATTTGGAAATGATTATTTTAAAGGCAACGCGACAACAAGCAAATAAAATAAAATAAAGTTTGGTTTGCTTGCTGCGTTGTATTTATAGTGTTTATAGCATAATAATAAATGTAATAGGTTTTATAGTATAATAGTTAGTATGATAAGCAAGTAAAGTATAATAAGTAGACTTCATTAATTATTAATGTAATCGTAGAGTAACTTGGATATAGGCGTTGGTGTATCATATTATATGACTCTTCCATTTAAAAATTAACAGTCCCTGTAAATTCAAAACTAATTTATTACAAATATAATGTATCAATTATATATTTTATATAATTTATAACATTAAATTTATTACTAATTTAATAATATTTATATTTGATAGATGTTATAGAATTTGATATTTAATATTTTATAGATCTTATCTGATCGCATTCTCATTTTATTTCTGATTTTGTTTTGTTTTTTTTTTTCTTCTTTTTTTCTTATAAGCTGTTAGTTAGTTTGGTAACATATTTTAAACTATTTTTGAAATTTAGAATTGAGCTTGGTAAATATTAGTAAAAAATTTGGTATAAAAAATTTGGTAAATTTTTCTTATTTAAAAATTTCTTATTCTTTTATATTAATTATATTTAGGACATACCGATACGTGGCACAAATGAAATTTTATAATGTTTGAGAATGGCTACAAAATTCGGTGAGAGAATAACGTTGGAAAGTTCTTTTACAAACGACTTGAACATTTAATGCAATCTAATCAAATTAACCACTATTCAATATATAATTGTTAAAAGGCATCAAGAGTTGAACGACTTAATAGAACATTGTAGGGGTCGATGTGGAAAGAGTTTAGCATTCAAGGACCGCGTACAAATTGATAAATATATATCAGGAGCTGGTGGATAAATGTAATAATACATTTCATCGAACAATTGAAGTGAAACCAAACGAAGTGAACCCTTCAAATGAAAAAATCCATCTATAGTAATTTTCTATAGATTTTTAGGAAATCGAAGTTGAAATTTGACGATCGCGTTCGTATAACCAAACATAAACGCATGTTACCTATAGGCAACAAACTGGACTATAGAAATTTTTAAAATCAAAATTATTAGCAATGAACATCCCAGTACTTTTAATTTAGAAGCCTATCGTGGTAGTGAAATTAAAGGTGGATCTTATGAATATGACGTATTAAAAAGAAAATGAAATATATTATATGTTAAAAAGTTGGAGTTTGCACCAGAACAGTGGCTTGGATAATTTTATATTATAAGTCATTAACATAAGCACAGTTGTAGAAGACAATGTAAAACTTAAAAAATATCATTTTGTTTGTTAATTCTTACGATTCGTTTGGTTTGTTAACAAAATATTTTTATTTTGCCACACTTAAAACTCTTCAATTGAATTCAAATTAGTATGCATTTATTTGTGATTTCAAACGAGTTGTACTGTGTAAGGTACCGTAAACTCATAGATCTCTGGCCCGAGGTTTGAATGATCTGTGAGCGTGTGATGTAGTGTACCCTTAACTCCTGTTGCCGACGCTGAGTGCATTGCGGAATGTTGTGGTTTTATTTATTTTTATTTTTTGTAAGATTTTATATTGAAGAAATAGATATATAGTTGAACGTGTTGTTGTTGTTTGTTGTATGTGTGATACATTTCAGTTAGTTCTTGTTTTGTAAAAATATAAATATAGAAATTGGTGGTTTTCTAAACCTCTTAATGTATATGTTAACAAAAAACATTAATTTCCCCAACATCATTTTCTTTTAATAATAAAATGCTGACACATTTGCAGACGGTCAAGAGTGGGATAAGGACACATTGATGTTATAAACAACAACATCGCGCGAGTTGCGTATACGCTACCATACATGCTACCCATGAACGGAAGTGGAATGCTCTAAAATTGTAATATTTCTGAATTGTTTTATTTAATTTAATTATTATACTGCTGAATACCAGCCTACCAATTATTTGTCCTATTTAATTTAATTGTGGAATATTGTAAAAGCATTGTGAAATATTGTAAAAGTTAATATAACAGACAAAAATTATAAATAAAATAGAAGTAGATTGACGTTCAAACCTAAAAGTTGTGTTTTTTTACTGAGATTGTTTACTCTAAACATAATTCGCGTAATTAAAATTTTGTGTACTTAAGAACAAGTTCAATAAGAATATTCTTTAATTTAATGTAAACAAATTTTAAAACACTTGACTCATATTATAGTTTGGATGTGTTATTTTCTGTATGATTTAATTTTGAAGAAATAGAAATATAGCTCAACGTGTTGTTGTTGTTTTTTGTGCTATAAGAATCTTTAATTTTAAACTGATAACAAAGAAATATACAGTTATGTCTGCGTTTTTTTACATATAAGTGGACATAATTACATAATTGAATTTACTCCTCATTACTTCTAAAATGTATTACACCCTCATCAACATCCCAGAGTAAAATAGACTTGTTTTAATGATTTAAAAGTCATTTTTGTACTAGAAACCTTTACAGTTATACTTTCAAGTTCAAAATTGAAAGGGAAAAAATTGCTGGTTTTATTTGTGAGATTTGTTTTGAAGAATTCAAGTTGAATGCAACATTAAGAACACATCATAGACTACAACATGAAAAACCATTGTCTTCAAGTAAATGTATACCATACAATAGATATTTCTCAAACCAGTCGTAGTATCAGCAATACGTATTACAATATTCTAAGATTGGATATGGAAGAGAAATGCTTAATACTGTTAATTGTACTAATTGCAAACAATATATCGGATATCCATGTATTATTGAGAATTATAATAAAACGGATTTAATACCTGAGAACTTTTTATCGGAAATCAAATTCAAAGCGGTTGAGCTGTTAAGGAATATGATCTAGAAACATCATAGTATAATATTGAATCTTGAAATATTTTGTCAATACATTCTGGTTAAGGAAAACGAGAAATTATGTTGCATCGAAATGAAATCGCATCAGACTAAAATGATTATAATTAATCTCTCATACTAAACTACATATGACATTCTAAATATTTACAATAGACAACGTGATGTTATTGTCAAAAAAATTAGTGAATTCCAGGAACGCGATAGAGGATGGACAATAATAAAAATATTACTTTTAAAATTAATATAAATCAATATCAGTGTATAAGTTAATGTCCGTTATTACGTCCGTCGTCATTTGGTAGATTTAAACCTCTGCATTTCCGCCCAAATGTTAATTTCATTCCTTAAAAACTCTTCCAATATTTGGTAACGCAACATATTAATTCATGTTGCGCAATTGACTTAATTTGATTGGCCAGTTGGCCAAAAATTTTGCACGCCGATATTTGCTGGATCAGCATGTGGTTTTGGATTTCCTCAGTCAGGCTAAAAATGTTTTGTAAATCATTATTCAGTCAGCTCACATAGTGAGAACTCTAAAGTTTAAGAAATTAAAATAATAAATTTGTAAGTTCACATAGTGAAATAAAATAGATTGAAAATAAATAAGTTTATCCAATTGTTAAATAAAATAACCAAGAAGTAAACAAATAAAGTTGTAAAATTATTATTTGGAATAAAATAAATAAATAAGACAACTCACATAGTGAGAACAGTAAGGTGGAAAATAACTGGCGCCCAAATCACTATACAGTGAAAAACATAAGTAGCATTTAAGTTGTGTGACTCGTACAAAACTACTAAAAGTGGTAATTTAAAACATAAACTTAAAATTCAAATTTAATAGAAGCAATTAGATTCTACATGGTAGAAAAATATCAAATGGTTTTGATAAATGAAAACTGAAATGTTATAAAGATACTAAACTATTAAAAGTGATAATAATAAAAATATAAACTTAAAATTTGAATTTAATAAAAACAATAAAGTTCAGCATAGTAAAAAAATTTTTTCAAATGAAAAAAGGTTTAGATAAATGAGAACAGAAAAATCATAAATTATCAAAAGAAAACGTAAGCTTAACAACTTGCAACAATAAAATCGAAAATAAATATAAAAGCGAGGCTGAAGAAAGAAATGTTAAATAACTTTTGATATCCGTTAGAGGCAAGGACGAGGACTAAGCTAGAAAAGTGGATGGTACCTGCAAGAATTATTATCAACGTGCTGACAACATGAAGACCTGCTTGTAAGCCTTAGAAATAAGAATTTGTTTTATTTTATTGAGATGTTTAAAGATTTTTTAATTGAAAATTAGTTTCATGTCATAAAATAATTTTCACAAAATGATTTTTGATTCCAATTAAGTTTTATATCGGATGAATTTTCGGATTTTGAGTGAATACCTTCGTTTTAACACTTTATCCGAGTACCATAGGGTGGCTTTAGAGTTTTGTGGTTCTTTTGATATTCTTTGGCAATTTCTGAGAGGTTTATCGACCCTAGTGAGATCATAAGGAGATCCGAAGAACTCTCAGCTAGGATAAGAGCATTGACAATTTCTGACAGACGCGGTAGGAAGTAGCAACGGAATGGACGCGGCGAATTTGAGAGTACTCCTGGACACTGCCATTAATCAGGCTGTCCAGAGCACTAAAGAGGAGCTTCAGACCACTATAAATAATTTGACAGCTAGAGTTGATAGTTTACAGCCACCGTCCGCTGTCGAGGAGTATAGGGAGATAGAGCTGAGGCCTGGGGTACAGTGTGACGAGACTGGATATAGTCAAGTCAGTGCCTGAAATCGGGGGTGAGTTTCGAAAAGATGTCTCTTGGCGGCAGGCCGCCATCACGGCACATAAGCTGTTCGAGCCTTACTGTGGTAGCTCGAAATACTATCAGGCTGTGGCAATCCTGCGGAATAAGGTCACAGGAAGCGCGGACGTTGCACTAAGCGCCTACAACACGGTGCTTAATTTCAAGGTCATCGCGGCTATGCTGGACTTCTTTTATATGGACAAAATCATTTCAGCCAGCAGCTGACAGGCCCCTCCTGGCTATTCCGTGCAACCGAATTTGCCACATTTTCATAATCAGACTCAGCAACCGTTCAATCAGTCCCACCCAAATTTTCGCGCTTTCATGCCGAATTCAGCTCAGAACATGAACCAACAAGGGTTAAACCCTACCTCGACTTCCCAGCCAGTCGACACTGATGTAAGCATGCGAACAGTGCCAAGTAACAGATTTCAGGGGTTCCATACACAGAAAAGGGACATAACATCCGATAAACAGATTCCCAGAAAGATCCAAAGAATCAACAATCTTGGCCATGAGGTCCTACAGAATGAATTTTCTAAGGAGATTCACGATTATTGGGGAAATCCCGATATTCAGCCTTATCAAAGTTTTTTGGAGAATCAGACTCATGCAGATCCAGCCTTTGAGAATGAAATAAATTTTTTAGAGGAGGCTCAGTACTCTCCTACGTCGAAAGAATGATAGGCGGTAAAAATATAAAACTCCTGATTGACACTGGCGCATCGAAAAGCTATATTACAAACCTTACCGGACTCAAAAACATAAACAAATTAGAAATTCCATTTTTAGTCAAAATCTATTCACGGAGCTGATTTGGTGAATAGAAAAACATCAGTTAACGTTTTTGGTAAAACTGAGACTTTTTTTATTCTTCCAAACTTATACCTTTTTGACGGTATCATTGGATACAGCTTCATAAAGGGTATAAAGGGAGTTATCGATACCGAACAAGACATCATCTACTTTGAGGGTGGTCAAGAAAAACTAAAGTAGCTCGGCCTAGACACGGTCAATGCTTTGGCGAGTGATATTGCCATTCCAAAAGGCGTCGAACAAGTATTTTTCGAAATAATTAATAAAAACTCGGTCGTTTTTGCAATCCCAAACGAAGCTCTACCGTACAACACTAAAATTTCAGCTACAATTAGGACCATAGACCAAGAGCCAATATATTCAAGGTATCAGTCATATCCCATCTCAATGATAGAGTTTGTTAATAAGACCGTCTCGATCACCTTACAATAGCCCAGTTTGGGTTGTCGATAAAAAGGGTCTGGACGAAAATGGCAAACCCAATAGACGTCTGGTTTTTGACTTTACTAAGCTTAACTCTAAAACCATTCCAGACAAATACCCAATACCTGACCCGTCAATTATCTTATCAAATCTTGGAAGATCAAAATTCTTCACAACTTTGGATTTAAAGAGCGGGTTTCACCAAATTAATTTGGCTGAGCGTGATCGCGAGAAGACTGCTTTCAGTGTAAATAACGGGAAATACGAGTTTTGCCGTTTGCCACTTGGGCTTAATTAAAATTTTGTGTACTTAAGAACAAGTTCAATAAGAATATTCTTTAATTTAATGTAAACAAATTTTAAAACACTTGACTCATATTATAGTTTGGATGTGTTATTTTCTGTATGATTTAATTTTGAAGAAATAGAAATATAGCTCAACGTGTTGTTGTTGTTTTTTGTGCTATAAGAATCTTTAATTTTAAACTGATAACAAAGAAATATACAGTTATGTCTGCGTTTTTTTACATATAAGTGGACATAATTACATAATTGAATTTACTCCTCATTACTTCTAAAATGTATTACACCCTCATCAACATCCCAGAGTAAAAATAGACTTGTTTTAATGATTTAAAAGTCATTTTTGTACTAGAAACCTTTACAGTTATACTTTCAAGTTCAAAATTGAAAGGGAAAAAATTGCTGGTTTTATTTGTGAGATTTGTTTTGAAGAATTCAAGTTGAATGCAACATTAAGAACACATCATAGACTACAACATGAAAAACCATTGTCTTCAAGTAAATGTATACCATACAATAGATATTTCTCAAACCAGTCGTAGTATCAGCAATACGTATTACAATATTCTAAGATTGGATATGGAAGAAAAATGCTTAATAGTGTTAATTGTACTAATTGCAAACAATATATCGGATATCCATGTATTATTGAGAATTATAATAAAACGGATTTAATACCTGAGAACTTTTTATCGGAAATCAAATTCAAAGCGGTTGAGCTGTTAAGGAATATGATCTAGAAACATCATAGTATAATATTGAATCTTGAAATATTTTGTCAATACATTCTGGTTAAGGAAAACGAGAAATTATGTTGCATCGAAATGAAATCGCATCAGACTAAAATGATTATAATTAATCTCTCATACTAAACTACATATGACATTCTAAATATTTACAATAGACAACGTGATGTTATTGTCAAAAAAATTAGTGAATTCCAGGAACGCGATAGAGGATGGACAATAATAAAAATATTACTTTTAAAATTAATATAAATCAATATCAGTGTATAAGTTAATGTCCATTATTACGTCCGTCGTCATTTGGTAGATTCAAACCTCTGCATTTCCGCCCAAATGTTAATTTCATTCCTTAAAAACTCTTCCAACTCTTCTAACGCAACATATTAATTCATGTTGCGCAATTGACTTAATTTGATTGGCCAGTTGGCCAAAAATTTTGCACGCCGATATTTGCTGGATCAGCATGTGGTTTTGGATTTCCTCAGTCAGGCTAAAAATGTTTTGTAAATCATTATTCAGTCAGCTCACATAGTGAGAACTCTAAAGTTTAAGAAATTAAAATAATAAATTTGTAAGTTCACATAGTGAAATAAAATAGATTGAAAATAAATAAGTTTATCCAATTGTTAAATAAAATAACAATGTCAAAATAATAAAGTTTGCTAAATAAAACAGATTGAAAATAAAGAAGTTTACCAAATTGTTAAATAAAATAACCAAGAAGTAAACAAATAAAGTTGTAAAATTATTATTTGGAATAAAATAAATAAATAAGACAACTCACATAGTGAGAACAGTAAGGTGGAAAATAACTGGCGCCCAAATCACTATACAGTGAAAAACATAAGTAGCATTTAAGTTGTGTGACTCGTACAAAACTACTAAAAGTGGTAATTTAAAACATAAACTTAAAATTCAAATTTAATAGAAGCAATTAGATTCTACATGGTAGAAAAATATCAAATGGTTTTGATAAATGAAAACTGAAATGTTATAAAGATACTAAACTATTAAAAGTGATAATAATAAAAATATAAACTTAAAATTTGAATTTAATAAAAACAATAAAGTTCAGCATAGTAAAAAAATTTTTTCAAATGAAAAAAGGTTTAGATAAATGAGAACAGAAAAATCATAAATTATCAAAAGAAAACGTAAGCTTAACAACTTGCAACAATAAAATCGAAAATAAATATAAAAGCGAGGCTGAAGAAAGAAATGTTAAATAACTTTTGATATCCGTTAGAGGCAAGGACGAGGACTAAGCTAGAAAAGTGGATGGTACCTGCAAGAATTATTATCAACGTGCTGACAACATGAAGACCTGCTTGTAAGCCTTAGAAATAAGAATTTGTTTTATTTTATTGAGATGTTTAAAGATTTTTTAATTGAAAATTAGTTTCATGTCATAAAATAATTTTCACAAAATGATTTTTGATTCCAATTAAGTTTTATATCGGATGAATTTTCGGATTTTGAGTGAATACCTTCGTTTTAACACTTTATCCGAGTACCATAGGGTGGCTTTAGAGTTTTGTGGTTCTTTTGATATTCTTTGGCAATTTCTGAGAGGTTTATCGACCCTAGTGAGATCATAAGGAGATCCGAAGAACTCTCAGCTAGGATAAGAGCATTGACAATTTCTGACAGACGCGGTAGGAAGTAGCAACGGAATGGACGCGGCGAATTTGAGAGTACTCCTGGACACTGCCATTAATCAGGCTGTCCAGAGCACTAAAGAGGAGCTTCAGACCACTATAAATAATTTGACAGCTAGAGTTGATAGTTTACAGCCACCGTCCGCTGTCGAGGAGTATAGGGAGATAGAGCTGAGGCCTGGGGTACAGTGTGACGAGACTGGATATAGTCAAGTCAGTGCCTGAAATCGGGGGTGAGTTTCGAAAAGATGTCTCTTGGCGGCAGGCCGCCATCACGGCACATAAGCTGTTCGAGCCTTACTGTGGTAGCTCGAAATACTATCAGGCTGTGGCAATCCTGCGGAATAAGGTCACAGGAAGCGCGGACGTTGCACTAAGCGCCTACAACACGGTGCTTAATTTCAAGGTCATCGCGGCTATGCTGGACTTCTTTTATATGGACAAAATCATTTCAGCCAGCAGCTGACAGGCCCCTCCTGGCTATTCCGTGCAACCGAATTTGCCACATTTTCATAATCAGACTCAGCAACCGTTCAATCAGTCCCACCCAAATTTTCGCGCTTTCATGCCGAATTCAGCTCAGAACATGAACCAACAAGGGTTAAACCCTACCTCGACTTCCCAGCCAGTCGACACTGATGTAAGCATGCGAACAGTGCCAAGTAACAGATTTCAGGGGTTCCATACACAGAAAAGGGACATAACATCCGATAAACAGATTCCCAGAAAGATCCAAAGAATCAACAATCTTGGCCATGAGGTCCTACAGAATGAATTTTCTAAGGAGATTCACGATTATTGGGGAAATCCCGATATTCAGCCTTATCAAAGTTTTTTGGAGAATCAGACTCATGCAGATCCAGCCTTTGAGAATGAAATAAATTTTTTAGAGGAGGCTCAGTACTCTCCTACGTCGAAAGAATGATAGGCGGTAAAAATATAAAACTCCTGATTGACACTGGCGCATCGAAAAGCTATATTACAAACCTTACCGGACTCAAAAACATAAACAAATTAGAAATTCCATTTTTAGTCAAAATCTATTCACGGAGCTGATTTGGTGAATAGAAAAACATCAGTTAACGTTTTTGGTAAAACTGAGACTTTTTTTATTCTTCCAAACTTATACCTTTTTGACGGTATCATTGGATACAGCTTCATAAAGGGTATAAAGGGAGTTATCGATACCGAACAAGACATCATCTACTTTGAGGGTGGTCAAGAAAAACTAAAGTAGCTCGGCCTAGACACGGTCAATGCTTTGGCGAGTGATATTGCCATTCCAAAAGGCGTCGAACAAGTATTTTTCGAAATAATTAATAAAAACTCGGTCGTTTTTGCAATCCCAAACGAAGCTCTACCGTACAACACTAAAATTTCAGCTACAATTAGGACCATAGACCAAGAGCCAATATATTCAAGGTATCAGTCATATCCCATCTCAATGATAGAGTTTGTTAATAAGACCGTCTCGATCACCTTACAATAGCCCAGTTTGGGTTGTCGATAAAAAGGGTCTGGACGAAAATGGCAAACCCAATAGACGTCTGGTTTTTGACTTTACTAAGCTTAACTCTAAAACCATTCCAGACAAATACCCAATACCTGACCCGTCAATTATCTTATCAAATCTTGGAAGATCAAAATTCTTCACAACTTTGGATTTAAAGAGCGGGTTTCACCAAATTAATTTGGCTGAGCGTGATCGCGAGAAGACTGCTTTCAGTGTAAATAACGGGAAATACGAGTTTTGCCGTTTGCCACTTGGGCTTAATTAAAATTTTGTGTACTTAAGAACAAGTTCAATAAGAATATTCTTTAATTTAATGTAAACAAATTTTAAAACACTTGACTCATATTATAGTTTGGATGTGTTATTTTCTGTATGATTTAATTTTGAAGAAATAGAAATATAGCTCAACGTGTTGTTGTTGTTTTTTGTGCTATAAGAATCTTTAATTTTAAACTGATAACAAAGAAATATACAGTTATGTCTGCGTTTTTTTACATATAAGTGGACATAATTACATAATTGAATTTACTCCTCATTACTTCTAAAATGTATTACACCCTCATCAACATCCCAGAGTAAAAATAGACTTGTTTTAATGATTTAAAAGTCATTTTTGTACTAGAAACCTTTACAGTTATACTTTCAAGTTCAAAATTGAAAGGGAAAAAATTGCTGGTTTTATTTGTGAGATTTGTTTTGAAGAATTCAAATTGAATGCAACATTAAGAACACATCATAGACTACAACATGAAAAACCATTGTCTTCAAGTAAATGTATACCATACAATAGATATTTCTCAAACCAGTCGTAGTATCAGCAATACGTATTACAATATTCTAAGATTGGATATGGAAGAAAAATGCTTAATACTGTTAATTGTACTAATTGCAAACAATATATCGGATATCCATGTATTATTGAGAATTATAATAAAACGGATTTAATACCTGAGAACTTTTTATCGGAAATCAAATTCAAAGCGGTTGAGCTGTTAAGGAATATGATCTAGAAACATCATAGTATAATATTGAATCTTGAAATATTTTGTCAATACATTCTGGTTAAGGAAAACGAGAAATTATGTTGCATCGAAATGAAATCGCATCAGACTAAAATGATTATAATTAATCTCTCATACTAAACTACATATGACATTCTAAATATTTACAATAGACAACGTGATGTTATTGTCAAAAAAATTAGTGAATTCCAGGAACGCGATAGAGGATGGACAATAATAAAAATATTACTTTTAAAATTAATATAAATCAATATCAGTGTATAAGTTAATGTCCATTATTACGTCCGTCGTCATTTGGTAGATTCAAACCTCTGCATTTCCGCCCAAATGTTAATTTCATTCCTTAAAAACTCTTCCAACTCTTCTAACGCAACATATTAATTCATGTTGCGCAATTGACTTAATTTGATTGGCCAGTTGGCCAAAAATTTTGCACGCCGATATTTGCTGGCTCAGCATGTGGTTTTGGATTTCCTCAGTCAGGCTAAAAATGTTTTGTAAATCATTATTCAGTCAGGTCACATAGTGAGAACTCTAAAGTTTAAGAAATTAAAATAATAAATTTGTAAGTTCACATAGTGAAATAAAACAGATTGAAAATAAATAAGTTTATCCAATTGTTAAATAAAATAACAAAGTCAAAATAATAAAGTTTGCTAAATAAAACGGATTGAAAATAAAGAAGTTTACCAAATTGTTAAATAAAATAACTAAGAAGTAAACAAATAAAGTTGTAAAATTATTATTTGGAATAAAATAAATAAATAAGACAACTCACATAGTGAGAACAGTAAGGTGGAAAATAACTGGCGCCCAACGTGAAATCACTATACAGTGAAAAACATAAGTAAAATTTAAGTTGTGTGACTCGTACAAAACTACTAAAAGTGGTAATTTAAAACATAAACTTAAAATTCAAATTTAATAGAAGCAATTAGATTCTACATGGTAGAAAAATATCAAATGGTTTTGATAAATGAAAACTGAAATGTTATAAAGATACAACCTATTAAAAGTGATAATAATAAAAATATAAACTTAAAATTTGAATTTAATAAAAACAATAAAGTTCAGCATAGTAAAAAATTGTTTTCAAATAAAAAAGGTTTAGATAAATGAAAACAGAAAAATCATAAAATATCAAAAGAAAACATAAGCTTAACAACTTGAAACAATAAAAGTAAATATAAAATCGAAAATAAATATAAAATCCAGGCTGAAGAAAGAAATTTTAAATAACTTTTGATACCCGTTAGAGGCAAGGACGAGGACTAAGCTAGAAGAAGTGGATGGTACCTGCAACAATTATTATCAACGTGCTGACAACATGAAGACCTGCTTGTAAGCCTTAGAAATAAGAATTTGTTTTATTTTATTGAGATATTTAAAGATTTTTTAATTGAAAATTAATTAATTAATAATTTTCACAAAATGATTTTTGATTCCAATTAAGTTTTATATCGGAAGAATTTTCGGATTTTGAGTGAATACCTTCGTTTTAACACTTTTCGGATAGAGTACCATAGGGTGGCTTTAGAGTTTTGTGGTTCTTTTGATATTCTTTGGCAAATTCTGAGAGGTTTATGGACCCTAGTGAGATCATAAGGAGATCCGAAGAACTCTCAGCTAGGATAAGAGCATTGACAATTTCTGACAGACAGAGGACAGACGCGGTAGGAAGTAGCAACGGAATGGACGCGGCGAATTTGGGAGTACTCCTGGACACTGCCATTAATCAGGCTGTCCAGAGGACTAAAGAGGAGATTCAGACCACTATAAATAATTTGACAGCTAGAGTTGATAGTTTGCAGCCACCGTCCCCTGTCGAGGAGTATAGGGAGATAGAACTGAGGCCTGGGATACAGTGTGACGAGACTGGATATAGTCAAGTCAGTGCCTGAAATCGGGGGTGAGTCGCGAAAATATGTCTCTTGGCGGCAGGCCGCGATCACGTCACATAAGCTGTTCGAGCCTTATGTGGTAGCTCGAAATACTATCAGGCTGTGGCAATCCTGCTGAATAAGGTCACAGGAAGCGCGGACGCTGCACTAAGCGCCTACAATACGGTGCTTAATTTCAAGGTCATCGTGGCTAGGCTGGACTTCTTTTATATGGACAAAATCATTTCAGCCAGCAGCTGACACGCCCACAGGCCCCTCCTGACTATTCCGTGGAACCGAATTTGCCACATTTTCATAATCGGACTCAGCAACCGTTCAATCAGTCGCAACGTTACAATACCACAAATTCTAATGTCAGGTCCCACCCAAATTTTCGCGCTTTCATGCCGAATTCAGCTCAGGACATGAACCAATAAGGGTTCAACCTTACCTCGACTTCCCAGCCAGTCGACACTGATGTAAGCATGCGAACAGTGCCAAGTAACAGATTTCAGGGGTTCCATACACAGAAAAGGGACATAACATCCGATAAACAGATTCTCAGAAAGATCAAAAGAATCAACAATCTTGGCCATGAGGTCCTACAGAATGAATTTTCTGAGGAGGTTCACGATTATTGGGGAAATCCCGATATTTAGCCCTATCAGAGTTTTTTCGAGAATCAGACTCATGCAGATCCAGCCTTTGAGGATGAAATAAATTTTTTAGAGGAGGCTCAGTACTCCCCTACGTCGAAAGAATGATAGGCGGTAAAAATATAAAACTCCTGATTGACACTGACGCATCGAAAAGCTATATTACAAACCTTTCGGCACTCAAAAACATAAACAAATTAGAAATTCCATTTTTAGTAAAAATCTATTCACGGAGCTGATTTGGTGAATAGAAAAACATTAGTTAACGTTTTTGGTAAAACTGAGACTTTTTTATTCTTCCAAACTTATCCCTTGTTGACGGTATCATTGGATACAGCTTCATAAAGGGCATAAAGGGAGTTATCGACACCGAACAAGACATCGTCTACTTTGAGAATGGTGAAGAAAAACTAAAGTAGCTCGGCCTAGACACGGTCAATGCTTTGGTGAGTGATATTGGCATTCCAAAAGGCGTCGAGCAAGTATTTTTCGAAATAATTAATAAAAACTCGGTCGTTTTTGCTAACCCAAACGAAGCCCTACCGTACAACACTAAAATTTCAGCTACAATTAGGACCATAGACCAAGAGCCAATATATTCAAGGTATCAGTCATATCCCATCTCAATGATAGAGTTTGTTAATAAAGAGGTGAAAGAACTTCTATAGAACGGCATAATAAGACCGTTTCGATCACCTTACAATAGCCCAGTTTGGGTTGTCGATAAAAAGGGTCTGGACGAAAATGGCAAACCCAAAAGAAGTCTGGTTTTTGACTTTACTAAGCTTAACTCTAAAACCATTCCAGACAAATACCCAATACCTGACCCGTCAATTATTTTATCAAATCTTGGAAGATCAAAATTCTTCACAACTTTGGATTTAAAGAGCGGGTTTCACCAAATTAATTTGGCTGAGCGTGATCGCGAGAAGACTGCTTTCAGTGTAAATAACGGGAAATACGAGTTTTGCCATTTGGGCTTTAAAACGCACCAAGTATTTTCCAAAGAGCGATTGACGACGTTTTGCGTGACGAAATAGGGAAATCTTGTCATGTTTACATCGATGATATCATAATATTCTCTGACTTTGAGCAGAAACATATTGATGATATCGACAGAATTCTGAAGAAACTTTACCACGCA
Organism: Sarcophaga subvicina; assembly: GCA_936449025.2. Lineage (NCBI taxonomy): Eukaryota > Metazoa > Arthropoda > Insecta > Diptera > Sarcophagidae > Sarcophaga > Sarcophaga subvicina. The sequence continues at coordinate 44,706,363 of OW388080.2, read as the reverse complement.
AATATGAGGGTATCATTAGAAGTCACGATTTTTCAAAACCTCTTTAGAGTATTTGGGGTTTATTGTTTCAACCGACGGAATAAGGACCTGCCCGAAGAAGGTAGAAGCTATCCTTAATTACGAGGTCCCCAAAACACTAAGAAGCCTAAGGTCTTTTTTGGCATTAGCGGGGTATTACAGAAGATTCGTCAAGGACTATGCAGCCATCGCGAAGCCGCTTACTAGATTTCTGAGAGACGAAAATGGTCATGTTGGCACTAAACATTCTAAACACATCAAAATAGAATTAGATGAAGACGCCATAAATTCTTTCGAGAGGTTAAAAAGAATCCTATCCTCTGAGGATGTCACTCTTTTATATCCGGACTTTGAAAAACCCTTCGGTCTCACAACGGACGCCTCGTCCCATGCAATTGGAGCGGTCCTTTCGCAGAATGGACGTCCTATCACAATGATATCTCGAACATTGTCCGCTACCGAAGAAGAATATGCCACGAACGAGCGCGAGCTTCTCGCAATTGTGTGGGCTTTGAAAGGTCTTAGACATTATCTCTATGGGGTTAACAACCTCAACATATTTACTGATCACCAACCCATCACATTCTCGATTTCAGACAAAAATCCGAACTCAAAATTGAAACGGTGGAGAGCTTTCATCGAGGAATATTCTCCAACTTTATTTTATAAACCTTGCAAGGACAATGTAGTCGCCGACGCTCTTTCAAGGCAATTTGTCCATGTTATGGAAGATTCCGGATCTACAACTTCACTCCAGGCATGCGGAAGCGAAATTTCGCTTACTGAAAATATTCCCACTGTCGAAAATCCGGTCAACTGTTTCAGAAACCAAATTGTTCTTACCGAGGGTACTGAATGTAAGAACGTAACGAGGATTATTTTCAAAGACCGAGTTCGACACCTTGTAACATTCGACAAAATTGAAAATCTCTTGGTCACATTAAAAGATTGTGTAAACTCACAGGTAGTTAACGCTATTCATTGCGACTTGCATACGTTGGGTCAAATTCAACATCTTCTCATAACAAACTATCCATCTGTAAAGTTTCGGTATGCTAATAAATTCGTGCCTGATATCTTCAATTCCGACGATTCAGATCGAAATTCTGGCAAACAAACACAATAGGGCACATCGTTCAGCGTCGGAAAACGCAAAGCAGGTCCTTCAAGGCTACTATTTCCCTGATATCAGGAAAAAACTTAGAGAAAATTTCAAAATTTGTCACCTGGCAAAGTATCAAAGACATCCTCAAAAACATGAATTGAGCGAAACTCCTATACCTTCCTTTCCAGGTGAGATACTTCATATCGACATCTATAACACAGACAAAAAAAATTTCTTGACTTGCTTGGATAAGTTTTCAAAGTTTGCCATAGTGAAACCTATTGCCATAATTGATGTTAAACCAACACTCATAGAAATTTTGAATTTTTTTAAAGGAACGAAAACAATGATTTGTAATAACGAAAAGTCCCTAAATTCACAAACAATAAAATCATTAGTCAAGGACAACTTCGATATTGAGGTTTACACAACTCTACCAATGCACAGTACTTCCAACGGCCAAGTCGAAAGGTAACACGGAACTTTAACTGAAATCGCTAGATGTCTTAAATTGGAATGTGCTTTCGAGGACACAGTGGAATTGGTATTAATAGCCACCACAAGATATAATAGGTCAATTCACTCAACCCCCGGACTTAGACCAATATACATAATTCAGTCTATACCGGATGGTTTGAGAGAAAGGGTTTAACGCAAAATATTGGCAAAGCAAAAGTCTGATCTTGATTATCACAACAAAAAAGCAATAGTTAAATCATACAGCCCTGGAGAAAAGGTTTTTGTTAGAGTAAATAAGCGTTTGGGAAATAAATTTAGTAATACGTTTGCCGAAAAAGTGGTGCAAGAGGATTTGGGCACAACCGTAAAAATTGACAATAGAATAGTCCACAAAGATAATATTCGTTTCCTTATTGCAGCACCCTAATATTTACAATAATTCTGACCACCAACTACGCTGCCATCTTGGATTATTCTACCTCACACTACATCCCAGTAGCGGACGGAGAAGTAGCAATCTTTAATTCTTATGGAGCTTCGGCTCATGTAACGGACCTGTCAAATTTCACAACCATAGTAGAAGAGGCTAGAAACCTAAAAAAAACTATTGTCAGAATCGCACATGCGTAAATTACTGGAATCAGATGTTGACCAAATGAAAAAAGCAATACAGTCCTTACGAATGCACCACAGACACGCTCGTAGCAAAAATTTTATTGGGACTGCCTTGAAATACATAGCTGGCACGCCGGATCACGATATGACTGAGGTCTATGACAAACAAAACGAATTGATTACAGCAAGTAACACGCAGTTAATTATAAACACTGAAATACAGTCTAGAATTAATAACTTAACTAAAACTGTCAATACACTTGTAAAGAAAGTAAAAACCTCAGAAATGTATTCGGGATACCTTTATAGTCTGCTAAGCGAAAGAAATAAAGAAATACTGAGGGAACTAGATAATATAGCTTTGTACATAGCTTGGGGAAAGTTGTAGATGATTAATCCAATTTTGTTGGATAGTTCAGAAATAGATTTCATCTTAAAATTCGAAGCAGATCCCGATATTAGTGTAAGTGAAGTAATTGAGAATTCTAAATTAAAAGTTCTACAGAATGAGAACATTATTAAGTTTTTAATAAAATTTCCTAAGGTCTTAAAATTTTTTAATAAGAAGCCAATATTTCCTGTTGTCCATAATGATATTACATTATCTTTTGAGACCGGTGATGTAGCAAAATGTGGCTACGAACATATTATGTTAAAGAATTGTTAGAGGAAATCCATAACTTCATTTTGTGAATTATTGAGCAGTAAGAACAGTTCATGCCTCAGCAGTTTATTGAACAATAACACAGCCGCTTGCGGCACAAATTCCGCACAAAATATGCAAACCTTTATAGAGATTGACGAAGGAATCGTCATCATAAACAACCAGCCCTCCAGAGTCTTTTTCGAAAATTTAACAAAATATCTTCCAAGAGGTACTTATCTCATAACTTTTGACAATACTTTGACCATTATTTCAACGGAATTTAAAAATTTCCGGAAAATCGCCTTTAAGAGTCCTGAGATTCCGGTGGCTCACACCGTTAACTTGACGGATCATACTACTATATTGTCACTTCAATACCTTCATGATCTAAATATTAAAAATGTAGATCATATCTCTCACCTACACCTGAAAGTGAAAGGAACCCTATATGCCTCTCTTTTTCTATTAATCCTAATAATTTGTATTGCTTACGTTTTTGCTAAAAGGCAACGTAAAGTAAAAATCAACAATATTATCCAAAATTACGAACAGACGGGGACGTCTTCGTCTTAAAGCAGTTAATGTCCGTTATTACGTCAGTCGTCATTTGGTAGATTTAAACCTCTGCATTTCCGCCCAAATGTTAATTTCATTCCTTAAAAACTCTTCCAATATTTGCTAACGCAACATTTTAATTCATGTTGCGCAATTGACTTAATTTGATTGGCCAATTGGCCAAAAATTTTGCACGCCGATATTTGCTGGCTCAGCAGGTGGTTTTGGGTTTCCTCAGTCAGGCTAAAAATGTTTTGAAAATTATTATTCAGTCGGCTCACATAGTGAGAACTCTAAAGTTTAAGAAATTAAAATAATAAATTTGTAAGTTCACATAGTGAAATAAAACAGATTGAAAATAAATAAGTTTATCCAATTGTTAAATAAAATAACAAAGTCAAAATAATAAAGTTTGATTGAAAATAAAGAAGTTTACCAAATTGTTAAATAAAATAACTAAGAACTAAACAAATAAAGTTGTAAATTTATTATTTGGAATAAAATAAATAAATAAGACAACTCACATAGTGAGAACAGTAAGGTGGAAAATAACTTATACAACTGTGACCATCAATAATAACACCATTCGACTTCAGATAGACACAGCATCGGATATCTCGATAATTTCTGTTAAAACATGTGAATCCATTGGCAAACCCGAAGCATATACTACAAAGGATAGTGCTAGTGATGCCAATACCAACAAAATTAATCTCCTAGCTATGTTTGAATGCGATGTAACGATGAATGACGTCACAAAAACAGTAAACTGCTATATCACAGATATAGACCAACTGAACATCATGGGAATCGACTGGATTCAAACTTTCGATCTTTTTGATAAACCAATAGCTACATGGTGCAGACAGATCAAATTCTATGACGAGATAACTAAGCTTAAGGAAGATTATCAACACGTTTTTGATAACTCTACTTTAGGTCTCTGTACAAAAACAAAAGTGCATATTCAACTGCTCCCAAATGCAAAGGAAATTTTCGTTCCTAAACGCCCAGTTCCTTATGCAGCAAGAATCGAAATCGAAGCAGAACTACAGAGATTGGAAAATGCAAACATAATTTCGCCTGTTAATACATCAAAATACGCCGCACCAATTGTGGTCAGTAGAAGAATGGAGAAATCAGAATTTGCACAGACTATTCTACGGGACTTAACTCGATGGTAGAATCAAATCATTATCCATTGCCCACCCCAGAGGAAATTCTTTCGGACTGCAACAATTGTGTTATCTTCAGTCACTTGGATTTGTCAGATGCATATCATAAGTCGAAGTGGACGATGACAGCAAAGAACACAGAGGTTTATTTAAATTTAATCGTTTGACACCGGGTATAAAATCAGCTCCAGGAGCATTTCAAAGGATTATGGATCAACTATGCTCTGGTATAGAAGGCGCCAAGGCTTATATAGACGACATCATGCTCGCAAGTAAGACAATTGCGGAACACAATCTCAATTTTCTCTTACAGAAAATTAAAGATTTTGGTTTCCGTCTGAAATTTGAAAAATGCCAATTCTTCAAAAAGCAAATTACATATCTTGGACAGATTATAAACAGTAATGGTATTCAACCTGATCCAACGAAGAATTCAGCAATTCAAAATTTGAAAACTCTGAAAAACATCTCTGAAGTACGTTCGCTCCTAGGCTCAATTAATCATTACGGCAAATTCGAACATGCGAAACCTCAGAAAGCCTCTTGATGAGCTATTAAAAAAGGAGAACGCATTTAATTGGACTTCAGAATGCCAAAAATCCTTGGACAAATTTAAACAAATTTTGACCTCGGATATGTTACTTACACACTACAACCCGGAATTACCAATTCACGTTGCAGCTGGTGCATCATCTCACGGTATAGGTGCCGTGATCTATCACACATTTCCTGATAACAGCATGAAAGAAATTCATAACATATCAAGATCTCTCACACCAGCTGAACCTAATTATAGCCAAATTGAGAAGGAAGGTTTAGCTCTGATTCATCACAAGGTGCTGTTTGGACGCAAATTCACGTTGCATACAGATCACAAACCACTCCTCGCAATTTTCGGCTCAAAGAAAGGTATACCTGTGTATACAGCCAACAGACTACAACGCTGGGCTTTGACGCTGCTAACGTATGACTTCGAAATTAAATACACGAACACTAAGAATTCCGGTCATGCGGACGTATTACCGCATTATACAGTACATGAACACAGGCTGGCCGGAAAAAATTGGAAATATCCATTCTTCAATTGTACCTTATTTTAATAGAAAGGAATCGTTATCGACGACGGATGATTGCGTTATGTTTAACAATCGTATTGTAATACCAGATCCATATCGTCAAAAGATTCTCAAGCAACTTCACAGAGGACACATTTGTTCAGAAAGATGTAAATGAATCGCTCGAAGTTACGTTTATTGGCCTGGTATGGACAAACAAATTGAAGATTTCATCAAAAAGTGTCAAAACTGTCAACAAGCCGCAAAGAAACCTGTCAAAACCGACCTTTGCTCTTGGCTAATAACAACCCTACCGCTCGAGAGAATACATATTGACTATGCTGGAAGAATAAGTACTATCTAGTCATCATCGACTCATTTTCTAAATACCCTGCTATTTACGAAACACCAACTATTCATCATTTGCAACAATAAGAATTATGAACGAGTATTGTGCACAGTTTGGAAATCCTGAACAAATTGTTTCGGAAATGGGACACAGTTTTGCTCAGAACAATTTCAAAACTGGTGCAAGGAAAGAGCTATAGAACACACAAGAACTGTACGTTTCCATCCCAGCTCAAACGGACAAGCGGAAAGATTCGTGGACACACAAAAACGCGCTCTCAAAAAAGAAGAAGGGGAGGATACTCCTACCACAGCACCCCAAACATTCTTCGAAGTCTATAGATCAACACCTAATCCAAATTCTCCACATGGTAAGACTCCTGCGGAATCGTTCATAGGTCGAAAAATTCGAACAGTTTTCGACATCATCAAAAAACCTAAAGTTACCAATCGTGAAACCAACCAGAAAATGGAAAAACAATACAACACCAAATACGGTACACGTAAGAGAACATACCAATATGGCGACCAAGTCTACGCTTTGAACTTCAAAGGAAACAAAGAATACTGGGTGCCAGGGGAAATCATCGAGAAAATTTGTAACGTAGTTTACAATACTCTGATCTATGTTGGTAACGGAAAAAAACTCGTGAGAACACACACAGACCAACTCCGACCTAGATACACCGAAAGTGACACTAACGCATTAGAAACATCGAATCTACCTTTGCACTTATTGCTTAAGGAATTCGAAATAATTCCACCATGGCAAGAATATTTTGAAACGCCTAAAGCTTCACCATGCCCAACTCCAATGCGTATAACCAGCCGTAGACAATCTGTGGAACCATTGTCGAGAGCACCGCAAGGAGGGAGATGTTGGGGGTATCCTATTATGAAGCTTAAAAATAAACTTAAAATTTCCCAGAGGTTTTCAACAGGATTTAGATCGGGTTGTCTTGCTGAAAAGTTAAATTATTTCCATAATTTTCTTCAGCAAATTCAACAAAAACATTGTCCAGTAATTCCACAAAAAAATGATACCCAAACCACGATTGACCCCTAGACCCAAGGCAGCCAGATTGGCTTTCGCTGAAAAATATCAATTTTGGGAAGAGGAGTGGCGTAGAATTATATTCAGTGATGAAAAAAAATTCAACCTTGATGGCCCTGATGGATTCAAATATTATTGGAGGGAAAAAGGAGGTGATACGCGGACCAGAATCACACATAATTTTCAGGGAGGATCTTTAATGACTTGGGTAGCTTTTGGATATAGAGCACGTTCTCTATTCTGTTTTATTTCTCATAAAATGCATTCAGAGAACTATGTGGAATTACTGGACAATGTTTTCGTTGAATTTGCTGAAGCAAATTATGGAAATAATTTAACTTTTCAGCAAGACAACGCCCCTATACATGTATCCAAAAGGACCAAAGCATTTTTTGAAGAAAAGTATATAACTGTTTGACCTCTGGGAAATTTTAAGTGCCGAAATATACAAGAGTGGGATGACTTATAACTCATTAAAAGACCTGAAAGAAGCTTTAATAAAAAATGGGACGAAATTCCCCAAGATGAGTTACAAAACTTAATAAACTCTATGCCACTTCGGTTAAATGAAGTAATTAAAAATCTAGAAGGACACACGCATTATTAAAATTAATGTCTTATTTAAATATATTTAATTAGCTTTAAGTTTTGAATTTTTTCTTATTTTGTACCATATAAATATTTCCTTTAAGAATTTGAATTAGCTATAAGAAATATTTTATAAAATAAACAAACTCTGAAAATTTTTTACTTTAATTTTTTGTTTCTCTTTAGTAAATATAAAAAAGATATAGATTTTTAGAAAAAACACATGTACCATATAATTTCTTCCTTGACTGTATAAGTGATGTTTTGTGATGTTTACGCTTTTTTTGTAACGAGTGATTAGTTAGGAAAAGCAGATAAGTTCATAGGATGGTGGCAGGGTTGAAGGAAGATAAGTTGATATTATGGATGGCTGCGAAAAGTCCAGAGCTATCAAGGTGGGATCCTTTAGGTTTCTCATTGGAATCGTGTAACCCGAGTCAGTATCTCTTAGTTGTAGTTTTCGTTATTAGTTGTTTCGCTTTCGGGTCCCTTAGAATATGTTTTTTTGTGGATTTCTTTAAAGCTGGTATGGAAATTTCTTTTTTATATATATGAGTGCGCTTTCGGTTCGGATAACCGGCCACCGCATCCGGCGAGCCACAGCCCTGCATAACGCGAGCATACCAGCGACGCTGGTTATCTGTCCACACTAGCTTAAGCTGTTGTATGATTTTTTTTGTTGTAGGCAGCATTGGCACAAGTTGATTAACACCAGCGGAAGCATGTCACATTATACGAGATACTCAATTCCTTTTCTGATTTAAAATTTGTCAACTCTATTTCGGAACGAGCAATTGGTCGCATTGTTATAGAAACTTGTGGAAAAATAAACAGGATTTTAAAATATAATATAAAAGCCATTAAAACAAATTATTACTGGACTTAATTTGTTCTCAAATCTGGAGAAAAATGAAATTTTAAGTAATTGCCAAAGTTGCTTTAATTTTCTGCGGAGAAGGTGTGAAAATCAAAAGCATTTTGATATTCTTCAAAATCTTCTCAGTCTGTACGTGTGAGTACAGCTTTACCAACACAATCACAAACATGGCAGATTGATCTGTTCAGTTTGATCGTGGCTACGCTACTTTAAAGATAAAAGTTTGAATGGTTTTGATAATGGATATTAATGCGAATAAATATACAGCAGCGCAACTGCGAAGCTGTCTTCAGAAACTTAATTTGCCGACACTGGGCACGAAAAATACGCTTGTTTTGAGATTAAATGAACTTTCAGTTGAGGATAGAGGAGAGTGTCCAATTGATAGCAGCATTACGGCTGAAGCAAATGAAATTGATTTTGAAAATGGGCAGATTAACGTCGTTGAACAAATGAGTGCGACAGTACAAATAGGAGACAATGTTCAAATGAGTGGTAATAGTCAAATGAGTGAAAGTGTAATGGACGATGTGAGTGTGCAAACGAATTATGAAAATTAAAGGAATACGAATACGATTGAAAACGATGTGATGCTAATAAATTGGAAATCTTAAGAAGAGAGAAAGAGCTTTTGATGAAAGAAAACGAGTTTTATAGAAAAAAGAGGAGTTTGAAAAAAATCAGAATCTTTTGACAAATAGAGCGAGTGACGTCATAGATAATAAAAAAATTACAATACAGTGGACAATGCAACAAATAATAATGACAACGTAAATGGCAATGGCATCAATGGTGTTTCATTTAACTTATTGAAAGAGTTATTGCCAGATTATGATGGTTTGAGTTGTCCTGAAGTATGGATCAAGCAATTTAAGAACATTGCAAAAATGTATGATGTTGGTGAGAGCAGTCTAAAGTCATTGTTGATGATGAAGGTAAAGGGAAAGGTTCAAGTACGCCTGCATTCCAAGTCGAATTATGTTAACTAAAAACTTGAAGGTCTTTTCGAGGTAATGATTGATATGTTCAGCTCGAAGGGGAATAAATTAGTAATGCGACGCAACTTCGAAGCTTGCACATGGCAGTATAATGTGAATTTTATTGATTACTAGCGAATAAGATCGCAATGGAGGAAGAGGAACTTATTCATTATATAATTGAAGGCATACCTGATGAAAATTTAAGAGTTCATGCAAATCCACAGTGCTACAAAAATAAAGCACAGCTGCTGCAGGCATTTTCAAAAATTAAACTTAAAGAACCCGTGACAATGAAAACAAAAGGTGAAACCAGACAAAGATGTTTTAACTGCAATTATTTTGGACATTTTGCTGTCGATTGCTGAAAACCGAAAAGAGAAGTAGGAGCCTGCTTTGGTTACGGAAGTCTTGAGCATCGCGTTGCAGAATGTCCCGAGAAGAAGCCCGTACAAAAGGTGAACAACAACGGATTTTTAAAGTATTTTAAGTTTAGTACTAATGGTAATTATGAAAATTTCTTTTATTTAGAATGCCTATTCGATTCAGGGAGCCCTATAAGCATTGTTAGAAGATCTAACGTTGCTGGAAGGATAAATTTTGATTGTATAACGAACGTTGACTCATTTTTGTATGAAATTAATTTCAGTAAATTGAATATTCATGGGAAATTTTTATTTTAAGTGTTTTATTATAATAAAAGTATTGAATTGGAAATGTTGGTTGTTGCCGATGAGTCCACGTCTTATGATTGTGTTTTGGGAAGGGATTTTTTGGAAAAGGCAAATTTAGTATTAATGTCAGGGGCAGAGGCAGTAATGTGTGATGACATTAAGGCCGATGATGCGGTGGGAATGATAATGTCAATTGATTGGGCTAGTGACGGGGCACAGTTGGCCATTGGTGAGGATATCGATTATGTGAATAGGAAACGATTGAATGATATGTTATATTATATTATAGTATATAATGATATACGTCCTGAATAACCCGCCTAACTTATGGTAAAGAGTGAGATTAGATTGATTCTTGATAACGCAAAACCATTTAGTTGTACTCCGCGTAGATTGTCGTATGATGAAAGGCAACGGCTTCAGGTAATTTTAGATGAATACCTGGAAAAGGGATACATTAGGCAAAGCGAATCGGAATTTGTGTCGCCAATAGTTTTGGTTAGGAAGAAGACAGGTGACCTCAGAATGTGTGTGGACTATCGAGTTTTAAATACGATGACCTCAGAGGACAGTTACCCCATCCCATTGATAGACGTTTTGTTAGATAGGCTTGTAGGTAAACGCTATTTTACAAAATTTGACTTGAGGAATCGATTTTTCCATGTGTATGTTGATAATGATTCGGTGAAGTATACTTCCTACGTGACGCCGTTCGGTTAGTATGAGTTTTTAAGGATGCCGTTTGGCCTTAAGAATGCCCCTTCAGTATTTCAGAGGTTTGTAAATAAAATTTTTGCGGATATGGTAAGGGATGAGAAATTGATTATATATTTGGATGACATAATGATAGCTACAGTTGGTATTGATGAACATTTCCAAATTTTAAGGGAGGTTTTCGATCGTATGGTAGAGAACAAATTAGAGTTAAGGTTGGATAAGTGCGAGTTCCTGCGGACTTTTATCACCTATTTGGGTTATAGAATTAATGGTCAGGGCATTGGGGCGGATGATAGGGTTATTTGTGCGATAAGGGATTTCCCTGCACCTACGAATGTGTATTCGGTACAGACTTTTTTAGAACTTTGGTCATACTTTAGAAGATTTGTGAAGGATATTTCGATTATCGTTATATGACAGGAAATTTAAATTTGGACCTGACGAATTATATGCGTTTAACCTTTTGAGGGGAAAATTGATCGAGGCGTCAGTTTTGGCTTTGTATGATCCGAAGGATGATACCGAATTGCATTGCGATGCAAGCAGCATTGGGTTTGGAGCTGTTTTGATGCAAAAGAAGGAGGATGGCAGGACGCACTCGAAATTTTATTTTTTCAACAGGACGACTGAAGCTGAGTAGAAATACCACAGTTTTGAATTGAAGAAATGTTTAAGATTATTACGGATTGCACTTCTTTGAAAATGACGTTGAATAAGAGAGAATGAAATCCGAGAATCTAGAGATGGTAATAGAGAGCAACACATTCGAGGAAAATCTGATATGTCAGAATAAGATTGGAAAATTGGCGGAACTTAAGAATGAACTTCAGAGGAAACAAAATAAGATGTATGAAATGAGGAACGGGATTGTATATAGGAAAACTGGTGATGGCGGTTTGCTATTTTGTGTACCTGATGACATGATACACCACGGTTTGTATAAGTATCATGATGAGCTTGATTGACAAGGTAACAGAGCTTATTTTTAGAATTTATTGGTTTCCAAAAATTAGGGACAGGGCAACAGAGCACATACGGAATTGTTTGCGATGTAGAGCGAAGAGCGGAAAGTAGGAGTGATTATTGAATAATATTCCAAAATCGACGAGTCCTTTTGACGTGATATATATAGACCATTATGGGCCGGTCGATAATGGTAGACGACTTAAACATATTCTTGCTGTGATAGATGCTGGTACAAAATTTGTTAGGCTATATCCGACGGAGACTACAAATACAAGGGAGGTTATTTGTCATTTGAGGGATTATTTCAGATCTTACAGTCGCCCTAGGTATATAATTAGTGATAGGGGTTCTGCTGAATTTAGGGAATTTTTTGGAGGAGCACAGTGTTCAACACATAAAAGTGGCGATTGGATCCCCTCAGGCGAACGGACAGGTGGAAAGGGTAAATAGGAGCATCGGTCCCATGTTGGCAAAGTTGGTACGTCCGGAGGAGAACATTTACTGGGACATGGTATTGGATAAGGTTGAACATACTTTGAATAACAATTAATAAGAGTTCTTACAGTTTAGTTTGTAAAATAGTTTATTGTTTTGATTTAGAAGATGTTATATTTAGATTTTTCCAGTGGTTCTATGATTGTAGAATATATATAATTTTGATAAGGAATTTTAAAATAAAGTTTTCTTGTTTTGAAATATGGTTTTGTTGAAAAATAAAATTATTGTGTTGATTAAAATGTTATATGTATTTATAGTTTGCCTATGGTTTTATGATTAATGAAAAATTGTAGCGTAGCATATGTTTTATATATGTATTTGAAATGTTATTATTTTTCTACCGATTACTATTAAATTGTACGTCACTAGCATGTGTGACTTTCTTCAAATACAATCATGTAAATAGTTTAATACAACACTGTTTCGTTGAGTTTGAAACTGAAATTGATATAGCAGCACTTGCTGTGATTAATATTAGGAAAAACCATATTGAAAAGGGTATAAAAGCAGTGCACTCAACGGAATCAGTCTTTTCTATTGTTGCAGGTTAGTGGGAGTGGTCGCACAACCAATTGCAAGTGCATTATAAGCTTCGTGGCAGCGATGGTTGCCGTTGCTTATTTTGTAGATGCAATTGGTTGACAAATCCTAAGTAGATGTTGGTCGTGATGGTGGCCGCAAATACTTGGAATTTATGTGACTATTTCTCATTTCTTTTCTATTGTTGCAGTAAATATTCTGGTAAATAAATGAAACGTTATCAAATATTTTTTTTGATTAGGAATGTGAAAAAATTTGTATAAATAGACTGTGTTGGAAAAGTAATTTTTCATTACTTTGTATTTACATTTGTAAAAAGAAGAAAATATTTGAACTTTTTTTACGTTGTCGTTGTATTTGCTTAACCTAGATGATGAGGAAACCCAATGGTTTCCCCAACATGAGGTGGTCCCATCATCTAGAACATCATCACCACCAGCAACACCACCGCTAACATCTATCGCACCGACGATTGCAGTGAAGGATAGATTTGTGGCTTTGATGTCTGGGCGTTTGGACGACATCGAGAGGTTACATAGGAAATGGGCGTCCTATATTGCAAAACAAAATGCAATAGAGGACAAAGTTAAAAAAATGCAGCAGAAGAAGAAGGCCATAGGAGCAAAAATGTTGCAGTTCCGGTTCGCCATTGGAAGTTCGGTACAAAAACCGGTATAAGTGTGAAATTTGATTCAGTTACTTATACGGGAAGGATCTCATATATCTGGGATGGACACATTACTTGTGCCTTAATTGTGTAAGAGGATGGAATAAGTTGTCGTGCCCTCACTGCCGAAAAAAAATTAACAACGTAAATATAGTAAAGAATGTGGCTGAATGCTATCTTATAGGTAATGTTCCCCCACCAAATATATTATGTTCTATATTAATTGATCTCACTTCCCGGAGTGTATTGGGAAGTGATGATAATGATGATTTGTAAAAATAAAGAAATTGTGGCAACACCGAACCTGCCTGGTTTACAAAACCAACTGTCTGCCAACACGTCAGAGAGAAACAAAAGAACTGATAGACGAAAGCAGAATTTAATTCCTCGCGTCGTCTTTGCTGCTACACATGTAGCTCTCTAGTCTTGTGTTTTAAACAATTGTTAATTACCTTTTACAATAATTAATATTAATAAATAGTTGTTAAGTGAAATATATTTACTCGTGTTTTCAACTATAAAATGAAAAGAAAAAAAAAAAAGGTGTTTTTATTTCTTAAAAAAATTTTATTTGAATTTAAAAATACGTTTATAAAGATTAAAAAGCTTAAGTGTTAACAAACATTGTGTATAGAATGTTTGACATCGACAAATGTTGAAAGCTTATGAATAAGTATTTTCACAGTTAGATCTATGCATAATATTATTAACATATATAAATTGTTGATTTACATAATTATAAATTCTTTATTAATTTATAGGTTTCATAAATAAATCTATATGTTCTTTATCAATCTGATTACTATGTTTTATTAATAGTTCTTCCAATTCAGCTGATAACATCATTTATGGGTTAGAATTTTTGATACACTTTATGTATGTATACTGTCTACAGATTACGGGTCAACTAAAAATAGAATTAACAAGTTAAAAGGTTTTATTGATTAACAGTGTTTTCTCTTTTTTATATAATTTAACAAAATTTCTAAGTAAAATTGCATTCTTTTTTAGCACATGTATGATTAAACTTGTTATGATTTTCACAAATCTTTATGTTTGGATTATCTTCATACATAGTTTTTATGTTCGTACAATCCCAATAATCTAAATTAATTATAAATAATTGTGTATCTTTTGCAAGTAGTTCTCTTAACCATTTAACTTTTTCATATCCTTTAATATATGCAGCAGGATATTCTTTTTCCCTTTTTTATAGTTAGTATTAGGTATTCTATTAAGTCTTTCATTGCAGATTCCAATGACACCTTCTTAAGCGCCCTTCTCGGACCTCATAAAAAGCAAGTTAAAGAACAAAGCTAGGGAGGTAATAGAGATTAACTGCCAGGCTACTTCATTGACAGATATTGAAACGGTGCTCCAAAACAACTCTGGAACAACTGGTTAAAATGTGAAGAACTTTTTGATTTACTTAGGGCCACAACATTTAAAACCAACAGCCTTGATTTCTACGAAGAAATTAAAGGAAAATTAAGAAGACTCAATAACAAAACAGTCTTTTTACTTGGTCAAGAGCAAAACGCTATAAATTTAGCTGCCCGCAATAATTCCAGATCAGCACTTAACATTTTTAAAGCCAAAATTCCAGAACCTATGAAGATAATTTTGGCATGTCGTAACCCTGATTCTTTAGAGGAATACATGAATATATTATTTGAAGCAGGATACACACATTTAAACATAGACAATTTTCAACCGTTCAATAGAAACAAATTTGAGGCGCGAAAGCAGCACAAAACTAACACGAAAACAGCAGACACATTATCCCCAACAACTTTCACAAAACTTTCCACAAAATTCACGTTACTCTCCACAACGCCAACAGCCTAACTCACAACATTTATCACATGACTTACGACCTCTACCACAACGTTTCCAAAACTTTTCAAACCAACAAATTTCTCCACAACGCACAGGAAGCTACTCACGACAATACCCAATGCAACATGTACTCCAAAACTATGGTTACCAACCACAACCACCTCCTGAACCGATGGATATCAACAACCACGAACTAACAGGAGAACATTTTCCGTCACAAGCCTCGGGTACTTACCACATATAAAAATTAAGACTAAGTTAGGGCATTTGAAACTTATCATCGATACTGGTGCGACCAATTCAATCCTAAACCCAGGAATCTGTCTCCCTAAATGGTTGTACGAGACAAGCTCCATCTTTGTTAAAACCCCATTGAATAAAACTCAATTAAACCAGAAGGTGAGAATTAAAGCTTTCACAGAATTTTGTGAAAAACTAGACTTCATCGAATTCTTTATAATAAAATTTCAGGATTACTACGATGGTCTAACAGGAAATGATCTATTAGTACCATTGGAGGCAAATATTAACTACAAAAATAAAACCATCCAATTTGGTGACTTTACTATACCCATCTTTGACGCTAAGGATACCTATAAGGACGAGAAAGATGAAAACCGGGGCATAGAGGAAATCTATTTTCAAGATTTATTACAACATAAAGAAGCACCATTGGAAAAACAAATACGAACAGACCACCTTAATCGCGAGGAGAAAACGGGATTGCTTAAACGTATAAGAGAATATTCAGATATATTCTACCAAGAGCATTCCAAGCTTACTTTTACCTCGGCAATAAAACATAATATACGCACGATTAATAATGCCCCAATATTCACTAAATCTTATCGTTACCCCTATATACACAAAGCAGAGGTAATAGCACAAATCCAGGAGATGCTAAAGATAAGATAATTAGACCCAGTAACTTACCCTACTCTGCACCCATATGGATCGTGCATAAGAAGGCCGACGCCAGCAGTAAAACCAAGTGGAGACTCGTTATAGACTACCGCAAACTAAACGAGGTAACGGTAGACGACAAGTATCCGATCCCAAATATCGATGAAATATTGGATAAACTCGGCAGGTGCCAATATTTTACCACCTTGGATTTATTATGAATTTTTAAGAATGCCGTTTGGGTTGAAGACAGCCCCAGCGACATTTCAAAAGCTAATGACCACAATCTTGGGTAAATACATAAATAAGATATATCTGGTATATTTGGGTGACATAATTATTTTTTCTACGTCATTACATGAGCACTTAAACTCCATTGTGTTAATTTTCAGGAGATTAAAAGAAGCTAATTTGAAAGTGCAATTAGACAAATCCGAGTTCCTAAAGAAGGAAACAGAATTTTTGGGACATATCGTAAGCCAAGAGGATATAAAACCAAACCCGAAGAAAACATATGGCGTAAAAAACTTCCTCGGGCTAACCGGGTACTATAGGAAGTTGATCAAAGACTATTCATTGATTGCAAAACCAATGACTAGATATCTAAAGAAAGACGCTAAAATAAAAATATCTGATCCAGAGTATCAGGGAAGCTTTAATAACCTTAAAACTTTATTAATAAATGAACCAATATTAACATACCCCGATTTTACAAAAACATTTACGGTCACTACAGATGCGAGTAATTTCGCCCTAGGCGCCGTTTTATCACAAGATAACCATCCAGTCTGTTCTGCAAGTCGTACATTGAACGAACACGAATGCAACTACAGTACTATTGAGAAGGAACTTTTGGCCATCATATGGGCCACTAAATAGTTCAGACCATATATTTTCGGTCGTAAATGCATCATAGAAACCGACCACCAGCAATTAACCTGGCTTTTTTCTATTAAAGAGCCCAATTCAAAGCTCGTAAGATGGAGGCTTAAACTATCCGAATTTGATTACGAAATAAAATATAAAAAAGGCACAAAGAACAGCAATGCAGATGTACTATCTAGAATCCAAACCACATCCATTAGCGTAAACGTATTAGAATCAAACACAATTACACTAATGGCAATTTCTTTTCTGGAGAAAAATGTTGCCTGCATATTGTGTAGCATTTATTGGAGGTTACACTAACCCTCATAATGTGTTGCATTTTAAACGATTATAAAAGAACAAAAATCATTGCCCTTTATGCAATTATTTTTGTAGTTTTATACCAATTTAGCGTTTTTTTTTACTTAATTAACGATTTTAAAACTAATCATTGTGTAGAAAATAAAAAATGTTTTTTATTAATCCAAATAATTTCCAATAAAATTTTTCTTTTATTTTTGGAAAGCTAACATTACAAAAAAATGTTTTAAGTAAAAAAAAATAATATTTTTACCAAGGGCTGCGGGGTTATACAAGTTAGAACTATTGTGGTGAACGACTGGAAAAAAATTTCTCAATATCTCTTTCACAATTGGTAAAAGGGTTAAGTCATTGATAGCTGTCAGTTAGAACATTCCAGTTTGGATATTTCTGACAGAAAATTTTGTTTCGCATTTTGTAGGGAATTGCCAGGTTATTAATAATGTTGCGACGGTTATTTTCTTGAAAAGGGAATTTCTATTGTTGAACGGAGGAATTTTGATAAAGTTGTTGTTATTTTAATTTTTGCTAATAGGAAAAGGAAAAAAAAGAAAAGAAATTTTCTCAAAATTCCCAAATATGCTATTGAGCGATGCCATGTCACGTATTTTTTTTTATTCGGCCGGTCAATTGGTAATGTTGCCACTGACTGATCGAAGATTTAGCATGCAACTCTAACTAACGGTGATTTTCGTAGAAGCTTTCGTTCTAGTCAACTAAAATTCTTCTCAAAAGGTTACTTAAGCTTCAGCATAGGGAAAAACGCCCTCTTTACATTTTATCTCAAGTGATAGCTGACCGAATCCAGCTGTTTGAAGAAATAACTAGACGACAGAGAGCAACAACAGAATAGAAAGGAACAAAAAGAATTTAACATCTTGGTAAGGTAACGGGTTGGCGGCGTCCAATGAAAACGGCCCAGCATAGCACCGCATGAATGCCCTCTGCGCATTTTTAACCATATTCCATGGACATCAACTGCAGCAGTGGCATCAGTACTTAACCTCAATAGCATTATCATCCACCTACAACTTGGCATCAGTACTTAATGAACAACGTAACCTCAATAGCATCATCATCATCCACCAACAACATAACCTCAATAGCATCATAATCATCCACCTACAACTGTACTTAACCTATACACACCATATGCCTCAACCCATCCGGTAATTTCAAACGGCATCATCTTCATCAGTGGCATCCGTCCTTCCTGCACAACATAACCTCAATAGCACCATAAACCTCATCCGCAACTGTACTTAACCTAGACGCACCATATGCATCCACCTACAACTTGGCATCAGTACTTAATGAACAACGTAACCTCAATAGCATCATAATCATCCACCAACAACATAACCTCAATAGCATCATAATCATCCACCTACAACTGTACTTAACCTATACACACCATATGCCTCAACCCATCCGGTAATTTCAACCGGCATCATCTTCATCAGTGGCATCCGTCCTTCCTGCACAACATAACCTCAATAGCACCATAAACCTCATTCGCTACTGTACTTAACCTAGACGCACCATATGCATCAACCTACAACACAACCGCAATATCATCATAATCATCCTCCCACAACTGTACCTACCTTATACGTCTATATGCATTCACGCATACGGTAATATTCAACAGCACCCGATTCATCAACCTACAACACCCCCCAACCTATACGACAACATCAAAAAAAAAACACCAAATTCATCAATCTAGAACACACTCAACCTATACGGTAACCTCAACAGCACCAGATTCCTCAACCTACACCGTAATCAACCTACACCGGAACCTCAATAGCAACCTCTCCCTCAGTGTAATTAATAATATGAAGTATATTTAGGATTATATGTGTAAGAGATAATATTATATACTCCCCATCATTATAAACAACAGCATCGACGCGAAGAGGCCTCATCGACATCGCTGCTGCATTCGGGGTAAGTCCAAAGTTTCCATTTTCATTTGGTTTTAAGTTTGATCTTGCATGTACGGATGTAGATGTTTAGAATATTTTTTTTTCTATTCTATATATATATAAGTCTATCATGTATAATATAGAATATATTATATATATGTATATATATATATATATATATATATACACTGTTGCCAACTTTTTTCCAAAAAATATCGCTAGAGTGGACTAAAAAATAGCTGGAAAATAGCTATATTTTAAAAAAATTTAAAAATTTAGCGATAAATCGCCAAAACAATAAATTTTATAAAGTTTTTAAGAAAACTTACTTAAAACATAGCTAATTTTTTGGAAATTTTAATATTATGTAAAAAAGACAACGATTTATCGCTTAACTCTGAAAAAATACTCACAATAATTTAAATTAAATTTTTTTTAAATTATGTACATATATTTAAAAAATTCAGGAAATATGTATGTACATAGTAATAACCATAAAAACGAAAAATAAAAAGTTTTAATTAAAAACTAAATTAATTGAATATTGCAAGCCAGTCTTCAGCATTTGTACTTTCATAGGTGCAATTTGTTCCAATTTTCTGCAGCACTGATTTTGGGACCTCATAATTGTAGCAACATTTGTTGTTCAATTTTAAACCGTATCTTTAAAATGATCCAAACATTAGTATAAATTGTATGATTATTAATTTGAAAAGACTTACCTTACATGTAAAACAGCATTTACTGTATCAGTAATTAATCTATTTCTTATTTTAGATTTAACGACATTGAGTTGACTAAAAACCCTCTCAACGTCGGCATTGGACCATGGGAGTGATAGTACTTCAATGGCAAATTTTGCTAAATCCTTAAACGGATTATTTCCGGCTGAATCCTCAAAAAAATAAACTTCGGACCAAAATGTACACGTTGAAGTATTTTCGGTCCATTTGACATAACTAATGTTATTATACTGACTGTTGATTGCGTCAATTAAATCAGTTTTAACATTAAACATTTCTAAAAGTGGTAGAAGATTATTATTTTTTGGTTTTAATGCATTTTCAACGGAAAACAGATTAACTAATTTTAATATTTTATAATTTTCAGGTAACCTGGAAAAAGAAAAATTGTTAGTTATTTTTAAAATTGTTCATGTGTATATTAAATTATACCTTTTTTTTAATTCCATTATTAAATTAACAACAAACTGAATGCACGAATTACGAATATCTGATTCCTTTTCCACATTTAATGAACCTTGATCTTTCAAGCTTTTTAAATGAGTTTCAAATTTATATCCCAAATAACAATCGTAGCATATATACTCTTTAAAATCAGAAGTTATTAAGTCGATTTCCACCATTGGATTTATAACAAATTGTTTTAAGAAATTTATTGTCAATTCCATGTCATTTAGTAGTTTTGTTGGGTCGCAATTCTGACTTTGGAAACTCTTATTTAAAATTTGAACGCGTGTCAGTATTGGTTGAAGAAATATCAAATAGGATAGATTAATGTCATTATATAAATCGTATAGATGTTGGGCCATAAAACATTTTTCGTAGTTTTTTGCAATGCCAAAATGTGTTTTAAGTTCAATCCATTGATCTGTTATTCTTGATATAGAAACCTCTATAGAAAGCCAGCGTGTATCGCAAATATTTGTAATTTTTAAAGGATTCTGCAATATTAAAACATGTTACAAATAGGAAAAAAAAATTAAGAACACATGCATACCTCTCCGTCGTTTATTGCTTCAAATATATGTTTATAGTTTTGTTGCCTTATGTAACTTCGAGAAAACCAGTTGTATGTTTCATTTATGAGATACTCTAGAGAACTTGGCATACATTGTTTCCAAGAGTGAGTAACTGCCAGCTGAACTGAGTGACAAACACATCTTATAAGAATAATATTTGGAATAATTTTTTTTAATTCAGTATATACGCTTCTTTTGTTGCCAACCATAACATTAGCATTATCAGTGCCAATACCCAGTAGATTTTGCAACTCCAAATTGTAGTTTTTAAGAACGTCCAAAATAGCCTGTGTTATTCCTACAGCTGTTGAGTCGTGCACTTCGGTTAAACTTAAAAATGTTGATACAACTCTTTGTTTTGCCTTACTAAAATAAATTATCACAATACCTGAAAATATAATATTTACTTATTATCTATAGATTTTTGGAATTTAAAATACTTACCTAACAACTTGATGACACCAATATCGGTGGATTCATCAACTAATATACTGTATTTGGATTTTGAAATATCGTTTCGTAGTTCCGTTATGAAATGGGGCGCTAAAACGTTTTTAATTATTGCAGTACATTTGGTTCTATGAACACGAATTTTATTGGCATCATCAAAATTGTTTTTACACATCTCGCTAAGGTGATCAATAGCATTGTTCGACGTATGTTGACATACAAATATAGATAAAGCGGCTTCTTGTACTTTAACGTTGTCAACAATATTTGAATTTGGAGAAAATTCCAATTTTCTCCAACATGATCTCCTAAGCGATGAGGCGGATTTGTGTTTTCTAGTCTCGGCGTGACTTAATAGGTCATAAAGTTTTCCAGACAAGGAGCATCTGCAATACTTGCAGTATCCTTTTGTTTCATCTTTTTCATCTTGAGCCACCCACGTTTTCAATTTTTCATGATTAAGCCACTCACGACGAAATTTTTGACTATATTTAGGCCCCATTCCTTAAGTTATTTTTTACAATATTATTAAAAGTTTACAACTAAATTAATTTTATACTTTAATTTTCACTCAATCACTTGTCACAAAAATACAGTAAAAAGAATTGTTTGTTTTTCTTTTCTTTAAAAACCGTTATTTGAGTGTTACTTTGTAGCCACATAAAAATCGCTAGATTTATAGCTAATAGCTAAATCATATTTTTTCCCGCAAATTGGATTTAAAAATCGCTAGATTTGACGAGAAAATAGTTAAATTGGCAACAGTGTATATATATGTATATATATATATATGTATGTATGTGTATATGTCTATGATATTTATATATATCCATGATATATTTATCCCCCCTTAACGTAACGATGGTCTTAGGAACCAATTTCATCAAACCATCGTCATTTGTGGATTGTAAATTATAGAAATCAAAGATTGTACCTAGAAAGTTTTATTTTTTTTTACGTTTAGATATTCACCCTTATTCCGGTTGTCGTCGTCGACGCAAGACGGCGTCGACTTGCGTCGACAATTTAAAATTGGTATTCTGTTTGTCGTTATTGACAGTTATCGATGACTGTCGACACACATTTGGTATTCTGTAAGTCAATACGCCGTCGATATTGTGTTGTGTCGACTCTTATTTTGTCGACGTCATTTTTGGTAACGACAAGTGGTTTTAAAGTTAGAAAAACAAAAAAATATAACAAAATTAACAAAATGGAAAAAAATGAAAAAATTAAATTGACAAATTCAAATCAATTTGAGAAGCTTGTGGAGGAGTTGCAGAAAAATCCATCTCTCGCAAGAGGATTTATTAGAGGTAATGTTAAGAGCGATTTTAAGGCACAATGGGATGATATTGCCAAAGTTTTAAATGCTCTTGGCCCACCCAGGAGACCTTCTGATGGATGGCAAAAGGTATGGAAATTATTAGATGTATACCCATCATAAATTTATCACATTTTTTTAGGTCTGGAGAGATTTAAAATTTAAAGTTAAAAAAAAAACTAGTAACCAACAGAAGTGAGTGTAATGCCACAGGTGGCGGTAGATTTAAACAGTTGGCACTTACTCCTTTGGAGGAAGATGTAGCAAATCTGCTGCAGTTTGATAAGCAAATTAATCCGGAGGGTATTGTGCAAGGTGTTCAAATTCAGGCTAGTGTTGAGGTCCCAGTGTCAGAAGATTATTTGGAAGAAGAAATAGCTAAAGGTTCTGAGTTGGATACAACTGACGCCTCCATTAACCAAGAGTTACCTGGAACATCACAAAACATCATAGATTCAATGCCTTCAAGCTCCAGCCATCAGCAACCAGATTGTACACCTAAAAGGAAAAGAACTTGTTCCATCTCAAAAACCAAACACAAATCCGATGCACGCAATGAATTGCTAGAAAAGCACAGCGATAATCAAATAAAACTTTTGACTGATATATCCAACACTTTGTCGTCAGTGAAATACAGTCTCCGTGATGCAAATAAATACCAAAAAAAAATACTATCAATAAAAGAAAAAAAATTAAAAATTATGGAAGAAAGAGCTAAGAGAGAGGAGGAATTGCACGAAGGTGAATTAGAAATTAGGGCAATCAAAATTAGTATTAAGAAAAAGGAGCCTGAGCTTCTCAATAAAAAATAGAATATATTTATTTTATACTTACTTAGAATCTCTACCAGTACATAGTACATTTGTGATACTTATTTGCTTTTGAAAAGAATGAATTAAAGAATGATTTGAATTATGAAAAACTTCGTTTTATTTCTTCTCTTATTTCAGATGCCTCACTACTTTGTGAAATTTGCACATTAACTACATCAATATGTTGGTTGATTTCAGCGCCTCTTAAATCTTCATAAGTGGCATTGTCTAAGCCATATTCAATGCAAACATTGTGAAGAGCAGCACAAACATTAGCTATTTTAGTTGCTTTGGCAGGCATGTAATGCAATTGACGTGCTCCAAGAAGGCATCGAAACCGATTTTTTAATACTCCAATTGTTCTTTCCACAATATTTCTTGCTTTAGCATGTTTAGTGTTAAAAATAGCTTCGGCACTTCCTTCAACAGTAGAACGATATGGAGTGATTAGATAGGGCTCAAGAGGATATCCTGCATCACCTAGTTCAAAAATAACATTATTAAATGATAATCATAATGACATAAAAATTTTACCTAAAAGCCATGATTTTCGTTCACCTGCTGAATACCGTTCCTGCAATATTCTTTTTGCATGGCTTAGATTCCATATTAAGGAATCATGTGCAGATCCTGCATATCGGGCATCCAAAAATCGTATTCGCATTTTATGATCACAAATCTACATTAAAATGAAGTTTTTAAGTTTATGAAATGCAATAAAATTTTAATATACGAACCACCATAGCATTTAAACTGAAAAATCCTTTACGGTTAAGATATAAATATTGGTCATCTTTATTTGGTACCAAAATTTTAATGTGTGTTCCGTCCACACAACCAATAACACCAGGAAAATCCGTTTTTTCAAAAAAATTTATTTTGGCTTCATTTTTTTCCGCATCGGACATTTCAAATTTTATCCATTGTGGACAAACTGTCCTTTCTAAGACATCCAGAGTTTCGGCCAATATTTTAGAAACGGCTGGTTGTGACAGACCCAGATTAAAATCATTTCCAACACTAACCTGGTAAGAACCCTGTGCCAGAAATCTTAAAGTCGTTGCCAATTTTATTGTTTTTGTAGTAAATGATGATTTAATACCACCTTTTAAATGAGGAGATATTGTTTCCAGAACACTCTTAAAGGCTGCCTTATTTAGACGAAAGTAGCACTCAAACCTTTGAAAAAAAAAATATAACAAACAATATGGAAGCATCGGATTTTGATTTTTTACTCACTTATTATCTGGAAGTTTAAAGATATCGGACTTTAGTCTGATTTGTTTTCTTTGCAAAATTAAGTTTTCTTTATTATTTTCATCACTCGAATCTGAACTTGTATCAGAAATAAAAAACATTTAAAAAAATTTACGCTCGTATCACAGAAATTAAATTTTTTTCTTTTTAAATAAACCATAAAATGAATCAGCTGACTTAAATATTAGAGATGTGTGTTTCGTGTTATTACAATTTTCGATAAACAGTCGACGTCGACACAGTAGTGTTACAGAATACCAAAACAGTGTCGACGTGATGTCGACGACGATAGAAAACGATGTCGACTCAAAATCGACGACGACGACGACGACGACAACCAGAATAAGGGTGATTATGAAATAATATTATGGCAATTGAAGTAGAACGGCGTTAGAATGTTTATTTTTCTTTGAAAATAATCTATAATAATCTATTACTATTATTATTATTATAATCCGTAGTGTTTCAATATTACTCTTATAGCTTAAGTTCGGTATCTATATATTTTCAATCGTGAGAGAATAAGTAATAATCTGAATGAATAATCCTTATTATTTCCGTTCCAATTTACGGTTGAAGATATATAATTTCCAATTTATGTTAATATTACTGCTTTTCGTAAGGTTTAAGTAATTTCTATTAAGTTTTTCTTATACGATTTTTTCTAGTTAGTACTTAATATTTACGGTCTACGATTAACCTTTTTCTAAGGTGTTGTTTAATTTTAACTCATTGAATTTTATATTTTCCTTATATAATAATAAAATATGGTTTAATTAAGAATGAATGCTTAAACAGTATTTCTGATTTCTCTTGTATGGTGTAGCTGAAATAGACTGGTAGATTTAGGGATCCTACTCCCCAATTACGCTCGTAGGATACAGGTTTAGGAAAAAAAGGAAATTAAAAAGTTTAAAGAAGCGTGGTTTCTCAAAACATCCGAGAAACACATTTAGTGTGCAAAAGATAATTAATACCTTCTTTTCAATCCCAAATTAGTAGTATATAGGGGCTAGATTTTGTTTTGATCTGTACTACTCAGGACCACATAGAGTAACAATAATAAGTGAAACAATAGGGAGTCTTTATAAAACAGTGTGTAATACGACTGAGGCGGCTAGAAAGATCCCCCCCACCCGACTGCTAGCTAGCAAATTATAGGCTCCCGCCGACCTGTTTTAGTCCGACACTTTATGAACGGATACATAATTTGCTTGTGTATCTGATTAAAACTAGTTGACATCGCATGTGTACAGTACATACTTTAATTAATATGGCGCGGTGTCTACGTATTCCATAATATAATAATTATGGCGCTCTTTTGTAGACTAACATTACATAATTAATAAATATAGCGCCCTGTGTACCTAGTACCTTACATATTAAATAATATGGCCCTGTCGACGTGTACATTACATAAATATTAAATGGCGCCCAACGTGGGGCCAGATTCTTAAATGGCGCCCAACTTGGGGCCAGAATCTTAAATTTTGGTTTGAGTTTCTAGTCTCCAATAAAATTCTTTTCTTTAATTTCATTTTAGAGTTCAATGTTACAGTGAGATTTTTAACAGTAATGTAATGCAAGGACTATCTCTGCAAATAAACTATGTATATATTCAGGAATTTTAGGTATTTGAGGAATTTAAGTTCGAGTATCCTAACCGAATATCAATGCATCTATGTTTTTTGTTGGGAAAGGGAAGTATTGCATTGTTGTTACTAATTTCATCAAAATTTGCAGTGTGATACTGTTTAATTGTAGTTGAACAAATTCGTAGTTAGCAAACTAGTAGCTGTTGAGATCTATACATTAATTTGATTCTTTCGAATTAATATCCACTGCTACTAAGTAGACCTGAAGTACACTAAAATTATTTGATAAAGGTTGATGTCGATTCCAATTGAACAATGTTTTACTCAAATATACCATAGACCAGTCTTGTATTCCAGTGTTAATTATTCTTGCTCGTTTACTTCAGTCTTATTTCAGTGAACCATATAAGAGAATTTTTCTAGTGAATCTATAAATACATTTTTATTTATTTATTTTTTGACGTGGTATTTCCAAAAAAAAAATATTTATTATTACTATTTTTTTGTATTATTGAATATTAAGAAATTTCGTTAAACATGTCGTTGCCCAGAACTCCTCCCCATTCCTCAATGTCTGTGACGATTACGTCGCCTAATCAAATCCCAACTGTAGCTGGTGGATCTGATCTAACCTGTCCTATCTGCACATATAAAATGGATGAAAAGGTTCCATGTATGATTTTAAATCGTTGTAATCACATCTTTCATAGGACATGTATAGAGAATAGCCTTGCTAATGCAAAAGAATGCCCTGTTTGTAAACAAACTTGTGAATTAGAAGATCTGAGGAAAATAACTTTTCCTTTTAAACTGAATGTACAGAAACCAAAGAGCAAACTGCGCGGTGCTCATTCTAGACCATGTCACACCAGAAGCTTAAGTAAAAATGTCTTGCAAGAACCAAATACTCCTATGGTCGATATTAGCTCTAATGACATGACTGATCAAAGATTGTCACAAGAGGAAAATCTTTCTCAGGTGGATAATAATAATAATTCCGAATTAAGTCAGCATGTCGTACTTAATTATGAACAAATTAATAAGATGATCGAGACAAATTCGAACAAAGCGTTACAAAATTTCACTTTATCCCAACCTCCATCCCTTGATGAGCACTATGTCAACCAATTGATTGAGTCTAATGTGCGTAGAGTTATTAATAATTTCAAATTTTTGCCTAATCATGAGAGTCATAGGCAGGCGCAAATATCTTCTAATAATCAAGCGGCTAATAGGTATACTGGCTATCAGAATAATGTTCTTCATAATTATCATATCCCCGAAAGTAATCAGTCGCAGAGTAGACAAGCGAATTGTGTTAACAATAGTAATCGTACTTTTTCAAACCAACAGTCCCCGAATAATTTGAATAGTTTCCACACAAATTCTTTAAATTCTCAGAATTCGAATTACTACAATGATAAAATAACGTCAATAATTCAGAACTGGAGTTTGAAATTTGATGGGTCACCTTCAGGATTAAATGTAGAAGAGTTTTTATACCGGTTAAAGTCTCTAACCAGAGGTAACTTTAACGGAGATTTTGGTATTATATGCAAAAATTTACATATTATCTTGGCTGGCAAAGCGCGTGATTGGTATTGGCGCTATCATAAGCAGGAAAATGGCCAGATCAACTGGAATGAATTTTGTGAGTCTATTCGTTCTCAATACAGGGATTTCAAATCTACGTTTGATATTCGAGAAGAAATAAGGAATCGCAAACAAAAGCCTGGAGAATCGTTTGATGTATTCTTTGAAGCTGTTTCGTCAATTATGGATAGATTCTGATATGGAACTAATTGAAATCATTACCCGCAACTTACGTCCAGAAATCAGGAAAGAACTGCTTTACATACCCATTCATTCGGTAGCACATCTAAGGAAATTAGTTCAAATGCGAGAAACATTCTATGATGACGAGAATGTAAAAAGAAATTTTAATCGAAACATCAACCCTCAGATGGTACGAAGACAAATCGCTGAAGTCGATATGGAAGCCAGTGAACCTGAATGTATTTCATCGGATGTAGTAGTAGCTGCAATTCAGAAAACAGATTCTCTAAGATGTTGAAATTGCGTTAGAATTGGTCACGTATGGGAAGATTGCTTATTTGAAAGAAATATATTTTGTTATGGCTGTGGCGCTAAAAATACTTACAAGCCACAATGGCTTAAATGCAAGGAAAGAAAGTATTCAAAAAACTACCACAATCAACCACCGATGAATCCCAACACTTAGCTATTCAGAATCGTATTGTAGTAGATGGCGACCACAATACATTACCAGATTCTCGTTTATTACCAAATTCTACTGATTTTAACTATTCTAATAAAGATATAAAAATAATTAAACGTGACTTATCCATCGAAAGCTCTAAATTTGAGAATGATCCTGATTGAATTATTTTTCCTAGATTACCATACCGCAGGAAGTGGGAACGATACCTTGAGAGAAGGAATGAAATTTTCAATGATTTCCAAATAAATACCATAAATTTGATTAAGAAGCCAAAAAGATCAACACTACGATTAAGGAAGTTTCGAAAATTATGTTCCAAAATTTTAATTTCAGCTGTTATTAGCAACGCAAAAGATAATAGATTTTATGCGAACATTTCGTTTTTAGATTTTACAGAATATGGGTTGTTAGATACAGGAGCGAGTATTAGCTGCATTGGTTCAGATTTAGCCCTTGAAGATTTTTCCAAATACCCTAATTTTTCAAAATGTAAGACCTTAGTAAAAACGGCATACGGAGTCGCTCAAAAGGTTATAGGTTGGTTAAATGTAAAGGTCATTTACAAGAACACTACGAAACCAGTAAATTTATTCATAATACCCTCAATATCGCAGAAACGCATATTAGCAATAGATTTCTGGAAAGCGTTTGGTTTATTACCCCATATGATTATGTCGGCTGATATAATTGATAAGTCTGTATTAAATTCACCTGTTTTTTCCACGCAGAGGCCTGATAACTCTTTGGGATCCATGGAAAGAAATGATTCAACTTTGTCAAGCGAATATTGTGATTTAACTGAAAGGCAAAGACATCAAGTTGATACAGTAATCTCTTTATTTCCAAATTTTGCTACTCAAGGACTAGGTAGGACAGGTTTGCTAAGCCATTCGATAGACGTAGGAAATTCTAAACCAATCAAACAAAGATTCTATCCTGTTTCCCCCGCTGTAGAAAAGTTAATGTTTAAGGAAATCGATAGAATGTTGGCTCTTGGTGTTATTGAACCGTCCAATTCACCTTGGAGTTCTCCAATGCGACTTGTGATAAAGCCAAGTAAAGTTCGTCTTTGTCTGGATGCAAGGAAGGTTAATAGTGTTACCAAGAAAGATGCATATCCGTTACCATCAATCGAAGGAATTTTTGCTCGTCTTCCAAAAGTAAATATCATTTCCAAATTAGATCTGAAAGATGCGTATTGGCAGATACCATTAGATGATGAATCAAAACTTCTGACTGTGTTTACTGTGCCGGGGAGACCACTTTATCAGTTTACTGTGATGCCATTTGGACTATGTAATGCACCTCAAACTATGTGCCGACTTATGGATGATCTTATTCCAGCGGATTTAAAGAATCGTGTATTTGAATACCTTGATGACCTGATAATTTTATCTGAAAATTTTGAAGAGCTGAACAGTTTCGCAAAGCAAACTTAACACTGAATATAGAGAAAAGTAAATTTTGTGTGAAGAAAGTCAAGTACTTAGGTGACGGCGGTATTATTACTGATCCAGAGAAGGTGAGTGCCATTCGTGATTGGCCTGTACCCAAGAATATTAAGCAAGTACGTGGATTTTTAGGTTTAGCGGATGGCGACGTTTTATTAAGAATTTTTCCAGTATTGTTTTCCCGATTTCCGAAACCTTGTCACCTAAAAAGAAATTCAGTTGGACTCCAGAAGCGCAAACAGCTTTCGAACACATTAAAAATGTATTATCATCAGCTCCCGTACTAAGTAATCCCAACTTCGGTAAGAAATTTTACGTTCAATGTGATGCGAGCGATATTGGCATAGGAGCCGTGCTTGTCCAATTGGACGAAAACAACGAAGAAAAGCCAATTGCATACATGAGCAAAAAGTTGAATTCCGCACAAAGAAATTACAGCGTGACTGAACGTGAGTGCTTAGCAGCCATTAAAGCAATACAAAGATTTAGATGTTATTTAGAGCTTCAAGAATTTGAGGTAATAACGGATCATTCGAGTCTTGTGTGGCTAATGAGACAGCCTAATTTAAGTGGCAGATTAGCTCGATGGGTATTAAAACTACAGTCGTATAAATTTACCATCAGTCACCGAAAAGCCAAAGAAAATGTTATACCTGATGTACTCTCTAGAATCCCAGGTGAAGAAATTTCTTCTATATATAAGTCAGAACTAGAAATTGATTTAAATTCACCCTATTAGATAGTGACGAATACATTAAGTTGAAGGAAAAAGTAGAGAATAATAAAGAACAGTACCCGGATATCAAAATAGTGGATAAATATATATATATCAGAAACGAACATTATGATGTCACTGAATACAATGAAAATTTATCGTGGAAACTTTGGGTTCCTAACGGACTCCAACATTCTATAATTGGTCGATTTCATGCTTCAACCATTGCCTCACATGGAGGAATGCATAAAACGTTAGAATTGATAAAACGAACTTTCTTTTGGCCAGGAATGGTTAAAGATGTTAGAACTTTTGTTCGAAGCTGTGAAACTTGTAAGACTACAAAATACCCTAACTTCATCATGAAGCCTGAAATGGGTAAGCAGATTGTAACTTTCCGCCCCTTTCAAAGATTATATGTTGACCTAATCGGACCTTATCCACGGAGTAAATCAGGACATATCGGAATTCAAATTGTGCTTGATCATTTAACGAAATTTCCATGGCTACATCCCTTGAAAAAATTGACATCTTCTCCTATTAAAGAGTTTTTGGAAAAACAAATATTTCATATTTATGGTGTACCGGAAGTTATCGTAAGTGATAATGGATCCCAGTTTAAAGCAAACGAACTCAATGCATATTTCACCTCATTGGGGATACAGCACACCTACACGGCTGTGTATTCGCCTCAGTCAAATGCGTCTGAAAGAGTAAATCGATCTATTATAGCTGCTATAAGGGCTTATCTAAAACGAGACCACTCCAAATGGGACGAAAACTTAAGTGCAATTAGTTGCTCCCTTAGAAACGCATATCATCAATCAATAAAAATGTCACCTTATCACGCGTTATTTGGACTTAATATGATAACCCATGGATCTGCTTACGGAGTATTGCGAAATTTAAAACTACTTGGCGAACCAAATATTAATTTATCGCGAGATAATAATCTACAATTAATAAGGGCTGATATACAGAAACATTTAAGGCGTGCTTATGAACAAAATCAGCGAACATATAATTTAAGAACCAGACCAGAAATGTTCCACATCGGCCAAGAGGTATTAAGAAGAAATTTTGTGCAAAGTAGTATGGAGAAACATTTTAACAGCAAATTAGCGCCAGTCTTCGTGAAGGCA
The DNA here is from genome assembly GCA_936449025.2 of Sarcophaga subvicina. Classification (NCBI taxonomy): domain Eukaryota; kingdom Metazoa; phylum Arthropoda; class Insecta; order Diptera; family Sarcophagidae; genus Sarcophaga; species Sarcophaga subvicina. Next base: position 44,674,218 of record OW388080.2, on the reverse strand, counting down.
AGAGTTAAAGAGAAACTAGGAAGACATTATTATGGATTAGAGGATTTAGAGGGAAAGCCAGTTGGTACATACCATGCTAAGGATATTCGTTCCTAGGGTAACACTTTCCCGATTACTAGAGAATTATGAAAATTAACTAAAACTTAATGATGTCGTTCTTTTTCTTCCTAACATGATGGGCAATTGCTTCATGTTATGCAGTTTGTGGTGAACGACTGGAAAAGAACAAATTTCTCAATATCTCTTTCACATTTGGTAAAAGGGTTAAGTCATTGATAGCTGTCAGTTAGAACATTCCAGTTTGAATATTTCTGGCAGAAAATTTTGTTTCACATTTTGTAGGGAATTGCCAGGTTATTAATAATGTTGCGACGGTTATTTTCTTGAAAAGGGAATTTCTATTGTTGAACGGAGGAATTTTGATAAAGTTGTTGTTATTTTAATTTTTGCTAATAGGAAAAGGAAAAAAAAAGAAAAGAAATTTTCTCAAAATTCCCAAATATGCTATTGAGCGATGCCATGTCACGTATTTTTTTTTATTCGGCCGGTCAATTGGTAATGTTGCCACTGACTGATCGAAGATTTAGCATGCAACTCTAACTAACGGTGATTTTCGTAGAAGCTTTCGTTCTAGTCAACTAAAATTCCTCCCAAAAGGTTACTTAAGCTTCAGCATAGGGAAAAACGCCCTCTTTTACATTTTATCTCAAGTGATAGCTGACCGAGACCAGCTATTTGAAGAAATAACTAGACGACAGAGAGCAACAACAGAATAGAAAGGAACAAAAAGAATTTAACATCTTGGTAAGGTAACGGGTTGGCGGCGTCCAATGAAAACGGCCCAGCATAGCACCGCATGAATGCCATCTGCGCATTTTTAACCATATTCCATGGACATCAACTGCAGCAGTGGCATCAGTACTTAACCTCAATAGCATCATCATCCACCTACAACTTGGCATCAGTACTTAATGAACAACGTAACCTCAATAGCATCATAATCATCCACCAACAACATAACCTCAATAGCATCATAATCATCCACCTACAACTGTACTTAACCTATACACACCATATGCCTCAACCCATCCGGTAATTTCAACCGGTATCATCTTCATCAGTGGCATCCGTCCTTCCTGCACAACATAACCTCAATAGCACCATAAACCTCATTCGCTACTGTACTTAACCTAGACGCACCATATGCATCAACCTACAACACAACCGCAATATCATCATAATCATCCTCCCACAACTGTACCTACCTTATACGTCTATATGCATTCACGCATACGGTAATATTCAACAGCACCCGATTCATCAACCTACAACACCCCCCAACCTATACGACAACATCAAAAAAAAAACACCAAATTCATCAATCTAGAACACACTCAACCTATACGGTAACCTCAACAGCACCAGATTCCTCAACCTACACCGTAATCAACCTACACCGGAACCTCAATAGCAACCTCTCCCTCAGTGTAATTAATAATATGAAGTATATTTAGGATTATATGTGTAAGAGATAATATTATATACTCCCCATCATTATAAACAACAGCATCGACGCGAAGAGGCCTCATCGACATCGCTGCTGCATTCGGGGTAAGTCCAAAGTTTCCATTTTCATTTGGTTTTAAGTTTGATCTTGCATGTACGGATGTAGATGTTTAGAATATTTTTTTTTCTATTCTATATATATATAAGTCTATCATGTATAATATAGAATATATTATATATATGTATATATATATATATATATATATATATATGTATATATATATATATGTATGTATGTGTATATGTCTATGATATTTATATATATCCATGATATATTTATCCCCCCTTAACGTAACGATGGTCTTAGGAACCAATTTCATCAAACCATCGTCATTTGTGGATTGTAAATTATAGAAATCAAAGATTGTACCTAGAAAGTTTTATTTTTTTTTACGTTTAGATATTATGAAATAATATTATGGCAATTGAAGTAGAACGGCGTTAGAATGTTTATTTTTCTTTGAAAATAATCTATAATAATCTATTACTATTACTATTATTATTATTATAATCCGTAGTGTTTCAATATTACTCTTATAGCTTAAGTTCGGTATCTATATATTTTCAATCGTGAGAGAATAAGTAATAATCTGAATGAATAATCCTTATTATTTCCGTTCCAATTTACGGTTGAAGATATATAATTTCCAATTTATGTTAATATTACAGCTTTTCGTAAGGTTTAAGTAATTTCTATTAAGATTTGCTTATAGGATTTTTTCTAGTTAGTACTTAATATTTACGGTCTACGATAACCTTTTTCTAAGGTGTTGTTTAATTTTAACTCATTGAATTTTATAATTTCCTTATATAATAATAAAATATGGTTTAATTAAGAATGAATGCTTAAACAGTATTTCTGATTTCTCTTGTATGGTGTAGCTGAAATAGACTGGTAGATTTAGGCATCCTACTCCCCAATTACGCTCGTAGGATACAGGTTTAGGAAAAAAGGAAAGGAAAATGTTTAAAGAAGCGTGGTTTCTCAAAACATCCGAGAAACACATTTAGTGAGCAAAAGATAATTAATACCTTTTTTTTTAATCCCAAATTAGTAGTACAGAGGGGCTAGATTTTGTTTTCTTTTGTTTTGATCTGTACTACTCAGGACCACATAGAGTAACAATAATAAGTGAAACAATAGGGAGTCTTTATAAAACAGTGTGTAATACGACTGAGGCGGCTAGAACTAGGTCAAGATCCCCCCACCCGACTGCTAGATAGCAAATTATAGGCTCCCGCCGACCTGTTTTAGTCCGACACTTTATGAACGGATACATAATTTGCTTGTGTATCTGATTAAAACTAGTTGACATCGCATGTGTACAGTACATACTTTAATTAATATGGCGCGGTGTCTACGTATTCCATAATATAATAATTATGGCGCTCTTTTGTAGACTAACATTACATAATTAATAAATATAGCGCCATGTGTACCTGGTACCCTACATATTAAATAATATGGCCCTGTCGATGTGTACATTACACATTGAAGACTCCATTTCCTCGTTTGACGGTGATGGTAATATACCAATTGAAGTATGGATCAATGAGTTTGAGGAACCATCTTCTATATGGGATTTGACGATTTCCAGAAGTTTATTTTTGCTAAAAAATCTTTAAAAGGTTTAGCTAAATTGTATGTATCCAGTGAACGCGGTATTACATCATACGGAGTATTGAAGAATGCATTAAGATGTGAATTTGGTACAAAGATTAACAGTGCGCAATTGCATAGAATGATGATTGAACGCAAAATCAATAAAGACGAAACAGTTCATCAATACTTTTTTAGTATGAAGGAGTTGGCTTCTCGCGGAAATATCGATGACAGCACTCTCATGGAATATGTAATTGATGGTATTAATGATTTGACGGTGAATAAATCTATTTTGTATGGTGCGACAAATTTGAAAGATTTTAAATTGAAATTGAAATGTTATGAGACTATGGTGGATAAAGCAGCTAAATCGAAATCCGAAAGACCAACATCAATTAAACCCAAGAACGACAGATAGGAAAAAATTGTTAATTGTGGTGGCAAAGGTCATGAATCCAAGAACTGTAAGGACAAAGACAATGGCGTTAAATGTTTTAATTGTAACAAATATGGTCATATTTCTAAACAGTGTCCGACAAAACTGGAAAAGCCAAATGCACGTCAGCTGGTAACAGTGAAAAAGAATGCCATGGAGTTCGAGATACAATTTTTGTGTGACCAACCATTTCAGTCAAAAACCTTGTTCGATACAGGTAGCAAATTCAATGTGGTTACGAATAGTGTTTATAAAAAGCTGAATTCACCCAAGCTCGTGAAGTCGAATTTTTATCTCGTTGGTTTTGGAAACCAGGATAATCGTAATAAAATTAAGCCGACTGGAAATTTTTATCAGAGTGTGAATTTTGACGGCGATGATGATAATTTAAATTTTCATGTGGTACCTACCAATTCTATTGATGTGGACGTAATATTGAGTAGTGAATTCTGTAATTTTTGTGAAATCAACATTACTTCAGATGGTTTGAGAATACGAAAGCTTAAGGATGTGACATCAGATGAAACCCACAAGATGATGGTTATAAATGCGTATGAAGACCCAGATAATGACGTAAGTACAAATAATATTGATGACAGTGGAAGTGAAAACGCCAAGCTCTAGGTAAAGAATTTGATAGAGAATTATCGACCTATGAAAACTAAGACGACAAATGTCGAAATGAAAATTCTTGTTAAGGACGATACACCAATCCACAGCAGTCCCAGACGTTTACCGATTATGGAAAGAAATATTGTCGACAGTCAAGTTGAAAAATGGCTCCAAGAAGGGATAATCGAACCGTCCGAGTCGGAGTATAGTAGTCCAGTGGTACTAGTGAAAAAACGAAATAGAGAATCAAGACTTTGTGTCGATTTCCGGAAGATTAACAAAGTCATAGTAAAGGATAGATTCCCATACCATTAATTGAAGACCAACTTGATCGGTTACAGGACGCGAATTTATTTTCAACCATAGATTTAAAAAATGGTTTCTTCCATGTGTCAGTCGAAGAGTCCAGTCGAAAGTATACGTCTTTTTTCACTCACAGTGGACAATACCAATTTCGAAAAGTGCCGTTTGGTTTATCGAATTCTGCAGGAGTTTTCCAGCGCCATGTGAATGCAGTGTTCCGTGATTTGACTAGACAGGGTATAGCTTTACCGTACATAGATGACGTGATAATAACCGTTAAAGACGAAGACGAGGAAAATTCAGTTCCTTGGGTACGTAATCGAGAATAAAAGGATTTCGCCATCAGCCGAGAAGATCGATGCGCTTATGAAATTTCCTATCCCCAAGAACTTGAAACAACTTGAAAGCTTCCTCGGATTAGCAAGTTATTTCCGTAAGTTTATTCCCAATTTTTCAATTATTGCAAAACCATTAACCGACCTGAAGAAGAAAGATCGAAAATTTGAGATGGGCGATGAGCAGCTTTCAGCAGTCAACATACTGAAATCTATAATGAGTGAAAATCTTGTTCTACGGATCTATAATCAAAATTATGAGACCGAAGTCCATACTGATGTGTCTATGGAAGGATACGGAGCAGTATTAATGCAAAAATCACCTGACGATAATCAACTACACCCAGTTTATTATATGAGTAAAAAATATATATATAAGTATACAGAATATACTTGCTTGGAATTCCGTTTAAGTTAGTTACCGATTGCAACGCATTTACGAAGACGCTCGACAAGAAGGATTTATGCACTCGCGTAGCACGTTGGATACTATTCTGCAAGATTATAATTACACAGTCGAACATAGACCTGGAAAGCAGATGAAACACGTCGACGCTTTTTCTCGTCATCCAGTCATGATAATCTCCAGTGAGGACAGTATTATCGAAAGGATAAAACGTACCCAAATACAAGATGAAGACCTCGCAACGATAAAGGATATTCTAAAGACTACTACAGATTATAAAGACTACTTTCTCAAAGGTGAAATACTCTATAAAGTCGTCGATGATCATGAGTTGCTAGTTGTGCCGAAGGGAATTGAACGCGAAGTCATCAGGCAGGCACACGCGAAAGGTCATTTTGCCTTAAAGAAAACCAAAGACTTGATATGTCGTGATTACTTCATCCCAAAGCTCGAAGAGAAGATAAAACACCATATTGCCAATTGTGTTCCATGTATCGTGACGAATGGAAAGAAAGATAAACAAGAAGGTCAACTTAATCCGATACAAAAAGAAGAAGTGCCGTTGAAGACTTACCATGTTGAATTTCTCGGTCCGTTGGAGTCTACCAACAAAAACTATAACCACATTTTTGCCGTTACTGATTCGTTTACTAACTTTTGCTGGCTTTACCCGACGAAGTCAACTACTATATCCAAATTAGAACAGCAAAGTGTTACGTTCGGAAATCCCGTCCAGATTGTATCAGATCGTGGTTCAGCATTTACGTCTGCGGGATTTCAACAGTATTGTGAAGGCGAAGGTATTCAACACGCCAAGATTACAACAGGCTTATTACGCGCCAATGGTCAAATAGAAAGAATGAACAGCATCATTGTTCCAGTATTAGCTAAGTTAAGTATAGAAGACCCGACTAAATGGTACAAATTTGTCGGAAGAGTACAACAAATTCTCAACTCAACCTCCAACAGAAGCATGGATTCCACACCGTTTGAAGTATTGGTTGGAGTCAGGATGCATTGTAAAGATGACATCCGCATTAAGGAGCTGTTAGAACAAGAAGTCGTTACCAATTTCGACAATCAAAGATCCGAAGCTAGACGTGAAGCTAAGGAAAGCATCCTTAGACTACAGAACGAGAACAAACACGCCTACAACTTAAGACGCAAGACCGCTACGCAATATCGTATCAACGACCTGGACAGGTAGGAGGTGGCCTAAAGTTGAAGTCGAAGTATTCTGGTCCCTATCGTGTCACGAAAGTCAAGCCGCATAACACCTATGATGTCATAAAAGTAAGCGATGGTGAAGGTCCTAAGCAGACGTCAACTTGTGCCGAGTTCATCAAGCCCTGGCCAGATGATCAAGAAGACGGATTCGAGGCGAATCCATTGCAGGAAGGCCGATCTGTAGGAATGTAAAAAAAGATATGCGCATGTGCATATGCAAACACCAGTCAGACATCTTCAACCTCTAAACCAGTAGTGCCCAAGCCCTATGCACTTCATGCACATTTGTTTTTGTAAAAGCGCTTAGCAATAGGCTGTGTATTTTGTATACGCATAGAGCACACTCAGCACTAGTAATACAAAATACACAAACAACTTTGCTTTGTTATTTTTTCGTCTTTCTTCATTGTATACAAAGCAACAACACTTTCATATACTTTGCTGTTAAACATTGACAACAGCGAGCATCAATGTAGATTTTGTTTTTGTTTTTCGTACATCATTTAAAAAAGTGTGTTTTGAAAAACACTTGGAAAAAAGGCGTTAGTTTTAAATTATAATTTAAATTAATTTTTTTTAATTTAATTTAATTTTTTAATATTAATTTTGATTTCAGATAATTTTTACAAAAAATGGAAATGTTTTTTTTTGCCGTGTGCGTATATAAAATAAATATACGAAGTATTTTTGTTTTTTTTTTTCTTTGTATGTATTAGTTTTCACAACAAAAAATATTTAATAAAAATTTATTTTTCTTTAAATTTATTGGTGTTTGCACTTCCATAAGGAACTTTTGGGCACCCCTGCTCTAAACGAAGTCGGTCGATTGCTCGAGAACTTAAATTTTATAACTCTCATTTTTTTGCATTGTTTTAAACTTTGAATTTTACAATATAAAACTTGAATTTTTGAGTAAACAATTCTACAATATTATAAGATTGAATAATTGTAAAGTAAAAATTGATAATTTTGAAGTCATTGTGAAACAAAAAATAGAAGAGCAAAACATAATACCTGTTGTAAAAGATATAGAAAATTTGGTAAAGGAAAATGTATCGTTGCTAAAGTTGAAGAAGCATATACATAGATATAATAAATACTAAAACGAACAACTATTCTATAAGTCTATTAACTTTTGTTTTCATTATATTGCTAGTAATTGTAAGATTATGCATTAGATTTAAGAAGAATATCTTTATAAAAGAACAAACTAATAAAGAAAATGTCAATGAGGACATCGACTTATCTAAGGAGGGGAGGAGTGACATATGCATACCATAATTCATGTATTGTAATGTGAATCTAAAATAAACTTTTCTTATTCTTTGTGTTATTGCATTTCTATTTTTCTTAAGTTGAAAATTAAAAGAACTTAAACACTCTGTAATATCAGCATTTTTTCATAAGAACATTTATAACATAAATTATTATTAAAAGAAAAAATATTATTTTTTAGATTTAATGTAAAATCAGCATTTTTTTGTGAGGACCTTTATAATGTTAATCATATATAAAATGTTTTTAATAAATGAAGAATTCAGTTTACGAATAAAACTCAAACATAAACAACAAACATATTTGTATGCACAAGTTATCCGTGTTGAGCACGAAACATATTTATGTACTGTCAGTCATACGGAGTAAACGCATAAATACAGTTCTTGACAAAACAATGGAAACTTTTTCAAAAATGTATTTAATCGGACGAAAATTTAACATGTTTTTTAAAAATCGGCAAAACATTTGTGGAGCTTATTAATATGTACTGTTATTAACGTTTCTGTATATAAAATTAAGTATAAAAATGAATTATATAATTCAAAAATTAAAAAAGTTTCCAAAGTTTCCATTGTTTTGTCAACATCAAATATGTGAATAAAATTATTTTTTTTTAATTACTGAATTATATAGTCTTTTTATATATTTTTTAAAATAGAGAAATGTTAATAATAGTGCATATTAATAAAATATTATTAATAATAATATTTTGCCGATTTCTTAAAAAGATTTTTAAATTTTCGTCCGATTGTAACACATAAATAAATTTTTGAACAAGTTTCCATTGTTTTGTCATGCACTGTATATCTTCAAACAAAAATAAAATTATTAGACGACTTCGAAAAAAATTCTTTGAATTGTAAGCAGTTAAGTATAAAATATCAGTATCGTTCTGTCTTTGGTGACATATGGTAGTACGTGAAGTATATTGGTATTGTTTAAATTAATTATAATTTGTAATACATTAAATACTTAAATTGACTAAAATGAGCCCAAAACGTAAAATTATTTGGGGCCGAGGTCCTAAGTTTAAAGTTTCTAAGTCTGCGACTAAGACTGATTCAAATAGATATCAAGTGTTCTCTGACATGGAAGATGATATTTCTAGAATAGAAAAGGGTAAAAATATCGAGGAACGCGTAAAAATTCCCCCAATCATTGTTGATCAAATGATCCAATTGCTTCAGAAAGCCAGCATGTTTAGGTTATGGTGGCCATCATGACTACTCAACTTGCCAACTGAGCAAAACTACGAACGAAGGGCCTGTAATTTACAAATGTTTCAATTGCATGAAAAATAAACTTAAAAATGTAAATCATCGTGCTGACGATCCAAACTGCCCATCTCGGCGAGAGTACCTAGCTATTCGGCAACGCGTCACAGGCAATCAAAAAGCAAAGCCAGTCAGTAAAAATATTATGGCAAAATCATTTAACTGGGATGAAGACTTTCCTCGACTAAATCATAATACTGAAGAGCCTCCCTCTCTCAGCAACAGTCAGAATAATTTCAGCAATATATTTAATATAACAAGATCAAGATAAAATCGACGATAATCTTACTAATGATAAACTTTTGTACATATACAATTGACGCTCTAGAAAAATGCAAGAATAAATATGGTAAATTGTGAGTTGTAGGAAGGATGATTAGCTATGTCATATGGACAAAAAACAATTTATAGCCTCAATGTTATGCACTGGAATGCGCATAAAGAACCAATCTACTATCTATCAATTAGAACGTACAGTAAAACAAATGAAAATAGATGTTGTCTTTATTAACGAAACATTTTTAATTCTAAATTCTAAATTTAAATTGCAAAACTATAATATTTACAGAGAAACTCATGGTGGTGGAGTCCTTATTGCTGTGAAAAATTCAATACCACATCAGCTTGTTAAAAATACAACAACATCGAATATTGAGAATGTTTCTGTAGACATTTCTATTAATAATAGACCAATCAAATTCATAGCAGCTATTCGCCGAAGTACACAAATGATTTTATTAACGATATTAATAGTATTACAGCACCAACATCTCAATTTTTTGGTATTTGGAGACCTAAATGCGCAGCATACAAGTTGGAACTGCTTAAAAAACAACACAGCTGGGGTAAAATTGTATAAAAATCAGCTAAACTCCAATTACTATATACATTAGCCCTCACAATTATACCCGTTTTGGCCAGCGATGCTTTTACACGCAGCCCTCAGTTATTGACTTGTTACTTACAAATTCCAACTTGAATGTGTCTACGATCGTTACTCATCCAGGACTTCTTAAATCGGATCATGTCCCGATTACATGTCAAATTTATGGATCGGTTGTAGAAAAAATTAAATTAGTTCCCATGTACAATCTTGCAAACTGGAATGATATCAGCAGATGGGTTGACACTGAAATTCGAAGAAATAATTTACTCTCTGTAAATTTAAATGAAGCTAATATCGAAGAAATATTGGTTAATACTACTAACATTGTTAAAGAGGCGCAAAATAAAATTCCGCTGAGAAAAATTAATGTATGGCAATCAAAGTTATCTCAAACAACATTATACCTCATTGGTCAAAGAAACAAATTTAGAAGAAAACTACAAAGATCTTATAATAACACAGAGAGAATGTATTTATCAGCTGTTTTGAAACAACTCAACAATATGATAAATATCCACATGACTTAACTGACTGACAGAAACAAAAATTGGAATGTGTTTCTCAAAAGTTTACCAGCTATAGCAATAAGATGTGGAAATTAAACAAAGCAATAAGCGGTAAGAGATCCACTTTTGACAGTTTGACAATAGATGGCGTTGATCTTTATGATAATAAAACAAAGGCAAATGCAATAGCCGTTGTTTTTGAAAATTCGCATCAAATAACTTTAAATATGCTATCAAAAATGGATCACAGAGTATCTAAACACATCCAATGGTTAGACTTCCAACCAATTCCTGCTGATATTATTAACTATTTTACTTCTACTGCAGAAATCAAATACTTTGTAAGTAAACAAAGAAAGGCTCCAGGAATTGATGAAATAAAACCAACAATATTAATATCGAATATTTTTAACAAAAAACAATTTAATGTGGCTAAAGTTTTACCAATTTTAAAACAGCGCAAAGATAAAAAGTCGCCTAAAAGTTTTGAAAATATCTTATTAAGTAGACTTATTAAATGACATTCTAAGCAAGGAACAATTTGGTTTCAGGACATAACACTCTACGGTACATCAGGCTAAACGAATCGGTAATATTATATAATCTAACAAAGCTCGTCGTAAAAGTACTGGTGTGGTTTTCCTCGACATAGAGAAAGCTTTCGACGGTTAACGGTATCATATTCAAATTACATAAATTTGGGTACCCAATTTACTTACAGAAAATCATAAAAAGCTTTTTACTGGACAGATACTTCAAAGTGTTCATTAACAATGAGACATCTACTCAAAGACACCTTTGTGCAAGTGTCCCTCAAGGGTCAGTTTTATCCCCTACTCCTTACGCTATCTTTACGTCTAACTTTAAAGCTCAAAGAGACCAATCTTCAGCCTTTTATGCTGATGATACAGCAATAATAACCTCGGGTAAAGTTTCAAACGCAATTGTAAAAAATATGAAAAATGCACTTATTCATGCTGAAAAGTATTTCAACAGGTGGAAAATAAAAATTAATCAGGAGAAAACACAAGCTACCATCTTTCCTTTTAATAGATCAGCAAAAAGGATACCAAAGGTAAGTTTAAATATACAAGGATCTATAATTCCACTTAGTAATAATGTCAAATATCTGGGACTGTTATTTGACAAGCACTTAACATTCAAAGAGCACGTTCTCCAATCATGTAATAAAGCATTAAACTGTAGTAGGGCCTTACATCCCCTACTGGGTAAAAAATCACAACTAAATCAAAAGAATAAACTGTTAATTTACAAAATGTGCATTCGCCCAATAATGACATATGGCTGCCAGGTGTGGTCGTCTAGATGTGCGGAAACGTACATGAAAAAACTGTAAATCGTACAAAATAAAAATTTAAAAACTATTGTTTCCGGGGGTTGCAGGGTAAATTAAACAAAATATTTTAATTTAAGTCGAAAGAGAAAAATAACAAATGTATTAGAAAAATACACAATAAATTAACCAAAGAATTAATCAGACGTACCTTCGGGTTTGGGGGTTGATCGAGAATAACGAATCAATCCTTTCTTTATTTTCTTCTCTTTTCATTTTATAATCCACATAAGCGTATTTACACAATTAACTTATATCTAGAGTGACCAGCGTAAACATCCCGCCCCCCTTGCAACACTGCAACAAGGGAGAACAGGAAGCTCGCTGGTGAGAAAAGTATTTACAATTCAAAAAAAAAAAAGAAAATTCATTTACAATTCATTAATCCATGTGAATTATTAGGTAAAAGAATACGTAATATCAAAAAATAATAACAATAAATGACAAAGAGAAAATAGGGATTATTTGCTGACGACATTAATTACAATTGTCGCCCCTGAAGTGTTTGGGATTGCAACCACATTGTGATCCTTCTTGTGGCTTCGAGAACGGCAGGAACATTCAGGAACTTGGCTGCGGGTTGCGCTCCTATTGTTGCGTTTGATGACCTTAGCCCCTTTGTTGTTGTTGTTGTGTGATTGTTGAGGTTTATTGATGTGACTAGGCCGAAGATGCAACATAGTGTGATGGTGTCCCAGACACTCCATGCATCGCTCCCTACTTCTACAGTTCCTTAAAAAGATTGGGCCAAGCAATTTATACAATACTTATATTTCCTGACGACACCCAATCACTTATAGGGTTTTAAGCGGCGGAATTCCGGGCACCTTTGCAACGTGTGATTTCCTTTGCACAATCGGCATTTGGAGGTGGAGTCGGAAATTATTTTGTCCAGACTTCTATTTTCTGGACGTTCGACGGTGAGCCTTCGGGGTGCAACTTCGGACATCTGTAAATAGAGGACAAAACATACATAGAAAAGGGAGAACGAATTAGTTTTGACTCGGGTTAGGAAGCAGCACGAGCTTCACAATAGGCCGAGTTATAACGCCATTGGCAGTTCGAACATCAGCCACTCGTACTCTAGAATCGGAGCCGATGTACACGCGAGAGATACGACCGAGCTTCCATTCGTTTGGAGGTAAATTATCGTGCCGAATAACCACAAAATCGTCAATCGCGAAATCTCGTTGGGGACATTTCCATTTGTTGCGCTTATGGAGTTCAACCAAGTACTCGTCCTTCCAGCGACGCGCAAAAAAATGGTGAAGAACCCTTAATTTCCGCCACCTATTAACGTAGTTAAGAGATTCCATCGAGGAATCAAGTTCAAGGGGTGAGAGGATCGCACCTCCCACAAGGAAATGGCCTGGAGTCAAGGGGTTAATATCCGATGGGTTATTCGTCATGGGACGGATTTCGTTGGCGGCGCCAACGAAAGCGGTTCCATTGTCCGAATAGATATGTGCGGGGCAACCTCGTCTAGAGAAAAAACGGGTAAATGCTGCCAAAAAACAATCCGTCGATATCTCATTGGTCGCTTCCAAATGAATTAACGTGGTTCTTTCCGGAGGTAACGCAGCCATAATTTGTTGACCCAAATTCTTCCGATAGATCGTACTGATCTTGCAGTTATGAATGACGGTTCGAATCAGTGTTCTAAGTTTAGGGACCCAAAACTCTTGCCGCATGAGGCGCAGCATCAGGGACAATTCTGCATGTACTGAGCACTTATGAAGGTGCTCCAAATACAATCGGGTAAAATGGCCAATGTAGGGGAGTAATTTGGGGAAGCGTTCATCGTACGTCAGTGTCAGTGATCGAGAGAGCCTTCCATTGACTCTCAAGAAGCCGTTAGAGTCGATAAAAGGGTTAAATGTCAGCAGAGAACTCTTACGAGACAAAGTAGCTCCGTCCTTCAAAATTGAGTACTCCGGGAAATGAGAACTTTGACACAAAACAATCAACCGACGCTTTACGAAACTGATCTCATCTTGAGTGAGTTCCATGGACAAGCTTCACAATAGGCCGAGTTATAACGCCATTGGCAGTTCGAACATCAGCCACTCGTACTCTAGAATCGGAGCCGATGTACACGCGAGAGATACGACCGAGCTTCCATTCGTTTGGAGGTAAATTATCGTGCCGAATAACCACAAAATCGTCAATCGCGAAATCTCGTTGGGGACATTTCCATTTGTTGCGCTTATGGAGTTCAACCAAGTACTCGTCCTTCCAGCGACGCGCAAACAAATGGTGAAGAACCCTTAATTTCCGCCACCTATTAACGTAGTTAAGAGATTCCATCGAGGAATCAAGTTCAAGGGGTGAGAGGATCGCACCTCCCACAAGGAAATGGCCTGGAGTCAAGGGGTTAATATCCGATGGGTTATTCGTCATGGGACGGATTTCGTTGGCGGCGCCAACGAAAGCGGTTCCATTGTCCGAATAGATATGTGCGGGGCAACCTCGTCTAGAGAAAAAACGGGTAAATGCTGCCAAAAAACAATCCGTCGATATCTCATTGGTCGCTTCCAAATGAATTAACGTGGTTCTTTCCGGAGGTAACGCAGCCATAATTTGTTGACCCAAATTCTTCCGATAGATCGTACTGATCTTGCAGTTATGAATGACGGTTCGAATCAGTGTTCTAAGTTTAGGGACCCAAAACTCTTGCCGCATGAGGCGCAGCATCAGGGACAATTCTGCATGTACTGAGCACTTATGAAGGTGCTCCAAATACAATCGGGTAAAATGGCCAATGTAGGGGAGTAATTTGGGGAAGCGTTCATCGTACGTCAGTGTCAGTGATCGAGAGAGCCTTCCATTGACTCTCAAGAAGCCGTTAGAGTCGATAAAAGGGTTAAATGTCAGCAGAGAACTCTTACGAGACAAAGTAGCTCCGTCCTTCAAAATTGAGTACTCCGGGAAATGAGAACTTTGACACAAAACAATCAACCGACGCTTTACGAAACTGATCTCATCTTGAGTGAGTTCCATGGACAAGTATCTGTGAGATAACCGGTGGGCCCTATCAGCAGAATAGTAAAAACGAAAAACATACGACAACACTCGTAATGCACGAGGCAAATCAGAAAATCTGCTCAAAATTTCCTCCGTGGGCGTTGTCGTGTTAAGGTTCACTTGAACCAAACGTGTTTCAAGCTGGGTACAGGGCTTGAATGATGATTTCGGCCATTCTGAACGCGGACGACTTAGCCAAGTAGGACCTCTCCACCAGAGGTCAGAATTAACGAGTTCTCTGGCTGTCATACCTCGACTAGCCAGATCAGCAGGGTTACAATGAGACTCTACATGATTCCAATTATCGATGCCAATAGTATCCAAAACATACGAAACTCTATGCGCCACAAAAGTTGGCCAATGGCACGGGGATTTCTGAAACCAGGACAGAACTATTGTCGAGTCTGTCCAATAGAAAGTTTCCGAATTGGTAAGATTCAACTCCGAGAGGAGTGAATGTACCATTTTCGCCAATAGAGTTGCACCGCAGAGCTCTAAACGGGGTAAGGTTTGCACCTTTACTGGCGCAACCTTTGTCTTAGCAGCGAGCAAATGAGTGAATATTTCACCCAACGGGGTTTTGATTCTGCTATAGAGGGTGGCAGCATATCCTTTCTCAGAAGCATCACAAAATGCATGAAGTTGTACTTCATACTCAGGGTTAAAATTAACCCAGCGGGGAATGTTAATCCGTTCGATGAAAGGGTACATACATACATAATTGGCCATTACAACCCTTCAGTCAGGATTACGGCCTAGCTTCTCGCTAGTCATCGACAAATTCGCGCCACCTGTGTAACGTCATGGGTTTCAAACAATCGTCCCATTCGGTTCTGTCTTTCCAAATTTGTTGCATAAGAATCTTAGCGACAATTATTTTGGGTGCTAGCCACCCAACAGGGTCAAATAGCTTGGCTATTTGAGAAAGGACAGAACGTTTGGTGACTTGGGTTATATCGGGCGCTGGAGATGGCTTGAAGAAGAATGTGGCCAAGCTCGCGTTCCAACGTAAATCCAACGTTTTAGCAGTACTAGCATCTGAGAATTTCAAAAAATTGGAATCCAATAAATGTTCGGGTGGAAGTCTCGAATAAGACACTGTTCGTTCGAAGTCCATTTCCGCAAGGAGAAACCAGCCGACTTCAAAACGTGAATTAAGTCATCGCGATTATGAATTGCCTCTTCAATAGAATGTGCACCCGACAAAATATCGTCCACGTACATTTGAGTACGCAAAATGGTGGACGCAGAAGGGTAGCTTGACTCACAGCCGCTAGCTAATTGGTACAACGTTCTAATTGCCAAATAAGGGGCACTGTTCACTCCGAATGTAACTGTTCTTAATTCATAATCCTCTATATTTCCCTCGGGATTTCGACGAAATAATATTCGCTGAAAACGTGCCTGATCCGGTCTGATCAGTATCTGCCTATACATTTTCTCTATGTCGGCATTAAAGACGTATCTGAACAGCCTCCAAGGCAAAACCAAGATAGTGAGATTAGACTGTAAAATTGGTCCGGGGTGTACGACATTATTAAGACTAACACCATTTGAGGACGGACTTGAGGCATTAAAGACTACCCTAACTTTAGTGGTAGTACTATCGGGTTTAAAAACAGCGTGATGTGGCAAGTAATAACTAGACTTGGGAGAATGAGGCAAATCCGCGCTGACCTTTGTCGTATGACCCAAGGTGGAATATTCCTCAATAACCGAGTCATATTGACTCTTAACCTCCGGGGATTTTAGTAATCTCGTTTCGTTCCTCATGAACTGCGAGAGGGCTATTTTTCGGGAGAACCCAAGGTTCAAACTGGTCGGAAATTCGGACCAAAAGGGTAGGGTAACAACATATCGATCATCAATAATAAATTAGTGATACAATCGTTGATTGTCCTCTGCAATTGTTTAATTGCAGGTCCCGATTCTCTTTCAATAACAGAAAGATTGAACAGAGTTTTCAATTGGGAATTTACCAGAACAAGCTTGTTATCGTACCAGTCTACTAGATTTTTCCACGCCATGTCAAAAACGTCATTAGTAATAGGGCAAGTTCGGATTATATCCCTAGCTTCGCCTTCCGTTTTTTTGTAGAAGATAATACATCTTCTGTATAATACTAATGTGGGGATTCGTTCCGTAAAGGGCCGAAAACATGTCCCTAAAAGTAGGCCAAGAAGCGTAATCCCCAGAAAATGTTCGGGTATCACACGGGGGAAGGTGTATAGGGATACTACTAGGGGATGGGTTCGCGGATTTCGATTTTAAACTATCAATTAACCCATCAAGGTACGATAGCAATTCAAAATATAAAGTATACCCCGACATATACTTTGCCTTGACATCTTTCGTCGATATCTTAGTGTCCTCGGCAGTCTCTAGAAGGTCTTCGTAGCTATCGCGGAAGACCTCCCATAATCGAAAAGAAAGGATGAAAAGAGATCTCAAAAGGTTACAAAAACTTTTCCGAAAAGAAACAAATCAATCGCACTACGCAACGATAATTACGCGAAATTCCGCCACGAGATATTTCAAAAAAACAAAAACGATTTTAAAATATTCAACCGAACAACGAAATAACTTCCGAAATCGACGCTATTAAAATTGGCAAGTGGTATATAAAATAATATGCAAAATACTATAATATATAATATACTATAATATAAAAAATATAATATATATATGTATAATATATAGAATCAAAAAAAAATATCAAATCAAAACACTTAGAAAGGTATCGAACCCTTTCCAAATAAATATTTCAACCACTTTTATTTAGTGTAAGAATATAAACTATCACAGCAAAAAACGCCAAATTACGTAAAAAACGCTAAAAATAATGTCCATACTCAACCAACTTATTGAAAATTGACAACTACGCCTTGAAAGCAATAATATGTTTACTTACAAAAGAAGTAAACAAACAGCAACAATTCAATACTTACTGCCTTCACAGAAGGAGTAACAACAATGTTTATATTGCTTTCAAGCAAAGGGCAACAACAATGTACACTTTTGGCTCTTTTTTTTTCATTAACACAATATTTTATATTCTTACACTTTTTATAATTCTTCAATCACTTTCACACTTAAAATTCAAATATGTACATACCTTTGAATTTATTTTTAATTTAATTTATGTTTTCCTAGGGTTAGGGGTATTAATGAGAGACTTAAATAATCAGACGTACCTTCGGGTTTGGGGGTTGATCGAGAATAACGAATCAATCCTTTCTTTATTTTCTTCTCTTTTCATTTTATAATCCACATAAGCGTATTTACACAATTAACTTATATCTAGAGTGACCAGCGTAAATAACTATTTTTAACCTTCTCAGAAGATATTTAACAGCCCTCTTCACCGAAAATTTAAGCAGGAGTTGTTCAATGATTTTGTTAATAAATTGACTACAAAATTTGAAGAAAAAACCAGATCTTCAACTTTAGAATTATTAAGAAATTTGTAAGATTATTATCCTTTTCTCAAACTTCTGCAAAGAAGATGGTGGAAAAAGCTAAAAATAAAATCTCTTTCTCTCTGAGATTTTTCTTATCTTTTTACTCAAAAATGTTATAATTCACCAACTGTAGATAGTTTTTAACATTAAGTTATATATTTGTTGCAATACTATAAGTAAATTCTCAAATACTGTAGATATAATATGCTTGTAAATATTTTAACTGAGTTGTTAGTAATATTATTCGATTACCTATACACAATAAGTGTATGTACTTGTTATTACACCGCTGTATCTGTTACATTATAATACAACTCTGTTGGATGTGTAAGTTTTTATAAAACTTAGTATGCTTTTATAAACTTAGTATGATAATAGAAAAATTACTTCTCAATAAAACTTCGTTTGAACACATTATGGGCCCAGGCTCGCGTGTTTTATTAAAATCGTTCTTTTTGTTTCTGGAAATTTAAAAAAAAAATTATTAAGAGAAAAAGGAAAAATGAGTACGGCAATTGCGTTGTTTCCCAAATTGACGAACAGCAATTATCATGTGTGGAAATTTAATATGGAGTTGTTGTTGCTGGAAAGGGAGTTGCGGGATGTCGTTGCTGGTGTAGTCCCTGAAGAACGTGATGCGAAATGGTTGGCGCAAGACGGAAAGGCCAGAGCTGCTATAGGTCTTGTTGTTGAGGAGTATTGATAAAACATTTGAAAACAGCAAAAGAATATTGGGATGCTTTGATGCAACATCATGAGAAAGCAAATATAACGAACAAGGTGAGTCTTCTTAGACTAATGTCATCGAAAAGGTTGGTTGTTGGCCAAAGTATGGAAAATCACATAACGGAATTCTTATTAATTGTTGACCGTTTGCGTGATTTGGGTGAAAATCTGGAAGAACACAAAACTGTTGCATTTTTACTTGGCACATTGCCTGATGACTACAATAACTTGATTTCTTCGTTGGATATGCGTCCGGAAGCTGATCTCACTCTAGATTTTGTGAAAGAGAAGTCGGTGCATTAGTATAAAAGAAAATCTGGGCAAGAGCAAAGTAATGATTCTGCGTTCAAGGCACAAAAGTAAAGAAAATTTATACCAAAATGTTATTCACGTGGCAAGCCGGGACATTTGAAAAAGCACTGCAGAAATAGAGAAAGGAACAACAATCGTGTGAACATCATAAGAGGTGATGATAATATCAGTTTTGGCGTAATGCAACAAAGACCAAAATGTGAATGGTATGTAGACTCTGCAGCAACAAATCATATGTGTTGTGAAGAAAAGTGTTTTACTAATTTAAACAAAATGGCGGACACTGTATATATGGCAAATGACTCTGAGGTTAAAGTAAGCGGAGTGGGAGATTGCAAATTATTTTATTGCAAATAAAGAGATTTCTGTCCGCGACGTACTTTTCATTCCTGAATTAGACGGGAGTTTATTATATGTCCGGAGACTAACTGATATTGGTTTTGAGGTAAGATTTGATAATGATGGTAGCAAAATTTCTAAAAATGGAAAAGTTTATGCCACTGGTTACCTGAAAAACAATTTATTTGTATTAAACCATAGAGATAAAGCTTTGAATATATCTGAATATCAAAATGATTGTGTTCACGTTTTGCATCGTAGACTTGGTCACAAAAATATACAAGCCATAAGTACGTCTGTTTCGAAGAATTTAGTGCAGGGTATAAAAGTAAGGAAATGCAAATGCTCTTCTGAATGTAAGAGGAAAGCTCACACGTAATAAATTTCCAAAGTCGTCATCGTCGAGGTCTAAATAAATTTTAGATTTGGTGCACTGTGATTTATGTGGTCCAATGCAAAACACAACACCTAGGGTAACAGATATTTACGATTATAGTCGTTATTGCATCGAAGGAATTTTAAAAAAATTAAAGAATTTATTGAACAATCGGAGAATCAACTTGGAAAACGTATTAAGATACTCAGAACTGATAGAGGTGGAGAATTCGTAAATAAACAAATGCAACAATACTTCAAGGATAAGGGTATCATTAATCAGTTGACCGCACCCTATACTACTGAACAAAATGGAGTGGCAGAACGGAAAAATAGAAGCCTAATGGAGATGGCGAGACGTATGCTATACGAGGTGAACATGAATTTAAAATTTGGGGCTGAAGCTGTTAACAACGCCAATTATATTCAAAATTGTCTTTTGTCTGCTGCTGTGAATGTTACACCATTTGAGTTATTGTATGGAAAACCACCGAATCTAAAATACATTCGTACTTTTGGCTCTATGGCATATGCTCAAATTAATAAACAAAATCTTAGAAAGTTGGACGAAGTATCTGTGAAATGCAAATTAGTCGGCTATGCAGAAGAATCCAAAGCTTTTCCCTTATTGAATACCGAATTGGGGAATATCATCATAAGTCGAGATGTAAAATTTTTGGAACCTGAAAATAACATGTGCACAACTAATTTATCTAATTGTGAAAGTGGCGTTTTAAGCAGTGGTGATGTTGAAAGGTAATTGTAGTCTCGTTATGTTCCAATAACGAATAAATGTTCTATTGATGGTGCTGTTGATGATCGTGATGTGAATTCTACCCCAAGAAACGTACGTACTGATTGTTAAACGTTAACATCACTCTTTAGAACACCCTTTTAGATATATTAACGGTTCTTTTCCTTACATATGTATTCTCATCACTTTTTTATTCTTGATCTTTCTCATATTCATTGCTCTAACATAAAACTTTTTTTTTCCTAAAAATCACTCTAGTTTTGACAGTCAAACAGTTAACATTACACAGTGTGAACAAATACAAAAGAAAAAGACAAACATAAATTGAAATTAGACATAATCAAATAAAACCAAATATTTCTGTGAATAAAACAACAAATAAATAAAATATAAAAACTTTTCAAATTGAATTTCAAAATTAAAAATCAAACATTGCACATTGGTTTAAAATCAATTTTTTTTGGCCAAAATTATTTACGGTGAGAATATAATAGTTTTTTGTCAATATTTGAATTATTATTAATTATTAATATCGTATTTTGTCATTTCTGTGAAATTTAATTAAAAATTGTGTTTTTTCGCTATACATATTAATTAAAAACGACGTATTTCAAATATTTCTTGTTCCCTTTAAAAATTCTAATTTCAAAGGCCTACAAAACCGAGTGGATTGGGGTGTTATGTTACACCATAATGGTCTTTGTGATGTATCCAAAAGTCTTAATGGTATTACTGTTGTTGCAAAAAGACTTGACCAGTACTTCCATCGAATCCATAGCTCAGAATTAACTCTGCAGAAATTTAATCTTTTTTTATCAATATTCATTGCAGCTGAAATTACATCTTTCTGCATTTCTACAATTCTTTTTGCAGTGTGTTCTAGTAGCATTTGTAATGGTACTTTTGCTACCGTTTCGCTAACAAATATATTCTTAGGTCGGCACATGCTTTTCACTTCTAAGACCTTGAAGTAAGGAGGAAATATATTACAGTTTCTTTGTTTATTCTCCATACGATATGCTTTCGATAAGAAAAGCAAGTGCTTCCTCGCTAGAGAGAGCAACAGGCTCCTTTGAGTTTTTCCCGCACAGTTTTCGTATTTTCGATGGTCGTGTTGGACTTTGCACTGCTTCCTTTAGAACAACAGCTAAGTATTTTTCTCCATTTTTACGAGCAGACATATGCGCTGCATTTATTAATAAATCTGTCGTAATTTCTTTGGATGAAGACATAATTGCTGCTTCTTTTCTCTCACTACGATTCGACATTTCATTAAAAGACATTCATGGCCGACCTGCTTTAGAGGTGCTTGGTACTTCAGTTAAAACTTTTTTAAAAAATACTTCAGAATTTAACCATTTCATGCTTCGAGACGTAAATACATTAGTGTTTCTGAAGCATTCTGACCACTTTGCATCTAATTTTACGCGATATATCCTTATTTTTTCTTTTAAACGTTTTAAATAATCCTCAGGAGGATTGGCAGTTCCACTTTTTTCTAGAACGAAGTTCAAAAGTTCCTCCTTTTTCTTTTCTTTAACATTTGTTTTTTGCTAAATTTTGAGGAGCTCTACATTTCTGGTAGTCTAGTAAAAAGCAAATATCTTAAGTTATTGCAAGTTATTGCAGGAAAAAACTTTAGAATGTGTTGCACAAGACCACATGCTATTTTCGAATTTTGTTTTTTCACTCGACAAAGTTGGACATTTTTTTAAAAGTTTAAATTTACGAAAAAACAAAATAATAATTGAATGCGCGAATATGCATGTAAACAACACACGTTATTTCTATGTTTATTTATTTTTTTTAACTTTTTATTTTACAATTAGTTAATACATACCATAAACTTTATTATCCATTAAAAATATTTATTTTAACTTTTTAATTTTATTCAAAAACACTATTTGATCAACTACTTAAATTAAACTACTTGCACTTGATTATTCAACAATAGTAAAAAGTTCTATGTTTGTCGCTCTGTGGACTAACGGTAAATACCGGTTTATAAAAACAAAATTAATTTTCTGATAACTTGAAGTGTTGGCTATCATGCTGTATTAAAAAATTTACAAAAAACCAAAATTAAAAAATTACATTTTGGCCAAAAAAACTGAATTTTAAACCAATGTGCATTGTATTAAATAAACTAAATAAAATAAAATTACAAAAATATAAACCAAACCAAAATTTTGTAAAACAACATAAAAAACACATAAACTTTAAACAGTGAATTTAATAAATAAAACAAATTAAAATTGCAAAAATAAATAAAAGCATTTTATTTAAAACAAAATTAAAAGGAACAACAAAAAACGAACCAGCACAACATCAATCATTAAACATTTTTTGGTCACTTCGAACCGTATGCAGTGTAATTTACAAAAACAAAAACTTGCTAAAAAATTTAAAAAACACAAAAAATAAGCAACGGTTAAAAACAGTTAAATTTTTTGAGAAAAAATAGAATCCACAGGCAAAGTGGAAAAACAAAAAAGAACCAAAATTACAGCAAAAGACACAAGCAAGAAGAGACCCAAATTAGAGAGCAACAGCTTAAACAAAGACACAACAACGATAAGTAAGTACTAAAAATAATAAAAATAAGACAATAAAGAGAAACACAAAACTCTTTATTACAAGTATACGCTCTTATAAATTTTTGTCGCGGTTGAGTATAAGAAGAAAGAGAAGTTGAAAAACGAAAAGGGTTACCACCCATACTTCTTTTAGTAATTTACTGGGGAAACAAAATATACCCAAATTAATAACCAATCGGGAAATTAATTATTATTTTTGATAATTCTTGCTGTGAAATCGCTAGCAGGGACTTTTTTGTTTAAATTTGACTCTTAATTTGATCGTTTTAAATTATAATTCATCGGTAAACAATGGCACTCGATAAATTTGTAAATTGTACAAACGACCTTTTGGATTTTGAAATAGAGTATACACAAAGTGCGGCCGAAAACAACATTCACTCTCTTGAGGTACTTCGGGACGAACTTGATTCTCTGTGGACACAAGTCAAAAGGACGTATGGAGAGTGTAGGGACACAAAAAAAGATTCCAAAGAAAAACCCATCGATAAAGATAAGCTTCGTGATCGTTACAAAAAAGGTTTTTCTGCCTACAAAACGTGTTTAGGGTCAATTAATGCAGAAATTCAAGCCCTATCGAGTCCAAAGAAAGAAGAGCGGATTTCTGCTGTTGAAAATCAACCACAGGAAAATCATGACATCTCATTTGTGCGGTTACCACCTTGCGATACGGACACATTTTATGGAGATTTTGTGACATGGCCTACTTTCCGCGATCTTTTTACAGCATTATACATAAATAATTCTAGACTTAGTAAAATTGAGAAACTTTTTCATCTGATACAAAAGACTGGAGGAGATGCTAGGAAAATAGTTTCAAATGCCCCATTGACAAATCAAGGCTTCGACATAGCCTGGAAAAACCTTGTAGCCCAATACGAAAATAATCGGATCCAAGTAAATGAACAATTAAAAATTTTATTTGACCTTCCGAACGTAGCTGAAGACTCAGGCTCATCGATTCAAAAACTTCAGCGAACAGTTAATGGATGCATTCAGGCGTTAATTGCTTTAGGCATAGAAACCACCACATGGGACCCATTCCTTGTATACATTTGCTCAACAAAGCTCCCTCGGACGCTTTTAAAGGAATTTGAAAATTCACTTAAGGAAATTACAAAAGTTCCGACTTGGGAACAATTCAATACTTTCTTGACGCACAATTCTAAGACTCTAGAATCCATAGCGGCCATCACACAATCGAATTCAAAATTAGAACAATCCAGAAAGGATAATTTAAAGTTTAAGTCAAAACGAGTTCACACTTTTCACATAAACACAACCCAAAATGAAACTGGGTCGAAAAATATAAAACCTTTAAACACTAATAGGGCACAGAAAAAAGACTCAAATTACAAATGCCAACATTGTCAGGAGTCTCACCAATTGTGGTCTTGCCCCAAGTTCTTAGAGAAGAACGTTAATGACAGAATTCACATTGTAAAGGTCACAAATTCATGTTACAATTGCCTCTCTATTGACCACAGTGTTAAGGACTGTAAAAGTAAATTCAGTTGTAGATTATGTAGACAAAGACATAACACTTTGTTACATAAGGGATCGGAATCCCATATTTTAGTTCCGAATTGTGACGCGACCCAATCTAGTAGGAGCATCGAAGCACAAAACACCAATATACAGTACACGTCAGCATCAAACTTCTCCATACCAAATATCACTTCCTTGACACTGCAAGAGAGCAAACGTCTCGATCAATCTCCCAATGAGAAAGAGACCTTGTTATTTACTGCAATTGTACTGATCGAAACTAGAGGCGAAAAGTACCAGGCAAGAGCAATCATCGACCCTGGCTCACAATCAACTTTTATGTCAGAAAAGGTGAAAAATCGACTAAATTTGCCCACCAAACGAAATTTAGTTCATGTCAAAACAGTTTCAGAGACTTCAACCAAAGCATGTTTATTCAATCTTTGCTCCAAGGTGGATTCACAATTTAAATTAGAAGTCTGGGCACCAGTCCTGAAGACTCTTCCATCTAATTTACCACCACAGACTTTAGATTTGCAACATTTCAATGAGACTGCTAAATTAGAACTTGCAGATCCTCAATTCAATCAAAGCAGACCCATCGACTTGCTTATAGGCCTAGACCTGGGCCACTCAATATATTGCATGGACACACCGATGCGGTCTATTGGATCCCTTTTGGCACAAAAAACAGTATTTGGCTGGATTGTGGGGGGACCAATTTCAACAACGACACAACCTAGTACAACAGTGTCATTACTCAACACTACGTCCCTTGACCGAATCCTCACACGCTTTTGGGAGGTGGAGGAAACCCCAAAACGGGTTTTGAGGTCAGATGAGGACACATTTTGGGAGAACAACTTCATGTCGACAACACGAAGAAACGACACAGGAAGGTATATCGTTACCCTACCCTTTAAAAATAGCGAAGAAATAGGAACTTCGAGAAACATAGCAATGGCGCAGTTCTTGAGAATGGAACGCATACTTAGCCAGAAACCCGAACTCAAAAAACAATACGACCAAGTAATTGTTGAGTACCTCGAGTTAGGACATATGAGGAAAATTTCTCCCCTGGAAATCAACACAAACCCAAATTATTACCTGCCACATCATGCAGTAATAAAACCCGAAAGGCTGACAACGAAACTTAGAGTAGTTTTCAACGCTTCGAGCCCGTCTTCAAACAAGAAGAGTTTGAATGACATATTGTATCCAGGACCCATACTTCAACAGGACTTGGTACTTCTGATATTGAAGTGGAGATTCTTCCGTTTTGTGTACAATGCAGATATCAGAAAAATGTATCGACAGATACTCATTGATCCGAATCAAACCAAATATCAAAGGATATTATTTCGGCAATCAGAAAAGGACCCAATTGAGGATTACGAACTCCTGACAGTGACTTTTGGAGTCAATTGCGCACCGTTTCTGGTCATTAGAACCCTTCTTCAACTAGCTGAAGATGTAACATCAACTCACCCTCTCACATCAAAAACTCTACAACAAAACATGTATGTGGATGATGTTTTAGCAGGTGGTCACACATTAAATGACGCCATCAAATCAAGAAAAGAACTTACAACAGTTCTAAAATCTGCTGGATTTGACCTGATGAAATGGACATCAAATGACCCACGAGTTATACAAGACTTACCAAATGAGACCCTACTACCTCTCGATTGGTTAAATTTGTCAGAAAGCACTGGAACAAAAACTCTTGGGATCAAATGGAACATTTCTTCAGACGCATTTACATTTACAGCACCAGATGTCAAATTAAAAGAAAACTACACGAAAAGAGAAGTTTTATCGACAATTGCCAAATTCTTTGACCCTTGTGGATGGATAGCTCCAATAATAGTTGAAGCAAAACTAATTATGCAACAGATTTGGTTGGATAAAGTCGACTGGGATGACATATTAAAACCTTTGACTTGTCTACAGTGGCAAAAATTCATAAAAAACTGCCCGACAATAAACATATTGAAAATTCCCCGTTGGATCCAATTTAGCCCGAATTGTAATGTGGAAATTCACGGTTTCAGTGACGCTTCAGAAAAAGCCTATTCTGCGACTCTTTATGTTCGAATACAAGCAGAAAACTCAGTATTCACATTTCTTCTGGCTTCAAAGACCCGTGTAGCTCCCATTAAGCAAATATCTTTGCCCCGCTTAGAACTATGTGGATCCGTATTATTGGCAAATCTTGCATGTGGACTTATACCAAATCTTCAAATTCAAAATACCAAGGCATATTATTGGACCGACTCAACAATCGTGCTGTCCTGGTTAAAGAAACCCCCTTGCTCATGGAACACTTTCGTTGGAAATCGTGTTTCTGAAATCCTGGATAAGGTTGGAAATCAAAATTGGCAACATATCGACTCAAAGGATAACCCAGCAGATGCAGCCAGCCGAGGATGTACTCCACGAGAACTGGAAAACCACAACTTATGGTGGTTTGGACCCTCCTGGTTAAAATTGCCTAAAAATCAATGGCCGATACCAACACAAACAGGTGACACAAATCTAGAAGCAAAAACTGTAAAAGCATTTACAACCACAACACGCGAAGACCCATTAAATCGATTTTCAGACCTATCACGAGCTTATCGAGTACTCGCTTATGTCATACGATTATGGAGAAATACTGGAAACAACCGAACCCATCTTCGCGTATCTTCAGCAGAAATCACCCGAGAAGAAATAGATTTCGTCAAACATCGACTCATCATATGGACGCAACAAAATCATTTTCCAGATGAGCACAAACATTTAAAACTCAAGCAGAAAATATCCCCAACCAGCAGTCTTTTGACCTTAAATCCTTTCATGGATCACCATGGCATTATTAGAGCCAATGGGCGACTAGCGCAATCACCTGCATTAACGTACAATGAACGCTACCCAATATTGCTACCTCATAACTCGAAGCTATCACAGCTACTAGCAGAATTTACACATAAAATTACCCTTCATGGAGAAAACCAACTAATGGTTCGAGTCCTACGCTCAGAATATTGGATATTCAGATTGAAACCCTTGGTCAAAAGCGTAATTTACAACTGTAAAACGTGTGTTTTGTACAAAAAACAGACGCAAAATCAAATCATGGCTTCATTACCACCAGAACGTACAACATTATCAAGACCCTTTACTACAACTGGATTAGACTACGCAGGACCTTTTGACATCAAAAATTTTACAGGCCGAGCTTGTCTTATTACAAAAGGGTATATTTGTATGCTTCGCCACAAAAGCTGTACATCTTGAAGCAGCAAGTGATTTATCGACCCAATCGTTCTTAGCAGCATTTTCCCGCTTCATAGGAAGACGTGGATGTTCCGCACTCATTTACTCAGACAATGGAGGAAATTTCGTGGGAGCAGCAGAACTTCTAAGAAAAGACCGTCTAGAACTCATAAAAACTCTTCAAAATCAAGTGATCCATCATTTTAGTCATCAAAATCTTAATTGGAAATTTATCCCACCAGGAGCCCCACACATGGGCGGCCTTTGGGAAGCCGGTGTAAAATCATTCAAAACACACCTCAAAAAGATGATACCGAACATGAAATTCACATTTGAAGAGCTATCTACAATTCTTGCTCGTATAGAATCGTGCCTAAATTCTAGACCCTTAAGTCCTACTAGCGATGACCCAAATGACCTTAATCCATTGACCCCTGGACACTTCCTTATTGGTAGTGCATTATTGACCCCAGCTGAACCAGATGTAAGCAACGAAAATCTGAATCTCATCAACCGCTGGAAACGCCTAAGGGTCATCTACCACTCATTTTGCCAAAGATGGAAGTCCGAATACTTGATTGAACTTCAACGCAGATATAAATGGAAGATTCAAAGGGACAACGTTAAAATCAACGATCTGGTAGTCATCAAAAACAAAAATTTGCCACCCAATGAATGGTAAATGGGTCGAATCATCAAAACATATCTTGGACCTGACCAAAACTGTAGAGTTGTAGATATCAAAACCAAAAATGGAGTAATCACCAGACCAATTACAAAAATTGTGGTTTTGTTTGCAAATTAGTATAACTCCTAACCAATTACATACACTAATATTGTTCTAATTTTACACTTACAGGTGTGGCATCCCAACAACAACAAAGACTCGAACACTGGCAATTTTCATGTGGAGTTTGTCTCAAGGACCACCCCATACGCACTTGCAGAAAGTTCTTGAGCTTCAATCCATCAGAAAGATATGACCTCATGATCGTTAAAAAATATTGCCTGAACTGCCTTGCACGATCCCATAAAACAGAAGAGTGTAAAAATGAAAAAGGGTGTCATATCTGTAAAAGAAGCCACAACACACTGCTTCATGATGCAATGCAGTTGAACGAACCACAGCCATCAAGAAGAGCCGACCCACAGCCATCAAGACAAGCCGACCCACAGTCAACAAGACGAGCCAATCCACAGCCATCACGACGAGTAGACACAGAAATGCCTTTCTTCAAGTGGAATTTGGTTTTTGTTCCAACCGCCTCCATTAAGGTTTATACCGGTAGTCTTACTACCTAGACCAGCACACGGGCTATCATCAATAGATCCTTAACAACGTCCAGAGTGTCGAAATCATTCGTAGAAAAATACAAAATTAAAACAATCATGAGGTATGGGCATAAGTTTGCTGTCTTCGAGATACGATCGCACAATGACACCAATAAATGGTCTATCAAGATAACAGCCCTGGTAACAGATCTACTGCCAAAGAAGCCCTATTCTGGACCCATTTTAACCGACCCGACAGAGGATTTTTCACCTAATTCATTGGCTGACCTTGACCCTTGTTCCAATACTACTGTTGAAGTTGAAATTGGCAGTGACATTTATAGTGCTATTCGTCGCGATGGAGCCATCAACAAGTCGTAGCTGAAAAAAGTGCCTTGGGGTATTTATTTTCAGGACCCGTTCAAAACCTGTGGTAAATTCCACCAAGTCATGGGGGCCGGAATGTTAAACGTTAACATCACTCTTTAGAACACCCTTTTAGATATATTAACGGTTCTTTTCCTTACATATGTATTCTCATCACTTTTTTATTCTTGATCTTTCTCATATTCATTGCTCTAACATAAAACTTTTTTTGCCTAAAAATCACTATAGTTTTGACAGTCAAACAGTTAACATTACACAGTGTGAACAAATACAAAAGAAAAAGACAAACATAAATTGAAATTAGACATAATCAAATAAAACCAAATATTTCTGTGAATAAAACAACAAATAAATAAAATATAAAAACTTTTCAAATTGAATTTCAAAATTAAAAATCAAACATTGTATTAAATAAACTAAATAAAATAAAATTACAAAAATATAAACCAAACCAAAATTTTGTAAAACAACATAAAAAACACATAAACTTTAAACAGTGAATTTAATAAATAAAACAAATTAAAATTGCAAAAATAAATAAAAGCATTTTATTTAAAACAGAATTAAAAGGAACAACAAAAAACGAACCAGCACAACATCAATCATTAAACACTGATATCGTATCTTTTGAGTCACCAAACGAAAGTGACGTTGATGTAATGAGTACCGATAACTTTTGTGGTTTTGAATCATCTTCCGAGTCAGAAACAACACAACATGTTACTCCCAGAATGTCTTCGAGAAGCAACAAAGGCGTACCACCTACAAAATATAGTTACAAAATTTGCGGTGAAGTAGATCCCGTAAGTTTTGAAGATGATTTGTCTGGATCGGACAGTAAATATTGGTTGAAAGATATGAAATAAGAAGTAAGAGCATTGGATGAAAACAATACATGGGATTTGGTGGAGTACAAAAACACTCAATTTTGTTTGTGTTTCCCTTATAAACAGACAAGCAAGTGAAATAGCCTGTGTTACAAAAACATCACATAAGACAGAGAGAAATAAGCCAGTGTATATTTGAGTTACTGAATGCTTGATGAACAGAGAGAGCTGAGTAAGGGGAAACGTTTTGCAATAAGGAATTTTAAGTATACCTATGTGTGGTGTTAAGAGTGAGTGAAACCTATTGCATATAAAGTTCATATAGAGGTTAGCAGTTGGTGATACTTAATAACAACTTTTGAGTCATTTTTATGAGTGTGAATAAGAGCACACGGACGTAACGATAATTAATGTTAACTCGAAGTTATATACAATAAATTAGAGCTTAATATTGAATTTTTAAATTTAAAGTAATTTTTTTTTTTTGGCAAATATAATAATTAAAATATTTTTTTTTATTTTGAAGTTTGTATTGTTAGTGACTAGATCACATACTTCTATTTTATTTATATACATTTTATTACCTTTATCATCAATATATTTTATAATTTTATTTTGATAATTTTGTAAGAGAGTCCCGACTGATCGTCTAGAATGGAGAACGAACGCAATTGAACTCGGACTGGACGATACTGGTACAAAGACTGACTTACAAGAGAGACTTATTCAACATTTTGGTTGCCGTACTGATGCTAGGGGAAGCTCGGTGGCGAAACGGCTTCAGGAGGGGAAGAAGAACCTAGAATATATTCGCACTTCACCGTGAGAGATGTCGAAGATTCCGTGACTAAATTTTCTGGCGAAGACTCTCACGGTGTAGAATATTGGATCCACGAATTAGAAGACTGCGCTCATTTTCTAAAATGGAATCCGCTACAAAATTTTATCTATGCCAAGCAGCAAATGAAGGCCAGGAAAAAGCGAAATGATGAAACACTACGTCAAGCCCAGTCAGCTTAGACCATTCGAGCATAATCGAGGCAGTCTGACCAACAAAGCTATATTATATCAGGCAAAAACTCTAGATGAGTTAAAAGAGAAGCTAGATGTTTATGAGAAAATTTCATCTGCAGAAAAGTCGTCTAACTATAAAAGCGGGAAGCCAAAAGGGGACAAGCCCACTTCAGATTTACGTGGCGAAAATCGT
This sequence comes from Sarcophaga subvicina, assembly GCA_936449025.2. NCBI lineage: Eukaryota > Metazoa > Arthropoda > Insecta > Diptera > Sarcophagidae > Sarcophaga > Sarcophaga subvicina. The sequence continues at coordinate 44,642,402 of OW388080.2, read as the reverse complement.
AAATGCTATAAGTGTGGAGAAGAGGTGCACATGGCTAGGAACTGCAAATCCACAAATATAAGGTGCTTCAAATGTAAAATGTTTGGGCATAAATCTTACGAGTGTACTTCCATTAAGACAGACAACGCGCTGAAGGATTTTAAACCAAGCGTACATACCCTAACCGAGGAATCGCTGTCAACGTCAAGAAGAATTTTTAAGGAAATTACAGTTTTAGGCAAAACCATTTTGATGATTATTGACATCGGCAGTGATATCAGCATTTTGAGATACGATACGCTTCTATCATTGACTGATATGGCGCTTGAACCAGTCGAGAAAACTTTGAACGATATAGGCGGAAGGAGTATTAGAACGATGGGTTGTTTAAAAGTTTGTGCCAAATTAGATGCAAATGAGCTAGATATGGTATTTCACATAGTTAGAGAAGGCGACATAGTATACTCTGTGGTTATCGGTAACGAAATTTTGGACCGGGTAGACTTGGTGATTGACTCAACGGGTGCCAAATTCATAAATAAAATCCCTAGTGTAAATTTATTTGAGAGAGAATTGGGGAAAAAATTTGAAGCCATAGTACAGCCTATGACATTCGATACCAATGGAATTGGGTTGGAACTAGAACTTAAATAAGAATTACGCTGAAGAACTTCGGTCGACTGTATACCGTTACCGACCACAAAAACCAGCAACGTATGCTGTGGAAATGAAAATTATATTGTCCGACGACACTCCAGTGGCCAGTCGACCCCGAAGAACATCATATGCTGATCAGAAGGCCATAGAAAATCAAGTAAGTGAATGGTTGAAAGAGGGTGTCATTAAGCCAAGCTATCCCGAGTACTCTTCACCAGTAGTCTTAGTAACGAAGAAAGACGAATCAAAAATACTGTTGCGACTACAGGCATTTAAACGAGAAGATCATTCGGTATAACTTTCCCATGGCTCTTATCGATGACGTAATTCAAAGATTGCAGGAGGCTAAAGTGTTTACTACACTCGACCTAAACTACGGATTCTTGCACATGCCAATAGAAAAAGACTCGAGAAAATACACAGCTTCCCTTCGGTATAAGTAATTCGCCAGCCGTGTTTTGTCGCAACATTTCAGCCGTTTTCCGCGATCTGGTGTTAACCATCTTTAGACGGAACGATTTCGTGTATATGGACGACATAGTTATATTATCCCGTGATGGAAAGGAAGGCATCCATAAATTGCACCGAGTTTTAGAAGTTGCATCGTCAAATGGGCTTCAATTTAAGTGGAGTGGAATTCCGAAAGAATCAACCGAATAATCGTGCCCATGTTAGCCAAAATGTGTGCCGAAAAATCCAGTAATTGGTATAAACGTTGAAAGAGTTCAGCAAGTAATGAACAACACCCATTCGAGCAGTACTCAGAACACCCCTTTCCAGTTGATCGCAGGTATTAGTATGCGAACCAAACAAGATCCACAATTAAATCAGTTAGTACAAGAGTTTTCGATAACTGAACTACAGCAAGAAAGAGACGAAATGAGAGATGAAGCAAGAAAAAATATTTCAAAAATACAGGCTGAAAACAATAAGACGTTTGACAGTAAGAGAGTACCAGCTACCAATTATAAAGTGGGCGACCTAGTCGCTATTAAACGAACTCAATATGGAGTAGGAATGAAACTACGTCCGAAGTTCTTGGGTCCATATAAAATTGTGTCCAAATTAAATCATGACAGATAAGAAGTCGTAAAAGTGGGTGAAGGCGAAGGTTCCAGAAAAAGCACTACCGTCGCCGAATACATGAAGCCGTGGAAGCTAGCTTCGGGACGAAGCCAGCATCAGAAAAACACTAACACTAAACACATGCACTAAATATCACTCAAATGTAACAGCCAATAGGAAAATAGATCATAATTAGACTAACATGGGTTATGAATTAGAATAAGAGAGGGCATCTAAGATATAGTATATAAACCTCGAAATTACACAAATAAAATCAGGCTTTGTTTAACCATAACAAAGACTCGTCTTCTTACTGAATAGGGACTTTGTGCTCTTCGAATTATATCGGAAATTGGCGCATTGCAGGCCATAGGCACCTGGATGCCGGTCTTAGAAATACAAATATAGGAACAAAAATTTAATAATCTTATAGGCTCATCACAAAGCAACATGTGAAGAAAAAATAATTGATAACACAATTCGAAAAATTAAATACACCCAACTAATGGCATAGTGTATGTTGTGAGTTTTGTTGAGTAGAACTCAAAAATATCTCTTTATATTTCCCAAACTATCCAAACTTGTTTTGTTTAATAAAAACGGACTTTCTGGACTTTATAAATTTATTGATTACACAAACATTTCTTAAGATTTCTTAGAAAGAGGATCGGCCTTTAAAACGGTATACATGCATATATTTTATTTGACTTACGGCCATTATTACAACTTGGGTACTCAAACAATTTACTAAATAAAAAATAACAGTTTGATAATTAACCCTTTGACGTCATAACAAGGGTTTCTGGGGGGACACGTCATACACGTCATAAATTGTTTCCTTCATAAAATCATTATAAAGAAGCTAATGCCCTTAAAAATTGGTTTATATCAATAATATATCTATTTTCTTTATAACGATATGTATATAAACATTGTTGCGGACAAAATACGGATACAAAGCTTACAAATATTGCAACATGGAAAATTTTTAATTTGGGACTTCCCCTGGTAACATGACGTGTATAGACATCATACTTGTATTAGAACTTAATCAGTCGTGTAAAGTGTGTGTTTCTGAATAGACACATTAAAAAACAAACATAAGTGTATTTATTAATTTTTAAGTGTGCTGTTTTCTTTAAATTTAAAGGTGACTATTTTTATTACAAGTGAAAGTTATTCATGTGTTATGCATATTTCACATATAAACTTATACGAAAAACAAAGAGCAGAAAAATTGTTTGGTGAACAAGACTCAAATGAAAGTTTCTCTGAAATAGATTCAGACACATCATCAGAGCCATTTCAAGATGATGGGGAGTTTGCTGGTAATCCAAGTTACATTACCGATAAAAGTTCCAGCACGTTGTCTTCCACCTTATGCGAGGGTCAACATTTGGAATCGGCTAGAAAAAAGACTGATAGTGCTAAAAAGGTGACTCTAGATACATCTGAAGAGAAGCAGAAGACATCGAAGACGATACTTGGACTTCAGATACTGAAAGTATTCCAGATTTCTTATTCGATACTAGTCAATGTGGAATAAAGCTGTAGTTTTAAATCATTTGAAAACACAAATCAAAGTGAAATAGAAAAATGTTTCGGCATATATATTTTACAAGGACAAATGAAGTTTCCTACTAGTACCACCTAGTATCACCATCCAATTTTGCCTTCTCTTATGTCTGGAAGAAGATTTGAACAACTTTTGAGTTGTTTGAACTACGAAAAATATACATGTCAAACTGATAAGCTATCAAAAGTGTCAGAATTGGTTAATCTTTTAGTAAGCAATTTCTCAAAATCGTATTATCCAGAGGAAGCACTATCCTTAGATGAATCATTATTACTCTTCAAAGGCCGTCTTTTTTGTCGCCAATATATGAAAGGTAAACAAGCGAAATATGGCATCAAATCTTATGAATTGTGTACACCTGACGGATATACTTTACATTTTGAAATATATAAAGGGAAGCAATATCAAGAATTTGGTTCAACAAAGAAAACACATTCCATAGTATTGCGATTAATGGCTCCTTACTTAAACAAAGGTCACCACTTACACATGGACAACTTTTATAACAGCGTAGATTTAAGCAAAGATTTGCTTAAACATAATAGTGTTTTCACACCGAGTGGTTTTAACGCAAAAGTTGGTTTTAACGTTAAAACCAAAAATAAAACCTGATTTTACCATACAAAATTATTGTGTTAAAACCAAAATAAAACCTTTTTTGAATTGGTTTTAAATTGGTTTTATGAAATACAACCTTGTTTTGATGTACTAAATGTACTAAATCAGAGCTACCAGCTCTGAAAACCTGAAAACAGCTGATAAAAACAAAAACAAATGTAAATAAATAAATAAATGTAAATAATCATTTATTTTGTATTAAAAAAGGAAAAATTTGGAATATTTTTAATTTCTTCAATGAAAATTTTATAAATTTGTAAATATTTAATTATTAATCGAAATGTGTGTTGTTTCTGGTCACAATGAATATAGTTTCTTGTGCGAAAGGTAAGTCAGAAGCTAAATATATCAAGATGAAATAAGGCATATTGCTCATAAAATTTTTTTCTCGCAGTCATAAATGTCATGAATTTCATGATATAAATAAATGAAACTATAAATCATGAAACTTGCAGTGTGAACGCAAAATCAGCTGTTTATGGTTTTAATGCTAAAATCAGGTTTTAAATTTTGGTGTGAAAACACTATAAGACTCACACTACAGGAACATTGAGATCAAATAGAAAAGGAAATCCTCCAGACGTTGTTAAACAAAAATTGAAAAAAGGAGGCTACAAATGGAAAAGAAATAAAAAAATATGTTAGTAAATAGAAGGATCAAGAGATGTCCTATTCATAACAACAGCTTTCAAGCCTGAATTGAGAGAATTCAAGAGTCGATATGGAAAGAAAAAATGAAGCCTGTAGAAGTTGAAGCATATAACACCAATATGTCCGAAATTGACAAGAGTGATCAAATGATCAGTTATTATTCCTGTCCACTAAAAACCATTAGATGGTATAAAAAAGTAATATTTCACCTTCTTGATATGTGTTTATATAACTCCTATTATTTATATAAAAAACATACTAAAAGTACAATCAAGTATATAGAATTCAGAGAAGAAATTATTCGTTCTTTATTAAGTTTAAACAAACAATTAGTTTCACTAATTCACAAAAATGAAATTCAGCATTTTCAAGAAAAAATTCCATCTAATGAAGGAAGTACAAAAAAATCTAATTTCTTGCGATGCAGAATGTGTAACAAGGAAAAAAATAGACGAGAAACGGCATTCCGTTGTAAAACTTGTGTTGATAAACCTCCACTTTGTCCTGGTTTGCGCTTTGAAAAGTGGCATACGAATAATATTTAAAATTACTTATTTTCATGGCACATATATAATAAACTGTTTTACTTTATGTTTTTAGTTTTAAGTTTTAAAGATTGAATTTTTTGAATTAAATTACTTTTTTTATAAAAAATTCGACGTGTATACACGTCATGTGCTTTATTATAATGCTTGAAATGGTCTACATGTACCATGAAGTGTATATACGTCAAGACGTCTATCAACGTCATGACGTTTTGTATCAAATAAAATATATAAGGAGACTCATGACTCATTTTTATGCTTTAGATAGATTATATTTTTAATTCCCAGCAGTTTGGTGTTGTTGGAATTTTCGTATCTTTTCAAATAACGAAGATACAGCAAGTGTCCCACGGGAAGGCCTCCTAAAATTTTGGTGTCAGACAAGAAAGAAGATCAAATAAAAAACAAATACACTAACTGGTCAAGCAAGTTTCTTAATCCCTACACCTTATTAGGGATTAAGAATGAAAACCAGTAGTGATTATGATTCCAGTTCAATTTGCTTAACCGGCAAAATGTAATAACAAAACGAAAAAATATTTTTAAAATCAACAAATATTGAAAAAAGGCTTAAGAGACTTGATGAGCCTGGTTCTTCGAATGTAAATAAATTTGCTACACTTGCAGATGATGAAGAAAATGATAATGATGATAATAATATGGAAAATGAGAAAATTATTAAACCGCCACCTATATTTGTGAATAATGTGACAAATATAAAAGTTTAAATGACGGTCAGGTTAAACTTAATATAAAGTCGGTTGATGCGCATCGGAAGTTAACCAAATATTTTGACTCCAACAAATTAAGTTACAATACTTATAAGTTAAAAAGTGATCGCGCTTACGGATTCGTGCATCATTCTACTAATCTAGTAGATATAAAAGCCGACATGCTACTTAAAGGTCATGCTCAAAGGTTTGTTACTAACGTAAAAAGCAAATTCTCTAAAAATCCCTTACCAATGCTTTACGTGGATATCGATCCGAGCCCAAATAATAAAAAAGTATTTGAAATACGGGAAATTAACCGATGCGTCGTACAAATTGAAGCTCCTAAAAGTACTAACGAAATTGTCCAATGTCACCGCTGCCAGCAGTATGGGCACATGAAATCGTATTGTAAAAGGCCGTTCGTATGTGTCAATTGTGGACGTGGACATCCTTCGTCCGATTGTCCTAAGGAAGCTGAAACCCCTCCTAGATGCGTTCACTGTTTACAGCAACATACTGCTAGCTATAGAGGGTGCGAAATTTACCAAAAGCTTTAAAGAAGTTGTAAATAATCAATTTTTACTTAATGAGAATGACTTTTCTAGTTTACACCCAAACTATAAACAATCGCAAGGTAGGACTTACACCAATCCCAATAATTTTACACCTGGTGAAACATATGTATGTATGCAAATGTTGGAAGCCAGAATGTAAACAACAGTATTTTTAAAAACATAGAAAATCTTTTAAATAAGCAAATTGAATTAACCAATACGGTAATGAACATGATGTCACTCCTTATAAACAAATTATGCAAGTAAACCTGAGATTAGCTGTATGGAATGCAGCTGAATGGAATTATAAATAAACTAAATGAAATTGAATTTTTTATGAAGTTCAAACACATTGACATTTTTCTTATATCTGAAACGCATTTAACTGGCAAATCTTATGTTAGAATTAAACGATACGATTTTGTTTTCACCAACCATCCTGATAACAAATCTCATGCTGGAGCTGGTTTTTTTTATAAAATCGACTATTCATTACGAAGTTGCTGTAGAAACCTGTAAAAACTTTTTGCAAGCCGCTGGTGTAAAAATAGTCTGCAACAGTAGGCCTATAAATATTTATTCGATATATTTTCCACCTAGGCATAGCGTAAAATCTGATGATTACGAAAGTTTTTTCAAGAGTTTAGGACATTGTTTCATAGTTGCCATTCTCTTACTTGATCTCCTCAAGTACAGTTGTCTTGTGCGTGATTGTCAAATTTTGTAATAAGTGTGAGATTAGTATAAACCGTTAGTTTCTCTATTCTCTTTTCGTTATCTGTTTTGATCTTCATTTGTTATTAATAAAACAAGTGAATATTTAATAATAAAAAAAATATGTCAACGTGCACCTTCTGGTGAACATGGCAAGAAGAAGAAAATTAAAAGGTCCTAAGACATCTGTGACGTCTAATCCATTGACTTGTACCTGAGCAATCAGAGACAAAATAAAACAACCAATAAATTTGATATCTTATCAGAAAATGAGCAAATGATTGTTGATCCTCAAGCTTCATCTAGCCAAAAACACTGGCTACCACGGTTAAAAAGCCACAGAAGGCGCCGTCTATAGTTATTGACTCGTCCATAGAATTCACAAAAGTCGTTGAAAAAGTAGGTAATGATGGGTATTTCATTCGAAGAACTTCGAACTTCTTCTCTGAAAACATGGATAAATATCTTAATCTTCTCCGAGAATTAAAACACACGGATTTTAAATATCTGATAACTCGTGCTATAAAATGATTCTTAAGGGTTTTCATAAAATCCCATCTGAGCTAATCAAAATTGAGCTACAAAATTATCATGGTGTTAAATGTATTGAAGTTAAGGAAATAATAACACAAAAGTCCTCTAATAATGATGCTTTGTACTTGCTGACTTTTAACCGGTCAGAAGTTAATAAAATATTTCTATATAAAATCAAATACATTTTGAATGTTTCTATTAAATGGAAAAACCAAAAATCCTCTCTAAATAGAGGCCCAACCCAATGTCAAAAATGTGGATTATATGGTCATGGCACCGAAAATTGTTTCAGACAAGCTATTTGCTTCTTATGCTCTAGCACCTCTTATGATACTAGTAAATGAGTTATGAATAATTCGGCCGATGGTAAAATTTATAAATGCTTCAGCTGTGTTTCTAAGGGCTATACTAACTATGCACACAAAGTGGATGATCCTACTTGCCAATGAAGGTCGAATTATTTAGAAGCTCATAAGAGAGCCAAAAATAAAAACGTAGTTAACCAAAGACGTCAATTAGATGCACCAATATTTAATATGAACAGATCTAATTTTCCTAACTTATCGATTTCAAATGTACATAATGTCAACGTACACGATAAAACATCATATGCCAGCCAGGTGAAACAAAATAACTCACCGCAAACGGATTTATTCTCCATGGATCAGCTCTTTACAATATTTCAAAATGCTGTAATAGATCTCAAAATGTGCTCATCTAAGTTAGATCAACTTAACATCATCATGAGTCTTCTTAAATATGGAGTCTAATTCTGAAGTAAAAATCATGTATTGGAATGCGCAAGGCATCAATTCTTTTTCTAAAAAGATACAGTTACAAGTTTTAAAAGCTAAGTATATTGATATAATCTTCCTATGTGAAACTCTTTTAAATGAGCACTCTAGCTTCTATCTCCATATACTTCTATCGATATACAGAAGAGATAGGGCTACCACAGGAGGAGGAGTTGCTATTGCAGTTAAAAATAAATTTAAAACACAAATATATCCCAATTGTCACTCTTCTGGAATTTAAAATGTATCAGTCGAGCTTTTACTAGCCAAGCCATTTATTTTAACGACAGACGCATCAAACTACGCATTAGGAGCAGTGCCATCGCAAGGAGAAATTGGAAAAGATTTACCAATATAATATGCAAGTAAATCATTACAGAAGCACGATTTAAACAAACCTGCAATAGAAAATGAATTATTAGCTATTCATTGGGGAATCAACTTCTTTCGACCATATTTATATGAAAGAAAATTCTTTGTGGTTACTGACCATAGGCCAATAGTATCTCTATTTTCACACAAATATTCATCATCAAAAATGACCAGAATTCGATTAAACTTATGGGATTACGATTTTGAAATAATATATAAAAAAGGTAAAATGAATACCAATGCAGATGCTTTATCAAGAACCCAGATTGACTCAGATATTTTAAAACAAATGATACCATTACACATTGATGAAAATGCCAAAAGACCCCTAGTTATAACAAGGGGGATGTCAAATAAAGTACAAGACACATCAAATAACGAAGATAAATAAGGAAAATGATATGAATAATAAAAATTTAAGAATATGGGAATGTATAAATGATGTTAAGAATATGATGAAATTAAAATTTAATATAGAAAGAAATGCTAAAAATACAAAAATAAACATTGAAAATAATAATGTATGTTAAGGCAAAAAACATTTAAAAGCACTTCTTGCTTAATTTAGTGGCCTTGTTTCAGGTTATTGAACTTCTTGCTGATTATTAAAATTGCTGACATAATTCCAGACAGAACTTAAACCCAAAAATAGCATATGGTAATAAACTGCTTCATAAGCATATTTTATTTAACATAAATTATAATTTTTATTTTTAAGTTCAGTTACAATTTATTATCAAGTGAAAACAGTTGTAATTCATTAGCAAGTGTAAATGTTTTAGTTTAAGTGAAAAGAAAAAAATAAATAAATGTTTTTTTTTTATAAAAAAACAAATTATAAAATGTTAATTGGCGCCCAACGTTAAAGGGTTCCTATCAAAAGCACCCCATAGGCTGCAAATACAAGGACACCGGTAAGACAAAGCACCCCATAGGCTGCGGACTTAAGTAAAAGCAAAGAAAATAAAGTATATAGAATGTGCATTTCAACATATTTTGGAATATTTTTCAAAAATATTTCACGACGCGGGGGGAAAGATAGAAGGGAAGGTTACAGAAACCAAGAGCGTAACAATGCGTTGTTCTCATCGTGCGTTTTTGTTGTTTGACCACTTTTTTATTTATTTTTCTGGTGTTAAAAACAGACGTCGCACCAATGTCCCTCAGGGTAAGAACATCTTCGGCTTTTTACACACATCAGTGTTGCAAAATTGGAATTTTGAAATGGTACTAAACTATAACTGAAAGAGTACTTTTTTGCATCAAATAGTACTTTTATAACTCTTCAATCAGGATTATGACCTAATTTCTCACGCCACTTATTTTGTGTATGTTAATTTTATATATGAGGTTCGGGACCTACTGTTTAAGGTCGACTCCGAACGAGGGATTTTTGAGAAATTTTCATGGCAATTTTATTTACTCTCAGAGTTTTTGCCAGGAATCTGCTGAGAGGAAGACGCCGAAGAAATATTTCTGTTTTGTTGAAAACGTCTAATAAGCCAACACACTACCTACTAGACCGCGGTGAATTTACTTATTGGCGCTGCTAGATCTTCTGATGAAGTGCCTTGTTGATGTTACCCTATATTGAAGATCAAAAGTTTTCTGAATGGATTATTTATTTATTTATTTATTTATTTATTTATTTATTTATTTATTTATTTATTTATTTATTTATTTATTTATTTATTTTGTAGCATAGCACATACAACAAGAAATTAGTCTTTTAAATTACAGTATGTATTATGTGGAGTAATCCACTTAACTTTTTTATTTCTTAAATTTGAAAAGTGAGAAACTCATGACAAATAGATTGTTTCTACATACATATGTACATACATAATAATACGTCATTACAATCTTTCAGTTAGGATTACGCCCTAGCTTCTACCACCACTTATGTTGTGTGTGTTAGTTGTTTGTATTCTGCTGTATTTTAACCGATGAGGATTGGCCTTTGCTCGTTCCCTTGCTTATACAGAACGCAGTGTATAACACTGCCTTCAACAAAGACGTTGAATGTGCTTCTTTAGCCTGCATTACGACCAAGCTTCTCACACCACCCAAGTTGTGTCCGTTAATTTTTATCCATAAGTGGTGGGAACTACTGTTTAAAGTTGACTTCAAACGACAGATTTTTTTTGAGAAACTTTCCTTGAAAATCTTATTTGCTCTCAGAGTTTTTCACGAAGACTTTTGAGAGGAAATCGTCGAGATGTCTAATCATTACAAACTTTTAATCAGGATTATAAAGTTTATGCAAGTGTAGCTTAACAGTTTAACATGGATTATGAACTACAGATTTTATTTACTCCCAGAGTTGTTTCCAGAAGGTCAAGAAAGGCAAATTCAAAGACTCCTGAATGTAATGCATTGTCTCTAATAGATGATTCACCGTGTTTAATTTTAGTCAAACGTCGATGGAACGTTCGTTTTTAGCATTTGAAGAGCAGTGCAAGTGCTTACCGATATAACAATACTGTTCTGCAAGCGTTTTAATTGCGTTTCGTATTCTAAAAATGAAGGAATGTTCCGTGAACGTTTGACTAACCGGAGCTAAAGCCTGATTCTACCTTTAGCATTAACATGTTGCTAATGCATTAATTGTTAAAAAGCGCAAGACATAAAACTTGAAATAATAAAAAAGTACTGAAAACGACGAGGGGGTACTGCGGTATTTTTGAAATGAAAAAGTACTGAAAAAAGTACCAAAGTACTGAATTTTTCAACACTGACACACATAGAACATGAACATAAAGAATGTTCGTTAAAAAGAGCGCAAAAATCTTCTCAGCTTTTAAAGAATAATGCCTTGGTTACCCAAGCGCAAGAATCGTAAAATCGTAACGTACGTAGCCTTAAAAACGTTTGTGTAGTTATAGAAACGTTCAAAACGGGACATATGTCAACGAAGAATGTAAATAAAAACAAAACAGAACGCAAGGCAACACACAAACAAACACAGCACAATGCAAAGGAATTGGTATACAGACTCATCATCAGAGTTGCCGTTTTTTGTTCAATGTGTAGATTATTCGGGATTTGGTTATTATTTTTCTTATAAAAATAGCTTTTGTTTTGTTTGTTAAAATTAATTAATTAGTAAGACTATAATTTTATTTTGTTATTTTTTGTTTCTTTTTTCTCAGTTATAATTAAATTTGAAAAAAATAAAATAAAAAAACTGCGAATTTAATTTTGGTCATATTTTTCCTTATTTGGTGATTTTTTCACAACTGTTGGTTACAATATTTTTTTTTTCTTGGCATCAGTGCTCTCTCTCTCTCATGTTCTCTCTCTTATGTTCAAATGTCACGTAAAAACGTGGGAGAATTCTGTTTTATACAGATCGTTCCGTTTTGCTAACGAGAGAGAACGTTTCGGTAATCGTTTACATTGTTCTCCATATGCTAAAAAGAGAACGTTTTGTACGGTACGTTACGTTACGTGTGGGTAACTCCAGCATAAGGTTCATGTCGCTTTTTTCTGATTTCAATTATACACCCAAAGAAATATCACAGTAGTATTTACTAATATCAATGAGAAATGATTTCGATTTTTGGAAGAATACTTGCCAAGTTAAATATCGTGTCTTTAGGGATTTAATGCAGTACAATTTTTCCATATTTTCCGATCACATATACATATCATTGGGTTAATAAGTAGACTTGAAATTATTACTAACAATTTTCCTCTAGGTTAACACATGCCAATGGTTATGGATTAGTGAGTGAGAGAGAGAAAATAAGTTGAGAGAATTTATTTATTTACAGCCATATAAAAGTGTTAGTAATATACTCTTTTTTTACTTTCATTTCATCAACATACATATGTAAAGCTGTCTATTTTTGGCTTAATAATTTTAGATAAATAAAAACAAAATAAAAAATCGATTTTATTATTAAAAGAACATGAAGCTATCCATATTTGGCTTAAAAATTAGGCCATGTTTTTTAGATAAATAAAAAGAATAAAAACCCATTTTTTATTAAAAGAAAAAAAACGAGCATTACAAAGCATTTAAAAAAAATATACTATGGGACAAAATAAAATACGCCCAGCTAATGACATAGAACATTTTTAACACAAAATATTCTTCGAGTGTTATTCTGAAATAAAATGATGAAGCATCTGCAGCACATGTATTCTTGTCGCAGTCTGATCGACAACTAAATCAAAAAACAAGAATACATACACATGTACATACGTACGATGAGAGCAACACATTATTACTCTCTTTGTTTGTGTTCATTTTCCTTCTGTCTTCCTCTCCCCTCACCCAGAAATGATTTAAAAAAAAAATTAGGTGAGAGCGGGTCGTGATGTTGCGACCCGCCATAAGAAATTTTACTTCTACATGATGCGCATTCTTTATATCCATATTCTTTGGTAAAAGGCACCTCATAAGCTGATAATAGGCGATCACCTGTAAAACAAGGACGTTTAACTCAGTGTGAGACGCGGGTACCCTAGTAAAAAGGTAGAAAAGGAACAATACTCCCTACCAGCTCCATGAGGATGATGATTTATGTAAGCATAGGTTTAAGACTAAATTTTTAAGAAGAATATTTATTAATTAAAAAAAATATATTTTTACTAAAAGTGCTAAAAATCAAAAGTTTAAAAAAAGAGAAAAGTGCAAAACTTAAAGAATACAAAATTATTTAAGTAAATACATTTTTTATGAAGTAATTAGAAAAAATTTAAATTAAGGAGGAAAAAAGGAATTAAAATTAAATTTAAAAAAAAAACATTTTTTATATAATCTCTTTATCAGTGAAATTTAAATTACATAAAGAATACAAAGAAATTTATGAAAAACAATACTATATTGAAGTACATATTAAGAAGTGTATTAAAAAAATTCTTTTAAATAATAGAACAAAAGAACAAAAACCCCGAATAAAACGTACTAACAATAAAAATAACCGAAAGTTTAAAAGAAGATAATTTTTTAGTGATAGGATACAGCGTTTTTAGTCGAGTCATAACTTTACTACTTTTCAGTGTTACTAATTATGTCGAATCCGAACAACTTGATTAGGCCTGCGGTCTTAAATAACGCAAACATTCCGAATCCGGCACCCGTAGTTGAAGGAAATAGGGAAAGTGAAGACGAAAGGATAGCTAGAATTTGCGCACAACAGTGCCAATTAGCAATTAGACAAATTATGAATTCAGACGCAAACATGGGAGGTGTAGATCAAGTTATAGAGGACAGGTACAGGAATAACTTAGCAGATTTAGATAAGGTTCCCGACGTTATAAAGAACTTGAGGGAATTCTCCGGTAATCCATCAGGGTTTAGCTCTTGGAAAAAGAGCGTAGATAGAATACTTGGACTGTACGACTCTCTGAAAGGGACTCCTAAATACTTTGCAATAATCAATACAATTGGAGTCATATAATACTCCTTTAAACTGGAACTGTATTAGGAAATGTCTGGCATTACACTATACAGACAAAAGGGATTTGACTACTTTAGAATACCAGATGAGCACATTAACACAGGGTAACAGCAAAGTTCAGGACTTCTATCAGGAGGTTTACTCCTATCTCTCTCTAATTAGTAATAAATTATCTTGCATGGATATTGGTAAAGAAGCGCTCGATCTTCTGGCACAGACCTATAGCGATAAGGCCTTAGATGTCTTCATTAGAGGTCTAAGAATCAATATGTCAATGCATCTTGGTATGAAAGAACCAAAGGATCTCCCTCAGGCACTCCATTTGTGCCTTAAAATGGAAAATCAATTCGTGAGGTTACAATTTTTGAGCTCGGAGTTCGATCGTGGCCGTGATGAGAGTCAGTCGCATTACGGAGAAAAAGTCGAATATTATAAGTTCTTTTCCTATTTTTACTTCTTTAAAAAAAAGTGATAATATTTTGTTTTTGCATCAGTGGTGAAAAAGAAAAAAACCGGTTTTAAAAAGTTTAAAACATTTGTGTTATGAGCGAGCTTAAGGCTTCAGACTCAGTGAACAATAATAATAATAATTCAACCAACAAAATCAACATAGAGAATGTGAAAAAAAGAAAAAACGAAAGAATTGATCAATCAGCATCCAAACATTATAAAAACAATTATTATCAAGTGCTAGACACTGAAAATGATACTGTATGTGATGGTGAACTACTGAAAAAATTTGAAGATCATGTTAAAAACAATAAAAAAAAATCGCAACAGCATAACTTAGCACGAGCTGCAATGCCTGAAAGACAAAAAATAAATGAAAAAAATATTTCTGTACCAGCAATTAACAATAATACAACAATTAATTCTGAAAAAAATAAAAACAAAAAAATTCCTCCTATTAACATAATTGATATAGAGTCTAAAGAATTAATAGAATTTATAAAAAATGCTTTAAAAATAAAAGACTTCAAAATTAAAGAATTTAGAAATAAAAAAACTCTTTATATGAATTCTTTAGATGACTTTTCAAGAGTGAAGGCATATCTGATTAAAACAAATTCAAATTTCTTCACATTTACTCCAAAAGTGAACAAAACAAAGTCATATTTGCTAAAGGGTTTAGACTCCGATATAAAAGCAGACGATATTTTGAATGAACTTTGCCATTATCAAACTGAAGATTTACAATTTGTTAAAGTTAGTCAATTTACAACGAAAAATTCTATAAAGAAAGGGTACAACTTGCTTTTCTTTTTAGTACAAATCACACCAGAAAGTAGTGTAAACGAGTTAAAAAAGATTAAAACAATTTTTTATCGCATGATAAAATGGGAAAAAGTAAAAAGAGAAGAGATTCCCCAGTGCCGCAATTGTCAAGGCTTTTTCCACTGCGCGGCAAACTGCTACTTACCTTCAAAATGCGTTAAATGCAACGACGATCATAAAAGAGGTGAATGTAAATTAACAAATGTAGTGGAAGAAGAAAGAGATAAATTGTACTGCGTGCTTTGCAACAAATACGGTCATCCAGCCTCGTATAAAGGCTGTGAAAAATATAAGCAACTGCAACAAAAACTTAGACTTAAGCAAAGATCATTAATAGAAAATAAAAATAATGCTACTAATGTAAATTCTTTTTATAGCCCAAATGTAAGTTTTGCTAATGTTTTAAAAGTAAACAATAATAATAATATGAATTCGTATTTAGATAATAACACCTTTATATTAGAATTAAAAAATATGATGTTAAATCTAAATAATCAAGTGGCAAATCTCCAAAAACAATTAAACCTACAAGCATCACGTATAGATGCTATTTTTTCCATGGTAGGAGTGTAAAAAATGGATAATCATTCTTACTAAAAAACCTCAAAATAATTCATATTAATGTGAATTCTTTAATATCGTTAAGTAGAAGGTTTGATCTTCAAAAATTTCTTGAAGAACACAATCCTAATGTTGTACTCTTAAATGAAACAAAACTCAACCCGAGACATAAGCTTACATTTTTTAACTATGTTATGATAAGAAAAGATAGACCAGGTGCAACAAGAGGAGTTGGTACAGCCATTTTGATTAAAAGTAACATAAAGTACACCATATGTACAAACAAAACAATTAATTCAATTCAGATTTTAGAAAGTTGTATAGTGCGTATACCTATGGCTGAAAATAAAAATATTGTAATTATTTCTGCTTATTATCCTTCGGGAAATAATGACACAAGTTTTAGTTCCGAATTTAGTAACCTTTTCCAAGCATTAGATTTACACAACATCAACAATTACTATATATTAGCGGGAGATTTAAATTGCCGTCATAGAGATTGGAGTTACCCTACTGATAATATTAAAGGGAAGAAATTAAAAGACTGGTTAGTTGATAATGAGATAGACTATAGATGCAAATTGTACGCTTCACAAAAGGCCTTTACATCCCAAATCAAATTCATATATAGACGTATGTATAGCTGATTAGAGGTTACACATAATTACTAAAAACAGCACACTAAACTGTCTAGAAACTTTAGACTATGACAGTGACCACCAAGCATTGCAAATATGTGCGTATATGAATAACGAATATGACCTTTTTTCTTTTATTGAGGAACCTCAGAATGTAACATATGATTATAAGAGAAAGGACTGGAAAAAATTCAGGTATAAAATCATTCAAAAATTGGACAATAATACACTTATTCCAAAAAATCGAAATCTTTCTAACTCTGAGATAGATAATTATATTGACAAATTAAATAATTTAATTGTAAATGCTATTGAAAAGGTAACTCCTAAGACTAAGAAAGTCGACTATTTTAAGAAAACTAAAAGCCCAATAGTGCAGAAACTACATCAAGAAAAAAGTAAAATTTTAACAATAATTAAAAAACATAACAGACTAGAATTCACGTTACCTGAAACTTCATTAAACTTACTTCGATCTCAACTAAAACTAATTAAAAAACTTTTAAAAGAAAACATAATCATATTTTTAAACAAAAATATACAAGATAAACTTTCCCAATTCGATCCAAAAGATTCCAAAAAAATTTTCGAAGAAATAAAAAAAAACTAAAAAAATTAAACCATTACATTTGGACAACATAAAAATTCCACAAAACCTTAAATACTTACTTGATAATGTAGCTATTGATACCAATGTTTTAGAAAAAGACAATTGCAACAATTATATAATTCGTGATCATAATCAAATGCTAGATGCGATTGGTTCTTTTCTACAATCAGTCCATGCCCATAAAGAAATAGGTAGAAATAATAGCACACATTTACAAGTAAATGACAAGTTTAACAGATTTTTAAGAATTAAAAATGATTTCGATAGTAATCCAACTACTATCACACTTTTTAATGCGGAAAAAATGTCTCATAACATTAGTGACTTACAGGCTAATGGATATTTTATAACTAAAGACCAAATGCTATTTATTCTTTCTAAGTTGAGAGCCAAATTATCGTCAGGAAACGATGGTATTCCTAATATTGTTCTAAAAAACATACCTGAAATTTTGATTTTGGAATATTGTTCTCTTTTTAATAATATGTTAAACAATTCGTATTTTCCCGATACATGGAAAAATGCAAAAGTTATTCTTTTACCGAAAAAGGACAAAAATTTGTCGGATCCAAGAAATCTACGTGCTATAAGCTTACTGCCTAACATCAGTAAAATTTTTGAAATATGCATTAATAACAATATAAATAAATTTTGTTATGAAAATGGAAAAGTAGATGAAAAACAATTTGGTTTTAAATTTAAGCAATGCAATACACCTTCTCACTTCTAATATTAATTGGAACTGGAACAGAAAATTATGCACAGGAGCGTGTTTAATAGATATGGAAAAAGCTTTCGACCACATTTGGATCCCAGGGTTAATATATAAATTAATAGATCTTGAATTTCCCTTTTATATGATATTGCTTATTTATAATATGATAAGTAATAAATCTTTCAAGGTATATTACCAAAACTACCAAAGTAGAATATCTTTTAACATTGTTAATGGATTACAACAAGGCACGGTAAACTCTCCTACACTATTTAATATTTATATACTGGATTTGATTAAAAAAATAGACAACATTATAGCTTTTGCAGATGATATCATTATACATCATGCTGATGATACTATTGTAAAAATAAACTCTAAACTTCAAGAGTACTTCAATATAGTAGAGCAGTTTTCAGTTAATTGGTTTATAAAGATAAATATTAATATATGCGAAACAATTTTATTCAGACCACCAGTTAATAAATGTAACAATAACATCAAAAGAAATTGGAAATCATTTGGAATTAAATCGAATTTATTTAATGTCAATATATCAAACAAACAAATTGTTAGATATTTAGGAATTCATTTGGATAAATTCCTATATTATAATAATCATGTCATTGAAGCCATAAGTAAAGCACGAAAAGCTTTTTTTATGTACAAACAATTATTTTACTCAAAATATTTAAAGCCTAAAATCAAAATAATTATGTATCAATCGCATATTAGGCCAATCCTCACATATGGGTGTCCGATATGGTTTAATATCGCTCCTTCCTACATGGAAAAAATAAGGGTATTTGAAAGAAAATGCCTGAGAGCTTGCACAGGATTATTTAGATTATCAGACAGCAACTATGTAAAATATATATCTAATAAAAAATTTTATGATATATCAAATATTATAAGAATAGACAATTTTATAATAAGTTTAATTAGAAATTATATTTTATATATGAGGTTCGGGACCTACTGTTTAAGGTCGACTCCGAACGAGGGATTTTTGAGAAATTTTCATGGCAATTTTATTTACTCTCAGAGTTTTTGCCAGGAATCTGCTGAGAGGAAGACGCCGAAGAAATATTTCTGTTTTGTTGAAAACGTCTAATAAGCCAACACACTACCTACTAGACCGCGGTGAATTTACTTATTGGCGCTGCTAGATCTTCTGATGAAGTGCCTTGTTGATGTTACCCTATATTGAAGATCAAAAGTTTTCTGAATGGATTATTTATTTATTTATTTATTTATTTATTTATTTATTTATTTATTTATTTATTTATTTATTTATTTATTTATTTATTTATTTATTTTGTAGCATAGCACATACAACAAGAAATTAGTCTTTTAAATTACAGTATGTATTATGTGGAGTAATCCACTTAACTTTTTTATTTCTTAAATTTGAAAAGTGAGAAACTCATGACAAATAGATTGTTTCTACATACATATGTACATACATAATAATACGTCATTACAATCTTTCAGTTAGGATTACGCCCTAGCTTCTACCACCACTTATGTTGTGTGTGTTAGTTGTTTGTATTCTGCTGTATTTTAACCGATGAGGATTGGCCTTTGCTCGTTCCCTTGCTTATACAGAACGCAGTGTATAACACTGCCTTCAACAAAGACGTTGAATGTGCTTCTTTAGCCTGCATTACGACCAAGCTTCTCACACCACCCAAGTTGTGTCCGTTAATTTTTATCCATAAGTGGTGGGAACTACTGTTTAAAGTTGACTTCAAACGACAGATTTTTTTTGAGAAACTTTCCTTGAAAATCTTATTTGCTCTCAGAGTTTTTCACGAAGACTTTTGAGAGGAAATCGTCGAGATGTCTAATCATTACAAACTTTTAATCAGGATTATAAAGTTTATGCAAGTGTAGCTTAACAGTTTAACATGGATTATGAACTACAGATTTTATTTACTCCCAGAGTTGTTTCCAGAAGGTCAAGAAAGGCAAATTCAAAGACTCCTGAATGTAATGCATTGTCTCTAATAGATGATTCACCGTGTTTAATTTTAGTCAAACGTCGATGGAACGTTCGTTTTTAGCATTTGAAGAGCAGTGCAAGTGCTTACCGATATAACAATACTGTTCTGCAAGCGTTTTAATTGCGTTTCGTATTCTAAAAATGAAGGAATGTTCCGTGAACGTTTGACTAACCGGAGCTAAAGCCTGATTCTACCTTTAGCATTAACATGTTGCTAATGCATTAATTGTTAAAAAGCGCAAGACATAAAACTTGAAATAATAAAAAAGTACTGAAAACGACGAGGGGGTACTGCGGTATTTTTGAAATGAAAAAGTACTGAAAAAAGTACCAAAATACTGAATTTTTCAACACTGACACACATAGAACATGAACATAAAGAATGTTCGTTAAAAAGAGCGCAAAAATCTTCTCAGCTTTTAAAGAATAATGCCTTGGTTACCCAAGCGCAAGAATCGTAAAATCGTAACGTACGTAGCCTTAAAAACGTTTGTGTAGTTATAGAAACGTTCAAAACGGGACATATGTCAACGAAGAATGTAAATAAAAACAAAACAGAACGCAAGGCAACACACAAACAAACACAGCACAATGCAAAGGAATTGGTATACAGACTCATCATCAGAGTTGCCGTTTTTTGTTCAATGTGTAGATTATTCGGGATTTGGTTATTATTTTTCTTATAAAAATAGCTTTTGTTTTGTTTGTTAAAATTAATTAATTAGTAAGACTATAATTTTATTTTGTTATTTTTTGTTTCTTTTTTCTCAGTTATAATTAAATTTGAAAAAAATAAAATAAAAAAACTGCGAATTTAATTTTGGTCATATTTTTCCTTATTTGGTGATTTTTTCACAACTGTTGGTTACAATATTTTTTTTTTCTTGGCAACAGTGCTCTCTCTCTCTCATGTTCTCTCTCTTATGTTCAAATGTCACGTAAAAACGTGGGAGAATTCTGTTTTATACAGATCGTTCCGTTTTGCTAACGAGAGAGAACGTTTCGGTAATCGTTTACATTGTTCTCCATATGCTAAAAAGAGAACGTTTTGTACGGTACGTTACGTTACGTGTGGGTAACTCCAGCATAAGGTTCATGTCGCTTTTTT
The DNA here is from genome assembly GCA_936449025.2 of Sarcophaga subvicina. NCBI lineage: Eukaryota > Metazoa > Arthropoda > Insecta > Diptera > Sarcophagidae > Sarcophaga > Sarcophaga subvicina. The sequence goes on along the minus strand of OW388080.2, from coordinate 44,621,307 downwards.
CTGATTTCAATTATACACCCAAAGAAATATCACAGTAGTATTTACTAATATCAATGAGAAATGATTTCGATTTTTGGAAGAATACTTGCCAAGTTAAATATCGTGTCTTTAGGGATTTAATGCAGTACAATTTTTCCATATTTTCCGATCACATATACATATCATTGGGTTAATAAGTAGACTTGAAATTATTACTAACAATTTTCCTCTAGGTTAACACATGCCAATGGTTATGGATTAGTGAGTGAGAGAGAGAAAATAAGTTGAGAGAATTTATTTATTTACAGCCATATAAAAGTGTTAGTAATATACTCTTTTTTTACTTTCATTTCATCAACATACATATGTAAAGCTGTCTATTTTTGGCTTAATAATTTTAGATAAATAAAAACAAAATAAAAAATCGATTTTATTATTAAAAGAACATGAAGCTATCCATATTTGGCTTAAAAATTAGGCCATGTTTTTTAGATAAATAAAAAGAATAAAAAACCATTTTTTATTAAAAGAAAAAAAAACGAGCATTACAAAGCATTTAAAAAAAATATACTATGGGACAAAATAAAATACGCCCAGCTAATGACATAGAACATTTTTAACACAAAATATTCTTCGAGTGTTATTCTGAAATAAAATGATGAAGCATCTGCAGCACATGTATTCTTGTCGCAGTCTGATCGACAACTAAATCAAAAAACAAGAATACATACACATGTACATACGTACGATGAGAGCAACACATTATTACTCTCTTTGTTTGTGTTCATTTTCCTTCTGTCTTCCTCTCCCCTCACCCAGAAATGATTTAAAAAAAAAATTAGGTGAGAGCGGGTCGTGATGTTGCGACCCGCCATAAGAAATTTTACTTCTACATGATGCGCATTCTTTATATCCATATTCTTTGGTAAAAGGCACCTCATAAGCTGATAATAGGCGATCACCTGTAAAACAAGGACGTTTAACTCAGTGTGAGACGCGGGTACCCTAGTAAAAAGGTAGAAAAGGAACAATACTCCCTACCAGCTCCATGAGGATGATGATTTATGTAAGCATAGGTTTAAGACTAAATTTTTAAGAATATTTATTAATTAAAAAAAATATATTTTTACTAAAAGTGCTAAAAATCAAAAGTTTAAAAAAAGAGAAAAGTGCAAAACTTAAAGAATACAAAATTATTTAAGTAAATACATTTTTTATGAAGTAATTAGAAAAAATTTAAATTAAGGAGGAAAAAAGGAATTAAAATTAAATTTAAAAAAAAAACATTTTTTATATAATCTCTTTATCAGTGAAATTTAAATTACATAAAGAATACAAAGAAATTTATGAAAAACAATACTATATTGAAGTACATATTAAGAAGTGTATTAAAAAAATTCTTTTAAATAATAGAACAAAAGAACAAAAACCCCGAATAAAACGTACTAACAATAAAAATAACCGAAAGTTTAAAAGAAGATAATTTTTTAGTGATAGGATACAGCGTTTTTAGTCGAGTCATAACTTTACTACTTTTCAGTGTTACTAATTATGTCGAATCCGAACAACTTGATTAGGCCTGCGGTCTTAAATAACGCAAACATTCCGAATCCGGCACCCGTAGTTGAAGGAAATAGGGAAAGTGAAGACGAAAGGATAGCTAGAATTTGCGCACAACAGTGCCAATTAGCAATTAGACAAATTATGAATTCAGACGCAAACATGGGAGGTGTAGATCAAGTTATAGAGGACAGGTACAGGAATAACTTAGCAGATTTAGATAAGGTTCCCGACGTTATAAAGAACTTGAGGGAATTCTCCGGTAATCCATCAGGGTTTAGCTCTTGGAAAAAGAGCGTAGATAGAATACTTGGACTGTACGACTCTCTGAAAGGGACTCCTAAATACTTTGCAATAATCAATACAATTGGAGTCATATAATACTCCTTTAAACTGGAACTGTATTAGGAAATGTCTGGCATTACACTATACAGACAAAAGGGATTTGACTACTTTAGAATACCAGATGAGCACATTAACACAGGGTAACAGCAAAGTTCAGGACTTCTATCAGGAGGTTTACTCCTATCTCTCTCTAATTAGTAATAAATTATCTTGCATGGATATTGGTAAAGAAGCGCTCGATCTTCTGGCACAGACCTATAGCGATAAGGCCTTAGATGTCTTCATTAGAGGTCTAAGAATCAATATGTCAATGCATCTTGGTATGAAAGAACCAAAGGATCTCCCTCAGGCACTCCATTTGTGCCTTAAAATGGAAAATCAATTCGTGAGGTTACAATTTTTGAGCTCGGAGTTCGATCGTGGCCGTGATGAGAGTCAGTCGCATTACGGAGAAAAAGTCGAATATTATAAGTTCTTTTCCTATTTTTACTTCTTTAAAAAAAAAGTGATAATATTTTGTTTTTGCATCAGTGGTGAAAAAGAAAAAAACCGGTTTTAAAAAGTTTAAAACATTTGTGTTATGAGCGAGCTTAAGGCTTCAGACTCAGTGAACAATAATAATAATAATTCAACCAACAAAATCAACATAGAGAATGTGAAAAAAAGAAAAAACGAAAGAATTGATCAATCAGCATCCAAACATTATAAAAACAATTATTATCAAGTGCTAGACACTGAAAATGATACTGTATGTGATGGTGAACTACTGAAAAAATTTGAAGATCATGTTAAAAACAATAAAAAAAAATCGCAACAGCATAACTTAGCACGAGCTGCAATGCCTGAAAGACAAAAAATAAATGAAAAAAATATTTCTGTACCAGCAATTAACAATAATACAACAATTAATTCTGAAAAAAATAAAAACAAAAAAATTCCTCCTATTAACATAATTGATATAGAGTCTAAAGAATTAATAGAATTTATAAAAAATGCTTTAAAAATAAAAGACTTCAAAATTAAAGAATTTAGAAATAAAAAAAATCTTTATATGAATTCTTTAGATGACTTTTCAAGAGTGAAGGCATATCTGATTAAAACAAATTCAAATTTCTTCACATTTACTCCAAAAGTGAACAAAACAAAGTCATATTTGCTAAAGGGTTTAGACTCCGATATAAAAGCAGACGATATTTTGAATGAACTTTGCCATTATCAAACTGAAGATTTACAATTTGTTAAAGTTAGTCAATTTACAACGAAAAATTCTATAAAGAAAGGGTACAACTTGCTTTTCTTTTTAGTACAAATCACACCAGAAAGTAGTGTAAACGAGTTAAAAAAGATTAAAACAATTTTTTATCGCATGATAAAATGGGAAAAAGTAAAAAGAGAAGAGATTCCCCAGTGCCGCAATTGTCAAGGCTTTTTCCACTGCGCGGCAAACTGCTACTTACCTTCAAAATGCGTTAAATGCAACGACGATCATAAAAGAGGTGAATGTAAATTAACAAATGTAGTGGAAGAAGAAAGAGATAAATTGTACTGCGTGCTTTGCAACAAATACGGTCATCCAGCCTCGTATAAAGGCTGTGAAAAATATAAGCAACTGCAACAAAAACTTAGACTTAAGCAAAGATCATTAATAGAAAATAAAAATAATGCTACTAATGTAAATTCTTTTTATAGCCCAAATGTAAGTTTTGCTAATGTTTTAAAAGTAAACAATAATAATAATATGAATTCGTATTTAGATAATAACACCTTTATATTAGAATTAAAAAATATGATGTTAAATCTAAATAATCAAGTGGCAAATCTCCAAAAACAATTAAACCTACAAGCATCACGTATAGATGCTATTTTTTCCATGGTAGGAGTGTAAAAAATGGATAATCATTCTTACTAAAAAACCTCAAAATAATTCATATTAATGTGAATTCTTTAATATCGTTAAGTAGAAGGTTTGATCTTCAAAAATTTCTTGAAGAACACAATCCTAATGTTGTACTCTTAAATGAAACAAAACTCAACCCGAGACATAAGCTTACATTTTTTAACTATGTTATGATAAGAAAAGATAGACCAGGTGCAACAAGAGGAGTTGGTACAGCCATTTTGATTAAAAGTAACATAAAGTACACCATATGTACAAACAAAACAATTAATTCAATTCAGATTTTAGAAAGTTGTATAGTGCGTATACCTATGGCTGAAAATAAAAATATTGTAATTATTTCTGCTTATTATCCTTCGGGAAATAATGACACAAGTTTTAGTTCCGAATTTAGTAACCTTTTCCAAGCATTAGATTTACACAACATCAACAATTACTATATATTAGCGGGAGATTTAAATTGCCGTCATAGAGATTGGAGTTACCCTACTGATAATATTAAAGGGAAGAAATTAAAAGACTGGTTAGTTGATAATGAGATAGACTATAGATGCAAATTGTACGCTTCACAAAAGGCCTTTACATCCCAAATCAAATTCATATATAGACGTATGTATAGCTGATTAGAGGTTACACATAATTACTAAAAACAGCACACTAAACTGTCTAGAAACTTTAGACTATGACAGTGACCACCAAGCATTGCAAATATGTGCGTATATGAATAACGAATATGACCTTTTTTCTTTTATTGAGGAACCTCAGAATGTAACATATGATTATAAGAGAAAGGACTGGAAAAAATTCAGGTATAAAATCATTCAAAAATTGGACAATAATACACTTATTCCAAAAAATCGAAATCTTTCTAACTCTGAGATAGATAATTATATTGACAAATTAAATAATTTAATTGTAAATGCTATTGAAAAGGTAACTCCTAAGACTAAGAAAGTCGACTATTTTAAGAAAACTAAAAGCCCAATAGTGCAGAAACTACATCAAGAAAAAAGTAAAATTTTAACAATAATTAAAAAACATAACAGACTAGAATTCACGTTACCTGAAACTTCATTAAACTTACTTCGATCTCAACTAAAACTAATTAAAAAACTTTTAAAAGAAAACATAATCATATTTTTAAACAAAAATATACAAGATAAACTTTCCCAATTCGATCCAAAAGATTCCAAAAAAATTTTCGAAGAAATAAAAAAAAACTAAAAAAATTAAACCATTACATTTGGACAACATAAAAATTCCACAAAACCTTAAATACTTACTTGATAATGTAGCTATTGATACCAATGTTTTAGAAAAAGACAATTGCAACAATTATATAATTCGTGATCATAATCAAATGCTAGATGCGATTGGTTCTTTTCTACAATCAGTCCATGCCCATAAAGAAATAGGTAGAAATAATAGCACACATTTACAAGTAAATGACAAGTTTAACAGATTTTTAAGAATTAAAAATGATTTCGATAGTAATCCAACTACTATCACACTTTTTAATGCGGAAAAAATGTCTCATAACATTAGTGACTTACAGGCTAATGGATATTTTATAACTAAAGACCAAATGCTATTTATTCTTTCTAAGTTGAGAGCCAAATTATCGTCAGGAAACGATGGTATTCCTAATATTGTTCTAAAAAACATACCTGAAATTTTGATTTTGGAATATTGTTCTCTTTTTAATAATATGTTAAACAATTCGTATTTTCCCGATACATGGAAAAATGCAAAAGTTATTCTTTTACCGAAAAAGGACAAAAATTTGTCGGATCCAAGAAATCTACGTGCTATAAGCTTACTGCCTAACATCAGTAAAATTTTTGAAATATGCATTAATAACAATATAAATAAATTTTGTTATGAAAATGGAAAAGTAGATGAAAAACAATTTGGTTTTAAATTTAAGCAATGCAATACACCTTCTCACTTCTAATATTAATTGGAACTGGAACAGAAAATTATGCACAGGAGCGTGTTTAATAGATATGGAAAAAGCTTTCGACCACATTTGGATCCCAGGGTTAATATATAAATTAATAGATCTTGAATTTCCCTTTTATATGATATTGCTTATTTATAATATGATAAGTAATAAATCTTTCAAGGTATATTACCAAAACTACCAAAGTAGAATATCTTTTAACATTGTTAATGGATTACAACAAGGCACGGTAAACTCTCCTACACTATTTAATATTTATATACTGGATTTGATTAAAAAATAGACAACATTATAGCTTTTGCAGATGATATCATTATACATCATGCTGATGATACTATTGTAAAAATAAACTCTAAACTTCAAGAGTACTTCAATATAGTAGAGCAGTTTTCAGTTAATTGGTTTATAAAGATAAATATTAATATATGCGAAACAATTTTATTCAGACCACCAGTTAATAAATGTAACAATAACATCAAAAGAAATTGGAAATCATTTGGAATTAAATCGAATTTATTTAATGTCAATATATCAAACAAACAAATTGTTAGATATTTAGGAATTCATTTGGATAAATTCCTATATTATAATAATCATGTCATTGAAGCCATAAGTAAAGCACGAAAAGCTTTTTTTATGTACAAACAATTATTTTACTCAAAATATTTAAAGCCTAAAATCAAAATAATTATGTATCAATCGCATATTAGGCCAATCCTCACATATGGGTGTCCGATATGGTTTAATATCGCTCCTTCCTACATGGAAAAAATAAGGGTATTTGAAAGAAAATGCCTGAGAGCTTGCACAGGATTATTTAGATTATCAGACAGCAACTATGTAAAATATATATCTAATAAAAAATTTTATGATATATCAAATATTATAAGAATAGACAATTTTATAATAAGTTTAATTAGAAATTATATTTTGAGATGTATTTCATGTAATGAAAATAATTTGATTATGGCACCGTATTATACAAATTTCAATTATATATCTAATGCTCTACAAAATGGTTTCGGTCCTCCCGAATCATTTTTGTTATTAGACAGGCTAAAGATAATTCAAGACAACAATGATATTCCAATTTTTTATCACAATTATAGACGTGCCAATGTCAAAGCTGTGGACTGCAATAATTTATCAAATTTCTGTAACAGGTATGATAGAAGTATATCGAATAAAGATTCTCTTATATTACAAAGAACAAAAACCAAAAAGTTTTGGTGGATAATGGAGTAGTAAAATATAAAACCCCTTTTTTATCTTTAAGACTTTTTTTTTAAATATTGTGTTATATATAAGTAATGTTTTTCTTCACATTTTTCATTACAAATATAAATATAATTTTATATTTTTTTAATATATATAAATTTATTGTATTTGCAAATCAAAATTAATATTATAGCCATAATACTCGAGAGCTCGTTTCTGGGACTTTGTATATATGTAAATATGTATTATACTAGAGTTTATTATAGTAAGAAAATTGTTATATATTGTAAATAAATAAACATAAACAAAAAAAAAACAATTTGTGAGCTCTCAAAAGACTAATACCAACAAAACTATATCTCTACCACCAAATAGAATGCAATACCAGAACAAACATCAGGATAATTTTTATACACAATTGGCGCACATGCCACAAACTTCTCATTTTTAAATTTAAATCAATACCTCCAAGAAGATATTATAACCCTAATCAAATGTCAATGGCACAAGCATATTCAAACCCAAACTTCATGCCACCTAGGCCAAGCGCACCAAAACCACAACCAAGTCCTGAACCTATGGACGTAGACTCTTCAACAAAAACAAAGGCTGTGAACTAAATGAATAGGCCAAGCCAAAATAATCAATTTTTTGGTAAAAGACCACCCGTCCAATCGGAACAATTCCGAGGACCACCAAAAATGCAAAGAAATTTCCATTTGCAAACAGAACAAAGTAATTATGAGGAACAAATATCATGATGAGTACCTCGAAAACCAAACGGACAGACACGAAATCGATAATCAATTTGAAACACAAGAATTCGTAAACATACATTTTTTAGGCTAACGAATTCGTCCCTACCCTATTTTGAGTGCAGGACGAATACCGGACAGATACTAAACTTTCTCATTGACACAGGTTCGAACAAAAATTACATCCAGCCTAGCCTTGTGAAAAATCCCTTACCTAACCAGAATAATTTCTATGCAAGCTCATTAGGTGGACAAAATGAAATTACCCACCGTACTTTCGTAAATCTTTTCGGCAAACACGCCGATAAAATCAAATTTTTTCTATTATAATCCTTCCATGGCATCTTAGGAAACGATAGTTTAAAAGAACTATCAGCAATTATTTACCTGGCAGATAATTGTATGCTTGTCAATAAAAAACTTAAAGTCAAAATAAAGCAGAAAATCTCACAATCGGTTAATAATATTAGTATCAGGACTGACCACATGACAGTAGCACAAAAAAAACAGGTTAAAAGAAACTGTCGAACGACACAAAACCTTATTTAGTGAACCAGACGAGAACCTTACTTACACCACAGCTGTAGTTACAGACATCCAGACTAAAACTGACGATCCCATTTACTCCAGATATTATCCCTATCCTGTATAATTAAAAGATGCAGTCGAAAACCAAATACAAGACCTTTTGAAGCAAGTATCATTCGTCCTTTGCGGTCGCCATATAATTCACCCATTTGGGTTGTTCCTAAAGAAGCCGATGCATCCGGCAAGAAAAAGTACAGAATAGTAATTGATTATAGAAAGTTAAATGAACAAACTTTACCGGGCAGATATCTAATCCCAGAGATAAATGATGTTCTCCCACAACTGGGACAAAACAAATTTTTCTCAGTACTGGATTTAAAAAGCGGGTTCCTTCAAAAACCGCTTAGAGAAGCTGACAGACAAAAGACGGCATTCTCGGTCAATAATGGTAAATACGAGTTTACCGGATTACCGTTCGGATTGAAGAATGCGCCTTCCATATTTCAGCGGACTTTAGACGACATACTCAGAAAATGGATAGGAAAAATTTATTTCGTCTATATGGACGATATTATTATATTTTCCAAGGATGAAGAAGAACACTTCAAAAACATAGATAACATTTTTAAAACTCTTGACTTTCAAATATGAAAGTTCAGTTGGACAAGTGCGAGTTCTTGAAAAAAGAGGTTGAATTTTTGGGATTTCTCATTCCCGATAAAGGCATAAAAACCAATCCCAAAAAGCTTGAAGCGATTCTTAATTTCCCAAGGCCAAAAACTTTAAAAGACCTAAGATCGTTTTTGGGATTGTCCAATTACTATAGGCGCTTTATCAGGGCCTATGCCAAAATTGCGAAGCCCCTGACAATGCTTTTAAGAGGGGAGGCAGGACGTTCGTCAAAATATACGTCGAAAAAGGTTAAAATTGATTTGAATCAGGAAGCAATAGATGCATTTATGAAACTTAAAACCACATTGACTTCCGATGACGTGATGTTGTCATACCCTGATTTTGATAGAGAAATTACCCTCGCAACAGACGCTTCGAACTACGCACTAGGTGCAGCGCTATCTCAAGACAACAGACCTATTGAATTTCTGTCAAGAACTCTTAGTAAAGCAGAGGAGCATTACGCGACGAATGAAAAGGAGTTACTCGCCATTGTATGGGCATTAAAGTCGCTTAGAAATTACCTCTATGGTTCTGTAAAACTGAAGATTTCTACGGACCATCACGCTTTGAATAATAAAAACTCCAATTTCAAACTTAAACGACCAGATAGTACCAATGTTGTCGCTGACGCTTTGTTAAGACCTTCTCAGGAAAATCCTCAAATAAATACCTTGACTACAACTCAACATAGCGACGAGAGCTCATCTCAACATCTCATACAATTCACAGACGCACCGATTAACGCTTTTAAAAATCAAATAAGAATAACATCCAACGTGGAGGAACAATCAACACATGTTTTTGAAATTGTGTCCCCGACCTATCATAGACATACCATAAATGAACCCAATATTACAGATGAAGTCCTTATTCAACTTTTAAGGAAATACTTAAATCCTTCAGTGACAAATTGTATAAAAACATCTGATGAGATTTTAGGAAAATTGCAGATCTATAAAGATAGCTTTACACAATACAGAGCAAAGTATACTCGAACCATGGTAATAGATTTGAAAAGTGAAGAGGAACAAGAAACGGAAATTATTAATGAGCACAATAGAGCGCATAGAAATAGCAAGGAAAACAAAACACAATTACTAACAAAATTCTATTTTCCTCATATGCATTCTGGGATAAAAAAAATCACTAGTCTCTGCAAAGTATGTAGGGAGAATAAGTACGATAGACACCCTAACAAAATCACGCTTCAGGAAACGCCAATACCGCTATTTCCCTGACAAATTATACACATAGATATTTTTATGACAGAAAGAAAAGCAATTTTAACCGCAATAGATAAGTTTTCCAAATTTGCGCAAGCAAGAATATTGAAGTCTCGATCTGTCGAAGACGTTAAAGAACCTCTAAGGGAGGTCTTACTTTCCTTCGGCATGCCAGAAACAATCGTTATGGATAATGAGAAGTCGTTTAATTCTACATCTATAGTCTTCATGTTAGAAAATCAGTATAATATAAAAGTTTTTAAAATTCCACCGTATAGCAGTAGTGTTAACGGACAGATAGAAAGGTTTCATTCGATGCTGGCGGAAGTTATGCGCTGTTTGAAAGCCGAAAACTCTCAAAACACATTTTCAGAACTATTGCATAAGGCAATCTATGAATACATTAACTCGATACATTCGACTACAAAAAAGAAACCAATAGAATCATTTTTCTTAGGAAGAGTGAGTACTAATCCTCAAGAAATAGAAAAATTTAAGTTAGAAATTATTAAGAGACTTCAGGAAAAGTAGCTAGAGGACATTGATTTTCACAATAGGAAGAGGACCGTACCTAAGACATACGAACCAGGACAAATTATCTACGTTAAAGAAAATAGAAGATTAGGAACAAAACTTAGTAAGAATTACAGAAAAGAAATAGTTAAGGAAAATAAAAATACAACAGTAATTACAGAATCAGGAAAAACAATCCATAAGAATAATGTAAGGAACTAAACAATTTCAATTTCATATTACTTTTCATCGTCGTTTCGGCTGACATCAAAATAATGGACTATACGAACTCGCAAGTTACGACTATGACAACAGGACTAGCAAAATTACAAACTGGGACTTTTAAACTTATTCATATCATTGACGTTAATGAATATCAAGAATTGAGAGACAATTTGCAGGAAACATTAATACAAAATGTCGATAAATCACATTTTCTTTATTCCTTTTTAAACCATCAATTAACAAAGTTACAGGACTACTTATACAGACTAAAAACTAGAACCAAGAGGTCTTTAAATTTTTTGGGTACAGCGTGGAAATGGTTCGCTGGAAGCCCAGACCACGACGACTTTGAAATTTTGGAGAAAGACAAATAAAATGTTGAGAAATAATAATAGACAAGTTGTTATAAATAGACTATCAATCGAAAATATTAAAGAATTAACTAGAGTAACAAACGAAATACTAAATCATGAAAAATAATAACAATAACTGCTCAAGAGAACTTGCGATAACAGCACTAAAATATAAATTAGATATAATAAAAGAAGAAATTGTTAATATTCAGTATGCCATTCACTGGGGAAAAATTGGAGTAATAAACTCATTTATACTATCCTATACAGAAATATATATAGTTAAAAATATAATAAATAAGGATGCAATACCCTTTGTAAACCTAGAACAAGCATATGAATTTGCCGAAGTAAAAATTGCATCTAACAATGATTCTATAGCTTATGTTATTAGTATACCAATGACAAATGTTAATTCTTGTAATGAACTATTAATAAAACCCATTAAATATGAGAGATATATACCTAAAATTATTTATGATAAAATTTTAACATGCGATAATGTAATATTTGGAGTAAAAAATACATGTAAAAGTTATAATAATATTACTATATGCAATAGAAAAAATTTAGCAAACTTGGACTTGTACAGCAAATTTAATTAGAAGCAAGTCAGCAAATTGCAGTTTAATAGATAATCGGAATACACCCACAGTAAATGAAATTTCACCTGGAACAATTCTTTTAAATAAATTTAATGGAACAATATTTGTTAACGGAGAACCACAAAATCTAACAGGTACTGTCGCTGGCTGCGACCTGAGCCTATAAGTTGAGGACAGCGAATTTAACAAGTCCCAAATAAATGCACCACAAATTGTTTAAATTATGTTACATATATTTGAGCAACCGTTTATTTCTAATAAAAAATATTAAATTATTACAAATAACTTATAAGTAAATTAAGCGACTTACCGCAGTCTTTATCCCCAACAATCTAAATTTTATAATTAGAGCCAGTAGTTACTAAGCCTATAATTTCTGTTTGCTTATGTACTTCTACAACAGTTCATTTCCAAATAAATAAACTGAACGAAACTGCTGCAGTAGAATATAGGGACAAAGATTGCGTTTAGTTCGTAAACAAATAAGGACAAAAAGGACTGTAAAAGGACAATAACAAAATCCTAACGGACAAATGAACCAAACAACAATGATCATACAATTGGTAAATAAAAACAATTTCAATGAACATTAAGGTAGCTCATAAACAATATTTAAATTAACAAAATTATTCAAATTATATGAAAATAAACAAACAAATTGATGAATTCATGAGCCATTAGGCGACATTCCCACCCCCGTGGATCGGCAACGATTCACCATCTAAATCAAGAACTGCTAGTTTGGAAACTGGGCGTTTAAGTATTCCACTACTTGTTTGGACATCAGCTCTTCGTATTACACCATCACTGCCAGGGAACACATTTATGACACGACCTCTCCTCCAATCTCGACGGTAAACAGCTGGATCGCAAATTAGTACGAGATCACCGGGAGCCACAGGCTTGGTATATTCACACCATTTGGACCGTCTTGTAAGTGTTGGCAAATATTCCACAATCCATCTTTTCCAGAAATGATCCCTTAGCTGTCGAGCAATTCGCCACTGCTTTTTCAATACCACTGGCTTTGTAATTTCAACACCTTCGGGCGTTTGAGCCGTATTTGCAGAACCCAACAAGAAATGATTTGGCGTCAATGGTTCTTCGTCTTCAGGGATGACAGGCAAGTGAGTCAATGGCCGAGAGTTTACGATGTTTTCGGCTTCAATTAAAAAACTTTGCAATGTGTGCTCTTTTGGGGCAATTTCTTTTAGAGTTACTCTTAAAACCTTTTTAACACATTGAACCATTCGCTCCCATATACCACCTTCTGCAGGATTGTGTGGACAATTAAACTGCCATTCAATGCCCTTTGTGGACAACTCATCTTGAATTTTAACCAGATCAAAAACTTCATCAAATCGCTGGGCTTCCTGGTTAACTCCAACAAAATTCTTTCCGTTGTCGCTTCGAATCTTCAACGGGGTCCCACGACGATTTATAAAATTCCGTATACTCAAAATACACGCATCAGTCGAAAGATCATAGACCACTTCTAAATGTACTGCTCTAATTGTGAGACACGTAAACAGTGCAACCCAACGTTTTTCATGACGTCTACCAATAGTCACATTTATTGGGCCAAAATAGTCAACACCAGTATAAGTAAATGGACGGACGTATGGAGTTAGTCTATCTCTTGGAAGTGATCCCATAAAGGGAGTTACTGGAACGGCACGACGAATCTTACAAATGTTGCAATTTGATGCGGTCTTACTCAATAGCTTACGTAGTCGTGGAATCCAGAACCTTTTTCTTACTTCGCCTATGGTAGCCTCAAAATTTTGATGTTTCATCTTGTTATGCACATGGGCTACAAATAGTTGTGAAAAGCGGTGACAGGGTGACAAAATTATAGGGTGCCTGGCATCTAAAGGCAACCAACTCGCAGCATCAATACGACCGCTCACTCGAAGTAAATTATTTTCATCAACATAAGGCGAAAGCGAAAGTAACTCGTTTTCCTTTTTTAAAGAACCACCATATTTTAAAATGTTTATTTCAAGGGCGAAACACTCTTCTTGGGACAGACGACACAGACTAGTTTCAGCAACCCTTAACTCTTCAGCACACAGGCATCTCGAACCTTTATATTTATCATCTTTTCGGCATCGATTTGTAAATCTCAGAACCCAAGCCATTGTTCGTTTAAGCCTGAGAAATGAAGAAAAACGGTTAAAATCTATAACTAAATTTGTACTGACCAGCATGACAAATTTGGGGCGTAGTTCTTCTTCACACAAATCATCAGATTTCGCAAAATTCTTATTCGGCCAATCAGCTTCGTTTTTATACAAAAATTGTGGCCCTTGGAACCAACATGTTTCAATGGAAAAATCAACACCATTTTTAGCTCTTGTAATATCATCGGCAATATTGAGATCTGTAGGCAACCATCTCCAATCAGTCGGGCGTGTTGAATCAAGTATTTCGGCAATTCGATGGGCAACAAATGGTTTGTATCTCCTACTTTCAGAACCAATCCAACTGATGACGGTTGTAGAGTCACTCCAACAAATTCGACGAGAAACTTTAAGTTTATGTTCCTTCACTATAGTGTCCATCAATCGAGTCCCCAAAACGGCGGCTTGTAGTTCTAATCTGGGAATGGTCATACATTTCAATGGGGCACATTTCGACTTGGCAGATATAAATGACACTCCTATTTGTCCATCAGATGTTGTATATCTCCAATAGGCCACTGCACCGAAGGCATCCTCACTGGCGTCAACAAAAACATGCAGCTCTAACTCCAAGGGCAAACCATTTCCAAAATAAAATCGTGGTACCTTTACATGGACAACATTTTTTAGTTCTTGGAGCCAATTATTCCACATCACTTGTAATGACGCGGGCAACATCTCGTCCCAAGGTACACTATGTCTCCAGACTTCTCTCATCAAAAGTTAGGCAGTTATCATAAAATGGCACAAAAATCCAATTGGATCAAAAATGGACATTACGACACATAACAACTCACGCTTTGTGGGACACCTTTTACCATTGATGACGTCAAAATTCACTCGATGGAACTTCAAAACAAATTTGAACGCGTCGTCCTTTGGATCCCATAACATACCAAGTACCTTTTCAGTTGAACCGTCCAACTCATTTAAGCCACCTGAGAAACTGACCTCATGATTTAAACTGCCTTCTAGAGCCAAGACCACCTCTGATGAATTCGAAGTAAAATTACGCATTTCAAAACCAGCAGCTTTATGTATTTCACGAACTTGTAAGGCAATTGCGATGGCTTTTGATGAGCTATCAAAACTATCTACAAAATCATCTACGTAATGATGGTCCAGAATTGACTTCACGGCTCTAGGGAAACGATCTCTATATTCCATTGCATTCGTTTCCTTTACGTAATGGGCAATACAGGGTGAACAGGCAGCTCCAAACGTCATCACAAGCATTTCATACACTTCCGGTGGACCACTATCATCATCTCGATACAAGAACCTCTGCGAACACCTGTCTTCCTCAGCAACAACAACTTGATGAAACATTTCCTTTATATCTCCACATACAGCTACGGAACCGACTCTGAAATTTAACAAAACTGATGGCAACGGTTTGTACTGCTGAGGGCTTTTCAATAACTTTGAATTCAATGAAACACCTTCCACCTTTGCTGCTGCATCAAACACCAAACGAATTTTCCCTGGCTTATTAGGGTTGACAACACCAAAGTGGGGCAAGTACCACGTTCTCGGATGAAATGTATCGACTTCACTCAATGATAATTTGCGTACATAGTTCTTTTTTAAATATTCACTCATTATTTGTTTATAGGCCGCACCAAAATCAGGATTATTTTTCATTCTTCTTTCCAGTCCAAAAAATCGATTGAGGGCCATAGAATAGCTATCCGGCAGGACTATGTCATCATTACACCATAGTAGTCTGGATTCAAATCTTCCGGCAACCCTCTTCGTCGAATTTCTCAATATCTCACGTGCTCGCAAATCATCCCTTGACTCAATCACCGGTAGAGCTTTAACGCCAAAATTTTCCGTTTCAAAATAACTTGTCACCAAATTATTCAAATTATCCAACTGTGTTGTCAGCAAACAAGTTTGTGTTCCAGGTCGACCTCCTTTCACGTTTCCAAAAACAACCCATCCAAGAGGCGTATTGGCAGCATATGGACCAGCATCTTCCAAAGAGACTATTTCATCAGGCAATCCTAAATGGCAATGGTCTAAACCAATTAGTACCTTTGGAGCCACACATTCATATGAGCTTAAAGGCACACCACGATTCTTTACTAAATCCGCTTTAAAAGTCTGACTAGGCAACTTCAAATTCGAGACACCATACACATTTTTCAAAGCATATTTCCTCTTCTTAAAAACGCCGCTCACGTGAAGATCCACCACCATAACTGGTTCTTGTACCGATTTACCACCATACCAACTCAAATTCAATTGACTTTGTCGACCTTGTAAACCAAGCTGTCGCACTAAAGAGCTATCCACCATCGTGACTGAAGAACCTTCATCTAGGAGCGCATAAGTTTCAATAGCACAATTTGGTCCATAAAGAACCACTGGGAGCACTCTGAACAGCAAGTCACTTTTTTCACAAGCACTGGAAACACAACTTAGCACTGGCTCGACTGTTGGAACACTCTCTGTAGGGGACACATTTTCAGGTCTTTGACTTGGTACGTTAGGCTTAATTTCATGCAATAATTTATTGTGGTTTCTTTGGCACTTTTCCATGGGACACTGCTTACGCCGACGACAATCTTTACTTGAATGGCCACCCCTGAGACACGAAAAGCACAACTTCAATCTCTTCACTTCATTCCATCTATTAGGCACACTCAATTCTAAAAATTTCTTACAATCAAAAATTTTATGTGGGCCAACACAATAAAAACATTTTAACTGCCGTCCTGGGCCATCCGAAGCTTATAAAACCACTTTTCGTTTTGGATCACTGCTAGACCTATAGCTACTTGAACTACTTATTTGCACACTTCTTACCAAATTTGCAACACGCTGGAGCCAGGTACTAAAATCCAAAATAGTCGGCAACTGAGGTAAAAATGAGGCAAACTGGGCCCAATCCAAACGTTTACTCATTGGAAGTTTCTGGACTAACTCCTCCATCAGAGTTGGATTCGACAAATGTTGATGACCATTGGCAGATTCCAAAAATGCTGCTAAATTTCTGACCTTAATGGAATATGGCACCAATTTATCGATCGCGTTTTCAGGTATGGGCTGAACTTCCTTCATCTGTTGCAATTGGCATCGAATAAGCAACTCTGGGCGACCATATTGCAGCTTTAATTGCTCTATAACTGTTGGCACATTATTTTGGTGGATGAGCAACGACTTCACACACTCTCTGGCTTCACCTTTCAAAGCCTTCTGCAATCTCAAACAATTTTCAAAATTATTGTACGAATATGCGGCTGTCGAATGTTCAAGGGCAGACAAAAACATTGGCCAGTCCTCGGGAGTACCACAAAATTCGGGCAGATCATAAAGTTTGCGTTGTACTGGCATGGGCACTGTAGCAGGGGAAACAAAAAGAGGCTGTGATGTCATCAACTGGTCTGACTGACTAACATAGGAATATGGCGTTGGATTCCGGCGATCAACCATGGCTTCAGGGCCACTGCTAATACTCTGGATGACTGGCACATTTTGTCCAATAACACTCGGCATATTTAAATTTTGATTTGCTCTTAAAGCGCGTTGAGCGTTTGCCAACTGGGCTTGCAGGATATCAATCTGTCGTTGTAGGTTCTCATTATCAGATGTAGCTTGTGGTGGCTGGGTTCTCACATCAGGACCGGGCACTAACGTCGGCAGGCTAAGGGGCTCTTCATTTGCTGAACTAAAAATGTTTTGCGTTGATACAGCAGGTGTCGTTTCACAGGGGGCAGTAATGGAGGCACAAGTTGCGGTTATTGTTGTTCCGGGGGCAACAGAGCTTCCATTTGGTGCCGACGGCATTTGAGAAACATTCTCTGTTCCGGCTGGCATGGAACTTTTCGCAATTTGGCTCGTTGCTGTCTGCAAACGAGAGCTTTTTCTAGCAGGCGACCGTTGCATTATGAATCACAAACGTTTCCAAACGCACAAAAATTCACAAATATTTAACAGCAACACACTCCAAATATTTCAAAAAAAATTAATTTATTCCGGCAGGCTTGGGGCTACACAAATTTTAGATCAAAATTTAATTGCTCCGGCAGCCAAGGAACCACACAAATTTCCACAAAAATTAAAAACACTTTGTTCCGGCAAACATAGAACAACTTCACAATTACTTCAATTTGATCCGGCAGCTTGGAACCACAAATCCAATAAAGGCTTATCTTTGTTCCGGCGTCTTGGAACCTCTTCGCTCAAGATGCGAAATAAAATTTGTCGCTGGCTGCGACCTGAGCCTATAAGTTGAGGACAGCGAATTTAACAAGTCCCAAATAAATGCACCACAAATTGTTTAAATTATGTTACATATATTTGAGCAACCGTTTATTTCTAATAAAAAATATTAAATTATTACAAATAACTTATAAGTAAATTAAGCGACTTACCGCAGTCTTTATCCCCAACAATCTAAATTTTATAATTAGAGCCAGTAGTTACTAAGCCTATAATTTCTGTTTGCTTATGTACTTCTACAACAGTTCATTTCCAAATAAATAAACTGAACGAAACTGCTGCAGTAGAATATAGGGACAAAGATTGCGTTTAGTTCGTAAACAAATAAGGACAAAAAGGACTGTAAAAGGACAATAACAAAATCCTAACGGACAAATGAACCAAACAACAATGATCATACAATTGGTAAATAAAAACAATTTCAATGAACATTAAGGTAGCTCATAAACAATATTTAAATTAACAAAATTATTCAAATTATATGAAAATAAACAAACAAATTGATGAATTCATGAGCCATTAGGCGACAGGTACATTTCTGGTGCAATTCCACAATGAATCTATCTCGAACAGCTATAAAGCCATTACCCGCTATTCTGCAACCCAGGAATTCCAGGTTAAACATAGAAGAAGAACTGTCATTAGAAATGGTAAATGAAATGAAGCTCAACAATACAGAAGCCACAGATACCCTCAATTATAAACACAAATTGAATTTGGGAATAAATCTAGGACTATTCATAATAGTATTATTGCCAACAACCATTCTTGGTGTCAAATCAGCTAAATGTAAGAAAAGGAGGAAACCGTTTATCGTATCATCAGTCATCGATAACCACCCACAAGTTCATGTATCCATGCCTGAATTATCGGAACCTAAATTAAAAGAAACCAATGGAATCACAAGGGTCACACAAATTCCTTATTTCTGACCGAGCGAGGACGATCGGTTTTAAGCGGGGAGGTGTTAAGGCAAAAAACATTTAAATGCAATTCTTGCTTAATTTAGTGGCCTTGTTTCAGGTTATTGAACTTCTTGCTGATTATTAAAATTGCTGACATAATTCCAGACAGAACTTAAACCCAAAAATTGCATATGGTAATAAACTGCTTCATAAGTATATTTTATTTAACATAAATTATAATTTTTATTTTTAAGTTCAGTTACAATTTAGTATCAAGTGAAAACAGCTGTAATTCATTAGCAAGTGTAAAATATTTTAGTTTAAGTGAAAAGAAAAATTAAATAAATGTTTTTTTATAAAAAACAAATTATAAAAAAGTTAATTTATATCAGGTGTTGTGTACACAATTAGATAAACGTCGATATGAACGACTGTTAAGATCCAATGTAGATGTATTTGTTTGTCATTCCTGTTCAGATGCTGTTAACAGTAATACTGTTAAAGAAGAACTGCTTGATATAAAAACAAATCTTAACAAACACGATCAGCTGTCTGATAAGCAGGAGTCGTTAAACTTTATGTCAACAAAATTTGATGATATGTTTAAAATTATAAACGAAAATAAGAAAAAGATTCAATTAATTGAAAAAGAAAACAGAAACTTAAAAAATGAAATTGCTGCGTTGAACAATACGGTGAAAATGTTGAGTGACCATCGTGTGCAAAATGATTGCCTGATAAGCGGTATTAAAACTGAGGATAAAGTTAATGCCGTTGACGCTCTATTAAACTTATTGAAAAGTGCTAATGTTGACAGAGATGAATCCAATATAGAAGATGCTTATTTCTTGAAAAAACTAAATCCATCTAATAAAAACCAAACAATGGTCGTGAAATTCAATTCTAAAAAAGCAAAGGCTATACATTGAACATTTTAAATATGCGAAAACATGAAAAACTATTGGTTGCATATCAGTATATACCACTAGAGGAAAATAATACCTGAGTTCAATGGTGATCTCAGCCAATTAAGGCAAAGACACCACAGAAATTAATAAATTTGTTAAATTCGTTCTAGCTACTTAATTAGCAGACAAAGTAAGAAATAAATTGGTCTTTGAAGACACACCGAATTTCTTTGAATCATTTATATATACCCTTAGAAAAGTACTTACACCTAAGAAATCACTTTCCTCCATACATTTTGACTTAGCAAGGCAAGCACAGTGCAATAGTTCGGCAATGCAATATGCCAACAAAATTGAATATCTCATAGCCAGCCTAAATGAATTACAGATCACAGAGTTAGGTTCCCAAAACAGAAAAACTATTATTAAAATGAACGATAATGTGGCGCGCAGCACTATCAAAAATTGTTTAAATAAACCACATCGATCAACAGTATTATCTGCTAGACCTAAGAGTTTAAATGAAGCAATTCAAATAGCCACAGAAATAATGCCACAATCAATAAGTACAAAAAATCATCTAAGTCTGATTAATGGAATTTATGCCGTGAGGCATTGACTCATATTAGCAATGTTACGTTTCCTGTTCCCTGCATAAAAATAAACAAAAAAACTGCATGATCAGTATTTCACTGTCAGTTACGAAAATCTGTAATTGCATTCAATTTACTTAAAATATTTTTACAATATCAAAGCTATCTTTAAATTTAATTTCCAAAAATCTCAGATTTCACACTTAAAATTAAATTCCTTAAAAAGCAGAAAACAATAAAAAAAATTAAGCACACTTTCCTTCCCTAAGCGTTTAACTTTCATATTGCCATTGTATACTATGATTGACGTTATTAACATATCTGTGATACATGTCCTAACAACATTAAACTACGAAATAATCAATAAACATCATGAGTATAATTGTTAACTTTCCGTAAAATATAAGTTTTATTCCTATTGTTCTTTTCGTCTCTTAGTCAATAGAATTTCGAAAGAAGTGTAATATTAAAATAAACCGATTCATACGAAAAAAAAAACAAAGCAACATCAGAAGAAAAAAAATTAATAATTATTATGACAGGTAATGAAATTTTTTATGCTGGTATACTATATATCAAGGCGAATTCATATAAGGTGGTGTTATTAGCCGATGTAAGTGCTTTTTTCAGTGCGCATAAATGTCAAACATATTGTTTGTGTACAGAGAGCAAAAAAACTTGTACAATTAGTACCTCGAAATAACTTTTGAACAAAAAATTATCTATAAAAAGAAATTTATTGTCTTTAAGTCTAAAAAAGCTTAAAAACTATATTCTGATTATAAACATTTCTATATTGGTTACGCAACAAGAAAATAATTGTCGAAACTAAGAAATTCCCACATTTTTAGGCAAAAAGCGGTGATTTTTTGACTATGGCGACCGAATTTTCTAGAAAGTCATCTTAAACAAAATCCTGTGGATTAATTTATTTGTTAATTTTTTACAATAAGTGTACAGATTTTTTTCTCACTGTTCTTTTGTTTATTTATTTTTTATTTCCTTTTATATTTGTATTCTACACAATTTATAATTTATTTAAATATTCTGGATGTTCTGGCACAACTTTTGTTGTAGAATGTTTCCCAAAACAAAAAATTAAATATTTTTTTTTTAATTTTTATAAAGATAAAATAACAACTTTATTCGCCTTTGTAATTTCTGGCTTTTCATTTGACATTAGTAGTCACACAAAAACAACTGAAAATACATGTTGTTTTTGTTAAAAAAAAAAAACACTGCGAATTGAGTTGTTGTACTATTGCTATCACCTTATTGAGTTCGCCCTGCTATATGTATTATAAATTTTATATAAATACTATTTGTTAGTAACTATAATAATATAATTATGAAATTTCCAATGATTTTTTCTTATATAATTAATTATTATTTATTATTATAACATACCATAGAGCTACATATACTATATTTAATTTAAATAAAAATATATTATGACTAATTGTCCTTACTCCTATTTACCATACTCGAACGTGATTCCAAATAAGTAGCTTAGACCTGACACTCGCTGATTTCTGGTTCATCTCTATGGCAGATATGGCTTTTTGTTTTCTTTAACTTGTTTTTTTTTTTCATAAAAGTTCTTATATTTGTTAGTTATTTTTATATCCCGGTTTTTTACTGTTCTTCGTTCTGATAATACTTTTACAGTTCATTTTTTTCTTTTCAAAGCTGTGCTTTTTTCAAACATTTACTCTTATTATTCTTATTAATAAAATAAATTAATAATAAAAACAATTTTATAGGTAATCTGGTGTTCATTATTGTTTTTAGTTTTTTCTCTTCGTCTTAATAACACTTAGGAGCACTATTTTATTTTACGCCTATTAGGCTTTAAAAAAACGTCCTACAAAAATGTTCTAGAGTTCGTTCATTTTGCTTTAACACTTCCGTTTTTTATATTTTTATTTTTGAATAAATTGCACTTTTTATTTCCTTCATCACTCTACTTTTCTTCTTTTCATTCCAACCGCATCATCACAATTTCTATTCCTTTTCAAAATTGTACTTATTTTCTTTTTAAAGTTATTTTAACCAAAAAAAATTTTTTCGTTCTGAAGATTTTTGCTCGTCTTTGATTTATTTTCCCAGTATTGCAGTTGTTGTAATTATAACTGTTGTTTATGTTACTGAATTTTCTGTGTATTTCTGTTTTGCTTACTCTATATTTTTCTCTTTCTTAAGTTGCCCGGCCACACATCAAGCAATGTATTAAAATCGCCGTTTTTGTTAATGTGTTGGTAACCTGTATTCATACGTATAGCCTGAGAAGAGTTTGAAGAATATCAAAATGCTTTTGATTTTCACTACATGCGTTGCATAAATAATATGTTCTTTTCTTCTTCACAACAACAATACAATGCAGTTTGAATGTTCAATCTTAATGTGTTGCTGTGCTAAGCAAAACAAATATTACCGACATAGGTGTGTTTGCCTTTCCTTGAAACACTTGGGTCACACTTTAACATTGTACTTTATTATCGTTTCTTTTTATTTGTTTAAATAAAAAAACTCAAACACTTTATTGTCATTTGTATTTAATTTCTTTGTCCAGTGTTTGGTTAGTTTTCTTTTTCTTTCCACATTAACAAATATCCGTTTTAATTAAAAATTATAGTTTTTCTAAATAAACTTGTCTTTCTTTTAATTTTTCCTTTTTTATTTTTCTATACATGGTTTTAGAGTAAATTGCTCCTTTTTTTTCTTATAATTCTTTTCACTTTTTGCTCAAAACACTTGGCACAATGTTAATCCTTTGCGATCACAATAGCAATTGATTGTTTTCTGTAATAAAAAGTAAAAAACTAAAATACAAAAATCATAATCGTATTGAGTTTTCGTTACAACAAAAATCACAAACAAAAACAACCCCTATATGAACAAAGTAGTTCTATTTCATTATTTTTTGTAAAAAAAAAACAATCCAATTGCAGACTGGGGTAATGCAGAGTAATGAAATTATTTCTCTCAGAGGAAAGCCTAAAGTTTCAAGATCTATCACTCAGCTAAATTTCATGTATAAAATGTCATTATTAATAAAACTATACGCATTTATATTTTACAAACACAATTTATTTTAGACAAACCCCTAAATATCTCTAAACACGAAATTTCGACTTAAGCTATTATTATATAATACCACAAATATATTGTATACCCTTTGATTGTAGTTATTTTGCATTCTAATTGTTTGTATTTTTTGAGGTTTTCGAATTTTTCGTATTGTTGTTTATTTCGTTGTTATGCTTATTTTAAATTTTCTTTTTTATATTTTATTTTCATACTGGTATTTTATTTTTATTCAGTTGATTTCGTTTAAGTTTGCGTATTTCTTTTTTATAAATTTTTTTTATAAGATTGTTTTACTTTTTGATTTTAATCACTTTAAAGATTTTTTTTCGAATCCGAGGAGGCTCCACGCTATCGATTTTAATATATTAAAGTTTTAAAACCTGGAAGGTATCTTTTCGTTTAATTTTAATACTTTTTTAACCTGGCACGTTCAGAGTAAAAGGAACACGTCCATATAGTTCGGGTGCGCTTCGTAAACTGCTTTCAAGTTTTACATTTTTAAAAATAAATGAAAAATGGTTTTTTGTTAATGTGCTGATGAAACTGTACTCACACGTGCAGACTGAGAAGACTTTAAAGAATATCAAAATACTTTTGATTTTCCCTACCTGCATTGCATAAAACATATGTTCTTTTCGTCTTCACAACCAGTACTGCCAACTTTTTTTTTGGAGAAATCGTCAATTTAAAAAAAATTGTCAAGACGAAAATACCAAAAAAAAATTTTATTAACTTTTTAAATATTTTTATTTTAGTTAGACGCCTTTTGCACGTTGAAATTTGTTTCGAAACAAATTTCAACACTCTTGAGTTTGTAGGAGAGAGGGGAAAAACGAGCGGGGGTGATTTCACAATTTCATGTACTCGCAAAACTTGCTTTGTTCTTTATTCGTATATACACAGAGATGTATTTGATTTCAATTTTCTTTTATTTTTTGTTTCGCATAGTGAAGTTAACCTGCTGACTGCCGCGGCAATTTTCAAAAAACTGGCCAAAAATGACAATTTGATTTTTTTACATTATATTACTTAAAAAACTTTATTTTTAGGTCGTAGTTATCATCAAAAATAAAAATTATGTTTTTATTTTAGGACAAAAAGTGGTTTAATGAGTACAACATAACTCGTAGATTGCGTTCCGGGAGCCAACTATGAATTATCTCGTAGTGGACAGTCAACGTGTTAATATAAATTTTCCTTATTTAAAATAACATTAGTTTTTGTTTATTTTGTGTTTGAAATCAAAACATTTGCAAAAGAAAATTTTTAGTACCAAACAATTAATTATAAAAATGAAAAAATAAAAATCAAAAAGAATATAATTTAATTTTTTAATTTATAAAAATCAATAAATAAGGTAAATATATTAAAAAATAATAATACATACATAAATATATGTATAATATATTATAATATAAAAAAAAATATAATATTCATATAATGTTCATTTTTAAAGAGTTGTCTGGTGTTGTTTGAACCTAAATCACAATGCCAAATAAAGTTATAACTGTCAAAAACAGCAGAATGACGCGATAAAAGAAAACAAAATTTGTGAAATTAATTTTTTACGTGCAAAAGCGAAAGAAATTTTAAAAGAAAATGCAAAAAAGTTTTTGAAACTTGTTTCGAAACTAATTTCAACGTGCAAAAGGCGTCTTACATGTTTTCATGTCCAATGTTGCCTATAGGCAGTTATTTTTAATTTATTTAAACGTTTTTTTTTTGCAAAAAAGTTTGGTTAAAAATGCGTATTCTACAAAAAAAAAAATTAATGAGTTATCACTACTGGTGTTGAATTTGCATAGGAACGTGCCAATGCCAAAGTGAAAAAATATAACTTTATCAAACATAAAAAATAACGGTTAATTTTTTAATTTTTTTCATAAAGTGTGTGAATAATAAAAATGCAAGTAAGAGAAGAATTATAAGCAAAAAAATTTGAAAATATGTTTTTAGTTTTATTTCAATATGTTGCCTATAGGCAACATTGGTCCATAATATATAAAATTTACATTAACCTTTTTCTGCATTAGGAATAAAAAGGCTTGTCTCAAAAAGAAATTAAAAAATTTTTGGAATTTGACTGGAATGTGTACAGCGGGGAAGGGGAGGAAAATATTATTGAAAATAATCTTGAGAGTATAAAAAGAATGCAACTAATTGAGAGTGAAACGATTAGTAAAATGGTTGATAGAGAAATTGAAATCGAAGCAGAAGAAACAACAGAAGCATCAGAGATAGTTTTTGAAAAAGTTAATTTAGAAAAATTGAGGTGGAGGAATAGAAAAATTAATCATTTTGATACTACTTGGAAGGGTAATATCAGTTATGGTCGGGTGAAGAAACCAATTGAATACTTCTCTCAATTTTTTGACGATGAAATAATTCAAAAAATATGTGATGAGACAAACAAATATGCAATTAAAAACAATGGCATAGAATTAAAATGCATGGCCTCAGAAATAAAAAATGTATAGGCATTCTGCTTTATCTTGGTGTTAATTCAGTTCCAAATTTGCGAATGGCTTGGTCACAAAATTTTGAACTATCTGCAGTGTCAGATGCATTATCCAGAAATCTTTTTGAGAAAATAAATGAAAATTTTCATATAAATGATAACGCTAAGCAGGCCCAGAAAGGACATCCTTCATATTACAAATTGTATAAAATACGCCCGTTATTGGAAAAAATAAAAAAAATTTAATGAAATATCTCAGGAGGAATATCGGAGTGTAGACGAACAAATGATAGCTTATAAAGGCCGACGTGTTTTAAAGCAGTATGTTCAAAAGAAACCTCACAAGTGGGGTTTTGAAATGTTCACCAGAGCTGGAATTTCTGGTGTAGTATATGACTTTTGCATTTATGGTGGAGATGGAACATGCAAATCATTTGGTCTAGGCTTGTCGTCAGATATACTTTTGTATTTATCTACTAATATTCCACCCAATCAAAACTACAAGCTTTTTTTTTGATAATTGGTTTATATCCCTTAGTTTATTGATTTCCATGAAATAAACAGGAATTTTAGCAATTGGTACAGTTCGATGAAAAGGTTCTTCGTGCAAAAGGAAGAGGATCAAGTGATATCAAATATGAAACGACTTACAATTTAATAGTCTGCAGATGGTACGACAATAAAAGTGTGCAACTCGTATCTAACTATATGGGTCAAGAGCCGATGAGTGAGTGCAAAAGATGTTGTCGCAAGGAAAAAAAGTATGTTAGCATACCACGTCCAGCTATTGTTGAATGCTATAATAAGCATATGGGCGGCGTTGACCTTGCTGATATGCTCTTGGAATTGTATAAAATTAATCACCGATCCAAAAAATGGTATATGCGTATAGTTTATTGGTGCATAAATTCTGCCTTAGTAAATAGTTGGTTACTGGATCGCCGTGAATTATAAAACTCCTATGGAACTAAGCACATGACACTTTTAAAAGTTCAGTTAGATATTGCTAACGAATTATTAAATACTAATGAAGTAACATCATCAACACGGAAGAGAGGCCGCCCTTCAACACTGCAGACAACAACTGAAGAAGACTCACAACGATCAGATTCATTACCATCAACGTCTACCAAAAGAAAGTACGTAGCTGATCCACCAAAATCCGTACGTTTTGATGACAAAAGTCACTGGATAGAATGGGGGGCAAAATGCCGATGTAGACTGTGCAAAACCGGAATTACGAGATCAAAATGTACTAAGTGCAACGTACATTTGTGCTCAAATCCACAAAAAAATTGTTTTCTTTTATTTCATAAGAAATTAGAATAAAAATAAATTAAAAATTAGAAATATATAAAAATAAATCTTTCATTAAAATTTTTCCACTACTGCCCTAATAATACTAATAATAAAGTAAAACCAAAGTAAATTATTCATACGAAATATTACAATTTTAATAAAACTTTTCTTCCTTTGATTAACTATATTTTTTTTTTTTTTTTGCAAGAAAACATATTTTTTTGTTTACATTTTTTGCATTTTAGTCAGTGCTGTAAAACGAAATACAATTTTAATAAAACTTTTCTTCCTTTGATTAACTATATTTTTTTTTTTTTTTTGCAAGAAAACATATTTTTTTGTTTACATTTTTTGCATTTTAGTCAGTGCTGTAAAACGAAATAATTAATTCGTTTCACAACACCTAAGCAACAAATCGATACGTTTCGTATCGAGTAACATCATCCGAAAATTCCTAGCTATCGAAATTGGTTGTATTCGAACGCAACTTCGATCACGACTGCGAGAATTAGACTCCTGACAATCCAGATGATATTTTCAATATGGATTTCCAACCTTGCAATAAAGTTTCGAATCTTTTTTAACTGTCCATGGATTTACTTTTGTGCTTCTTTTTTCTTGACATACGGGCTCTTCTTCAATTTCGATTATTGGTTCTCTAAATATGTATATTAATTTAATATACTAATTTACATTAACCCTTTCATGCCCGATGTTGCCTATAGGCAACATTGTACATTTTTGTTCATAAATTCCGTAATTTTTAATTTTTTAAAAGATTTTTTTTTTCAAACAAACTTGGTTAAAAACGTGTAAAACCAGAATACGTAGGATTCTGAATTTAATATCACTTTATTTACATTAAATGGACAAAAACTTACCACTTCTAATAACAAATTTATCCTTTTTTCAATTATATGTAAGTATATTTTTTTCTTATCCTGTGTGCTTTTTTAACTGACAAAATTTTACAGGTTACTATGTTATGGAAAAAAACTGTATACAGTATACTTTTCTCTTTCCTTGCCACACAAAAAAATAGCATACATGTTCTACATTGCAAAAGGGGACCTACAAAATTTGAATTTTAGGAAAAAAAGGCTACCATATGTTTGTTTTAAAAAATCGTCATTTTTGGTCGCGGGAAAAATGAGAAATCGTCAATCGTCATTTTAATAAATTTGACTTAAAAAATCGTCCAAATGACGATAAATCGTCAAAGTAGGCAGCGCTGTTCACAACAACAATACAATGCAGTTTAAAGGTTTAATTTTGAAGTGTTGCTGTGCTAAGCATGAAGGCTCAGGTAATCTACATTAACCGAATGTAACCGCAACAGTAAGAAATGCTAATCGTTTTTGTTATGTATAAAGCAATAAAAATGGTTATAGAAATGTAATGTAATGTAACCGGAACAAGAATCTGTAAAAAATAGAATTTTCTTACATTTTTACATAACATCTGTTTAGCAGTGTTAACAACATGTCAATATTAAAAACCACCGAAACTGAAAATTGAAATTATAAACAGAATTTACATTTTGTACGTATGTTATGTTTTCCTGTATGTCGAATTCTCTTCAAATAAAACTTCACATATTTTAAAAACCCAAATTGTAATTTATTTTATTATTACATTATGTAGATATATAGTGTTTATTTTTATTTTGTATGACAAAAATATAGTTATCGACTTTTAAATAAAGCGTTCGAAAAGCATTTCAGTTTGCATTTTACTTTTACTAGAGAAGATAAAAACGTTTTTACATTCGTACAAATTTGGTTTCCGAAATACCTGACCTGTTTCTGTAGGATAAACGATTTCACTTGCTTGTCTATTTATATGGAAAATACAATCAAAAGCACTCAATTTTAGTTTTTGCTTATTTGAAAGTATAATTATTTGGCTTACAGGAACAGTACGTAAAACTTTTAATAAATACCTTTAAATAAATATAAAATCATTGCAATGAATCTTAAAACGCTGTAGTGATAACACTGGTTAACAGCTGAATTAAAAAAAAGCAAAAGACGTCATATTGAAAGTGATAAAAGGAGGGAACAAAGTTTTTAAAATTTGGAATTAATATTAAATATGTTTAAAAAACAATAAATAATAAAATAAAAACTCAAACCCAAAAACATGTCTTCTATATCAATATCTGAATTTTTGTCTTTTAGTTTTTGCAATTTTTAATTTTTTATTTGTTTATGTTTATTTCTTTTATTGTTTTGTTTACCTAGAAACATATGATACGTTCTCTATAATTGCTCTTACATTTTTATGTTCAGCAGACATTACTATTACATTACGTTACATCACGTTCCGGTAGCATCCCTCTATTTTGCTTAATAAACTAAAATTTTATGGGATTCGAGGAAGGAATATAAGAAGCTACAGATAGCTTTTGTCAGAACAAATAGAAAACAATTCGTGCAGATAAATACAAGTAAGAGGTTGGTACAAAACATAAAGTATGGTATTCCGCAAGGTAGTGTTTTGGGGCGTCTACTTTTTGCCATATATTTAAACGATATTAATAATTTGGATTAAATGGAAGAATGTTCATGTACGCAGATGACGTTTGTATATTGTACCCCTACAAAGAAAATTTAGTACTAAAAACTTATGTCGAACGTGGTGCAGCTTTAATATCGGAATTCGCACGAATAAATAAATTAATGTTGAATTCAAGTAAAACTAAATTTATTAGATTCATGCCCAGGCCAAATTTCAATACCAATATAAGCATTCGAATAGATGGTAACGAAATTTTAGAAGTGGATTCTATTAATTACTTAGGATTAAAAATTCAAAGCAATTTAAATTTACATCATCATATCGAACATATTAGATCCAAAATATCACCTGCACTTGGAATATGGTATAAATTAAGATACAAGTTAGGCACAACAGCAAAACTTATGATTTTTCAATCTCTTATACAAAGTTACTTCAACTATTTAACCCACAAATACGAATTTCAGAAAAATGCAGATCTCAAATCACTGCATATCATTCAAAGCAAAGCAATTAAACTTATTTACAATCTCCCTCTCATGTACTCAACATAATCTTTGTACACAGACTTTGTGAAAAATATTTTACCAATATATGGCTTATATAAAAAGAAAACTTTAATTTATGTTTATAACTCTCTATATGGAATTGGTTACCATACGATATGCTTTTCAAGAAACCAGACTGTTTTCAACACTAGGATTAGCCATAATCTTCGTGCTGTGAGATGTCGTTTAGAAATCACGAAGCAAAAAATTGAATACGCTGGTAGCCTGGAATATAATAACTTGCCTCGAAATATAAAAGATTTTAGCACAATTTCTTCCTTTAAAAAGAAATTAAAAGAGTATTTATTACAAAGTATTGAAATGCTTTTAATTTAAAAGATTTTTTAATTTTTATTTATATACTTATGCATGTATTTGCCAACTTGTCTCTCTAATGCCCTAGTAGCGCTGAGACAGTTAAAAAAGTAAATTTCACTGGATTTCAATAAATAAAAAAACAGCTTTGAGTCTCTAGGTGCCATAAAATGTGGTCACACTACGCACATTTATTTTCACAGAAATAAGGCAGAACATGTTTGCTATATGGTTATACTTAAAAAGTATTTGACACAAGCAAATATTTGACCAGTGTTGAAAAAAATAGAGGTATATGTATGTATTTTCATACATAAAGCCGAAAGTCCATACCATCCGTTTCATGCGCCTTGCGTTACATGCAATTCTTGCTTTCTATGCCGTTTTTATTGCAAGTTACACACAATGCGTTTTATGCGACTGGTTTTTTGTTTTGATCAGCTGTTGTGGTAAACAACAACAAGCGAACAAGAACATTTTTGGGAAAAATGGAAAATCAAATTGTGATTTTAAAAGAAAATATGGAATTAATTACATGTTTATGAATTTACATATATGATATTTTGTGCTGTTAAGGCCTACGAAAATCCTCAAAAGAACACAAGACGAGTGTTTTCAGTTAATTTATCTTCCACTTTTCTTGTTTACAAATTAATAAATTCAAAATACATGACACTCAGTACATAAAAACAATCATATATACATACATATGTATAAACAATCATCATATACATATTTTGTTCGTGAAAGAAATTTGTTAAAAAATGTATTTTAATGTATTTTCCTCTTAAATTAGTAACAAACTTTATTATGAAATATGTTTTTATTAATATTTTTGTAATGCAAAAAAGAAAAATGCGAAAATAGTAATGCATTATTTAAACATATTTATAGAAAACATTCACAATAGTATATAATTTGGCATACCAAGCTTAAAAACTGGTAACTTTTTCCAACAATGCATGAGTCGCATAGAAAAGTAGAAAGTAAACCTACTTGATGCATTCTATGCGTCTATGCATTTTATTCTGTGACTTGTCACAAACAACTACACTGTTTCTACTTTTTCGGTATATGCATGTAACGCAAGGCCACATAAAACGGATGGTATGGACTTTCGACTTTTGGAATACTTACAAAATAAATCTGCAACAATAGAAAAGAAGAAAGAATCACAAGAATTTTAAATATTTGCGGCCACCATTGCGATCAACATCTACATAGGATTTGTCAACCAATTGCATCTACAAGATAAGCAACGACAATCATCGCAGAAACATAGCTTATAATGCACTTGCAATTGGTTGTGCGACCTACTCACTATCCTGTAACAATAGAAGACCGATTCCGTTGAGTGCATTGCTTTTATGCCCTTTTCAATATGGGGTTTTCTTCATATTATTCAAAGCAAGAGCGGCTAATTCAAATAAAGTTTCAAATTCAACTAGTAACGGTGTTGTATCTTAAGGAAGTCACACATGCTAATGACGTACAATTTTATGGTAATGGGTATAATATTACAAAATAAAATAAGGTTTAGTTATATAATTTATATATATAATATATTTATATATATATAATATGCTACGCTACAGTTTTTAAATTTGCTTACATAAAAAATATGTTTATTGAACTTATTCTTAAGAATACAAAATCATAATGTTTACAACATCAATGTGTCGTTATCCCACTTTCAACTGTGTCAGCATTTTATTATTACGAGACAACGTTATTGGTATAATCAATTTTTTTTTAGAAAACCAACAATTCTTATATTTATATTTTCACATGGGCGGTCAGGTAGTCTAGTGGTCGTGGGTTCGATTCCCACCCGAGGCTCTGGTCTGTTACACTATACCGAGCAGATGGCGTATGTTACCCAGTTCGTAATAATAATTGTAATTGTATTATAATTAATAAATAAATAAATAAAAAATATTTTCACAAAACAAGGAATAACTGGAATGTATTGCACTAACCAAAAAAACAACAACAACACATACAACTATATTTCTATTTCTTCAATATTAAATTTTACAAAAAATAAAAATAAGATAAACAGTACCACAACTTCCCACAAGTCGACAACATGACTTTACGATACCCTACATCATGCACACGCTGATCATTGGAACCATGAACTCAGATTCGACACGAACCTACTCACTTTCAATCAAGTTTAGCTCAACATACTTGTCATCATTGCCACAAACCACCACATTTGAAACGGTTGCATTTTCTGCCATAGACTTGCCAATATAACACATTATTCTAACTAAACTTACCATGGACAGCAACCATCACATTAAAAAAGGTTGCATTCTTTGTTAATGATTGCCAACATAAGACACTATTTTAACTAAATTCATCATGGATAACAACCACACACATTTTCACAATACATGTTACAAATCTGTCGACTAACCGAACATTACCGACTGTAGCGCAGACATGAACCAAATTATGTATGGAAAAAGTGGCCCAGAAGGTACAAAAACATACTACTCATGTCCTCTGCGAAGCATAATCTACAATACTACAAGTAAAAGTAAGGAATTTTAACCTCTGTATGTAAGTAGAGAAGTTCCCTTACGGACCATATGAAGAAAGGTATTTCTTAGTAATTAAGATAAAGTATTCAAAACTAAAGACTCCATAAATATAAATAATATACATAATAATTCATTTATAAAAATAAGAAAATTTTCTTCGTAGTAATTAATAATTTATAACACACTTATATATGAAGAAATGAAATTTACAGATCAAAACACTTTTACAAAATATTATTAACTTGAGCACAAAGCTTCGTCAACTTTAAGTGACCATATATAAAGTATAAGTGTTCGAATACTGCCAACAATGTATGGGAAACTTAAAAACTGTCACCCTATTATTATTTATTCTAATTTTTGAAATTTTTAGTTTCAATATTAGAATTTCAAATATTGGGACGAGCCAATAGAGATATTTTAAGAAATAAACACACGGATTTTGATGGAATTGTGTCCCTTTTTACTAAAAATATAAAGCAAACTATATAAAAAAATAACTTGTGCAAAAGTTAAAACTGGTAGGATTTTTACTACGTCAAAACATTTTTTACCGCCCGTATTTGTGATTCGTTTACATTTCTTAAAGAATGTACAGTAATCTCTCGATTCAAAATGCATTCAAAATTCAGTCTTATAAAATAAAATGCGAATTTTTTTTATAAAAAAACGTTAAAAAACAATTACATTTATTTATGTTCTTCAAAGTATTACAAAACTTATATACAGAATATAAAAAAAGGAGACACAAAAATTTAAATATAAAAAGACATTTACATCTTATCTCACTCTGCATAAATTTTTTTGTACAAATCCCGGTATTATCGATGACACGGATCTACGACACAACTCTTTTCTCATCCTTATCTGTTCGGTTTTTTCGAAACTTTTCAATCTAATTTATACATATAAATGGAATCTGTTAAATATCACTTCAAATTCCTGTATCTGAAGATTTCATTTCCATTTCAATTTGAGAGGCTGTTCAATTCTAAGTGCTCTGAGTTATATCTGTTAAACTCTTCTGAACCAGAAAATCCTACTGTGTGAACCAAGCTTATGATTACATGATATTATTTTTGAAATTACGCACACATTCATCTTCAATTGCGCATTAAGAAATACATTTTTCCAAGCCTTGCCAATGCAGACATCTTCTTCCAAATATTAATTTATACTGTTCCTCGTTATTGTTTTAAATTTGGTTGTGTCATGTTATTTTACTTCTTAAAAATAAATTATCCTCTATTCTTTCCTTTCTCCCATAAACTATTTTTCCTGTATTCCAATACAGTGCACAGCATGAATGGATCATCCTAAGTGTTAGTCACCAAAAAGCATTGTTTATCAATTGTTTTAAATATTCTTTACTTTATAGGAAATAATGTTTTCTTAATGCACCAATATCGCCCTGATCTTTAGATTGACTAATAGTGTTTTCACATTGAGTGGTTTTAACACATAAGTTGGTTTTAACGTTAAAACCATTGTTAAAGCCTTGTTTTACCATACAAAATTATTGTGTTAGGTTAAGTTAGAGGACATGTACTTGTCAATTAAGACAAGTACAGTACCCGGAGGTCGAATTTACCCATTGTACAACGTCCTATTTTCGCACACCAATTATGTTGTGTGTGTTAATTTTATACATGAGTGATGGGACCTACAGTTTAAAGTCGACTCCGAACGACTGATTTTTATTTATTGAGAAACTTTTCATGGCAATTTTTATTTACTCTCAGAGTTTTTTTGCCAGAAATCTACTGAGAGGAAGACGCCGAAAAAATACTTTTTGTATTTTGTCTTTGATGCCTGGCCTGGGGCTCGAACCCAGGCTTTTGCGTCTAATAAGCCAACACACTACCTACTAGACTACGGCGACTTCATTATTGTGTTAAAACCATCTTAAAATCTTTATTGAATTGGTTTTATGAAGGTTTTATAAAGTACAACCATGTTTTCGATATATTAAATCAAATGTAAAAATACTGAAAGTCGGTTGTTTTGATTTCCAAGCACTTCTTCACTTTTTATAAAGTATTCTTTTACAATATTTAAAGTAATTTTATATTTATTGTTGATTTCTTAAATTTTCTTATTTTTTTTTAAATGGGATGCATGCAAACAAGGTAAAGTCAACCTCCAAGACGATCCTTGTCGTGCTGTATCCAAGTTGACACGCAGCCTCCTCGTGACCCGAATTCGAATGCGGATTTGTGGTTAATAAGAGAATCCTGTGAACGAAGGTATATATACAAACCGCATCAGCGCAAAATCCTATAACATCAGTCTTATTTGTGCTCACGCCCCGACGGAAGAAAAGGACGATGTGGTTAAAAATGCCTTCTATGCTAAATTCGAGGACGTATATGAGAGATTTTAATTCAAAGGTCGGGCGGGACGGTATCTTTGGCCCCACTGCCTGACAGTTCAGCCTCCACTCGACTACTACCTCCAATGGTATGAGTCTGACCGAATCCTCCGTGATGCAGTGATGGAAGTGTGTAGCACCACTGTTGAGCATCTCGACATTCATAAGGCCACTTGGATGTCCCCCAATCGATCAACATCCAACCAGATTGATCACATTGTGACGGAAGCACGTCTCCAGTGTACTAAATTTGTGCACATTCAGAGGTCCAAACATAGACATGGACCACTACCTTGTCGCAGCCAAGTTCCGATTGCGCATTAGTGCCTCGATGTCTGCGCGATCTAGTACATTACGAAAGCTATACATAGAAGAAAACGTTGTAGTCAGCCGCTACGCGAGCCAGTGACAAGTACTATAGAGAGAGGAGAAGGGATGAGAGACGCCTTTTCAGATACAAGAAGAGGAAGCAGGAAAGACGTGATCGCGAGGAAGTCGAGATGTATAGATATAGGAATGATGCTCGAAAATTCTATCAAACGGTTAAGCGTCTAACCGAAGGTTTTAAGCCCGGAGCGTCTTCCTGCAAAGTTGAGAACGGAAACTTGGTAACAGATCCGCAGGGGTGCTGAGATTCGCAAGGAGTGCTGAGGTTGTGGAGGAAACACTTTTTTGCTCTGCTACAAGGTGATGACGACAACAATACCGCCTTTAGAGATGATGTTCCGAATCCGATCGACGATGACGGCGTGGAGATTCCGCCGCCTAGCAACGAAGAGGTCAAAGTCGCGATTATGCATCTTAAAAATAATAAAACGGCGGGTCTTGATGGCCTCCCCGCTGAATTGTTTAAGACCGGATATAATGGGTTGGTAGGTTGCATGTACCAGTTTATTTACAAAATATGGCTAGAGGAAAGTGTGCCCAACGATTGGAACCTCAGTGTCCTGTGTCCTGTCCTGAAAAAGGGAGACCCTACGATATACGCCAACTACAGGTGTATAAGCCCATATATAAGTCCCTATCGCATATAAGGTTCTTACAGGCGTATTGTGTGAACGACTGAAACCACTCGTCAAAACACTGATTGAACCTTATCAGTGCGGCTTCAGACTTGGCAAGTCCACCATCGACCAGATCTTCACACATCGACCAGTTGCTTGCCTACGCTGACGACATTGACATCATAGGGCGTACGAAGCGAGATGTTACTGCTACCTTTAGTGCTATTGAACGGGAGTCTATTAAGATGGGGCTGGCAGTAAATGAGGGCAAAACGAAGTATATGTTATCGACAAGTAGAGAAGTGCGGCACATTGATTCTCATGTTACGGCCGATAACTATACTTTCGATATAGTCAAGGAATTTATTTATCTTGGCTCCGCCGTTACCACCAAAAATTATGTCAGTCTGGAGATCAAGCGCAGTATCACTCTTGCGAACACATGCTACTACGGTCTCAAGAGGCAACTGAGTAGTAGATACCTCTCTCGTACGACAAAACTAACACTCTACAAGACGCTCATCCTACCCGTGTTTCTTTCTGGCGCAGAGACATGGACCCTATTAAGCACTGATGCAGCAGCCCTGAAAGTGTTCGAGAGAAAAGTACTACGTAAGATCTTCGGTCCAGTGCGAGTTGGCGATGATTTCCGCATCCGATCTAAAGGTAAAAAGCACAGGCAAATGCACATCTTCGTAGAGCACCCAAGTTGCCGGTTTAAGGATCTGTCAAGACCTTTAAAACTGTGTAAATTGTAAACGGTTAACTGGCAGAATCGATTATATATAACAGGGCATGCATGACAGGTACCACTTCTAAACTTCTATTTTATTATTTAACCCTCATTCATTGTAGTCGCCGTAGTCTAGTAGGTAGTGTGTGGCTTATTAGATGTAAAGCCAGTGTTCAAGCCCCAGGCCAGACATCAAAACAAAATATAATAGTATTTCTTCAGCGACTTCCTCTCAGCAGATTTCTGGCAAAAACTCTGAGAGTGGATAAAATTGCCAAGAAAAGTTTCTCAAAAATCTGTAGTTCGAAGTCAGCTTTAAACTGTAGGTCCCACCACCCATGTATAAATTAACGCACAACATAAATGGTGTGAGAAACTAGGTCGTAATCCTGACTGAAGGGTTGTAATGACCAATTATTATGTATGTATGTCATTCATTATATTACCTTATTGTTTTTCCACTTTTTAATTTATTATTTATTGTTCCCAAAATTGGGCAAACAAAAGGACTAAGTTTGATGTTTGTATTCATTTCACAAAATATTTATCTAACAAGTGACTTTCTTGCAAAGAAGATAATTCTACATTGCTCTCTAATAGATAATTTGTAAAAGCGTTCCACAATAAATTAACTACTCTGTTTATGTCTGATAGTCCAAACTTCCCATCCTTGGCGACATAAACAGGATTGTTTAAACGAAGGCAAAATAGCAACAGAGGGCGCTGAAATATATATTTAAGCTTTTTATTTTTTAATATTGTTGTTGTTTTTGGCATTAAATATTTGTTTGTTGATTAATTAAGTTATTCGTGTTTTGATCGCCTGGAGGAATTTAGAGCTCCAGAAGTGTAATTTGATAAATTAAAATTATAATAAATAAAAATATTGTGGAGAAAAAAAAAATATATTATAATAAAACACAGTGTGCAACAGGAATAAATAAACTAAAAAAAGGAAAGTGTTGCTTGTTTTCTAGTCCTTATTTGGAACCATTTTTTTTGATAATTTTCAATTTGTTTGCCAGAAATCTGGGCCCAATTTGGTTTCGAAGAGTCACCACAACCCCCCACCCCTTTACATACAGTCCACGGAGTTAACATTTGGTCCAGACGACCCGGATTTGGAATCATTTTTTAATTTGCATCTATTAATTTTAATAAGGTAAAGTTGTTTGTGCTTTATTTTTTTATTGTTATTTGGTGGTGATTCATACACTTGTAAAGTTTTGTTGTCTAGTCTAACAGAACTTTACTTGTATATAATATAACAGTGTATTTTCAAAAGGTATTGGTGTTATAATTTCAATAGCACAGCCATACTCTGGGAATTTATCGGATATTAAAACCAAACGCGTTTTAATATACACTGTTAATCCCTTTTGTCTTGGGTTATAAGGGGATAAATTTTTGAATAAAAAGATCAAATTGGGGTGGGAATAAATAGTTGAAAGTCGAGTTCAACAACCCAATTTGATTTTTTGATAATTAGTAATTGTGCGTTGGGTAGTAGCAAAGTCTATTACCATTAATGACGATCCTTGAAATCCACCTTTTACATGACAGGGGTACTCGTAAATGAATGTTATTTATTTTTTTATTATTGGTGGATCTAAATTTTTGAACAGATGTTTGATTGAACAAAAATTTAAAATTTTGTTTATTAAATTTTTGAATTAAATAACCAAATTTATTTGTGAGTTTCGTTTCGTATTTTTTTGACGTTTTGGTTTTTTATACTTTTAATATTACTTTTAATTTTCTATTAAATCAAAATCTATTGAATTTATTGGATAAAAAAGGATAAATATAATTTTTTTAACAAAGTGAGAATAAATAGTTATGCGAAACTGAATTCAATAAACAAATCGCGATTTATTGGATGTTTTTGCACATTTTGTACCTTTTGATTTTTGATTAGCAGAGCTTTGGTCATTGGAAACTCGTCCTTTTGCCTCAATTTCGAATTGGCGTAACATTGTAGATATTTATGTCCGTCTATTAGCGATTTTTTCGATATCAATTTCGTTGTTAACCGTAAAGGTGGTATTGGTATCAATTCGATTATATAACCAAGCAGGCCGCGGTGAAAATTTGCTTTTTTTTCGTTGGGAAAATTTTAATAGTTTAAAATATAATTTTCGTCCTTATATTTTTTCCGGACTTAAGTTTTTCAGTACACTTGACCGCGAGGTTTTAAATACCAAATTGATAAATTTAATCGTTTTTCGGGATTTGAATTCAATATGCCAAAGTCAAGGAAATTAATGACTTTTGAAACATTTGCACAAATGTTTCTGGATTTTGAAAAAGATTTTAATGCCACTCAGGAAGGTAATACGGCCTTCTCTATAGAAATTCAGAGCGAAGAATTTAAGTTGCTATGGACAAAGGTTAAGGACGCTTATGAAGTCTTTGCCACAGGAGATGAGGAGGACTTAGAAGGTGATCGAGAACCAGCACGCGAACTTTTCGGCCATTGTCGTTTGGGATACATTTCGGTAGCTGCCCTAATGAGTGAGCTCTCTCAGACTTTGGTCAATCGATGTGAGATGTCCTCGACCCAGTGCCAAAATGGTCAAAGTAGCAAGAATCACTTTCGGAACCACATACAGTTACCACCATGTACCATGGAGGTATTTCATGGTGACTACAATTCCTGGCCATTTTTCCGGGATATGTTCACGGCGTTGTATGTGAATGGCGCCACTATTTCACCTGTCGAGCAATTATTTTATTTCCGGCAGTTTACGCGAGGTGAGGCATTGGAAATTGTCAAAAAATCACCTTTAACGACCCATGGATTCCAGGAGGCCTGGAACAATCTTAGAGATAGGTTTGAGAACAAGAGAATACTGGTGAATTCTCAATTAAAGATTCTTTTTACACTGGAACCTATAAAATTAGAATCGGCTCATAAGATTAAGGGAATCCAAAGAGATATTAATAATTCGATATCAGCACTTCGAATGCATGATATTGATATTTCTAATTGGGATTCGATTTTCGTATATCTCTGCTCCACAAAATTGCCCGTACTAACTTTGTCTCTCTGGGAACAGACAATCCAAAACAAGGTGGAGATTCCCAAATGGAAGGATTTAGATAATTTTTTGACATCACGGTTTCAATCTCTGGAAACTGTGTCTGAAATACGGAATTTTGAACCAGTTGGTAGTAGTTCTAGGCCTGCCCCTGAAACTTTCTCTAACCCGAAAAAGGGAGTTCGATCCTTTTCCACTATGCTGAATAGGAGAGTTTGTACATATTGTTCGGGGAACCATTTGATGAATATTTGTCCGAAATTTTTCGATTTATCTCCTGGGAGACGGTTTTCGGTGATGAAAAGGTACAGTCTTTGTATCAATTGCCTCACAGGTGGTCATAGACTCAATGAGTGTAAGAGTACTTTTGGTTGTACGGTGTGCAAGTTGAAGCACCACACTCTACTGCATCGAGAGGTGTCTGGATCCTCTTCGGGCGCTTTGGATGCGCCGAGTTCTAGCGGTGCAGTCAGGTCGAATGGTAGGGTCCAAAACTGCTTTGCTGCTACGTCGAGGCAGATACTTTTGGGGACTGCGGTAGTTGGTATCTACCACCGGGGAGAGACGTTCCGAGCTAGGGCCCTTATAGATTCAGGGTCTCAAGCAACCTTCATTTCGGAAGGATTACAGAGAAGATTAGGATTGCCAACGGTGAATATACATGCTAAGGTCTCTGGTTTGAATGGAGCATGTGCTGGTGCAGTCCAAAGACAATGTTCGTTTGTCTTAACTTCTCTGTCGGGCGATCAACCTCGTGTGGAGGCAATCGGTTTGGTGTTGCCGAAGTTGACAGGAATGTTACCTAGTTCAACTGTTAACATATCGCGATCTGCAGCCTTATCGGGGATTACTTTGGCTGATCCCAAATTCGATAAAAGCGGTCACGTTGACATTCTTATTGGTGGTGACGTATACCCTGACATCTTATTGGAAGGTGTCAGGAAGAATATTTTGGGAAAACTAATGGCGCAGGAAAGTATATTTGGCTGGATTGTAACCGGTCCTTTACCAGAGCTGAATTCGAAAGAGCTCTCAAATTATATGTCAGATTACACGAAAATAGAGGTCGGCAGAGAATCTCAGAGAACTTTGAGGCCGAATAATCGAGGGCATAAATTGTTTCGAAATGGGTCCAAGTCCCTCTACACTGAGATAAATAGATCTTTTCGTACAATGGCCTACTGCCAATATTCATGGAAGTATGCTAAGGTTGGTGACACAGCAGCAATAAGAGAAGGTATAGGGTCTACCACTAAATGGTGTTTAGGTCGTATTCGAAATTTACGTTTGGGTAACAACGGTTATGTAAAGGCTGTGGATTTAGCAACTGACTGTGGATTAATTACAAGGCCGATTGGGAATCTTATAATTCTTCCAACTAACTAAATATTTTAATAAACAACTTTAGCTTATAGTATCATGGTACAACGAGGAAATCCCGCAGTGGTGAAGATGTTGAAGATTTTGAATTGTAAGGTTGCTTGAGCCACGGTCATACCTGGTGGACGTGTGCGAATATGGGCCGCTGAAGTTAAACCTTCCATTTACCGGGCAATAGACCTAGTCCGTCTGTCCCTAGGAAAGTTAAATTAGAAAACTGAAGCTTCGAAAAGGACCACCCGCCCACTAGCCAAGAAAAATATCGGACCTCGTTCGTCCTGATAATCCACCAGTGGACCTAGTTCGTTCAATGGTCGTGAGAGCGGAAGACCTAGTCCGTGTGAAGCTCTAGTTCCGATTTAGCAGAGGAACAATAAGCCTCAAGAATTCGATACCTAATTTCAGACCATGATACTTATTCCTGAATATATCTTTCCACACTGGCTGGCGGATCAGAATTGGAATTGCAGCCATTCCAAAAATTTTGTGAAATTTTTTACGGTGTTCACACTAATACAAAAGTTTTTCTTTTTTTATTTATATTCTCTAGAAATAGATTTGGAGTCGATTACTTTTTGGTTGCAGTACTGCAAGGGCGCCGGAATGTTTATGTCTGATAGTCCAAACTTCCCATCCTTGGAGACATAAACAGGATTGTTTAAACGAAGGCAAAATAGCAACAGAGGGCGCTGAAATATATATTTAAGCTTTTTATTTTTTAATATTGTTGTTGTTTTTGGCATTAAATATTTGTTTGTTGATTAATTAAGTTATTCGTGTTTTGATCGCCTGGAGGAATTTAGAGCTCCAGAAGTGTAATTTGATAAATTAAAATTATAGTAAATAAAAATATTGTGGAGAAAAAAAATATATTTTAAATAAAACACAGTGTGCAACAGGAATAAATAAACTAAAAAAAGGAAAGTGTTGCTTGTTTTCTAGTCCTTATTTGGAACCATTTTTTTTTGATAATTTTCAATTTGTTTGCCAGAAATCTGGTCCCAATTTGATTTCGAAGAGTCACCACAACCCCCCACCCCTTTACATACAGTCCACGGAGTTAACAACTCTGTTGTATTTAGTCATAATTTTTTTTTTAATTATAAGATGTTTGAGGATTAAACTTTAATTTTTTATTTCATATAAAAATTCTTTTAATTGAGTGGCTTAATGCAATGTAATAACGAAGAAGATTTTGTTAAGTATGGAAAGTCAAATGAAACCCTACTAGATTTTAAACGGCGAAATAGCTTGGAGTATATCGTGAGTGCCCAGTAAGGA
Organism: Sarcophaga subvicina; assembly: GCA_936449025.2. Taxonomy (NCBI): domain Eukaryota; kingdom Metazoa; phylum Arthropoda; class Insecta; order Diptera; family Sarcophagidae; genus Sarcophaga; species Sarcophaga subvicina. The sequence goes on along the minus strand of OW388080.2, from coordinate 44,578,057 downwards.
ATACAAAAGAGATCAATAAATAACATCCTTTTTGGGTTAGCATTTCAGGTAAACAATAATAAAGTAAAAAAATTAGTAAACAAACACAATTTATAAATTATAAACAAACAATAGGAAAATATTTTTATTTCCCTAAGAGGTATAGGTCCGTTATACCAAAAAATATCGTCAATATCAATATACCTAATGTTACATGCCACAGGTAGATAACTGCATATCTGTATAAAAGCTTTGACATATTCGTAAGCAACATCAGTTCATCTAAAACACTCAGTGTTAATACTCAAACCAATCGTACTACAACTTTCGAATAACAGTGAATAATCATCATGGCACCCGCAGCAGCTAGAAGCAACACTAAGAAAGGCAATACAAACGTCAGTACCAAGGATAAATTACATCAAGTGCAGCATGCAAATACCGATATCTCTTGCATGCTTTATCTACATCGTGAAGAGCTGAGAAAGAGGAACCAAGCTTCATGCGCAAAGCCTACACAAAGTTCCAAAACTGACGCATGAACTTATCAATAAAACAGTACAAAATGCTGATAAGTGTTCTTCAGATGTTTTCCATACCATCAGTCGTAAAACCATTTTTAAGAATAAGTTGAGACGACAAATTGCCCATGCCAAACACTATTATGCGAAGAAATATCAGAAACAGCTACGACAACAACTCAAACAACAATTGCAACAGCAGGAGCAACAAAAACCACAATTGCTACCGCAACAAAAACGATTTTTATCACTACAGCCGAAGCCAAATAAGGGCACAGAATCCCCACGGCTATTCGTGAGTTTCAAGTTTCGAATTGGGACTGATTTATCTCTGTTTGAAAAGTTTTCTGTTTTCTAACAGTAAGTACTCTAATCAGTCAACACAGCTCAGTACCTTCCTTTATTGTCAGTAGCGGTGTGTTCACGCAGAAATTTTGAAAACAAAATTGAAATGTTTGCGACCGTTGTTCGTTTCTTAGTCTATTTTTACTCCTTATCCTATATATCTAGTCATAAAAAAATTGATTTATAATCAATTTTTTATGTTAAAATGTGAGTCTTTTGAGTCTTATAACCAAACAATTTAAACGCACTTCAAGAGAGAATACATGAATACATATTCGGTCATTACAACCCTTATACACCATGTTGTGTGTGTTAATATTTTCAAAGAAAATTAAGTACAGTGGACCCCCGCTATTCGTACACAATTCGTTCCAGCAGGCTGTTCGAATAGCGATTGTACGAATGGCGAATCATTTTTTCACATAAAATGTAATGTAAATTGAATTAATTCGTTCCTTAGTCTTTATTTAAACTTATGAATTGAACAGTAGAAGTAAAACATATACAATTATGTAGTTCTTTAATACGTGTTTTATTATTTAAACTCTGCTAACATATTACAATTCATCGTCACTTTCTATATTAAAAACGTCAGAAGATTTTTCCCTTGATTCTTTTTTCTGCTTTTTTGGTTCTTTATTCAAAAAAATATCCAATGTTGATTGTTTTTGTCTTCTTTTTAAAATCCTCCTAAAATGCTCCATCACATTGTCGTTAAATAAGTTAACGCTCCTATTCACCACAGCTATGTTTGGATGCCATTTTTGGACAATGTGTTCTATATTTTCCCAATGGTGACACACTTCTTTAATTTCCTTAGTTGAAATGTTGTCTTCTTCCTCTGCAGACTCATCTTCAATCACTACCTGCTGTTCTCTTTGTAGTTCTTGAAGTTCTTCAGTTGTTAATTCATTTTGGTTATCTTCAATTAACTCCTCCACATCATCACTGTCTACATTTAACCCCATGGATTTTCCCAGGGACACAATTTCGTCGACAACAACAGCTTCCATGGCAGTATCTTCTAAGTCTTTCAGTGCCACAGATTTCTCCAGGATTCGCCCTCCACATTACACCCAGGTCACTTTTGGTGATATGATTTTTCTTGAAAACTCTTGGATTTTCGGAGTGGTAGACTAGAAGAGTTATTTTTAGGTCTCCACTTGCGTTCGCACACAGCAAGAGTGTAAGCCTGTCGTTCTTTTCACTGCTTTTCGGTTAAAAGAATCACTCTTTATTTTTTTTATCCATAGCAACACTATTCTTTTAAAGAAATAGCAAAAAGGCAAATGAGTACAAGCAACACGTGTTAAAGTAAACGCAGTATGAGAAGCGCGGGGATCTCCCGAATTTTCTAGAGTGGCCACCACAGGGAGGAGTTGTCGCTGCAAAGTTGCACTCTGTGGCACATGGTTCTACGCAGTACGAATAGCGAAACAATGTACGAATGGCGAGTTAACTTTTAATTGAAAAACTGTACGAATAACGAGTTGTACGAATAGAGAGGCGGACGAATAGCGGGGTTCCACTGTATAAAGAATGTGCATTTTAATATATTTTGAAATATTTTTCAAAAAGACTTCATGACGCGGGGGAAATATAGAAAGAATGATACAGAAACCAAGAGCATAACAATGCGTTATTCTCATCGTTCGTTTTTGTTGTTTGACCACTTTTTATTTATTATTCTGGTGTTAAAAACAGACGTCGGCACCAATGCTCCGCAGGGGAAGAACATCTTCGGATTTTTACACACATAGGACACGAACATCAAGAATGTTCGTTAAAAAGAGCGTAAAAATCTTGTCAGTTTTTAAAGAAGAATGATACATACATACAATGATACACCCATAACATCACAGTAGTATTCACTAATATCAATGAGAAATGATTTCGATTTTTGGAAGAATACTTGCCAAGTTAAATACGGTGTCTTAGTGCAGTACAATTTTTCTATATTTTCCGATCACATATACATATCATTGGGTAAATAAGTAGACTTGACATTATTACTAACAATTCTCCTCTAGGTTAACACATGCCTATGGTTATGGATTAGTGAGTGAGAGAGAGAAAATAAGTTGAGAGAATTTATTTATTTACAGCCATATAAAAGTGTTAGTAATATACTCTATTTTTATTTTCATTTCATCAACATACATATGTAAAGCTGTCTATCTTTGGCTTAATAATTTTGGATAAATAAAAATAAAATAAAACATCGATTTTATTATTAAATGAACATTTTTTAGATAAATAAAAATAAAAAGAATAAAAAACCATTTTTTATTAAAAGAAAAGAAACGAGCATTCCAAAGCATTTAAAAAAATATACTATGGGACAAAATAAAATACGCCCAGCTAATGACATAGAACATTTTTAACACAAAATATTCTTCGAGTGTTATTCTGAAATAAAATGATAAAGCATCCGCATCACATGTATTCTTGTCGCAGTCTGATCGACAACTAAATCAAAAAACACAGGAATACATACACATGTACATACGTACGATGAGAGCAACACATTGTTACGCTCTTTGTTTGTGTTCATTTTCTTTCTGTCTTCCTCCCTCTCATCAAAAAATGATTTTTAAAAATATTTTGGTGAGAGCTGGTCGTAATGTCACGACCCGCCATAAGAAATTTTACTTCTACATGATGCGTATTCTTTATATCCATATTCTTTGATATTATACAGTAGCTAGAAAAAAATGCAACTCGGTGTCATATTGTGTTCAACACCGTGTCTTGTCGTATTTACAGAATGTTGTTTGTTTACAGAATTGTTGTGAATACTTTGAGAAAAATAAGTTAAACTTTAACATTAACATTCATTCATTGATTTGCCTTCTTCCAAAGTCCTTATAATCGCAAATTTGATATCTGCAGACAGCTGTTTCTATTTTAAAATTCACAATTTGCAAATTTGTCATTAAACAATTTTTTTTAATAAGTGTAGTTGTTCTATTTTTACCTTTAACACATTGCGTTGAATTTTTTTCTCTCTAAAATTGTTCACTTTTTTTTAAATCTAAAAAAATTAAGTAGACAAATTAACTGCGCAACTTTTTCAAAATATAATTTATCTTTCGAATTTCTTTTCCATAAGAATAATAAATTTTTAAAAACTCTTAAACACCATCGAATAAAATTTCGTAGTTTTTATTGAAAAAAAAACCAAACTTTCGTGTTAACAATTCAATTCAAATTCCAATTCTTGGAAAATCCGAATCTGATCTAAATGGCGCTTTACTATACGATTATCTTGAAGACGCACATTGTAAGACAAGGGTCTAGCCTGTGATTCTATGTTAGCTGGTATCCATATTTGACCTGATGCGTAATTCCGAATCCACACAGGGTCTTATTTTTGAAATGTTTCTTATGTGGGCTTATGTGTTGACTAAAAACAAAACGAACAAGATCCAACTCAACGCTTGAATTAGATGGAATTTTGTTCAAGTAATCTTTTGTGGTTTGCACCATACGTTCAACATGTCCATTTAAGGAAGGATGAAAAGGAGCACATCTTATGTTTTCCATAAATCTATCTAATTCGGCTGAAGTAAAGGCTGTACCGTTATCTGAGACGTTGACGTCAGTAAGGTAGCAATAATTTAGTTGCACATTGTGATGACGCGGATTTGACGATGTGTACTTCATACCATTTCGAATACGAATCGACCACTAGGAAAAACAATTTACCTTTAAATGGCCCGGTAAAGTCTATATGTAGCCGCGACCAAGCGGTCAGAGTAGTTCCCCAGATATTGCGGTTGTTCATGCCGAGTTTCTAGGCATTGCATACAATGTTTAATTGTGTTTTCTATCTGATCTATTTTTGGCCACCACACATAACTTTTTGCCAACCCTTTAATTTTGACGATGCCCGGATGTCCAGCGTGTAAGACATAAAGAATGGCTTGGCGACCCAGTGGAGCAATAATGGTTCTATTGCCCCAGAGTAGCCGTCCTTCTCTTGATTGGCAACCCTGGCAGGTAATAGACATACATTTGGGATCTCGTCAATTTCAACGTTAAATTCTAAGTGATTTAATCATTTTTAAAGACAATAAACGTTCTACTACATTAAATTGTTCAAATAACTTTTTGCCGGCTCACTCTCCTCTCTTTTTCCAGGATTTGGGGAATTAATTTGTATGCCTATTTTTTCCACGAGGAAGTTCCACTAGTTTGCAGTAATTTTTTTATATCGCGAAATAATAGTTTTAGTGGTGTTTATATTTACTGACGTTATACGAGATACTTCCACGATGGTATTCTCCTCCTCATACAATTTTATAATCATTAGTTTCACATTTTTTGAAATGTTGGCATATTTTCTTCTACTCCTTATTGTTCCACTAACTTCTGTTTCTTCTATTTAATCATATAAAGCTAATATTGAAGTTTGTGGAAATTGTGAAGTATGAGTGGAAAAGGTTGCAGAAGCCTTAAGCCCTAGTTATGCTGCCGGAACGTAATGTAACGCAATGTAACAGTAAAGCCCTAGTTATGCTACCGTAACGGAATGTAACCGCAACAGTAAGAAACAGTTGATCGTTTCTGTTATGTATAAAACAATACGAATGGTTATAGAAATGTAATGTAACGTAACCGGAACGTAAGAATCTGTAAAAAATAGAATTTTCTTACATTTTTACGTGACATCTATTTAGCAGTGTTAACAACATGTCAATATTAAAAACCACCAAAACTGAAAATTGAAATTATAAACAGAATTTACATTTTATACGTATGTCATGTTTGTCTGTATATGGAATTCTCTTTAAATAAAACTTCACATATTTTAAAAAACCAAATTGTAATTTATTTCATTATAAACTTTTATAATTTGAAATAAAAATAAACACTATTTTACTATTACATTATGTAGGTAGTGTTTATTTTTATTTTAAATTTGAAAAATATAGTTATAGATTTTTAATTAATTAAAGCGTTCGAAAAGCATTTCACTTTACCTTTATTAGAGAAGATAACTACGTTTTAACGTTCGTACAAATTTGGTTTCCGAAATACCTGGCCTGGGGGGTTACTCTGTAACTCGATACAAAAATTAAAATGTACGTATTCGAACAAATTGTACTCTGTAGTACGAAAGTACGGAAATTTTTCGAAAGTGATACCAATGTTTTCTTTTTTTCGTACGAACAAAAAATTCTGTTACTCTGTATTACGAAAACGAGCATAAAAAGCTTAGTAAACATTCGAAAATTCTTCGTTAGCAATTGTGTTGGTGACAACTAATAATAAATTTAAAATGTAAGTAAATTAATACAAATACATTGGAAAATAAACATAAAATAATATATTTTAAACAATCTCAATCGAGTGAGTCAAAAAGAATTGTATATACCGACCAAAGACAATACAAAACTCTTGTGGACTTTATGATGACGCATCTGGATTTGGCCAAGGGCCATCTAAAAGTGCCGGATGCAAGAAACAAACCTAATAATCTGTGGCTGAAACTAAGAACAGATTTGGTTTCACATGGTCCACCGCAGCGAGATGTTAAACTTTGGAAAAAAGTAAGCTTAGATAGATCTAAATATTTGAGTGCAATTTATCGCGGAGTTATTAAACATTTTAACTTTTATTAAGTTTGGGCAGACTATAAGAATGGTAGTCAAATTAAACACATTGATTCAAATCCACAATCAAGTTCACCAGTAATTACTCAGTATTTAGGAGGAATAAGAGTCTGGACACAAAAATAATTAGCTTACAGATATACATACATACATATATAGATATGCATACATATATGTATATATTTAATGAATTCGGTTTTCTTTTGTTTTTCGATATTTTTTTATAAATTTCTTTATTTTTTAAGGCGCTGCTAAGTTTATTTTTGGTTTTCTATGAAAATTTTCGAATCGAGTTACGGAGTAACCGCCCTGTTTCTGTAAAATAAACGATTTCACTTGCTCTATTTATATGGAAAATACAATGAAAAGCACTCAATTTTGTGCTTGTTTTCCTCAACACAAACTAAATTGAGTGTTTTTGTTTGAGTGAAAGTGAAATTGTATGGTTTACAGAAACAGTAAATAAAACTTTTAATAAGTACATTTAAATAAATATAAAATCGTTGAAATGAACCTAAAAACTCTGTAGTGATAACACTGGTTAACAGCTGAATTAAAGTACAACAAAAGACGCCATATTAAAAGTGATAAAAAGAGTGAAAACGAAGTTTTTAAAATCTGAAATTAATATGAAGTTTGTTTAAAAAACAATAATAAATATAATAAAATAAAAACTCAAACACAAAAACATGTCTTCTGTATCCATATCTTAAGTTTTTGCAATTTTTAATTATTTAATTGTTATTGTTTATTTTTTTATTGTTTTGTTTGCCTAAAAACATATGATTACGTTTTTACGTTCTATAATTGCTCTTACATTTTTATGTTCCGGGCACATTACTGTTACATTGCGTTACATTACGTCCCGGTAGCATAACTAGGGCTTAATGTGCACGGAACGTAAAAATGTAAGAGCAATTATAGAACGTAAAAACGTAATCATACGTTTTTAGGTAAACAAAACAATAAAAGAAATAAACAAAAATAATTAAAAAAATAAAAATTGCAAAAACTAAAAGATAAAAATTAAGATGTGGATACAGAAGACATGTTTTTGGATTTGAGTTTTTATTTTATTATATTTATTATTTTTTAAACAAACTTAATATTAATTTCAGATTTTAAAAACTTCGTTTTCACTCTTTTTATAACTTTTAATATGGCGCCTTTTGTTTTACTTTAATTCAGCTGTTAACCAGTGTTATCACTACAGAGTTTTTAGGTTCATTTCAACGATTTTATATTTATTTAAAGGTACTTATTAAAAGTTTTATGTACTGTTTCTGTAAACTAAACAATTTCACTTTCACTCAAACAAAAACACTCAATTTATTTTGTGTTGAGGAAAACAAGCACAAAATTGAGTGCTTTTGATTGCATTTTCCATATAAATAGAGCAAGTGAAATCGTTTATTTTACAGAAGCAGGGCGGTTACTCCGTAACTCGATTCGAAAATTTTCATAGAAAACCAAAAATAAACTTAGCAGCACCTTCAAAAATAAAGAAATTTATAAAAAATATCGAAAAACAAAAGAAAACCGAATTCATTAAATATATACATATATGTATGTATATCTATATATGTATGTATGTATATCTGTAAGCTAATTATTTTTGTGTCCAGACTCTTATCCCTCCTAATTTTCTTCAACTAAATACTGAGTAATTACTGGTGAACTTGATTGTGGATTTGAATCAATGTGTTTAATTTGGCTACCATTCTTATAGTCTGCACAAACCTAATAAAAGTTAAAATGTTTAATAACTCCGCGATAGATCGCACTCAAATATTTATATCTATCTAAGCTTACTTTTTTCCAAACTTTAACATCTCGCTGCGGTGGACCAAGTGAAACCAAATATGTTCTTAGTTTCTGCCACAGATTATTATGTTGGTTTCCTGCATCCGGCACTTTTAGATGTCCCTTGGCCAAACCCAGATGCGTCATCATAAAGTCCACAACAGTTTTGTATTGTCTTTGGTCGTTATATACAATTCTTTTTGACTCACTCCATTGAGATTGTTTAAAATATATTATTTTATGTTTATTTTGCAATGTATTTGTATTACGTACATTTTAACGATTACGTACATTTTAATTTTTGTATCGAGTTACAGAGTAACCCCCCAGGACAGGTATTTCGGAAACCAAATTTGTACGAACGTTAAAACGTAGTTATCTTCTCTAATAAAACTAAAGTGAAATGCTTTTCGAACGCTTTAATTAATTAAAAATCTATAACTATATTTTTCTAATTTAAACAGTTGCGGTTACATTCCGTTACGGTAGCATAACTAGGGCTTTAAGCCCTAGTTAGAAACAGCTGATCGTTTTTGTTATATATAAATCAATACGAATGGTTATAGAAATGTAATGTAACGTAACCGGAACGTAAGAATCTGTAAAAAATAGAATTTTCTTACATTTTTACGTGACATCTGTTTAGCAGTGTTAACAACATGTTGATATTAAAAACCACCGAAACTGAAAATTGATATTATAAACAGAATTTACATTCTGTACGTATGTTATATTTGTCTGTATGTGGAATTCTCTTTAAATAAAATTTCACATATTTTAAAAACCCAATTTTAATTTATTTCATTATTAACTGCTATAATCTATATATATAAAAATGAATGTTTGTTTGTATGTAATTAATAGAATCGTAAACTATGCATTTAATCATGTTATGATCTTTAGCAAAGTTGTTGCGCATGAGCCGACGAAGGTTTCTATTTTGGTATGATCAATTTAGGACAGGTGGCGCTACTGAAAATTACTCAAAGTGAATTAAATCGTAAACTGTGCGTTTGATCATGATATGAACTTTAGCAAAGTTGTTGCGCATAAGTCGACGGAGGTTTCTAAGTTAGTGCGATTAATTTCCGATAGATAGCGCTACTGGGAATTATTCAAAATGAATCGTAAACTACGCATTTGATCATGTGTTGTTCGGACAAGTACCAGACATTTTAGGATTCATCATTTATGATTTTAATAATATTTAGTATAACTCATTCCCGTCAAATGTCAATCACAAGTTTGAAACATTTTAATTTTGGAAAATTTTTAAAAATGCTGTTGTGTTTAATTGGATTGGGTACATTGTGGGATTCTAATAAATTTAAACGCATTTTTCACATCGTTCCCGTGCAATCATGCCTCCAAAGCGACAAGCAATTGTTCGACCTAAACCTCAAGAAGCATTGAGACTGGAAAATCTTCGAGTACAAGCCGCTGAGACCCGTTCGCATGAATCACTTGAACAACGACAAGTGAGATTAGAAACTGATCGAATGCGTACTTCTCGGGCCTGTTCGTCTGAATCATCTGGACAACGGGAATCAAAATCCATAAAATGATTCAAAATTAATTTGATATTTTTGTGTAATGTCTTTCCTTCAAATTTATTTTTGTTGGTGGCGCAGAAACACGCGCAGGGTACATTTAGTTTAAAATAAAAATAAACACTATTTTACTATTACATTATGTAGGTAGTGTTTATTTTTATTTTAAATTAGAAAAGTATAGTTATAGATTTTTAACTAATTAAAGAGTTAGAAAAGCATTTCACTTTACTTTTATTAGAGAAGATAGCTACGTTTTAACGTTCCTACAAATTTGGTTTCCGAAATACCTGACCTGTTTCTGTAAAATAAACGATTTCACTCGCTGGTCTATTTACAGTGGACGTTCACTAGTACGAACCTTTCGTAGCACCGAAAAATTCGTATTATAGAACAACGCATTTTTATGTTCCAATTTAAATAATTCACATGAAATATTTAGATTTTATTAATATATGTATATATTTATATAAAAAAAAATACATAACGAAACAAGATGTAATTAATTTGTATTTTATTAAATTAATTTTTTGTACTTAAACAGGCATGAAGGAACATACTAATGTTGCGTTTTTTGTTTAAAGATTGTACATATAGTGGATTTGGATAATCAATATTTATTTGAAATTTTAAACAATGATGTTTAATTTTCGTGGTCTGCTATAATTTTTAATTTATCTTGCAAAGAAATTGTCTTTTTTTACATCGTTTTATTTGCAACATTTTGACAGTTAAAAACACAAAACACTTTTAAAAATAAAATAACTTCACTATAACTTTCTAAACGTGGATGACCGCGAAAGATGAAGTAAAAACATAATAAAAACTTCATTCATACGTAAATAAAACAAAAATTCTTATAACAAACCACCATTCGTACGATCGAATAGGAAAAGGCCTATCTATTCGTACTATAGAGTAGTCAACGCAAAAATTTTGCCATTCGTATTATTGGAAATTCGTAATAAAGAGCGTTCGTATTACAGAACGTTTTGTGTTTGTTTTTCTCAACACAAACTAAATTGAGTGTTTTTGTTTGTGTGAAAGTGAAATTGTTTGGCTTACAGAAACAGTACATAAAACTTTTAATAAGTACCTTTAAATAAATATAAAATCGTTGAAATGAACCTAAAAACTCTGTAGTGATAACACTGGTTAACAGCTGAATTAAAGTAAAACAAAAGGCGCCATATTAAAAGTGATAAAAAGAGTGTAAACGAAGTTTTTAAAATCTGAAATTAATATTAAGTTTGTTTAAAAAACAATAATAAATATAATAAAATAACAACTCAAACCCAAAAACATGTCTTCTGTATCCATATCTGAATTTTTGTCTTTTAGTTTTTGCAATTTTTATTTTTTTTTGGTTTATTTTTTATTGTTTTGTTCACCTAAAAACATATGATTACGTTATTACGTTCTATAATTGCTCTTACATTTTTACGTTCCGTGCACATTACTGTTACATTGCGTTACATTACGTTCCGGTAGCATAACTAGGGCTTTATGCTGGAGTTACCCACACGTAACGTAACGTACCGTAGAAAACGTTCACTTTTTAGCATATGGAGAACAATGTAAACGCTTTCCCAAACGTTCTCTCTCGTTAGCAAAACGGAACGATCTGTATAAAACAGAATTTTCCCACGTTTTTACATGACATTTGAACATGAGAGAGAGAACAGTGTTGCCACGAAAAAAATATTGTAACCAACATTTGTGAAAAAATCACCAAATAAGGAAAAATATGATCAAAATTAAATTCGCAGTTTTTTTATATTATTTTTTTCAAATTAAAAATATAATTGAGAAAAAAGAAACAAAAAATAAGAAAACAAATTTATAGTCCCATAATTAATTAATTTTAACAAACAAAACAAAAGCTATTTTTATAAAAAATTATAATAATCAAATCCGGAATAATCTACACATTGAACAAAAAACGGCAACACTGATGATGAGTCTGTATACCAATTTCTTTGCATTGTGTTGTATTTGTTTGTGTGTTGCTTTGTGTTCTGTTTCGTTTTTATTTACATTCTTCGTTGAAATATGTCCCGTTTTGAACGTTTCTATAACTACACAATCGTTTTTAAGGCCACGTACGTTACGATTTTACGTTTCTTACGCTTGGGTAACCAGGGCATTATTAATAATAATATCATTTCTTGCGGTCAACGTAAAATGCAAATAAAAGAAAGAGGCAACCTTATTGAGTGTGATAATTGTCACAAAATATTATACTCTCAGTGCTCTTACTTAAATAGAAGAGAGTTATAGTTTTTTGTTAATAATCAAAATGAGACTTTTATTTGTCATTTTTGCAGATAATGGAAGAATAAAAACTGAACTTCAAGTAATCAAAACAAAATTTGATAAGCTTGACCAATTGGCTAATATACAAGAAACAATACAATTAATGTCTCAGCAGTATGATGATATTTTAAAGGGTTTGGCCGATAATAGAAAAAGATTGAATAATGTTGAAAAGAAAAATCTTTTACCGAAAAAAGAAATTAAAGATTTAAAATCATCAGCAAAATTTTTAAACTATGTTCGCGTAAAAAATGATTGTATTATGAGTGGGTTGAAAGTTGGTGGCAAAGCTACAGCTGTTGATACGGTGTTGGAGTTGGCAAAAAGTGTTGGTGATAACATGGGATCTGAAAATATTAATTATGCTTATTTTCTTCGCAAAAAAGGCACAAGTGATAAAAAGAGTGTCGTTGTTAAATTTTCTAACAAACACTCAAAGGATAAACTCAAAGATTCAAGTGGAGTCTTTGTAAATGATTTTCTCAGTGTTGTTCTTTTTTCTCTCCATTTTTTTTTTAAGAATAATAACCAATATTTTAAATTTTTTTCTTAATATAATAATTACTTATACAATTTAAATTGTTCTTTTCTGAATATTATTTGTATAAACATTAGAAGTGAAGAAGAATCAATTACAAAATTTAATAAATTTAAGTCGCTAATTGCAAGTCTTTCAAAATTACTGGATGTTATTGCGATTCAGAAGAGTTTGTTTGATGATAATTTAACGCAGCTTTTTTCTATTCCTGAATACTCAGCCATTCATTGTTGTAGGAGTGATGGATATGGTGGGACATCATTATATATCAACAAAAACCTTGAAATTGTCGTAGAACACTGCAAAGGTGATAATTTTTATGATTTTATTTCAATTTCCTTACAAAATTTGCGAATTGACAACGAACCCTTGAAGATAATATCTGTATATCGTTCTCAAAAATGTATGATTGATAAATAAAATCGAAGAATTCATGGATGCTCATGCAGAAAATCCTATTATAATGGTTAGGAATAGGAATATTTCATTTCATTTCATTTCACAACCAGAAATATCCAGTATTGGAAAACGTATGCCTTAATTATGATTGTTACAGTTGTCATTGGCGAATACTTTCGTTACTTCACCAGACTAATAGAGCCTTTCCAACTCTTAATAGAAAGGATTAGCGTAATAACTGAATGTAGAAATCATAAGATTGTAGGAATTGTAACCAGTGCATAAGTAAATTTGTGTTTCGAACTTTGTATTCTAAGTGACAATGTTTATTATTCATGTAATGAAAAAATATCGCAGGAGACTAGTAGGTACTGCGTTGGCTTATTAGCCTTGAGACCAAGGTTTAAGCCTCAAAAATATATCTTGCGCGATTTTTTTTTTAATAATAATTAGTATTTCAATGAACAGTTTCTTAAAAATCTGCCGGCCCCTCATGCATAAAATTAACACATGCCATATGGGTAGTGTGGGAAGCTATGTTGTAATTCTGACTGAAGGATTGTAAGGATCAATGAAGTAAGAAATAATGAAAAACGCATTTCTATTCATTGTGATGAAATTATGAAGATCAACATATAAATTCCTAGATACAAAACAAAGTATTTCAAATACAACAAACCATATACACATTGACTTACCATGTAAACTTTCTGATAATATGAAACAGCATATGCATACATATACTTACATATAGACACGCGGAAAAAGCGTGCTGAGTAAAATTATCCAAATAAAAACACGTCTTTATAATTCGGATGTTACTTGCAAAGTATTTTATTTTTATTCAAAAATATTTTTCTCATATTTTTCAAATATAAATGCAGTTACAAATCGTACAATTCTTAACGGGCTAACTTAGTATAACAGAGAAATGTAGTATAGGAGCTAATGTAGTATAATTCTATAAACACAATAAACGCAACGCAGCAAGCACAACAATCTCTCAAAAATAGAATACATGGCTGTATTTGGAAATGATTATTTTAAAGGCAACGCAACAACAAGCAAATAAAATAAAATAAAGTTTGCTTTGTTTGCTGCGTTGCATCTATAGTGTTTATTATATCACAATAATAATAATATAATAGCATAATAACACATAGCATAATAATAAACATAATATATATATAATAGTTTATAATAGCATATTAGTCAGTATGGTAAGCAAGTATAGTATAATAAGTAGAGTACATTAACAATTAATATAATCCTAGAGTAACTTGGATCTAGGCGTTGGTGCATCATATTATATGAATCTTCCATTTAAAAATTAGCAGTCCCTGTTAATTTAAAATTAATTTATTATACATATGATGTATCATTTCCTTTCTTTAAAAATTCTTATAATTATTAAATATTTACATATTTTCATTTGTATTCTTATTTTAGTTTTCATTTTAACACCAATAATTTTATCGATTTTAATATTTTAATAACAATTTATAATGTTTAATTTATTACTAATTTAATAATATTTAAATTTCATAGATGTTATAGAATTTGATATTTAATATTTTTTAGATCTTATTTGATCGAATTCTCTTTTTATTTCTGATTTTGTTTTGTTTTTTTTTTCTTGTTGTTTGGTAACATATTTTAAACTATTTTTGAAATTTAGATTTTCCTCTCACTTTAGCTTGGTCAATATTAGAAAAAAAATTAAAAACATTTAGGAAATAACTGATTTTTTTTTATTCAAAAATTTCTTATTCTTTTATATTAATTATGTTAAGGATATACCCATATGAAATTTAAGCTGGATCTTATGAATATGACGTATTAAAAAGAAGAGGATATACATTGTATGTTAAAAAGTTGAAGTTTTGATCAGAACACTGCCTTGCACAATTTGATATTATAAGTCATTAACATAAGCACAGTTGTAGAAGACAATGTACAACTTAAAAAATATCATTTTGTTTGTTAATTCTTACGATTCGTTTGGTTCTTTAACAAACTATTTTTATTTTTCCACACTTAAAACTTCAATTGAATTCAAATTAGTATGCATTTATTTGTGATTTCAGTTGTTGTGTGTAGGGTACGTGAACTCATGGATCTCTGGCGCGAGGTTCGGATGAAATGTGGGCGGGTGATGTAGGGTACCCTTAACTCCAGTTGCCGACGCTGAGTGCATTGTGGAATGTTATGGTTTTGTTTAATTTATTTTTATTTTTTGTTGTAGGTGCGATACATTTCAGGTAGTTCTTGTTTTGTAAAAATATAAATATAGAAATTGATGTTTTTCTAAACCACTTAATGTATTCGTTAACAAAAAAACATTAATTGCCCCAATATCGTTTTCTTGTAATAATAAAATTCTGAGACATTTACAGACGGTCAAAAGTGGAATAATGATACATTGATGTTGTAAACAATAGTATCGCGCAAGTTAACGCCACTAATATAAGGACTAATTCTTTGTTTAGAAAATATTTTCCTTATTCTCTTTTCTCTATAATAGATATAAGACAAAGAAAATGTCTTTATAATAGATTATCATAAACATATTTTCTTTGTAATAGATAAATATTCTTTAGTTTGTATAAACATTGTTAAAATGATAAAAAAGATCATAAAACCCTAGGATAAGAATTTTACAAATAATAAACAAGATCATAAAACTCTAAGAACCAATGCAGGCTTAATGAATATTTGTTACCTGCTTATTGCTTATCATTAATAAAGATAACCTAGTATATAAGCAACGGCTTTGCATAGGATTAAGTTAGTTAAGCACATACCACGTAAGAAGACGTAGTGTTTAACTCAAGAAAATATTAATAAAGGAAAAACGCATACGCGTTCCAAAAATATTTTTTTTATTTTTTCATAAATCGAAAACTTTAATTCGCGTTATTATAATTTTGTATACGTAAAATAAGTTCAATAAGAATATTTTTAAGTATAAAGAATTTTAGATGTGGTTTTGTTTATTTTTGTTTTAGTTTTTGTATGATTTAATGTTGAAGAAATAGAAATATAGCTCAACGTGTTGTTGTTGTTTTTTGTGCTATAAGAATCTTTAATTTTAAACTGATAAGAAAGAAATGTGCAGCTCAGTCTGCATTCTTTATTATTACACATTAGTGGAATATCAGTTTTTACATAATTGAATTTACTCCCCATTACTTCTAAAATGTATTACCCCCTCATCAACATCGCACAGTAAAAACAGACTTGTTTTAATGATAATAAAGAATAATGAAAATCATAATTGTAATTGTGAAAAGTAAAAAATTGCTAGTTTTATTTGTAAGACTATTTTTTAAAGAATTCAAGTTGAATGCAACATTAAGAACATATCATAGACTACAACATGAAAATGTTAAATGTTTACAATGCAAAAGATATTTCTCAAACCAGTCGAATATCAGCAATACATACTACAAGATTCTAAGATTGTAGATGGAGGAGAAACGCTTGATACTGATAATTGAACTGATTGCAAACAACATTTCGCATATCCATATTTCATTGAGAATAATAATGAGACAGATTTAATACCTGAGAACTTTTTACCGGGAATTAAATTTAAAGCGGTTAAGCTGTTAAGGAATATGATTCGAAAACATGATAGTATAAAATTAAATTTTGAAATATTTTGTGAATACGTGCTGGTTAAGGAAAACGAGGAATGCTGCATCGAAATGAAATCGCATCAGACTAAAATGATATAATTAATTAATTAATGATATAATTAATCTCTCATCAACTATTTACATATGATATTCTAAATATTTACAATAGACAGTGTGATGTTATTGTCAAAAAATGAGTGAATTCCAGGAACGCGATAGAGGATGGACATTAATAAAAATAGTACGGTTAAAGTTAATATAAATCAATATCAGTGTATACAAAGTTCAGAGTATATTTCTCTACCATACGCAATACAAAAGAAACATGCGTGCATCAATGTTCAAAACAAAGACCAATATTGTACAATTCAAGAGGCCTATTATATCAGCATTGTATCCTATTATTAACAATTCTAAAATTAATTATATTAGTGATATTATTGAAAAATGTTATTGTTTTGAATTTTAAAAATTTGACTTTTCCGCTATCAATGAATAGAGTTAAAGATTTTGAAATAAACAATCTCGATATTAATGTGAACGTGTTTGGTTGAAATGACAACAACGATATAGTCGGACCCTAATTTTCCTAATATTCAAAAATAATTTTAGTAATTTTAAATTCACAGACATGTCTACACTTTTAGAAGATCCTCAAGGTGTGGTGGAGCAATCGTGCATCAGTTTAAACTTCACTGAAAATGAGGACAGCCAGGGATCTCAGCCGAAAAAAAGATGGTGTGATGTGAACGCTGAACTAGTAGGATTGGCGAGAGAGCGTAATGATATGCAACATCAAATGCACCAAGAGCGGAGACAACAATTGGATGAAATGGTTAAAAGTTCAAAAGACATATCATCTCAAAATGCATCCTTTCAATCGGAACTAATTTCAATTTTGAGGCAGAAAAAATAGATTATTTTTACAATGTTTTTGGATTTTTGTGTGGTGCGCATTTGAAGGTGCTCTTTATTATTATTATTTATGTGAATAATATAAGTTAACACGACCAAGTGTGCTTGAAGTAAGTTCATGCCCACAAATTACTGCTGACACGTGTGCAACGGGAACTAGATCCAGCTCGTACTTCGTCTGGACAATTGCCCACATTGTGAAATCATCAGTATGCGTAGTTAGCATTGTTATATAATTATTTCTTTATATATGGTAAAATTGTAAATTAGAATTTTGTCTTATTGGGGATGACAAGGTGTACAGAGGTAAATAAACTTGAAAATAATCAATCAAAAGTGTTTCATTCATACAAGTGGACAAGTGGTCGTCCACTACAAACTATTTTTTTGAGTGTTAGAACAAGGAGGAACTTAAGTGGCACCCGAGCAGGGACCGTGTAAAAAAACTTGTGAAAAATACAAGGGACTGTGAAAAATAAAAAACTTGTGAAGAATAAAAAAACTTGAAAAAAATACAAGGGACTTTAAAAAATAAAAAAACTACGAAGAATACAAAGACTGTGAAAATTTGCGGAAGCCGTAAAAAAGAATCCTTCAACTTAATTTCTCAACATCTCAAATGCTCCTGAAACAAATAAGGTAAATATGGAAAGTTTACAAAGCAAAATATCAGAACTGACTGGGGGCTAAATGCGGTCCTAAGCCAACTGAGAACCCTCCTTTGCGCGTTCCAACAACGGAGTCTGAATTAAACGAAATCGGGAAATTACCCGAATGCGTAAAGGACATGCAACCTTTCGAGGGTGATCCCACGCAGTATGTATCTTGGATACATAGCGTGGAGAGCATCCTGAAGGGCTATGAAATCGTCCGACAAAAGCCAATTTATAGGACTATTATTCAGGCTATACGCCGCAAATGTAGAGGAAGGGCCGATGCTGCCCTTACCTCATACAACATTTTCGATGACGATTGGGTAACTATAAAAAATTGCCTGTCTCTGCATTATGCAGACAAAAGAGATGTCCGTACCTTAGAGCACCAGTTAACCCAATTGGATCAAAAGGGGATAAGCATAGATGAATTCTACGCTACAGCAAATCATCAGCTCTCCCTTATCATAAATAAGTTGAAAACTGAGAGTTACTCAGAAGAAACAACCACAGTACTTATCGATACATACAGAAACAAGACTGGAAGTCTTTGTGAGGGGTCTTAATGGCGAGCTATCAAAAATGACAATGCTTATGAAGCCAAAGACACTCCCTGATGGATAGTCGCAATGTCTGGAGTTGCGAAATATAAATTACCGGAGCCAGGTCACCCCGCATTCGAATGACAATCGAAACAGGGTTCAGGTTCCAGTAGGTCTCAATAAATTCCCCAGTCCCCCAAATAAGACTCAAAACCAGACTTTCTCCCAAAGGTTTGTTCCGAAAAATCGATATCAACATCAACTGAACCCCTTCATAAACCGACAGTTTAAGCCACAGCATGCTGTACAACAGTCTGCCCCAAATACACCCGAACCATAGGATGTGGATCGGAGCACACAGTTTAGGAAATTTGGAAACCGTCCGTGGAATAATAACAATACAAGACGGGCCTTTTCGGAACAGGTTCGCTCCGGGTCAGCTCAACGCCCGTTTAAACAGCAAAGATTATATAACATGACACAAGAAGGACTGAACAATGAGGAAGACCCGGCCAAGGATGAAATAAATTTTCAAACTCGGGCCTTTCGGGCTTACCTTACGTAAGCCGTAAGCTAAAGGATGGCTCAGAAGTTAAATTTTTAACCGGGGCTACAAAAACATCATTGAGCCAGCCTTATGCCCCGGTCCCAAGAAATTAGATAAATCATTCCTCCTTCGTACTGCATCAGGGAAGATGGAAATTAATGAAAAGGGAAATTCTTTACCCCATTTGGTAACGATACTACATTAAACTTCTATGTGTTACCAGCGCTTACATCTTTTAATGGGATAATCGGCGACGATACCCTTAGTGAGCTTCAGGCTGTAATAGACCCAGGAATCAGTATACCTCTTGCAATACATACATATGGTGGACTTAACAAACTTTCCCCGGACACAGAAGACACTTTAAACGGACTTATAGCTGAATTCAAGGGCATATTTGGGCCTATTAATAACGAGTTGGCAGCAACCTCTATTAAAGCTGAGATACGATGTACCACTGACGAGCCAATATATTCAATAAATTACCCATATCTGGCTTGTATGCGCCCTGAAGTGGACAGACAAATAGAAGAACTTCTAGAAAAAAATATAATTGGGCCATCAAAAAGTCCCTATAACTCTCCCATTTGGATTGTCCCGAAGAAACCAAAACCCAATGGAGAGAGGCAATATTGTATGGTGGTAGATTTCAAAAGACTGAATGCCGTTACCATACCTGACACATACCCAATTCCTGACATAAATTCAAATCTGGAGAGCCTTGGCAAAGCGAAATTTTTTACAACCCTTGATCTCACTTCAGGGTTCCAACAGATTCCAATGAACCCAAGGGATATTCCAAAGACAGCCTTTTCTACAATGAATGGCAAATATGAGTTTTTGAGACTACCATTCGGCCTGCGAAATGCTCCTGCCATATTTCAACGCATGGTCGATGACGTCCTGCGAGGTTATATAGGGCAGATTTGTTAGGTCTACATAGACGACATAATATTTTACGGAAGAACTACTAAAGCACACCTAGAAAACTTTAGGAAAGTATTTCAGTGTATAAGAGAAGCTCGCCTTAGGGTCAATCTAGAAAAAACTGCATTCATGAAAACCGAGGTCGAATTCCTTGGTTATGTAGTCACAAAGGATGGTATTCTATCCGATAGGGGAAAGGTAAAAGACATTGCACCACCCAAAACCCTTAAGTAACTGAAAAGCTTCATAGGATTAAGATCTTATTATAGGAGATTCATTAGAGACTTTGCCAAATTAGCCACGTCCTCAACCAATCTTACTCGTGGTGAGATGGCACAAGTTAAGGCTAATCAATCAAAAAAGGTAAAAATTACTCTCGGTGAAGAGGAATTGCAAGCATTTAATGATCTCAAGGAATTGCTTACCTCATCGGATGTATTAGCCTTCCCGGACTTTGACAAGCCGTTTAATCTAACAACGGACGCTTCCAACAGCGCACTAGATGCTGTACTTTCTCAAGGGGAAATGGGAAAAGACAAACCGATAACTTTGTCTTTGAATAAGACAGAAGAGGCGTATGCCACAAACGAGCAAGAAATGCTCACTATAGTTTGGGCATTAGACAATTTACGCTCTTATCCTATCCTATTACCAACCCCTGACGTTTGCTCTGAGCAATAGGAACTACAATGCGAAATTAAAAATGTGGAAGGCTAGAATTGAAGAATACAATTTTGAGCTGATATACAAACCAGGGAAATCTAATGTGGTAGCCGACGCCTTAACCCGCCTGTTCCATCACTTTTGAAATTATTTAGTATTTTGTACCTTTTTATTTAATACATTCTACCGAAAATTGCAACCTTGTTCTCTTACAATAATTTTTGACATCTTGACATGTAAAGTATATTGCTTTAAATAAATCATTCTCTGTACAACAAGCAAAGGCACAACACCAAGAATTAGAATTATTTCTTTAGCCACAAGTTCTACATTTTTTGGCGCACGTGGGGCACGACCCAAGTACAAACAAATTTATCAAATATTTTATCAGTTGTGAAGCGCCGGACAGCTTATCGCTGCCGGACAAGAATTGATCCGCACGAGGAGACCTATCGAGATCGTTACTGGAACCCAAAACGTCCAAGGAACTTAATTTAAGGTATTTATTTAACTTAATTTAAGGTATTACAGGTATTTACATACTACTCAACATTTTTCGACAAATTTCTACATAAAAGAATTTTGCCAACGCCTACTTTAAATCAAACAGTACAATCGAAAGTTTGCAAACCAAACCACAATATTTGGCAAACATACATGAAATTATACATGAAATTAACTGTAGCAAAGCCTACTTAGACTTCGAAAAAGAAATAAGAAAAAAACACGCACACAATCAGAAAAGTCATTAACATATTGTCATTGTTGTTACTATCGCCGCGTTTGTTAACAGCCGCCGCTCCGTTATTTTACATTGTAATTATTTAACATTTGACCGTTTGCCCTTCTATAACACAACAAAGAATCAAAGCACTTGCGTTTTTGAATATTAAGATATTTAATATACTAATACATTTAGTATTAATAACATACTGACTGACATACTGAAATACATGACTGAGTTAGAATCTCTACAGAGACAGTGAACGTCTGTAAGGGGAAACGTTACGCGTATAAAAAATTTAGTGAGCGTGGTAATGGGGGTATCGGAACTCGAGTGCAGGTTAAGTCTGGTTGAAGCTTATTTCAAATAACTACTTTCTATCCAGAGTGAGATAGAAATTGTAAACCCAAAGGATAACGCTAGAGCTGATCTGGAGGAACTATGTATTGCTACAAAATCAAAAATTATTGACTTAATGGGTGGCAATTATAAAAGGGGAACCGAATTTTCATTTGCCATGCCAGTAACTACAAAATCGAAGTTGCCAAAATTACATCTACCAAATTTTGATGGCAAATACTCCACTTACAAAAATTTTATCTCAACTTTCAGACAATTAGTACCCAACGATTCTTCCCTTTCGGACATTGAAAAATTTAATCATTTGTTACATTGTGTATCTGGCCAAGCACTCGACACTATATGTGCATTTGAGGTAACAGGTGAAAACTATAATAAGGCAATTAAACGCCTCGATGAACGCTACAATAATAAAACTTTAATCTTTCTTGAGCACATTTCGAACCTTTACGAACTACCTTCATTAAACAAACCTTCCGCTATGCTACTTCGTGCCTTAATAGACAACGCGTCGGCAATTTTTAGCTAGTTAAAATCATTAGGAACCCAGGAAGATATATGTAACGCTATGTTAATTCACTTGATCTTAACAAAAGTTGATCCAGAATCTAATTCGAAATGGAATGAAACTATTGATTTCAGCTCTTTACCAACTTAGGAAGGATTTATTAAAATTTTGGAGTGCCGATGCCAATTTTTAGAATCGGTTGAACCCCAGACAGTATCGACCAGTAACCCTTCTTCAATAACTGCTAACGACAAGCGTAACGAAACACGTCGTCAACAACAAAGATATTCTTTTATGACAGGTTAAGAAGAGTTGTGTTTTTTGCAAACGATTAGATCATTGGGGCAGCAACTGCCCACAATTTAAATCCATGGATTCTACCAGGCGATTCGATACAGTTAAAAATTCGGCATTTGTATAAATTGTTTATCATCTGGACATAACGTAGCTAAATGTACATCCAAATATCGTTGTAAATATTGTAATCACTCTCACCATGCACTGCTTCATAGAGAATCACCAACTACTCAAGCAAATTCAACTTCTATATCCACTCCTGTTTCTCAAGCAGCTGTCAACACTCACATGAACGATCAATCGAACAGTGTAATTCTCGCAACAGCCGTCATTCTCGTTTCAGATAGCACAGGTGGTTACAAACTAGTTCGTGCATTGTTGGATTCGTGCTCCCAAGTAAATTTAATAACAGAAAAATTTGCCAACATGTTAAACTTAACACGTGGAAAAACGTCAGTTAACGTTTCTGGCGTGGGAGGCACATCTTCAAATATAAAGTATGAAGTTACGTCGACTGTACGATCTCGTTTTAACTCACATGAGTATCCTCTGAACTTATTAATAACAAATCGTATTTCCGGATATTTACCATCCAGAGACATTAACATTACTGGTTGGGATTTTCCAAAAATCGATTTGGCTGATGAATTTTTTATAAACAACAGCCTATTGATTTGTTACTAGGCACAGAATACTTTTTTGACGTACTTTGTGGAGACAAAATCAGTCTCGGTGCGAACATGCCTACAATTCACGAAAGTAAAGTCGGATGGATTGTAACTGGTCGGTATACGACGGATGTTAAACATTCGGTGAACAAATGCATGGCTTTAACTTCAGAATCAAACGATATCGATAAATAAATAAAATTTGTATGGCAAATAGAAGAAGTACTACCTTCAGCAAAAAAGTGGACAACAGATCAGCAATTATGTGAATCACATTTCATTAAAAATGTTGCAACTAACTCTGAAGGAAGAGATATAGTTAAACTACCTTTCAAGCAACATTTTACTTCTTTAGGATCGTCATACAACACAGCATTGAGGAGATTCAATCTTCTTGAACGTCGTTTGGGACAAGATATGAATTTGAAAACACAATACATAAAATTTATGACTGAATACGAACAAACGGCACATAGGTCACTCGTTCCTAAACCAAATATGTATTCTCCACACTATTTTATACCACACCATTGTGTCCTTCGCCCAAACAGTACGACTACAAAACTTAGAGTTGTTTTCGATGCCTCGGCAAAAACTTCATCCAACAAATCATTAAACGATATTCTTCTCGTGGGACCAACAATACAAGACGACTTGTTTCTTCAAATGCTTCGTTTTCGTCTTTTCAAATATGCTCTTACCGGTGACATCGTTAAAATGTACAGGATGTTTTTGGTGGATGAAACACATCGGCCCTTTCAACAAATTTTATGGAGACCTGATGAGAGTCAACCAGTTAATGTATACCAGCTAAACACCATTACATACGGCATGTCAGCATCACCCTTTTTATATTTAGCGGATAAGTTCGAAACTTCACATAAAACTGGTGCTACAGTAATTCGAAACCATATTTATGTAGACGACCTGTTAACTGGAGCAGACACCATAGAGGAATTACAGAAAATCAAAAATGAAATAACTTACATTTTATCGAAAGGTGGATTGGAAATAGCAAATTTTCAATCCAATCACAAGGACTTCCCATCGGATGGCGTTTTACCAAAAAGCATAAACATGGAAAAGCTATAAATCCATAGCACACTCGGAATTAGTTGGGACCCAGTTAAAGATAAGTTCCTTTTTGCCTTTAAATCAGAACAGAAATTTTCAACTTACACAAAACGAGCTATTGTATCCCTTACAGCGTGTGTTTTCGACCCACTGGGGTTAATATCCCCTCTTATAATAGTTCCAAGAGTCTTATTGTGGCTACAAAAATACGACTGGGATGCAAAGGTTCCGGAAGTTATCAAGAACACATTTATGAAGTGCCTTAACGACTTAAATAATGTAAACATAATTTCCATCCCTCGATTCGTTTCAGATGACAATTATACCGAAATCGAACTACATGGGTTCAGCGACGCGTCCATACGTGCTTACGGTTGTTGTTTATACATATGTGCCCGAAACATGCATAATAACTCCAAAATAACACTTTTTGCAGCAAAATCCAGAGTTACCCCAACAAAAAAGCGTACAATACCTCAGTTGGAACTCTCTGCAGCTCACCTTTTGTCAATTTTGTATCGAAAAATTGCTCCAGTATTGAAATCGTTTAATCCGCGACTGTTTTTTTTTTGACTGATTCGTCAGTAGTTTTGCGATGGTTACAATTACATTCGGCAACGCTGACGACATTCGTTGGAAATCGCGTTTCTGAGATCCAAGAAATTACAACTAATGCATCATGGCGTCATATACCTACAGCACTAAATCCGGCTGATCTCATTTCTCGAGGTTGCTCTCTTGATGACTTAAACCAATCGTCATGGTTTTCAGGGCCAGAGTTTCTAAAACATGATGAATCACAATGGCCTGAGCCAATTGAATGAATGAAAACATCGTAAAAACAGCGATTCGATTATCCATTTTCAAATGTGAAATCAAAAAAAATTGTATTTTAGAGTTATGCGAAAGAGTAAGCTCGTATTTAAAAACCGTACGTATAGTTGCGCTATTATTCCAATTTATTCGTGGCGTAAAGGAATTTTCGTCAGACGTTCATCTACATGTACTACACTGTATAGCTTGGAATTTGCAACAGCACCACTTTGCCGAAGAAATTAATTACCTTAACAAAAACCTACAAATAAAAACATTTTTCAAGTCACTTGGGCTGTTTCTGGACAAGATTAAAAATTTTGACCTGCTTCGCGTAGGAGGCAGGTTAGAAAAAGCAAATATACCAAAGGAAACATCCAATTCTTCTGCCAAACTACAATTTTGTTGTGAACTATATTCGACATCTTCATGTAACAAAGTACCACGCCGGCCCAAAAGAACTTGTTGCCTTTTCAAGACAAATGTTCTGGGTGGTCAACGTGCGCTCTATAGCGCGAAAGATAGTTCATTCATGCATAAGCTGTATACGATACCGTCCTAAACTAATGGTACAAGTAATAGGCAACCTGCCTCGTGAACGCGTCACCCCAGCAAGACCATTTCAACGTTGCGGAATCGACTTCTTCGGTCCAATAGACACCTACTTCAAAATAAGGGGCAAACGACCTATCAAAAGCTATGGTGCAATTTTTATATGCTTTGCAACAAAGGCGGTACATATGGAATTAGTGTCAGAGTTGACAGCAGATGCATTTATTGCTGTATTGAAGCGACTTATCGGTCGACGTGGTCTTCCTTCGGACATTTTTTGCGACAACGCAACTAGCTTTGTTGGTGCCAACAACAAATTAACTGAATTAAAATTTCTTTTTCTCAATAAACAATTTCAATTTTCATTAAATAATTTTTGTTCGAAAAATTTCATAACTTTCCGTTTCATCCCACCAAGGGCACCACAATTCGGAGGCCTTTGGGAGGCCGCTGTGAAAAGTGCTAAAAGCCATCTGTATCGCACTTTAGCTGGAGCAAAACTAACATTCGAGGAACTTACTACCGCTTTAATAGAAATAGAAGCTATTCCGAATTTTAGACCAATTGCAGAGTTATCTACCGATCCCAATGATTTCGAAGCGCTGACACCTGGGCATTTTTTGATTTTGAGTAGCTGATATCAAAACAGCAAAGGGAGTCATTCGCCGACCCATTCACAAACTGGCAGTGCTCGTAGAATATTGAAAGTGGATCCTTTCAACGCCGCCGGAATGTTCCATCACTTTTCAAATTATTTAGTATTTTGTACCTTTTTATTTAATATATTTTACCGAAAATTGCAAACTTGTTCTCTTACAATAATTTTTGACATCTTAACATGTAATGCATATTGTTTTAAATAAATCATTCTCTTTACAACAAGCAAAGGCACAACACCAAGCAATACAATTTTATCGTCAGTCAAAGCATACAGTTTTTTGGTTAGAATTATTTCTTTATAGGCCATTTACACTACAGCGAAATCTAGATTAGATTTCAAATTTTGCTCAAAATCTACATCGTTTACACTGGATTTATTTGACAGTAGCAAGATTTCATTTTAATAACGAAAACAGCTGACTGAAATTTAAAATAAAATAATAATATTTTAGTTTAACCCTAATCAAGTCATTAAAAATTTTTACAAATCCAGTCAAAATGTGTCTCAGAGGCACATACAAAGAATTTACGTATTAAATTTGTTAACTTATTTTTATTTTATTAAATTTTTTCTTCTAAGTTACATAAATGAAATATTATTTATTTATTTTCGCATTTTAAGCAAACTAGAACTTTTGAACAATGCTCGTTGCAAGTATTTTTGTGGTAAATACTGCAAGACTGCTTACACATTCTGCATATCTTCGGTGGGCACATATAACATCTACGTCGTATATCTGTCTGCCTTGGCTGGTTTGAGAATTCATCCTGGTGTTGTATGGACCGAATATTGGACAAATTTTTTTATTTAATTTTAGAAGACTACGGCAAATAATGGGTGCCAGAACTCTTCGTAACTCATTATTATATTTAATTTTGTTGTTCACCAACAATAGAAGTAATAGTTAGCGTTCCCATATGTGCCTCATAGACACATTTTGACATGATTAAGAACATTTTTGATTGAAACAAAATAAAAAATAAATTAATTTATTACTTGAAATTTGTAAATTCTAAATAAAACAACTGAAAGTAGGAATTCAAGAAGCAGTAAGAACTAGAACCTATATTTAAGGAAGTTACAAAATGACCAAGTGAAATATGTGCCGGAGAGGTACATGTTGACTTGATTAGGGTTAAATTGAAATTTCATTTTTTTTCCAGCTCAGCATTGTATTTTTAAGTACTATTTGGCAAAACACATAGTTGCATTTTTATTTTTACTAGAATTTGAGTAGATTTTGCCGAAATCTACTAATACGCCATTTACACTACAGCGAAATCTAGTACTTATGAGATTTCGAGCCAAATCTAGTTGATTTTAACTAGATTTCCCATACAAAACAAAATCTACTTATTTAGTAGATTTCGGCAAAATCTACTCAAAATCTAGTAAAAATACAAATGCAACTATGTGTTTTGCCAAATAGTACTTAAAAATACAACGCTGAGCAGGAAAAAAAATGACATTTCAATTTAACCCTAATCAAGTCAACATGTGCCTCTCCGACACATATTTCACTTGGTCATGTTGTAACTTCCTTGAATATAGGTTCTAGTTCTTACTGCTTCTTGAATTCTTACTTTCAGTTGTTTTATTTAGAATTTACAAATTTTAAGTAATAAATTAATTTATTTTTATTTTTGATTTTGTTTCAATCAAAAATGTTCTTAATCATGTCAAAATGTGTCTATGAGGCACATATGGGAACGCTAACTATTAAATATAATAATGAGTTATAATGAGGTATAATGAGTTACGAAGAGTTCTGGTGCTGTCTTTGCCGCAGTCTTCTAAAATTAAATAAAAATAATTTGTCCAATGTTCGGTCCATACAACACGAGGATGAATTCTCAAACCAGCCAAGGCAGACAGATATGCGACGTAGATGTTATATGTGCCCACCGAAGATATGCAGAATGTGTAAGCAGTCTTGTAGTATTTACTTGCAACGAGCATTGTGCAATAGTTCTAGTTTGCTTAAAATGCAAAATTAAATAAATAATATTTCATTTATGTAACTGAGAAGAAAAAATTTAATAAAATGAAAATAAGTTAACAAAATGAATACGTAAATTCTTTGTATGTGCCTATGAAACACATTTTGACTGGATTTGTAAACATTTTTCCTGACTTGATTAGGGTTAAACTAAAATATTATTATTTTCTTTTAAATTTCAGTCAGCTGTTTTTGTTATTAAAATGAAATCTTGCTACTGTCAAATAAATACAGTGTAAACGATCTAGATTTTGAGCTAGATTTGAAATCTAATCTACTAGATTTCGGTGTAGTGTAAATGGCCTATAAATAAGTAGATTTTGTTTTGTATGGGAAATCTAGTTGAAATCAACTAGATTTGGCTCGAAATCTCATAAGTACTAGATTTCGCTGTAGTGCAAATGGCCTATTAGCCACAAGTTCTACACTATCAATAAATTTTTAGAAATTGAAAATGATAAGCACATATATTTAGAACAACTATCAAATATACAACTAATTATAAGTAGAATAGAACATCTACAGGATAATGTAATGTCCACAAAATATGGTATTGCACATCCTAGTATATTGACTTCTAGTGAAGTAGAAAAATATGCTATAGATTATAATAAGCTAAAATATATTCAGATAGGAACTACATTTTTTAATAATTCATGTTTAATTTTTGGGATAAAAATACCCAAAACATTTGGGCTTAAATATATTGTTCCACTACCAAATCACAATAACGAAATTAAAATATCAGTTTACCTTTGCTTTATATATTTATAAATAAATTTTCTAAATTTTAAAAATTTATTTTTTAAGTCTATTAGGATTCCTACTCATTGACCACAATGAATAGAATTGCGTACTTTTAATAGTTCTTTTTATAAATTTTTTAAAAAATTAAATTCAAAATTAATAAAAATAATCAAAGCAAGAGCGGACTTGACCATGGGGGAAAAAGGGTATGCACTTAAGACGCACTTCTCCACATCATCCACAGTGTTCAGTTCGATGGCTCGTTGAAAGACACTTTGCACACAGTTTACAAACCAATAGTTGGCCAAGGCCAGGCCAAACGACAGCAAATTGTGCATATCAATTTTACAAACGCCCATAAACACTTCCACAAGCCAAATGATTAATTTGAAACTTAAGACGAACATGTTTATGGTCAGCCAAGGTGTC
Organism: Sarcophaga subvicina; assembly: GCA_936449025.2. Lineage (NCBI taxonomy): Eukaryota > Metazoa > Arthropoda > Insecta > Diptera > Sarcophagidae > Sarcophaga > Sarcophaga subvicina. The sequence goes on along the minus strand of OW388080.2, from coordinate 44,548,268 downwards.
ATATAGCTGGGAGAAATCTATAAAAACAAACATCAAAAGCCTTAAGCCGATTGAAAAGCATGAAACTAAATAGCAATACCTTAACCACCGCATACCACAGAAACAGCCAGTCGAATAAAGTGATTAAAGAGCAGATCAAACGGCACTTACGCAACACCGATGTGGGCAATACATAAAATTTACGTTCACGCCACATGGACATTTCTCTGCGGTTGCCCCAAAGCACTGGTAAATTCACTAAAACTGTGGATCTATTCGTTTGAAAAAGAGAAAACAGAATAATAATCCGCCAAATTTCACAAATGTAGTAAGCACGTGATGTCAAATTTCAATTCATAAGACAAAAATATGAAGAAAAAATTTTTGAAATTAATTATGTTTCCACTAATCACCAAATTGCTGAATTTTTACTAAACCTTTACCTAAAGGCAGATTTTTATTTTTAAAAATTTAATGAATATTGTCAATTATGTCTAATTAAAAAAAAATAAAAAAGGTTTAACAAAAGTGGAAGTATTGAAATATTTGTTAAAACTTTTATTACCCACTGTTGAATTATCAAATGTACTTGTTTAAATTATACTTGTTGAATTCAGAAATTTAAATATCAGTTTACCTTTGCTTTATGTATTTATAAATAAATTTTCTAAATTTTTTCATTTCCGTTTGAAACTGCGTCGTTAGTGTGTCGTTTTGAAAATATAAATCAATTTTTTTTTGTGTTTTATGCAATTTTGCCAACAAAAATTAAAAAAATTAAGTTTCCAAGTGTTTCTGGAGGAGGAGGAGAATGTACAAAATTACTTACTTTGATAAGAAGCTGTGCCAACTATTGAAACATCATTTGGATTTTTTAGACGAAGATGACTGTGACATTTACACCATCTGGCAATTATCTCCACAGCAACGTTGGCGTGCTTTTAAGAAAATTTTCAATAAGAGGTTTATAAAAATTAATCAGATTTACTTGACCGCCATATTGGATCCGCCATTTTGAATTTTTTAAATCTGAATGAAAATCTGTAATCAGCGACTCCAAAAACCCCTCAGTAACAATTTTCAAGTAAATCTGATTAATTTTTAAGGACCTCTGTAATATGTTTCTTTTTCTTTTGCACCCCTTGACATGAACCCACCCCCTACTTTAAGGGTGCATGCAAACAACTTGGCTTTGGGCTCATTTTAAAGAGCAAAGATCAATTGTGAATTTCTGACAATAGCGATGATTCTAGCACGTCAGTGTTTAGCTCTACAATGTTTCAAAAATGGCCAAAAACGCCTTTTTCTCGAAAACCTGACGTGATGGAAAATTTTTTAAACCAGATTCGTGTTCAGCGCACAAAATGCCTTTGGAAACACCTGAAGCAATCTTATTTTCAGAACCCATGCAGGGCTGTGTAATTTTATGATAAAAAAATTATATTAATTGTAATGATTTACGATGTGGCAGCACTGATGTAATGACATGCGTTTGGCTAAGTGCAGCCAAATGCATGAAAACAGATGTTTTGTAGAAGAGCTGCTGGCCATCATTACAATTTCCGGCATTTTGGAATATAGATAAACAGAAGTAAGTCAGGTGTAATGGTAGTTTATCTGACTACATGATTTATTTTGCATAGACAATTCATATTCGCTTTTTTGTATAAGCCGTGTTTATTAAGCATAAATACGATCGTTACTTTGACATCTGATAAACTTAGTCTGTTGAAAGTGTTCACGGTGTATTTGACGTCTGGATAATTGACATTTGATATGTAGGTTTTGTTTCCGGTGATGACGAGAGAATCTGCCCTTTTTACTTTTGAACGTTGAAGAAGGCAGATGTGGGTGAGTGTGGTGTGCATCTAGAAGTGAAGTGAGAAAAAACCGATGAAAGTGAAGAAATCCAGAAACACCTAGAGCAAATAAGAAGATTGAATCAATTTAAGTTGGGAAAAAGCGTTTAAAAATCTCTTTGAGAACGACGGAGAAGGCCGTTTAGTGAAAAGACGAAATTACGGCTCATCTTCCGCAAGATTCGAGAAATTATGATTTTGTAGACGAATCCTATGTTTAAAAACCTCCTTCGCAGAAAACTTAGGAACATTTTTAAGAGAAGAAAAACCCACGTTCAAAAATACTCGCTGTTTCGTGTACATGTGTTCCGTTTTATTTTTATATATATATATCGACTTAGAGGAAATCTTTGTCCAAACAGTCTTCATTTGCTATTAATTAGACTGCATCACCATATATTCCACATGGTAACTACATCCTCCGAGGCATCATGTTAACGACATCGAAATCATTTTATGCATCATCTACAACCACCTTTGCAAACTGGTAACGACGCCATCATATATCTCCCGATAATTCCTTCCCATCATATATGCAGTATCATTTTATTTTTCATGTGACTTGTTTTTATATTTATCTTCATATACTTCATGTGTTAATGACACTATCATATCCTGCAAGCTAACTACGCAGCCTTATATACATATTTATCCGTTGATATTCAACTATCTTACTCTACATGGACTTCATTGTGGGTGACATAATATCCTTAATATCTCTTCGGACATTTCCTTTGGAGTTTTCTTTTGAATAAGTATAAGTTAACACCTGGAATACATCAAACTACAACAATAGTAACAACCAAAACGTGCCAACCTAAAATATAAGTATCGAGCAACTGACAGAAAGGCTAAACAGAACATTAACAATGACACAACCAAACGGAGCGACAGCGGGTTTTACTGCACTACAGAGGGAACAGATAGCCCTTATGATAAGGGATGCCCTTAAAACACCATCCAACCAGTTAGCAGACGAAGGGGTTGACCACCCCATTGGGACAGTTACTACCAGATTAGAAGAACTAGACAAGGTTCCTGACATAGTTAGATCCCTGAGCGAGTTCCCTGGGAAACCGGGAGAATTCAACTCCTGGCGAAAATACGTGGACAGGGTTTTAAACCTCTACGATTCGTTAAAGGGCACCGGGAGGTATTACGCAATTCTGCACACTATCCGTACAAAAATTGTTGGTGAAGCGGATACCGCTTTGGAGTCATATAGAACTCCACTGGATTGGCCACGAATTAAAAAATGTCTCGCTATGTATTACTCCGATAAAAGGGATATCGGAACGCTAGAATACCAGATGACGGTATTGTGCCAGGGAAATAGAACCATAACAGAATTTTATCAGAGTGTTTATCAGCACCTTTCGCTGTTACTTGATAAGGTCTCTGGCTTGGAGTTGGAGGAAAACAGCCTTCACGCTATGGCAAATACTTACAGGGAAAAGCGTTAGACACGTGCGTAAGGGGACTAAACGGAGATCTGCCTAGATTGTTAAGTGTACGCGAACCAACATCATTGCCCCAGGCACTACATATTTGCCTAAAGTTGGACAATATGACATTCCGCAGAAATTATGCAATCAGTCAAGAATAATGTGCAGAGGGATAACACTGGTACGGCAAATTCCATAAATGGGAGGGGATTTTACCCTGAACTCGCTTACGTTGGTGGAACGTCACCTATTATACCACCAGTACCCCTTCGGTATAATCCTGTTCCAAACTATAACCTTAACCCGAACTTCCAACCAAATTACAACCTTAACCCATATCCAAAACCCCAATCAAACGTTAATCCTACTTACGTTCGTAATCCAAACTATAATCATAACTTAAATTTCCACAAAAATTTCGGACCGAATGCAGGGCCTCAAAATAATACTCAGAGTCATCGAGTAGAACCGATGGATGTTGATAAGTCCATCCAAACCCGCCAGGTCGATTATATTAATAGACCACAGAACAATCCAGCACTAAAAACACCAACAACCGCGTCCTTTCAAGTTCCAGTAAACAAGCTACAACGATGGATGTTGATAAGTCCATCCAAACCCGCCAGGTCGATTATATTAATAGACCACAGAACAATCCAGCACTAAAAACACCAACAACCGCGTCCTTTCAAGTTCCAGTAAACAAGCTACAACGAAATTTCCATATAAACGCAGACTATGTGCCGGAGGAAGGTCATTATGAATATTATCAACCTGTGGGAGGCGAAGTTGACTACTACCCTGAGAATGTAGAACCAGGGAATGTTCAGGAGTATTCTCAACAAATCCCTGAAGAAGTGGCTCAACTTCAAAGACAGGATAATGAACCCGACGAAGTCGAACTTACAGTTAATTTTTTACAATGAACTGTTCCTCATTACCCTATTTCACTGCCAGAATGGGGAACAACAGAATATTAAAAATTTTATTGGACACTGGCAGTAATAAGTATTACATCAAACCTAAAATCATAGCAAATCCTATATAAAACGGCGAATATTTTAATGCGAAGTCCGTTAGAGGTTCTATCAAAAAAACACAACATTCGATGCCATATTGGGAAATGATACCCTAAAAGAGTTGTCAGCTGTCATTTATACAGCGGACAATTATTTTAGCATTAATGGGGAGAAGAAAATCCCAATTAAACAACTTATTTCCCAAAACGTTAATAATATAGAAATTAAAACAAACCATCTTTCAAAAAATCAAAAAGCGTTATTAGAGGACATTGTTGAACGCCATATGAATCTATTCGCAGACCCAGATAAAAGCCTTACGTATACAACTAGAGTTGTGGGTGAAATATGAACAACAAATGATTCTCCGGTATATTCACGGAGTTATCCTTATCCGATGGCGCTGAAGGGTGTTGTTGAAGACCAACAAATTAATAATTATTTAGTTAAACGTATTTTATAATGTAGCACATTTATATTATCATTTCTAATAATATTCTTAATGTACCAATGTACTTGCTATAATTTATCTATTATCTATCTTCTTTTTTTGCTATTTTCTATTTTACACATACATACACACATAAATGTACAAGCTTTGTCACGCGATTTTCTACCTGCTACTAAGCTAACCGGTTTTTATACATATCCTTGTTAGTGTAGAGAACTCTTTGTTATTATTTATTACAATTTTGTAAGAAAACAGAATTATTTTGGTTTGCCCAAATTTTATAACAAATTATTATAGTTCTGATCGTGACAGCTATAACATCACTGCCTTGCTGCTAATTGTATCAATAGCTAGATCAGTAACTTATAGTTAAACTGCCTTGCTGCTATTTTATATTCATTAATAGTTAAATAATATTTTTAAATAATAAATAAAATTAAAATAATAAATAAAATTAATAAAGTAAAATAAAACCTCAATCTTAAACAGGTGTTGTGGAGGACGAAATCTCTAAATTACTACTGGACCGAATAATCCGACCGTCTCGTTCTCCTTACAACTCACCAATTTGGATAGTCCCCAAAAAACAGATGCATCCGGAAAAGAGAAGTATAGAGTTGTGGTGGATTTTAGGAAGCTCAATTCAATAACCATCCCGGACAAATACCCTATTCCCGAAATAAATGATGTGCTTTCCATCTCGGATTAAATAAATATTTCACTGTTATCGATTTGAAGAGTGGATTCCATCAAATACCCCTAAGAACGGAGGACATCGAAAAAACGGCTTTTTCCGTCAACAATGGGAAGTATGAATTCCTGCGTTTACCGTTTGGGCTAAAGAACGCCCCTTCAATATTTCAACGTGTTGGTTATTTTTTTTTTTTGTATTAAATGCACGATGGCAACCCAACTGCATATCTACTTTCTCTTTTTAAAACTTCTACTCCACTTTTTATAAAATTGAATTCATTCCAATAAAATTCGTCAAACGAGCAGGCGGCTGTTTTTCTTTCTAAAATAAAATAAAAAACTGACAAAGGTTATAGGCCCAGACCCACGCATTTTAAAAAATAAAATTTGGAATTTCAAAATTGGTTAATTTGGAGATTTAAAAAAAAATGAATTCTGTCGCTAGCCTGGAGAAGCTCAACGGTGAAAATTATGCGACGTGGTCTATACAGATAAAAAGCCTGCTCATCACATTGGATTTGTGGGATGCCGTCCAGGGTGTATGTCCGGCAGAGGCTGACAAACAAGCGGCATGGAATGTTATGGACCAGAAGGCTCTCGCAATGATTAATTTAAGTGTGAGGCCAGGCGAGCAGATTCACATTAAGGATTGTACCAAAGCAAAGGGTGCATGGGATTCCTTAAGTGGGCTCTACAAGGCAAACACGGCCTGTATAAAGGTGAATCTATTCAAAAAGCTGGTACGGTTCAGAATTAATCCTGGTGAGAAAATATCCACACAAATTGGCGAATTTCGTGGGATCATAGACGATTTAAAGACAATAGATATTGCGTTGCATGAGGATTTTGTTGCGGTTTTGTTGTTGTGTGCTTTGCCAGAAGAAATGGAGAGTTTTGTTGTTGCTGTTGAAAGCAGAGATGATTTGCCTGGTATAGAACAGTTAGTTTCGAAAGTTCTAGAAGAAGAGCGACGCCAAGGAGAAAAAAGCAATTTAAATGATGACAAGGTTTTTACAGTAAGCGAGAGGCAAAAACACGAAAGAGTAAACAAAAGCAACAACAAATTTAACAGAAAAAATATTCGCAGTGAGAAGGAGAATAAACGCAGTAATATTAAATGCTACAAGTGTGGACAGAAGGGGCATATTCGCTCTCATTGTAGAGTTGATGGTGGGGAGTCTGTTGCGTCGGTATTGTGTGCAGTGAAAAAACAAATTAACAACAATAAGCAGTGGATTTTGGATAGTGGCGCGTCGTCGCACATGTGCAGTAGCAGAAATTTGTTTTCATGTCTGCAAAAGGAGAAACAAAGAATTGTCTTAGCGTCTGGTGAGACTGTTTTTGCAGAGGGAAAAGGCTCGGTGACAATTAAGTCAAAGTATATGAGCATAAAACTCATCAACGTGCTATATGTACCCTGTCTTCACTCGAATTTTTTGTCTGTCAGCAAATTCATAGAGGCTGGTCACACTATTTGTTTTGCAAAGAATAATGCAAATATTAAGAACAAAGGCAACAAAAATATGATGTATGCAGTAAAGGAAAACGGGATATTTGTTGCTAAAGTGGACATCGTGACATGGGCAGAATGTGTGTATGGTGCAGCGACAGAAAATGATTCTATTAAATGGCACTCTAGATTTGGTCATTTAAACAGTAGAGATTTGAGTACACTGTGCAACAAAAATATGGTTAGGGGTATGAAATTGAAGGTGCCTAGAAATTTTGAATGCGTTACTTGTGCTGTTGGAAAAAGCAACGTTTGACAACTACTCACAAATTAATTCAAGAGGGGTACTGGAGTTAGTACACACAGATTTGTGTGGGCCATTTAGAGTGAAATCACATGGCGGGGCATTATATATGATGACGTTTACTGATGACTTTTCCCGATATGTATTTAATTATTTTTTGAAGCAAAAATCGGATGCATTTGATGTTTTCATTCAGTTTGTAACGATGGCCGAAAAACAGACTGGCGGAAAATTAATGAAGCTAAGGAGCGATAATGGTAAGGAATACTTGAATGCCAAATTTAAATGCTATTTTCAGAGCAATGGAATACTGCATCAGACAACAGTTAGTCACACACCACAGCAGAATGGTATAGCTGAGAGGATAAACAGGACTCTTGTGGAGATGGCTCGTTGTATGTTATATAAGTCTGGTCTGCCTCAAAATTTATGGGCAGAAGCCATCAATACTTCAACTTATATTAGAAATAGGAGCCCAACCAAAGTTCTTGGGGAAATGACACCATATAAGAAATGGTACAACAGGAAGCCCTCAGTTGCACATTTTAGAAGATTTGGGTGTGATGCTGTAGTTTTACAGAAAAATTGCAAAATTGGTAAATTAATGCCAAAGGGAGTGAAAATGAAATTGGTTGGCTATGAATCCATGACAAAAGGATATCGTTTATATAATTCCGCAAAGCGCGAGATAGTAAAGGCAAGAGATGTTATCTTTTTTGAAAATTCCTTTGAGAAACTGCAAAATGAACAATATGATGACGAAGAATTTTGTGTTAACATAGTAAGCTCAACAAACGAGAATAATAATAATAATGAGAATAAAAATAATGATGAACCTCATTCACTAAATGAATCCTTCGAAACGGCCAGTGAGGACAACGATCCAACCGAGAATACAAAGGAAGAAACCAATAAAGGATCCGTACCTGGAGAGAAGGTAAAAAAGGGTCGTGAAAGGCCAAAGCTTATTTCAACGCGACAGTCAGAACGTCTAAGAAAGCAGCAAGCAGTCGTCACCGAAATGCTAAACTCGATAGTAGAAATTCCATCTACATTATCAGAAGCATTAAATTCAGATGAGGCCTCGGAATGGAAAGTTGCCATGGAACGTGAGTATAATTCATTAATTAAGAACAATACTTGGATACTCGTTGAAAGACCTAAATCAAGAAACATTATCGGTTCGAAGTGGGTCTTTGCAATTAAACACAAACCAGATGGCACTATAGAGAAGTATAAAGTCAGATTGGTGGCTCAGGGAAATACTCAAAAACTCAACGTAGATTACCATGAAACGTTTGCGCCTGTGGTTCACCATTCTACCATAAGAATTTTATTGGCACTCGCGGTGCAATACAAATTATTACTAAGACATGTAGACGTTGTGTCTGCATATTTAAATGCCAATCTGGAAGATGAAATTTTTATGGAACAGCCACCTATGTTTAAGGATCCTGTACATTACAACAAGGTATGCAAACTAATTAAGGCTTTATATGGTTTACGTCAGGCCGGAAGGGAATGGAATAGAAAGGTGTCACTAATTCTTTCGGAGATGGGGTTCCAACGATGTCGAACGGACAATTGTATATATTTTTGACGAAACGGGTATTGTATAAGCATAATAGCATTGTATGTAGACGACATGATGATAGCATCTTCAACTGAAGCCGATATGAACCAAATCATCACTCAACTTAATGATCATGTGGAGGCTGAGGATCGCGGATCAATTTCTTTTTATTTAGGCCTTGAGATCGAACGAGAGGGCGATAGGGGACCCATACTTATTCATCAAAGGCAGTATACTTCCGAGTTACTTAAGACATGGGAAATGGTGAACTCTAAACCAGTGTCAACACCTTGGCCGAGTGGAGCTGTATTAAAGAGATGTGATGATATTAACTGTAAAGTAGATCGGCTTGATTGGTGGTCTGATGTATTAGGCAGTAATATCTAGGCCAGACATTGCCCATGTAGTTTCCAAACTTTCACAATTCAACTCTCACCCTCATGATGAGCATATGCGAGTGGCAAAACATTTATTGAAATATCTTGTTAAACATCCGGACAATGGAATATCTTTTAATGAAGAAAAATCCATTCTTTCTTGTTATACAGATGCTGATTGGGGATGTGATACGTGTGACCGAAAATCCTATTCGGGTTTTGTAATGTTTCTGGCAGGCGCTGCGGTTTCTTGGGAGTCAAAGAAACAGACAGTAGTGGCTCTAAGCTTAATGGAGGCGGAATATGTGGCCTTTTGCCAAGGAAGTAAGGAAGTTGTTTTTGCAAGAAGCCTTATTGGTGAAATTGGATTTGAGGAACTAATCAGCCGACAGTCGTCTTTTGTGATAATCTCCAGCAAATTTTTTGGTTAGAAACCCAGCTATCCATAAACGCAGCAAGCATATTGACATAAGATTCCATTATGTCAGATATTTTTACCAAAGTATTGACCAAACAAAAACATGCCAGAGCATGTGAACTTTTGAAAATGTAAACAATAATTTCAATTTTAGAAAAGTTATGTCTTTTAGTATTTTGTATTATAAATGAGTAGTATGTTTATGGGGTTTCTCGACCACTTACTCTATACAAAATTTGGCTCATGCATAGCTGTAAAAGAGTAAGAACATTGCTGCATTGTGAAATGAATTGTGTGCGATCGGTCTTTAGGTTTGTAACATGTATTATGAAAAGGTAATGCTTTTTAATGTGTATGCGTGTGTTAAAATTTGGGAGAATGCATATCTGGAAAAGAATTAAATCATTTTTATTTTCAATTTTTCCATACAAAATTTGGTGCATGCCTGCTTCTTCTTGTTCCTTTATTTTGCATTGCTTTTTAAACGAATGATTGGACGGACAGAATGAGTGTGTGCGTAACATGTAATGCGTATGATCGTTTTTAATAGTAAATTCTTGGCACGTATTATCATACTCAATGCTGAAAAAATAGAAAAGGGATCTGCACCAATATAGTTGTTGTGTGTTTTTTATTTTTTTTGTATATTTAATTAGAAGGATCTTTAATTTTAAATGTGATAAGAAAGAGTAGGTTGGTTGTGCCGTTATTTTTTATTTTTTGTGTGATTTAATTTGAAGGATCTGTAATTTTAAGATGATAACAAATTCTTGGCACGTATTATCATACTCAATGCTGAAAAAATAGAAATATAAACTGATAAGAAAGGGTGGGTTGGTTGTGGAGTTGTTTTTTATTTTATTTTTTGTATATTTAATTAGAAGGATCTTTAATTTTAAATGTGATAAGAAAGAGATGAACACCTGTGTAAAAATTTTTTTTTTTGGGATAATAAATAACATCGTATACCTAAGTAGAAACATGAGTGTACATGTTCATTGTATTTGTATTGCTTTTCGAATGATTGGACGGACAGAATGAATGTGTGCACGTTCTTTTGAGATAATAATTGTGAAGAAATATAAATATAGTTGTACATGGTGTTGTTGTTGTTGTTGTGTTATAAGGATTTTTAATTTGATGAGAAAGAAATGTATAGTTGTGTCTGTGCGTTTTTTTTTTCACGCATAAGTATAAGTAATATCGGTTTTCACATAATTGAATTTACTGATTGATCTACAACACCCCAGAGTATAAATAGACTTGTTTTTAAGGATTTAGAATTTTTTAGTTTTACTGTTTTAAATAAATGAAATTATAGAATAAAGGGATTAATTAAAACAAATTAGTTTTTTATTTTTTGAAAATTTTATTACATATTTCTTTGTTCAGATTTTTACAGATTCGAATTTAAAAATACGTTTATACAGATTAAATAGCTTAAGCGTTAACAAATATTGTGTATAGAATGTTTGACATCGACAAATGTTGAAAGATTCTGAGTACATTTTTTCACAGTTAGATCTATGTATAATATTATTAACACATATAAATGGATTACTTATTTTACTAATGTTGCATATACTTAGTTCATTTATAAGTTTCATAAATAAATCTATATGCTCTTTATCAATCTGATTACTATGTTTTATTAATAGTTCTTCTAATTCAGCTGATGTAACCATTTTTCCCCTTCTTTAAAAAGTCAATAGTAGGTTGCGTAAGTGCGGGACGATGTACTCTGAACAAAAAGTAATAATTAACTAAACAAAGAATTCAGATATGGTTAAGGTTTTTTTTTGTCATTTATTATATCATTTCTTCGTTTGAATTTATTGAAAATTACAATTTATTGAAAACACAATTTTTACATTTAGTAAGATTATAAAAATTAATTATATTTTTAGCTTCATTTTCAGCTTGATATAGTCTATGTTTATAAAGTATACAGGGGCAGGTGTCAGGACCACATGTACTGTTTTCATTCGACCATTCGCAATCCTCGAAATGTTCACCATGTCTATTTCTTATCCTTTTCAGGTTGTCTACATACTCCAGTTGTGTTTGTATGTTGATGAGTTTAGTTTTATCTATGTCAGAAATTATGTGTGAGAATGATTTTAAAAAGTTGTGTATTTCCTTTAAAATCATTGTATGTTAATCTACTGCTATTGTATGCTCATGTGCAGAATATGTGAATAATCTTTAATATTTATATGATTTCAGATCTCTTAATGGACGCTTAGGTAGGTTATCTAATAGTTTTTTGGAGCTGGACTATAGTAGAGACCATATCCAGTTTTATATGGTTTGAGATATAACCCTTTACCCATTGCAATTGATTCCATATATCTATTATGACGGTTAGCTTCAGCCAATTGTTCTTTTCCATTTTTGATAGCATTTACTGCTTTGACAATAGCGGATCCTCCACTTGCCAAACCACCAAGCGCTGACAATGCTGTTAGTACGGGAATAAGTGGAAGAAATCCTCCAATTTTCGGTACAGGTATAACTCTCGGTATTATAATGTCTGCTCGTTTTTTCCCTTTAAAATTTGAATGAATAGCCTTTTGTGATATTTTAACAGCATCATTTATATCAAGGGGTTTCTGTTCTTTCAATTGTTTTAAAGTTTTTCTCACAGTAGCTGTGAATAATTTCTTATTACACTTATTCATTTTTCCTGTTCTCGTTCTTTTCGAATTCTTTCTTTTCTTATGTTTCTGCTCCTTCAAACCTAATCCAAATTTCACTTTAGTTTTCATAGCGTTTGTCACAAACCACGCGTTAGCACGTTCTTTAATATCACTATCTTTAGATTTAACTCGTTGCCAGGCTTTTTCAGCTAATATTTGATCTGCTTGATGTCTTGTGTCTATATCTTTTGATTGTGAATATGCAATATCGTGCTCTCTACAAGCTGCGTCTAACAAATTTATACCCTTATCTCCTCTTGCTAAACGTTTTTCAAGTTTTGTACCAGGTCCACAAAACTGATAACCAGGTAGATGTAATTCAACAGGTACTTTATTTATTACGTTGTTTACAAATCCTCTTCTCATCTTACACTGGCTGAGGTTTTTTTTGACCCTAGATTATAACAAATTTTTTTTTAGTTACTTTTATACCTCTTCGCAAAAATAGCTGAAATCAAGACGATCTCCTATATATACAGCAATTTATATGATTAAAGTATGTTAATTTTTTGATATTGATTTTGATCTGCTTTGTATCTGATCACGATCTACTTTACATCTGATCACGATCTGCTTTGTATCTGATTACGATCTGCTTTATATCTGATCACGAACTGCTTGCTATCTGGTCACGATCTGATTTATACCTGATCACGATCTGCTTGATGGCTTGTGTCTATATCCATTGATTTTGAGTACGCTATATCGTGCTTTCTACAATCTGCATCCAATAAATTATTCCTTTATTTCCTTTATTCTTGCTATTCGTTTTGAAGTTTTGTATCAGGTCCACAAAACTGATAACCAGGTGGATGTAATTCAACATATAATTTGTTTATTAAGTTGTCTACAAATCTTCTTCCAATCTTACACTAATTAGGTGTTTTTCTTTTGACTGTAGTTTATAACCATTTTTTTCATTACTTTCATACCTCTTCGCATGAAACACTACACCAGCTATACTAGCAAGCTATACCAGCTATACCTGCTATACCTGCTATACCAGCTATATCAGCTATACCAGCTATACTAGCAAGCTGTACTAGCTATACTAGCAAGCTATACAATCTGTACTAGCTATACTAGCAAGCTGTACAATCTGTACTAGCTATACTAGCAAGCTATACAATCTGTACTAGCTATACTAGCAAGCTGTACTAGCTATACTAGCAAGCTGTAGCAGCTATAGCAGCTACATCAGCTATATCAGCTATACCAGCTATACCAGCTATACTAGCAAGCTGTACTAGCTATACTAGCAAGCTGTACAATCTGTACTAGCTATACTAGCAAGCTGTACTAGCTATACTAGCTATACTAGCAAGCTGTACTAGCTATACTAGCAAGCTGTACTAGCTATACTAGCAAGCTGTACTAGCTATACTAGTATAGTGTTTCATGCGAAGAGGTATGAAAGTAATGAAAAAAATGGTTATAAACTACAGTCAAAAGAAAAACACCTAATTAGTGTAAGATTGGAAGAAGATTTGTAGACAACTTAATAAACAAATTATATGTTGAATTACATCCACCTGGTTATCAGTTTTGTGGACCTGATACAAAACTTCAAAACGAATAGCAAGAATAAAGGAAATAAAGGAATAATTTATTGGATGCAGATTGTAGAAAGCACGATATAGCGTACTCAAAATCAATGGATATAGACACAAGCCATCAAGCAGATCGTGATCAGGTATAAATCAGATCGTGACCAGATAGCAAACAGTTCGTGATCAGATATAAAGCAGATCGTAATCAGATACAAAGCAGATCGTGATCAGATGTAAAGTAGATCGTGATCAGATACAAAGCAGATCAAAATCAATATCAAAAAATTAACATACTTTAATCATATAAATTGCTGTATATATAGGAGATCGTCTTGATTTCAGCTATTTTTGCGAAGAGGTATAAAAGTAACTAAAAAAAAATTTGTTATAATCTAGGGTCAAAAAAAACCTCAGCCAGTGTAAGATGAGAAGAGGATTTGTAAACAACGTAATAAATAAAGTACCTGTTGAATTACATCTACCTGGTTATCAGTTTTGTGGACCTGGTACAAAACTTGAAAAACGTTTAGCAAGAGGAGATAAGGGTATAAATTTGTTAGACGCAGCTTGTAGAGAGCACGATATTGCATATTCACAATCAAAAGATATAGACACAAGACATCAAGCAGATCAAATATTAGCTGAAAAAGCCTGGCAACGAGTTAAATCTAAAGATAGTGATATTAAAGAACGTGCTAACGCGTGGTTTGTGACAAACGCTATGAAAACTAAAGTGAAATTTGGATTAGGTTTGAAGGAGCAGAAACATAAGAAAAGAAAGAATTCGAAAAGAACGAGAACAGGAAAAATGAATAAGTGTAATAAGAAATTATTCACAGCTACTGTGAGAAAAACTTTAAAACAATTGAAAGAACAGAAACCCCTTGATATAAATGATGCTGTTAAAATATCACAAAAGGCTATTCATTCAAATTTTAAAGGGAAAAAACGAGCAGACATTATAATACCGAGAGTTATACCTGTACCGAAAATTGGAGGATTTCTTCCACTTATTCCCGTACTAACAGCATTGTCAGCGCTTGGTGGTTTGGCAAGTGGAGGATCCGCTATTGTCAAAGCAGTAAATGCTATCAAAAATGGAAAAGAACAATTGGCTGAAGCTAACCGTCATAATAGATATATGGAATCAATTGCAATGGGTAAAGGGTTATATCTCAAACCATATAAAACTGGATATGGTCTCTACTATAGTCCAGCTCCAAAAAACTATTAGATAACCTACCTAAGCGTCCATTAAGAGATCTGAAATCATATAAATATTAAAGATTATTCACATATTCTGCACATGAGCATACAATAGCAGTAGATTAACATACAATGATTTTAAAGGAAATACACAACTTTTTAAAATCATTCTCACACATAATTTCTGACATAGATAAAACTAAACTCATCAACATACAAACACAACTGGAGTATGTAGACAACCTGAAAAGGATAAGAAATAGACATGGTGAACATTTCGAGGATTGCGAATGGTCGAATGAAAACAGTACATGTGGTCCTGACACCTGCCCCTGTATACTTTATAAACATAGACTATATCAAGCTGAAAATGAAGCTAAAAATATAATTAATTTTTATAATCTTACTAAATGTAAAAATTGTGTTTTCAATAAATTGTAATTTTCAATAAATTCAAACGAAGAAATGATATAATAAATGACAAAAAAAAAACCTTAACCATATCTGAATTCTTTGTTTAGTTAATTATTACTTTTTGTTCAGAGTACATCGTCCCGCACTTACGCAACCTACTATTGACTTTTTAAAGAAGGGGAAAAATGGTTACATCAGCTGAATTGGAAGAACTATTAATAAAACATAGTAATCAGATTGATAAAGAGCATATAGATTTATTTATGAAACTTATAAATGAACTAAGTATATGCAAGATTAGTAAAATAAGTAATCCATTTATATGTGTTAATAATATTATACATAGATCTAACTGTGAAAAAATGTACTCAGAATCTTTCAACATTTGTCGATGTCAAACATTCTATACACAATATTTGTTAACGCTTAAGCTATTTAATCTGTATAAACGTATTTTTAAATTCGAATCTGTAAAAATCTGAACAAAGAAATATGTAATAAAATTTTCAAAAAATAAAAAACTAATTTGTTTTAATTAATCCCTTTATTCTATAATTTCATTTATTTAAAACAGTAAAACTAAAAAATTCTAAATCCTTAAAAACAAGTCTATTTATACTCTGGGGTGTTGTAGATCAATCAGTAAATTCAATTATGTGAAAACAGATATTACTTATACTTATGCGTGAAAAAAAAACGCACAGACACAACTATACATTTCTTTCTCATCAAATTAAAAATCCTTATAACACAACAACAACAACAACACCATGTACAACTATATTTATATTTCTTCACAATTATTATCTCAAAAGAACGTGCACACATTCATTCTGTCCGTCCAATCATTCGAAAAGCAATACAAATACAATGAACATGTACACTCATGTTTCTACTTAGGTATACGATGTTATTTATTATCCCAAAAAAAAAAAATTTTTACACAGGTGTTCATCTCTTTCTTATCACATTTAAAATTAAAGATCCTTCTAATTAAATATACAAAAAATAAAATAAAAAACAACTCCACAACCAACCCACCCTTTCTTATCAGTTTATATTTCTATTTTTTCAGCATTGAGTATGATAATACGTGCCAAGAATTTGTTATCATCTTAAAATTACAGATCCTTCAAATTAAATCACACAAAAAATAAAAAATAACGGCACAACCAACCTACTCTTTCTTATCACATTTAAAATTAAAGATCCTTCTAATTAAATATACAAAAAAAATAAAAAGCACACAACAACTATATTGGTGCAGATCCCTTTTCTATTTTTTCAGCATTGAGTATGATAATACGTGCCAAGAATTTACTATTAAAAAACGATCATACGCATTACATGTTACGCACACACTCATTCTGTCCGTCCAATCATTCGTTTAAAAAGCAATGCAAAATAAAGGAACAAGAAGAAGCAGGCATGCACCAAATTTTGTATGGAAAAATTGAAAATAAAAATGATTTAATTCTTTTCCAGATATGCATTCTCCCAAATTTTAACACACGCATACACATTAAAAAGCATTACCTTTTCATAATACATGTTACAAACCTAAAGACCGATCGCACACAATTCATTTCACAATGCTGCAATGTTCTTACTCTTTTACAGCTATGCATGAGCCAAATTTTGTATGGAGTAAGTGGTCGAGAAACCCCATAAACATACTACTGTTAGCCAGTTTTCCACCAAATTATCCATTGAGAAAGGAAAAAACTCCCAATATTTATGGTTCAAATATCACCAGATAGCAGTATCAACAAACTTAAAAATATAAAAACAATACTACACCGTATAATTAGATGGGAACAAGTTAGAAGACCCGAAATACCCCAATGCCGCAACTGTCAAGGCTTTTTCCACAGTGCTGTTAATTGTCACCTCACTAGGAGATGTGTAAAATGCAACATGGACCACGAAAGAGGAAAGTGTTCGTTAGAAAAGGTACCAGCTGAAGAAAAAGATAAATTATTTTGTGTTCTGTGCAACAAATATGGTCATCCAGCATCCTATAAGGGGTGCGAAAAATATAAGCAGTTAAAACAAAAAATTAATTTAAAAAGAAAAGATTTTCTTGTAAATAATGCTAATATTTATACTAATACAGTTTCTTCCTTTGCAAATGTAGTTAAGGGAAATAACACTAATAACATAGATATAAAAACCACTTCTAACACAGTCAATAACTCTTTTATTCAAGAAATTGGAAACTTTATGATAAATATAAATAATCAAATGTTAAGTTTTCAAAAACAACTAGAATTGCAAATATCTAGAATTGATACAATTTTTCAATGCTTGAATAATGACTCAAAATAACCAAACATTTATTTCAAAAAAATTTAAATTAATACATATTAATGTTAATTCCCTAATATTAACGGATAGAAGATATGAGCTTCACGAATTCATAAAGAATAATACACCCGATACAAAATTAAATCATAGACATAAAATTCAATTTGACAACTTCCATGTTATAAGAAGAGATAGAAAAAGTGCAACTCGAGCAGATGGGACAATGATATTAATTAGAGATAACTTAAAATTCTTTAATTATACAAATAGCGTTATCAACTCTTTTAACGTGTTAGAAACCTGTATTATTCGTCTTCCTCTCTCTACAAATGAAATATTATATATTATTTCAGCGTACTACCCATCAGGTAATAACGATACTCATTTGAGAAGTGAGATTCATAGCCTTTTTGAATCTTTGAATTTACAAAGTACAAATAATTATTATATTTTAGCAGGGGACCTAAACTGTAAACATACAGAATGGGGCAATCCTAGTAATAATCAAAAGGGTAATATACTTTATAAATGGCTATTAGATAATGAAATTCGTTTTAAATGTAAACTTTATGCTTCATGTCGTCCATCATACCCGCGAACTAGTTCTTACATAGATATTTGTTTAGTCGATTGTAGACTTCATATTATCACTGAAAATGATACAATAAACTCACTCAAAACTTTAGATTATGATAGCGACCATGATGCTGTACAGATTGTAGCCTACATGAATAAAGAAAACAAAAGGTTCACATTTTTGTTCGATAAAGTAAATCTTACTTACAACTATAAATGTACCAATTGGAAAAAATTTAAAAATAATATTAGTCAGAAACTCAGCCAAGATACTCAAATTCCTAATAATCGAAACCTTTGGAATGCTGAAATGGACTATCACTTAGGCAGATTAAATGATGTTATTCTTAAAGCAGACACAAGAAACAGTTCCTAAACATAAAAGTGGCAAAACTTTCTCAAAAATAAGCAGCTCAACTATTAAAATGTTATATTCTGCGAAAAGCAAAATATTAACTTTAGTTAAAAAACACAATAGATTAGAACTAATACTTTCCGAAGAGACACTAACATTGGCAAAAGCAAAAATAAGAATAATCAAAAAACTTATCAAAGATAATTTTGCAATTAATATCAATAAACAGATCCAAGTAAAATTAACGAATATAGACCCTAAAGATTCAAGAGACATGTACAACTAAATTAGAAAAAACTTCAAAATATTTAAACCCTTAAACTTACAGGAAATTAAAATTCCTACAAATGAGGAACTCATTTTGAACAAGGTGGGGATAAACCCTCAAAGTTTAAGAACAGATGACCAAAATAATTATATTGTTGAAGATCAGGTTCAAATGTTAAATACTATAGGATCATATTTCGAGACCATACATGAGTGCAAAGAAACTATTTCAAATAATGTTGTTCATCAGCAAGTCCAATCCACTTCTAATAGGTTTATAGAACTGAAAAGGGAATATGAGAATAACAAAACCGCACTTATAAATTTCAGTGAAGCAATACTATCTGACAACATTGATGAATATGAGTCTAGTGACTTTTTTATAACAAGAAGTAGTATTCTTTATATTTTCTCTAAATTAAAAAATAAGTTGTCGTCCGGAATTGATAATATACCAAATATAATATTAAAGAATATTCCACAAAGAATGATTTTTGGTTTTTGCATTTTGTTCAACAATATGCTGAATAATTCATATTTTCCTGACAAATGGAAAATAGCTAAAGTTGTGTTACTGCCTAAAAAGTATAAAGTAAATTTTGTAATAATAATAATATTAATAGCGAAAAGCAATTCGGCTTTAAATTCAAACACTCTACCATTAACGCAATACAGAAAATAACCTCCGATATTAACTGGAATTGGTAAAAAAAAGTTTTGTACAGGAGCATGCCTCATAGACATGGAAAAAGCATTCGAGAGTGTTTGGATTGATGGCTTAATACATAAACTATTTCAATACGAACTACCCTTGAACCAAATAATACTAATATGTATATAACATGATAAGCAATAAAAAATTTAAAGAATATTGTAACCGATAAATCATTTAATATCATTAATGGACTACAACAGGGAACAGTCAATTCACCCAACCTTTTTAACTTGATTATTTTAGATCTTCTTAACCAAATATATAACATCATTTCATTTGCTGATGCTTTATAATATACCATCATGAGATAAAATCGAAAAAATTAAGCAATTTACAGATATCGTACAACAATGTAGAGCAATATTCAATAGATTGGAACATGAAAATAAACGCACAAAAATGTGAAACTATACTGTTTAGACCACCAGTGAATAAATGCAATTATGATATAAGGAAAAATTGGAAAAGTTTTCAGATAAAGTCTAATTTACATAATTGCAGCATACCAGTAAAAGAAGTAGTAAAATATTTGGGTGTTTTTCTCGATAAATTTTTATATTTCAATGTTCATATTAAGGAAACTTTACCCAAAGCAAGAAAAGCTTATTTTGCATATAGATCTCTCTTTCACTCGAAATATATTAAGAGTAAAGTTAAAATAATAATATATCAATCCTTAATTAGACCTATTCTTACATACGCATGTCCCATTTGGTTCAATATTTCCCCCTCATATATGGAAAAATTTAGAATATTTGCATGCACTTTACTTTATAGATCTGCAAATAGTGACTTCACAAAGTATATTTCTAACAAGATTCTGTACAATAATGCAAATATAATACGGATAGATAATTTTATAATTTACCTGATAAGAAATCACGTTGTACGATGTTGCAATGTACAGATAATAGTTATATAATGGCTCCTTATTACACAAATTATGAACACATAACTAGAACCTTAAAAAGTGGATTTGTTCCACCAGAAGCTTTTGTGTACCTGGATAGTAAAGGATTTGTTCAAGACAATAACGGGGTTCCCATCTTATATCACAATTATAGAAGGGCGACTACAAAAACAATTAATTGTAATTTAAATCAATTAGATATGAGATACAGTGCAAGCATATCAGAAAAGGTTCTAAATTAGCGCAAAAATCTAATGCCAAAATATTTTGGTGGCTGCCAAACTAAAGTTAATCTATTTCTTTTTTACCCCTCTGACTTAACTTTACTTTTTCCTAATATAAAAATAATGTTTTTTGTAATTTTTCATTGTACTATTCCATATTAAAAATTATATTCACTTTTGTAAATATATAAATATTGTTATTTTTTTTTTTGTAAAAAGCAAATTATTATTATGTTATATTATATTATTAGAGCGCTCGAGACATTGTATAATCGAATTTATTATTGTTAACTAGTGTTTATAATAGTTTAAACTTAAGTATTTGAATAAATGTATAAACGATTAAAAAAAAATTCAATCTCTGCCTTGGTGAAAGATGGAGCAGGAAGTATAATTTTAAGAGCATCGAAGATGAACAATTTATTTATTATTGACAGAAAGGTAAACAAACTTTTTCTTACTATTAACAATATTGAACTTTGGCATAACAGGCTTGGCCATTAAAATTATAATTCGAAAAGGCATATGGTAAAGGGTATGCAATAGAAAGGTTTTAAGAGAGCGGAGAAATGTAAAACTTGTATGGCCACGAAAATCCATACAAAAGGTTTCTCAAAAGAATCGACTACAAGAACGACGGATTTGTTAGAGGTGATTCATAGCGACTAGTGTTTTCCATTTCCCGGTCTTATTCATTTCCCGAGAAACCGGGATTGATTTTGAAATTTCCCGCGATCCCGGGAATTCCCGCCTAGAACATAAAATCATATATTTACTTTGTTAGGTATGTATTTTTTATTTTAAATTCATATTAGTGAGATCAAAAACAAAGCAAAATAACAATAGATGCTATTGAATAGAAAATTATAAAAGGTACAGTTCTTTAAAGAAGTAAATAATTCAAAAACTATTAAAAATAACTATTTAAAAATATATGTATACATAAAACATAAAAAACTATATATCTGTTAACATATGTATTTAATACTTTTAAAATGAGTTTTTAAAACCGAAAATGCGTTTATTGATTCATCTGAAAGTCAGTTTCTTATTTTGACCCGCGAGAGGGAAAACTCTCTCGCTTTCAACAGATGTTGGCTTAATAGTTAACAAGGCCTCTAAAAGATTTTTTATGTTTTCCGTTTGCTTAGCAGATTCTCCAAAAAATTTTAAGTCTTTTTTATCGAACCGTAGGTACACTACTGTTTGATGTAGATATTTCACCAATGTTATTTATTGCATCGTTTAACATGTCTTCAAAATGTTTATCTTCTAAAATATCATTATCGTTGCTTTCTATTTCTTCTAATTCTATATTTTTTTTTTCAGTAAAAAGATAGTCATAAATATGTTTTCCATTCACAATAATTCCCGGGAATTCCCGAACAAATTTCTCGGTATTTCGGGATTGAAAAATTTGCGGAATTCCCGGGATTTCCCGTCCCGGGTATTTTTGTTTATTTTCTTAAAGCTAAGAGAGGCATTACAAATGTTTAAAGTATACAAACAACACGTTGAGAAACAAACGGGTGAAAATATTGAGAAGTGACAATGGCCGTGAATATATTAATAATGAGTTTGATCATTTTTTGAGAATCGAAGGCATATCAAGACAACTCACGGTTCCCCATACTACGCAGCAGAATGGAGTGGCGGAGCGAGCTAATCGCACTTTAGTTGAGATGGTCCGTTCAATGATGGTGTACAGTCAGGTAAATCAGAGTTTGTGGGCGGAGGCTATCAATACTGCAGACAGATGTCAGATGTCCTACCAGAAAACTTGGTTTGGAAGAAAACCCAACATTCAACATTTAAGAACATTTGGCTCGTTTGCGGTTGCGTTAAATAAAGGTAACAAAATAAACAAATTTAAGCTAAGGGTGAAAATTATATAATGGTTGGCTACTCAAATGAAGCGAAAGCGTACCGACTTTATGACGAAGCTAATAACAGATTAGTTGAACTGCGCGTTGTAATTGTTCAAGAAAATGATTTTACCGGTAACAATGTGGATAAAACGCTGCCAAGACCGACCGAGGATTATTTATCATTCGATATAATTAATTAAAATCAACATCATGTAGATGATTTACAAAAGGAAATATCTACAAACACAAATATGAATGTAAACGTAATAGAATCTGATGGTGACGATGATGAATTTTTAGGTTTCGAAACAGCTGCAGTAAGTGATGAACCAACCCAAGCCAACAATCAGATGGAGAATGAAACCAGCAGTCCCATTGACGGTCCAAAAGTTGTGAGAAAGCGGGGTAGACCTCGTAAACAGAAACTTAATGCAATTACAAATGATTGTTCCCGTTGATGAACAATCTGACAATCACAAGAATTGGTACGAGGCAATGAGAACGGAAATATCATCCTTAGAGAAAAACGGTACATGGTCGTTGGTAGATCTTGGAATTCCCATATAGATTACATCTCAGCATAAATAACAAAGCAATTCTACATCATAAAATGTATATCTAATCAAAAATTTATCTGCAATACATTCATACTAGTATCTATAATTAAAAAACTACTATTATCAAAAATAAATTATGCGCTACATTTTTACGGATACTCCTCAAAAACATTGCTTAAGAAAATTAAAACAAAAATCAACGCAGCTATTAGATTTGCTTGGGAGCCTTCCGTACAACGCCGATCTCTAATATGCTTTTTGAGTCCAATATACTACCTTTAGAGACGCAACGAAATCTTAATCTTAACCAAGATTCTCCCTTCGGCTCAATTATCAATAAGTGCAAAAAGACTAAAAAGAATCCAAAAATACCATCTGCTACATTAGGAATAATAAAAAACTGTAGGAAACATAATTTATATCTAACAAGGAAAATATACAAACATGTTACCAACCTTAATGTTTAAATGAACAAGCAATTAACACTACTCTACACTACCACTCTAAAGCAAACACAGATCCTTTGATTTTTCAGGAAACAGTTCCGACAAATCCAATCTGAAAAATCAAACTACACTTCTATATGTACTGACGCATCAAAATCAAGCGATGCTGTAGGTTACAGTGTTACACAAAACTACAAGATTATCAAATACTCTATCCTTCCAAGTTACCGTTCAATATTTACTGCAGAAATCATTGCCATAATGGAAGCAATTAACATAGTAAGCTCAAAAAAGGGAAACTTTGCGATTTGTTCTGACTCCCTATCATATTTAAGAGCAATTTCAAATGTCGCTAACAATAACTTGTATGCAATGTATATAAGGAACATATTAATTTCTAAATACCCAAAAATAATAATCTGGACTCCAGGACATAGTCAAATAGATGGAAATGAATTCGATGCTAAAATAGCAAAAGAAGCAACTAATGCCTCATTGATAGCGACAGCCAACTACAAAAAAAATAACCCCTTATTTCAAGAAACTTCTAGCTGGCATAATATGATTAACAACAATAAATTATCTATGGATGATTTTTTAAAATTCAACAATGTACCTACAAAGAGGAAAGATTTAACAAAATTTGAAAGGCTACGCCTAGGACATTCAAAGCTGTCCCACGATCACTTATTAAATTAAAATTTGGACCAAATATGCTATTGTAATGCGAATCCTTTGGAAATTCAGGACCATATTCTTTGCATATGCATTAAATTCCAAAAATTACGTCAACAAAATTTTATAAATGTTCCTAATCCCGAAACCCTACTGACCAATCCCACCTTAGGTAATATAACCAAAATTGTTGAGTCCTTAAAGGAATCTAAAAATTATAATTTAATTTGATCAGATAATTGTTAGTATAATGAAATTGATCTTTATGAACTCTGTAAACATGAAATTCCTTTTTTGTAATACCACTGTTTATTACTACTATATATTCCAACTCTGTGAATAACGTATTTTTACATATCTTGTATGTATATTTTTTACTATTACTCAATAAAAGGTTCTTAAAACAACAACAGGTTATGGGCCCAGTGCCGCGAAATTAATTTTTTTATTGAGCGATTTCTTTGGTGGAATGAAAATCTGAAATGAACACAGTGGGTCTACAATTCCCAAAATTATCTAATTCAAACTATCATGGTTGGAAGTTCAACATGGAGCTGTTGCTGTTCGAAAGAGAGCTATGGGATGTTATTGTTGCTGTTCCTGCCGTATAGGATGAGAAGTGGCTTCCTTGTGATGGTAAGGCAAGAGCCACTATTGGTTTGGCTGTGGAGGAATCGCTAAAAGTCCTCATAAAGCAATTGAAAACTGTCAAAGAATTTTGGGACACGTTGAAGAAGCATCATGAGAAGTCTAACATCAGTAATAAGGTCAGTCTATTGAGACAAATACCGTCAAAGTGGAAAGTCGATGGAGGACCATATTACAGAATTTTTGACCATAATCGATCGCTTAAGGGATTTGGGTGAAACAACATAAGGCTGTTGCATTTTTATTGGGAACACTGCCTGAAGCCTACAACCCATTAATAACATCATTGGAAATGCGACCTGAGGTCGATCTCACGATTGACCTGGCAAAGGAGAAACTGCTTCAAGAATTTCAACGAAAAACTGGTTCCGAAAACGAAATTGAAAGCACGTTTAAAGTCCAAAAGAAAAATGTCCGTCCCAAGTGTTTTGAGTGTGACAAACCTGGCTATTTCAAGAGGAAATGCCTAAACAATAAGCCACAAAAACAGCAAAGGGCCAACGACAATCGCGCCAATATTGCCAAGGGTAAGGATAATATTAATATTTGTTTCGGTGTCAGTAATGCAAAATCGAACGGCGATTGGTTCGTCGATTCAGCGGCTACGTGCCATATGAGCTGCGAAGCAAAATATTTTACGAACATGAACGAACTTGAAAGTGAAGTAGTTTATTTAGCTGATGGTACAAAATTATAATCAAAAGGCATAGGTGATTGCATATTATTATGTGAGGATAATAAAATTCGTGTTCGTAATGTACTGTTTATTCCCGCATTAGATAGAAGTTTGCTGTCTGTCCATAAATTAACGAGTGAAGAATTTGATGTTCGCTTTAAAGAAGATGGTTGTTCAATCTCTAAAAATGGCATCGCAAAGGCATCATTGAAAAACAATTAATTTGTGCTGAACCAAAGTCAATGGGCAAATAAAATTTTAAATTGTCGCAATAATTGTGTTCATGTTTGGCACAGGCGTTTTGGCCACAGAAATATAAATGCTATAAGATCTGCCGTAACTAAGAAATTGGTGAATGGTATTTTTATAAACGAATACAGCTGTAAGGTAACTTGCGAGATATGTTTAAAAGCCAAGTTAACACGTTATCCATTTCCGAAGGCATCCGAATCTAGAGCAAAAGAAATTTTAGAGCTAGTACATTGCGATTTGTGTTGTCCAATGCAAAATCAAACCCCGGTGGCAACAAATATTTTTTAACGATGATAGATGATTACAGCCGTTTTTGTAAAGTTTATTTTATCCCATCGGAAGATATGGCACTTGATAAAATAAAAGAATTTGTTGCACAAACGGAAATTTTTTTTGGTAAACGAATGAAAATATTTAGAAGCGACCGTGGTGGCGAATTTTTGAATAATAAAATTCAAAATTTTTTTAAAAACCAAAGGTATTATTCAACAATTTACATGCCATTATACGACTGAACAGAATGGCGTAGCGGAGACGAAAAAACCGTAGCTTAATGGAGATGGCCAAGTGTATGTTGTACGATGCAGACATGAAACGGTTATAACGCGAATTATATTCAGAACCGTATGTTGTCATCTGCTGTTGAAGTAACACCCTTCGATCTATGGTACGGCAAGCCTCCGAATTTGAACCACATTTACGTTTTGGGTTCGTTTGCATTTGCTCATATAAACAACCAAAGGAGCGGAAAGCTAGACGAAGTAGCAGTTAAATGTCGCTTAGTCGGTTATCCTGACGAATCAAAAGGCTTTCGATTATTGAACTGCAGAACTAATAAGATTATTATTAGCCGTAATGTGAAGATATTAGAATCTGCAGAATTTCTTTCGTCAAATGTCAATATTGAAAATAATAATTCGAATACCGAAGTAGTAGACGTTTCTTTGTCAGAAACCAAGCCTAATGTCGTTTTGTCGCAAACGTAAGAAGAGCTAGATGAAAATGTCGATGTAATGAGCTCGGACTATTTTTATGGTTTTATGTCAGCTGAAGAGTCATTAGCATCATCCGATTCTGAAATTCAATGTGACTCTAAAATTGAACCGAGAACTTCTTCAGGAATAAACAAAGGCGTACCTCCTAAAAAATACGGATACAAAATCTGCTTCAATGAAGACCTTGTAACTTATAATTGTGTTTTGTGCTTATAATAAAGCTGTATCAAGATCTGACAACAAAAAGTGGTTAAACGCTGTGAGAGAAGAAATGGAAGCACCTGAAAATAACCGAACCTGGGACTGGGTAGAGCTACCCGAAGGTTGTAAAGCAATCGGCTGCAAAAGGGTCTTTAAGACAAAACAAACCGCTGATGGTGTGAAAAAGTACAGGGCAAAACTGGTTGCGAAAGGTTTCTCGCAGAAGTACGGGGAAAATTATGATGAAATTTTTGCACCCGTAGTAAAGCAAGCATCATTCCGAACTTTATTAGCAATAGCGAGCAACAGGAAGATGAGAGTTTGTACTATTGATATAAAGGCGGCATTTTTATACGATGCGTTGAATTCTAAAACTTATATGAAATCACCGGAAGGTTTTGTTATGCCGGGAGAAGAGGGTTTGGTATGTAAGTTGAATCACAGTTTATATGGTCTGAAACAATCGGCACGATGTTGGAATCTCCGAATAAGTAGACTTTTGGTGGATTCAGGATTCAGAAGGGGAAAGGTGGAACCCTGTCTTTATACAAAGGGTGAAGGTGATTCAACAACACTTGTACTAAGGAATGACCAAATCCAAAAAATCACATTTTGAAATAACAGAGTTTGGGGATCTAAAACTTTGTTTAGGAATACAAATTAGCTTCGAGTCTGGTTTATATTATCTGTCTCAAGGAGAGTACATTGACAGAGTATTGAAAGAATTCAATCTTCAAAATGCAAAACCTTCACCTATACCAATGGAAAAAAGCACAATTCAACGAATTTTCTTGAAGACAATAATAAGTTTCGCAAAAGCAACTGGTTCATTACTGTATATATCGAAGAACACTTGACCTGATATTGCTCTAGAAGTATCTGTATTATCCAGCCCAACTGTCGAGGACTGGACAGAGGTTAAAAGAGTTTTTAAAGACCTGAGAGGCACTAAGAGTCTAAAATTGTGTATGGGCTCGAAGTCCACTTTAGAGCTCAAAGGTTTGCTGATGCCGACTGGGCAGGTGACATGAATAGTCGAAAATCGACAAGTGGTTTCATCTTTAAACTTGGCGATGCCGTTATTAGCTATGCAAGTAGAAGGCAGACAAATGTAACTTTGTCATCCACAGAGGCCGAGTTTGTGGCGCTTGCTGAAGCATCCCAGGAACTGCTATAGATTACTCAATTACTTGGAGAACTTGGTATAGAGGTATTGAGGCCTATAATTGGCGAAGATAATCAAAGATGTCTGAAGATGCTTGAGGATGAGAAAATTACGCCAAGGAGCAAACATATTGATGTTAAGTATTATTTTATTCGCGATCTATATAGATCTGGAAAAGTTTCATTTATTTATTGTCCTACAAATTTGGTGTTAGCTGATATTTTAACCAAGCCTCTCCGAAGAGGTAAACGAATGAATTTTGTAGATTCAATTGGTTTAATTTAATTGACATTTGTGAAGTTAAATTTTTTTATGCAATATTTTTAATATTGAGAAGGGGTGTTAGTATAATGAAATTGATCTTTGTGAACTCTGTAAACATGAGATTCCTTTTTTGTAACATCACTGTTTATTATTACTATATATTCCAACTCTGCAGAGAAAGAAAAACGGCGTGCTAAAATTAACTTTTCTATTCTCAATTTGAGCCAAAAACGTGCTTGAAAAATTAATCCCGTTTTTATTTTTTATTAATATTTTCAATTAATCTCCACATTAGAGATGAGCGATATTTTCAAAACTGTGATTTAGTCACGGTGATTGATAATGCACTGGTAACTACAGTGATTGAAGTTGCCAAATAACAGTTACTAATAATGTCATTCTTTCAAAATTGTTACATACTCAAATTTATTTCATTTTATTTTGAGCGAGGCAGAATTACTATTAGATGATGCTGATTATTTACTTTTGCCTTTTATACATGAACTTTTTGTTAAACTTAATTCTCAAACTTCATATAAAAAAATTACATTAAAAATAATAACGTTGATGACACCACTTTGATTTTGTTTAGTAGTCTTTTCGTAGTATATATCTAGTTGTCTCTTTATTACTTACGACTTAATAAAATACGTTATTGTCATTATTGTTTTTTTTTTTTTAATACTGTGATCACAATCGCTGTTTTAAAGAACAGTGATTAATAAATCACATTCACTGAGAACAACGTTCTTCAAAAATCACTGGATCGTCATCATCTCTACTCCACATATTAATTAAAAATTTTAATAATTTTTTTCTTACTTATTTTTTTGGAAAATTTTCAAGAAAATAAAATGTTAAAAATATTTCTAGTATACAGCATTTACTAATACAGTTTTATTTATATAGCTGCGAAGGTAACTTACAAAAGTTTACAATACCTAGAAAAAGAAGACATAAAAGAAGCCATACCACCCTCCGAATTGTATTTCGGGAGAAGCTCTTTAAATGAAAAAAACAGCAGGTAAATCATATAAATATGTATACGTATACGTATACGTATTGCGGAAAAAATATTTTTGCTCGTATTTACTATATTTCTTTTTATTATTATTTTTTTAAGTGTTGTTGTGAAGTTCAAAACTGCTTAAATCGTTAAGTTTTTATAACAACAATTTCACTCAAGAGACAGAGACTCTTACAAATCGAAAAATAAAAGTAATGAGTGAACACAATGATTCAAGGTCAAATATAAATAACGACAAAAACAATTCTTTAAACCCATCTTCTAAAACAATAATGATAAGTCTATAAATGACAGAAAAAAACAAAAAGTGAAACATAATATGACACAATGAATAAGCAATTAAAGAATAATTATTATGCTATTCTGGACAATGATAAACATTGCAATAAAGAATATTTAAATAAATTCGAAAAACATGTAAACGATAACGTACCGACAACATCTCAAAATCTTTCACAAACAGAAAAAACGATAAATACTGAAAACATAAGAAAACAAGATCAAAATAAAAATAAAAAATATCTCCACTTAATATATATAATGTGGAACCAAATGAATTAATACAATTTATTGAAAAGGGTTTAGAAATAACAAACTTTAAAATCAAAGAACTTAATAGAAAAACATCACTATTCATGTCATCTATTAATGATTACGTACGGGTCAAAGCTTATCTTCAAAAAACAAAAACTGAATTTTTCACTTTTACGCCTAAAAGTTTGAAAACTAAAACTTTTCTATTAAATGGCCTTAGCGCTAACTTGAATGTCGATGCGAGGGACCTCTAAGGAAATCGGAAATTCCACAATGTTGGAAGTGCCAGAGCTTTTTTCATAGTGCTTCAAACTGCTTCTTGAAGCCCAGATGCGTAAAATGCGATAAAAATGCACGATATTGATGATTGCAAACAAGAAAATGTGTCGGAAAACGAAAGGGAAAAATTATTCTGCTTACTATGCCATAAGTAAAGTATAAGGAGATACAGCAAAGGCTCCGAGCCAAAAAACAAAGTTTGTCTGAAAAAAGAACAGCGAACAAACCCTTAACTGTTACATCTTCTATGAGTTTTGCAAACGTTTTGAAGAACAATCAACAAAATACAGGCAGCTCTAACTCCATTCAACAAATGTTGGAACAAATGAACAATACCATGCAGAATTTAGCTAACCAATTAATAAACCTAAATAAACAGCTACAACTACAGACAAGTAGAATAGATACAATATTTTCAATGTTGGATTAAAATGGATGAATCAACTGTAAAAAACCTTAAAATAATTGAAATTAAGGTTAATTCTATTATAAAAATTAGTAGAAGATATGAGTTATTAAATTTTATAAATTTGCATAATCCAGATATAGTTTTGCTAAATGAAACAAAACTAAATACGAATGATAAATGGTGGTGGTACTGCTATTTTAATAAAAAAAGATATAAAATTCAAAAACTGCACACATATCATTGGCAATTCACTTAAGTGTCTGGAAGTGTGCATTAAAAAATACCACTACTGACTAATAAAACTCTATGTATTATCCTCTTACTATCCCTCAGGTAATAACAGCAAATTTTTTATACCTGATCTAAACTCTGTTTTTAAAACTCTGAATTTACAAAATCCAAATATATATTATATAATGGCGGGTGACTTTAATTGTAAACATTCCGATCGGGGCACTAAAGTAAACTATACTAATGGTAATTCCTTCAAAGAATGGATGGAAAATACATTTTAAATGTAGCCTTTATGCCTCTACCACTCCCTCTTATCCAAGATGTGGTTCGTATTTAGATTTGTGTTTAGCAGTCTCGCGTCTCTCTTTTCTACGAGTTAATAATACTATCCCTCGATTACGATAGTGATCATAACGCCTTACTAATTGAACTTTTAAATGATACAAATGATCACCCCTTTCATTTTGTTGTTAATTCGCCCAAATCTCAATTTATTAATAAAAAAAACTAATTGGAACAAATTAAAAAAATATATTTTAAATGTACACAAAAACACTGATCCCATTCCTGTCACAAGAGATCTCTCAAACTCTGAAATTGATTATTATTTAAATAAATTAAAAGATATCATTATACATTCTACCAATAAAATTGTACCAAAATTCAAAAATAGTGACACAATAAATAAATTTGTAAATCCAATTATAAAGAAACTACATACGGAAAAAGTAGAATTTTAACTATAATAAAGAAGCATACTAGATTTGAAGTTATATGTAGCCCTTATGAACTTAATTACTACAAAGCTAAACTAAAATTAATTAAGAAACTAATTATTGATAATTTCAGAGTATCGGTTAATAGTTATTATAAAGATAAACTAACAATTTTAGATAAAAAAGATTCTTCACATATGTTTAGTGAAGTAAAGAAATTATTTAAACCTAAGCTGTCAGTAGATATAGATTTGGTAAAAATTAATCGCGAAGAAGAAAACCTATTAACTTATGTTGGCATAAATCCCCTCACTACAGAGCGCGACAATGAGAAGTTCGTTATAAGAGAACAGCAGCAAATTTTAGATGTAATAGGAGCATCTCTCGAAAAGATCCATTCATTTAAAGAGATTGATCAGAATTGATGTTGACAATCGTTTCAACAGATTTTTAACAGAAAAATCTAGTTATTAATGCAACCAGTCATGTCTTACTACCTTTAATTCAGACAAAAGGGCAAATCAAATAAGTGGATCACAATCAGAGAACTTTTTTTATTACACAGGAAAAAATTTTCTATATTTTTAAAAATTTAAGAAATAAATTATTTTCTTGTGTTGATTCCATTCCAAATATAGTATTAAAGAATTCCCTGATGTATTAATACTTGATTACTAAAGTTGTAGTATTGCCCAAAAAAGATAAGGACACAAGCAATCCGAAAAATCTGAGATTTCTCTCGAATATAAGTAAAATCTTTGAAATTTGCATAAATATTAATATCCTAAATTTTTGTCAGAATTATAATCTGATTAACGATAGACAATTCCGTTTTAAGTATAAACACTCGACAATACATGGAATACATCTTTTGACATCTGATATTAATTGGAATTTAAATAAATCTCTCTGTACAGGGGCATGCCTTGTGGATTTTGAAAAGACTTTCGATAACATTTGGATTCCTGGTCTAATATATAAACTTCTAAAATATAAATTCCCATTTCATTTGATAATTTTAATTCATAACATGCTATCCAATAAATCGTTTGTCGTTTGCAACAGAATAGAAGTTAGTAGTAGGAGATTTATTATAGTTAATGGGTTACAACAGGGGACAGTTAATGCTCCTATACTTTTTAATATATTTATACATGACCTTTTAAAGAGTGTTGATAATATTATTGGTTTCGCAGATGATATTATAATATATTATGCTGAGAACAAAATACAAGAAATAAATATGAAATTACAAAACAATTTTAATATTGTAGAAAAATATGCTAATATTGGAAAATGAAATTAAACGTAGACAAATGTGAAACTATACTATTCCGTCCTCCTGTTAGAAAGTGTAACTATAACATAAGGCGCAACTGGAAATCCTTCGGCATTCAATCCAGTAACAATATACCTAATAAACAAACGGTAAAGTACCTAGGAATCCATTTGGACAAATTTCTCTACTTTAATGAACATGTATACAAATTAAAAAAGCCAGAAATGCTTATTTTATGTACAAAAACTTATTTTTTTCTAAACACATTAAATCGGATATCAAGCTTCTCATGTATCAAACCTTAATACGTCCAATTTTAACATACGGTTGCCAAATTTGGTTTAATATTACTCCTTCCTATATGGAAAAAATACGTAAATTCGAAAGAAGATGCCTAAGAGCATGTACTTCATTATACAGATCCCCAAGTAGTGAATTTACGAAATATATATGTAATTCGAGACTATACAATGCTGCCAAAATTAGCCGAATTGATAATTTCATCATACATCTTATTATAAATCATATTAGATCTTGTTGTCACCGTGACGAAAATAACCTAATGATGGCTCCCTATTATGTCAACGACGTATATATATCCAAAACACTACAAAGTGGTTACGTTCCTCCTGAAGCATTCGTGTACCTGGATAAGAACGGTGTTATACAAAACCACACAGGTGTCCCTATATTTTTTCATATATATAGAAGGGCAAATGTTAAAGCTATCTCTAGTAATCATCTGACAGATGAGAATAGAATATTTGATACGAGTCTTTTTCGTGATGTTAAGAATATATTTCTAAATTTAAATATTAGTAAATACTGGTGGCTTAGTTAAATGCCGTAATTTCTTTTTTCTCTTTTAATTCCTGACTCTTTCTTTTATTATAATAATTTTTACTGTAATGTTTTTTGAATAATTTTTCATTACGAAACATTTGTTATTAAAAACAGATATAATCTTGTACATAAATAATATTAATTTTAAAAAAATGTATATACTGTATATATTTACACCTATTTGTATTATACTAGAGAGCTCGTTTATGGGACAGTGTATAGTTATAAGCTATTTATACTATTATTTTGTTTATTTGTAGTAATTATAATAAAAATTTCATTTAAATAAACAAACAAAAATGAAATCGCATTAGACTAAAATGTGTATAATTAATCTCTCATCATCAACTACATCTAAATATTTACAATAGACAATGTGATGTTATTGTCAAAAAAGGAATAAATTTCAGGAACGCCAGAGCGGTTGGACAGTAATAAAAACATTACGATTAGAAATTAATATAAATCAATATCAATGTATAAAAGGTTCACAGTATATTCCTCTACCATACGCAATACAAAAGAAACATGCGTGCATCAGTGTTCAAAACAAAGACCAATATATTGTTGAATTCAAACGGGATATTATATCAGCATTGTATACTATTAATAACAATTCTAAAAGCAGCACATCATATAAAATTAATTATATTAGAGATATTATTGAAAAATGTTATTGTTTTGAATTTTAAAAATTTGACTTTTCCGCTATCAACGAATAGAGTTAAAGTTGCAGGTAAACCAATAATAATACTATGATAAAAAAAGTTATATTAATTGTAATGATTTACGATGTGGCAGCACTGATGCAATGACATGCGTTTGGCTAAGTGCAGCCAAATGCATGAAAACAGATGTTTTGTTGAAGTGCTGCTGGGCATCATTACAATTTCCGCCGTTTTAGAATACAGATAAAAAGAAGTAAGTCACGTTTGTAAAATAAAGATAAGCTAAGAAATAAATAAAAATGACATTCATAAAAATAATTAGACGGAGATTCAATACAAAATCAGGTGTGGGGTACGCCTTTAGTAAAACTAAAAAATGTGTTTTTAATAAAGGTGTGAAAAATTACTATCGGATGAAAATGGATTTGCGTCCCAGCCGCACGACGCTAATGACGGCACGTGCTGACGCTGGCGTAGACTTTCCGGGGTCTGCCACGTTGAGTCAGCTTCGGATGCTGTACGAGCGAGTTGTGAGCAAGGCGGGGTGTAAGGAAGACGTGTACTCCTTGGCCGTTCCATCCGACGCTGACATGATGACGCACTTACCGCCTGATGCTGAAAAGTCCGCTTGTTACCGCCACTGTCAACGTAATGTATACAGTAATTTTTCTAAGTGTGGACTTGTACTAAAAACTGACACCTGTCAAGCTAATGCGAAAGGGAGAAACATTATTCCAAGCGCCAAACCTACGCTTTGGAGAAAAGAAACTTTACCAGCACTTGCATATAACTGTCTGTAAAGAGAGTACCTATATACTTGTAATAAGAAGTTTGCTCCCTACCCATACTAAATAAGTTAGTAAAAATTATATTATCTTATGAATTTATTTAATATGTAAACTTTTATAGGAATTTTAACACCCTAAATTGTAAGCCAAATTTGAAATAAAGAATTATTTTTCAAAGTTTACGCTGGTGTTCACGGTCGAGACAGGAGCTTGGGTTGCTTCACCCGACAACATTAAAATTCTTATTTAAACAAGAATATACATATTTATAGAAGACAACTAAGATATTGTTAAGAACTTTCATCCGTAACTTCTAAAAATCGTAAGTACACCATAACATGGATTCCTCAATTTCACAGGGTCAACCACAAAATCAACAAGATGAAGTCGCAAGTCCCACTAAAATTAACAATAACTTAGAAAACTGTCCAATCTGTCACCAAAATGCAAGTAGCAATAACATTAAATGCGTTGCCTGTAATTCACTATTCCATCCTGATTGTGTCAAAATGACATGCTCTAGTGATGCCTGGTACTGCTCTGAATGCGCTATTAATTTTCTGTCAACGACACCTATATCTGTTTCTGATCAAGATATTCAAGTCTCGGATATACCCGAAAATGTAAACATCAAGATACAATTAGAACTACAAAGGCTAGAAGAAGAAAAACTGCTCGAAATGAAGTTTCTTCACAAAAAATACCAAATACTTGAACAGAATCAAGACCACCAAGCAGTTTCATCACACAGCCTAAGTCAAACATATCCTGTAGCACAGCAGTCTTCAAAGGCGCCAATCTCAGCAACTGCAATTTCCAACACTAACGTAAGTAATGCAAACCGTCCGAATGAACCTCTTATTTTACAGCAACAAAGTCACCGTGTGTCGAGCAAAAGAATTAATGACAACATAACTTCAAACTCAATTTACACAACAGCCACAAATCCCGCTGTAATACCCACTTAGAAAAACTTTAATAATCGCTTTCACGAAATAAATGATTCATCAAAAAAAAATTACACATTTAATAACCCGAACAATTTATTCACCGATTACAATAATACAGCTCAACAAAATTTATACGGGATACCTAATCAACAGCCACTTTATACAGCATCAAATATTGTTACTGATACGCTCGCCAATAGTTTTCAAAAAATTCTTACACCGAATCAAATAAGTGCACGGCAAACTGAGCCGAAAGAACTTCCCATCTTTCCAGGCAATCCGGAGGAATGGCCCTTATTCATTTCAACTTATGACTGGTCGACTTCTGTGTGTGGTCTCACGGATGCTGAAAACCTGGTAAGGTTACAAAAGGTTATTCGAGGCGAGGCACTAAGGTCAGTACAACACATTCTTTTGCATCCAGCTTGTATACCGGCAGTAATATCAACTTTAAAGCTTTTGTTTGGTCAACCAGAGAAAATACTGAATTTTATAAGAAACAAAATAAAATCACTCCCTGTTGTAAATACAAAAAGATTAGATTCTATTACCACATTCGCTGTTGAAGTTAGAGGACTTAAAACAATAATAGAAGCGTCTGGACTCTACGAAGAGTTGAATAATTCCTCACTTCTACAAGAAATAATTTTAAAATTGTCACCAGATCTTCAATTAAGCTGGGGTACGTTCAAAACCAAATTAATGAAAGAGAATAAAAAAACAAATCTTTCAATATTTGCTGACTGGCTTTTTGACGTCGGCGTATCTGCCAGCTGTGTTAACATAACAAATAACATACCATCGACAACAACAGAACAAATATCACAAAATAAACGACGAGATGCACACGTATATTCGCACACAAAACAAAATCAACACACTTGTTTGGTCTGTAACAACAATTGCAAAAGCGTTTCTAATTGTAAAAAATTCTTAACAGCCGATCGTAATGAACGCTGGAACATGATAAGAGAGTACAAACCCTGAAAACTGTGTCTTCCTAAACACTCTGGCTTCTGTAAAAGCAATATTGTGTGTGGAATAGAAAACTGCAATATAAAACACAACGCTCTTTTACATAAAACAGAAAATGTGTCTACAGCACATGAGCCAGCAGATAAAAACAAAGCCAACGAAAACAAAATGCACAATGTTAATATACAGCGTGGTATGTTCAACCAAGTCTTATTTAAAATTTTACCAGTCACAATATTCGGACAGAACAGTAAAAGTATTAAAACATACGCATTTATTGATGAAGCTTAATTAATGAAAAATTAATAGATGACTTAAATTTAAGAGGTGAAGTAGAGCCTTTATGTCTTAGATGGACAAACAATATGCAAAGAAAGGAGGAGTCATCTCAAAAAGTATCAGTTCAACTATCAGGTCCAAATAATAAAAAACATTTTATAGAAGTCCGTTCTGTTAAACATTTATCGTTACCACTCCAAAGTATTAACTTCACCGACTTAAGTAAAGAATTTTCCCATCTAAAAGGTTTACCAATTGAAAGCTATAAAAATGCAAATCCACAAGTCCTATTAGGACTAAACAATATTAGTTTATGTACTCCAAATCGCATCAAAGAAGGTTGTAAAACAGAGCCTATAGCTATGAGTACACGCCTGGGCTGGGTTTTATGCGGAAACGTACACAATGATATATATAAGGAAGATTTCAACTGTGTTCAAATATGTGAATGTAACGATTCAAATTTAAATAATCTCGTGAAACAATTTTATGCAATGGAATCCCTCGGTATAAATGGAAATCAACAATCCTATGATGAACAGCGAGCCATCGACTTACTGTCAAAATACACAATTCAAAGACCTGATGGTCGATACGAGGCACCTCTACTGTGGTGTAGTAATAACGTACATCTTCCCGAGAGTTACATAATGGCAAAGAGGAGGCTAATCTGTTTAGAAAAAACACTGCAAAAACAGCGAATTAAAAAAGACCTTCAATGAAACTATAGCAAAGTATTTGCACAAAAATTATATCACAAAACTCTCAGACAAAAATTATAATATAGAACGGATATGGTACCTACCCATATTCCCAGTAGTTAATAAAAACAAGCCGAATAAAACCAGAATAGTCTGGGATGCGGCTGCAAAATCTCATGGTACATCCTTGAACTCAATGCTCTTAAAAGGCCCAGACCTACTCGCTTCTCTCCCGAGCATACTTTATAAATTTCGACAAAAACAAATTGCCTTTTCAGCCGATATTGAAGAAATGTTCCACAGAGTCTATATCAGAGAAGAAGACCGTCATGCTCAGAGATTCTTATGGCGTGGCTGTGATCACTCTAGAGAACCGGACGTATATACTATGAATGTAATGACGTTTGGTGCAGCTTGTTCACCGTGTACTTCACAGCACGTTAAAAATATTAATGCAGCTAAGTTTAAAAATACTCACCCAGAGGCCATAGAAAAAAATCACTACGTCGATGATTTCTTGTTTTCAACCGATACCCCAGAGAAAGCTATTAAGTTAGCTAAAGAAGTCCATCATATTCACAGTTTAGCAGGCTTTAATATTAGAAACTGGGTATCAAACAATGATGTTGTTTTGGCAAATATGAATGAAAAAAATCTAATGGAAAAAGTCTTACTGTAGGAGATGACCAAAGTTCAGAAAAGGTATTGGGAATATTTTGGAATTCAAATGATGACGAAATAACATTTAAAATATCGCAGTCTATTTTAAAAAATGAGTTGTTTAGTGGCAATAAAGAGCCAACAAAGAGAGAAATTTTAAAAATTTTAATGAGTGTCTACGACCCTCTAGGCCTACTTGGACACTTCCTCAGGCACCTAAAAATTACTTTGCAAGAAATATAGAGAAGTGGTGTAGGGTGGGATGAGCCTATTCTAACCCCACAAGTAAAAAAATGGTTAACCATTCTACCCCGAATAAAAGATATTGAAATTCCCAGATGTTACTTAAAAAATATACCTGACTATTCAAATGCTGCTGTTGAACTTCACACATTTGTCGATGCGAGCGAGAACGGCTACGCGGCAGTCGCATATTTTCGAATAAGATCTGGCAAGAATGTAATGGTCTCCCTGATAGGTTCTAAAACACGTGTAGCGCCCTTAAAATTAGTATCAATACCAAGGCTGGAACTAATGGCAGCACTCATCGGTTCTCGATTTTCGAAAAGTATAATGGAAGGTCATACCATTCAAATAAAAAAAGAGTATTTTGGTCGGACTCACGTACAGTCCTGAGCTGGATACGCTCTGACCATAGAAAATACCATCAATTTGTAGGCGTTCGCGTAAGCGAAATATTAGACCTAACTGAGATTAAAGAATGGCGATGGATTCCAGGAAAAATTAACATTGCGGATGAAGCTACAAAATGGACAAAGGATTGCGATCTGTCTGAACATAGTACATGGTTTAACGGCCCAGACTTTTTGAAATTATCGGAGGACTCATGGCCAGCTGATGAAATAGATTTAGTATGCACAGATATATAAATTAAACACACAAATCTCGCCATAGATGTTTTACCAAGCTTTATAAATATTCAACGTTTTTCCCGATGGCTTAGATTATTAAGAAGTTTTGCATATGTAATAAAATTCTGTAATTTTATAAAACGTAAAACAAGAAAGATAGACCTGATAAAGGAAATCACTCAGGAAGAGCTAAAATTAGCAGAAGAAACAATTATAAAGGAAACTCAATCGCAGCACTATCTAAATGAAATAAACAGTTTAAAAAATGAAAAAAGATACCGAGGTCAAGCCCGATTTACAAACTGTCCCCATTTTTAGACAACAATCAGGTCCTAAGAGTACTTGGGCGTATTGACAACGCAAATATACCACAGGAATTTAAAAACCCAATTATACTTCCAAAGTACAGCTATTTAACAAAACTTTTGATTCTTTACTACCACGATAAATTCTACCCTTCAAATCACGAAACATGTATAAACGAATTACGTCAAAAGTATTACATTCCTCAAATCAGAACAGTATTCAAATCAGTTCGGAAACTATGTCAAACATGCAAAATTACAAACGCCGAACCACAAACTCCACAGATGGCACGGTTACCTCGAGCAAGACTTTCTGCCTATGTTGCCCCGTTTACGTTTACAGGATTGGACTACTTTGGCCCTATATCTGTGGTAGTAAATAGACACAAAGAGAAAAGGTACGGAGCGCTCTTTACGTGCCTTACAATTAGAGCAATCCACATCGAGATAGTACATTCGCTCGACACGAGCTCATGTATCATGGCCATCAGAAATTTTACTTGCAGGAGGGCAACGCCAAGAGAGTTTTTCTCTGATAACGGTACAAATTTCGTAGGTGCCGATAGAGAGCTAAGGGAAGCCATCAAAGAAGTCGACACCAACGCACTAGTTCGAAACTTGACAACCTCCACCACAAAGTGGAATTTTAATCCGCGGTCTGCACCGCGTATGGGAGGAGCATGGGAGCGTATGATAAGATCGGTAAAATCTGTGCTTTATAAAATCTCCGCTGGAAGGTGTCCAAATGAAGAAGTTCTCAGAAGTATGATGGCAGAAGTCGAGAACATCATAAACTCTCGACCACTTACGTACATCCCCATTGAATGCGAAAACATGGAGTCCCTAACTCCAAATCATTTCTTGTTGGGTACCTCTGGCGGATTAAAACCATTAGCAATGTATGAAGATTCAGGCGTTGTGTTGAGACAATCCTACCTAGCATCTCAATTATTTGCGGAAGAATTTTGGAAGAGGTGGTTGACAGAATTTCTACCAACACTTACTTGTTCAAAATGGCATGACAGAGTTAAACCATTGGAAGTTGGAAACCTTGTGATTGTGGTTGATCCTATGAACCCAAGGAACGTTTGGCCTCGAGGAAAAGTCATCCATGTCTCTAAAGCTGATGATGGACAAGTAAGAAGAGCTAAAGTTCTAACAAAATGTGTATACTCGAGAGGCCTGTAGTAAAGCTAGCGCTATTGGACGTGGCTCAGAGACAGGAGTAAGCCTTCGAAGACTTCTCGTCTTACTGAGGGGGGGTGTTACCGCCACTGCCAACGTAATGTATACAGTAATTTTTCTAAGTGTGGACTTGTACGAAAAACTGACACCTGTCAAGCTAATGCGAAAGGGAGAAACATTATTCCAAGCGCCAAACCTACGCTTTGGAGAAAAGAAATTTTACCAGCACTTGCATATAACTGTCTGTAAAGAGAGTACCTATATACTTGTAATAAGAAGTTTGCCCCTACCCATACTAAATAAGTTAGTAAAAATTATATTATCTTATGAATTTATTTAATATGTAAACTTTTATAGGAATTTTAACACCCTAAATTGTAAGCCAAATTTGAAATAAAGAATTATTTTTCAAAGTTCACGCTGGTGTTCACGGTCTATTTGGAGTCAGGAACTTGGGTTGCTTCACCCGACAACACCGCTTTTAAATACCTTGAAGTCCCCGCTGCTAAAAACATTGAGACGCGTGCTGCCAAATCTGCTGTTAAATATCTTGAAATCACCGCTGCCAAAATCACTGAAATGCCCACCGTTAAATCACCCGTTGCCCAAGTTGCTGAGCCCGTTGCAGACGTTGCAACCTCAGCTGCCAAATCTGTTGTTAATTATATTGAAGTCCCCGCTGCCAAAGACATCGAGACGCCCGCCGTTTGATCATCCGCTGCCCAAGTTTCTGAGCCCTCTGTCAACGTTGTAGCCACAGCTCGTGCCTCTGCCGAAGAAGAAATAAAAAATTTAAAAATGGGCTTGGAATTTCTAAAACGTCAGCAATAAATCCGCCTGTTGGAGGAAGGCGAGCAGCGTCTTCCCAACATCCGCCGCATTGAGCTGGCGGTACTAGATGCGGCTATACCACCATTCAATGAGGATGATAATTACAGCATAACGAAATGGTTTGTAGAGTTGGAGAACTATGCAAACCTATGTGGTTATTCTGATAAGGAAAAGTGTGTGGCAGTTCGGCGTCGTTTGGTGGGCACTGCAAAAAATACGTCACAAATTTAGGCCTGATAGAATATGGCAACCTGAAGTTGAATATGATAAAAACATTCAAACGATCAATGTCGCGTCAACAGGTGTATCAGCAACTGCACTCACGTTCATTGAAACCAAACGAATCGTGTTTAAGTTATGTGGTTTGAATGCAATCAATTGCAAGTACGACGGATATCGACGAACAGGAATTGGTGGATATACACATATGGCCAAAAAAAATAGGTGTGAACTACATAGCAAACTATATCCGTATATATTTTCGGTTTTATTTATACGTCATAGCTTAGTCAATTATTTTTATTAAATTAATTTAGTTTACGTTCTTAAAAGTTAAAAGAAAGAGGAAATAACAGTAAATTATGTTTAAAATAAAGTGAATTCAAAAAAGATCAGTTTTTGATGTGGACAAAAAAATAGGTGTATACAAAACAACTTAAAATTTAATGAAAAATTTGTACTTAAAAATTGTTTTTCACTAATAAAAACTAAATGATATCATTAATAGCCCGTATAATTGCCAATGTTTTTGAGGACAGCTTCCATTCTTCGAGGCATAGACGAAATTAACTTACGGCAAGTCTCTATCCCAATATGGTACCAAACATGTTGAACGTTTTCCCATAATTGGTCTTTATTACAACAAGGAAGCTTAGAAACTCTTCTTTTTAACTCTTTCCAAAGGTTTTCTATCGGATTCTGGTCGGGGGCCATTCAATAACGTCTATCTTCCTTTGACGAAACCATACACTTACTAACTTTGTTTTGGATCGTCATCCTGTTGAAACTTCCACATCAGAGGCATATTTTCCTCGGTAAAGGGTAGCATGACATTCTCTAGCAAATTTCTGTACACAAATCTGTCCATTGTTTGTTCTATTCGGTGAATTGGACCTACTCCATACCAGGAAAAGCAACCCCATACCATGATATTGCCTCCTCCATGCTTGATGGTCTTTTTTGTGTAGCTACTGTCGAATTTTTTACCTTATGGCCGACGAACATTTCTTTCTGCG
This sequence comes from Sarcophaga subvicina, assembly GCA_936449025.2. NCBI lineage: Eukaryota > Metazoa > Arthropoda > Insecta > Diptera > Sarcophagidae > Sarcophaga > Sarcophaga subvicina. Next base: position 44,504,960 of record OW388080.2, on the reverse strand, counting down.
TCGTTTCCAAATAAATTGATTTTGGTTTCGTCGCTTCAAAGGATATTTCGCCACTTTTTTCTCTCCCCTTGCTCCGCACCAATCTTTGTGAGCCAAGGCAAAATGTTTCCTCTTCTTTAAATTCTTTGTTCCAAACAGAGGGACTTTGCGAGCTATCCTAACTTGTAGGCCTGCCTTCTGCAATCGTCTTCGCACAGTTCGGGATGACACTGTATTTCCAATGTCTCCAGTAATCGCCTTAGATGACTTAAAAGGGTCCCGTTTGGATAGTATGACTATACATTTGTCTGTAGTTAATGAAGTTTTTCTACGTCTACCTCGTGTTTCAACGTTATTTTTTCTTTTAAAGCGTTGGTTATAAAATTCTCAGACCGATTTAAAACATCTGCAATGAATTTGTAGGTTTTATCTTGCTCGCGAAATTTAAGAACGAGGAGTCTTTCTTCATTACTGCAATGGTGCCCACGACCCATCTTAAAAATTAATTATGTCTGATATAATGTTTTATTTATTTTTAATTAATATTATTTCACTTAATTTTTTCCTTTTTTTAAAATTTTTTTTTTACAATAAATCAATTTTTAACTAAATTAAATATCACGCACCTATTATTTTGTCCAAGTAAAATTCGCACTTAAAGGAAAAATGCCACACTATTTATCTGAGACAAGCTTATTTTTAATGAAATTCCCCTTTTTTTCTTTCCTCAACAATAGTACCAGGCTATTTATTTTGTAATTTTAGCATGGTTGTAATTTCTTGCATTTTTTAATAAGTTGAAAGAAAAAAATTTTTTACACCTATTTTTTTGGCCATATGTGTAATTATCGATGGCGTACCGCACAACAACAACGCAATAACCTGTCTATACGGGGCCAATAATATCGACCAGTTAATTAAGCGTATGGACCGATATGAACAACGACGCTAACGGGTGCGAGGTGGCCCGGCAAGAGTGGCTAATATGACCCACGTAAATAAGCTGAGAGGTACCGCTGCAATTTCAAACTACACGGCTAAGACAACTGATGGGGAAATTCGCTGCTTCGATGCCAAATATGATGAGTCTCTCGATGCGTCCCAAATGCTAAGTTTTAACTTCATTAGACGTAATAAGCGGACTGAAGTAATGAATTTTTTCTCTTTTCGATACGGGTAGCCCCATTAGTTGTGTACAGGAATCATTAATAGAAGATAATGACGAATGTGAGGAATTGATGCAAATAATAAGTGCTATTGGGACTGAAGATAGAATAGATGTCGATGTCAAATTAGGTTCAGCGGAAGCTTTCGCTACAAAGTCGGTCCTTGAGAAGAATTATTTGAATAATACCTCAAGGGTAACAGATTATTGGATGAGAATAAGGTTGTTAAATTACATTCAAATTCATATTGGAGCTCGGCGTCTGTCATATCGTGAGAAGTGAAGGTTAAACTTGAGGAGCTGTTGCAGAAGGGTATAATTCGGCCAAATGATTCTCCTTATGCTTCTCCAATCGTGCTAGTGAGGAGAAAAAAATGGGAATTTGAGAATGTGCGTCGATTACCGTTCATAAAATAGGATAACTTTGAAGGATAATTACCCTCTTCCTATTATCGAGGATTGTCTGGAGCACCTGGGCAACAAAAAAATTTTTTTCGACACTTGATCTTGAGAACAGTTTTCACCAAGTGCCAGTACATGAAGACTCAATTCTAAATATTTAGCCTTTATTACCCCATTGGGACAATTTGAGTATTGTTACATGCCATTTGGCCTTAAGAATGCAGGGGCAGTATTTCAGCGTTTTATCAATACGGTGTTGAGAAAATTCATAGATGAATGGAAAATTGTTGTGTATTTGGACGACATAAGTATAGCCACGGAGAAGTTTGCGGAGCATTTACGGATTCTGACTGATGTTTTATGTGCAGTGAGGGACGCAGGTTTGAAATTAGATTTAGGGAAATGCGAATTCGCATATCGCGAATTGGATTATTTGGGATTTTTCAAGAATAGCAAGACCGTTAACTAGCTTGAAGAGGAATAATTTCAATTGGATGGACGAATGAATTTGAAAAGCAAACTGGTCAACGCTCCAGTTTTGGCGGTATATAACACTTCCTGGGGAGAGAGAGTTGCATACGGATGCTTGCTCTAAGGGTTATGGTTCAGTACTCATGCAGAGGCAGACGGACAATAGGTTTCACCCTGTGGCTTATTATTCGAAGTGCAGGTCAACAGACGAATCGAAATATCATAGTTTCGAATTGGAAACTCTTGCCTTGAGGCGTTTCGGTGTATATTTGGCAGGAAATCCATTCACAATAGTAACGGACTGTAATTCGCTTACGCTGACTTTAGGTACGAAATTGATAAATCCTAGGATAGCTACATGGGCTTTGGAATTGGTAAATTTAGATTATCGAATTCGGGATCGTAGAGGCGAACGAATGGCACATGTAGTCTCGCACAAATTGTTCAGAATAAGGATGGGAAAATCTTAGCTATTCGGAGTAAATTAGGAAAAGGAGATCTGGTGGGTTATGTACTGGAAAATGGATTGGTTTTCCGTTGTGGTTATGGCTGCCACATGGCCTGGTACGAGATTGATTGTCAAGCTTTTTTAGGTCCTGTCAAGTGTCAAGTTAAAATATATTTTGTCCAGTTAATTTTTAAAATTAAAAAATGCAATACTAAAAAATGTATCATCATTTGTTAAACACCAAACCCAAAAACTAATTCTTATTTTTCGCCAAACATCAATAATTCATTGCAATCGATAACCAAAAAAGTATCAACGCTTGTAATTTCCCCCGTAACTAATCATTGACTTATTGCTTGTTTTTGCCCAACACAACAAAAAATTACAACATTAAACAGCTGATTGAAATTAAGTGTAAATTTTTTTGATGTGAATAATAAATTTAAATTGTTTAATGTAATATTCGTTTAACAATTTAAAATAATATTATTATAATATATTGAGCCTTGTGTCGTCCATTTAACATGGAAAATAACGAAGATGTCCGACCTTCAAAAAAGGAAGATATACAACATTCTGCGATAGATGGATCTTAAAAAAAAGATGACTATATCGCATTTTAAAAATTATGCTAAATTGATATTTCTATAAAATATGAAGGAAGTCGAGCATTACACAAACATATCCAAGCAAAATGGCATATGAAATTAGCATTGTCTCAAAAATTGTCACACAGTATGATAAACTTCGCTGTTCCGGCAGACTCAAAGGAGGATTCACACATATCCAGGGCTGAACTAATGTGCATTTTTCACAATGTTGTTCACGGGCTTAGTTACAACAGCTTAGACTGTCAATTTTAACTAATGTTAGAGTTTTAATCCATTGACATCACTGAAAGAGTAGTTGTTAACTTCACGCTATTATTCTTCCTTTTTCCTTTTTGGTGTGGATCATTACGCTTTTCGTCGACGCAGCTCAACTCTTCTTTTTGTTATTACATTTATCTTGCTCTACATTTGAATTTATAAATAAATACATAAAAGTGTAATTAGTAAAATAAGAAATGTATCTGATAAAATAAATTAATTCTTATTAAATATACAACAGTTTTGGCGACGAGGTAAAAAACTAAAATAAAATAAGTCTACAAAATGGATACCAACAATTCACGGTTTTTATGATATTTATCTAGATTAGCAGTCGGCGTCTCTTCTTCAAGTACAGCACAAAGTGGTAATGTTGGTTCCCAATTTTGAAAATTTCGATCAGGCAAAGGGATCGTACCGAAATTACATACAACGTTTTACAAATTGAAGGGCATGAAGGGCATAGACCAAAATAAACAGAATTGTTCAAAATTGCTTTTAAATTCAATAGGTGCTAAATATTTTAATAAAATCGCTGCACTTGCTGCACCAAAATTAGCTGTCGAATTACAATACGACGAACTACTAGCACTTCTGGAAAATTATTTGGCGCCAAAAAGAAATATTTTAGTGGCACAGCATAAATTTCTTTCGAAATACCAAAATTATGGACAGTAAGTGGCGGACTTTGTGGCATTTCTCCGCACTGACATTACTGATTGCGAGTTTGTATCTGATTGTGATTGCAAAATTTCCATTGCATATATCTTTTTTAGAGCCCAATTTATTCGTGGCTTAAATGACAACAACATTCGAGAACAGTTACTTCAGTCCAGTTCACAGAAATTCGAGGAAATTGTCTCGAAGGCGTTAGCGCTAGAAGCAGCAAAAATAGATTCAAGAATATTATCACAGGCTTCTGCAAGTTCTCTGAATGAGACGGTCAACAATATTTTTAATAAAAGAAGAACACATGGTCGTTCTAAGCAACAACACCGAAAGGGAAAAACTTAATATTGACCAATTATGGATTGCTGGGCTGTGTTTGCGTTGTGGCAAAAATAATCACTTTGCAAAAGGGTGTCGCTCTAGTACAAAGATAAAGTGCAACTTATGTTCAAAGCATGGGCATGTAGCAAAAGCCTGCATTGCTTCATTATTGGCATACGGTCCTAACGCCGGACATAAAGATAAACAAAATACAAAGGTGAGTTCCACTAATCAAGTATTTTCTGAAAATTTAAATTATAGAATATATAGAATTGTCGACGTATACAGAAGTGATCACATAAATTCAAACTCAGAACGCTATTATGCGAATATTGCAATAGAGGGGAGAATATTTAAATTTGAAATCGACTCTGGTTCCGGTTACTCCTTTTTACCACGGGGGTTATTCAAAAAATTTCAATTAGATAGCAAATTAATACATACGAAGATTATATTTCTCTCTTACACACATTTTCCCCAGACGGCAAGGTCCGCGTACATGTCGTATTTAATAAAACATCAATAGTTGATGACCTATATATCGTTCCAGATGGGTACACAGCTCTTATAGGTAGATCATGGATACGGCGTTTGGGTATTGATCTTAATGAATTAGACCAAGGAAGCTCCTATCCAGCTGTTACAAACTCAATTACTAATTTACATCAAATAGACGATTTTAAATCTGAGTTTGCTTCTTTTTTGAGCAAAAAATTGAATGCTTACCTAATTATAAAGTTTCCTTAAAGCTGCGTGACAAGACAATCCCTATTTACACAAAAGATCGTCAAATTCCCTATGCATTGATAGAAAAGGTAGATAAAGAATTAGAACTGGAGGAAAAGGGGATCATTGCGAAGGTTGCCGACAGTGATTGGGGATCACCTTTGGTGGTTATTCCCAAGCCCGATGGGGGCGTGAGGCTATGTGTCGATTATAAGGTAGGGGTAAATCAACGCTTAGTGGATGCACTCTACCTCATACGCAAAATAGACCAAGTTTTTAATAGCCTTAAAGATTCAAAGTATTTCTGTCGCCTTGATTTATACAAGGCTTACCTGCATGCGCCGGTTGACGAGTTGTCAGCAGAAATTCAAACCATCTCTACACATAGGGGCACATTCCGGATGAATCGCCTATCATTTGGTATCAAAACTGCACCCGCAGAATTTAATAGAATTGTCGACCAAATACTACGCGAAATTCCTAAGACAGAGGCGTACATGCATGCACGATCATGTTTGCTTTTGTTCGTTTACATTAAACTATAAAATCGGTTACATAGAAAGAAAAGAAACATTATTGATCTGGCGTTTGGACAGAAAGTATTAAAATAAGAATTATTATAATTAAAATTATTGTAAAGAAAATTGTGTTAAACATTAAAAACAAATTGTTATAAATAAAACCGTGTGAATTGTATTAAAATTTAAAACATTAATAAGAACTATTGATAAAAGAATTTATTATTTCTTTGAATAAATAAGAATACAAATAAAATTAAATAAATTTAGTTTTACTTAAAAGATAAATATCATAACTGGCGCAGTCGGTAGGATACCCAAGTATCCTAGTGTATAATTGAAAATTACATAAGAAAAAGGATACTAACATTTTAATGTTTAAATGGGTATACCAACTTTTTCCTTCTTTAAAACGACAATGTTGAAATTGTTAACAATTTAAATGACAATGTTTAAATTGATATAATACAAAATATAACAAAAATTATAAATACTATAAACAAACATATGTATATTAATAAAAATAATTATTCGGACAAAACTTTTCAATAAAAACGAAAATATAAATCTGCAAGCAAAATTACTAATAATCCAAAATTCAGCTAAAATAAACAAATTGATTAAAAGTGGATTAAAAGCAAACTAACAACAAAGAGAACAATTTAATATAAATTCCTGTATAAATCCTTCAATCATCTGATGTGCAAAAGAATATAACGACTTCAGCAACTAAAACCTACATCTGGAAACACCAACAACTAGAAACTTCATCTGGAGCCTCAACGTCAACTATAAGGACAATAGAGCAACTATTAAATATAAGTATTAAATTGTAAGTTATTAAATATAACTAGTATTTATAGGCCTTTTTTATATATTCATTAAACTTCTATATATTAAAAACTGTACATTTGTCGATGATAAGTTTCGTTTTCCACAAATTTTTTTTTCTTTCTTCTTTTGCTTCCCTTACAAATTACAGCTTTTTTACATTCTTGATACATTTGTGAACTTTTTGGTTTAGATCAATTGTTGCTTGTTATTCAGAAATTAAAAACAAGAACAAAATGGCGAATTCCGATATCTCCTTTGTTCCTAACTCTTTAGATCATCTTCAATTTATTGAGAGACTTCCGGAATTTGCAGGAGACAAAAGAGATCTATATACATTTATTTCTCTGGTAGACAAAATAAATCCTCTTTTACTATGCTATGACGAACTTTCTCAACGCCTTTTTATAGAAAGCAAATGTATAGGCAAGGCCAAAGAGGCTATTGAAATAAATTTTCACATATAGACATGGGCAGAAATTAAGACATTTTTAACCAATTACTTTGAAGAAACTCAAAGCGTAGAGCAACTATACGACTTCGATCTGTAGTTTTCAAGACAAATGCAATTGACTTTTATAATGAAATAACAAATAGGCTTCGAAGTTTAAATAAAAAAACAGTATCGCATTTAGGGATAAATGCTAATAGCGAACAGATTGCTAAGAACAATATGAGAACTCCTCTCGACGTTTTTAAAGAGAAAATTCCTGAGCCGATGAGAACCATTCTAGCTTGCAGAAACCCAAATACTCTCGAGGAAGCCAAGAACATTATTTTTGCATCAGGATACGCTAATTACTATAGCCACGATAGGAACTTTGGTAGCAGAAATATGTATAAGAGGGGCAATCATAACGGAGTTCAAAATAGTCATCACAACCAACGCTTTATTTCAAATACAAATGGAAAATTCGTTGATAAGAATTGCTATAACGGAAATAAGCAATACAGTTATAACGGGTCACCTAATACCAACATGCAGAAAAAATTTCATTTTAATAACAATAACAGGAATAGCTCAAATAATTATTACAGAGACAACCAAAATTATTCAAACTTTAACCAAAATTCTTTAATCAGACAACCAACCCCAGAACCTATGGACGTCAATATGGTTTGTAACTTGTAATAAATGTAACGTTTGTGTCGGTCAGTTTTGTGTTTATTTTGCTTATTATAAAGGCGAGCACGCCGTTTGGGTATGGCTAATAAGCCGCAGTTTGGGTGAGAATAAAAATCAAATCTTTTTCAGCTATGAAGCCGTTTTGATCATTATATTTATTCCAATTCTATCAATCAACTTACAGCTATTTATAAAAATTTCTTAAGCCTAATTTCTTACATATTAATACTTATGACCTAATTTAGTTTTATACTTAAGTCTAATTTCTTTACATAATACATATGACCTAATTTAGTTTTTACTTAACTTAGAGTGAGCATGGTCAGCATTTAGCTACTTTACAATTATTACGTATAGAAAATTTTTATAATGCCATTTGATACCTCGTGCCATTGGTCATTGATAGTTTTGTTTATATTATTGAGGAATGTATCAAAATGCATTTTTAGGTAGCACAAACGTAACCAACACTCAACAGTGGATAAGTGTGACCAACACACTACATTACGCAATCAAATTAACGCTGACACATCACAAGCAAATTCACTACCTAAATTTTCAGATCATTTTCCTTTTAACCAAAATTATTCTAACCAATCCACTCAAGATGTTGGCAATAATAGGTCTCAAAATTCGTTAACTCAACCACAAGGACATTTGCAAGAAATAGATCATGCAAATCAACTTCCGAATTCTCATCTACCTCATGTTGCTACAGCAAATAAAGCTACCGAAAATTTTCCTTTACGGGCCTCTCCAGAGAGCTACCGTATATAATATTAAAAGACAACCTTAAATTTATTGTGGATACTGTAGCCACTCACCCAATCGTTAATCCAGGCTTATGTAACCCAAAACGGAAAATAAATTCAGGAACTCTTACGTTGAAGTCACTACAAAGTGAGATATTAACGGATACTATTTACCAAATACCATTGTTTTCCGAGCTAGGGAGTTCAAGCGAGAAAATGTTGCTAATAGAGTGCAAATTTCATGATAATTACGATGGAATTATAGGAAATGATATATTATTTAGATATAAGGCTGCTATAGATTATGATCAAAATGAACTGAGGATAAATGGTAAAATTTTGACTACGATTTCCAAAACGTGGTATAAACAACGGGAATGCGGACGCATCGTCACGCATTGAACCACAAATAAATTTAATTCGTTCTCCACAACAAAATCTGATATCGGAGAGTAATGCTCCAATTAACGTATATAGGAATCAGATTATTATTCAGAAAAATAATAATGTTTTATAACAAAATAATTCACGCTACCACAGGTTGTAGACCTGTTGGCTTCCAAAACGGCGTGATAAAGTCTGATGAGTATTCGACGATAAAGGAAATAATCTTAAAATGCAAGGAGAAATCATTACATAAATTAAATAATCGTCGTGAGAACTGTGAGAATCAAACAGGAAACGTGTTTATAAAAACCGAAAGAGGTGGGAAAAATCATGTCAAATTAAGAAAAATTAGTGTAGAACAATTTGATGATGATCACGTTATCACACAAAAAGGTCACAAATATTATAAATCCCATATCAAGAGGATGAAAAAGTTTTACAATAGTTGATAGTATAAAGATGCAAAGATTTTTTTGTTTTTTGATGTAAAACCAAGTTTTTGTGGAGAATGATTTAAAATAATCGATATTTAAATTAAATTAATTCCTATAAGTAGTTTAATGACAATTATGTATGTTATGTATGTAAGTAGTTTATATGGATATATACATAAGAATTTTTTAAAAAATATACGAAATTTAAATAAGTAATATATAAATTTATATAGGCAATATACATATGAAAATGTAGATATAACATGTTTTAATCATAAAAATTTAAACCTAGTAAAACCATAGAAGAAACAATCAAATATATTTGTTGAACATGGTTCTCTTTTTATTATCTTTATATAACTTCTTGGAGAGTATTTTATTTATTTTTTATAATTGTTATTGTTCCTCATGAACTCAATTCGCTTTAAAATAGCGTCTTATTTTCTATGTTATAACTGTCAGAATTATGAACACTGAATATTGTTTTTTTTTTTTAGATAATAAGTTAGTTGTAAGAAGTAACTCAATAAAACAGGAGGTTTTTTACTTTGGTTTATTGGAAAAAGAACCTGTTTGTTTTTTAATTAAAGACACACCCTTATCTATTGGGAAGAGGAGCTACCTCATTCCAATATATGGTCCTTCGTTAAGTCCTAGAATAGGCTAGCACAGGAAAGAATTAGTGACTTGGAGTCCACTAAATTCAAACAATTTTGGCAGCTTGCACCTCCGGCGGCAGCTCCAACAACACAAAGACAATAGGTTGTCTAAAAAAGAGTACTTCATCGTGCTTACGGCAGAGGAAGTAAGGTGATACTTCATTGTGCATCCCGTGTCAGTGAAGCAGTCAACAAACAACAGGTATACTTGTACATCCCATTCTGGAAAAGTGCAACATACGGAACGGAAGCTATACATGGTATAGGAAGATTGGCAGGAACACAGGAGGAAGAAAGGTATGTACTGTGTTAATTAGTTAGTTTGTGCGACAATTTCTTTTCTCTAAAAATAAAAATTAATGGCTGTCTAATTTGTGGAAAAAAGACCGCAACCAAATTAATAATTGAAACTACATAAATGAACAAAAAAATACATGAAAAACTATTACAATTTAAAATTACATTTAAATTATACCATCTCTGACAACCACTAAAATTTACACCAATAAATAATTTCTATACGAAAAGAATAATAAAGAAAAAAGAGACAGACATATGCACATACAATTGATCAACAATAGCATTGTCATCTTCACACCACCTAATACCAGCAAATATTTTATTCCACTTTGTTCCTTCAGAACTGACACTTAAAGTAAGGAAAAAAGGAAAAGCAAACACTACTTCATTCGGTGCAAAAATTAAATAAATTTAAATAAAAGAAAAAAGTGATTCAAAAAAGAGATATATATAAAATAAAAAACATATTAAAAATTATGAACAAATAGACAGATCATTAACAAAACATACAAGTGGTGGCTGAAAAACAAAGTTTGCGAAATTTAGTGTAAAAAAAGAACCGTTAGTAAACAACAACAACATAAATCAACCGGTGCCTACAACCAAATAGACTGCAGTTGCGTGACGTCACTGGCTGAATAAACGAAGTCAGAGGTTCCCTACCACAATAAAATATCAATATCAAATATTATCATAAAACAGTGGTGAGTAAATTTGGAGAAATTAATTTTAATTAATTTAGAGAAATAATTGTCAATAAATCAGGTGGATTGTTAATTAAAATAAATAAATATATTAAAAATAATAAGCGGTATTGTGGAAAAATAGAAATGAAAAAAATATAAAATTTTTATATATATATATTAATATTTTCTACGCAAATTGTATAAGGAAAATTTATTATTGTGGTTTGGTAGTATAAAAAAGAAGTTTTGTGGATATTTAAACAACTAGCGGCAAAATTACATAAGTTGAAAAATATTTTTGGGAATTTTTTTTTTAAGTTAAAATATTTTTTTTTGCAAATTCTAACTTTCCAAAATTGTGTGACGTCGCTACGTGAACAGAGTTAACGGACAAAATAACTGTGTGAGACAGTTATTATTGGAAAATTGTACGACACGCTTTGGTGCGGTTTTGTTTCTTTTTTTTTTATCAGACGGAACAATTGCTTTAAAAGAAGACGTGTGGCTCCATAACGAGGCTGACTTTTAAGGAAGTTTAAGCTTCAGTGAGCAATCTATCTGTTTTTTCAAAAAACTTTTCAAATTTGATCTGAATTATCGGAATAATTAATTTTTTCTCGGTTGGGTTTTGAAAAATGGCGGCATCAAAAAGATGTAAGTTTGATTTAACTCAGTTGATGGTGTTCTGCACGAACTTTGAGGCAACATGTCCCGTAGATTGTTCGTTCGCTTTTCTTGATGTTAAAAAAACAAGAGTTGGAAAGAAGATGGGTAAAATTAGTCGCGTCATACGAGGAATATATTTTAGAAGGTGAGGAATCTGAAGGTGATGACCACAAGGACGAAGTTTCCTTGAGGTACGAGGATGCTAGCAATTTGTGTCAGACCCTAAAAGCAAAAATTTTGGAAAAAATGAGAGAGACTACAGTTGAAGATAAAAGGCCTTCTACTAACAGATCAACATTGAACTTACCAGCATGTGAAATACAAAATTTCGAGGGCGGTTATTCGAAGTGGCCTGCGTTCCGAGATATGTTCCAGGCAGTCATCGGGAAAGATCCATCTGTAGCCCCAGCCCAAAAACTATACTATTTGCGGAGCAAAGTGAGCGGGGAGGCCTACCAAGCCATAAAGGATTTTGACTTGGTAGATGAGAAATTTCAACTGGCTTGGGATAAATTAAAAAACAGATTCGAAAATAGAAGGCTCTTGGTTCAGGATCAAGTTAAAAAGATTCATGCGGTCACTCCAGCTCAAAATGAAAACATCAAATCTCCTCGGTAGATTCAGAATACAGTTAACGACTGTTTATCGATTTTAAAGAATTATAAGATCGAGTTGCCTGATTACGATCCATTTTTAATTCACATAGTCGTTTCAAAACTTTCGGATGAGACAATTAACGAGTGGGAAGTCTCCTTAACGAATCATCGGGAATTGCCCACATGGTCTCAATTAAATGGTTTTCTCTCGGAAATAGTAGAGATTCTAGAAACTATGACCGATAGGAAAAAGCCAATGTCTAAAGATATCCAGTCTTCAAGAACTCATGCATTTTACACTCAGAGTGAGCAAACTTCAAGTTGCAAGAAATGCAAACAAAATCACCCTTTACGAGTTTGCAAATCTTTTAAGTCCCTGTCACCAAGCGAGCGTGTAAAATTCGTTTTTGCGACCAATACTGCGTTAATTGTTTATCGCCTACACATTTCAAATCTAAATGTCTGAGAACAAACACTTGTTCTGTATGCCAAAAGAAGCATCACACAATGCTCCATTTAGAAAAATCTGAGAATTCGAAACCTAGTAGTGTACCAACTGGCCATTCTCAACGGACTTCACGTAACAGTGATAAAAGTTCTACTTCGAGTACTCAAACGGAAACGAACGCTTTTAATACCCACGTCGAAATTTCGTCTGTACCTGACGGTAATATCAGGGCATTTTTCGTTCGTCGTGAAGGAACTACAGTGTTACCTACCGCACTGATTCACATAGCAAATTCTGGAGAGTTATTTACAGTAAGAGCTCTTCTAGATGCTGGTGCAGAAAAGAGTTTCCTTACCACTCGAATTCAGCAAAAACTTGGAATTCCACTTGAAAGGCATCCACGTCAAATATCAGGTTTCGGTGGAACAATTGTAGGAAATTCTAAAGGGAAGTGCGTTGTAACCGTAAAATCGAGAATTTCGGACTTCAAATTAAAAATATCGGCAATAGTAGCACCAAAAATAGCAAACTTTTTACCCTCTCATCCTATTGAGCTCCAAAATTATGACAAAATACAAAATTTAACTCTCGCAGACCCGTATTTTTATCAGCCTGCGGTGATAAACATGATAATAGGAAGCGATTTTTTGTCATTCATTAACCTTGAGGGCGTAAGACAAAATATATCTGGTGATTTGGAAGCAAGAGAGTCTCATTTTGGTTGGTACTTGTTAGGACCAGTTGATACGTCTGAAATAAACGCTTTTTAAACCACGGTATCTACATCCGAAAATTTTTTGATCAAATAAAAATGTTCTGGGAACTTGAGGAGATCGATAAGGATATTTGAAGATGATTCATTTTGTGAAAAATTTTAGCAAGCGTCTACTACGAGACGAACAGATGGTCGTTACGTTGTACGTTTACCATTTAAGGAGCAGTTTCCAAACGATATTTTTTTGGGTCCTTCGAGGAACAGTGCTTTGGGTCAATATTATAGAATGGAAAAAACCCTCGAAAAAACCCCTGAATTAAAGGAAAATTATCGAAAGGTTCTCCAGGAATATATAGACTTGGATCATATGGAACCAGTATTTCTCCAGGAGGACAATTCGGGGAAACAATTTTCTTATTTTTTACCACACCATGCGGTTATGCAACCGGAAAGCAAATCAACGAAAGTTTGGGTAGTCTTCAATGCCTCTAAGAAAACGAATAGTGGATTTTCATTGAATGACGTTCTTCACCAAGGCCCAACGCTTCAATCCGATTTGACGCAGATAGTGCTTAGTTGGCGCTATTACAAATACGTCTTCACCGGCGACATCGAAAAAATGTTCCGCCAGATTGTGATGCATGAAGCTGATCGCTCATATCAGCAGATTTTATTCCGTAATGAGACGGATAGTTTTGTGAAAACATTCCAAATGAAAACAGTGACTTTTGGAGTGAATTGTGTGCCATTCCTGGCCATAAGAACGCTACAGCAGTTAAGTGAAGACTGCAAACATACATATCCATTAGCGTCCATGATTTTAAAGAACGAAATATATGTGGATGATGTCTTGTCTGGAGGACATAGTCTTGAGGAAGCGAAGTCAAAACAAACTCAAATAAAACAGGCTTTGAAATCAGCTGGCTTCCCCTTGCGGAAAATTGCAGCCAATGACAGTTATCTACTGAATAACTTGGCCTGGGAGGATCTTCTTGATGAAGACTTCTTAAAGTTTGATGATTCTAGCACCATTAAAACCTTGGGAATACGCTGGAATGCGAAGTCAGACTTTTTCTATTATGTGGTAGAGCCGAACCAAATTTCACCCTCCCCCAAAAAAGGCAAATTTTATGGGTTATTGTAAAGTTATTTGACCCTTTAGGTTGGCTAGGTCCAATTGTGGTAATAGCAAAGCTCTTGATGCAAGAGTTATGGGAGCTTAAAGCAAAATGGGATGAGGGTGTCCTACCACACATACTTGTAAAATGGAACACATTTTCACAAAATTTACCACAAATCTCCTCACTAAGGATTCCTATATGGGTATATTTCACACCGACTCATAAAACACAAATCCACGGTTTCTGCGATTCATCAGAAAAGGCATATTGTGGAGCAATTTACATGCGAACACGACGTCTCATGGGGAAATAAACTGTAATTTGCTAGTGGCTAAAACTAAAGTTGCCCCGATAAAAAAGACTACAATCCCGAAACTGGAACTGTGTGGAGCAGTATTACTCTCAAAGTTAGCAAAAGGGCTAATGGAAAGTGCAAAGTTCCCCTATGAACTACATTTGTGGACGGACTCCTCTATAGTCCTCGGTTGGCTACAAAAACCGCCACAAACTCTAAAGACATTTGTTGCAAATCGTGTAATAAAAATCATAAGTATTACTAGTAATAGTCACTGGAAACATGTAAGAACGGAAGACAATCCTGCGGATCTTGGTACCCGTGGTTGTTCTCCCCAGGAACTAATTGAGAGTAAGATGTGGTGGCATGGACTCACCTGGCTAACCCAGCCCTGTGAATATTGGCCGAAACCTCGAGAATTTGATCCAATCGATTTGGAAACAAAAAAGGTTTCAACTTTCCATCTGAAAGCTAAACTTGGGGATATAAGCGGTAAGAATATCATTCCCCACTAAAAAATGATGCTGAAGTCATAATAAAAAGATTTTCGTGTTTTGCCAGAATGCTTGGAGTTATCAGTTATTGCTTTCGATTCATTGGTCGCTTACAAAAACGTCCATTTGGAACCGAACCTTTCATTACAACAGAAGAAATTCAATTTGTGAAAAATCGTTTAATCCTTATAGCTGAGATGCATTACTTCTCTAAAGAATACGCATGTCTTCGAAATAAACAACCTATAAACCGGAAGAGCAGACTACTAACGCTAAATCCATTTCTGGATAAAGATGGTTTATTACGTGTTGGAAGTAGACTAAGTTATTCAGGATTTAGTTACGACGAACGTCATCCTGTAATAATCCCTGAAAAATCATACTTTTCTCAACTATTTATTGAATACACGCATAGGATTTTGCTTCACGCGGAGCACTACATTATGCTGAGAGCTATAAGGCAATGATTTTATATGCTTCGACTTAAAAATTTGGTACGAAAATGTATTCGAAATTGTAAAACCTGCACTATCTACAAACACAAGGTTCAACATCAAATTATGTCCGCACTCCCCCGGAAAGAGTAAACTTTTCGTTGCCGTTTACATATACCGGTGTTGACTTCGCCGGTCCGTTTAATCTAAAAGCATCCAATTTACGCAACGCTAAACTAATAAAAGGCTATGCAGCCATATTTGTATGCTTCTCCACGAGAGCAGTGCATTTGGAAGTTTGCTCAGATCTCTCGACAGATGCATTCTTAGCTTGTTTCGACAGATTCGTTGGCCGTAGAGGATTTCCGAAAACCATGTTCTCGGATAACGGCAGGAATTTCCTTGGGGCCAGTTTATCACTTCTAAAAACCCATAATGAATTCTTAAAACAGGCTGAGGAAGCACTCGTAGAAAAATATAGTACTCACGGATTCTCCTGGTCATTTATCCCGCCTTATGCACCACATATGGGTGGCCTCTGGGAGGCTGCCGTAAAAAGTATGAAATCCCATCTTAAAAAAGTAGCTAGTAACCTCAATTTTACGTACGAGGAATTTGCAACAATATTAATCAAAATAGAAGCTGTACTAAATTCCCGCCCAATGTCTTAATTGACCGAAAACCCATCAGAACTACTTCCTTTGACTCCAGGTCATCTCTTGAGAGGTGCACCAATTATAGCTCCACCAGAAGCTCCTAAAGAACCTCCGTTAGAAAGTGTGAGTTTTGTTAAACGCTGGGAACGCCTGAAAGCTTTACAACATATCTTTGCACGTCGTTGGAAAAACGAATATATCACAGAGCTTCAACGAAGAGTAAAATGGAAAGCAGAACAACAAAACATTAAGACAAACGACTTCGTCATAGTGAAAGAAGATTTATTACCGCCTACTGAGTGGCGCCTGGGGCGCGTTACTAAAGTTATCTACGGAAAAGACAACAAAGTCCGAGTTGCAGAGATCAAAACCCAAAATGGAACTATAACACGTTCTATAGCAAAATTGTGTCTTTTACCAACAACCCATACAGAAGATAATATTCCACACAAATGTTAAAATTAATCCACCTGATTTAAATTTAAATATTAATATATTATTTACAAAATATCTAATAACACAGTATATGTCGATGGCTTAATATAAAAAAGGCCTAACTCAATTTTTTTCAAAATAAGGTTTTTTGTTTATTCTGGTAGACAAATGCCAGATGCACAAAAAAATAAATTTTTTAAATGAGAGATTAAATATGTTGCTGTTTCTTATTAAAAATTGTATTAAAATTTTTGTTGTATCTAAAATTTTACGAATTTTATTAAGTTTTTTCCTTCTCCTGTAAAGTAACCAAAAATAGGCCTTTTTTATATTAAGCCATCGATATACATTTTCTTTTCTTCCCCTCTAGTCAACACTATGCCAAGGTGTAACTTGTGCCTAAAAAATCACGCAATCCGACATTGGCCAGTATTCGTAGCTAAGTCCATTGAAGCTCGACGGGACTATATTATTAAATGGGACTACTGTCTAAATTGCCTAGCACACACGCATTCACGCCCTGCATGCGAATTAGCCAACCGTTGTGCAATTTGCGGTGCCAAGCACCATTCAATGATCCACCGTGAGCGTCCACATGACGTCACGTTTTCGAGTTTCACAGAGGAAACCATTCGTGAAGCTGTGGAAGAGGCAGTAGCGGTGGTAGAGTCCGCGAAGGAATCAAAGTGCGAATTGGTAAAGGACGATCCCCATGATATCGCCTATTCGTTAACGCCACTGTTAACAATACCACCTAATTGGAACCACACGATCCCACCCCTAGTGAGAGTAAACCTAATACACAAGGGGAACCCTATGTGGATAAATGCTGCTGGACCCTAAGAGGGAGTATTCAATCTTAACTCTAAACATGGCAAATTTATTTCCGGGTTTTACGCCTGACTACCGTCGAGGAGCTAAGGAGTTTGGTGTATTTGAGGTCTCCCCAACTTACGAACCCTGTGAACACCACGGTCCCATCGCTCGTTGGCATTTATTGTTAAAGGAAGTTGATTTTACTACTCCCCCACCAATAGCGGACCCTCCGCTTGAAAATCACTTCAAATCATTGAAGCAAAAGGCTCATCCAAATTTTGCTAGCTGCCGCGAAATCGATGGAGTTATTGGCAGAAGAACATTAGATATTATCATGTCAGACTACACGACACACTCAAACCAAAGATTGCCGAAAATCCAGCGCTCTATTTTTGGTTTTATTATATCAGGACAATGGCATGGCTGTACCTGCCACTAATCCTTGGCCGGGAGTATGTTGAACCTTGTTCAACAAATATATATATTGTTTTTATTAACCTTTTTTGCCTTTTATGAATATTTCTTTTAGTGTATCTTTTATCTGAATTTATTTTTTTTCTCTTTTCATTATCTTTATAAAACCTCTTGGAGAGTATTTTATTTATTTTTTATAATTGTTATTGGTCCTTATGAACTCAATTCACTTTAAAATAGCGTCTTTTTTTCTATGTTATAACTGTCAGAATTATGAACACTGAATATTGTTGTTTTAGATAATAAGTTAGTTGTAAGAAGTAACTCAATAAAACAGGAGGTTTTTTACTTTGGTTTATTGGAAAAAGAACCTGTTTGTTTTTTAATTAAAGACACACCCTTATCTATTGGGAAGAGGAGCTACCTCACCCCAATAACCGTTAACAGAGATGTTATCCTGCTAAGCCAATTATCTTTACAAAGCTGTCAACTTCACACTTTTATTCAGGTTTCTTTTTGTTCGTAGTATTATTCTCTTGTACATTAAACAACTTTATTATTAAATGCATTTTAAACATTAGTATATAACATATCGTGTTTTATTTATCACATCGGCTACCACAAATTGGCGACGAGTGAGAAAAGAACAGAAAATAATAAGGGCGTAAGCTAAAAGTCACACATGCATATCATCATAAAACAAAATGGACGCAAACCAATTCGAGAAATTTCTGCAAGTACAAATGCAAATTCTCGAACAAATGAGAATAACTAATACTGCACTAGTACAACTAGTGGTGCATACTGCACCACTACATGCACAAAATAATACAACTAATACACTTTTAGTACCAAATTTTGATTTATTTAATCCAGCTAAGGAGCCATATAAAAATTACATCCAGCGTTTTGAAAATTACACGGAAATGAAGGGCATTACGTCCAACAAAGAATATTGCTTAAAACTATTATTAAATTCCATAGGTATAGATCATACCTGTTAAATTTCGATTACGATTAGTAATCAATTACATTACATTTTAAAAAGAATCGTAATGATTATATAATTCTATGAACAATTTTTTCCAATTACTAATTGATTACGATTACCAAAGAATCAAAAAATAATCAGGATTACTGACGATTAGTCTAATAATCAAAAAGAATCAAAAGAAGTTTAAAAAAGAATCAAATTGTTTTAAATAATTCTTTTTGATTATTTTCAAATATACAAAAGTAATCCAAAAGTAATCAAATTTTTTTCAATAATTCTCTTTCATTATTTTCAAATATTCAAAAAGAGTTCTAAGTAATTATTGAAAATAAATTGATTACTTTTGGATTACTTTTGATTCCTTTTGATTATTAGACTAATAGCCAGTAATCCTGATTATTTTTTTGATTATTTTGTAATCGTAATCAATTATTAACTATTTTAACAAAAATAATCGTAATTGTAATCATTATTTCACCATTCAAAAAAAAGTAATCAAATTACTAATCATTACGATTACTAATCATTACTTAACAGGTATGGTATAGATACATTCATGTGAGTAAAGTTTGCATAGCATCATTGAGAAGAAACGCCGGGAATCATCCTCACAAGTTAAAAACATTCAGCGCAGAGACTACGGTGTATACAAGGTAATTGATGTATATCAAAACATTTTCAAAAGTCTCATTCTGAGCGGTATTATGCGTATATCAATGTTAAGGGAATACCTGTAAAATTTGAGGTAGACCCGGAATCTGGTTTTACATTTCTTCCGAGGAAATAATTTAAGGAATTGAACCTAAATAAGAATTTGGACCACACCGACGTAATTTTTAGATCATATACGCAGAATACGTTTGCTCCAGATGGCAAAGTACAAGCCAACATAGAATTTAATGGGGTAACGACCTCGGATGAAGTATATATAGTTCCAGATATGTGTGAGGCAATAATGGGCAGGTCGTGGATCCGTAGTCTCAAGATAAACCTGAGGGAGCTTGATGAATCACATTCGGGTAGGAGTTCAACGGACATATTTCATAATTAGAATATTGGAGGGGATAATGAGGGAGTTCTCGGACGTTTTTGAGGAAAGAATTGGGCGCATACCAAATTACGAAATATCTTTGAAATTTCGTAAGGATTCAACAACGGTTTATACAAAGGAGCGTCGGATACCTTATGCTTTTGCACAACGCGTGGATAAGGAATTAGTTAGTTTAGAGAAGGTAGGTATTATTTCAAAAGTTTCAAATAGTGATTGGGGTTCACCTCTTGCGATAATTCCAAAGACGGATGGAGGTGTTAGGCTATGCGTAGACTACAAGGTGGGAGTAAATCAGCGATTGGTAAACGAACACTACCCGATTCGAAGAATCGAAGATATTTTTAATAGTCTTCGTAATGCGAAATATTTTTGCCGATTGGATTTATACAAAGCCTATCTCCACCTTGCAGTTGATGAGCCATCAAGTATTTTCCAGACAATAGATTGACAAAGATATAGAAAGAATTGTTCGTACCTGTAAAGCATGTGCTTTAACTAAAAATAGTCCCACAAAAGTACCACTACATCCCCGGGAAGAGCTAAGCAACAACTGGGAAAGCATTCATATTGACCACGCGGGTCCATACCAGGACCATTATTTCCTAGTGGTCCTGGATGGCAAATCCAAATGGATACAGGTGGGAATAAGTACAGCAGCGCCGTCATCAACTTCAACAATAGAAATTTTACTCAACACTTTTACAAGAAACGGATATCCAGATATGATGGTATCCGATAATGCGACAATTTTTAAAAGTGTCCAATTTTCTAATTTTTGCCAGAGCTGTGGCATATTTCAAAAATTTCTTGCTCCAGGCCATCCGGCTACAAATGGCCTAGCCGAGCGAAGTATTCAAATTCTTAAAAATAAATTGTCAGTTATGTCCAACGAATCATCGTCTATCCAACAAAAGATAAGAGATATTCTTCTTAATTATCGAACGACACCACTGAAAAACGCTAAGACACCATCAGAGCTGTTTTTAGGCCGACAAATTCGAAGCCGCTTAGATATTTTAAAACCACTGTTAAATGCTGATACGCCCCTGCTTAACTTCAGTTATTTTTATTTACTTATTTTACTTTAAATTGTTTTCATATTTAATGTTCTTTATTTCTTGCTTAGCAACAGTTCAATTTATATTTACATACAGGCATACACATACATACTTGCGATATCCACAATACTGTTCATACATGTAAATGTTCGAAGTTGGAGACTTATGTTCGAAAGTGTCTTCTTCCTTAGTAAATAAGTACGTATGCGTGTACGTAAGTACATTAAATTAAACAAGATCAATAATAATTATTGTAACTTTGCTTTACATTTTGAAACATAAAATTAGTTAGTGTTTAATTTGCATTATAATAAAGAGGTTCCAATCGGGAACAAATATTTGAAATTATAGTGCGTTTATATTTAAAAAGTAGCTTTTAGCTTGTAAAAAATATTACAGGCTCGAAACACCATCTATAGCAATTTTCTATAGATTTTGAGGAGATCAAAATTTAAACTTGACGATCACGTTCGTATAACCAAATATAAACACATGTTACCTATATGCAACAAACTCGACTATAGAAATCTTTAAAATCAAAATTATTAGCAATAAAAATCCTAGTACTTTTAATTTAGAAGCCTATCGTGGTAATGAAATTAAAGGTGGATCTTATGAATATGACGTATTAAAAAGAAGAGGAAATATATTGTATGCTAAAAAGTTGGAGTTTCGATCAGAAAACTGCCTTAAGTAATTTGATATTATAAGTCATTAACATAAGCACAGTTGTAGAAGACAATGTAAAACTTGAAAATTATTGTTTTGTTTGTTAAGTCTTAGGATTCTTTTGGTTTGCTAACAAAATATTTTCATTTTGCCATACTTAATACTCTTCAATTGAATTCAAATTAGTATGTGTTATATCATTAAAGTCTACTTGACATCGTTAACAGAGATGTTATGCTGCTAAACCAGTTATCTTTACAAAGCTGCCAACTTCACGCTTTTATTCACGTTTCTTTTTGTTCGTAGTATTATTCTGGCTCTTTATTATTAAATGAATTTTAAACATATAGTATAACATATCGTGTTTTATTTATCAAATCGGCTACCACAAATTGTGGAGTGAGAAAAGAACAGAAAATAATAAGGGCGTAAGCTAAAAGTCACACATACATATCATCATAAAACAAAATGGACGCAAACCAATTCGAGAAATTTCTGCAAGTACAAATGCAAATTCTCGAACAAATGAGAATAACGGCTAATACTGCACCGGTACATGCACATAATAATACAACAACTAATACACTTTTATTACCAAATTTTGATTTATTTAATCCAGCTAAGGAGCCATATAAAAATTACATCCAGCGTTTTGAAAATTACACGGAAATGAAGGGCAACGTTCAACAAAGAATATTGTGTAAAACTATTATTAAATTCCATGGGTATAGATACATTCAACATAATTACAGCGTTAACAGCACCAAAAACTCCGGCTGAACTTACCTACGATGAATTAACAAAAATGCTCAAGAATCATTATTCACCAACTAAGAACTTATTAATGACACAACACCGGTTTTTATCTAGATACCAAAATGATTAACAAACAATAGCTGATTATGTTGCTAACCTGCGGTCGGAGATAAGCGAGTGTGATTTTACGTCTCCCTGTACCTGTAAAGTTTCAATAGCCGACATTTTCCTTCGGGCACAGTTTATACGTGGCATTAGAGACAACCACATCCGAGAGCAGTTACTGCAAACAAGTACGATCAAATTTGACGAAATTATTACAAAAGCTTTAGCCCTTGAAGCAGCGAAATTGGACGCAAGAGAGTTGGTCGACACAAAGGGACATACTTCAAATAACAGTGCTGATATCAATAAAATTTCTGAATTGGAAAAAATCTAAACAAAAACGATCTAACCATATGGTAATTATACAGAAGGGTAGTTACGAAGAATTGGGTGTTGCAGGATCGTGTTTTCGATGCGGAAGAAATAACCATAAAGGGAAAGAATATCGTCTAAGTAAGGATAAATTGAAATGTACAAGCTGCAACAAAACCGGTCATGTGAGTAAAGTTTGCATAGCATCATTGAGAAGAAACGCCGAGAATCATCCTCACAGGGTAATTGATGTATATCAAAACAGTTTTCAAAAGTCTAATTCTGAGTATTATGCGTATATCAATGTTGGAATGCCTGTAATATTTGAGGTAGACTCGGGATCTGGTTTTACATTTCTTCCGAGGAAACAATTTAAAGAATTAAACCTAAATAAGAATTTGGACCACACCGACGTAATTTTTAGATCATATACGCAGAATACGTTTGCTTCAGATGGCAAAGTACAGGTCAACATAGAATTTAATGGGGTAACGACCTCGGATGAAGTATATATAGTTCCAGATACGTGTGCGGCAATAATGGGCAGGTCGTGGATCCGTAGTCTCACATTCGGGTAAGAGTCCAACGGACATATTTCTCGGACGTGTTTGAGGAAAGAATTGGGCGCATACCAAATTACGAAATATCTTTGAAATTACGTAAGAATTCAACACCGGTTTATACAAAGGAGCGTCAGATACCTTATGCTTTGGCACAACGCGTTGATAAGGAATTAGTTAGTTTAGAGAAGGTAGGTATTATTTCAAAAGTTTCAAATAGTGATTGGTGTTCACCTCTTGCGATAATTCCAAAGGCGGATGGATGTGTTAGGATATGCGTAGACTACAAGGTGGGAGTAAATCAGCGATTGCGAAGAATCGAAGATATTTTAAATAGTCTTCGTAATGCGAAATATTTTACCGATTGGATTTATACAAAGCCTATCTCCACCTTGCAGTTGTTGAGCCATCAAGTATTATCCAGACAATATCTACGCACAGAGGAACATATCGCATGAATCGACTGTCTTTCGACATTAAAACTGCACCAGCCGAATTCAACCGAATAATAGACCAAATACTCCGCCCAGTACCCAACACTGAATCCTACTTTGACGACATTTGTACACATGGAGTCCCAGGAGCAATGCAAGGGAAATTTATTACTTTGTTTACGACACCTAAGGAAGTACGATCTACATTTAAACCGGACAAAATGTTTTTTTTTTTTTTCGAAATATATAATAATGAAATCCTCTTGGAAAATAAGGGCAATTTTGCAAATGCCAGAGCCAAAAACTGTTGACGATGTTAGACGTTTTTTAGGTATGGTCACCTACTATTCTAGATAAAATTCTTATACCGTACAACCCAGAGTTACCACTACAACTAGCAAGTGATTCAAGTCCGACTGGAATTGCGGGAGTTTTATCCCATGTAATAGAATGAGAGGATAGGCCTATTGCATTTGCGTCACTATCATTAACAAGTGCGGAACAAAATTATTCGCAATTGGGTGGAGAAGCGTTGGCTATCTTCTATGCTGTCCAGCATTTTCACGAATACCTTTACGGAAGACAATTTAACCTTGTTACAGATAATAGACCGCTAATGGGAATATTTCACCAGAAGAGTAAACTACCACAGATGACATCAGCCCGGTTACAAAGATATGCTGCATTTCTCAGCGGCCATAATTACACAATTATACACAAAAATAGTAAAGAAATATTAGTGCAGACTGTTTTTCAAGATCACCAATCATGTAAATTCAATTGACCATGAAGTACATCAACTGTTTAATTCTTCCCTTTACAATATTTGTTCTGAAAGATTAAATTTTAAGATAATACAAGAGGAAACACTTAAAGATAAAACACTTTCTAAAATACTACATGAATTACAGAACAATGAAACAACTGATTCGGAATTTACTATCGACGAAAATGTTTGTTTAAAGGTACAAGAATAGTACATAATACCTACCTTATTACAAAATACAGTTTTACAAGAACTTCATCACACCCATATAGGCATTACAAAGATGAAGCAATTAGCCAGGCATTACGTTTATTGGATGGCAATTGTCAAAGATATAGAAAGAATTGTTCGTACCTGTATAGCATGCGCTTTAACTAAATATAGTCCCCCAAAAGTACCACTACATCCCTGGGAAGAACCAAGCAACAACTGGGAGAGCATTCATAGTCAATACCAGGACCAGTATTTCCTAGTGGTCGTGGATGCCAAATACAAATGGATAGAGATGGGAATAAGTACAGCAGCGCCATCATCAAGAGAAATTTTACTCAATATTTTTACAAGAAATGGATATCCAGATGTGATGGTATCCGATAATGCGACAATTTTTAAGTGTCCAAAGTTCTAAGTTTTGCCAGAGCTGTGGCATATTTCAAAAATTTATTGCTCCAGGCCATCCGGCTACAAATGGCCTAGCCGAGCGAAGTATTCAAACTCTTAAAAATAAATTGTCAGTTATGTCCAACGAATCATCGTCTATCCAGCAAAAGATAAGATATTCTTTTTAAATATCGAACGACACCGCTGAAAAACGGTAAGACACCATCAGAGTTATTTTTAGGCCAACAAATTCGAAGCCGCTTAGATATTTTAAAACTACCAAAAATAAATGCAAATATGGTCATATTTCTTCGAAACAATTAAGTGTGGGGGAGAGGGTTCAAGCCTGTTGTTACACTCCTAATAAATCGTTATGGAAGCTAGGTACAATATTGAGGAAAATGGGTCGTCTTCATTACATGGTCAAATTAGACGATGGTTACATATTTAAGAGGCAGATAAACCAGCTACTTTCCAATAGTACTCATATTGACACTTCATCTAATGAAAAATCATTGCCGGAACAAATTGACACTTCATATAATCAAAAATCAGCAGCAAAACAAATTATGTTCCAGCAATAAACCATCTTCAACCAGAACAGCAACAACCCAGAATTAAGCCAAGTACCTACTGCAACCCGAACATCGTCACGTCGACGCAGGGCACCAGGTTATTTGGGAGAATATGTCCTCGACTAAATTGTATCAGATAAGTGTGGGAGAATTGTCATATCTTGAAAGTCTACTTGGCATCGTTAACAGAGATGTTATCCCGCTAAACCAGTTATCCTTACAAAGCTGTCAACTTCACTCTTTTATTCACGTTTCTTTTTGTTCGTAGTATTATTCTGGCTCTTGTACATTAAACAACTTTATTATTAAATGAATTTTAAACATTAGTATATAACATATCGTGTTTTATTTATCACATCGGCTACCACAGTATGCATTTATCTGTGATTTCAAACGAGTAGTTCTGTGTATCTCAGGCGCGAGGTTCGGATAAAATGTGAGCGTGTTATGTAGGGTACTCTTAACTCCAGCTACCGACGCTGGGTGCATTGTGGAATGTTGTGGTTTATTTTATTTTTTTGTTGTAGGTGCGTTACTTATCAGGTAATTCTTGTTTTGTAAAAATATAAACCACTTAATGTATTCGTTAACAAAAAGACATTAATTGCCCCAATATCGTTTTCTTGTAATAATAAAATTCTGAGACATTTACAGACGGTCAAAAGTGAAATAATGACACATTGATGTTGTAAACAATATCATCGCGCGAGTTAACGCAACTAATATAAGAACTAATTCTTTGTTTAGAAAATATTTTCTTTATTCTCTTTTTCTATAATAGATAAGTATTATTTTCTTTGTCTTTATAATAGATTATCATAAACAGATTGTCTTTATAATAGATTATCATAAACGTATTTTCTTTGTCTTTATAGTAGATTATCATAAACATATTTTCTTTGTAATAGATATGTATTCTTTAGTTTGTAAACACATTTGTAAACACATTGTTGAAATGATAAACAAGATCATAAAACTCTAGGATAAGAATTTTACAAATAATAAACAAGATCATAAAACTCTAAGAACCAATGCAGGCTTAATGAATATTTGTTACCTTCTTATTGCTTATCATTAATAAAGACAACCTAGTATATTAGCAACGGCTTTTATATGATTAATTTAGTTAAGAACATACCACGTAAAACGACGTAGTTTTTAACTCAAGAAAGTATTAATAAAGAAAAAAAACATACGCGTTCAAAAAATATTTTTTTTATTTTTTCATAAATCGAAAACTTTAATTCGCGTCATTATAATTTTGTATACTTAAGAATAAGTTCAATCAGAATATCTTTAAGTATAAAGAATTTTAGATGTGGTTTTGTTTATTTTTGGTATGATTTAATGTTGAAGAAATAGAAATATAGCTCAACGTGTTGTTGCTGTTTTTTGTACTATAAGAATCTTTAATTTTAAACTGATAAGAAAGAAATGTGCATCTCAGTCTGCGTTCTGGTTACACATTAATGGAATATCAGTTTTTACATAATTGAATTTACTCCTCATTACTTCTAAAATGTATTACCCCCTCATCAACATCGCAGACTAAAAACAGACTTCTTTTAAGGATTTAGAAGTCATTTTTGTGCTAGAAACCATTACAGTTATACTTTCAAGTTCAAAATTGAAAGGGAAAAAATTGCTGGTTTTATTTGTGAGATTTCTTTTGAAGAATTCAAGTTGAATGCAACATTAAGAACACCTCATAGACTACAACATGAAAAACCATCGTCTTCAATTAAATGTATACCATGCAATAGATATTTCTCAAACCAGTCGTATTATCAGCAATACATATCACAACATTCGAAGATTGGATATGGAAGAGAAAGGCTTAATACTGTTAATTTTACTGATTGCAAACAACATATCGCATATCCATATATTATTGAGGATAATAATAAAGCGGATTTAATGCCTCAGAACTTTTTATCGGGAATTAAATTCAAAGCGGTTATGCTGTTAACAAAACTATATCTTGAAATATTTTGTGAGCACGTGGTGATTAAGGAAGATCAGAAATTATGTTGCATCGAAATAAAATCGCATCAGACTAAAATGATTATAATTAATCTCCCATCATCAATAATAATAATATTCTAAATATTTACAATAGACAATGTGATGTTATTGTTCAAAATATGAGTGAATTCCAGGAACGCGATAGAGGATGGACAATAATAAAAATAGTACCGTTAAAGTTAATATAAATCAATATCAGTGTATACAAAGTTCACAGTACATATTACTCTAACATACGCAATACAAAAGAAACATGCGTGCATCAGTGTTCAAAACAAAGACCAATATTGTTCAATTCAAATGGGTTATTATATCAGCATTGTATCCTGTTCATATCAACTTTAATAGAAGCTCATAAACTAATAACATTAGCGATTATATTATCACGTCGAAAAATGGTATTGTTTTGAATTTTACAAATTTCACTTTCCGCTGTCAACGAATAAAATTAAAGATTTCGAAATGAACAATCCCGACATCAAATGACAACAATGATATAGACGGACCCTAATATTCCAGTACAAGGGAAAAGTCTAATGACGTTAATTTATTATTACTAGAAGATTCCATTAGGTATGGAATCAAAATATTTGCAGGTTGTAGTGTGCACACCCACTTGTATATGACATGGCAACTCCAACATTTGACATCTCACTATTCCACTGACACATGTTTCAATTAAACGTATATTTTGACGTCGTCATAAGTTTTTCAGTGTACCATGTACTTTTACTTACAAATCAATTAGTGTGAATCCATCGACAAATAAACTTGTAGTTAAGTTATACAAATAACAAAAGGATTTTTATTGAAAACACAAAAAGGTAAACCAATTATAATGTTATGATAAAAAATGATGTTTAATACATTTTTATAGTGAAACGGCACTGAACAAACACAAAGACGAACAAAATCGTAACCAGGCTACCCCCTGTAGACAATAATATGGTAAGTTTTAAAATTTTCAAAACGCAAATGGATGTACCTTTTGTAGACTACGCTGATCTACTAGAGAACGCTGATCTTCTAGAGACAATTAATACTCAAAATTCAACCAATGTTTAATCAATACAAAAATATATTCCATTTGCTTATAGATATTGTGTATATAAAATGTTCATTTAACGCTAGTTAAGATTCAGAATGCACAGACGCACCAAAACATTTCTTTGCAAATTTAGTTAAAGATTGTACAGATATATACGTTAACTATTTGAGTGTAGTGAAGCCAATGAATGTCTTAACACCTCTTCAACAGATAAAACAAAAAGAGGATGCAATTTTTCAAATATGCAGAAAGTTTGGCACTTAACGACTGAATTTAGGGGACCGATGCACACCAATAATAATAAAGACAGTTCGACTCTTAGCTTCAGTTAAAGCAGATGTGTAACAAGTAATATATTTATTTAGTTTCATATTTATATGTACACCTAATTCTGTTTTTACACGGTCTTTTTTTACACGGTTTTGATATAACACGGTTTGAAAATAAAATATTTTTAATTTTTGTTACACGATTTTATTCCATTTAGCACGATTTAAAATTTTGTTTGCTTAAATTTTTTGTCAAATTTAATTTTTGCAAAGTATGTTCATATCACAAATTTAAGGAAATTCCCTTTTTGCGTACAAGCAAATTTACTAGTCAAAGCAAATGTAAATGGCACAAATTTAGGGGAATTCCCTTTTGTGCATACAAGCACAAAGTTCAGAGCAATTGAAATGTGTTAATATTTTGTGTTTGGTAAAAAAATTTTTTATTGGCAAATTTGTTTTTCTATCGTTACATCAAATTTAACGCATTAAGATAAAAGGTAAGCCAAAAAATACTTTATATTTATTAAGTCATTTATATTTTTAATTTTGTTAAATATTTTATGAAACCCTAAAAGAAAATGTCAAATACAAAACTTCTTAAAAAATCCTTGTTTTTCACTAATTTTAATAGGTTTTAGAGATTAGGAACCAATCACCTATTTTTGCATACAATCAGTGTCTTTTTTTACACGTTTTTTTTACTCGGTTTTTTCTGGAAACAATCTACCGTGTAAAAACAGAATTAGGTGTATACTATTATGTATTTCTCTATGTATATTTATATTTTTTAGAGTGTACCAATAATATTTCATGTATGTAAATGATTGTCCTGGTCATGTACATAAATTATGGTGCGTGGCCACGATCAACTAAACTGATCAAATTATGCATATGTGTTGGTAATATTTGTTTTGCTTAGCACAGCAACTGTTGAAAATTATTTAAATATTCCAAATCGCATAAACACAGCCAATGAATTCACTATTGATGAATTCCCATTTATATTTTATGACACTAGGTAACAATTTTTGTTTACAATGTAAATGGCAACTCTTGTAATTTTCTTTTTGATCTTATTCTCCTGATTTTCTAGAACTTGTGTCAAGCTTTAAACTGAAATACACTTTTGCTTTTCTAATTAATTAATAAACCGTTAAACGTGGAATTCAAGAAATTGTTTTATTTCTAATAGGTTATGGGCCTCGCCCAATTTTTCATTTTGTGAAGAAAGGAATAATTCCATTGTGTGCCTGCATTGTATTCTATAAGGAAGGCGATTTTATTTCTTTTGTCCAAAGTGATTTTTTTTGTCATTGAAAATGGCTGATGCAAGACTTCTGATAACGAAGTTGAATCGGGACAATTACGAGCTGTGGAAATACAAGATGTAGTTGCTGTTGAAAAGAGAAAAGGTTTGGCACGTTATTGAATATGAACCTCCCGTGAATCCTGACGCAAAGTGGAAAGTTCGTGACACTGATCATTGGCTTGGCTGTAGAAGAGTCGGAAGTTTTCCGCATTGCGAGTAGCAACAACGCTAAAGATGCATGGAACATTCAGGCCTATCATGAGAAATCAGCTTTAAGTAACAAGGTAAAATTGATGAGAACTATTTGTGAATTGAAACTTCAACCTGGTGGCGACATGGATAAACATATAAATGGGATGAAATTGTTGTTCTCAAAATTACAATCGCTTGGAGAAGTAATATCTGAATCATGGATGTTGAGTAGTTTGCCGAAAACATACGACACCTTAATCACGGCCCTCGAGGTAAGGGATGAAAAGGATCTCACGATGACTTTTGTCGAAAATAAACTAATAGAAGAGGATGAGAAACAGAGAAGAAGACAACCTTGTGAAGATACCGTTTTGAAGACTACCCACAAAACTAGGCAAAATGTTGATAGTTCCAGAAAGGTAATATGCAATTTTTGTCATGGTGTTGGCCATATTCGTAAAAACTGTTGGAAATATAAAAATGGAAAATCGAATGATAATAACCAGAATGCTAAAATTGCTGAAAGTGATGGAGATCGTGATAACTTTTGTTTTGTGTTGAATGCTAAACCTGGTATATGGGTTGTCGATTCTGGCGCTACTTGTCACATATGTAGTATTAAAGAAGAATTTATAAATCTTGATTTGACTTGGTGTGAGAAGGTTACAGTAGCGAATGATAATGTCGTGTATTCTGCCGGTATAGGTTCCTGTAAGATAAAATTTCTGAACGACAAGGGTGCTCAAACGGTTTTTACAGTTGATAACGTTTTGTATATTTCATCATGATGACTTCAATTATAAGATGAGACAAAAACAATATATTGAGAATGTATTAATAAAAAAGCCGAATATCCTTTGTAATTCTCTTACGGGAAAAACGAATCTGAATTATTACCACGAAAAGATGAATACCAAAGTTTACTGGGTTCTTTGTTATGTATGTATATCCGTAAATACACGTACCGACATTCCTGCAAGTGTCTCCATATTGGCAAGGAAGACAAGTAACCCCTCCTGCGAAGATTAGAATGAATTGAAGCGCATAGCGAAGTATCTAAAGGGGACATCTGAAATGTATTTAAATCTCAACGGTGGCTCAGATAGTCGAAATCTGCTGATCGCCTATGCAGATGCCAAGTAGGCGGAGAGCAGAATTGACAGGAAGTCCAACTCTGGCTATATATTACTATTTAATGGCAAGAAACAAACGTGTGTATCTTCGTCAACAACAGAAGCGGAATTCATCGCACTCTCCGAAGCTGCAAATGAAGTTATATGGACCCGAAATGTCCTTTCCGATTTGGGATGTCAGCAAACTCATCCAACCACAACATACGAAGACAACAGATGCTGCCTGAATTTGATCAAACACGAGTAACTAAGCAATCGGTCCAAACATATATACACGAAATTCCATTTTGTGAAAGATTGGCGACAAGGGGATAATTAGCTGTGGCTACTGCCCTTCCAAGGAGATGATAGCAGACATGCTGACAAAGGCGTTGCCTACAACAAAACTGGACTGAAATCTTGTGTTTACTAATTTGAGGAGGGGTGTTGAAAATTATTTAAGTATTCCAAATCGCATAAACACATACAATGAATTCACTATTGATGAAATTCCCAATTATATTTTATGATACTAGGTAACACTTTTTGTTTACAATGTAAATGGCAACTCTTATAATTTTCTTTTTGATCTTATTCTCCTGATTATTCTAGAACTTTTTGTGTCAAGCTTTAAATTGAAATACACTTTTGCTTTTCTAATTAATTAATAAACCGTTAAACGTGGAATTCAAGAAATTGTTTTATTTCTAATAGCAACACTTCAAATTTAAGCCTTCAAATTTCATTTCGAAAATGTCTTGAAGAAGGAAACATCATGTGGTTTTCATCGGAAAATATTCTTTTAGGGTTTTTTTGTAAAATATTTTTTAGGTTTCCTGAAAGAACATATGGTTTTTGGTTGGGAGATTACTTTGTTTTTGTTTTTTTAGTGTGGAGTTTTTTTTTATTAAAAAAAGGAAACTGCGAATCGTCTTTGGATGAAAGTGGTTGAAGAAAGGGTATGAATTTACGCACGAAAATCTTCTCAGAGATCTCCAAATGATTTTCGAAACTTTTTATGGATGGATGAAGGCACATATGAGAAACTTTTAAATTTGGTTGGCCCGAAAATTGAAAAACAATATACTCAAATGTGTGACGCCATAATAGGAATAATATCATAAAATTCATAAATAAAAATAAAACTACATAAAAAATAACAAAACATCTCCTTTTTATTATGTTTTTATTTTTATTATCAGTTTTTTGCTACACACTTTCGAAACACCCGCAAAACAAAGAGTGATGTTACTCCCACGAAATCTGGAGAAAAATTAAATTTGAAGTAATTGCGGAGCAGGTAGCAAAAATCAAAAGTTTTTTGATATTCTTCAAACTCTTCTCAGTCTGTACGTGTGAGTACAGTTTTACCAATACAATCACAAAAATGGCAGACTTATCAGTTCAGCTTGATCGTGGCTACGCTACTTTAAAGAGAAAATTTTGAGTGGTTTTGATAATGGATATTAATGCGAATAAATATACAGCGCAACTGCAAAGCTGGCTTCAAAAACTTAATTTGCCGACAGTGAGAAAATACCCTTGTTTTGAGATTTCAGCTGAGGATAGAGGAGAGTGTCCAATTGATAGCAGCATTACGCCTGAAGCAAATGCAAGTAATTTTGAAAATGGGCAAATTAACGTCGTTGACCAAATGAGAGACAATGTTCAAATGAGTGTTAATAGTCAAATGAGTGAAAATGTAATGGTCAATGAATTATGAAAATGAAAGGAATACGAATACGATCGAAAACGATGTGATGCTAATGAAATGGAATTTTAAACCTTAAGAGAGAAAGAGCTTTCGATGAAGGAAAACGAGTTTTATAGAAAAAAAGAGGAGTTTGAAAAAAAACAGAATCTTTTGACAAATAATAATGACAACGTAAATAGCAGTGGCATCAATGGTGTTTCATTGAACTTATTGAAAGAGTTATTGCCAGATGATGATGGTTTGAGTTGTCCAGCTGCTGCAGGCATTTTCAAAAATTAAACTTAAAGAACCCGTGACAATGAAAACAAAAGAAGAAACCAGACAAAGATGTTTTAACTGCAATTCTTTTGGACATTTTGCTGTCGATTGCCGAAAACCTAAAAGAGAAGTAGGAGCCTGCTATGGTTGCGGAAGTCTTGAGCATCGCGTTGCAGAATGTCCCGAGAAGAAGCCCGTACAAAAGGTGAGCAACAACGGATTTTTAAAGTATTTTAAGTTTAGTACTTGTAATGGTCATTTATCTGAATACATGATTTATTTTGCACAGACAATACATATTCGCTGTGTTTATTAAGCATAAATACGATCGTTACTTTTGCTTATATACAAAAGCTCACAGCTATGACATCTGATAAGCTGAGTGTGTTGAATGTGTTCAGGGTGTATTTGACGTCTGGATAATTGACATTTGATTATTTAATATGTAGGATCCGTTTCCGGTGACGACGAGAGAATCTGCCCTTTTTACTTTTGAACTTTGAAGAAGACAGATGTGGGTGAGTGTGGTGTGCATCTAGAAGTGAAGTGAGAAAAAACCAATGAAAGTGAAGAAATCCAGAAACATCTAGCGCAAATAAGAAGATTGAATCAATTTAAGTTGGGAAAAAGCGTAGAAAACCCTCTTTGATAACGACGGAGAAGGCCGTTTAGTGAAAAGACGAAATTACGGCTCATAATCCGCAAGATTCGAGAAATTCTGATTTTGTGGACGAATCCTATGTTTAAAAACCTTCTGTCCTCCTTCTTCGAAGAAAACCTAAGAAAGAAAAATTTTAAGAGAAGAAAAACCCACGTTCAAAAATACTCGTTGTTTCGTGTACATGTGTTCCGTTTTATTTTTTATATATATATCGACTTAGAGGAAATCTTTGTCCAAACAGTCTTCACTTGGTATTAATTAGTCTGCATCACCATATATTCCACATGGTAACTATATCCTCCGAGGCATCATATTAACGAGATCCTTTTATTCATCATCTACGTCAACTTATTCATCATGTTAACGAAATCATTTTATGCATCATCTGCAACCACCTTTGCCACCTGGTAGCGACGCCATCATATGTCTTCCGATAATTCTTTCGCATCATATATGCAGTATCCTTTTATTCTTCATGTGACTTGGTTTTATATCTATCTTCATATACTTCATGTGTACACCAGTACATCCATCATTAGGATCATCATCAATCACATCGACGACTGCGTGGAGGAAAGATTTACCACTTTGATGTCTGGGCGCTTAGACAATATCCATAGGATACAAAGGAAATGGGCCTCATATATCGCAAAAAAGAATGCAATAGGTGAGAAAGTTAAAAACTGTACCAGAAATAGAAGGAGATAGGGACAAAAATGTTGTAGTTTTGAAAAAAGCAGGGAGACAAGGTTCGTACTCCCGATTCTCCGTTGGAGGTTCTTTACAAAATGTTTATGACTTCGGTCATTATTTGCTGATATTTTATTGTTTAATCAAAACTCAAACTCAATTTTAATATTTAATACATACATAATGTTACAACACTGTGGATGTCAATTTTTGTAACTTTGGTAACTCCTTCACAATGTATAAGAATTTTAGTATAAAACAGAACAACACTTGATACCACTAAACTTGAATAAAGCTTTATATATGTAACTTGTATAATAGAAAACCAGTGAAATAAATATTTTTATGTTCTATTTCAACTTCAAAACCTCCGTGTTTAATTTAATTTGATACAGTCCCCTAAAGAATCGAAGATAATTTTGGTCCAATCGACCCAGTTACGGTTGTGTAAAGTGAAGTGAAGAACGAATTTATGGATAATTTGCATGACAATAAAAACAATACATACGTGTAGAGCAGACGTGGTAGTTTTTCGTATTGTATTTTAAAATTCAAATTCACAAGGGTCAAGTGTATACGTTCAAGTGTCTTACAAGGAAAATAATCAGTAAGAGTGATCGTCATAATACGAGTGTCGTACATACATACGGACCGAGGATAATTACATTTTGTCATACATACCGAATATAACTTACATACATAAGTGTCTAGAAGTCTTTATTTGTGAATTCGCTAATTATTGACATTGAAAATAGTGTGCCCAAATGAAGTTAAAAGTTTGTGAGGTTTGCTAAGTGAATAGCATGAACCCGTTGATTTGTGAATTGGCTTAATATTGATATTGATTTAAAGTGCCTGGACTATAGAACAGGGTGTGCGTATGAATAAAAGAGACTGAATGACATTGAATAACCGGGAATTGACATTTAAGACAAAAAGGTAACATTTAATTTCGGTAATAATAAAAAAAACATTTCGGAGATTGTGAAACGTAAACTTTTTCAAAATGGAACAATTAAGGAAGAAACGCACACAATTGAAAAAATCAATCATTAAGTTGTATAACTACATATCTGGCCAAAATGTGAATTACAATGATGTAAAGGTACGTATTGATGAATATGAAAATGTTTTTATGAAATACAAGGACATTTAGGATGAAATTGATGGCTTATGCGATAAAGACTTTGATATTCAGAAAGAGGATGCATATCGTAATGAAATTGAGGAGATGTATTTTGCTGCGAAATCTATATTTTCATCATTTAGTCAGGAGAGTTTAGATAGCACTGTAATTGAAGAAGCTGCTGCAAGTACTCCACAACTGAATAATTATTTGACGGCATTACTAAAAACAATGTCAGCAACATTGACATCAGTCGTTAATTTGCAGTCATCTAACATGTATGATGCAGGTAATAATAACAACAATTCGAATATTCCTTTGCCACAAATTGAGATTCCAAATTTTGATGGCAATTTATCAAACTGGATTCGATTCAGGGATTTGTTCAACGCCATGGTTGACACTAGAACAAATTAATCGGACGTAGAGAAACTAGAGTACCTTCAGATGAAACTCAAATGTGAAGCATCGTTGATAAGCAAGCAGTTGACTCCTACGAACAGTAATTAGAGAATAGCTTGGGACCTAGTTAAGGAGAAGTATGACAGATCAGATCATATAAAGGAAACGCATATTAGACTACTGTTGACACAGCCTTCAGTCAAGAAAGGCACTTTGTCGGAGGTTAGACAATTTTACAACAACACTATTGAGTGCTATAATGCGCTTTCTGTTTTATATGCGTCTGTGGCTTCATGGGATCCACTATTGTTATTCTTGATAAGGGAGCAGTTACATCGTGAACAATTACTCTATAGTATCGTCAGCAGAATGATATTGAGAGGCAGTCATTTAAAAAGTTGTTAATTTTTTTGGAAAATCGTGTAATAGAGTTGGAAAGTTTGGAAATACCTGATCAGTCAACAAAGTTTAAGAAGACTAACAAATTTGTCACAATGACAGCAACAACTCAATCGTGTCCCGTCTGCAGTTTAAGGATCTAGATATCGGAAAACTCAAGAATATCGTTCTCAAAAGGGGTTTTTGTTTCAACTGTCTAAAGGAAAATCAGTTTTCTAGGGACTGTAAGTCCAGTTCCTGCAGAACTTGTGGATTAAAACACAAGACATTATTGCATGTTAATACCAACACATCAAAGGGCAACGCCGAACGGTCAAGTGACGATACTAATGGCTTCTCTTCGATTACGGTAAATTCAAGTCAGCGGACTATAACAAATCAAACTACACCTCTGCCAACGGAAATAATTATGGTACGTGGTAGGAACAACACCTTGCAACCATGCAGAGCTCTTGTAGATACAGGTGGTCAGTCAACGCTTATTTCCGAATCATGTGTTCAGCGGCTTCAGTTGAAAAGGTCATATGATAAAACTGTTTATGTGGAGTTGGTGGAACTAATACAAGTTACACCAGAGGAAAATTGCAATTGGAAATTTTTGCTAAGGATGTCAACAGAATAATCATAGTTCAGACGAACAACTTCAACCTTTTTGGGAGATTGAACAATGTGATGTTCAATCAGAACATCTAACTCCTGATGAGGAACATGCTGAACAACATTTCAAGGCAAATGCTCAGAAACGTTTTGGTAAAATGTCCATTGCCTCAAATTTTAATGTGGAGAAATTAGTGGGTAGAGAAAACTACTCATCGTGGTCGTTTGCTGTGAAGAATTTACTTAAACATGAGGAACTATGGGATACTGTTCAAGGTGACTATCCACCTACTGGAATGGATGCAAAGCAAGATATAAAGGCAAAAACTAAGATACTACTTCTTGTTGATAAAATCAACCATGTGCATATTGCAGATGCCGAAACATCAAAGGAAGTCTGGGGCAAATTAAAAGCAGCATTCCAGGACTCCGGCCTCACACGTAGAGTTGGTCGTTTACTACAGCTAATAACAATAAGTTTTTCCATATCAGAAAATATTGAGGAATACGTAAGCAAAATAGGTTCGACCTCGCATAAATTAACAGAAGTTGACATGCCGGTAAGTGACGAGTCGATAGATACACCACTGCTGCCAAATAGGAGATTTTTAGCCAATTGGGATGAAAATTTCAGTTTTGGTATCTAAGGATTTTTTGGGGATGAACAACACAGCTGGGGAGTTTTTGAGTATAAAAACTATAGATTTTTTTACATAAAAATCGACACAAGTCGATTTAGTAACATAATGGATAATAATAAAAAATATTTAAGTGATAGAATTTTTACTCTGGCAAGTCTATAGTTTTCTTTTGTTAAATTTTACCAAGGCAAGTCTAAAATATTGTGTTATGA
This sequence comes from Sarcophaga subvicina, assembly GCA_936449025.2. NCBI lineage: Eukaryota > Metazoa > Arthropoda > Insecta > Diptera > Sarcophagidae > Sarcophaga > Sarcophaga subvicina. The sequence continues at coordinate 44,466,589 of OW388080.2, read as the reverse complement.
TTCTTTGTGAATAGTTGATATGAAAAAGAAGACTATGAAAAGCAAAATTAAAAGTCGGTAAGAATGTCGGCAAGCAACGAAACTAGCAAGAAAAAATATAATACTTCCTGGGCGCAAGGTAAGTAAATAAAAGCAATATATAAATAATTTAATAAAGTTTTAAATATTTGTTTTTAGGTTGGCTGAAATCAGTTAGTTTTGCCCCACGATCATACCAAATTATAAGTAATCCAGAAAATCTTTCCTGGTGTGTTCCCTGTAATACGTTTTTCAAATCACAAAAAAAAAGATCTCAAAAGACATGCTGAAACTACAAAACATAAAAATAATTTCGAGGATCTCTACGTAAAAAATACATTAGAAAAATGTAGTAATTACTTTTCGCATATATAAAAGATTTTATTTATTATTATTTTATTTATTGCAGGTACAATACCAGTTACAACGAACTAAGAAGTTATGGATATTAAAATTGCCATTTTTACTGCAAGACATTCCTCAATTTCTTCAGTGGACCACCTCACAAATGTATCAAAATCATTTTCCATAAAGGAGTTTGATAAACTTCGCCTGCACCGCACAAAATGCAGCGCAATTATCAAATACACAATAGCACATGATATTCTATCAAAATTAGTAATTCTATGTACTCCATAATAGTTGATGAATTAACGGATATTTCTAACAATAAATGGATGAGTATTTGTGTCCGATACTTTAACAAAGAAAAATGCTACATCATAACAGCTTTTTTAGGATTGTTTCTGGTGGAAGAGGCGACTGTTGAAAAATTATACGAAGGTCTAACCACATGCATTGATAAACTAGGACTAAAATTGGATAACATTTTAGCCATTGGAACAGACGGAGCAAATAATTTATGCGGTCAAAGGAAAAGTTTGTTTACACTTTTAAAAAATGATAATTTCAATTTAATTCTAGTAAAGTGCTCATGTCATTCGTTGCATTTGTGTTGTTCAGAGGCTTCCAAATAGTTTCCGATTGATTTAGACTTTCTAGTAAGAGAAATTTTTAATTATTTTAACAATAGCCCATTAAGAAGTCTAAAGTACAAGCGAGTTGTAACAAACGGTTTTTAATTTTGAGTATTTTATTTATCTTATTTGTCAACACTGTTCAGGTTGGGAGGGAGGGATGCATGCAAACAAGGTAAAGTTTCTGATTGTGGTCAACGTGGCGACCACCAGGACGATCCTTGTCTTGCTGTATTCAAGTTGACACGCAGCCTCCTCGTGGCCCCTCCTGGATGGCATTCTAGCACCCGCTAGATGTTAACTAATGCGTGCAGCGAATGTCCAATCCCCTGGACGTTAAATTTTGGTTGTGCGTAGGGCTTGGAACCCACCACGTAAAAACAAATATCCAATGAAAACCAAGACAGAATCCTATGAAAAGATCCCCTCTAAAGTTGACGACCACGGCAAACGTATAAAGGACTATGATTTACGTATTGGCACATGGAACGTCCGCACCCTTTACAGGGTAGGCGCTTCCGCTCAGCTGGCGGATGCCCTCATTAAATGTAGGACTGACATCACTGCCATTCAGGAAATGCGATGGACAGGACAAGGATGCAAAAGGCTTGCATCTTGCGATGTATACTACAGCTGCCATGAAAACAAGCACGAATTTGGATGCGGATTTGTGGTTAATAAGAGTCTTCGTCACCTTGTCTCTGGGTTCACACCTGTGAACGAAATAATAGCCACAATCCGCATCAAGGCAAAATTTTACAGCATCAGCCTAATATATGCTCACGCCCCGAGGGAAGAAAAGGACGATGTGGTCTCCCAGACAAGAAATGCGATCTATATTTCCAAAAATGCCTAATTGGCAGAATTCAGTGGGATAGATGGAAAACAAGGTAACATTAAATAATAAGAATTGTTTTTAAGTCAGTCGTATTGTACGGTTCAAGCAAATATAACAATAAAGTTGCAAAAATTAATAAAACAAAATAATTTGTTTTTTTTTAAAGAAGAAGAAAAAAACACAAAGTAAAAATATTTGACTAATTGACTTGTGTAAATTAAAATTAAACATTCAGAGAAAACTTTGTCCTGATTTAAATATCTTCCCATCGTGAAATTTAACTGCCTCAAAATAGAGCTGCCTTAGAATGTACAGTGGTGATGAGGCACCAAAACATTTCTTTGCAAATTTAGTTAAAGATTGTACAGATATATACATATGTTCATTATTTGAGTGTAGTGAAGCCAATGAATGCCTTCACACCTCTTCCACAGATAAAACAAAAAGAGGATGCGCACAAAATTTGTCACTTATTCGTCTTGCAAACAGACGCAAGCAAATTTGCCATAGGAGCTGTTCTTTCACAGGACGGTCATCCTATAAGCTACGCGAGCCGGACACTAAACGGGTCCGAACAAAACTATAGCACAATAGAGAAGGAACTCCTCGCTATAGTATGGGCAACGAAACATTTCAGACCGTATTTGTTTGGGAGGAAATTCTTGATAGAAACTGACCACAGACCATTAGCATGGCTGTTTTCTATCAAAGAACCTAACTCCAAGTTGGTACGATGGCGACTACGATTGCAAGAATTCGATTACGAAATTAAGTACAAAAAGGGAGTTTTAAATGGGAATGCAGATGCACTATCCCGAATCGAAACCGAGATCAGTTTTTGCGCTAAAAATTTTGACGAATCCACATTAATAACACTTCTAAAAAACCACTTCGATCCCGAAAAAATTAACGCAGTGGTAATCGAAAATGAAACACTGTACGAAAAGTTTAAAGAAGTGGTAATCAAATACTTTAACAATAATAATAAATTTAAAATCTACAGAAGTAAGACAATTCTTCGCGACATCGTCGACGAAAACGAACTTGCTGAAAAAATAGGAAGTGAACATAAAAGTAATAACCATAGCGGCATAAATGAAAACTTCGCCGAGTTAAAATCGGAGATTTATCACCCGAAATTAAAATTGCGTATAACACAATTTATAAATAATTGTGATATATGTAATAAAGAAAAATACAAGCGTAGGCATATTAAACAAAAGTTTAAATTAACAGAAACCGCGCTAAAACCAGGCGAAATAGTACACGCTGATGTGTACTACACTCTAGAGAAAAAACTATTTTTAACCTTTATCGATAAATTCTCAAAATATGCGCAGGCAATTAAAATAAATAACAGGTCTTGGATCGAATTTAAGGTCGCCTTGGCGCAATATCTATCTTCCGTTGGAAACATCAAAAAACTCGTTATTGATAACGAACTGGGTTTCAAAGCGTTGCCTCTTCTAGAATACTTGCGCGAGCAAGAAATAGAAGTACATTTCACTCAGATATAGAGAGGTTCCACAACACTTTAAATGAGCATATAAGAATATTGAAGCATGACTCCCGGGTGGATATAGATACCGTGGAGGAAAAAATATTCAGATGTGTCAAATATTACAATAACACAATACATTCCACTACTGGGAGAAAACCTATAGATTTCCGGAATGGTACGATAGGTAGAGAAGAATATCCCAGTATTAGAGAGAAAATAGTCGGCATAAAAGAAAAAACATTAGAAAAGCTAAATAAGAATAGAGAGGAAGTAGAGATTCAAACAGGGCCGGTATATTTGAAAGATGAAAGAGGAGGAAAGAACCACTCTAAATTTCGGAGAGTAACCGTCTCTCAATTAGACAATGACCACTTAAAAACTAGCAGAGGTCACAAATACTATAAATCCCACGTAAAAAGAAAGAAAAATTCCAAAATGTACCGGAAACAATTTAATCTTTAGTGTCTTTCCGTTTTCAGATGACTCCAACCTTACTACTGTTAACCACCATACTTGCTACCATAACGGCACAGACATTGGAAATGAAAGACTTATCGGACAATCATGGATACCTCCCTATCAAACTCGAAGACGTAGAGATTGTTGACAGTTACTCAACAATCATACATATCATTAACACGACTCAATATTTAGAAACAGCAGACCTTCTGGAAGAAAACATTCATAGGTTAACGGACACTTATACGAACATTACGCCATTACTAGACAGCATAAGGAAAGGTATGGAACTATGCAAAGCAAAAATCAGAAATTTGATACCTCAATTTAGGCAAAAAAGAGGACTAATAAATGTAATAGGTAAAGGATTAAAATACGTAGCTGGGACTATGGGCAGTGACGATGAGACGAAAATACTAGACAAAATTCAGACATTGGAGAAAAATAATGGTGAAGCCATGACAGCAATAGACGAACTAACCTATTTGGGCAATTCTATAGCGACAAAAATATCCAACATCACAGCTCACATAAATATACAGCAAAAAAGCGTTCAGAAATACATAAATAAATTCAAGACAGAAATAGGAAATAAGATTCTTAACTTGGAGGACGAAACTATATTCCTTGAAAATATCTTTCAGATTAACAACGACGTAAACCTATTAACAGACCACGTAAACGAAATCGGACATGTGATTTTTAATACCAAATTAGGAGTAATACCATCAGATGTACTGACGACAGAAGAATTCAGACATATTGACAAATTAGAATCATATCTCCACGCTAAGGTATCGTTGTCATACAGGGACAACCTAGTAATTTTAACATTAAAGATTCCAAAGTTTCAAAACGAAACGTTTGCGAAGATCGTTTTTGAACCATTACCTGACAGACAGAACAGATCTCCAACCCTAAAAGACAATACGGTCTTGATCCACGGAAACGAGGTGTACCAAGCCGACACTGTAGAATACAAAAGACTCACAAAAATAAACGACGAATGCCTCACGAGCATAGCAAAAAGCTCAGAACCGAAATGTAACATGGACATAAGAACGGACCAAGAAGAAAAAGAAATTTACCCTGGACTGCTTATTTTTAAAAATTGTAAGGACGAATTTACTACCAATTGTAACCATTCCTACAATTATGGTGGTATGAAAACTTATTTACTCAAGTTTGAAAATTGCTTTGTTAAGACAAAAACTAAAACTTACGAAAATTATAAAATAAATATAAAAGAAATGTATATTTTAGAAAATTTAATTTTGAAAATCAATGAAAACAATGTGTCGTTACCTAATTTCAATATTGAGAATATAAAGTTTAATGAAACACTGGATTTTGTAAACCATAAACTTGTAAAACATAACTTAATTAATACCACAAGTAATTTAAGTTTTACCGTTATCTTGTTTTCAATTTTGATTGTAATTTATTTTAAAACAAGAAGCAAAACATATATAATTTCCTCGTCGGAGCCTCGCTCTAACGGTGGGGGAGTTATGGTCACCCCTAATATGGCCACCCCAAATAAAATAATTATATGAATATTTTATTTGTAATTTCCACTATTCCACTGAATTCTTTTAATATTAAATTAAATTATATAAAAAATGCATTTTTGCATTTTCTGTCTCCCAGACAGGAAATGCGATCTATTTTTTTATTTTTTTTTTTAGGGTTTTCGTAAAGTAAAAACAAATTTTCATTTACGTTTGCATTTCTTGTCTCCCAGACAAAAAAGTTGAAAAAATTAATAAAACAAAATAATTTGTTTTTTTTTTAAAGACTTTATTTTATAAAAACAAAATTGTTAACGTGAAGCGTCTGACTCATGAGAAATATGGTCATGTAGGAACTGAAAAGACATTGAATCAGATTCAGAAGTATTATTGGTTTCCGAATATGAGGGATAGGAATTCATAGGAAACTTTCTGAAGTGTATTTACTATTCAGCTCTCCATGGGAAGAACAGGAGAAATTTGTATAATATTGAGAAGAGACCAATTCCTTTCGGTACGTTACATATCGACCATTTTGGCCCCATTCCGTCAATAAAATCTAAACGGAAGCATGTCTTAGTAGTGGTAGATGCGTTCCCGAAATTTACGATGCTTTATGCTGTGAATTATACAGGGTCAAAGGAGACATGCTGCGCATTATTGAAATACTTTTAAAATTACAGTCGTCCGAGAAGAATTATAAGCGACCGAGGTACATGCTTTACTTCAAACGAGTTTGAGAAATTTGTAACTGAACGCAATATTATTCACGGTATCAGTGGCGTCGCCGCAGTCGAATGGGCAAGTGGAGAGAACAAATAGGTATTTGAAGACCATGTTGGCTAAATTGAGCATTCCGATTGGGTTAACAAATTGAATCTGGTGGAGTTTGCTATTAACAACACTGTTCACTGCATGACTCGACAGACGCCGAGTCATATGTTGTTTGGTATCGAACAGAGAGGTGAATTAGTGGATGAAATTACCGATTATTTGCAAGATGCTTCTGCTGAAAGAGTCGACCTAAATTCAATAAGAGAAAAGGCTTCAAGAGCTATTGAAAAGTCTCAATCTTACAATTTAAATTATTTCAATGATCATCTTAAACCTGCCAAAACCTTTCAAGAAGGAGACTTGGTAGTTTTAAAAAATGTAGATACAACTGCTGGTGTAAATAAAAAACTAATTCCAGAATAACGCGGACCGATATTATTCAGTAGCAATTGGGTAACGATCGATATTTAATAAGAGATGTAGATGTTGTCAAATCACACAAATGCCATATAATGGCAATATCGATTCTAGTCGTTTAAAAAGTTTTTGGAACTTAAGAAAGAAGATGGACTCTGAAGGCAACACAAGCCAATACGAAGATTATGAATTTCTGGAGGATGAATTTAGAGTAGATGAAAAACAATCGAGGTCGATTGTATTGTCAGGTCGTCCGAGATTGTGATGATTTACGATGCAATGACATGCGTTTGGCTAAGTGCAGCCAAATGCATGAAAACACATGTTTTGTAGAAGTGCTGCTGGGCATCATTACAATTTCCTGCATTTTAGAATATATGCAATAAAAAGGAGTAAGTCACGTTTGTAAAATAAAGATAAGCTAAGAAATAAATAAAAAATATTCATAAAAATAATTAAACGGAGGTTCACTACACAATATAAAATTGTGTCACTTTCCATTTAATTTCAGATTAACAAAAAGTCAAATAAAAAATCACTGCTGATGTATTTATATATATAATACAAGTTGAATACGTATTCATAGTGAAACGGCGCAGAATAAACACAAAGACGAGTGCAACAAAATCGTAACCAGGCTACCCCGTGTAGACAATAATACTGCAAGTTTTGAAAATTTCAAAATGTAAACGGATGCTTCTTTTGTAGTCTACGCTGATTCAAAATTCAAGGCATGTTAAATCAATACAAAAACATATTCTATTTGCTTATAGTTATTATATTAAATGTTCATTTAACACTAGTCTAGATAAATTTAGAATGTACAGTGGTGATGAGGCACCAAAACATTTCTTTGCAAATTTAGTTAAAGATTGTACAGATATATACATATGTTCATTATTTGAGTGTAGTGAAGCCAATGAATGCCTTCACACCTCTTCCACAGATAAAACAAAAAGAGGATGCGCACAATTTGTCACTTAACGACTGAATTTAGAGGACCGCTGCACAACAATAATAATAAAGACAGTTCGACTCTTAGCTTCAGTTAAAGCAGACGTCTAACAAGTGTAGTAATTTATTTATGTAGTGTTATATTTATACGTATACTATTATGTATTTCTCTATGTATATTTATATTTTTTAGAGTGTACCAATAATATTTCATGTATGTGAGTGATTGTCCTGCTCATGTACATAAATTAGATTTAAGCTTATTATAAACATATATCTATCCTTTTCATGACCTAGCTTTAAGTTATGGGATTGATTGTTATATAGTTTTTAAGAAGCATTCAGAATAAAGTGTTACATTAAAACGAAAGGTTGTGTCTTTATTTTTACTACAAACAATTACAAGTGGGATTACTCCAAAACATTTACATGAATTCGTATTGATAATAAATAAATTAAAATAATATTATTTCAAACATAAAGACTTAAGTTGTGAAGAAAAAGTGACTACAGTTTGCGAACACAGAAAAATTGTAGAACATTTTTTTTATTCCCTCTACCAGGGTAAATTGTGAAAATTGATAATATAAGAAAAGAGAATAGCATAAAAACTGAACTTTAAACTCAAAATATAGCGTGTTCTAAGAGGAACAAGAAGATCAAGAAAAAAGAAAAAACCAGTGTGGTTTTGTTCAAGTAAAAAGAGAGGACAACGGCAAGAGCAAAAGCAAAACAGAAAACTGAACTTTAAGTTTGAAATGTAGTGTGTTTTCTTGAAGTAAGAAAAAAAATAAAAAAGATAAGAAGACAAAAATAATATTGTGCTTTTGTTTTTAACAAGGGCAAAGGCAGGACAGAGAAAAGAATAAACGTTAAGTTGAGGATCTAGTGTATGTTGAAACAGAAGGAACGAGACAAAGAACATAGGCACATATGTATGAGAAACTTTTAAATTTGGTTGGAACGAAAATTCAAAAACTAGTGTCATGTGCGTTACACATGCGAGGTGGTAAAGAAAAGAAGTGATAGTGTGGCAGCTCTAGAGTTGGTATTTCGATAGTTGGCAACGCGATCTGGATAAGAGATACAAGGACGAATGTTGAAACGAGACAAATATATGTTAACTAAAAAAACATTAAATTAAAAACATTTCCAGACAACTCACTTATTGAACATTCCACGATACACATTTTGTAATTTTAATTAATAAGCATATTTTATTAACACACTTGTCGAATATTGCACAAGACATACCTTTTATATTTTTTGTATTACACTTATGGAATATTGCTTATTTTGCACTTCTTGCAGTTTTTACCAAACAATAATTAAGTTTAAGAATTAATTTTAGTTTTAGTTCTAATTTAAGTTTAGTTGAACTCAGTTCTAATTGTGCTCTTTACTGAATAAATGATAATGTGTTAAAAATAAAATAAATAATATTTTTTAAAACAAATCAACTTATAATCCTTTAATTGGCGCCCAACGTGGGGCCGTTCCTATCAAAACACCACATAGGCTGCAAATATAGGGACACCTTTAATTTATACTTTTACTAACATAAATGGAAGAATAACAGGACAGAACATTCTGGAAAAACAAGAAAGCGTGGGTATAAAAAGCACTCAACTAAAGCGAGTCTTGCTTTTTGGTTGCGACAGCAAAAGAGAAAGGTTATGTGCGAAGTGATTAAGCGATAGTGTGGAATTTTTATTTTTATAAGAAAGTGCGCGTGGTTTTGTAAAGAAAAAAAAAACCGTTTTGGAGACGATCGTAAGAAAAGACAAATTAAGGTTTTAAACATCGTACGCGGTGAAAAAAAATTTTTTATGCGGACGGAATTGCTGGGTGTGTTTTATGGTTAATATTACACCTATTAACCAGTTTTGGTGCACGGGCTACTGGATTTTTTTTGGGTTTTCTGGACATCCTCCGAAGCGTCTGCGGGACATAAAGTTGAACCATCCGCCCGATAAATAGACATTTTGTTAGGGTCTTTGCAGTCAGAGCTGCTACGGTTGCCTGCACAACGCCTGGAGTTGTCCGCATGTTCAGCCACGTGAACACATTTATATATAAAAATCATCTTTAACCACCACGTCGAAATATAAACCACCTCTTCATATTATATCATCTTTAACCTCCAATTTTGATAGAAAAACCAAACATCACGAGGACATGCCTACCAATTCATCATTTGTATATAGAAATCATCTTTAACCACCACGTGGAAATATCCACCATCTCTTCATATTATATCATCTTTAATCATCAATCCTCAAGGCCTCTGTGTATTATCTAATATATTATCATATATGTTGGGGGTCTCCCTATTATGAAGCAGCAGCATAATACTGTGGCATCACCATGAAATGCGACACTGCACGCTTCATCAGTTTTAAGTTTTTATGTACATTTTCATATATAACCGCTTTTCTTATAAGCAAGTTGTGACATGCAAAGGCAGACACACCTCAATAAACAATTAAAGTTATTTTAGATTAACAAAACTTCTTTCTTTTATTAAAGATAAAAGTATAACAAAAGTGGCGACGAGAACGGTGAAATAAAAATTATCTGTTTTTATACAAAATGCCGCAAACAACGATGTCCGACGACAAAGTTCTTCAACTGTTGGAAGATAAGCAAAACGCTATGCACCAACAAACCCTCTTGCAACAGCAAATGGCACAACTATTACAGGCCCAAGGTATTGCTTCAACAATTAATCCAGGAACAAGTACATCAAAGGCTGCACTAATGGAATCATTGTCGCACTCTATGACAGACTTTGTGTATGAGCCGGGGAGTGGTTTAATTTTTCAAGCTTGGTACTACAGATATGTACATGTTTTCGAGAAAAAGGGGAACACCCTAGAAGACCATGACAAATTGGCACTACAATGGCGTAAAATGTCTAACCAAGTTCATGAAAGATTTTCAAACTACATTCTTCCAAAGAAACCAGTGGATATGACGCTGAAGGACACTGTTGAAAATATGAACAAACTTTTCGGTAAAGCTGAAACACAAGTTTCACAACGCTACAAGTGCCTGCAACTTTCAAAAAACAGATGGTGAGGATTTTAAAGAGCATGCACGCCGAGTGAATCTTCAATGTGAGCTCTTCAAGATGACAGACTTAAAAATTGACCAGTTCAAGTGTTTAATTTTTGTACTGGGTCTTAAATCAAGTAAAGACGCAGATATTCGTGTACGGTTGTTAAAAATTTTGGACGAGTCTTCTGACACAACAAATTTTGATAAACTGGTGGACGAAACACAGCGTATAATAAATTTGCTCTGTTAACAAAAAGGAAAACAACAACCACAGTCACAAACTTCCGAAGACACCTTGCTGGCTCTGCGGGGATCTACATTTCGTAAAATTTTGTCCCTACATCAAACACAAATGCACCAAATGTCAACAAATTGGACACAAGGACAATTACTGCTCCGGCTCCAAAGTCATTAAAACAACAAAATCACCACAAATTGACAACAAAAATAAATTCCAACGTAAATCAAAATTTCGTACAAACGCAGTATTCACAACAATGAAGCTTCAATTCAAAGAATTTCGTAAGTATACAACTGTGGCCATCAATAATAACACCATTCGACTTCAGATAGACACAGCATCGGATATCTCGATAATTTCTGTTAAAACATGGGAATCCATTGGCAAATGATAGTGCTAGTGATGCCAATACCAACAAAATTAATCTCCTAGCTTTGTTGGAATACGATGTACCGATGAATGACGTCACAAAAACAGTAAACTGCTATATCACAGATATAGACCAACTGAAAACTGAAACTTTCGATCTTTGGGATAAACCAATAGCTACATGGTGCAGACAGATCAAATTCGATGACGAGATAACTGAGCTTAAGGAAGATTATCAACACGTTTTTGATAACTCTACTTTAGGCCTCTGTACAAAAATAAAAGCGCTTATTCAACTGCTGCCAAATGCAAAGGAAATTTTCGTTCCTAAACGCCCAGTTCCTTATGCAGCAAGAATTGAAATCGAAGTACAACTACAGAGATTGGAAAATGCAAACATAATTTCACCTGTTAATACATCAAAATACGCCGTACCAATTGTGGTCAGTAGAAGGAATGGAAAAATCAGAATTTGCGCAGACTATTCTACGGGACCTAATTCGATGGTAGAATCAAATCATTATCCATTGCCCACCGCAGAGGAAATTCTTTCGGACTGCAACAATTGTGTTATCTTCAGTCACTTGGATTTGTCAGATGCATATCTCCAAGTCGAAGTGGAAGATGACAGCAAAGAACTGCTCACAATAAACACTCACAGAGGTTTATTTAAATTTAATCGTTTGACACCGGGTACAAAATCAGCTCCAGGAGCATTTCAAAGGATTATGGATCAACTATGCTCTGGTATAGAACGCGCCAAGGCTTATATAGACAACATCATGCTTGCAAGTAAGTCAATTGCGGAACACAAAAGTAATCTCAATCTTCTCTTACAGAAAATTCAAGATTTTGGTTTCCGTCTGAAATTTTGAAAAATGATAATTCTTCAAAAAGCAAATTACATATCTTGGACAGATTATAAACAGTAATGGTATTCAACCTGATCCAACGAAGATTGCAGCAATTCAAAATTTGAAAACTCCGAAAAACATCTCTGAAGTACGTTCGCTCCTAGGCTCAATTAATCAAATTCATTGAGAACATGCGAAACCTCAGAAAGCCTCTTGATGACCTATTAAAAAAGGAGAACACATTTAATTTGACTTCAGAATGCCAAAAATCCTTGGACAAATTTAAACAAATTTTGACCTCGGATATGTTACTTACACACTACAACCCGGATTTACCAGTTCACGTTGCAGCTGATGCATCATGTCACGGTATAGGTGCCGTTATCTCACACATTTCCTGATAACAGCATGAAGGCAATTCATAACCTATCATGATCTCTCGCACCAGCTGAACGTAATTATAGCCAAATTGAGAAGGAAGGTTTAACTCTGATTTTCGCAGTACAGCGCTTTCATAAGATGCTGTTTGGACGCAAATTTACGTTGCACACAGATCACAAACAACTCCTCGCAATTTTCGGCTCAAAGAAAGGTATACCTGTGTATACAGCCAACAGACTACAACGCTGGGCTTTGACGCTGCTAACGTATGACTTCGAAATTAAATACACGAACACTAAGGATTTCGGTCATGTGGACGTACCATCCAGACTCATCAATGATCACAAGAAACCAACCGACGAGTACATAGTAGCTTCCGTATCGCTTGAGGACGACATTCGCATCGATCTGAATGAAGCAGTATCTACATTAGGTGTATCTTTCAAAATGATAGTCAAAGCCACTAAGAACAATGAAACTCTACAAAGCATTATACAGTACATGAACACAGGCTGGCCGGAAAATAATGGAAATATCCATTCTTCAATTGTACCTTATTTTAATAGAAAGGAATCGTTATCGACGACGGATGGTTGCGTTAAGTTTAACAATCGTATTGTAATACCGGATCCATATCGTCAAAAGATTCTCAAGCAACTTCACAGAGGACACATTTCTTCAGAAATATGTAAATGAATCCCTCGAAGTTACGTTTATTGGCCTGGTATGGACAAACAAATTGAAGATTTCATCAAAAAGTGTCAAAACTGTCAACAAGCCGCAAAAAAACCTGTCAAAACCGACCTTTGCTCTTGGCCAATAACAACCCGACCGCTCGAGAGAATACTTATTGACTATGCTGGACCTCTTGAGAATAAGTACTATCTAGTCATCATCTACTCATTTTCTAAATACCCTGTGTTGAAGCGACTTCAACCATTTTTTATATTCTTTATTTATTTTCTTATTTTAATTTCTTTATCAATCATTAATTTATTTAATATCAATTATATTAATTATTTCTTTCTTATTTGAATATATATCTCACATAATTTCTCTATGTGTATTGGAAAGTCATTACTTTTAAACTTAAGTAAAGCTTTTACTCTCATTTAAGTAGCGTTGAGTGATTTATCATTGTTCTTTATTATTGTTTCTTTCTTAAACATGTATGCTAACTAAATTCTTTCTAATTATCTTTTTAATCATTGCTTAACGAACCTTTAAGTTAATCACAGCAGCAAGAAGCTGCAAGTTTCTTTTTTTTTGTATAACAAAACAGCAAGAAGCTGTACAGTAAATTTTAAAGTTCTAAGAAGAACTCCCTGCTTTTTATTAAAAAGGATAATTTAAATCGGGGCTAAGAATCGAGCCCACATTTTGGTCCTTCGATAAAATTCTAGGAAGGTCTAGAATAGGAAAACCTTTGAAGTCATCCTTGATTCATTCATCTTTACTGTTGTTCTACCGAAACAACAATTCCAGCAAAGAGGTATTTGCTCCACCGCAGCATCTATAAATATCGCCACAAGCCTGGAAGACTAGAATCATCGTCAGTCAGACGTCAGTAACGGGACAATTACAACATCAACAACAACAACATTAATTGGTAACGGGAAAAGAAAGAATTTGGTATGTACAGAGGTTTAATTTATTTAGTGCAATTCGAAATTTGTGAAATTATTATAAAGTGAGTAATTTAATTTAAATGTGGATAAATGTTTAAAAACAATAATTTTGAACATTAATGGTGTTAGTTGTATCACAATCAACATACTTTAAAAAAAGTACCAACGTCGTTAATTTCGTACCTAAAGTGCCAGCACTGATAATAACTGCATTTCTGTAAATGAAATACAACAAACTAAAAATAGAATATTTTAATGCATGAAAGCTAATGTAAAGTAAATAGATTCCAGAAATTTGCCAGTGACGGTACTTATTTTTTAATACGGTACTGATGTAAAGAAAAAACTGTAAATTGTAAATTGTGTTCTGACCTTGAGGACTTTATTGAAAAGAAAAAATTTTTTTTGGTCTGCATTTGCCATTCCTCCAGCACTTTTATTTAATTTTTTTTACACGTATTTGTTTCATCTGGAATTATTTACTTATTTCTATTGATTTGGCTACGGGTTTTAACTGAAAAATGGTTTCGGATAGAAAGTGTAAGGCTGCTATTCAGCAATTGATGCGTTTTTGCGCTGCGTTCGAAAAACTTTCTTCAGGGAATTGCACAAATGAACTTTAAGAGGTGAAACAAACAGAATTAGAGCGCCGATGGAACAAGATGTTAGAGGCCTTTGACGATTTGAGTATTGATGAGGAAAAGGTGAAGGAAGAAGATAATATCTTAGAAGAAATATCAGCTAAATACGAAGAGGCTTGCGAACAATACCAGTTGGTAAAAGCGAAGATTATCCACATGATGAAGGAAAAAGTTCCCCAACAGAAGACTCCATCGGATTGTCGTCCGGCACTTAAACTTCCTCCAGTTGAAATAAAAACTTTTGAAGGAGGTTTCGATAACTGGCCTGCTTTCAGGGACATGTTTATGGCTGCAGTGGGTAATGAGCCTACCGTTGCTCCAGCCCACAAATTATACTATTTGCACAGCAAAACGAGGGGGGAGGCCTACCAACTCATTAAAGATTATGAGTTGGTAGATTATAACTTTGAATTGGCTTGGCAGACATTGATAGCTCGGTATGAGAACAAACGCATTTTGATCAACAACCAAATCAGGAAAATTTATGGGATACAGACTCCTCAGAATGAGTCATTGAAATTTTTACGACTTCTTCAGAATACAGTCAACGACGGGTTATCTATTATTAAATCATTTAAAGTAGAAGTTGCTAGCAATGATCCCTTTCTGATGCATATCTGCACGTCAAAGCTTCCTGAAGACACTTCACGTGATTGGGAAGATTCACTTTCGAATCACTAGCAATTACCTACATGGGAACAATTAAACAAATTTTTGTCTGACCGAATCGAAACATTGGAGACGTTTAATAGTTTGAGGAAGACCTCCAGTCGGGATGCTCATCATTCAAAATCCCAAGTTTTCTATTCTATGACTGAAACTGAAAATAAAAAGGTAGTCTGCAGAAAGTGTAAACAAAACCATCCCTTGCGGTTTTGTAAATATTTTAAAAGCTTATCTGTCAACGATAGAATTAAGTATGTATATTCTAATAAAATTTGCGCAAATTGTTTTTCGCAACATCATTTTCGAACAAAATGTCCTAGTGCCAGTAGTTGCCTAAAATGTAACAAGCGACATCACACTATGTTACACATTGAAAATGAACAACCAGTGAAACAGATGTCGCAGAAGCAGAATTATAGCAACAATCAAATACCGTCTGGATCAGGAACTCAACGAAACTTTACTTCTTCTAATAATTACATGGTGCGAGATGCCTCTACAAGTGGACATGAAATCGAGTCAGTGCAAGTCAACTTGAGTCAACATAGCGGAACAACTATTTTGCCCACAGTTTTTGTGTACGTCGAACATTTAGGTAAAAAATTTACAACACGTGCGTTAATCGACACGGGATCGACAAAAAGTTTTCTGTTGAAACGAGTTCAACAAAATTTGTCGATTCCTTTAGAGCCTTACCGAAGCAAAATTTCTGGATTTGGTGACACAGTGGTTGGTAATTCCAAAGGACGATGTTACATAACTGTAAAATCTAGGATTTCTGATTTTAAAATAAAAATGCAAACTATTGTGGTGTCTTCGTTGGCACAATTTATGCCTTCACGACCTATTCCAATACACTGTTTGGAAAATTTGGGGGGACTGAAACTCGCCGATCCCTATTTTTATAAGCCAGCTGGTATTGAAATGATTATTGGTAGTGACTATTTGCCATTTATAAACCTTGGTGGCGTTAGAATGAATATCGGTAATAATTTTGAAGCGCGGGAATCTCACTTCGGGTGGTATTTGATGGGACCTGAACCCTCTACCGAGGTACAGTCTTTTCATAACGTGGTGCACCCTTCGCACGATTTAGCTCTACAGGAGCAATTAAAGCAATTTTGGGAGATTGAAGAAGCCGAAAAAACCAAGCTTAAGTCCGACAGCGACCTTTTTTGTGAAGATTTTTTTAAGCGTACAACTATTAGACAATCTGATGGACGCTACGTTGTACGACTCCCATTCAAAGAACAATATCCACATGAAGTCTTTTTGGGTCCGTCGCGGAACATGGCGCTTGCACAATACCACCGAATGGAGAACACGTTAAACAAAACACCAGAGTTTAAAGCAAAATACGCTGAAGTGCTAAAGGAATATTTGAACCTAGGACATATGGAGCCAGTAACATATTTTGAACCGAAAACCGAAAAAGTGTCCTCATTTTTTCTGCCCCATCATGCGGTTATCAAACCCGAAAGTAAATCTACTAAGGTCAGAGTGGTATTTAACGCATCGAAGAAGACAACGAGTGGTTTCTCGTTGAATGATGTCCTTTACCAAGGGCCAACACTACAGACTGACTTAATGGAGCTCGTGCTTCGGTGGCGAAACTACCGCTATGTATTTACAGGCGATGTACAAAAAATGTACCGTCAAATTTTGGTGGACAAGATTGACCAACCTTATCAGCAAATTCTATTCCGCAATGAAGCAGAAGGCCCGGTGAACACATTTCAATTAAAAACAGTAACGTTTGGAGTGAATTGCGCTCCATATTTGGCGATAAGGACACTACTGAAGTTGAGTGAAGACTGTCAATACTTGATTCCAAAAGCATCAATCATTTTAAAGACCGAAGTATACGTCGACGACATCTTGTCGGGTGGACACTCCATTGAGGATGCTAAACTCAAACAAGAGGAACTTGTTAGGGCCTTGAAGTCTGCCGGATTCCCTCTCAAGAAAATGACAGCAAATCATCAGATGCTTCTAAACCATTTGCCCCGGGAGGATCTTCTTGACGAAGATTTTTTGAAGTTCAACGATTCCAGCATCGTTAAAACTTTAGGAATACGCTGGAACGCTTTAACAGACAATTTCTACTACGCCGTAGAGCCTATTGAGATTACCCCATCCGCTACGAAAAGAAAAATCCTATCCGTAATTGCCAGGTTATTTGATCCTCTTGGTTGGTTGGGTCCAATATTAATAGTATCTAAGATACTAATGCAAGAACTTTGGAAGGAAAAGTCCGACTGGGATGAAGGGGTATCTCAACATTTACTTGTAAAATGGCACATTTTTCTAAATAATTGCCATTTATTTCTCAAATACAAATCCCTAGATGGATAAACTTCTCCCCAACGTATCGCATTCAGATACACGGTTTTTGCGACACCTCTGAACAAGCATATTGTGGTGCTATATATATTCGAACGGAAAGCCCAGAAAATGAAATAACAACTCATTTGCTAGTCGCGAAAACTAAAGTTGCTCCGATTAAACGCATTACAATTCCAAAACTAGAACTATGCGGAGCTCTACTAGTGTCTAAACTCATCCGAAGTGTAGTGTCGAATTGCGGATTTTCATATGAATTGTTTTTATGGACAGATTCATCAATTGTTTTAGGGTGGATACAAAGAACACCTAATTCATTGAAAACATTTGTTGCAAATCGTGTGTCTCAGATTATTAGCATTGCGGACACTGGTCATTGGAAACACATCAAAAGCGAGGATAATCCTGCTGATATAGGTTCTCGTGGCTGCACCCCTCAGGAACTAATAAATAATAAGTTATGGTGGCATGGGCCTCCTTGACTTCAATTTTCTATGTCTCTTTGGCCGAAGCCAAGGTCCTTTGATCCAACAGATTTGGAAACAAAAAATTCAACCAATTTTCTTCTTGATGTGAACTGTACAGACGTACTGGAAGAATTTTCATCATTTTCAAGAGCTTTACGAGTTCTTTGTTATCGAATGCGTTTCATCAGTAGATTATTGAAAAG
The DNA here is from genome assembly GCA_936449025.2 of Sarcophaga subvicina. Lineage (NCBI taxonomy): Eukaryota > Metazoa > Arthropoda > Insecta > Diptera > Sarcophagidae > Sarcophaga > Sarcophaga subvicina. The sequence goes on along the minus strand of OW388080.2, from coordinate 44,448,287 downwards.
ACCATTCTCTATCGAGAAATTCATCACTACGCAGGAAATCAACGCAATGAAAATTCGACTTTTTTCTATAGCTCAAAAGACATATTTCTATCGTGAATATGAATGTTTAAAACATAAGAAATCAATAAGTAACAAAAGCAGATTACTTAGCTTGAATCCCTTTATCGACAAGAACGATCTTCTGCGAGTAGGTGGTAGGCTAGCCAACTCAGAGTTAAGCTACGAAGAAAAACACCCAATTATAATCCCAGAAGAATCTCGACTTGCAAAACTACTAGTTCATTTTACGCATCGAATTCTTCTGCACTCTGAGCACCATATCATGTTGCGATCTATCCGACAAGGATTCTACATCCCTAGATTGAAAAACTTAGTGCGGAAATGCATACGAAAATGCAAGAGTGTACTATTTACAAACACCGGTTCCAAAATCAGATTATGGCCGCACTACCACCAGAGCGAGTAAACTTCTCTTTACCCTTCACATACACAGGTGTCGACTTCGCTGGTCCGTTCAACATTAAAGTTTCGTCTCTAAGAAATGCTAAAAAAGTAAAAGGATATGCTGCAGTGTTCGTCTGTTTCTCAACTAAAGCAATACATTTGGAGTCGTGTTCGGAACTCTCCACCGATGCTTTTCTTGCCTGTTTCGACCGGTTCACAGGACGAAGAGGTATTCCTAAGACTATGTATTCAGACAATGGCAGAAATTTTCTAGGCGCAAGTTACGCTCTTATAAAAAGCCACAACGAGTTTTTAAAATCAGATGAAATGTCATCTATGGGCGTGACAGCAAAGTACGAGTCGCCGAATTACATACCAAAAATGGCACTATCATACGACCGGTGGTCGTACTACCACTTATGTGTACTACCCACTGGTAACCATGTCCCGAATGGAAAAACATTGTAATGATCAAAAAAAAAAAAAAAATTTATAAACCATTTTTCAATTGCACTGAATATGTTTTATTTCTGTATATATTTGTTTTTTTGCTTTTTCCTATAATAATGACCAAGAATATAGTTCAGCTAAAATCCAACATTTGCCCACAAACCAGACGAAAAGTTGCTGAGTAGTTATTACCGAACGAAGCTAACCCACTAAAAGATGTACCTCCGGACCACCTGCCCATTTTTAATTGGATGATAATCTAGTACTGTTGCTCTTGCCATCCTCGCCCGGGAGAATGTTGAAGCGACTTCAACCATTTTTTATATTCTTTATTTATTTTCTTATTTTAATTTCTTTATCAATCATTAATTTATTTAATATCAATTATTTTAATTATTTCTTTCTTATTTGAATATATATCTCACATAATTTCTCTATGTGTATTGGAAAGTCATTACTTTTAAACTTAAGTAAAGCTTTTACTCTCATTTAAGTAGCGTTGAGTGATTTATCATTGTTCTTTATCAATGTTTCTTTCTTAAACATGTATGCTAACTGAATTCTTTCTAATTATCTTTTTAATCATTGCTTAACGAACCTTTAAGTTAATCACAGCAGCAAGAAGCTGCAAGTTTCTTTTTTTTTTGTATAATAAAACAGCAAGAAGCTGTACAGTAAATTTTAAAGTTCTAAGAAGAACTCCCTGCCTTTTTATTAAAAAGGATAATTTAAATCTGGGCTAAGAATCGAGCCCACACCCTGCTATTTACGAAACACCAACTATTACATCATTTGCAACAATAAGAATTATGAACGAGTATTGTGCACAGTTTGGAAACCATGAACAAATTGTTTCGGACAACGGGACACAGTTTTGCTCAGAACAATTTCAAAACTGGTGCAAGGAAAGAGCTATAGAACACACAAGAACTGTACGTCTCCATCCCAGCTCCAACGGACAAGCGGAAAGATTCGTGGACCCACTAAAACGCGCTCTCAAAAAAGCAGAAGGGGAGGATACACCTACCACAGCACTCCAAACATTCTTCGAAGTCTATAGATCAACACCTAATCCAAATTCTCCACATGGTAAGACTCCTGCGGAATCGTTCATAGGTCGAAAAATTCGAACAGTTTTCGACATCATCAAAAAACCTAAAGTTACCAATCGTGAAACCAACCAGAAAATGGAAAAACAATACAACACCAAATACGGTACACGTAAGAGAACATACCAATATGGCGACCAAGTCTACGCTTTGAACTTCAAAGGAAACAAAGAATACTGGGTGCCAGGGGAAATCATCGAGAAAATTGGTAACGTAGTTTACAATACTCTGATCTATGTTGGTAACGGAAAAAAACCCGTGAGAACACACAGACCAACTCCGACCTAGATACACCGAAAGTGACACTAACGCATTAGAAACATCGAATCTACCTTTGGACTTATTACTTAAGGAATTCGAAATAATTCCACCATTGCAAAAATCTTTTGAAACGCCTACAGCTTCACCATGCCCAACTCCAATGCGTATAACCAGCCGTAGACAACCTGTGGAAACATTGTCGAGATCACCGCAATAGTCTTAAGGAGGGAGATGTTGGGGGTATCCCTATTATGAAGCAGCAGCATAATACTGTGGCATCACAATGAAATGCGACACTGCACGCTTCATAAGTTTTAAGTTTTTATGTACATTTTCATATACAACCGTTTTTCTTATAAGCAAGTTGTGACATGCAAAGGCAGACACCTCAATAAACGATTAAAGTTATTTTATTATTAGATTAACAAAGCGTCTTTCCTTTAATAAACATAAAAGTATAACAATATATATCATCTATAATCATCGGTTTTTGAAAAATATATCATCTTTAATCATCAACGTCTCGGCTATATTATCTAATATATTATCATATATATCATCTATAATCATCGGTTTTTGAAAAATATATCATCTTTAATCATCAATCCTCAACGCCTCGGCTATATTGTCTAATATATTATCACATATATATCATCTATACTCATCGGTTTTTGAAAATATATCATCTTTAACCATCAGTCCTCAACGCCTCGGCTATATTATCTAATATATTATTATATATATATCATCTATAATCATCGGTTTTTGAAAAATATATCATCTTTAATCATCAGTCCTCAACGCTTCGGCTATATTATCTAATATATTATAATATCATCTATAATCATCAGTTTTTGAAAAATATATCATCTTTAATCATCAGTCCTCAACGCCTCGGCTATATTATCTAATATATTATCATATATTATTATTATATCATATATAATCATTGGTTTTTGAAAAATATATCATCAATCCTCAACCCTAGCTATATTGTCTAATATATTATCATATATACATCATCTATACTCATCGGTTTTTGAAAATATATCATTTTTAATCATCAGTCCTCAAGGCTTCGGCTATATTATCTAATATATTATCATATATTTATCATCTATAATCATCGATTTTTGAAAATATATCATCTTTAACCCTCAATCATATTATCCTTCACCTATATATATCATCGTAAATCACAAGTTCCTGAGGCATCATGTCTACACATCTTTAATCACCTACATCAATGTTAATCACGACTACCTACTCCACTCAAAAGAGGGGTAATCCAGGTATTTTAAGAACTTGACTCTACGACTGACACACCTATTGACTGTATTTATATATATGTATATTATACAATTGTATAAGTCTAGATATTTATCGTAATATTAAGAAGAGTTGAGGGATTAGGAATGTTAGATTAGTTTTCTTTCATTAATTTATTTTCTATATTTATTGGTAGGACTCAATTTAAAGGTACTTTAGGCAAAGAAAGAAATTTATTTAATAAACTATGAGTATTAATAAGTTGTAAAAATGAATTTTTGTGATGTTCACGCTTTTTTTGTAATGAGTGATTAGTTAGGAGAAGCAGGTAAGTTCATAAGATGGTGGCAAGGTTGAAGGAAGATAAGTTGACATTATGGATGGCTCCGAAAAGTCCAGCGCTATCAAGGTGGGATCCTTTAGGTTCCTGTGGGTGGGCTATAGAGCTGCGATAACATCTGCAGTCTTTCCTCATTGGAATCGTGTAACCCGAGTCAGTATCTGTTAGTTGTAGTTTTCGTTATTAGTTGTTTCGCTTTCGGGTCACATTATACGAGATACTCAATTCCTTTTTTGATTTAAAATTTGTCAACTCTATTTCGGAACGAACAATTGGTCGCATTGTTATAGAAACTTGTGGAGAAATAAACAGGATTTTAAAATATAATATAAAAGCAATTAAAACAAATTATTACTGGACTTAATTTCTTCTCAAATATGGAGAAAAATGAAATTTTAAGTAATTGCCAAAGTTGCTTTAATTTTCTGCGGAGCAGGTGTGAAAATCAAAAGTATTTTGATATTCTTCAAACTCTTCTTAGTCTGCACATGTGAGTACAGTTTTATCAGCACATTAACAAAAAACCATTTTGCATCTATTTTTAAAAATGTAAAACTCGAAAACAGTTTACGAAGCGCACCCGAACTATATGGACGTGTTTTTTACTCTGCACGCGCCAGGTTAAAAAAGTATTAAAATTAAAAGAAAAGAGGCCTTCCAGGTTTTAAAACTTTAATTTATTAAAATCGAAAGCGTGGAGCCTCCTCGGGTTCGAAAAAAAAAAACTTTAAAGTGATTACAATCAAAAAGTAAAATAATCTTATAAAAAAATTGTATAAAAAAGGAATACGCAAACTTAAATTAAATCAACTGAATAAAAATAAAATACCAGTATGAAAAGAAAATTTAAAATAAGCATAACAACGAAATAAACAACAATAAGAAAAATTCGAAAACCACAAAAAAAATACAAACGATTAGAATACAAAATAACTACAATCAAATCCTCCTTCTTACTGAAGACTATGGAGAGACTCGTGGATGTGAATCTGCGTCAGACCTTGGATGGAAATCTCCTTTCCGGGGGACAACACGCATACATTAAGGGGAGGTCTGTTGAGACTGCCCTACATAGCCTGGTGTGCAGGATAGAGAAATCGCTGGCACAGAGGGAATACACTTTGGCTACTTTCCTTGACATCGAAGGAGCCTTCAACAATGTGGAACTTTGCGCTATAACCAGGGCGCTGGATAGTCTGGGTGTACGATCCACTATAGTGAACTGGATAACTAAGCTACTTTGTGGGAGAACAATCTACCCCACACTTGGGAGCTCACAGACAACCAGGGCTATAGGGAGGGGAACTCCACAGGGCGGAGTACTCTCTCCTCTTTTGTGGAATCTGGTGATGAATGAGCTACTAGTGATACTAGAACAAAATGGATGTGAGGCAATTGCCTATGCGGATGACATTGTTCTTGTTATCTCCGGAAGATTTGTCGACACTATCAGAGATAGGATGCAACTGGCTCTGAGAAGGGTCTGCGCGTGGGCATCTGAACGTGGTTTGGGTGTTAACCCGGTGAAAACGGAAATAGTACTCTTCACAAGAAGGTACAAGCCACCGACATTTCGTCCATTGAAACTTAACTGGACGGAACTGAAACTCAAACAGGAGGCACACTTTCTAGGACTTATTCTGGATAGGAAGCTGTCTTGGAAATCGAATATCATTAACAGAACTAAAAAGGCTTCCATTGCCCTGTATGCTTGTAACAGAGTGTTGGGGAGAAAATGGGGCCTAGGACCTAGGATGACACACTGGATCTACACAGCGGTGGTCAGACCTATCTTAACCTATGGATGCCTAGTTTGGTGGGAATCCCTTGAAATTAAAACTAACTCGAAACTAATACAGCGACTGCAGAGATCTGCCTGTATTATCATTAGTGGTGCCTTGCGCACTACACCTACGTCGGCACTGGAGATAATTTTGGGCCTCTTTCCGCTTGACCTTTTCTGTAGGGGAGTGGCTGCTAAAATAAGTAAACGTCTCTGGGCGACTGGACAGTGGCATGACTCGGGCATAGGCCACGCAAGAATCCTGAGGGAAGTTGGAGCTGTCGGGAGCAGTGACTACATGACACCGAGGTACGACTTCACGAAGAGATTCAGGACATCGGTTCCGGATAACGGAGCCTGGAAGGGTGGTGTGACCCACCTGTTTAGAGACTCCGTACAAATCTACACCGATGGCTCTAAACTGAACGGAGCGGTTGGCAGTGGAATTTTTTCGGAATCAGTTGGAATAGCTCAGTCTATAAGACTACCAGACCACTGCAGTGTCTTTCAAGCGGAGGTGGTGGCCATACAGGCTGCGGCGAGTATTATTGGGGATGGAAGGGTCTCAAAGCGGAACGTTACCATACTTTCTGATAGCCAGGCGGCTATCAGGGCTTTGAGTTCTAACGTGATGAACTCCAAGACGGTGTACGGCTGTCGCAGATATCTCGACGAGATAGCGGAACGATATGACATCCATATCGTATGGGTACCGGGACACAGTGGTATTCCGGGCAACTGTAGAGCTGATGAACTTGCCAGGCGGGGCACGACCATCGAGCTCACCGCTGAGTTCTCGAATCTAGGCATACCAATGAGGACCTGCAAGCTCATAATTGATAATGCGATCGTCGATTCCGTCAACGACAGGTGGGCGGCCTCGGACACGGGTAGAACGGCTCGTAAAATCTGGCCAAGGCTGGATGAGGGGCGCACAAAGAGTCTACTTAAACTCCAAAGAGGCGCGCTCAGTGTAGTTGTCGGTGTCATTACGGGGCATTGCATTATGGGTACGCATGCGAGGCGCATTGGACTTGGACACCTTGCCAACGACTTCTGTAGAAGCTGCAGAGATGAGGAAGAAGAGGAGACTGTCTCTCACCTGCTGGGTACATGCCCGGCTCTATGTCAAAGAAGAAGGAAGTACTTGGGTACTTACTACATGGAGGATCTGGATGAACTGTCAGAGATTGACATTGGCAGCCTAAATCGCTTCATCAGGAGCTCCGAATGGTTTCGAGACTAGGGGATAATGGATGACTGTGGTAGCACAATGGGCCCAATACGGCCTAAGTGTGTCCATCAACAAGAAAAATTTTTCTTGGATGGGCAGCCACCTCTACCTACCTACCTATTACCCCAGTCTGCAATTGGTTTGTAAACTATGTATAGAAAAATAAAAAAAGAAAAATTGAAAGAAAGACAAGATTATTTAGAAAAACTATAAAAAAAAAACAATTGAAACAAATTATTACTGGACTTAATTTGTTCTCAAATCTGGAGAAAAATGAAATTTTAAGTAATTGCCAAAGTTGCTTTAATTTTCTGCGGAGCATGTGTGAAAGTCAAAAGTATTTTGATATTCTTCAAAATCTTCTCAGTCTGTACGTGTGAGAACAGTTTCCTGTACGTGTGAGTACAGCTTTACTAACAAAATCACAAACATGGCACATGGATCAGTTCAGTTTGATCGTGGCTACGCTACTTTAAAGAGAAAAGTTTGAATGGTTTTGATCATGGATATTAATGCGAATAAATATACAGCAGCGCAACTGCGAAGCTGTCTTCAGAAACTTAATTTGCCGACAGTGGGCACGAAAAATACGCTTGTTTTGAGATTAAATGAACTTTCAGCTGAGGATAGAGGAGAGTGTCCAATTGATAGCAGTATTACGGCTGAAGCAAATGAAATTGATTTTGAAAATGAGCAGATTAACACCGTTGAACAAATGAGTGCGACAGCACAAATAGGAGACAATGTTCAAATAAGTGGTAATAGTCAAATGAGTGAAAGTGTAATGGACGACGTGAGTGTGCAAATGAATTATGAAAATAAAAGGAATACGAATACGATTGAAAACGATGTGATGCTAATGAATTGGAATTGGAAATGTTAAGAAGAGAGAAGAGCTTTTGATGAAAGAAAACGAGTTTTATAGAAAAAAAGAGGAGTTTGAAAAAAATCAGAATCTTTTGACAAATAGAGCGAGTGACGTCATAGATAATAAAAAAATGACAATACAGTGGACAATGCAACAAATAATAATGACAACGTAAATGGCAATGGCATCAATGGTGTTTCATTTAACTTATTGAAAGAGTTATTGCCAGATTATGATGGTGTAAGTTGTCCTGAAGTATGGATCAGGCAATTTAAGAACATTGCAAAAATATATAATGTTGGTGAGAGCAGCCTAAAGGCATTGTTGATGTTGAAGGTAAAGCGAAAAGTTCAAGTACGGCTGCATTCCAAGTCGAATTATGTTTACGAAAAACTTGAAGGTCTTTTCGAGGAAATGGTTGATATGTTCAGCTCAAAGGGGAGTAAATTAGTAATGCGACACAACTTCGAAGCTTGCACATGGCCGTATAATGTGAATTTTATTGATTACTAGCGAAAAAGATCGTAATGGAGGAAGAGGAACTTATTGATTATATAATTGAAGGCATACATGATGAAAATTTAAGAGTTCATGCAAATCCACAGTGCTACAAAAATAAAGCACAGCTGCTGCAGGCATTTTCAAAAATTAAACTTAAAGAACCCGTGACAATGAAAACAAAAGGTGAAACCAAACAAAGATGTTTTAACTGCAATTCTTTTGGATATTTTGCTGTCTATTGCCGAAAACCTAAAAGAGAAGTAGGAGCCTGCTTTGGTTGCGGAAGTCTTGAGCATCGCGTTACAGAATGTCCCGGGAAGAAGCCCGTACAAAAGGTGAACAACTACGGATTTTTAAAGTATTTTAAGTTTAGTACTAATGGTAATTATGAAAATTTCTTTTATTTAGAATGCCTATTAGATTCAGGGAGCCCTATAAGCATTGTTAGAAGATCTAACGTTGCTGGAAGGATAAATTTTGATTGTATAACCAACGTTGACTCATTTTTGTATGAAATTAATTTCAGTAAATTGAATATTCATGGGAAATTTTTATTTTATGTGTTTTATGATAATAAAAGTATTGAATTGGAAATGTTGGTTGTTGCCGATGAGTCCACGCCTTATGATTGTGTTTTGGGAAGGGATTTTTTGGAAAAGGCAAATTTAGTATTAATGTCAGGGGCAGAGGCAGTAATGTGTGATGACATTGAGGCCGATGATGTGAATAGGAAACGATTGAATGATATGTTATATTATATTATATTATAGTATATAATGATATACGTCCTGAATAACCCGCTGAACTTATGGTAAAGAGTGAGATTAGATTGATTCTTGATAACGCAAAACCATTTAGTTGTACTCCGCGTAGATTGTCGTATGATGAAAGGCAACGGCTTCAGGTAATTTTAGATGAATACCTGGAAAAGCGATACATTAGGCCAAGCGAATCGGAATTTGTGTCGTCAATAGTTTTGGTTAGGAAGAAGACAGGTGACCTCAGAATGTGTGTGGACTATCGAGTTTTAAATAGGATGACCTCAAAGGATAGTTACCCCATTCCATTGATAGACGATTTGTTAGATAGGCTTGCAGGTAAACGCTATTTTACAAAATTGGACTTGAGGAATGGATTTTTTCATGTGTACGTTGATAATGATTCGGTGAGGTATACTTCCTACGTGACTCCGTTGGGTCAGTATGAGTTTTTCAGAGGTTTGTAAATAAAATTTTTGCGGATATGGTAAGGGATGGGAAATTGTTTATATAAGTTAACGTTGTGCTTAATAAAAATGAAAGTAATCGGATTTATGTTGACCTAATATTGATTTCATTTATAAGTCGTCGAACTTAAAAAAGCAAGATCGACAAAATTAAAATTAAGACATCCACTTAAAAGTTCATCACACTCAAGTGCATTAAACTCCGCTTGCTTACAAATTGTGTGGTCATAAAAGAATAAGTTGAATTTTAACTTCAATAAAGTACGGTCATAGACCGGAACAAACTAAAAACTAAACTTGTGTTTTTTTTAGAACTTTTATAAAAAAGTTCTTAACTGGCGCACGAGCAGCTTGATCGGTCTGGCATAGCTGGCGATTGAAATAAATTAAAGTGAAAAATCAGTAAAAGATCCTGTGAAAAAATAAATAAGAATTTTCTCAACAGTGATTATCCTGTAAAAAAATAAAAATTTTGTAAAAAATAAGAAACTTACTAACGTAATTAAAAAGTTATTGAATTATTTATCCTGTGAAAAATAAAATTTTCCTAACGGTAACGGAAAAATTATTGAATTATTTATCCTGTGGAAAATAAAAATTTAGTTAACAGTAACGGAAAAACTATTGAATTATTTATCCTGTGAAAAATAAAACGAAATTAACTCTGTTTGAAAAATAACTTGATAAAAATACGTTATAAAACAAAAAGTGTTTATTTAAAAAATACAAAATTAAAAACCTTTGTTCAAGAAGTGATAGTGCGGCCCTCCAGTAGCTCAATCAACACAGCAAAAAGGACGGCATTACGTGCCAGCCCATCTATCCAGGACACCCAACGCAAAAAGGACAAAGATGAGTACAATGCAGACAGTATTGTGAGTAAACAACATAATTATAATTAAGAATGATGAAAGATAATTAAATAGAAGTAGAAAAATAAATAAAAAGAAATACACTAAACCGTAATAAAAAATTATTTTTATAAATTATTGTAATCCAATATTATTAAAAAAAGAAAAAATCCCTTCTGTTCTTAAAACATAAATATTTAAAAAGAGTTAAGAAAACTATTGCATCCAAAAATTATTAAGCTCTGTTTTAAACACAATTAAAAACAATTTAAGAAAAATTGTGAATAAATTTTTCCAAAATAATGTATTTTTAAACAAAAATTATAGTATAATTGAAATTATTAAATTATAGAAAAAATAATATATATACATATATATAAAAACAGCAAACTAGCCAATAAGATCAATAAAAAGGGCTGCGAATCCTACGGGACCCTCCAGTTCTGTAATAATTAAATAATAATAAAATAATAAAGAAAAATATTACCCTAACTAGAAATCTTATATAAAAAATATATATTTTTGGTAAAATGTCAAATCCCGAGAATCTTATACGTCCTGCTGTTTTGAATTCAGCGCAAACTGAACAAGCGTCCAGGGCATTAAACATGGAAGATTTAAATAGAATAATTACTGAAACTACTTCTCAGTTGCTAAGGCAACAATTACCTAACCTAATTCAAGTCCTAGTGCTGTTTCTGATCAAGTAATTGAAGGACAGTATCGGGGCAACTTCGGGGACTTTGATAAAATACCAGATATTGTTATATGTTTGCGAAAATTTAACGGTAACCAATCAGAGTTTAATTCATGGCGCAAGAGCGTGGAACGCATCTTACAGATCTACGAACCATGTAGAGGTACACCAAGATACTATGATATTTTGAGTGTAATCAGAAATAAAATCGTGGGCAATGCTGATATTGCTCTTGAATCATATAATACTCCTCTGAATTGGAAATCCATCATTAAGTGTCTTTCACTTCATTATTCAGATAAGAGAGACTTAGCAACCCTTGAATATCAAATGATTTCATTAGTTCAAGGAAAATTGTCCACCCAAGGTTTTTATGAGGTGGTTTACAAACACTTGTCTATAATACATAACAAACTTGGAAGTTTGGAAGCGTCAAACGAAGCTCTAACATTACTAACAGAATCATATCGTAGTAAAGCTCTTGATACATTCATTAGAGGTTTAAATGGTGATTTACCAAAACTTCTTGGCATGAGAGAACCGGTAGACCTACCTCAAGCTCTCCATCTTTGCCTTAAACTAGAAAATCAAAGTTTCAGAGGAAATTATTCTCAAAATTTTTATTATAGAAAACCTACTCCTACACTTCCGCCACGCAACTACCAATCACAATCTGCAAACCCAACAACACGCTTTAAACAAAATAATTTTTACCCACAATTAGTCTACATACCCCGTACACAGCAGAAACCTCCTACATTCCATAATACTAACATTTATCCAACACAACATCAAACTAATTAAAATAACTATTACCAATTTAATCCTACAAAACCCCTCTACCTCCAAAACCTCAACCTTTACCAGAACCTATGGACATAGATAGTAGTGTACTCACAAAAAGAATTAATTATGCGAATAGACCATAACAACAAAATCTTAACAAGAGACCACCACCGACAATTTCAAACTCCAATTATCGACCCCAAATGCAGAGAAACTTTCACATCGACAATGATTTAGAAACTTATAATAACACTGTTCATAATTCTTTGGATGTTGATCAACTTGGTGAGGTTCGCTATAATCGGGATGACATTGATGAGTTTGATGATGTTCATTTTTTAGAATAACGAGCTCTTCGCTTCCATACTTCGAATGTAAAGCGAGGAGCGATAGAATATTAAAATTTCTTGTTGAGACTGGTTCGAGTACAAACTACATTCAACCATTCATTGCAAAAAACTGAACCCAATAAAGAGATATTTTTTGTCAAATCAATAGCTGGCAATATTGAAATAAAGGAGAATACGTTTGTAAAACTTTTTAATCTGGAAAAGGAAATAAAATTCTATATTCTTCCAACATTGAAATCATTTGATGGAATACTAGGAAACGATTCTTTGAGAGAACTCAATGCAATAATACACACTCGCGACAGTTTTATGCCAGTAGAAAAATGTATAAAAATAAGACTTAAACAACAGTCTTCAAAAGCTGTAATACAAAAAGAGAATATGAGAAAAATAGTCAGTAAATATCCTGAATTGTTCATTGAACTGTTGTACAATTATTATGTTCAGTGTAGACACTGACAGTAGTTTATAAGATGCACCCTGTAACTAAGATCAACTAGAATGAAATGAAATATACGAGTCACTCAATAAATGAAAGTCAAAGATGTCGTTTGTCTAAAACAAGAATATTACATAGTGTCAGGTGTAAATATATTAAATAAAATTGAAATATATAAAGTCGTGTTTCAATAATAAAATCAATCTACAAATTAAAAAAAAAAGAAGTACAAAATGTTCGAATTTCAAAATAGCGGAATTAAAAAAGTTAACCTTAAAGCCACAAATATTGCCAACGAGTGGAATAACTGGAATTTCAATTTAAAATGTTTATTCGAGCAACAAATCTGGAGGCTGAAAATGATAAAAGAAAAGTTGCATTATTGTTGCACTACATGGGTTCAGAGTGTATTCAAATTGCCAATTCTTTTAATGTAGACTATGATTCTGTTGAGTATGATGTTTTGATAAACCATTTCGATGCACATTTTGTACCAAAATTAAACGTAGCTATGGAAAGGCACAACTTTTTACCAGAAAGCAAGCCACAGACGAAACGTTGGAAGCCTACGTTACAGCTTTAAAGAATTTAAGTCTTTCTTGTGAATTTGGTACGCTACGAGAGAGTCTCGTTAAAGATATTTTCATATGTGGTATGTCACCTAATTTTCATCACATAAAAGAGAGATTATTAAGTGAAGGCAAAATAAAATTGGAAAAACGGTGGAAATTGCCAGAAATATTGAAGCTGCAAAAGAAAATACATCTAAGTTACTACAAACCAATCACGGTAGTCAAATATATATGTTTGTTTATTATTACAATTATTATGTTCAGTGTAGACACTGACAGTAGTTTATAAGATGCACCCTGTAACCAAGAACAACTAGAATGAAATGAAATATACGAGTCACTCAATAAATGAAAGTCAAAGAAGTCGTTTGTCTAAAACAAGAATATTACATGAACCTAATCAAAAATTGACATGTACAACTAGAGTGGTTGGCGAAATCCGCACGTACCAAGATACTCCAGTATATTCAAAACAATACCCTTATCCGATGGCGTTAAAATCTGAAGTTGAAAAACAAATAAAAAGCCTACTTGACGATGGAATCATCCAACCTTCACGGTCACCATACAATTCACCAGTTTGGGTTGTTGGAAAAAAACCTGACTCACTCGCCAACAAGCAGTATAGACTCGTAATAGATTACAGGAAACTAAACTCATTAACAATAGACGTTCTTTCAAAATTGAAGGATAGCAAGTACTTCACCGTCCTAGATTTAAAGAGTGGATTCCATCAAATTCCTTTAAAGAAATCAGATTTTGAGAAAACGGCATTTTCGGTTGCAAACGGCAAATATGAATTCACACGCCTCCCCTTCGGTTTAAAAAATGCCCAAGCTATTTTTCAGCTAGCCTTAGGCGAAGTTTTGCATGATTATATTGGAAAAACACGCTATGTGTACATCGATGATATCGTCATATTTAGCAAATCGAAAGAAGAACATTATGGTCACATTCGAGAAATATTTGGAACACTTCAAGCAGCAAATCTAAAAGTACAATTAGATAAATGTAATTTTCTGAAGTCTAAGATAGAATTTTTGGGATTTGTGATCTCGGCGGATGGCAGAAAAACTAATAAGAAAGATTTTCCATTGCCTAAAACCCTCAAGGAACTCCGATCTTTTCTTGGTTTATCAGGTTACTATCGTAGATTTGTGAGGGATTGTATAAAGATAGCAAAACCCCTAACACAAAGTTTAAAAGGGGAAGAAGGTCGTCTTTCAAAAAATAAATCGACATTAAAGCAAATACAACTGAACGATGATGCGGTTGAAGCTTTTGAGAAGTTAAAAAATACTCTGGTTTCTCGAGACGTCATACTTGCTTATCCAGATTATAACAAAGAACTGGAACTTACAACAGATGCATCAGAATTCGCCATAGGTGCAGTTATATCCCAAAACAATAAACCAATTGCGTTCATATCTCGAACTTTGAGCAAGACGGAAGAACATTATGCCACGAATGAAAAAGAAATGCTTTAAATAATTTGGGCTCTGAATTTACTTCGAAATTATTTGTATGGATCCGCAAATGTAAAATATATACCGATCACCAACCATTAACTGGTGCACTGAGCAATAAGAACAATAATAGTAAAATGAAGCGTTGGAAAGCTGCATTGGAGGAGTATAATTATGAACTCTTCTACAAACCAGGAAAAGCAAATGTCATTTGTATTGAAATGAATAATTCATATATTATTATAAAAAAAAGCACATGCCATAAAAAAAATTTAGCTCTGGTCCAAAAAATTCGGTCATGAAAGAGTTAAATGAACAAAAACTTACCCCTTCTAATAACAAATTTATCCATTTTTCAATTATATGTAAGTGTATTTTTTTCTTTCAGATAAACTTGTACCTAACTTATCCTGTGTGTTTTTTTAACTGACAAAATTTTACAGGTTACTATGGTATGGAAAAAAAACTGTATACAGTATACTTTTCTTTTTTTTAATCATTTTTTAATTTCTCTTACTTTTAATCATAAATTTATTTCGTTTATAAGTTATAAGATGTTTGAGGATTAATATTTAATTTTTTATGTCATATAGAAATTCTTTTAATAGAGTGGCTTAATGCAAAGTAATAACAAAGAAGATTTTGTTAAGTATGGAAAGTCGAATGAAACCCTACTAGATTTTAATCGGCGCAATCGGTTGCGGTATAGCGTGAGTGTCCAGTAAGGTATACAAAAGAGATCAATTAAAAACATCCTTTTTTGGAAGAGCTGAGAAAGAGGAAACCAAGCTTCATACGCAAAGCCTACACAAAGTTGCATCTGACGCATGAACTTATCAATAAAACAGTACAAAATGCCGATAAGTGTTCTTCAGATGATTTCCATACCATCAGTCGTGAAACCGTTTTCAAGAATAAGTTGAGACGACAAATTGCCCGCCTCAAACGCGTGCGGAGAAATATCAGAAGCAGCTCCCACAACAACTCAAACAACATATGTTACAGTAGGAGCAACATAAACAATCTTTGTCACTAGAGCCGAATTCAAACAAGAACACTGAATCCCCTACTAAGGTGGATAAAATAAAGAGACGATTATTTTAAGATTATTTTATTTATTTAATAATTTAAGTCTGTAAACAATTTATTCGTGAGTTTAAATTTTGGAATTGGGACTGCTTTATCCCTGTTTGAAAAGTTTCATATTTTCTAACAGTAAGTATTTTAATCAGTAAACACAGATTAGTACCTTCCTTTATTGTCAGTAGCGGCGTGTTCCCACAAAAATGTTGAAAACAAATTTGAAAGGTTTGCAACCGTTGTTCGTTTCTTGGTCTATTTTTACTCCTTAGCCTATATATCTAGTCATAAAAAAATTGATGTATAACTGATATTCTTGTCAAAATTTGAAAACCAACACAAGGTCTGGAGTCATTTGAGTCTTATAACCAAACAATTTAAACGCACTTCAAGAGGAGAATACATATGTACATACATAGTTGGTCATTACAACCCTTTTACACCATGTTGTGTGTGTTAATTTTATAAAGTAGCTAGAAAAAATAATGCAACTCCATGTCATATTATGTTCAACACAGTGTCTCTTCTCATTTACAGAATGTTGTTAATTTACAGAATTGTTGTGAATACCTTTGTTTTGGGGGCCAAATAAGTTAAACTTTGATTCGACTCTCTACAAAACTTTGCTCTTTTGACCAATGCAGATACCGTCTACAAAATCAAGTCGTTTTTTCTTATTAACCATACTTATTGGTGGCTTCTTGGCTGGTCTTCTAGCTAATAAATTTTAATCTCTTAATCGGTTACTGGCTGTGTGGACGCCAATAGAATCCCCTAATTGCTCGTATGCATAGTTAATAACATCTACTGCTGGTTTCTGACCGTCAACTTTTACTATTTTTACCATTAAACGGTCTTGGCGGGCAGTAGATTTACGAGGTCGACAATTTCTTGCTTTCTTTCTACGCTATTTGTTTGACGACATCGCGATGAAATCCGACAAACCATTGATTTGTTGATATTAAATTGATGAGCAACTTCATTAATTGATTTGCCTTCTTCCAAAGTCGTTATAATCGCAAATTTGATATCTGCAGACAGCTGTTTCTATTTTAAAATTCACAATTTGTAAATTTGTCAGTAAACTTTTATTTTAATTAGTGTATTTTTACCTTTAACACATTGCGTTGCATTTTTTTCTCGCTAAATTTGTTCACTTTTTTTTTGACCACGAGCGCAGTGAGTATGATTATGAAAAATTTCTTTTAAATAAAAGTCCAACATAATAAATTTAAAACTTTAAACAAAACTACTAATTTTATTTATTTGGAATATATTTTTCCTCTCTTTTAGCTTTAAAATACTTTATTTAACACAACTCGATTGCCGTTGTTTTCTTTTTTTACTTTTTTATAAAGTACAACTGAAACACTGGAGGTATTATAGGACAAATTAACTGCCAAACTTTTTCAAAATATAAATTATCCTTTCGAATTCTTTTTTCATACGAAGAATAAATTTTTAAAAACTTTTAAACGCCATCGAATAAAATTTCGTAGTTTTTAAACTAAACTTTCGTGTTAACAAAGTTTTTCTTCCAATTCTTGGAAAATCCTACCTCACACGTGGTGGTTAAAGCTCGGCTGCGAATCTGATCTAAATGGCGCTTTACTAAGCGATTATCTTGAAGACGCACATTGTAAGACAAGGGTCTAGCCTGTGATTCTATGTTAGCTAGTATCCACTTTTGACCTGATGCATAATTCCGAATCCACACAGGGTCTTAAATTTTAAATGTTTCTCATGTGGGCTTATGTGTTGACTGAAAACAAAACGAACAAGATCCAACTCAACGCTTGAATTAGATGGCATTTTGTTCAAGTAATTTTTTGTGGTTTGCACCATACGTTCAACATGTTCATTTAAGGAAGGATGAAAAGGAGCACATCTTACATGACGTATTAAATTGTTTTCCATAAAACTTTCTAATTCGGCTGAAGTAAAAGCTGTACCGTTATCTGAGACGTTGACGTCAGTAAGTCCATGAGTTGCAAAAAGTGATAGCAATGATTTAGTTGCACATTGTGATGACGTGGATTTGATGATGTGTACTTCCAACCATTTGGAATACGAATCGACAACTAAGAAAAAACAATTTACCTTCAAATGGCCCGGCGAAGTCTATATGTAGCCGCGATCAAGCGGTGTGAGTAGTTTCCCAGGTGTTGCGGTTGTTCATGCCGAGTTTCTAGGCATTGCATAAAATGTTTATTTGTGTTTTCTATCTGATCTATTTTTGGGCATCACACATAACTTCTTGCCAACCCTTTAATTTTGACGATGCCCGGATGTCCAGCGTGCAAGGCATAAAGAATGGCTTGTCGACCCGGTGGAGCAATAATGGTTCTATTGCCCCAGAGTAGCCGTCCTTCTCATAATTGGCAACCCTGGCAGTTAATACACGTATATTTTTAGCATATGGGATCTCGTCAATTTCAACGTTAAATTCTAAGTGATTTAATCATTTTTAAATACAATAAACATTCTAATACATTAAATTGTTCAAATAACTTTTTGCGAATATTTCTCATAGTTATTCCACAATCGTCTCAATTTTTTCCAGGATTTGGAGAATTAATTTTTTTTGCCTATTTTTTCCACGAGGAAGTTCCACTAGTGTGCAGTCATTTTTTTTTTATAACGCAAAATAATAGTTTTAGTGGTGTTTATATTTACTGACGTTATACGTGATACTTCCGCGATGGTATTCCCCTCCTCATACAATTTTATAATCATTAGTTTCACATTTTTTGAAATGTTGGCATATTTCCCTCTACTCCTTATTGTTCCACTAACTTCTGTTTCTTCTATTTAATAATATAAAGTTAATATTGAAGTAGTATTGAAAAGGTCGCAGAAGCCTTACTAATAAAAATACTATTTCTTGCGGCCAACGTAAAATGCAAATAAAAGAAAGAGGCAACCTTATTGAGTGTGATAATTGTCACAAAATATTATACTCTTAGTGCTCTCACTTAAATAGAAGAGAGTTTGAGTTTTCTGAAATTTTTAGTTGTAATTTTTGCAGATAATGGAATAATAAAAACTGAACTTCAAGTGATCAAAACAAAATTGGATAAGCTTGACCAATTGGCTAATATACAAGAAACAATACAATTCATGTCCCAGCAGTATGATGATATTTTAGAGGGTTTGGCCGATAATAGAAAAAGATTGAATGATGTCGAAAAGAAAAATCTTTTACTGAAAAAAGAAATTAAAGATTTAAAATCATCAGCAAAAGTTTTAAACGATGTTCGCGTAAAAAATGATTGTATTGTGAGTGGGTTGAAAGTTGGTGACAAAGCTATAGCTGTTGATACGGTGTTGAAGTTGGCAAAAAGTGTTGGTGTCAACATGGGATCTGAAAATATTAATTACACTTATTTTCTTCGCAAAAAAGGCACAAGTGATAAAAAGAGTGTCGTTGTTAAATTTTCTAACAAACAGTCAAAGGATAAACTCGTGTCGATCAAGCTAAAAGAAAGCAAAGATTCAAGTGGAGTCTTTGTAAATGATTTTCTCAGTAAAGAAACATTGGACCTTCTTAATTACGCTAGGGCTCTGAAAAGCTTAGGTTACTTGTTCGTTGTTTGCAACAGGTGGAAGAATTTTTTAGAAGAAGAGTGAAACACTCAGAGTAAGGTAGACGCTAGTAGTAAGACTTGAAGAGCACGTAGATAAATTACTTCTGAGTGCAACAACTTCTCAATGCTGGAAACGTAGATCGATGGGCAACAATAAATAATGATACTGCCCAACATGGTGATGGCACTGATGATGATGATAAGGAATCATATGCTTCTCCCCCTTAATGATATGTCAGCCTTAACATGATGTGTTGTTCTTCTTTCTCTCAATTTTGTTTAAGAATAATAACCAATATTTTAAATTTTTTTCTCTATGTCGCTAATTGCAAGTCTTTCAAAATTACCGGATGTTATTGCGATTCAGAAGAGTTTGTTTCATTGTTGTAGGAGTGATGGATATGGTGGGACATCATTATATGTCAATAAAAACCTTGAAATTGTCGTAGAACACTGCAAAAGTGATAATTTTATTGATTTTATTTCAATTTCCTTACAAAATTTCCGAATTGACAACAAACCCTTGAAGATAATATCTGTATATCGTTCGCAAAAATGTATGATTGATCACTTCTTAAATAAAATTGAAGAATTCATGGATGCTCATGCAGAAAACCAGAAATATCCAAAATTGGAAAACTTATGCTTTAATTATGATTGTTACAGTTGTCATTGGCGAATACTTTCGTTACTTTACCAGACTAATGGAGCCTTTCCAACTCTTAATAGAAAGGATTAGCGTAATAACTGAATGTAGAAATCATAAGATTGTAGAAATTATAACCAGCGCATATATATATATGTGTGTTTCGAACTTTGTATTCTAAGTGACACAAGGTTTATTATTCATGTAATGAAGAAATGTCGCAGGAGACTAGTAGGTACTGCGTTGGCTTATTAGTCGTGGGACCAAGGCTTAAGCCTCAGCACAGACATTTCAAACAAAATGAATTATGAAAAAAAATTTATCTTTGGCGACTTTCTTTCAAATAATAATTAGTATTGCAATGAACAGTATCTTAAAAATCTGCCGGCCACTCATGCATAAAATTAACACATGCCATAAGAGCATGTAATTCCGACTGAAGGTTTTTAATGACCAATTAAGTAAGAAATAATTCTAATCGTCGTGATGAGATTATAAAACCAACACATAAATTCATAAATACAAAACAATGTATTTGAAATACAACAAACCATATACGCATTGACTTACCATGTAAACTTTCTGATAATATGAAATAGCATATACATACATATACTTACATATAGACACTCGGAGAAAGCGTGCTGAGTAAAATTATGCAAATAAAAACACGTCTTTATAGTTCGGATGTTACTTGTAAAGAATTTTCTTTTTATTCAAAATTTTTTTCTCATATTTTTAAAATATAAATACAGTTACAGATCGTACAGTTCTTAGCGGGCTAACTTAGTATAACATAGCAATGTGTATAGGAGCTAATGTAATAAAATTCTATGAACACACTAACGCAACGCATCAAGCACAACAATCTCTCAAAATAGAATATGTATTTGGAAATGATTATTTTAAAGCCAACGCGATAACAAGCAAATAAAATAAATAAAGTTTGCTTTGCTTGCTGCGTTGCATTTATAGTGTTTATAGCATAATAATAAATGTAATAGTTTTTACAGTGTAATAGTTAGTAAGTAGAGTACATTAATTATTAATGTAATCATAGAGTAACTGGGATCTAGGCGTTGGTTTATAATAATATATGAATTTTCCATTTAAAATAACAGGCCCTGTTAATTCAAAATTAATTTATTATAAATATAATGTATCGTTTTCTTTCATTAAAAATTCTTATAATTATTTACATATTTTCATTTGTATTCTTATTTCAGTTTTCATTTTAACACAAATAATTTTATCGTTTTTAATATTTTAATAGCCCTTGCGCTGACAAACTTCTTCCTTGGTGGAAATTGGTCTGTACAGGGACTGCGGTCACCCGTGGCATCATAACGGGCCGTGGCGTGCTCAAGTGAGCTTTGTGATATCAGAGCTACTACTCCGACCTAATCCTAATATTTTAATAACAATTTATAATATTTAACTTATTACTAATTTAATAATATTTAAATTTAATGTTATAGAATTTTATATCTAATATTTTATACATCTGATTTGATCGCATTCTCTTTTCATTTCTGATTTTGTTTTGTTTTTTTCTTCTTTTTTATTAAAAGCTGTAGTTTGTTTGGTAACATACTTCAAACTATTTTTGAAATTTAGAATTTCCTCTCCATTGAGCTTTGTAAATATTAGAAAAAAAATTAAAAAATTTATAAAAAAAAACGTTTTATTCTTATTTAAAAATTTCTTAATCTTTTATATTAATTATTTTAAGGATATACCCATACGTGGCACAAATGAAATTTTATTATGTTTGAGAATGTCTACAAAATTCGGTGAGAGAATAACGTTGGAAAGTATTTTTACAAACGCCTTGAATATTTAATGCAATCTAATCAAATTAACCACTATTCAATATATAGTTGTTTAAAGTTATCAATAATTGAACGACTTAAAGAACATTGATAAACTTACAGATTGATAAATATATATCAAGAACTGGTGGATAAATGTAATAATACATTTCAGTGACACCAAACGAAGTGAACCCTTCAAATGAAAAAATCCATCTATAGTAATTTTCTATAGATTTTTAGGAGATCCAAGTTTAAACTTGACGATCACGTTCGTATAGGCAAACATAAACGCATGTTACCTATATGCGCCAATCTGGACTATAGAAATCTTTAAAATCAAAATTATGTATTAGCAATAACAATACTAGTACTTTTAATTTAGAAGCCTATCGTGGTAGTGAAATTAAAGGTGGATCTTATGAATATGACGTATTAAAAAGAAGAGGAAATATATTGTATGTTAAAAAGTTGGAACTTCCATCAGAACACTGCCTTGGATAATTTGATATAATAAGTCAATATCATTAACATAAGCGACCCTATGCTCCCTAGAGGAGTAAGAGGTAACTTTACAGTTCCCTTTAACTAAAGGTACCTTTAACTAACCACAAGTTTAATGATAAGTTGTAATAATGACCCTTAATGTATATATTAACAACAAAAAAAAACATTGTTATCCCAATATCGTTTTCATGTAATAATAAAATGCTGACACATTTGCAGACGGTCAAGAGTGGGATAATGACATATTGATGTTGTAAACAATAACATCGCGCGTCATTATAATTTTGTATACTTAAGAACAAGTCCAATAAGAATATTTTCTAATGTACACAAATTTTCAAACACTTGACTCATATTATAGTTTGGATGTGTTATTTTTTGTATGATTGAAGAAATAGAAATATAGCTCAACGTGTTGTTGTTGTTTTTTCTGCTATCAGAATCTTTAATTTTCAACTGATAAGAAAGAAATGTGCAGCTGTGTCTGCGTTTTTTACACATAACTGAAATATCAGTTTTTACACAAGTGAATTTACTCCCCATTACTCCTAAAATGTATTACCCCCTCATCAACATCCCAAAGTAAAAATAGACTTGTTTTAAAGATTTAAAAGACATGTTTGTGCTAGAAACCGTTTCAGTTATATTTTCAGGTTCAAAATTGGAAGAAAAGATTTGCTAGTTTTATTTGTGAGATTTGTTTTAAAGAATTCAAGTTGAATGCAACATTAAGAACACATCATAGACTACAACATGAAAAACCATCGTCTTCAATTAAATGTATACCATGCAATAGATATTTCTGAAACCAGTCGAATTATCAGCAATACATATTAAAATATTCTAAGGTTGGAGATGGAAGAGAAAGGCTTAATACTGCTAATTGTACTGATTGCAAACATTTCTCATATCCATATATTGTTGACAATAATAACAAAACGTATTTAATACCTGAGAACTTTTTATCGGAAATTAAATTCAAAGCGGTTAAGCTGTTAAGGAATATGATTCGAAAACATCATAGTATAATATTAAATCTTGAAATATTTTGTGAATACATGCTGGTTAAGGAAAACGAATTATGTTGCATCGAAATGAAATCGCATCAGACTAAAATGAGTATAATTAATCTCTCATCATCAACTACATATGATATTCTAAATATTTACAATAGACAATGTGAAGTTATTGTCAAAAAATGAGTGAATTCCAGGAACACGATAGAGGATGGACATTAATAAAAATATTACGATTAGAAATTAATATAAATCAATATCAGTGTATAAAAGGTTTACAGGATATTCCTCTATCATATCCAATAGAAAAGAAACATGCTTGCATCAATCAGTATTATAAATCAATATCAGTGTATAAAAGGTTTACAGGATATTCCTCTATCATATCCAATAGAAAAGAAACATGCTTGCATCAATATTCAAAACAAACATTAATATTGTTCAATTCAGGTGGGCTATTATATCAGCATTGTATCCTGTTCATATCAACTTTAATAGAAGCTCATCATATAAAACTAATAACATTAGCGATTATATTATCACGTTGAAAAATGGTATTGTTTTGAATTTTAAAAATTTTACTCTTCCGCTATCAACGAATAAAATTAAAGATTTTGAAATGAACAATCCAGATATTAGTGTGAACGTGTTTGGTTTATATGACAACAATGATTTGGTCGGACGCTAATATTCCAGTATAAGGGAAAAGGAAAATCACTTTAATTTATTATTACTAGAAGATGCTGGGACATTACGTATGGATTAAAAATATTTGCAGGTAAACCAATAATAATTTCATGATAAAAAATGATATTAATATAAAATTGTTTCATTTTCCACTTAATTACAGATTAATTAAAAGTCAAATAACAAGTCACTGCCGATGTATTTAAATATGTAATACATGTTTAATATATTTTTATATATATATATATACTGAACAAACACAAAGACGAACAAAATCGTAACCCCCTGTAGACAATAATATGGTAAGTTTTAACATTTTCAAAACGCAAATGGTTATACCTTTTGTAGTCCACGCTGATCTACTAGAGAACGGTGATCTTCTAGAGACAATTAATATTCAAAATTCAACCAATGTTTAATCAATACAAAGATATATTCCATTTGCTTATTAATTAATTTACAATGTACAGTGGTGATGACGCACCAAAACATTTCTTTGCAAATTTAGTTAAAGATTGTACAGATATATACGTTAACTTTTTGAGGGTAGTGAAGCCAATAAATGTCTTAACACCCCTTCAACAGATAAAACAAAAAGAGGACACAATTTTTCAAATATACAGAAAGTTTGTCACTTAACGGCTGAATTTAGAGGACCGGTGCACAACAATAATAATAAAGACAGTTCGACTCTTAGCTTCAGTTAAAGCAGACGTCTAACAAGTGTAGTACTATATTTATGTAGTTTTATATTTATATGTATACTATTATGTATTTCTCTATGTATATTTATATTTTTTAGAGTGAACCAATAATATTTCACGTGGCCACGATCAAACTGAACTGATCAAATTTTGCATATGTGTTGGCAATATTTGTTTTGCTTAGCACAGCAACTGTTGAAAATTATTTAAGTATTCCAAATTGCATAAACACATACAGTGAATTCACTTGTGATGAATTCCCAATTATATTTTATGAGACTAGGTAACACTTTTTGTTTCCAATGTAAACGGCAACTCTTGTAATTTTCTTTTTGATCTTATTCTCCTGATTATTCTAGAAATTGTTGTGTCATTCTTTAAACTGAAATACACTTTCCTACCATTGTAATAGTCGTTTATCTGACTACATGATTTATTTTGCATAAACAATTCATATTCGCGTTTTTGTATAAAGCTGTGTTTATTAAGCATAAATACAATCGTTACTTTTGCTTATATACAAAAGCTCACTGCGATGACATCTGATAAGCTGAGTGTGCTGAATGTATTCAGGGTTGTATTTGACGTCTGGATAATTGACATTTGATCATTTGATATGTAGGTTTCGTTTCCGGTGATGACGAGAGAATCTGCCCTCTTTACTTTTGAACGTTGAAGAAGACAGATGTGGGTGAGTGTGGTGTGCATCTAGCAGTGAAGTGAGAAAAAAACCGATGAAAATGAAGGAATCCAGAAACATCTAGAGCAAATAACAAGATTGAATCAATTTAATTTGGGAAAAAGCGTAGAAAAACCTCTTCGATAACGACGGAGAAGGCCGTTTAGTGAAAAGACGAAAATACGGCTCATCTTCCGCAAGATTCGAGAAATTCTGATTTTGTGGACGAATCCTATGTTTAAATGCTTCTGTCCTCCTTCTTCGAAGAAAACCTAAGAAAGAAAAATTTTAAGAGAAGAAAAACCCACGTTCAAAAATAATCGTTGTTTCGTGTACATGAGTTCCGTTTTATTTTTATATATACATTGACTTAGAGGAAATCTTTGTCCAAACAGTCTTCATTTGGTATTAATTAGACTGCGTTACCATTTTTCATTCCACATCGTAACTACATCCTCCGGGGCATTATGTTAACGAGATCATTTTATTCATCATCTACAACCACCTTTGCAACCTGGTAACGACGCCATCATATGTCTCCCGATAATTCCTTTGCATCATATATGCAGTATCCTTTTATTCTTCATGTGATTTGGTTTTATACCTATCTTCATATACTTCATGTGTCAATGACATCATCATATTCTGCAAGCTAACTACGCAGCCTTATATATATATATTTTATCCGTTGATGTTCAACCATCTTACTCTACATGGACTTCATTGTGGATGACATCATATCCTTAATATCTCTTCGGACATTTCCTTTGGAATTTTCTTTTGAATGTATCTCCTGTTTGTTTTAATTAAATATTCTGTTCTTTTGATAAACCTTAAGTTTTGATGTTGAAAAATTTTTTGAATTAGATTCTTTCTGCTTATCTTATCGTGTTTGGGTTATTGCCCACGAAATTATTCGCACTTATGTATCTTTTAATTTTGTTCTGTAATCTGATTCAGATAATTTTCTACCAGATAAATATTATTAGTAAATTCTATTTGTATATTTCTCACTAATTTTATATTATCTTAAAGCGTTCAACGAGCATCAACTTCATTCATCACATACTACATCTCATATTGGATACTCCATTAACTTGCAAGATCCGGAGGCCTCTGCGACATCAAGTAATGCGGGTGAGAGCATCAGATTTGATTATAATTTTTATCTTAATTATTCTTCCTCGTATTATCTGCAATGTGAGCTATTTTGCATTGGTTTTCGCGTTTTAGTGATTTTTAAACATTTTTCTTTTTTTTGCAAAGAATATATATATATATATATATATATACGATGATTAAACTTCATTCATTTCATTCCTCCTAATGTTTTTTAGGTGTTTTGAGATAATTGAAAGACAGTACATTTTTCTTAATACCTTAATTATTATGCTTTGTCAGTTTTGTGTCTTCACTTCGGTGACTGAGATTAATTCTAGTCCTATATTATTATTTAGACCTATCTACTTATAGAACCTGTATTTAATTTTAACTTTAAGTGAATGTCTTCATGAATTTTAAGCGTACATTTGATTGAATTGAAACATGCGTTGTTCTTTTCATATTACGTATTTTGTTACATTTATATTTACTATTTTGCGTTTGTATAAATATTATCCATTGTCATGATGAAGTATTGAATTCGTGAGTTTTTTTTTCATGGATAATTCGTAGTTGATTGAGGAGTAGAGCTAGTATATGGGATCCTGTAACCTTTTTCTCTGTGCCAATGGATCTAGGTTGGGAGGGTTAAGAGGCATTGATTCCTAATACTATCTAGGAATCCTGTAGCTATTATTAGTTAATCTCTTTCATAGTTTTTTTTTCTCATTAAAGGGATAGTTTTAATATTTAATTATCCGGTTAGGTCATTTCCAAGGAAAAACCAGGGAGACTATAATACTTTTTATGTAATTCCAAGTTAGCTCTGAGTAGGCACGAACAACCCCCCGACAACAATGGCTCCCGCAGTCTTCTTGCACTAACTTCCAAATCTGAGTCATTACTTCCGTTAGGCGAGTAGTATATCTAACTTCTCTTGAAAGGACATTCCCCGGCGTGAACACCGGCCTAACCTGTACTTTTGGGAACATTTGCTAAGGGAAATTTTAAAGGAAGCAGCTCGTATCGGTTATCAAGGGAAAGTGTATTTATATCAAATATATACATGAATTTATTACACAGGTTTGTACAATAAAAATAAGCTAAGAAATAAATAAAAAATATATTCATAAAAATAATTAAACGGAGATTCACTACAAAATCAGGTGTGGGGTACGCCTTTAGTAAAACTAAAAAAGTGTTCTTAATAAAGGATTGAAAAGTTCCTATCGGATGAAAATAGATTTGCGTCCTAGCCCCACGACGCTAATGACGGCACTTGCTGACGCTGGCGTAGACTTTCCGGAGCCACGTTGAATCAGGCGGACTGTGAGGAAGACGTATACTCGTTGGACGTGCCATCCGACGCTGACATGACGCACTTACCGCCTGATGCTGACATTGAGACGCCCGCCGTTAGATCATCCGCTACCCAAGTTTATGAGCCCGCTGCCGACGTTGTAGCCACAGATAGTGCCTCTGTCGAAGAAGAAATAAGAAATTTAAAAATGCGCTTGGAATTGTTAAAACTTCAGCAACAAATCGGCCTGTTGGAGGAAGGCGAGCAGTGTCTTCCCAACATTCGCCGCATTGATCTGGCGGAACTACATGCGGCTATACCACCATTTAATGGGGACGATAATTACAGCATAACGAAATGGTTTGTAGAGTTCGAGGACTATGCAAACCAATGTGGTTATTCGGGTAAGGAAAAGTGTGGCAGTTCGGCGTCGTTTGGAGGGCTCTGCAAAAAATATGTCAAACATTTTGGCCTGATAGAATATGGCAACCTGAAGTTGAATATGATAAAAACATTCAAACGATCAATGTCGCGCCAACAGGTGTATCAGCAACTGCGCTCACGTTCATTGAAACCAAACGAATCGTGTTTGAGTTATGTGGTTTCAATTCAATCAATTGCAAGTAAGACGGACATCGATGAACAGGAATTGGTGGATATAATTATCGATGGCGTACCGGACAACAACAACGCAGTAACCTGTCTATACGGGGCCAATAATATCGACGAGCTAATTATAATAGGGCGATATCAACAACGACTCCAAAGGGTGCGAGGTGGCCCTGCAAGAGTGACTAATATGACCGACATAAATAAGCTGAGAGGTACCGCTGCAATTTCCAACAACATGGAGAAATCCGCTGCTTTAATTGTTCCCAATTCATGCTTCGTATGCGACGAATTTGGATATTTCCACCAAGATTGCCCAAGAAAGAAGAGTGTCACTGCTGCTTTAGTCGATGCAAAACATGATGAGCGTCTCGAGTCGTTCCAAATGGTAAGTTTTAACTTTATTAGACGTAATAAGCGCACTGAAGTAACGAATTTTTTTCTCTTTTCGATACGGGTAACCCCATTAGTTGTGTACAAGAATCAGTAATAGAAGATAATGACGAATGTGAGGAATTGATGCAAATAATAAGTGCTATTGGGACTGAAGATAGAGTCGATGTCAAATTAGGTTCAGCGGAAGCTTTTGCTATAAAGTCGGTCCTTGAGAAGAATTATTTGAATAATACCAGTAATGCCCCAAGGGTAACAGATTATTGGATGAGAATAAGGTTGTTAAATGGCATTCCAATTCATAGTGGATCTCGACGTCTGTCATATCGTGACAAGTGAAAGTTAAACTTGAGGAGCTGTTGCAGAAGGGTATAATGCGGCCAAGTGATTCTCCTTATGTTTCTCCAATCGTGCTGGTGAGGAGAAAAAATGGGAACTTGAGAATGTGCGTCGATTACCGTTCATTAAATAGGATAACTTTAAAGGATAAAGGATTACCCTCTTCCTATTATCGAGGATTGTCTGGACTACCTGGGCAACAAAAATTTTTTTCCGCACTTGATCTTGAGAACAGTTTTCACCAAGTGCCAGTACATGGAGACTCAATTAAATATACAGCCTTTATTACCCCATTGGGACAATTTGAGTATTGTTACATGCCATTTGGCCTTATTAATGCAGGGGCAGTATTTCAGCGTTTTATCAATACGGTGTTGAGAAAATTCATAGATGAATGGAAAATTGTTGTGTATTTGGACAACATAAGTATAGTAACGGAGACGTTTGAGGAGCATTTACGGATTCTGACTGACGTTTTATGTGCCCTGAAGGACGCAGGTTTGAAATTAAATTTATGGAAATGCAAATTCGCATATCGCGAATTGGATTATTTGGGTTATAGCGGAAATGAAAATGGCATACGGCCTAGTGACGACCATATCGAGACAATTTTGAAATACCAACCGACCATGGGGAAGTGGGACGTTGTTTGGGGTTATTTTCATTTTTTCGTCGGTTTGTTCCGGATTTTTCAAGAATAGCAAGACCGTTAACTAGTTTGAGGAGGAATAATTTCATTGGATGGACGAATGTACAGATGCTTTTCTGAACTTGAAAAGCAAACTGGTCAACGCTCCAGTTTTGGCGGTATATAACCCTTCCTGGGGAGACAGAGTTGCATATGGATGCTTGCTCTAAGGGTTATGGTTCAGTACTCCTGCAGAGGCAGACGGACAATAGGTTTCATCCTGTGGCTTATTATTCGAATTGCACGTCAACAGCGGAATCGAAATATCATAGTTTCGAATTGGAAACTCTTGCTACTATATATATATGCCTTGAGGCATTTTCGTGTATATTTGTAGTGAATTCCATTCACAATAGTGACGGACTGTAATTCGCTTACGTTGATTGAAATTGATAAATCCTAGGATGGCTAGATGGGCTTTGGAATTGGAAAATTTTGATTATCGAATTCGACATCGTAGGGGCGAACTAATGGCACATTTTGATCCACTTGGTCGAGCACAAATTGTTGCAATTATCGACGATAATGATGTCTACTTGAATATAATATAATAATGAATAAGGATGAGAAAATCCTTGCTATTCGGAGCAAATTAGAAGAAGGAGATCTGGAGGGTATGTACTGGAAAATGGATTGGTTTTCCGTTGTGGTTATGGTTGCCACATGGTCTGGAATGAGCTTGATTGTCAAGTTTTTAGGTCCTGTCAAGTGTCAAGATAGAATATAATTTGTCCAGTTAATTTTTAAAATTAAAAAATTCAATATTAAAAAAAATGTACCATCATTTGTTAAACATCAAACCCAAAAACTAATTCTTATTTTTTGCCCAACATCAATAATTCATTGCAATCGATAACCAAAAAAGTATCAACACTTGTAATTTTGTAATTTCCCCCCTAACTCATCATTGACTTATTGCTTGTTTTTGCCCAATACTAAAAAAATTACAACATTAAACAGCTGATTGAAATTAAGTGTAAATTTGTTTGATATGAATAGTAGGCCTTGTGTCGTCCGTTTATCATGGAAAATAACGAAGATATATAACATTCTGCGGTAGATGGATTGAAGAAGCAGAATATCGCAAATGGATAAAAAGAAAAGATGATTATACCGCATTTTGCAAATTATGCTAAATTGATATTTCTACAAAATATGAAGGAAGTCGAGCATTACACAAACATATCCAAGCAAAACGGCATATGAAATTAGCATTGTCTCAAAAATTGTCACACAGCATGATAAACTTCGCTGTTCCGGCAGACTTAAAGGAGGATTCACACATATCCAGAGCTGAACTAATGTGCGTTTTTCACAATGTTGTTCACGGACTTAGTTACAACAGCTTTGACTGTCAACTTAAACTAATGTTAGAGTTTTGATACATTGACATCACTGAAAGAGTAGTTGTTAACTTCACGCTATTATTCTGCTTTTTTTGTGTGTGGATCATTACGCTTTTCGTCGACGCAGCTCAACTCTTCTTTTTATTATTACATTGATCTTGCTCTACATTTGAATTTATAAATAAATACATAAAAGTGTAATTAGTAAAATAAGAAATGTATTTGATAAAATAAATGAATTCTTATTAAATATACAACAGTTTTGGCTACGAGGTAAAAAACTAAAATAAAATAAGTCTACAAAATGGATACACTACAATTCACGGTAATAGCAGTACAATGAACACAATATTGTTTCCCAATTTTGAAAATTTCGATCAGACAAAGGAATCGTACCGCAATTACATGCAACGTTTTACAAATTATATTAACATGAAGGGCATTGACCAAAATAAACAGTATTGTTCAAAGTTGCTTTTAAATTCAGTAGGTGCTAAATATTTTAACAAAATCACTGCGCTTGCTGCACTAAAATTAGCTGTGGAATTACAAAACGACGAACAACTAGGACTTTTGGAAAATCATTTGGCGCCAAAAAGAAATATTTTAGTGGCACAGCATAAATTTCTTTCGAAATACCAAAATGACGGACAGTCAGTGGCGGACTTTGTGGAATTTATCCGCACTGACATTACTGATTGCGAGTTTGTATCTGATTGTGATTGTAAAATTTCCATTGTAGATATCTTTTTTAGAGCCCAATTTATTCGTGGCTTGAATGACAACAACATTCGAGAACAGTTACTTCAGTCAAGTTCACAGAAATTCGAGGAAATTGTCTCGAAGGCGTTAGCGCTAGAAGCAGCAAAAATAGATTCAAGAATATTATCATAGGCTTCTGCAAGTTCTCTGAATGAGACGGTCAACAATATTTTTAATAAAAGAACAACAAATGGCCGTTATAAGCAACAACATCGAAAGGGAAAATTTAATTTTGACCAATTAGGGATTGCTGGGCTGTGTTTGCGTTGTGGCAAAAATAATCTCTTTGCAAAAGAGTGTCGCTCTAGTACAATAATAAAGTGCAACTTATGTTCAAAGCATCGGCATGTAGGAAATGTCTGCATTGCTTCATTATTGGCGGATGGTCCTAACGCCGAACATAAAGATAAACAAAATACAAAAGTGAATTCCACTAATCAAGAATTTTCTGAAAATTTAAATTATGGAATATATAGAATTGTCGACGTATACAGAAGTTATTACATAAATTCAAACTCAGAGCGCTATTATGCGAATATTGCAATAAAGGGGAGAATATTTGAATTTGAAGTTGACTCTGGTTCCGGTTATTGCTTTTTATCACGGGGGTTATTCAAAAAACTTCAATTAGATAGCAAATTGATGCCTACGAAGATTATATTTCGCTCTTACACACATAATACATTTTTCTCAGGCGGCAAGGTCCGCGTACACGTCGTATTGAATAAAACATCAATAGTTGATGACCTATATATCGTTCCAGACGGGTACACAGCTCTTATAGGTAGATCATGGATACGGCGTTTGGGTATTGACCTTAATGAATTAGACCAAGGAAGCTCCTATCAAATTCAATTACTAATTTACATCAAATAGACGATTCTAAATCTGAGTTTGCTTCTGTTTTTGAGCAAAAATTGGATGCTTACCTAATTATAAAGTTTCCTTAAAGCTACGTGACAAGACAACCCTTATTTACACAAAAGAACGTCAAATTCCGTATGGTTTGATAGAAAAGGTAGATAAAGAACTGGAGGAAAAGGGGATCATTACGAAGGTGGCCAACAGTGATTGGGGATCACCTTTGGTGGTTATTCTCAAGCCCGATGTGGGCGTGAGACTATGTGTCGATTATAAGGTAGGGGTAAATCAACGCTTAGTGGATGCACACTACCCCATACGCAAAATAGACCAAGCTTTTAATAGCCTTAAAGATTCAAAGTATTTCAGTCGCCTTGATTTATACAAGGCTTACCTGCATGTGCCGATTGACGAGTTGTCAGCAGAAATTCAAACCATCTCTACATATAGGGGCACATTCCGGATGAATCGCCTATCATTTGGTATCAAAACTGCACACGCAGAATTTAATAGATATGTCGACCAAATACTACGCGAAATTCCTAAGACAGAGGCGTACTTCGATGACATTGTGGTCCACGGTGAATCCTTAGCTGAATGCAAATCAAATTTAAAATCTTGTTTAGTCCAGTTGGGAAAGTATGTCCTTCATTTAAATCTGTCCATCTGTCATCATGTTTTGCAATATACCGTTTAAATTGGTGGATAAGTTAAAAACGGAATTAGACAGAATGGTTAATTTGAAGGTTATTGTCCCTTTGGTTGAACCGACAGAGTGGGTCAATTCGGTTGCTCTTGCCACAAAGCCAAATGGTAATTTGAGGATTTGTCTGGATCTAAGACATTTAAATAAGACAATTCTAAGACCACACTATACATTTCCCAGTATTGAGGAATGCAAGGCAAAGCTAAATGGTTCTCTATACTTTTCAACACTAGATGCGAATAGTGGTTTCTGGATGTTGCCATTATTGGCTGAGAACTCCTCCAAACTTTGTACATTTAATACACCATTTGGTCGTTTTCGATTTTTGAGACTACCGTTCGGCATTAACGCGGCGCCTGAAATTTTTCACGCGGAGATAGTGAAAATATTTGAAGATATTCCAGGAGTTATTGTTTATATGATGATTTTTTCGTCTAGCAGGGAGGAGCATATGAAGAGTTTGGAGCAAGTGCTTCTTAGGGCAAGAAAAGTCGGCCTGAAGTTCAATGATACCAAGTGTCATTTTCTCAAAACTGAGATAAAATTTTTGGGACACATTTTTGATAAGTCAGGGGTAAGGCCTGATGGGGGCAAGATTGAGGCTATTGTTAAAATGTCAAGACCGGAGAACGTTAAGGACTTACGGAGATTTTTGGGGATGGTAAACTGCTTGGGCTGATTTATAGCTAATTTATCACTGAAAAATAGTAATCTTAGGGAAATTTTAAAGAATGGGGTCAAGTGGCATTGGACTAAGGTACATGAGGCGGAGTTTGACAACTTAAAAAGGAAACGACAATGGACCACAAGAAGGACATTGTATTGTCCGTTGATGCTTCAAATTTTGCATTGGGTGCCACAATAATGCATGGAAAAAATTCTATTGCTTATGCATCTGTATCCTTAACTGAAACCCAGAAAAGTTATGCTCAGATAGAAAAGCAGCTACTGGCCATTCTTTTCGGTTTTACAAAGTTCCACCAGTATTTATATGGTTCTAGGGTAGTTGTGGAAACTAACCACAAACCATTAGTTAGTCTTTTTAACAGGCCTCTACATAGAATTCCCCCTAGATTGCAACGGGTTATGCTGCGCTTGCAGTGTTACGATATTTCTATAATATATAGCCCAGGACGGGATC
Source organism: Sarcophaga subvicina (assembly GCA_936449025.2). Lineage (NCBI taxonomy): Eukaryota > Metazoa > Arthropoda > Insecta > Diptera > Sarcophagidae > Sarcophaga > Sarcophaga subvicina. Next base: position 44,413,679 of record OW388080.2, on the reverse strand, counting down.
TGAAGATAGCAGATACACTTTCTAAGTTACCGTTGAGTGATACGACATTGTCTGAACTGGATAGGGAAATAAGTTTACATTGTGATTCTATTGCTACTTATTTGGAAGTTCCATTCGCAGAAGTAAGTACAGTAAGGGAGCATAGTGAAAAGGACGAAACGTGTTTGAAAATAATGACTTACTTGAAAGAGGGATGGCCTAAGAGTCGAAGGGGTATTGAGCAGGATGTCGCACCGTATTATAAAATGAAGGACGAAATTAGTGTTTTAAAGGGTATGTTAATGAAAAATCATCAAATACTTATCCCGAAGAGCCTTCGGAAGATGATCGTGAATAGAATCCTTGAATGTCACATGGGTGTTCAAAGGTGCCAAAATTTGGCAAGACAATCTGTATATTGGCCGAATATATACAACGACATGGATTATGTTGTGTCGAATTGTGAAGTTTGTTTGAGACACCAGAATTCTAAATACAGTGCATCTCGTGTAATATGTAGATTAAAGTCAATATTTTCAAGACATGGTATACCATATGTTTTTAGGTCGGATAATGGCGGTCCATTAATTCTAAGGAATTTGAACTTTTTTGCAAGGACTGGGAAATGGACATGTAACCTCAAGCCCGTATTTGGCCAGATCAAATGGTTTAGCTGAAAGGACAATCCAAACTGTAAAACGATTGCTTGTCAAATCCTTAGAAAGCAATTCAGATCCTTATATTGCCTTACTAATTATAGGGCAACACCTAACGGTAATCTTCCAAGTCCTTCTGAATTATTGATGTCTCGCAATATACGTACCAGAGTTCCTATAATGGTAGAGAACCTTAAACCAAAGTTGGTAAACAATAAGGAATGCAAAGATAGAATTGCATCAAAACCAAATTTGCTGAATATTATAATAGAAGATCGAGAAAATATGAACCAGTTGATGAGGGTAATAAGATCTTATTTAAGAAGAGACCTACCGGTTGTTGGTTGAATGGTGAAATAATAGGGATTTGTAAGGAACCAAGATCTTATGTGATTTTGGATGGCAATGGTTCGTTATTTAGAAGAAATTTGGAACATATTAGGAAGTCCCCTGGGGATAAAATGGAAAGTGATGTTACAACACCTTATGGGAATAGTGAAAACTTTGAAGTTGAGTGCCAAAAGCAGAATACTGAAGATGAGCAAGTACGTGCAGGAGAATTTAGGAAGAGATTGCAAGAATGGTCAGTATGTGACACGAAAGGGTAGAATTAGTAGGAAACCGAGAAAACTTGATTTGTAGCATTTTAAATCAAAATTTTGTTATTACTTTTTATTATTGAAATTTCATCATCTTTTATTTTTAAGATTAATTTTTTTTTTTGTATTCTTTACTGTTATTTGTAAAGGGAGATGTTGTATAGTTATTATGATTAAACATTAATTTACCAACAAATGTCTTACAGTGTATATAAAGATCTATAATGACTATACGAATCACCCTGTCTCTAGAGATAGAACAATCATATCACATGACTTGAATAGAACACAGAAAATAAAAGAGTCTGCCATTTAGCATCTCAAATGCAAAAGTCATAATTTTATTTAATAAAGTTATTCTATCGGATACAAAACAATGATAATTTATAATTGATTCGGCGTAATCTTCATAAACATCTGAAATTGGCTTATGAGCGCAATAAACATTATTATATCTTGCGGAGCAGACTTCGTCCAAAGCAATTTTGAAAAAAGAGTAAATGCCAAATTTGCACCACTATTCGTAAAAGCCAAGGTTAAGGAGAAATGGGAAAACCATAGGAACTTTTTATGCAAACGATCTTAAGGAATAAACTCCATTTTATCAGTTAAATATTAATACTTCAGGGAGTAAATATTAACTGGTTTGTAATGGTCGTTTGCCGAATAAGTGTATTGATATTATATTTCAGTTGAAATTTTCTGGTTATATTAACGCCTTTGACATTGGCTGTGTTTCGTAAGGATAAGGAGATCGTTACTTTTGCTTATATGCAAAAGCTAACAATTTTGATCATCTAGTAATCTGAGCGGTTCAGAGATGTATTTGGCATTTGGGATAGTTGACATTTAAATATTTGACAATTAGACTTTTGACATTTGTTTTCATTTCTGCCCTCGACATAAAATTCTTTCTTTTGGCTTAAGAACGTGGAGGACAGTCATGGGAACAAAGAAAACGGTGAGTGTATAATTTAACAATAAAGTTAACAACAAAATATTTTCTTTATTTCTCTTATTCTTTTTATTGTCTTTTTTTGCAAGTGCAACAAATTATGGGCTGTTGAACTTAGTTGAACAAAAAAACTGTTTATCATTCTCTTTTATTTTTATTTTATGTCAATAAACTACTTACTTTAACATAATTGTATTTAAAAACACTTTTTGTTTACTAAACATTTTTTTATTAATTCTTTTGTATTTTTAACTATACGCAATTTTGTAAATTAATTTAAGTTATAAATATTACATTTTTTCAAATAAAGTTTAGTTATAATAAAACTAAAAACAAGAATAATTCATTTTTATTCTTAATTGGCGCCCAACGAAAAATTTCGTTAAAATATTCTCATAGAGGATTAGTAAAAACGAATAAATAAAAATAGTGGAAAAAATATCCTGGTAAAAGGATTAATAAGAAACTAAAAATAGTGAAAAAACATCCTTATAAAAGGATTAAGGAAAAACTAAATGAAAAATCCTTGTAAAAATAGTTAATAAAAACGATAAAATATCCTCATATAAGGATAATAAAAAAAGCAAGTTGTGTGGAATAAAATTAAAAACAATTCATCAAAGTTAAAAAGAAAAGGAAAAATTCTTACAGAACATAGAAAAAGAAAAAAACAATCTGATATAAGTGAAAAACTATCCAACAAAACAAGAACGAATTGACGAAAAATTTTGATACTAATTAAAAGAAAAATACAGAAAGCCAACATTGCAACAATTACAACCACCTCTTTGTCTTCATTAAATTTCCAACAGACCATAAATTATAGTGGCGGTGACAGCCAACAACAGCAACATCTATTGTCCTCTACTTTAAATCAACAGCTTCAAAGCACATCTAATAATCTACAACATCATCATCAGATAGAGAATTACATCAACAAGTCATCAAAAATCCGAATATGATCATCATTCTAACATTATTCCTACAAGTCGTTTGTGCTGAAATACAAATTTTGGACTACTCAAATTCCGAGATCGTGACATTTCAGACAGGACGGGCACTCATACAAAATGGAACCTTTAACTTAATTCACATTATTGACATTGAGACCTACGGAACGGGAACTGAGACTTATTAACGAATACATCAATTATGAAATAGAAAAATCCAATCCTCTAATGCCGTTTCTTCAGCATGAAATATTAGAGCAAGGGAAACTTATGGATCGAATTAGACCCTTCGGAAGGATTAAGAGATCTATAAACGAAATAGGTACCGTATGGAAGTGGATAGCTGGTTCACCTGACCGGACAGACTTAGAGATTTTGACGGACAAAATAAATGACAACTTACGACAGACAGAAAACCAGATTGTAATTAATAGACTTTTCGAACGGAAATTAAATGAACTGACGAATTTAACAAACGAAATAACTAATCACTTACAAATGGACAATAGGGAAAACACTGCGGCACTAGGGTTTAAATTCGAATTACAAATACTTAAAGAAGAAGTGTCTAACATAGACTAAGCACTGTTATGGTCAAAAGCAGGTATAATAAATTCTTTCCTCTTCTCTCATAAAGAAATGGACATGCTGGACGAATTAATTTTAGAACAAAATTTTCCTTTTAATAATCTAAAACAATGTCTAAAATTCGCCAACGTCAAAGTTGCTTCGAATAACTCTATTCTATTATATGTTATAAATCTACCTATAGTTGATAAAGTTGATTGTGCGACTATGATCGTAAAACCAATAAAGAAAAATAGTGAAATTCTTAAACTAGATTATGAAACTATAATGACTTGCAAAAACAGAATATTTGGAATAGGAAAACAATGCGAGAATTATGATGAAATAAATTTGTGTAAGGAAGAGAATATCCAAGATATAACCAATTCAAGTTGCATACCGAATCTCCTCAAGAGTATCCCTTCCACTTGTAGGAAAAGCAACAATTTAGATATCCCTTCCTTAGAGCTAATTCAAGATGGTCTGTTATTATTTAACAAATATAATGGATCGATTCTTATAAATGGCAATCATATTTGTTGCTCGGAGCAACTTAAAAGTCGAATGGAAAAATACTTTTTAATAGCACTCGAAGAATTCTCGAAATAAAACACTCTTTTTATTATTTTAAAGTATAATTTTAATTCAATTTAATTGAACAACACTTAAAATAATTATAAATATGGTGAGCGAGGGGCGCGAGCGAAAGAGGCGAGAGGAGAGGTGAGGAGAGCTTTAAAATTTAATATTTTTCCTCCGATGCGTTCCAATTTTCTGACACTACTGATCACTAAATTCACAAATCCATTTAATTTATTATGTATGCTTTATGTATGTAAAAGAATTTAGGTCTACATGACAAACACGAAAGAACCGTTATTTTCAGGAGAGAATAAAAGTAATAAAGAAAATAAAAGATACATAAGGATCACGCCATACGTATGTACATATTTACGAAGTAAAATTATTTACATGAAGCTCAAAGGAAGAAAGAAAAGAAGAAAAGAGAATTCTAGAAGAATTTAAAAATACACTGTACAACAAAATTATATATTTGTTGACGGCGGTAACATTCCCCCTCCCGTAAGCGAGTCAGGGATGCGAGCTTGCTCATGATTATTACCGACGTTCAAGACTGCTACCTTCGTCACCGGTCGATGTAAAACGCCAAACTGTGTCTTGATTGTCACTCTTCGCACCTGTCCATCTGCAGCTACCACAGTGTCGATGACTTTACCCTTTGGTCAGCATCTTCTTGGAAGGTTTTCATCGGCGATGATGACAACAGCTCCTATCTCTACTGGTGGTACCTTGGTGAACCATTTGCTTCTGCGGGATATTATTGGAACATATTCCTTCAGCCATCTGCGCCAGAAGTGATCAGCGAATGCTTGCGTTTGTTGCCATCGTTGGTGTATATTTCCGCCATCGTTAAGGAACGGTTTATAGCCATCAGAAGAGCCCAAGAGGAGATGGTTAGGTGTTATGGCTTCGTCATCTTCATGTTCTACTGAAACGAATGTAAGTGGTCGAGAATTAATAATAGACTCGATTTCGCAAAGTGCACTTTTCAAAGTTTCGTCGTTAAAATTTAGTGTGGGATACAGACTGTATAAAACATTTTTAACAGATCTGATGAGTCTTTCCCAAGCACCACCCATGTGGGGCCCTCCTGGTGGGTTAAAATACCATTTAGTTTTATCAAATTTGGATGATATTTTGGGAAAATCAATTTGTTTAATCTCTTCTTTGAGGATTTTTTCAACTGCTTTAAAGTTAGTACCGTTGTCTGTATATATTTCACAAGGTGTGCCTCGTCTGGCAATAAAGTTTCGGATGCATAGAATACATGTACTGGTATCCAGATTATAAGCGACTTCAATATGGATTGCACGTATTGTGAGGCAGGTAAATACTACTCCCCAACGCTTTTCTTTTCTCCTTCCAACTGTAACCAATAATGGACCAAAAAAATCAATGCCAACGAAAGTAAATGGGCGTTGAAAAGCTCCCAGACGAGCAACCGGTAGTTGCGCCATTTGAGGGGGTTGTGGTGCGGCAGAATAATTTTTGCATTTTTGACAGGAATTACGCACCTTTTTATATACGACCCGTAGACGATGAACATAATATTGGCCTTTTATTTTATTAATTACTGCTTCGTGGAAGTGATGATGGTAGTCTTCGTGAAAAGAACGAATAATGAGAAAAGTGACATGATGCCCAGCTGGTAATACGATTTCATCTTCGTGGTTGTTGAGACGTTTTGCTCTGCTGTTGCATCTTAAAATCTCACTGTCGTCCAAGTAGACATTGAGTTTATATAATTTGCTAGATTTTGCTACAGTTCCTCCATGTTTGAGATCCATGATTTCTTGAAGAAATTCACTATGCTGTGCTTCTTTTATAATATAACGCTTTGCTTGTTGTACCAACTCATAAGTAACGATAGAATTGAAATCTGGTCGTTTGTAGGCGAATTTTAATTTATTCACGTATAGCAAGAAAGTTGCTACTGCGCGGTAGAGCCTTCTCCAGTTCGAGAAATATTCAAAATTCAAAAGGTTGTAGTTTTTAGGTTTTTTGTCAATTAATAGCAAATGACGCTTCAACTCCAACGTGGTATGGACGCTTTCCATTGAGACCATTTTACGTTTAGATATTCATTTAATGTATCGTCCCAAGCAATTCCGGCGCGCCAGACATCTTGGAGTAGAATTTTGAGGCCTACGGTGTGGCATGACAGGAATCCAAGAGGGTCGAATATAGACATCAAAACCTGGAGGCATTCCCTCTTGGTAGGTACGATATCTTCGTCAATAACATTTCGGCGCAGACGTGCAAATCTGCAATTATATTTAAAAACATCAGTAACTGGGTCGCAATACATACCTAAAACTTTTTCGGTAGCTCCCCATTGCTTGGCATCTTGAGTTATTTTTGAAGACTCAGATAACTGGCTTAAAACTTTGGTTGAATTAGACGCCCAGTTCCTTATGTGAAAACCAGCGGCGGCGTGAATTTCTGCCACTTGAAGGGCTAGCTCTGCTGCGGCTTCTTCAGTGTCTTCGCTATCGATAAGATCGTCCACATAGTGATGGTTTTGTATTGAGTCCACAGCACGTGGAAATTTTGTTTTGAATTCATCAGCGTTTGTGTCGCGTACGTAATGGGCTATACATGGGGCACAACTTACTCCAAATGTTAAAGCTCTCATCACATATGTGTTGGGTTGACGCGAATCGTTATTCTTGTCCCACCATAAGAACCGTTGAGCTTGCGTGTCGCTTTCTCGTACGTTGATTCTGTGGAACATCTCCGCAATATCGCCACAAATCGCAAATTTTCCAATTCTTAACGCTAAAAGTATGTCAACTAGTGGGTTGAGTAGATCTGGGCCGGCAAGTATAAAATCGTTAAGGGATGCTCCATTTGATTTTGCTGCAGCGTCCCAAACCAGTCGCACTTTGTTGGGTTTGTTCGGGTTAAAAGTTAAAAATATTGGTAGATACCACGTCTTTTTGTTGGGGACTTCTAATTCAGCTGGACTCAGTTTCCTGGCATATCCCTTTTCAATTAGTTTATCGATTTGAATCTGCATGCTCTGTCGTAACGAATCATCTTTGGCGAGTTTTTTGTTGAGGCACATCAGGCGGCGATAGGCGTTATCATAATTGTCTGGTAGTTGTGCGTCAGGATTTTTCCACAGCAAGCCAACCTCAAAGCGTCCGTTTATCTTCTTGCACGTTGTTTTTAGCAATTCCATTGCATCACTGTCTGCTGTTGATAATAAAGCGGATGAAGCAGGCGACTCAATATTAAAATAATTCTTTACGCGATCGTGAAGGTCGTCGTAATTCTTTTGACAGGCGCAAGTATGTATATTTAACCTGGGATCTGCTGAGCGACTGTTGTTGCCGCCCTGTAGGGTCCAACCGAGACGTGTTTTTGTAGCTATTGGCTGTTGCCAACCTCCTTCTCGAATTTTCGTGGGAACCGCTAACTTCCAGTTGTTAGCTCCAATTAAAAGCATAGGCTTAGCATCGCTATATGATTGTATTGGCAAGTTCTTCAAATGAGGATATTTTTTAATAATCTCATCCATATTTAAAGTTTGAGACGGTAGGTCCAAATGCTCGACCGTATGAACGTCAGATAGGACGAACTTTGTATCATTGAGGACACTAGAAACCTTAAATGAAGTTCTAATAGACTCGCTCTCATCTCGTGTGGTACCACCTGTCCACTTGAGGCACAATGGGTCGGATACACCATCCAAATGCAAACTGTCAAATAAACTTCGCTCTACTAGGGTGACGGAAGACCCTTCGTCTAGAAAAGCAAACGTTTTAATAATGCTATCATTTGAATGCAAGCGGATTGGAATAATTCTGAAGAATGGCTTCTCTTCATTTACGTCATTGTGCGTATTTATTTGTGCACTCCGCTGCTTATTTTCAATTTCATTTGTACTTACAGTTTGATTTGTTGCCTGATTGTCAGCTGGGGTGACCTTATGGAGCAATGGGTGGTGTTTGTACTTACAGCCTGATACACCACATTCCTTGTTGAGATGACATTTTCGTCTGTGTTGGTTGAGACACTGACGACACAAGTTGTTGTTTTTTACGATCTCCCATTTTTCGTTCAGTTGCAATTTTTTAAATTCTCCACATTGTTGCACTTTATGAGAAATGGCACTACAGGCAGGACAACTCTTCTTTACGTTGTTAGCTGCTTCAGTGTGTGTGTTTACCGATGCACCGCTTTTTCCAAAATTGGGTGTGACCACTTTACTAGCTGCTTCAGCCATACTATATAGCCATACACTAAACGCTTTGATTATTGGAACACTTTCGTCCCTTGGCTGCATTGCCCAATTTAATTTGTGTTGATTCGGTAATTTGTCCAACAGCTCCTTCACTAACATGGGGTTATTTAAATGAGACTCCAGACCACAGGATTCCATTGTTGCACATATATTTTGCACATTAAGTGCGAACTCGATTAGCGCTTCTAGTTTGTCTCGTGGAGAGGGCATACTTTTCGCCTTACTTATAGCACGTTCTAAAATATGCTCCGGGCGACCAAAACACATGCGAAGAGTGTTAATAATATCCGGCACAAGAGAAGGCAATAGTAGCTTACTTTTCACTAACTCTCTAGCTTTACCTTTCAGACAATTTTGAAGCCTTATCAAATTCTCAGTGTCAGAGAATCCCGCTAGGGTTGTGCTATTTTGGAAGCTATTGATGAAAATAGGCCATTCATCTGGATCACCACTAAAGGACGGCAGTTCACGTGGTATAGTCTTTCTCGTTAGTCAGTTGTGAAGGCGTTGGTTCAGCTTGATTGCCGTTTAAGACGTTGGTTGTGGGGGGCCTTTGTGAGTAGGAAGAACTTGAAAAGTGATTAGAGTTGTTGTTGTTAATATTCGTAGAAGAAGGAACATCATTTCCATAAAAAATTTTATATTTTCGTTCTAGGAACTCTTGTTCGATTTTCCTTTCTTCCTCTAATTGCTGCAACTTTAACTTTCTTTGCCTTTCCAAACAATCGCTATCGCTTTGAATACTCTTTGCTGCGTTTTGTTTGTTTAAACCCGTTTGCAAATTTTGCTGTTGGTAATTGATAGGCATTGTTGTTGTTGGTTGCGTTACGTGAGTATACGAATGAGCAGTGGTGTCAAAAACTTGGGTAGTTGGACGGACGATAGGTATTCCTGTAGGAGCCGCAACCATATATTGATGGGGTGCTGTATAAAGATGTGGATACATAACCATAGGCGTTGGTACTGTGGACCAATTCGGCAATGAGAGACCTGTTGACACCGCAGTACTAATTGGTGCCATTGTAACATGAGCCGGCGGGATTTCATACGTTGTACCCGTATTGGCAACCACGAATGGCGGTGCGATCGTTGTTTGTGGAACTAATGGTGACGATGATGAGCTCGGTCGAGCCTCAAGACCATTTGCTTGGCCTGGGTTAGCAGCAGCGGAAGACCTGGTGTCGCAAAATTCGCAGTTCCAGTCGTAATTAGCCACATTGCTATCTAATCCCACGCAACCATAATGATACCACTTATCACATTTGTCGCACATAACCATTCGGTTGTCGTCCAACTCGTTACACTTTCCACAATTATGTTGAGTCTCCTCCAACATCGTGATAATTTTCACACAATTAAATATTAAATTTTAAAGAATTGTTGCTCGGAGCAACTTAAAAGTCGAATGGAAAAATACTTTTTAATAGCACTCGAAGAATTCTCGAAATAAAACACCCTTTTTATTATTTTAAAGTATAATTTTAATTCAATTTAATTGAACAACACTTAAAATAATTATAAATATGGTGAGCGAGGGGCGCGAGCGAAAGAGGCGAGAGGAGAGGTGAGGAGAGCTTTAAAATTTAATATTTTTCCTCCGATGCGTTCCAATTTTCTGACACTACTGATCACTAAATTCACAAATCCATTTAATTTATTATGTATGCTTTATGTATGTAAAAGAATTTAGGTCTACATGACAAACACGAAAGAACCGTTATTTTCAGGAGAGAATAAATGTAATAAAGAAAATAAAAGATACATAAGGATCACGCCATACGTATGTACATATTTACGAAGTAAAATTATTTACATGAAGCTCAAAGGAAGAAAGAAAAGAAGAAAAGAGAATTCTAGAAGAATTTAAAAATACACTGTACAACAAAATTATATATTTGTTGACGGCGGTAACAATATTAATATAAATGGCACCTTTATAGTGCAGTATAATAATGCCACGATAACCGTTGATAATCTGACTTTTTGGAACAATGGGAAACAGTCAAGCAAACCATTGCCCGCTATTCTGAGCTCGTTGCAGTCCAATCATTATTTCGAAGAATCCTTATCTCTTCAACTTGTTAAAGAGCTCCATTTAAATAACAGTAACTATCCAATTGATTAAGAAAGAAAGTAATGTAAATTTATGGGAGAGCACAGTAGCCATAATCATATGCGTGATTATTATAATCAAAATAGCTCTCAAATTTGCTACAAAAAAGAAATACAAAGTTAATTCCAAGAAAAATAATACTTTACCGATCTATTCTGAAATTAAGAAACCAGAGACAGTATCGGATAGATTGCCAAACAAATTTAACTGCAAACGGGGACATTTGCATTTAAAGGGGGAAGAGTTAACAATAAAGTTAACAACAAAATATTTTCTTTATTTCTCTTTTCTTTTTATTGTCTTTTTTTGCAAGTGCAACAAATTATGGGTTGTTGAACTTAGTTGAACAAAAAAACTGCTTATCATTCTCTTTTATTTTTATTTTATGTCAATAAACTACTTACTTTAACATAATTCTATTTAAAAACACTCTTTGTTTACTAAACATTTTTTTTATTAATTCTTTTGTATTTTTAACTATAAGCACTTTTGTAAATTAATTTAAGTTATAAATATTACATTTTTTGAAATAAAGTTTAGTTATAATAAAACTCAAAACAATAATAATTCATTTTTATTCTTAAATTTATATGAAGTATAAAAATTAGTGAAGTGAAACCCAAGAAAAATATCAATTGGAAATCGGCAAACATCGGATGATAGAGGTGGAATTGTTGTTACATTTCAAACAACACTTAAAATCAATTGCAAAGTAAAAAAGTTGAAAAACAACTTTTTTGAACAAAAGGCCAAATTTTTAAAAATTATGATTTACCCTCAACCAGCAATAAATTTTCTATTCTTCAAAATGATGATGCAGATGACGACACACAAACAACAACACCTAAACCTCCAGCGATATACATTCTGACGTAGTTAATGTTGATAATATGATAAGTAATATATCCAATATTATACCTAGGGTAGATTTTAATTATAAATCCTTAAAATATAATCAAATTATTCTCATGATTAAGACTGTAGAATCATACAGAAAAATAGTTAAGTATTTTCAGAATTGCAATGTAGGCTTTCATACTTATCAGCTCAAACAAGAGCGGTCTTATAGAGTTCAACATCACAACAGGTTATGGGCCCAGATAGTGTTTGTTGATAAATACAAGAACCGTTTTTAGAGTGCATTAAATCGTTTTGGTAAACCGTCAATTGCCTCAAATTTTAATGATTATTTAGAAGAAATTAGTGGGTAAAGAAAACTACGTTTTTTTTCGTTTTCTGTGAAGAATTGACTTCAATATAAGGAACAATGGGACACTGTTCAAGGTGACTATACACCTACTGGAATGGATGCAAAGCAAGACATAAAGGCAAAAACGAAGATAATACTTCTTGTTGATAAAATCAACTTTGTGCATATTGAAGATGCCGAAACATCAAAGAAAGTCTGGGATAAATTAAAAGCAGCATTCCAGGACTCCGGCCTCACACGTAGAGTTGGTCTTTTACGACAGCTAATAACAACAAATTTTCCATATCAGAAAATATTGAGGAATACGTTAACAAAATAGTTTCCACCGCGCATAAATTAAAAGAAGTTGACATGCCGGTAAGTGACGAGTGGATAGCTACACCACTGCTGCCAGATTAGGGGATTTTTTTAGCCAATAGGGATGAAAATTTCAGTTTGGAGATCTAAGGATTTTTTGGGGATGAACCAACACTGCTGGGTAGTTTTTGAGTATCAAAAACTATAGATTTTTTTTACATATTAAAGTCGATTTAGTAACATAATGGATAATAATAAAAAATATTTAAGTGATAGAATTTGTACTTACATACATATGTTCACATAAAATAAATAAATTTTTAAATAAAGTAAGTGTTTCGGGGGGAATAGGGGTAAGAGTCCAAAATAATACCTTGCAATTTGGGGGTTGATCGAGAGAAAGATCAATTCTTTTATTTCTTCTCTTTCCTTTTCTTATTTTAAGTTCCACATCTAAGCGTGCTTACACTTCTTTGGGGATAAAATAATGGATTTGGGAATAAAAAATGGATTTGGGAATGAGGGAGGAATGGATTTGGCAGGTTTGCCTGATGAGTACGCTCCGATGATAATGGGAATCGAAAGTTCTAGCGTTAAAATAACGTATGATTCCATTAAAACAAAACTTTTACAAGATGTAAAAAAATCGAGTGAAAACGTTGCCTATTTTTCTAAAACAAAGAAGAAGCATGATATGAAAAAGGTAAAACTAAAAAAGAAGTTGGCTTTTGCACAGTTTTTACAACGGGTGTCATTAATGATAATGGCTGGTATATTGATTCCGGTGGAAGTATGCACATGTCCATGAGGAAGGACTGGTTTATTGACATTAAGAAGTCTAACGTATCGGAAATTTTTGTGGCCAATAAAGAAAAATTAAAAGTTCAAGGTGTCGGTGACATTAAAATTAATATCAAACACACCAATGAAGATTTGGTGAATGTAACGAAATGCTCACGACGTACTATATGTACCCGGTCTAATAGTGAATCTTTTGTCTGTAATGGAAAGAGGTTACATAGTTAAATTCCAGAATAGTAAATGCACAATAACCGAAAATGGCACTGTAATTACAACGGCTCGCCTGCAAGATAATATGTTCAAATTAGATCACGAATCAATTCAAATGCATATGGTTTCAACTACATCAAATTCTAAAGTATGGCATGCTCGTATGGGCCATTTAAATTACGCAGATTTAGTCAAAACGAAAGAGTTGATAACCGGCATGAAGTTTCAATCAGATTAAAATGAAAATTGTGTTTCCTGCATTAAAGAAAAAATGTCAAGATAATCGTTTAAAGTATCAAAATGCCATACTACAAAATGGCTGCAGCTCCTACAGTCGGACATTTGTGGCCCGATGGAGGAAAAATCGATTGGTGGAGCTAAGTATTTTTTAACATTTATAGATGATTTCTCGCGTAAGGGTTTTCTTTACATATTGCAGGAAAAAACGGAAGTACTAGGATGTTTTGAAAATTGTATGGCTTGAGAGAGAATATGGTCATAAAATAGCATGTTTACGTACAGATAACGGCACGGAAATTTGCAATCAGCATATATCAAAATTATTGCGTGTAGCATGATTTTACGGTCGTCAATACCAACTCAACATTTCATATGCATAAACAAAAGAATATCTAATTGCGTATGAGCGGCAACCACTTGTCTCAATATTGATGACCCTCGCTGCAGTGTATAACACCACAATAGTAATGAGCACATGCGACGATCATTTGATACCTTGTTGTCAGGCCGCTGACTGCATTGGCATGCATATAATATTCTGTATGTGTGTTGACGATGTTTTGCCTTCAAATTTAATTTATTTAATTTAGATGTAATTTATACCTATTTTTATTTACATTATTATTTACTTTTTAAATCTAAGTGCGACCCTAATGTTCCTTAAATTCCAAGTTCCAAAAATTAACAGTTAAATCATAAGATGCATTTACCACAATGTGTTTTATGTTATTTTTGTTAACATCACTCTCTTGAGTGATTTTGCTTTGCTATATTTGTTGTTGTTTACAATGTACTCTTAGCTGGTAGAAAATGTGTAACATATTTTTAAATATAGAAGGGGCACTTTGTGTTCGGCAACGAATGAATAAAGACGTATCTCTTTGTTTCGCGTACATTTTTTGGTGACCCCGAAAAAAGTACAGTTTTGTGAAAAATAATTGAAAGTTTAAGTAAGAATTCGTTTTCTAAAATTTTAAGTCTTTTTTTCTGAAAATAAATAAAAAAGTAATTCACAATGAGCATCATTGAGACTTTAAAGAATAAAAGATCACATCTGAAGCGTACTGCTACCAGGATTGAAAACTTCCTTAGCCAAGTAAATTATCAAACTTCTTTCTTCTTCATGAATTCAACAACCATTCAGCATGGTGCAATGCAAAAATTTTTGGAAATGCAGGAAATTTTTGGAAAAATTGTCGAGCCTTCAAATGACGGAACCTAGAACTTCTACAGCAACATTTTTTCAAACGATGAATGCCTCAGCAAACGGGACTGATGTACGATTGCCAAAAATTAATGTCCCAGTATTTGATGGCAAATACTCTCAATTTAAATCGTTTTTGGATTTGTTCAAGAGTTCAATCCACAATAACAACTCTTTGGCTGCTTCACAAAAGTTCCAATATTTAAAAAGCTTTTTAAAGGAAGATCCTGCCAACCTTATACGCCATTTGCAGGTATCGAACCTAAATTACGAAGAAGCATTGAAAAAATTGCAGGAATTCAAATTCCGAAGGCTGATGATTCAAAGGAATTACGTAAGCTTTCTAACGTTGCTGATGAAGTGATCCGAGGCCTTCGAGCTCACGGCCCTGATGCGGAAAAAAGAGATCCTTGGCTGATCCATCTACTATGTCAAAAATTAGATCAACACACCCTACAATCTTGGGCTGAGCATTGTGGTAAGCTAACATTCCCTTCGCTGGAAAGCTTTTTTGTTTTCATAAATGAACGTTGTGACGCTTTGGAGCGGTTACCATCACCTGACGGAAAACATAACAAGCCCCCCCAAAGAACTGTAAAGTCTGCGCGTGCTTATACCAGTACAAAGAAAAAAGCCTACGCTACTTGCGGAGAAAATCATCATCTGTCTTATTGTCCGACTTTCAACAAATTTAACGGGACTAAACATTGAATTTATAAAGGAGAAATGCCTGTTTTAATTGTTTAAAGCCTAACCATGCTGTAGAGGCTTATCCTTCGAAACATGTATGTCAATCGTGTCAAGGAAAACATTCGTTAATCCACTTTAACCGAAAGCCGTTAGCACCTACAATGACAAAGGAACCGGGTAAAAACTCTTATTCTGCTGCTAATTCAAATCATTCCAACAACTTATATGAAACGTTTACTGTTGTTAGTGACTCTCAGTTGAATTTAGCTGAATCTTCAGAGATAAATAATTTTAACATGTTGTTGCCAACTGCCAGATTATTAGTAAAAGATAACATGGGATGTTATCAAACTTGTAACATATTATTAGCTTCGGGTTGTCAAAACACTCTCATTTCAGAAAAATTTGCACAGAGGTTGATGCTAGTACGAAAGCCAATAAGAATTTTTGTAAGTGGACTGAGTAACAACAAAGCTGGAGCTACACGAGAAGCTGTGCAATTAGAAATCAAATGTACCCATGGAAATGAAATAATTTGTATACTTGCCCATATTTTTTATAATTTAACATCAAAATTACCCTGCACAAAATTAACAATCACTTGCTGGGATGAGATTAAATTACTCCCCCTGGCTGACAATAAATTTTATTCACCTAAGGATATAGATATTATAATTGGCTTTGACTATTTCTTTTTGTTAATCAGAGAAGGTATGGTTTTAAAGGAAGGCAACTTGTTGGCTCAAAAGACTGCATTTGGTTGGGTTATTTGCAGTGGTTGTACAATGGACAAACTGGTCACAGTGTGTAACATCACGAGTCAAATTAGTGATGAAGAAGATCTTAACAAAGCTTTACGATTATTTTGGGAAGTTGAGAGCCTTAATATAAAAAAGCCGTCTTTAACTGCGGAGGATCGAATGGCAGAAGGTTGTTTACTTATGTCATCTAATTAAAAGAGATGGCATAAAAACTGATCCAATGAAACACAAAACGATAAATGAATATCTAATTCCAAAAAAACGTGGATGATGTAAGACGTTTTGTAGCATTCTGTAACTACTACAGAAGATTTATACCCAACTTCGCAGACATAGCCCAACACTTAAATGCGTTACTGAAGAAAAACACCAAATTTAAATGGGATGAAAATTGTCAACATGCATTCGATACATTAAAATAAAAATTAATCCAACCACCAGTTCTTCAGAGAGTATCATCTACTTTCAAAGTGAATAGACGTATTTAGCTCTTTACGAAAGTAAAATTCATAATTATTTAAAAATTACATACAATTAAAAATAAACTTTAAAAACAATATATTGTGTTAACTAGTTGTTGTTACATTTAAAACACTTAAAATCAATTGCAAAATAAAAAAGTTGAAAAACAACTTTTGTTGCTGCTTTTAAAGCAACAACATGGATGCTGATGAAGCTGAAGCAAGCAGTGAATCAAGTGATAACAGTTACATACATTGGCAAAAAGTCACAAGAAATAGAAAAAGAAATTTAAACGAATCGCCAAAAATTTACAAGAACAAAAGGCCAAAGTTTGAAAAATTATGATTTATCCTCAACCAGCAACAAATTTCTTATTCTTCAAAATGATGATGCAGATGACGACACACAAACAACAACACCTAAACCTTCACCGATATACATTCCTAACGTAGTTAATATTGATAATATGATAAGTAATATATCCAATATTATACCTAAGGTAGATTTTAATTATAAATACTAAAAAAATAATCAAATTAGGCTCATGATTAAGACTGTAGAATCATACAGAAAAATAGTTAAGTATTTTCAGAATCGCAATGTAGGCTTTCATACTTATCAGCTCAAACAAGAGCGGTCTTATAGAGCGATTATTAAAGGAGTGCATCATTCTACTCCACCTGAGAATATCAAGACAGAATTAATCTTGTTGGGTCATCAAGTACGTAACGTCACAAATGTAATAAGTAGGGTAACAAAGATGCCTTTGCCTATGTTCTTTGTTGAAATAGATCCCCATTCAAACAATAAGGAAATTTTTAATATTAAGCCTATAAATAATGCAATTGTTACTGTAGAGGCGCCAAGAAAGAAAAATGAAATATTACAATGTCACCGATGCCAACTATTCGACCATACAAAAACGTATTACAACAGGCCATTCAGTTGTATTAAATGCGGTTTAAATCATCCAAATGCAGAATGTAGCAAAAGTTCCAGTACTCCAGCTCGTTGTATTAATTGTTTGAAAAATCATACGTCCAATTATCGAGGTTGTCCAGTCTACAAAAATTTAATTTCAAAAAGATTTTGTGATCGAAACTCACATAATAACAATAATCAGTTCACACAGTTTTCAGTAAATCCAAACGACTTTCCTCAATTTAGCAATCGCAATTCTATAAACGCAAATGCTAACCAATCGCCTACAACACACCAACCAAATTTGTCCTGTTCTGAAATTTTAAAGAATGGTAATGCTAATAATGTAAGCAATAGCTCAATGGAGTGAATTGAAGCTATATTAGGAAATCTAGATAATATGATAACGTTGTTAATTTCTAAATTAACAAAATGGATTTAAGAATTGCAATGTGGAATGCCAATGGACTTTCCAATCATAAAGCAGAAGTTGAAACTTTTGTAAACTTAAATTTCATTGACATATTTTTAATATCAGAAACGAATTTTAATATCGAAACAACAACAACAAAATTGATATTTACTCCGTATATTTTCCACCACGACATAATATTAAATATCAAGAATTCTTCCTAAAACTTGGACATTCATTTTTATTTGGCGGAGATTTTAATGGCAAACATCCATGGTGGGGCTCAAGGTTAAGTAATCCTAAGGGCAAAGAGTTGTATAAAAGTATAATAAATAATAAGTTCTCGGTTCTGTCTACTGGGAGGACAAACTATTGTGATCCTAGGAAAATTCCAGACTTGCTGGACTTTGTTATATAATCTGGCATTCCAAGTAATTTTTTGGACATTTTAGATACCGATGATCTAAGCTCTGACCATTCACCGCTAATAGTCAACTATGATACATTTTTACCAACAGGAAGAGAATCTTATGGCACAACTTCAAAAACCGATATCGACTCCTTTAAATATTGGTTGGATAGAAATAAAAATCTCAATGTAAGAATCAAAGATGGTGCAGAATTGGACAGTGCTGTAGAAAATTTCACAAATTTAATGCATAAGGCAGCTTATATATCAACGCCATTAACTATTAGGAGAAATAGAGTTTTTGTTTCTGTTGAGATTAGAGGCCTTATAGAGAATAAAAGAAGACTGAGACGATTATGGAGAATAACCAGAAATCCGTTTGATAAAAGAAATTTAAATAGAGCCGCAACTGAGCTCAAAGAACGATTAAAAGAGATAAAAAATCTAAATTTTAACACATATTTAAAAAATCTCACTGTTCATAACAACCGAAACGAGCAAATCAACTTATGGAAGGCGACAAAATACTTAAAAAAGGCAACAAAAAGAAATGTTCCCATTAAAGATCTTAATGATTCAAGGTGTAAATCAGATCGTAGTAAAGCGTGAGCATTTTCTAAATATCTAAAATCTTCTTTTCAGCCTTTTTCTTTTAATAATGATGATCAATATCACATCCTATTTAGATATCCCATGTCAAATGGATTTTCCTATTACACACATAACACCTAAGGAGGTTGCATTAGAAATATGGAAGATGAACAACAAGAAAAGGCCAGGATATGACAAAATTAGTGCCAAAGATGTTAAATTGTTTCCTAAAAAAGCTGTACTTTATCTTACTCTAATATATAATTCTATTTTGAGGTTACAATACTTTCCATTGCAGTGGATATACGCGGAAATTGTAACGGTTCCAAAAACAAGTAAGCCAGAATATGTGATAAACTCTTATAGGCCAATAAGCTTGCTATTTCGTCTTTCTAAAATATTTGAAAAACTTTTCTTGAAGAGACTACAAGAAATATTGGACAACAAAAAAGTTATTCCAGAATACCAGTTTGGTTTTCGGCAAAAACATGGGACACTAGAACAGTGCCATCGGATTGTTAAAGTAATAAGAAATGCTCTCGAAACAAAACAATATTGCTCAGCGATATTTTTGGATATTAAGCAAGCATTTGATAGGGTATGGTACCCGGGCTTACTGTTTTTTGAAACCAATTCTCCCAGCACCTTTTTATTTTGTGCTGAAGTCTCCCATAATGAATCGTTACTTCTACGTCAAGATAAACAACACTTTCTCTGAAATTTGTGACACTAAAGCAGGAATACCACAAGGTAGTGTATTGGGTCCTGTGCTTTATACAATTTATACCTCAGATATGCCAATAAGCGAGGATTTAACTACTGCTACGTATGCAGATGACACTGCTCTAATTGCGTGTAATACTAACTCCACAGAAGCTTCCCGGATGTTACAAAGGCACGTTGACGATATTTCAAATTGGTTTAAAAAGTGGAATATTTGCATCAATCCAGAAAAATCAACCCATGCCACATTTGCTTTGAGAAAAGGCGATTGTCCAGATATATTTATTTACGGACAACAAATTCCGAATTCGAACTCTATAAAATATCTTGGATAGCACTTAGATAGAAGATTAACATGGAAAGATCATATAAAAGCAAAGAAAGAATATCTTAATATTAAAACAAAACGCATGTACTGGTTGCTGGGTAGTAATTCTGAGTTAAGTTTGGACAACAAGGTATTACTTTATAAAACGATTCTAAAACCCGTATGAACGTATGGAATAGAGTTATGGGGTACTGCCAACAACTCCAATATTGAAATTTTGCAACGTTACCAATCGAAAACTCTTCGAATGATAGTAAATGCTCCCCGGTTTGTCACCAATGATAATATCCATAAAGACCTGTCTATACCAAAAGTCAAGACTGAAATTAACAGATATAGTTCAAACTATCTCAATAGACTTAGTAATCACTCGAACGTTCTTGCAATAAACCTACTAGACGGCAGTGATGAGGTCAATAGACTTAAAAGATGTCACGTACTAGACTTTCCTTTTAGAACTTAATCCATAATAAGTTGTAAAAATGTAAATTTTAATGTAAATAACTGTATTATTATCTATTTTAAGATAAACTAAGTTAATTATTTTTTAACTTGTTAAGATATGTTTTAATGCGGTTTAAACCAATGTTATTTTGTAATCTTTTTAGTAAATTTGCTTATTATTGTAAGATAGATTAATAATAATAATAAAAAATTAATATACATTTTTTTGCTTGTTCTTTTTACAAAAAACAACAAAGAAGAAACTGCATTAAGAAGCATGAATAAACAAAACTATGTGGTTTTTGTTTCTTTTTATTTTGTTTTATGATTATAAAAGAAAAATTAAACATGAGACGATTAACGGTAGATTGAGAACACGTGGTTTCTTTTTGCGCTTGGTATTTTTTTATATTATTAAATTAAAATAAAAGTTTTTGGAAATACACTACAATATTTCTCTCATAGAAGCTTTGTAGAGTTTTGTTGTTAACCATATCGATGGATAGTGAACTGGATGATTCAATTGACATGATACCAAACTCCGAGAAGTGGCCTCCGGACAGAAACAGATTGCTTGTTAGTGACAAGATTGGAGTTTTAATGTCACAGAGTGGAATTTCCCCACATAATTCTGCCAATAATATGGAAATCGCTTCCAACAAGGAATTACCTTTCCAACTGGTCACATCGAAAAGGCCCAGGATAATTACAGATCGGGACAGTGATGCCCCATTGTCGACTGGCGATACAAGGAAGTCAAACGTAGATGTCTCCAACCTTGGTTCCATAACCATCTCACACAACCGTTTCGAGCTATTGGGACAAATCAACATTGAAGTAAACGAAGGTGCATCAACAAGCCAAATGGCGACTAAAACTGTGGTAAACTGGTAAGAAACAAATTTTGTCCTCCAATTATTTTACATAATGTAAACGTGAAAGCACTTGTCGATCAGTTGAATAAATTATCCCCCAAGGTGGTTCATAAAATTATAAACTCTTCTAGTAATAAAAGCAAACTCTACTTTAATGATCTTAAAGTACATTTGGAAATGATGGAGTTGCTTCGGTCTCAGAATATTCATTCATACTCTTTTACAACTAATGAGTTAAGAAGAGTCTCGGTAATAGTTAGAGGTTTGTACCATATGACTGATGTGTCAGACATTAAAACTGCTCTTGATATTGAAGTCCCAAACACAGTCGAAAAGGTGAATAAATTAATTACGCAATATTCGGTTACGAATAAGCTTGATACTGGCTTGTTTGTAGTTACCCTAGTGACTGGTAAAAAGTTAAATGACATTAACAAGATTCGTTATATATTGAACCAGTCTATAACCTGGGAAACAAGTCAAAGAAGAGGGAGATTCAATGTTTTAGGTGTGTAAAATGTAATTTAGATCACGAGCCAGGCTTTTGCTCCATTGATAAGGGAGACATGTTCCCAGTTTGTGTCAACTGCAACGAAGCCGGACATGTTGCGAGTTATAGGATTTGTCCCTCTTACAAAATTTACATCAAGAAAAAGGAATTGTTGGCTAGGACCAAAGAGCGAATAGAGGAGATTAGGAGCAATGTTAATAATGCTATTCGGAATAGTCAGCCAGTCAACAAAAAAACCTCGTTTGCCAGCTTGTTCCATAATAGGGAGAAAAATTATCAGGGTAATACACAGTCGTTAATTGAAGAATTTATTAAGCTCGGTGAATATTTAAATGAACCAAAGGTCGTATCTTTGGAGTCGAAAATTATAAGTTTTATTAGGATATATAAGACCTTGCCAATAGAAGTTGCCAAGCGGGAATATGGGGTCTTATTAAACGAAGTACTAGTCTTCGAGAACTATAATATTATTAGGGACACCTCTAGTCAAGGTACCGCAATACTTATGAATAAATATATAAAATTTACTCCCGTTTACATTCCAGATATAAAATTTCCAAATTGTTTTATAGCAATTAACTTGTCGTTCAATGGTGACAACAAACGTTTCTTATTGAGTAGTATTTATGTACCCACTAATTTTCCGCGCACTGAATTTAAATTCAGTCTCGATAGTATTGAAAACAATTCATCATTGTATGATGGAGTGTTTATAGGAGGCGATTTTAATGTGAGAAATATATCATGGGGTGACACAATGGTAAATCTAAACGGTCAATTCTTCAATGAATGGTTGAATTTATCTGGTACAAATTTGACTAGATTGTGTGGCATCTCCCATTCCTTCCCGGGAGCTTCATCATATTTGGATCACTTCTTACTAACGACAGATTTAATATATACGGTAATTACAAATTTTCATTTGGACACACTTTCATCATTTTCAGATAATTTTCCTTTAAAATTGAAAATTCCCTGAATTTAATTTAGTCTTATCCCCCCAAATTTTTTATGTTTCAATGAAACTAACTGGGAAGAATTCCGGGAGGGTGTCCATTTTAACATGTTACGCATCTGCGTGCCTTCGAATAGGAATTTGGATAATGATGAAGTTGATGCTAATATTTCGCTATTTAATGATTGTATTAATTCCGAAATAACAAGGAATTCCAGAAAAGTGGAAGTGAAAAACAGTTAGTTTATCGTACCGGAAAATGTTCGAAAACTATTTAGGATAAAATACGGTTGACAGAGCGATCTTAAGAACTTATTTCATCGAAATGGTAACAGAACTTCGGATGAGTACAAATTGCTGAGTTGTCAAATTCAGCTACTTAAGACAATAATCAAAGAACAAGTAGAACAATAAACAGAAGAGTGGCGAATATTAAACCGGGACCTAGGGCATTTAGGGAGGTTTTTAAGTTTGTCGGTTGCAGAAGGTCTAAGGGTTTTGAGAAATTTCAAGTTGGTGATATTATATACCATGAAGACATTGCTAAGGTTGAACATTTTAGACGACATTTTGCCAACGTCTATGGACCTACTGGCCCCGATAGACCTAATATTGAGAAGTTTTATACACCGTTTACGCTCTCCTAAATAGTTGTCCTCGGACCCAAAGAGTTTTTAATGAGACCTCCAACGCATTGCATAACACAGACAGTATTAATCTCACAAATATTTCCGAAGTTAATGATTGCATAAGAAATCTAAACGCCAAAAAATCCTCCGGTTCGGACAATTTATCTAACTTTATAGTTAAAAAATTACCACCCTCAGCAATAGAATTTTTAGTAGTTATCTTTTATAATTGTTTGAATAATGGGTATTTCCCCAACATCTGGAAACTTTCGAGAATTTATCCCCTTGTTAAAAAGCCAAATGATTATAGAATAAATAATGCGCGACCAATATCAATGTTGTCCAACATAGGAAAATTGTTCGAAAGAATTATAAGACTGAAATCAGACAAATCGTTGGATTTGAGTGCAATTCCCATTTACCAATTCGGTTTTAAGCCTGGACATTCCTCGATAGATGCGCTTACTTTCTTGCATAACAAAGTTGTCGTCAATTTAAGAAATAAGCGATGCACCGTAGCAGTCTCGTTGGATATTGAGAAAGCTTTCGACCGATCGTACCATTTCGGTATTCCTTATAAACTTATCCAATTACGATGCAATGTTTTTATCGTTAAATTGCTTAAGAGCTATTTCGAGAATAGACAATTTTTTGTAGAGATTAACGATACAAGATCTGTCACTGGGAATATTTATACCGGTGTCCCCCAGGGGGCAATTTTGGCACTTCTATTGTGTAATGGTCGTTTATCTGACTACATGATTTATTTTGCATAGACAATTCATATTCGCGTTTTTGTATAAGCTGTGTTTATTAAGCATAAATACGATCGTTACTTTGATTATATACAAAAGCTCACAGCTATGACATCTGATAAGCTGAGTGTGTTGAAAGTGTTCACGGTGTATTTGACGTCTGGATAATTGACACTTGATCATTTGATATGGGTGTTTCGTTTCCGGTGATGTCGAGAGAATCTGCCCTTTTTACTTTTGAACGTTGAAGAAGACAGATGTGGGTGAGTGTGGTGTGCATCTAGAAGTGAAGTGAGAAAAAACCGATGAAAGTGAAGAAATCCAGAAACATCTAGAGCAAATAAGAAGATTGAATCAATTTAATTTAATCTTTGATAACGACGGAGAAGGCCGTTTAGTGAAAAGACGAAATTACGGCTCATCTTCCTTCTGTCCTCCTTCTTCGAAGAAAACCTAAGAAAGAACAATTTTAAGAGAAGAAAAACCCACGTTCAAAAATACTCGTTGTTTCGTATATATATATATATATATATATATATATATATATATATATATATATATATATATATATATATATATATATATATATATCGACTTAGAGGAAATGTTTTTCCAAACAGTATGCATTTGGTCTTAATTAGACAGCATCACCATATATTACACATGATAACTACATCCTCCGAGGCATCATGTTAACGAAATCATTTCATTCATCATCTACATCAACTTATTCATCATGTTAACGAGTTCATTTTATTCACCATCTACATCAACTTATTCATCATGTTAACGAGATCATTTCATTCATCATCTACATCAACTTATTCATCATGTTGACGAAATCATTTTATGCATCATCTACAACCACCTCTGCAACCTGGTAACGACGCCATCATATGTCTCCCGATAATTCCTTCGCATCATATATGCAGTATCCTTGTATTCTTCATGTGACTTCGTTTTATACCTATCTTCATATACTTCATGTGTTAATAACATCATCATATCCTGCAAACTAACTACGTAGCCTTATATATATTTATCCGTTGATATTCAACCACCTTACTCTACATGGACTTCATTGTGCACGACATCATATCCTTAACATCTCTTCGGACATTTCCTTTGGAATTTTCTTTTGAATAAGTATATATATATGTGACATATGCGTACCATAATTCATGTATTGTAATGTGAATCTAAAATAAACATTTCTTATTCTTTGTAATGACATATGCACACCATAATTTATGTATTGTAATATGAATCTAAAATAAACGTTTCTTACTCTTTATGTTATTGCATTCCTATTTTTCTTAAGTTGAAGATTAAAAGAAATTAAACACTCTGTAACATTAGCATTTTTTCATAAGAGCATCTATAAACATAAATTATTATTAAAAGAAAAACATTCCTTTTTAGACTTAATGTAAAATCAGCATTTTTTTGTAAGAACCCTTGTAATGTTAATCATATATAAAGTGTTTTTAATAAATAAAGAATTCAGTCTACGAATAAAACTCAAAATACAAACACTGTACTTTATTGGCGCAGTCGGTAGGACCTGTGAAAAAGATCCTTAAATGAACTTGAACGTTTAATAACTTAAAAAAATAAATAAATAAAAATTTACAAGATTTTAAATTGTTAATACTGAAAGAAAAAATATATTTTTGTTTCTGTTATAAAACTTTGTTGAACAAATAGAAGAAAAAGAAAATATAAATAATTCTAAATAACTTTTTCATCGACCTATGGACGAAGTGCTCCGTAATTTAGAGCAACTATCAATTAACAATAGAAGAGAAAGTGGTGCTAATAGTGATAACGATAACAACAGTGTAAACAACAATATCGATCAGCAAAAGAACTTTATCATCCAAAACTTAAAATTGGTCCATCCTTTTACTGGGTAAAGGGATAAATTGTGCCTCTACGTTAATAGCATAGAAAGTATATTACCCAACATTGCGGTTTTGTCTAGAGATGACAGGATCTTATTCTTCAATTGCATCTTGAGAACATTAGACGCAGAAGCCCTAAATTTAATCAGAAGAGAACAACCGATTCCAGCACTAATTTTAAAATTAAGTAATATTATATTTAACATAAACTTGTGTAGAATATACGATGCAATTAGGTTGAGTGATGAAAGTAATGAAAAAAAAAAACATTTTATAAGAATGAAGCTGACTCCCAAGCTTTAAGAATACTAAAAAAAGAACTACCCAATCATTTAACCGCACTCGTTAATGCGAATTTAGCAGCAGATTTTAAATCGGCGGTAGATATTCTCAGACGAAATAACAAACTAGATGACGGGCACTTTGAACGAAGATCGACAAAATTACTCAGAACCGATCATTCCCGCCATTATCCTCAGGTAGTGGACAATGAATATAGAGACATATATACCCGAAATCGGAGTAGAAACATTATTAGTTACCCAAATTTTATGAATAACAGTAATAAAAACTTTCAGAATAATTATAGAAATAACGGACAAAATATTAACACACACAGTAACAATAATAGCCCAAACAATAATAATTTTAACAATAATAACAGATTTCCCAATAATTCATATCCTTGCAAACGCCAAAGGATAAATGATTCAATTCAATCTCGCATTAGGCGTTTTGGCCCTGCCGAATCCATGGAGGTCGAAAATTTCCACCTATCGGCTTCAAACCCCTTCCCATCATCTCAATAATAATACAAGGCAAAGCTTATAAGTTCTTGGTTGATACGGGATCATCAATCAGCCTTCTTTGCCCGTTTGTCCAAGTACAGTAGATCCCATTTGCGTTAGAACAGCCACTGGGGATATAGTCCTCAATGAGACATTAGAAATTTTTAGTCCTATAACAAGAGTTAGATTGGTGGTTTATGCGTATAGGTTTAGTAACAATTATACGGGCCTTCTAGGCTTTGATAATTTAAGGAAATTGAAAGCAAAACTGAATGTTCCAGAGGGATTTGTTGTTCTGAATGATATAAAATATTTCTTTTTGAACGAAAATCAAGAAGAAAAAGAAGGAACAAAAAGCCTCCCAGTTGATAAAAATATTAACCCTGATTCACAGTTCAATCAGCCTGTGTATAAAGAACTTCGGGGTAGCGGATTTGATACCCCACAGAATGCCCACCCAAAATTCTTGAATTGTATTGATTGCGAATCTAAAACTTCAATATTTAAATTGGATCACCTCAGTAAAGAGGAATTCACAAACTTAAAAGTGTTGTTACAAAAATACGACAGCATTTTTTATAAGGAGGAAGATAAATTAACATTTATTAATGTTGTCAAACATAAAATCAACACTATCCATGAAGATCCAATATATTGCAAAACGTATCGTTACCCTCAGATCCATAGGGACACAGTTAATAGACAGATTCAGGAAATGCTGGATCAGAATATTATATGCCACAGCCAGTCGCCTTATAATGCACCAATCTGGGTTGTACCTAAGAAACTCGATTCGACTGGTAAACAAAAGTGGCGCATCGTTGTCGATTATCGGAAACTAAAGGATATAACGATTAGTGATAAATATCCAATTCCGGTTGTGGATGGCATTTTGGATAAATTGGGTAGGTGTTTATATTTCACTACCCTCGATCTTACAAAAGGGTTTCATCAGATCGAAATGGAACATTCTGATCGAAAAAAGGCAGCATTTTCCACACAAAATGGACATTATGAGTTTTGAGGATGCCATTTGGCCTTAAAAACGCGCCCTCAACCTTCCAACGATTGATGAGCACAATCTTGGGATACCTTATAGGAAAATAATGCTTGGTCTACCTGGACGACATCATTGCCTTTAGTACTTCTCTCCAAGAGCATATTAGTTCAATAGATAAGGTGTTCAGGAAGCTTTCGGAGGCCAATTTGAAGTTGGAACTTGATAAAAGCGAATTTTTAAAAAGGGAAACCACCTTTTTGGGGCATATCATCACACCTGGCGGTATAAAGCCAAACCCTGACAAGGTTAAAGCCATCTTAGAATATCCAATTCCTAGATCTGAATAGGAAATTAAGCGATTTTTGGGATTGGCCGGATTTTATAGGAAGTTTATCCAAGATTTTTCCAAAATAACAAAACCGTTAACACATTGCCTTAAAAAGAGAAATAAAATTAACCCATCAGCTAAGAATTATATTAATGCATTATTAAGCTCTTGATCGCAAATGAACCAATATTCAAATCAAGACCACACACTCTATATGATCGAATTCGACAAAAACCAAGTATCTAAAAGAGAGGTAATAAAAATACGATATTTCTATGGTATAGTTGTACACAGAGCTATTCTTAACGAAGTACAAGAGGTTCTACTCACTGCACTAAATGTACCATGTTGGGATATGGCTCATCCAATTGCTTCAGAAAGCCAGCATGTTTAGGTTGCGGTGGCCATCATGACTACTCAACTTGCCAATTGAGCAAAACTTCGAACGAAGTCCCTGTAATTTACAAATGCTTCAATTGCATGAAAAATAAACTTAAAAATGTAAATCATCGTGCTGACGATTCAGACTGTCCATCTCGGCGAGAATACCTAGCTATTCGGCAACGCGTCACAGGCAATCAAAAAGCAAAGACAGTCAGTAAAAATATTATGGCAAAGTCATTTAACTCGGATGAAGACTTTCCTCGACTAAATCATAATACTGAAGAGCCTCCCTCTCTCAGCAAAAGTCAGAATAATTTCAGCAATATATTTAATACAACAAGATCAAGATAAAATCGACGATAATCTTACTAATGATAAACTTTTGGACATATTCTTTAGTGCAATTGGCGCTCTAGAAAAATGCAAGAATAAATATGAAAAATTGTGAGTTTTGGGAATGATGATTAGACATGTCATATAGACAAAAAAACACTTTTTAGGGTCAATGTTATGCTAGTAGCAACCCTTCACTTAATTATTCCTATTATTTACAACTAAGTTTATAAATTATCTAAAATAATTATCTAAGTTTATAAATTATCTAAAATACTCCTTTTTGCAACCCTGACGTTAGTAAAGCCCCCTTCGCACGAACACACAAGTAATATGTAAAGTCAGATGAAAAAGTAAAATGAAATTCCATCCGTATTTCAAAAAAGAGAATAATAGTCGTATGATTATTTTTTTGTGTTTACACGATTGGTATACGACAATAATAACGCAAGACGAAAATAGCTGTTAAAAAACATAAACAAACAAAGTGAAAAAATTTCCTTAAAATTTCTATTGAATTAAAAATATTAAAAAAAAAAAAAATGCAAAATGCAAAATTGCCGTAATTAAAAATATGAGTGCAAAGACAAGAAACGGGTTAAAGAAGTAAGACTGTTCAAGCGCATTTGGGGCCGGGAATGGCTACTACGGCGTTATAGCAGAGCAGAAAAAATATGACGCACATTGCTATAAAGGAATTGCAACTGGAGGACCCAAAAAGTTTTGTAAATTTTGTTAGAATGTCCAAGGAATCAAATCAACTTTTTCTAAATCCATTAAATTATTAATTAAATTTTGAATATAATTTTAGAATTATATTAATAGTTTTAGAAATATTTTCACAAAATAGGAATACTTGTTTGCGCCAAAAATGTTTTTTTGTTTTTGTTTTTTTTTGCACAGGTGTTTTACACTTTTTTTGTTTTGTTTACATAAAAATACATCCCTGATCTGATGAAATTTCGTTCTAACCTAAAAAAAACATGAGAGAGTGACATAAGAAAAAGAAAACGGGAAAAAGTACAGTCTATTGAAAATCCCAAGACTGAAAGAAACATAACTATAAAGAAAAAAACAGTTATTTAACAGAAACAGTTATTTAATAGAAATGTAAAGCAATCATATTATAGGAAAGTTATAAAAAAAAGTTATTTTTTTTTTCGAAGAACAAAAATATATAAATACATATGCTTATAAAAAAAATTAAAGATTTAATTTTAAAACTATTTTCTTTTTCTTGTGTTTTCGTTAGCACAAAAACGTTTTGGCATTACAATAATTATATGTGTTAAAAAGATTTAAAATTAAAACCGATAAAATATAACCTTAAAAGAATAGAAAACGTGTTAAAAATCGTGGTATATCAACAACCGTTATAATATAACCTCAAAAAAAAGACGGACATACAGAAAAACGTGTTACATTAACCGTTACAACATATAAACAATTTATAATCTTAAAAAAAAAACAAAATGTGAGAATAATTTATAACCTCAAATGAAAATTCCAAAACGTGCAATAAAAGAAAAAAGAACCCTTAGTATATATATATATATATATATATATATATATATATATATATATATATATATATATATATATATAAATGTATATATATAAACATAAACAGTTAACATTGAAATTATATTAAAAAAAAAACAAACGAATAATCAAAAATTACGAAAAGTGAAAATTATGAACCATGTAGAAGCAACACACACATACGCATATACGTGTTTCACATAAACTTTCAATATGAAGTAAAGATAAAAAAACAACAAAAATAAATACAGTAATGAAATAAGAAACAAACAATTTAAAAAACACTATATACTATATACTTACTGCTATAAACATATATAAAATACTTACTTAATATATACTTATACAAGTTAACACCACAAATGTTGAAACTTCGCAACAGGCTGTTTTGTTTATTAAAAACAATTAAATTGCTGACAATTTGTTGTACAATAGTTCAACCTTATTTACGGTCATCATTTTGCTGATTTTGCGTACACGTTATTTCAACGGAAATTTGATGCATTGACAAAATTTGGTTAAATCGTAGGTAATATTAATTTTAAGTTTTAGTTTTAAGTTCAGTTCAATTTTGGTTTCAAACAGAAAATAAAGTGTAATAAAAAAAATAAATAGAAAATAAAAAAAGAATTTCTTTTTTTAAATGAAATAATAAAAAAGTAATTAATTGGCGCCCAACGTGGGGCTGTCGCGAGTGTCCTGGAAAGTAGTGAAAACAAAGCCCTTAAGAAGTGCCATCACACTACGTAAGCCCTTAAGTAGTGCAACAGGAAGCGACATCCAACGTTACAGCCAAAAGAGGACTCAACGTTATCCCATAGAGAGTGTGAAGTGGTCGACCCCCAGTAGCGGACAGCAAAAAGGACGTAGTCGCCATCACCGTGGGATGAAAATCATAATAATAGTGTAAGAAGTATTTTTAAGATTAAATTTAAGAATTGTGAAAAAAAGGAAAAGTAATATTTTAGGGAATTTTTTTTTAAGCAAGTGAAAATTAATTTAAATAAAGATAAAAAAATAAATAAAATTTGAAAGAAAAGTGAGAAACTTAAAATAAAAATTGAAAACAGCTTAGCTTTTGATTCAAATTAAAGTAAGGAAAAATAAAAATTTCGTAAAAAAATATCAAAATAAGATTTTTAAAAGAAACGTAATCTATAAATTTAAATAATTTTTTTTGTGAAAATCTGCGATTCCTACAGGACCCTCCAGATTGTTTTAAATTAAATTAATCAATTTAAGTTATAGGTTATCCTTAATCAATTAAAATCAAATTTTTTGCAATTGTAAAAAAAGTTCAACTCTACGAATCTGAATTCCAGACCCTCCAGAGTAGAAGAACACCCCTTCCAGAAGGGAATAAATAATAAAATAAAGACTATAACATAAAACTAAAATAACTTAATAAAATATGTCGAATCCAAGTAATCTAATTAGACCCAGTATCTTAGAGACACCTGGCGTATCAAATACCCAGCGTGATTCTGCACAAGCTAGTATACCAATTACACAGTCAGATTTATAAAGGCTTATAAATAATGCAGTTAGAAAAGTGGTCCAGGAAAACACTAGCAACAGCCCAAATAGCATACTTACGACTGCGACGAACGAGACTATTAGACCGGAACATCTGGGACAAATAGGAGACCTAGACAGAATACCCGACATCGTGAAAAGACTCATCGGAATTTTGAGGGGTTACTTTTTAGGTCGCTATACAAATATAACAATTCAATACACTCCACAATTAAGAAAAAACCTATAGAAGCATTTTTCGGACGAACTGTTAGTACTGACCCAGAACAGATGGAAAAGGACAGAATAGACAATGTGACAAAACTTATAGATAAACAAAATAAAGATCTCGATTTTCATAACAAAAAAAGAACACCTTTCCCTAAGTATAGTCCAAATGATATCGTGTATGTGAAAATAAATAAAAGATTAGGTAACAAATTGACTCCTAAAGAGGAGATAGTAAAAGAAGATAAAGGAGTAACAATTCTTACAGAATCTGGAAGAATGGTTCACAAATCTCATATTAAAAAGGATAATAAATAAAATAATAAAATGAGATATGCTAACTTCTATGAACAAAAATTACGACTGACTGATTCTACACCTGTTTATATTAAGAATTACCGACTTGCGCACACACAGAAAGACGAGATAAACAGGCAAGTTAAGAACTTATTAGACAATGATCTAATAGAGCCCAGTACTTCCAATTACAATAGTCCATTAATTTTGGTGCCCAAAAAAGTTTAGATGATAAAAAGTCATCCAGAATGTGTGTCGACTACCGCGCGCTAAATAAAAAATTTATAGCCGACAAATTTCCTTTGCCAAGAATAGACGACATTTTAGATAACCTTGGTCGCGCGAAATATTTTTCAGTCCTAGACTTGTAATCTGCTTTTCATCAGGTACCCCTGCACCCAGACTCCCGTGATATCACTTCGTTCAGCACTGATAGTGGATCATATCGAAAGTTTTACCTTTCGGTCTTAATATCGCCCCAAATTCTTTTTCGAGAATGATGTCTATCGCTTTTGCAGGACTTGCACCAAACAAAGCTTTTCTTTATATAGATGACATTATTATAATTTAATGTAGCAAAAGACATCATATTCAGAATTTAGAAAACGTTTACACAATTTTAAGACATCACAATCTTAAGATAAATCCTTACAAGTGCAAATTTTTTCGGTCCGAAGTAATATTTTTAGGACACAGATGCACTGCGAAAGGTATTTTACCAGATGATTCGAAAATTAACATCATAAAAACATACCCCGTTCCTACTGATAAAGATGCAGTACGGCGATTCGTGGCATTTGCCAATTATTACCGAAAATTTATTCCTAATTTTGCAATTTTAGCAGCACCGTTGAACTTCATCACAAGAAAAATGCACAATTTAACTGGACTGAACATTGTAACAATTCTTTTACCAAATTAAAAAGTGCCTTGTTATCTCCAAGAATTCTACAATACCCGGACTTTACAAAACCATTTATAGTTACAGTAGACGCTTCCAAAACCGGCTGCGGAGCCATTTTAAGTCAGAATATTAATGGTAACGATTTACCAATATATTTTGCGTCGAAATCATTTAGCTTATCAGAATAGAAAAAACCCATTATAGAACTTGAATTTCTAGCAATACACTTTGCAATCCTTTATTTTTGACCATATATCTATGGCACTTCATTCATTGTTCGAAAGATTATGAAAGATCTTTCGTCCAAGTTAACAAGGATCAGATTAGAACTCTCTGAATACAATTTTCATGTAGAGTATATAAAAGGTAAAGCAAATGTAGGCGCTGATGCTTTGTCCAGAATCTCCATCAATGAACTTAAGAATTTAAGTAATATATTTTCGATGACAACTCGAGCAATGTCAAAGAAAAATAGTAAGAACAAATTCGATATTGAACAACAGGGTGTTTCCATTAGTTTGAAAATTTACGATAAATTCTCGCATAATTTCGATAAAAAGGTACCAAAGATAAAAACAGAATTATTTTATATTGAACAAAAACTTTTCAAAATGCGCATAAATATATTTAAAAAATTACTGTACCTAGATTTTGGGATTGTT
Source organism: Sarcophaga subvicina (assembly GCA_936449025.2). NCBI lineage: Eukaryota > Metazoa > Arthropoda > Insecta > Diptera > Sarcophagidae > Sarcophaga > Sarcophaga subvicina. Next base: position 44,379,716 of record OW388080.2, on the reverse strand, counting down.
AACGAAACAATTTGCTTAGATAAGTTGCTTTTGAGGCTACAAAAAGAAGCCAACATTCACAAAATTTTCACAGCTGAATGGTCCAAAAGTGATCCATTTTTCTCAATATGTTCAATTCAAAAGCTAAAAGATGAAGGTATGAAGATTTTAAAAACTTTGGAAATTATCCTAACGGAACCAACGGAGATTATAACAGATGATAGAGACAAAGTAAAACTGATGATAACAAGAGGGCACTGTGGTCAAAAGAAGTTATATGCTAAAATTAGAACAAAATATTATTGGAAGAAAATGACGAGGGATATTTCAAAATTTGTTAGGAATTGTAAGGAATGTATGTTAAATAAAGTTAGACCCGGAAATGTTGAAAAACTAATCTTAACTCCGACTCCGATTAAAGCATTTGATGTAGTCGTTTTAGACACCATAGGTCCATTACCTCAATCAACTTATGGTAATAAATATGCAATAACTTTGATATGTGATTTATCCAAATATTTAGTTACTATTCCGGTACTTGACAAATCAGCTCATACTGTTGCACGTGCGATATTTGAGAATTTTATTATAATTTATGGTAGAATGAAAACTATAAAATCAGATCAGGGAACTGAGTTCAAGAACGAATTAGGCACGGAATTATGTAAATTACTTAAAGTAATCTTGAATTTTTCAATGGCTTATCACCATCAAAGTGTGGGTACAGTTGAACGTAACCACCGCGTATTTAATGAATATATTCGAGCATATATCAGGGAGAATATTACGGATTGGGATACTTACTTGAAATATTTCACTTTTTACCACAACACTACTCCAAACACTGCATTTGATAATCGGTTTACACCTTTCGAGTTAGTATTTGGGAAAACTGCTACAATGCCAAATAACATAACAGAAAGTTTAGATCCACTTTATAATTTGGACAGTTATAGTAAAGAAGTAGAGCATAGATTACAACAGACTAACATTATTGCAAGACGTTTAATAGACAAACACAAAGCGAGGAACAAACTACTCTATGATAAAGTTGAAAATCCTTTAGCAGTTAATGTTGTGCTAAAAAAAAGAACCTTACGAGAAACATAAGAACATATATGAAGGTCCTTATGCTGCCAAAAGTGTAAATGGTGTTAACGTAACTATTTACAATAGCGAAACAAAAAAGGAAAAAACAGTTCATAAAGACAAAATCAGAAAAGTTTGAAAATAAAACAATAAAACCAGAAACAAATTAATAATTTAATACATTCTTGTTGTCATTGTAAATTAATTTGTTTTTCTTCTTTCTTATCTTAATACCAATTTATTTTTTTTTTTTTCAAAAAAAAAGGGAGGTATACCTAACCCACTTATATATTATTTATAAGAAATTTTTTATAATGTTAAATATATTTTATATTATTTATTTTTACTACTGTTCATGTGTATTTGTATTTAAATTTGAACTTTGAAATAAATGGATTGAAAGATATATATATATATATAAAAAAATAAAAAAATAATGAAAAGGGAGGTATAGTAGTAGCAACCCTTCACTTAATTATTCCTATTATTTACAACTAAGCTTATAAATTATCTAAAATAATTATCTAAGTTTATAAATTCTCTAAAATACTCCTTTTTGCAAACCTGATGTAGTAATAAGAAGAAATAAGAATAGTTGAAAAATAAAGAGACATTCTAGAATTGATCGTTGAATAAAACAGTTGGTTTTATTTTAATTACAATTCCATTGGAAAACATAATTGGCTTGGCTACCGAAGGCGACAACGTAATGGCAGGTGAAGTTAATGGCTTTCAGGCTAAATTAAGGAATGATGTTAGCATATTTACATCAAATGTACTTACCATTCTTTACACCTTTGTTCTGCCTACGCCAGCAAAAAGCTGCCAAAAGAAATTGAAATACTTTGTCGCGATATTTACAACTTTTTTCCCACAACCCAAAATGTATCGAAGAATTTAAAGAATAATGTAGTGTCGAACCACATAAAATTTTAGGAATATCAATGACCAGATGGCTGTAACTTGAAAATGTAATAAACCTTATACTGTAATGCTGTTGCTATAAATGAAAATTTATATTAATAGTTAAAATGAGTTGACAACATTGAAATATTAGCAATAGTTGGCAATTTAGTTATTTCCACCATTTTATAGACTTTAGCAATTACTTTTGATCGAGCAATAAAAGACAACGCCCACGTGCAATTGTATACTAAAAATTAAAAAGTAACTTTTTTTTTTATTAAAAGAAACATCTTTCCTTTTTCTTAATCACACACATTGTTACACATTGTTTCACCCATATTGTATATTGTACTTTTGGATGAAATTTGAAAACGTTTTGATTTTTCAAACAAAGAATTAAAATATCTTTCAATTATAACTCCACAGCAAGTTTTAAGCTCTTCAGAAATATCCATAGAACCTTTATTAACATCTTTTTCAAATTTGACAAACGGCAATGAAAAAAAAATTTCTACTGAATGGAAAATATTAAAATTTTCTAATTAAATCTAAAATTTGAAATGGATATTGCTGAATTTTGGGACAATGTGTGTAGTTATAAAAATGGTTTAGAAGAAAAATCTTTTGAAGAGCTTACCGATTTTGTTTTTAATTTAATGACACTGCCGCACAGCTCAGCTGCTGCTGAAAGAAGATTTTCACAGCTAAACTTAATAAAAAAAAAAAATCATAAATAAAAAATAAACAAGAGATGATTTGCGTAATTTTCCGTTACTAAAACAGAAGCTCTTAGAAGAGGGCAAACGCAGAAAAGAGAAAATCGACAGCGAGCATGCACCATCAGGTTCACAACAACAACAGCAACAGGCATTCACAGCAAAATCAACATTCACACGCAAAGACAAGAAGTATAAAAATGTGAGAGAAAAAACAAAGCCAATACACAATCAATGACAATGTTAGCTGCAGCAGAGGCAGGTTCGTTAAATTTGAAAAATTGGTATGTCGAAAGCGGGGCGACTTCACATATGTGTAACAAAAGAGAGATGTTTGTACGTTTTAAAGATCATAATGAGCAAGGCGAATTCATATAATAGGTGGGAGTATCTAAACAGATGATATCATTTCGATTGTCAAAATTTTGTTGTTTTTTTAGTATTTTGTTTTGATAATAAATTTCTTCTTTTCTTATTCTGACATGTTTATTTTTCTTAGAAATCATTTTCAAGTTTTCATTCATTTAGGTAAGTTTTTAATTTTTAATATTTTTGAAAATTAATTGAAATGTCTCATATTAATATTTTATTTCATAAGAGTGTTATTCTATAAGAGTGTTTATATATTATAATTAAAAATTCGAATGTATTTAATTTTGTGTTAAATAATTTAAGTGTTTATTGTTTATAGTACAGACATATATAAAATGAGAAACTGTGCAGTGTGCAAAAAAAAGATAATAAGGAAAATGGGCCTTTTTTCAACGCACCAAAGTGCGACACTAGAAGGCAAAAGTGGAACAAAATCTGCCAAGTGAATTTAACCCCACACTCCCGCCTGTGTATCGACCACTTTTCCCGGCAACAGGTTATAACAGCTGATGGACGATTCTTATTAATGCCAAATGCTGAACCTGTAATGCAGAACCAGCGTAATGAAGCCTTGGCAGAGTATGTATGAATAATTTGAACATATAACAATACCTAATTATATATATATAACACAGATTACCTGACGCGTATGAGCGTATAAATAGGTCAAATAGGACCCCCCTCGACAAGCCTTTCCAGGAAATCCCAGAAGCTGCAGAGTAAGTTTATATGAAATTATTTGTTATCTAAATATATTAATAAATATAAATAATTAAACAGGCTTCCTATGGAAATAGAAGATAAGAATCTTGGCTTACTCCAAGAACAACACACTCAAACCGAGTAAGTATATTTATTAACATCATTGTTCAAACTTGATTTGAACACTTAAATTATTTAACAAACAAAAACAAAATCAGTTAATTTTGTTAAATAATTTTTATGTTAACTAACATAAGTTGAGAGACAATCCTTTCCATTTTTTATTTTTGTTGTTTTTACATTAAATCCACTAACATAAAATGAATGTCTCCCAGGTTTAATCAAAAGAATGTCTCCGAGTTTGTAAATTATTGGAATGCCTCCAAGCATACCGTTACATTATTTAAGAAAAAAAGAGGTTTGGTAAAAACATAAAAACCTACTAAATCCTCACTTCATATCGAACATTCGAATGTATACATCATAAATACAAAAGATACTTTGCTTATAATCATTAATTTAATATATGCACTAAGAAAACATTATTAATAGTAAAAAGAAATAGAAGTGACAAAAAATAAAAGAAATAAAAGTAAAGAAGTAATAACTTGTGCTAAAATTATACAAAAAGAAAATAAATTATATAAATTGAACTATCAAGTGAATTAATACTTACCTTATACTTACCTAAATTGTATACAATTATTGAAATAATATAAATTAAATATACTTACCCAAAGTTATCAAAAAAATTGTATAATTTATATGAAATAATATACTTACCTGGAAAAAATCATATCTGAAATATTTAGTTTGTGGCTAAGTGGTGAAATACTAAACTCATTAAGTAAAGTTATTGAATTTACATCATCGAACAAAAAAGGTAAGAAAGACAATTTCTTTATCTCTCATTATCTCCACTAGTGAAATTAGAAATTAATTCGATTTCTTTCCTTTTCTCTTAATTTTCACATTACAATAATTATAATACTTTACGAGTAATTACAATTAATATCTCCGGAAGATCATTCGGGCTCTTCCCAGGAGAATTATAAACAAGAAAAACTACCCTTATTTCTTTGTTTCATGGTCCTTCTCACGGCAAACTCTCAGCAACCTGTGGATTTGTTACATTGTACTCCCATTTCATGGTACTCATCGAAACGCTTTAAACTCAAATTAAAATAAAAACAAGTGGGAAAAATTCATAACAACAACTCAATACATAAAAACAGCAGAAATGAGGTAAAGAGAACAACAATCTCATCATTACAACATAAAACAACAAAGCAGTAAGTAACGTACATTTTTTTATACATTTATACGTAATAATCTGGAATAATTACAAAAAAGTGAGTGATATATTTATACACACAAAAAAAAAAAGAGAAGAAAAAATTTACATACATATATATAAATTATTTCGCGTAAAAACAAAAAAGAGAGAGAAAAAACACAAAGTGAACAGAAAATATTAATAGGTTAAATATAAAATTTAACCCGTTAAGGGAAATATATATAAAAAAAAACCCCCAAGAAGAGTGCTAAAAAGTGGTGTTATTGCATTGCGAAATTAACCTCGAAAACACGAAAAAAGAGGTTAGAAAGCGTATGTACATATAGATGTACATAGGCTTACAGTGAAATTACATTATAACGAAACATCACATTTAAAAAAAAAAATATAAAACACATTTATCCCGTTTTTTCTCTCCTTTTACCCGTTATCTCGTTAATACCGTTATTTTTTACTTATATATAAGAACTCCTTTTTAAAACAATTCCAATATTTATATATATAAAAATTGTCGTACTTAAAAACCCGGTTAACTACGTATATGTACATAAAACATTAGTCCCGTTGGTCGATTTTGCTTTATTATTTCCCGCTTTCGTAAATAAAATACAGAAATCTCATTTCTGTATATGTGAAAAAAAAAACACTTTAAAAAGTTCACCCTTTAAAAAAGAATTACAAAAAAAGTGATCTCATCTCCCTTAATCTCTGTGTAAATCAAACACATAGTGTATTAATACACCACTCTCTTAATTACATAAGAGAAGTGTGTTTGATTTGCTATATTCCCGTTTGAGAATTCATATGCAATTTCTCTTGATTTGTAACAAATCTCTTTGTTACAAAAGTCTAGCAAGAGAATAGCGGATTACTCAAAATTAAATCAACAAAGAAGAGGCAAAAGAGGAATAACAAGAAATAAACCCAAGGAGAAAACATCACAACAGATAATTAAAGGAGTGATATTTATAATTAATATCAACTAAAAATTTTTTATTTCTACCAATTTTAATAATTCTAAATAAATATATTTGTAAAATAAATAAATAAACTTTTATCCCATATACCCATACTTGGTTTAGTTTTCATTTAAAAACATAAATTGAAAAAAAAAAAATAATTACAAACGATTTTTCTCTTTTACACTACTGGTGTTTACTTCGAATAAAAACATACAGTCCATTGCAAATTAACCCATTGAGGTGCACACTACAAAAATTATACTACGAAAATAAATTAAAATTTAATAATAAATTATTTTTCAAAATTAATAATAAACCATATTTGGAATTCGGAAAAAATATTTAAAAATATTTTTAAAAATTTAATAATAAAAAAAAAAAAAATTTTTTTTATAATTTAAAAATTTTTTTTTGAATTACTGACACTAATATCTCGGATAATTGATAGATTTATTCTAATGTCCCATTCCTAAATTCTTTCGCAAATTCATATGAGAATTCAAATGGAAAATTTTTAACAACCCAATTTCTTTACCAATTCATTTCTATATTCTATTTTTTAACTATATTTAAACTAGATAACAGGTATCTAGTGCTATCCCCATATAGCCCCTAACCCCTATTCATAGAATATAGAAAATAAGTTTTACACCGCAAATTAGCACTTAGAGTTTTTTCTTAACTCTTCTTACGCTAGATAACAGGTATCTAGTACTACTTCCCAGTAGCCCAAATCTCCTAAGTGCTAACTTCTCCTGGATTACAATATCCAGTACTTCTCTCTCATATATTCTCTTTAAAATTTACTAGATAGCAGTTCTAGTTCTACTTTCCAAATCTCTCGAATTCTAAACGAGTCGTATCTCATATACGGATCTGATACTTGAATCTTAACACTCTTTCTTTATTTTTTCACTTCCCTATTGCCAGAATGTCCACCTCATCTCGTAGCGAAGCAAACAGCTCTCCAAAGGAGAGCTTCTTATTCAACTGTGATCAATTGACCCAGTTTTGTCAACAATTTCAACGAACTCCCACGGACGAGCAATCGGAACTGGTTCTGGGAGTCAAGTTGAAACATTTGGACTCGAAGTGGGCAAAACTCGATAGTTCTTATGAGAGGATAATGTTGTCTCAGGAAAAAACAGTAACCGCGGAATCTAAGGAAGAGGCGAGGAAGAATTATAAGGCATGTATGGATGCCTACTACCTTTGTACTGCACAACTCCTCGATTTAATAAAGGTAGCTCAAATTAATTCCACTGGTGAATCGGAGACATCCCGAGACTCTCACACTTTGACCCACAATACGTCCGAATCCGCAGACTACTGCATAAAACTACCCCCCTGCGATACAGAGGTATTTCAGGGAAGTTATGAACAATGGCCCTCTTTTCGTGATATGTTTACAGCGGTTTACATAAGTCACTCCAAACTAACCCCTGTAACTAAACTGTACCATCTCCGGAACAAGACGAAGGGCGAAGCGGGTGCCATAGTCAAAAGATATACACTTTCTCATGAAAATTTTGAATTGGCATGGAACGCTCTGAAAACTCGGTACGAAAATAAGCGTGTATTGGTTGACAACCAAATAAAAATATTGTTTGATATCCCACCAGCCACGAGCGAGAATAGTGAGTCAATTAGAAGAATCCAGTCTTCTGTAAATGATTCTTTGGCTACTCTAAAGACTCTTGGAGTAAACGTGGAAAGCTGGGACCCCATCCTCATAAGATTAATCTCCACTAAATTACCCGATTTCACCCTCTCACTATGGGAACAGTCTCTTTCATCACCTCGTGAACTACCAAAATGGTCACAAATGTCTCAATTTTTAGTAGACAGGTATGAAGCTGTGGAACGCCTCACGAGCATTAAGACTGCTAAGGATGACTTTCGTTTAGGCAAAAAACCCCAATCGAATATACACACATACTCCTCTCAGGAACACTTGCATCCAACATGTAAGGTGTGCGGTGAGGAACATAATCTCCGAGTGTGCCCGAAATTTCGGGCTTTCACTGTACAACAAAGAGCCGACTTTGTGTACAAGAACAAATTTTGCAATAATTGCTTAGGTTCGTCTCACACGAAGGCAAACTGCAAAAGTAAACATACTTGTATTTATTGCAAAAAAACTCACCATTCTCTGTTGCACATGACGAAAGTGTCAAAGAATTCGCCGCAAGAGGCTCAAGGTAGCAGCAACTCCCCGAAATCTACAAATGCTACCCAAAATAATCCCCACACAACTCAAACTGAATACCCTACATCAAGTCGGGTACACGCCAATTACTCTACGAGTAATGAAAATATTCTATTGCGAACTGCTCTAATGCAAATAGAATATAGAGGTGAACTCTTCACCATTCGAGCGCTTATAGATCCAGGTTCTCAGCGAACATTCTTGACGGAAAGAATTAGAAGCCGACTTCAACTCCCGTATCAAACATCTCGTTTTGAAATTGTCGGTATTGGCGGACAAAAACAGTCCGCAAACAAGGAATGCGAGTTCGTTTTGTACCCTAAAAGGTATAATTTGAGAATTCCCATCAAGGCAATAGTCTTGCCAAAAGTAACTAAACAACTCCCTTCTTGTACTTTTGACATCCCTAATTCCAGCGAACTCGAAGCATTAGATCTAGCTGATCCCACCTTCAACAAATCATCCCAAATAGATCTAATCCTGGGCAATGATTATGAATACCTCGTTAATATTGAGGGTATTAAGAGGAATATTTGTGGCCGCACCACAGCATATAACACCATATTCGGATGGGTGCTAAGTGGGCCTATGAAGACTCAGACAATTCAAACTTTCACAACTTCAGTTATTCCCTCGGATATATCGAATCTCAATCATATCTTAAAAAAGTTTTGGGAAGAAGAAGAAATTCCCTCAACACGCCCGTGCTCAACTGAAGATGAAATTTGTGAAACGTTTTACACTCAGACTACAACGCGTCATGAGAATGGTAGATATGTAGTACGATTGCCATTCAAGGAGGAATATCCCGAGAAAATCTTTCTAGGCTCGTCTAGATTTATTGCTTTGGCCCAGTATTCCAGAATGGAGAAAACATTGTCCAAGGATCCCGGACTTTACACCGAATATAATAATGTTTTGAACGAATATTTGACCCTTGATCATATGGAGGAAACTTCTACCCTTGAAATTATATCTCAGGGCAAATATAACTCGTTTTACTTACCGCACCATGCTGTAGTACGCCCAGACCACAAGACTACAAAGGTACGAGTTGTGTTTAACGCATCTAGAAAAACAAATTCCAATTTTTCTCTCAACGATGTTTTGCACACAGGCCCCACGCTGCAGAGCGACTTAATTACTATTGTCCTCAATTGGAGAAAATACAAATTTGTATTCAGTGGCGATATACAGAAAATGTATCGTCAAATTCTCGTACATCCCGAAGATAGATCTTATCAGAAGATTCTATTTCAACCCCAACATAATGGTCCTATAAAAGATTACCAGTTAAAAACGGTAACCTTTGGTTTAAATTGCGCTCCTTATCTCGCAATACGCACCCTTCTCCAATTAGCTAATGACTCTGAATCCCAATATCCGAAAGCTTCATCCATTTTGCGTAAGGAAACTTATGTGGATGACATTCTTTCTGGAGGTTTTTCTATAGAGGATACCCTATCCGCTCAGGATCAACTTATACAAGTCTTGAAATCCGCAGGACTACCTCTGAAAAAGATTACTGCGAATGACACTAAATTACTCTCCCATTTACCAAAGGAAGATCTCTATGATTTAGATTTCCTCCGCTTCCATGAATCAAGCACAACTAAAACCCTTGGAATTAAATGGAATGCTCTCACGGATACATTTTCCTACACTTTCACAACAATCGCACAGTCTTTAAAAATAACTAAAAGACAAATTCTCTCGTCTGTTGCAAAACTCTTTGATCCAGCTGGTTGGCTTGCGCCTTTAATAATAAGGGCAAAGATACTTATGCAACAGCTGTGGTTAGAAGGATTAGAATGGGATGAAGATATTTCACCGGAATCCCTTCAAATATGGAACAATCTCGTTCGAGATCTCTCTCACATAGAGGAAATTTCAATTCCTCGATGGATTCAGTATATGCCTGAGAATATAATTCAAATTCATGGATTTGCTGATGCCTCCAAATCAGCTTATTGTGCTACGGTGTATGTTAGGTGTCAAACAAAAACACTTAACACATTTTCGAATTTGTTACTGGCTAAATCCAAAGTAGCCCCAATTCAGACAGTCAGTCTCCCGAGATTGGAACTTAGTGGGGCCGTTTTATTGGCAAATCTTGTTCGGTATGTTCTAACATCCCTAGATTTCCCTAACTCTGAAATACATTTATGGACTGACTCATCTATAGTTCTAGGCTGGCTATCAAAACCCCCTTCATCTTGGGAAACCTATGTAGCTAACAGAATTGCTCAAATTCATCGCTTAATCCCAGATGCGAGATGGCAACATGTTCCAACGCACGATAATCCAGCGGATCTCGGAACTCGTGGCTGTACTCCACAAGAACTTGCTCACAATTCCCTGTGGTGGCATGGACCACCATGGTTAAACAACCCTCATCTGAATGGCCACAACGAAACCCGTTGAAAACATCCCAAATCTCTAATGAGGTTCAAACACTGCACACAGAAGTTCGAAACGATGATATTTTAACTCGATTCTCGTCATACAATAGAGCCTTGCGTGTAATATGCTATATATTTCGATTCTTGAATAATTGTAGCAAGAACCTCAGGCCGAACAAATCACACATGACTCAAAGTGATTTGACTCACGAGGAAATAAGGTTCGTTAAATTCAGATTGATCGTACTATGTCAGAGAATTTATTATTCGGAGGAATATGAATCTTTGTCCGATAATCGTGACATATCTGACAAGAGCTCACTCAGAACATTAAACCCGTTTCTCGATGAGAATTCACTTCTCAGAATAAATGGCAGATTAGCTCTCTCTTCCCTACCATATAATGAACGCTACCCCATTATTTTACCCGGTAACTCCCGATTTTGCCAACTTTATTTACAACATTTACATTACTTTCTATCTCACGCTGAATGCAGTCAAATGTGTCGTATGGTACGGACTGAATTCTATATCTTCCGCCTCAAACCCCGAGTGAAGAAGATAATACGACATTGCAAAACTTGTATTATTTACCGACAACAGCCTAGTTCTCAGATAATGGCACCACTTCCCCGAGATAGATGTACTCTTTCACCCCCATTTCAAGTCACAGGTATTGACTTTGCTGGCCCGTTTGAAATTAAGATCTCGACCTTACGGAATTCGAAAACTACAAAGGCCTATGTCAGTGTTTTCGTTTGCTTCAGCACAAAGGCAATCCATTTGGAACTATGCTCGGACCTGTCCTCATCAGCATTCCAGGCCGCTTTCTCTCGTTTCGTTGGGAGGCGAGGACTACCCCAAAAGGTAGTAACTGACAATGGGCGTAATTTTCTCGGAGCTAGTAGAGCACTCGAACGTGACTTTAGTGTGTTTGTGAAAACAGCGGCCCAGGATATAGCCCAGAGATACCTGACATATGGGTTTGAATGGAAATTTATTCCCCCTCATGCACCACACATGGGTGGGTTATGGGAAGCTGCCGTGAAAAGTTTCAAATTTCATTTGAAGCGAATTGCCGGTGCTCAAAGATTTACCTTTGAAGAATTTTCCACTATTCTAGCTCGCATAGAAGGAATTTTGAATTCTCGCCCATTATCCGCCCTATCCGAGGACCCATCCGATTTAACAGCATTAACTCCTGGTCATTTCTTGAGAGGAACCCCTCTCATGGCTTTCCCGGAACAAACGTGGCAGGAAATGTCTCTGGTCAACAGATGGGAGAAGCTGAAAGCACTTCACCACCAATTCTCAATTCAGTGGAAGGAAGATTATTTGAAATCACTTCAGAGGAGATACAAATGGAAATTCTCAGTTCCTAATATCCATGTAGGAGATCTCGTCGTTGTAATGGACGATTTACAACCACCTTACGAATGGCGGTTGGGAAGGATTGAAATTACCTACCCAGGACCGGATAATAATGTGCGTACAGCGGATATTCGAACAGCATCAGGGATTATAACTCGTCCTATAGTTAAGCTATGTCGTCTTCCATTTCTCAACGATGAAAATTCTAACTAGAATAAACTAACTATCTTCAAATTCTCAATGCAATTAATTTTTTCTCATACAACATTGCTAATTTGATTCAACTTCTCACTAATTTCAGCTTCATCTCTCAATCTTCATTAATAGTTATAATTTTCTCCCTTAGAAATAATCGAAAATTTATAATCATACGCCGGAACCACAAAAACAATAGACGTCATATAGGCAAGGATCGTTATACAAAACCACGAGCAGACCCGGAAATATATGAGTGCAAAGTATGTCGGAAATTTCATGCGCTACGGTTTTGCCGAAAGTTCCTAAAAATGTCTGTCATCGAAAGGCAGGAAATTGTCGATAGACATCGATACTGTGAGAATTGCCTAGCCAGGAGCCATGACCTGCGATCCTGCACATCTTTGGACATGTGTAAGAGGTGCGACAAATTTCATCACACGTTGCTTCATCCAACGCCTGAAAGAGCTAAACGAAGTAAAAGGATGCAAAGGAGAAAGCCGATAACAGAAACGCCACCATCAGCTTTGTCCACCACACCTGATGCCAAAGTAATTGCCGAAGCCATTAAATCGTTGGCGCAGGTACTATGCACCACACCTCCAGACGAGAGGGCATCTCGAGTTTAACCCCAAGGCCGGCGCCATGTTCAAACTTGATTTGAACACTTAAATTATTTAACAAACAAAAACAAAATCAGTTAATTTTGTTAAATAATTTTTATGTTAACTAACATAAGTTGAGAGACAATCCTTTCCATTTTTTATTTTTGTTGTTTTTACATTAAATCCACTAACATAAAATGAATGTCTCCCAGGTTTAATCAAAAGAATGTCTCCGAGTTTGTAAATTATTGGAATGCCTCCAAGCATACCGTTACATTATTTAAGAAAAAAAGAGGTTTGGTAAAAACATAAAAACCTACTAAATCCTCACTTCATATCGAACATTCGAATGTATACATCATAAATACAAAATATACTTTGCTTATAATCATTAATTTAATATATACACTAAGAAAACATTATTAATAGTAAAAAGAAATAGAAGTGACAAAAAATAAAAGAAATAAAAGTAAAGAAGTAATAACTTGTGCTAAAATTATACAAAAAGAAAATAAATTATATAAATTGAACTATCAAGTGAATTAATACTTACCTTATACTTACCTAAATTGTATACAATTATTGAAATAATATAAATTAAATATACTTACCCAAAGTTATCAAAAAAATTGTATAATTTATATGAAATAATATACTTAACTGGAAAAAATCATATCTGAAATATTTAGTTTGTGGCTAAGTGGTGAAATACTAAACTCATTAAGTAAAGTTATTGAATTTACATCATCGAACAAAAAAGGTAAGAAAGACAATTTCTTTATCTCTCATTATCTCCACTAGTGAAATTAGAAATTAATTCGATTTCTTTCCTTTTCTCTTAATTTTCACATTACAATAATTGTAATACTTTACGAGTAATTACAATTAATATCTCCGGAAGATCATTCGGGCTCTTCCCAGGAGAATTATAAACAAGAAAAACTACCCCTATTTCTTTGTTTCAATCATAAAATTTCTATTGTTATTGTTAATATTTAAGTTGTTTTTACTATTTATTTTATTTTTTATATTTATTGCCTAGTTCTTCAATTTCTTATGATGATGTTGTATGTATTATCGCAACAAAATTAAGCAATTGGAATTTGAAAATAAGGAGTTGAAGTGTCAACTCGCCCAAGCCAACTCGGTCATAGATTCAATGCGGAAAATTTTTACGGATGGCCAGATCCGGAAATTAATGGGTCCAGGTAATGTGCTTTGGAAGTGGAGCGACATATCCAGTGCCATCTGCTTGCATGCATCTGGACCACGAGCATACCGGCATTTATACCAAAAAGGGTTTCCTCTACCTCATTTCAAAACGTTGCAACGCTGGTGTGGAAGAGTCACTTTGCACGAAGGGATTCTATCCACATCAATTGAATTCATGCGGCATACAACTGATATGCCGCTGAGTGATAACATTTGTGTGTTGGCCTTCGATGAAATGAAGGTAGAGGAAACCTACGAGTATGACTCCCCTGCTGACATTGTCAGAAAGCCAGCCAACTACGTGCAGATAGTTATGGCTCGAGGGCTAAAAAAGTCATGGAAGCAGCCTGTATATTATGATTTCGACTGCAAAATTTCGAAAGATATAATATACAGTCTAATTTCTAAGCTCAGCACTGCAGGTTTCCCGGTTGTTGCAATGGTATGTGATATGGGTCCCAGCAATCGGAAGTTGTTGAGAGAGCTTGGTGCAACTACAGGTAAGTTAAATATTTACACCATATCAATTGCACTACACTAATACAACACTACAATTATTTCGTTACTGGGGATCTTCTTGGCAACGCTGAGGACATCGGTATATGGTTTACCACAGCATAAAGGAATTATTATCTCTTTCAGATCGGTAAATACAATTTTGTTAATAAGAATTCGTTTTTAAGCTTGGTGTACGGGTGTCTTTGTTTGCATTTAAGTTCATTATTTCAATTTAGTTTCTATACATTATTTAACACATCATTCATTACTTTCACTCATTCATATTATTACTAACAATTAAAATAAAATGAAACTAATTTGTTATATATACATTATTTTTCGGAAGATAAACCATGGTTTTCGAGCCCAGCTAACATGGAGGAAAAAGTTTTTACCTTTTTTGACGCGCCGCATTTGTTAAAGTTAATCCGTAACCATTATTTGGATAGCGGATTAATCTTTAACAACACCATTATTAGTCCTCGTACAATCTCTGATTTACTTGGACTAACATCAATATCGGATATGTCAATAACTTTTAAATTAAGTGAAGAACATATTTCCGTAAAAGGGGCAGGTAATTTTGAAGATTTATTTATTATAAATGTATACATTAAAAACTTTGTACTTTTAGGAAGGCAAAAAGTGAAATTAGCTGCTCAGCTATTTTCGCACACTACAGTCAATGCCATTAGACGGTGCTATTCCTTAGGAATGGATATTTATAAACCCATAGAGTGCAGAATTTATTCAATTAGTTAATGACTGGTTTGATGTTCTCAACTCTAAACTGAATAACTTCACATATCCTGGAAAGGTAATTTTTTGTACAATATTTGTAGATAGTGAATATATTTCATTTCATTTTGTGTAGGAACCCTACGGAATTTCACACGAGCGGCAAAGGGATACATTGGCTCGTATGACAAAGTCAATGTCTATCCCAATAATTCCACAGAAAAAGTCATTAGAGTATTTCCAGAAAGGTATACTAATGACCAACATGGCTGTAGAAATGCTTCACAAATACGTTGAAAAATACAGACTTAACCAAGATGTTATTGAACATTTTTTTGGAGCCATACGGAGTAAAGGTGGGCTGAATGATCATCCTTCTCCTCAGGAATTCAAGTACCGACTTCGCAAATATATCCTAGGTAAGTTTGTCCGTAGATAATGTTTATAATTTTTTATATTCCAAATTATTTTTAAAATTACAGCACGAAATACCGAATACCTTAGTGGTAAGGGAAACGTGGAGAAAGAACGGATAGATTGGCTTTCCATTGAAAACGAAGGCAGTATTTTAGATACCAGCACTACGCCAGACAGCGGAGTCATACTTAATGACGACGATACAGAGCCAGAACAAACAGAAGAGGATAACAACGTAGACCTAGACGATTCGGATCTAGATGACATTGGTATTCTACAAGAGGATGCTTTAGAATACATAGGTGGCTATGTGATTCGAAAGCTAAATCTTGTAGAATACCAGTGTCATCAAGATTCATATACGTGGGTTGATCAGGTGCCAAAAGGTTACTTAAAAAAGCCGACAATCGAATTTGTTTCGAAATTAAAGAAACTGGAGCTTATATTTTACCATATTAACGGTAATAATATTTCCCATTGTCGTAACCTTCACAAGCTCCTGATCGAGTGAAGCCATGTAATTGAGTTGCCGGCCAATATTAAAAAATTATTCTTTAAAAGTAGAATACTTTTTCGGATCCGAAATTTAAATAAGCGCCTGAAGGGTCAAAAGGCAAAGCAACGCATTATGGGCTTCAAGAAGATGCTAAAAATTAAACTATAAATCTCTCCTTCTGTAAGTATGAAAATGAATTTTTAATATATATATTAACGTAATTTTTTCCCTTCTAGCAATACATACATAAAAAGACGGGTCAAATTTTAATTGGTTCTTTTAAGAACCCCGAAAATTTAAAAAAAGAAATAAATTTTTGTTTTAACACGTTCACGCCTTATCGTGCGGCGTGAAACGTGAAAAAAATTCAATTGAAAAAAAGATGAACAGATGGTATATCACCTTCCTTAACGCAATAATTGCCAATATTTTTACTTCTTTTCGAACAATCTTCATACTTTTCAAAAAACTACATTGACAAAGGTATACACATTCTCGGCGATGCATCAATGTTATTGCCATCGTCATCGTGGCAAAAAGGTTGATCAAAAGACTGTGTTAAATAATTATGTAGCATACAATACGCTTTAATAACCAGTCTAACCGTGCTCTTATCAATTTGTTCGAAACTTTCAAAAAATTTAAAACGATAAAATAACAAATCAAATACCATTTTACCACATAGACGTACTCTATTTAGTCTATAATTAAAGGCTTTCTGTGTTTCATTAAGATTTTGAGATTCATGGTACTCTTTTAAGACGTAACGATCCATACCAAAAACTTCAGTGCCAACAAAGTAGTATTCTGTTTTCATGGTTTGTGCTTTTAATCTCTTTGCGGCTAGTATATTTATCGTACTGAATTTTAAAGTTTTATATAAATTACTATTAATATATATGGCGGATTCATTATCTTCATTCATCTTCATCACATTCCATAATTTCAGTATATAGAAATCGGCTATGGGCATCTATAATACTCAACATAACAAAATTGCTTGCAAGTGCGCTATGTGTGCAATTTGCACGAAATTGTTTCGCATCTAAAACTCCCAATATATAAGGAAAGTGCAAATAATTTTCAAAATCATTTGCAGTGCTTAACCACTATACTGTCGTATTTGGTAACTGCAAAACAAAATAAAACAAGTCATTGAAACGTTATGAAAAACTTAAAAAATGTTTTAATCTTATTGTTTAAAAGTGTATATCCTATATAAAACTACTCTTAATTGACCTTTACGACTCTATTCAGAATTACTATCTAACTCCCCAAAATATAATATTATATTCATTGCTCAAATACCATGAAATATTAATATTTCATCATTTGCATTAAAACACCCAGTGTATGTGGCACAATTTTTGCAATAATTTTTCTGCAAACATGACAAATTTTTTCTAGTATACGATAGTTTTCGCCTTTAATTAAGTATCTTAATGTAACTACAAGACGCAGTCTATAGGCTACCACTGGCTTTTTCCAATTGTGTTTCTTTACTTCCAACTTGAACTGCAACAGGTGTACATAGGTAATTAATGAAATAATATATAAATTCACAAAGAAATACACCTTAGCAAAAATATCTTCAAAATTTTACATCCAGAAATCTTCCA
The DNA here is from genome assembly GCA_936449025.2 of Sarcophaga subvicina. Lineage (NCBI taxonomy): Eukaryota > Metazoa > Arthropoda > Insecta > Diptera > Sarcophagidae > Sarcophaga > Sarcophaga subvicina. Next base: position 44,361,931 of record OW388080.2, on the reverse strand, counting down.
ATTCAAATTTTCCAAGGTCTTCAACACAACGGACTTCAATATATAAAGATTTCGGTGGCCGTAGATCACCCCTTAAATCAAAGCCTTGACAATCGCCTATGGAACGCATATAAGACGCTAACGATTTTGAATATGTATTAAAATATTTTACTTCTGTTTCACAAAGTTTTACCAAGGACTATAAATATATAAAGATGTTGCACTGCCATACATTGTACTGCCAGTGCTAAATTTGTTGATGGCAGTACGGCTACTGCCACTTATTGTACTCAGAGAACTTATTATACTCAGAGAGCGTATTGTGCTCTTTAAGCAATTTATTCTCATATGCGTGTATACGTGTGTGCATGTATGTTGAAGTTTTCATAGCACAATTGTGCAGAGAGAACTCACACGCATTCTTGTGTTTAATTTAGTTGTCGGTCAGACTTCGACAAGACGCATGTGTGGCAGATGTTTTACCATTTTATTTCAGAGAACACTCAAAAAATATTTGATGTTTAAAATGCTGGGCGTATTTAATTTTTTTTATTTTGTCGCATAGTATATTTTTTTAAACCTTTGGAATGCTCGCTTTTTTTTAATAAAAAATGGGTTTTTTATTCCTTTTATTTATCTAAAAAACATGGCCTAATTTTTAAGCTAAAGATGGATAACTTTATGTTCTTTTAATAATAATTGGATTTTTTATTTTATTTTTATTTATCTAAAATTATTAAGCCAAAGATAGATAGCTTTACATATATATGTTGATGTAATGAAAATAAAAATAGCTTATATTACTAACACTTTTCTATGGCTGTAATAAATAAATTCTCTCAACATATTTTCTCTCTCTTACTCATAACCAAAAATTTTTTGGGAAATATATCAGAAACTACAAATACCCCTGAAATAGATATCACAGATATATACGACGAAAATAAAAAGTATTTTAATGAAGACGCCGATTGTTTTACATCCAACAATGTGCCAATAGAATTGACATCAAGTCGATATTTTGTTGGTTATATAGCTCAACGAATATCTTGCTTTAATGTCGTGTGGATACAATTAAGCCAGCGCAAATTTTGTCATATCCTTCGGAAATGTTTGTACATGCAAAAAATTATACAAAATATTCCGACTTTGGGAGTTTGTGCGCTCCATCTGACGTATTTTTTGAAGTTTGCAAAATTCAAATAAAAGTCTTCGAAAAAATATTTTTAAATAATAAAGCTGTAAAAAACATAAAAACATTAACTGTTGAGCAATGCGTAAGTTGTACCAAAAATACAATTTATTCCTTTTGGTTTGATGAGGATAACGAATGTTATAAACACAGAATGCAGATGCTCAATTTATTAGTTGTTATTTTACTACGGAAGCATTCTACATGGGAAACATATAAATTCAAACCATCCAGTGTGGAAAAGGTTAAAATATTAAAACATTAAAATGATAAATAAATTTAATAAATACTAAACAAAAAAAGCATTCCTTTTATTACAACTTCATTCTATACAAAAATAGAGACAGAAATTCATAATTGAACTGTCTATAAAATTACATATGGTAAGTACACACATTGAATAGTCTAAAAAATAACATTATAATTCGGTGCGAATCGATATAGTTTCATTTCTACAACAATAAAACACTTATTCTTACCCTACAATAAAGCAAACGGTAACATTTCTTTCCCACAGGTTATTTGCACATAAATTTTGTGAAAACAAGACTACTTTAAGTTTATTTATTTTTTTATTTGGCAAATGTATATACCCTGCCGTCAAATGAGTAGCTAACTACAAAAAAAAAACTAACTTTAAGTTTGCTTGTATAGACTAACTTAAAGCCAACTACGACGCAATGCAAAATTTACATTAACCAAAGTGTATACACACTCCAATTCTTAACACAGGCATACGAAACGCGTTTGACAGCGTATAGCCCAAACGTGAAAGTGACAGCAAATATTACCAAAAAGTATTTCTGTCCCTCTCTGATTGTAACTGTTTTGTTTATTTGTTTTTTTTAGTTTTCGGTGTGGGTTTTTTATATTGGCGAGAGTTAATAAAAAATGTAATTTTTGTGTAAAAATATTAATAAATAATAAAAACAACTACTAGCAATAACAATTTTTAACTTTTTCTTTCAAGAAATTAAAAAATGACAACTTTAAGCAAGAAAATTTTTTTATGAGCAGTACGTCTTATTTTGATCTTGTAATATTTAGCTTCTTAATTACCTCTTGCACAATAAAACTATATTCATTGTGACCGAAAATCACACACATTTCGATTAATAATTAAATATTTAAGAATCTTTAAACTTTTCATTGAAGAAATTAAAAAATATTCCAAATTTTCCCCTTTTAACACAAAATAAATGTTTATTTACTTTTAGTTTTTCTACTTTAACCGTCAGTTTTCCGTCTGTATATTTGTTGCTTCTAACACATTTGATTCGCCAAACATTATAACATTTTTTTTCTCCCTCTAAATTGGCCTATGCTTTTATGTTATGAAGGCTTTTCATCTATCAACCCTTTCGATAATGTATGGCTGTGATTCTTAACGTCGTTGGATATAGACATTTGGTTAATAAACAAAACCGCGCGTCATCTTTTCGTTCTCTAAAAATTTATTGTTTGCTAAAAAAAAATACACTTAATTATAAAAATATATAAATTCGAAAGGTTTGAAGTATTTTTATTTAAAGTGAAGTGAAATTAATTTGATATTGTTGTGTGTGGTTGTTTTGATACTTATTTAAAAACATGAAAGGTACAAGTAAAAGACGTTTGAGGAAGCTTTATAAAAAAGAAAGAATTTTGTATTCTACAAAGCTAAGGCCGTGCAATGTTGTTGTTAATTCGGAATCTATAAGTCCATCTGTTGACTTGCCAAGTACAAGTCAATCCATTAGTCAGTTTGATAGTGTTGATAACATTTCCACTGAGCTATGTATAGAAAGAAAAACTTTAAGAGAAAAGCTTGGTGAATGGTATTTCAAATACAGGCCGTCCCGCGATTGCTTTCAAAACTTGTTACAAATTTTAGTTGAAGAAAATATAGAAGTACCCTTAAGTGCGAACGCTTTTGTTAAGAAATGCGAAAAATTATGTGTAAGAAATGTGTCCCGGGGTTTTATTGCCATTTCGGTGTAAAAAAGCAATTATTAAGAGTCTCGAACATTATAAAGGATTTCCAAAAAATTCTTATAGATGTAAATATTGATGGCCTACCGTTGTTTAAAAGTTCGAGAACTCAATTATGGCCAAACTCGTAGATTTTCCCGCCATTTCTGTTTTTCCTGTTGGCATATACGTCGGCAAGAATAAACCCCATGACATAACTAGTTTTTTGAGTGATTTTGTTACGGAAGTGAAACAATTAATTGGTAATGGGTTGCATATTAATAATAAAATCATAACATTCGAAATGAGGGGGCTGATTTGTGATACTCCAGCTAAAGCTTTCGCTTGTGGAATAGTTGGTCACACTTCATCATACGGTTGCTCGAAATGTTCTCAAATTGGCAAGAAGACAATGAATGTGCTCACATACTGTTCAGTTTCAGGTGAACTTATATCTGATAGTGATTTTACATCAAGAAAATACCCCAACCATCACCAAATAAAATTTCGTTCAAATCAATGGCCGTTTGAAGAGCTTGGGCTTGGTATGATAACTCAAGTTCCCCTTGACCCGACGCATTTGATAGATCTCGGGGTTGTAAAAAAATGTTGGTTCGATTATATATAGATAAAACTAACTTTAAAATTTGTAAACAAGTTAAAGAGGATATATCTAAGCATTTAAAAGCCTTAAAAAAATACACTCCAAAAGAATTTTCAAGATATCCGAGAGGTTTGGAAGAGCTATGTAACTGGAAAGCCACTGAATTTCGTCAATTTTTATATTATACAGGTATACTGGTCTTAAAGGACAGAGTTCATGAAGACTTATATTATGAATTCCTTCTTCTTCATTGTGCTACCAGAATGTTATCTTGCCCGAGAACATATCAAAAAAAATTGGAAAATGCTCAAGTCCTATTTGAACTATTCGTGGAGAACTTCCCTTTGGTTTTTAAAGAAGACAGCTTATCCTACAATGTACATAGTATTTTGCACATAAGTGAATGTGCGAAAGTATTTGGACCAATACAAAATTTTTCCTGTTACCCATTTGAAAATTATCTCCAAAAATTGAAAAAATATGTAAAAAAGCCTTCAAGTATTTTACAACAAATTCATATTCGCATGCAAAATGAAGAATTGCTTACTGAAAAGAAAAAACTAAAAATCAATCAAAAACACGGGGTAATTGTTAGCGTTCAAACTCATGAATTTTTTTTCTCCTGTTTGTCCTAACAATTTTTGCGCTATGAAACCTTTTATACCAATTAAAATTACTGGTTTCTCATTAACTTGCCCAGTGTCAGTAACGGGTCGCCGGTTTCGAAATATTGAGAGCTTTTTTCAGGAGCCATTTAATTCAGCTGATGTTATGGATACATGTGTAGTTGTTCAGGATGATTTGGGAAATGAAGAACTTTTAACATTGAAAATATAGAGTTGAAATTCTCAGGGTTTCCATTTCAAAACAAATATCTGTTAGTACCACTTTTGCATGGTTGCATGTAATAAAAGCAGGGGTCAGAAATATTCAGGTTTGAGCACATAAATATAAACGTTTATGGTAAATATACGCGAGTGTACTTTTCAAACTTTTTGTTTTATGCTCACTTTTCGTAAATGAAATGTACATTACAGTACATACTCATTAATGTTGCTGTTTTTTATCATATATGTTCGGACTTTTTGTAGTTTGTTTCTTATTTTCATATTTGCGTTGTTTGTTTTATTTGCTACTTTACAAAAATGAATGAAAATGAAAATTTTTCATGAAATTTTTTCATGAACAAAAGATGTTTTCTCATTCTTTTGCATTCAATATGTATGTATGTATGTAGAAAAATATTTTGATTTTTTATTTGTTAGGCACAACTTGTGCACATGTTTTTTGTTATAACGGTTTACTTTAACAACTTCGCTATACAATGAGTCATATATGACACACATGAGCGTATTGTAATACGATCATGGGTCACTTGTGACTCATTTCTTTATACAATTTATGTGATGTTTCTGCAACACAGGCTATTTCACTTGCCTGCTTTTTTCCATGGAAAACACAAACAAAAAACCCATCATAAAATTGCACAAAATTTTTTTTCTACAAGTCTGCACATATTTTTGTTTTATACTTGCATGGAAAAACCCGAACACTCAACATTTCAAAATAATAAAACAATTTTGAACGAAAGTAAAAAAACATTACTAACAATACCATACATGAATGAATAAAACAAACTTTTATTTTTGTTTGTTTTTGTTCACGAATGGAAGATAACAAAACAAAATTCTTTTTCATGAGCGTAAGTGATAAGCCAGTGAATATTTGGTACCCTGAATAAAAGTTTCAAACAACCACATTCAAAGATATAAAAATTAAAAAAAAAAAACCTTTAAAAATACTTTTCACTTGTGCACAAAATTAACAATAAAATATTTAGATGTCTCAACAAATTAATCGCAAACCTCTTGGCTTAAAACCCGTAGCTATTTGTAAGTAAAACGTACTCAAACATTTGTTTGTTAAGAACTTGTATTAATAAAATATATTACAGATCAAAATCAGACGGAGCCATGTCAAAATTGTGCCAAAGATCATTTTAAGCAGATAAATAGTAAGTCTAAATAAAAAATTACATTCAATAACAAATATATTTATGTACATATTTATGTTTATTTTCTTTCAGATACAATACAAAATCTTCAAGGTAATTGCGTTTTAATACTAAATAATACTAATACTAAATAATATATATATGACTATAATTCTTCTAGAAACAATTGTAAACCAAAATGATATAATTATGAAAACGCTGTCTGAACACAAAGTGTTAATAGAAAGAATTTTGCAGAAAGAAATAACACTTAATAATTTGTCCTCCACATTCCCATTAGAGTCTATTAATGACTTAATTGAAATAAATAAAAACATAAATGAAAACAATCGTAAAGACTACGTAAGTTTTCTAACCAAATATGTTTATATATCTATTTACAAAATTCATTTTTTCTCTATTCAGATAAATACAATGAAAACAATATTAAAGGGCCGTTTGCCAAAAAAGCTTACGGAAGTTATATCACCTAATTTGTGCATGGACATTAACTTAGATGGTATTCATGACAAGAAGCGTTTAAAAGACTGCTGCTTTTTATGACGCCTTAACAGGTAAGTGCTAATTTGAAAATATAAGTTTTAACCAAGTCTTAAAACATGTAAAAATGTATATACATATTTTTTAAACAGATGCCTGTCGATCAGTCGGATTACATGATGTGGAAACTGAGCTGCGTAACGCCTTAAAAATTATTAAAAAAACGTATTCATGCTAAGTGCATTAAAAATAAGAATGTAACTCAAAAAAATTAAAATATTTGAAAATTTAATATTTAGAAAATCTTTTTATCTTTTTTTACCAACAAATGTGCAAAGTATTATTGTGATGAATTGAAATGAATTTATTTTATTTATTAATTTATTTTTTTATTTATTAATTTTATTAATTTATTTATTTTCTTTTTAAATGAATAAACTTTTGTTTTCAATTAAACTATAAATTTTAAAAAACTGTTTCATTTCGAATAATTAATATGATTGCTTATTATTGCGAGTTTAAAGCCAACGTGTAAATAACTGACTTTTCATTCACTGAAATTTAGCTATCTTTTTAGTCAGTTTAAAAAAAAAACTAGCTTAAAGCTAATTAAAAGTAGTAAGTTTATAGCTAGCTACAAATAGGTTTACTTTAAGTTAACTGCTAAGTAACTAACTTTAAATTAATTTAAAAGTAATGCAGAGTCGGACAATTGACTACTTCCTAGGACATCGCAATGTTAAAATAGTCAGTCATTTTCATATAAAAGTAATCCAAGTGTCAACCACCACTGCTTGAGAAATAGTTGGTTTTAAGTTAATTTAAAGTCAACTGAGTGTACGACAGGGTATACATACATGCACACACGTACAAACGCATATGTGAATAAATTGCTTAGAGAAGAAAACAATACGTTCTCTGAGTATAATAAGTTCTCTGAGCACATGTTACTTTTTGTTCTCTTTCTCTCAGTTAACATGAAAGTGAGCACGAAGATTTTGCTTTCCCTGTTACCTACCCCCCTCATCACAAAGAAGCAAAACATTTTTTCAATTTTAAATACATTGTGTGCAACATCTTTATATATTTATAGTCTTTGGTTTTACTTTTATATCATCGGGAACAATAGGCCCAAATTCCAAACGCAATACTTTAATACGTTGTAGTCTCTGGTGCAAATATGTAAGAACACATCTTTTATTCCTTTTAAAGCTGCGTGACGAAAATTCAATAGATACCATAAAGTACGATCTCCAGAAGCTGAATAATTTGCTCTACACACATTAATTTATTTCATATATCAGTCATTTAATATTTTAACATCAGTTTACTTACCCCTGTGCACAATTTTCTTCAAATATTGCCTTCATCTCTTAATCCTTTCAAAAAATTAAAATAATCAATTGGTGGTCATCAATTAATATAATGTTGTTGCTGTATTTCATTTGATTTCTACTTACATCAAAAATTATAAAAATTAACAAATTTTTTACCATTTTTCTTCCTATTGTCATTCTTACATCAAAAATTATAAAATTTTTTACCATTTTTCTTCCTATTGTCATTCTTCAGTCAGCTGTTTCTGACAATCGAAAGAGATTTTACAAAAACAAAATGCCTGTTGTTTTTGCATTGTTGTACTTGTTGTAGAGATAAGGTCACCTACTATGAATTCGCCTTGATCATGAGGTTATTGCGTTGGCTGGCAACAACCACATAAATGCCAGTGGTAAAGGTGATGTATTAATCTACAACAACAATCTTGAAATTTTGCTTCAAAATGTTTTGTTTTCCTCTCAGTTACAGGCAAACCTTATTTCTGTCAACAAAGTGGTCGAATGCGGTATAATGGTACTATTATATTGAAAGCAGAACGCAGAGACAACATGTTTGAAGCAGCAAATAATCGTACAACAGAGAGAGTGTGTGCTGTTAATAATATGAACAACGTATGGCTTAACAGGTATGGCCATCTCAACTATAAAAGTCTGCAAGAATTGTCGAATAAAAGTATGGTGAGTGGTATGAATATTGACCACATGAATGAACAGTCAGACTGTAAGACATGTATGTTAAGTAAAATACATGTATTGTCGTTTCCCAAGGAATCTACAACAAAGTTGTTAAAGATTGTGCATTCTGATGTCTGCGGTCCCTTTAAAGTAAAATCTGTAAGCGGTGTGAAATATTTCGTAACATTTATTGAAGACAGATCACGCAGAATTTTAGTTTACTTTATTAAAAGTAAGAGTGAAGTGTTCGAGAAGTTTCAACTGTATAAGGCACATGTTGAAAAGCAAACGGGCTGCAAAATCAAATCACTGCGAACGGACAATGGTGGTGAGTACATAAACTCACAGTTTAACTCATTCTTGTCGGCAAAAGGTATCAGTAGACAATTAACAGTGCCTTACACGCCGCAACAGAACGGCGTGGCAGAGAAGGCCAACCGTATACTAATTAAAATGGCAAGGTCTATGATGGTACATCCTGGAGTTAAGGAATATTTATGGGCAGAGGCTGTGAACACTGCAGCGTATATACGTACTAGACGCCCAACAAAGCAATTGAAATGTAAAACACCATATGAAGTATGGTTCGGTAGAAAGCCGAATGTTAATCATTTTAAAACTTTTGGTTCGTATGCAGTAAGTCTGGATAAGTCGACAAATAAATCAAAGTTTAAGACAAAAGGCACACCATATATTATGGTTGGATATTCACCGACGTCGAAAGCATATCGTCTTTTCGATAAATCAACACGTAATGTCGTCGATCAGCGCGATGTTTTGTTTAATGAAGAATTGTTTGATGTTGATATGGAGAACAATAACAACTGTGAAATACCTCGTAAGCCAGAGGATTATTTGGCAATATATTTGTGTGATGGTGGTAGCAGTGCAGCTGTAGTTGACAATGATTGCCAACCTTCTGTGCAGAAAAGTGAAAACGATGAAAGTTATGATACGGCAGAGGATGACAATTAATCTGAAGGTGATAATGGAGCAGAACGAAAAATTATTGGTCCTGGAAGGCCTAAGATAATAAGATCTGGAAGAACTGGCAGACCGAAAAAACAATATAATGAGATACAACAAGAGGATAATAAATTGAATGTTGCTGTTGAAGAAAATATTCCATTAACAGTTGAGTATGCTTTGTCCTGTAAGAATAAAGATTTTTTGGAAAAGGCTATGAACGATGAATTCCAGTCGTTGAGAAAAAATAACACATGGTCATTATCAGACTTGCCAGTTGGTCACAGGGCAATACCATGCAAATGGGTATTCGCTCTAAAACGAAATGTTAATGGAGAGGTCGAGAGGTACAAGGCACGCCTGGTTTCTAAGGGTTGCAACCAACGATTTGGAATTGATTTCCAGGAATCTTTTTCTCCAGTCGTGCGGTATTCAACAATACGTTTACTTTTGGCATTGGCGGTACGGAATAAGATGCACCTACACCAAATGGATGTAAGTACAGCATATTTAAATAGTAGTCTTCAAGATGAGATATATATGCGGCAACCGACACATTTTGTTGATGCTAGTTCACCAGAAAAGGTTTTACGCCTGAATAAGGCGATTTATGGTTTGAAGCAAAGCGGTAAAGAGTGGAACTGTAAACTGGATAGTGTTTTACGACAAATGAATTTTGTTCCATGCGATAATGAACCATGCTTATACAAGGCGCTCAAGAATGATAATCTGGTGTTAATAGCGGTATACGCCGATGATTTAATTATTGGGTGCAGTAACATAGCAGTTGTGCATGAAGTGAAGAGACAAATTGCCGAGAATTTTGAAGTTAATGACAAAGGTGTACTCAACCATTTTCTAGGAATGGAAATAGAGCGTGATGGCGATACAGGTACGATTAAATTGAGTCAATCTCAATATATTCGCTATGTTTTGAAACAATATGCTATGGATGAATGCAAATCAGTCTCGGTGCCACTGGAATCTGGTTATCAGGTGAATTGTAATGATGACTGTGAGAAGGTTGATCAACACGATTACCAATCACTTATTGGTACACTCATGTACCTTGCAATTTCTACAAGACCGGATATTTTGCATTCCGTGTCCAAGATGACTCAACGAAATTCGGACCTACATGTTGAACATATGACCAAATTCAAACACATCCTAAGGTACCTATCTGGAACGATAGATTTGAAACTTATTTATAAAGCGGGTGATCATAACAAAGCTCTGGAGGGGTTCGTGGATGCTGACTGGGGAGGAAACGCATTGGACAGAAAATCTTATACAGCTTTTGTATTTTGCTTCAATGGTTCTACAATCTCATGGGAGTCGCGAAAACAATCTTCAGTCGCTCTCAGCAATACGGAGGCTGAATATGGCAGCTTTAGATGCGGCAAAGGAGGCAATATATTTAAAACGATTACTTATTGAAGTAAATGCATGCAGTGATGTTCCTGTAATTTTGAATATTGACAACCAAGGTGCTCAAAAATTAGCTGAGAATCCAGTTTTCCACAAACGCAGCAAGCACATCGACATAAAGCTTATTAATATATAATAATATATTGTCCAACAGCTGATATGATTGCAGATGTTTTGACGAAAAACCTACCAAGGGTTAAACATTTTAATTGTGTAAATTAATGAAATTAAATTGAATTGTTTTTTATTTCGTAAAACAACATCCACATTGAGGAGGAGTGTTGAAGATAATATGGCAACTCTGCAATGTGTATGTTGTTAAGCCGAAAGTCCATACCATGCGTTTCATGCTAGCGTATACCGAAAAAGTAAAATCAGTGTAGTTGATTGTGACAAGTTACAGAAGAAAAAGCATAGACGCATAGAAAGTAGGATTACTTTCTACTTTTCTATGCGACGAATGCTGTGTTGGAAAATGTCAGCAGTTTTTTAAACCTGGCATGCCAAATTATATACTATTGTGAATGGTTTCTATAAATATGTTTAAATATTTCATTATTATTTTCGCATTTTTCTTTTTGCATTACAAAATGTTAGTAAAAACATATTTCATAACAAAGTTTTTTACTAATTTAAGAGGAAAATACATTTTTTAACACATTTCTTTCATGAACAAAAGATGTATATGATGATTGTTTATACATATGTATATAAATATGATTGTTTTTATGTACTGAGTGTCTGTCATCTATTTTGAATTTATTAATTTGTAAACAAGAAAAATGGAGGATAAATTAACTGAAAACACTCGTCTTGTGTTCTTTTGAGGATTTTCGTAGGCCTTCACAGCACAAAATATCACGTATGTAAACTCATAAATTTGTAATTAATGCCATAAATTCTTTTAAAATTACAATTTGATTTTATATTTTTCCCACGAATTTTCTTGTTCGCTTGTTTGTTGTTTACCACAACAGCTGATCAAAACAAAAAACCAGTCGCTTAAAACGCTTTATGTGTTTTTATTGCAAGCTACACAAGAAAATGGAGGATAAATTAACTGAAAACACTCGTCTTGTGTTCTTTTGAGGATTTTCGTAGGCCTTCACAGCACAAAATATCACATATGTTAACTCATAAATTTGTAATTAATGCTATAAATTCTTTTAAAATTACAATTTTATTTTATATTTTTCCCAAAAATGTTCTTGTTCACTTGTTTGTTGTTTACCACAACAGCTGATCAAAACAAAAAACCTGTCGCATAAACGCATTGTGTGTAACTTGCAATAAAATTGGCATAGAAAGCAAGAATCGCAAGTAATGCGAGCCGTTAAAGAAGAAATTTTTCATTTTTTGCTTTAATAAATATTTTATACCTTAATTGAAAAAACCTTAGGGTGTGTTACAATGAAATTTATCAAACTAAAGCTAATATAACGATTTACCCCATAAGAGAAACAAACGGCTATGTGGAAATCTTAACGGTAACTGTATTATTCCAATGGAGTCCGATTTAATTTTACATCAGATAAATAGAAGAAATAACAAACGTGTTGTCTTCAATGAGAAATAATATAGAGGCTTTTGATGAAAACGAGAAAATATATGTGAATAACGAAATAGATGCCATGTTAAGCAAATTAAAAACAATAACTCCAGCTAGTAGGAAAAAACGCGGACTAATAAATTTGTTGGGTCATGCATGCAAGTATCATTTTGGAACAATGGACAGTGCAGATGAAGAACACATTACTAACCATTTTAAAACAGTTGACAGAAATATACATAACTCTATAACAGAGCTAAATCAACAAGTAAAAATTAATGACCAGTTTAATAAAACAATACAATTAATAAAGGACACTTCAACATAAAACCAAAGAGAGGTACTAAAACATTTTGCAGGACTTCATAAAACAGTTAGGAACGTAATGACACAAAACATATACCTTGAACGAATACTGATCTTAACAACAATAAGAAATCACATAGAACATATACAGGGTTACATTACAGCAGCACAAAATGGATTAAGTGACAAAACAGGAAATAGATGACTATGATATAGATATAAGTAAAATTAAATATTTAAGAATTGTAATGCTTCAAAGGAATAATGAATTAATCTTTGTAATTAAGATACCAAACGTTTTTTCAACCATACAGATTATAACTATTATTCCAATAACATATTTAAACAAAGAGATAGAAGCAGAAATAGAAAATATATTTCATTATAAAAATAAAACATATACGTATGAAGAACATAACTTTTTAAATGAATGCAAACTATCAAAACATTGTACACTAAAAGGAACATGTAAATTAATAACAAATGAATATACAGAAATTGTAAATGTTAACGGTCAAATAATCATTATAAAGAATACAAAAAATGAAACAATTGATAGTAATTGTAATAATAAAAGTAATATACTAAATAGAAATTTTCTTATAAATTACAATAATTGTTCTTTAAAAATAGCAAATCAAAATTTTTCTAACAATAACAAAATATATTTAGATAAAATAATCATACCAAAATTTAACATTTAACACAACATTTACAATAGAAGAAGTTAAACTCACAATCACTCAAAATCTAAAAGAAATAGAGGAAATCAAATATAATAATAAAATTATATACTAAACTGTACCACCAATTATAATAGCAACAATGGTAATAATATTAGTGATTATATTATATAAGTGTAAGACACCAAACCGAAGAATTCAGGAGAATACTTCATCTAATGGGGTAGGAGTTATGTATGTACTTCCCCAAACACCACCAAAGGTTGATGTAGACGAGATCATCGCAAAGTATTTAAATAATAAGTAGAAGTTCATTGCCACTTGGAACAATGAACGAATACTTTCACTTTAAAGATTTTTTTTTTTCAAGTATTAAAAATATTATTTCATTGTAACACTAAACCACATTATGTTCCTTAAGCATTTTTATTTAACCAAGAGCATTGATATTTAACATAATTAACCGAACCAAGTCACTTTGTTTAACAATAACAAAGTGATTGTATCGATCTGACCAAACAGAATCGATGTCATTGGCTTAATGATTGCTCAATAGTTTCAAGTGTTTAGTTTTTTTACTTTCTTTATTTTTCTTTGTTTTTTATTCTGAAGTGGTTTTTTTCTTTGTTCTTGAAATTCTAAAGTTTGGTGTAGTAGGCTAGATATTAAAAATTTGCATGAAAAAAAAAATATAAAAAATATTTTTTTTTTTTTGAAAAGAAATTTTACAAAAAGTGTTATTTCAGTGAAAAGAATTTAAAGTGAACATTTAAAATAACTTAACTGGCGCGTATTCAGTGGGAGGAAGGTAATGAAAAGGCTTTGGCAACGATCACTCTTTGTGTAAAGGCGAGGCAGTTGAATATTATCAAGAATTGTCATACATCACATGAGGTGTGGGTCCGTTTAGAAGAAACCTACAAACCAAGAGGACCACTGCAAAAGGTATCATTATACAGGCGTTTAATTAATCTGACAATGGCTACCGGTGGAAACATAAACCAACACATAACAAGTTTTACAGAGTTAGCGAAAAAGCTATCGGAGACTGGAATAATAATTCAAGATGAACTTTTGGTAATTATGCTGCTCTCCAGCTTGCCAGCAGAATATGAACACTTTGTTGTTGTAATTGAGACGTGCGATAGCTTGCCTAATTTAGCGGCAGTTAAACAGAAAATTCTAGAAGAAGGAGATAGACACAAGCAAAAGAATGAAAGAGAAGAGGTAGCAACAAACTTTCAACAAGCGATTGCCATGAAAAATTCTGGAAGAGAAAATATTGTAAAGGAGGAGGTAAAAAACAGCAAAATTAAAGGAAAATGTTTTAACTGCGGCGAATTCGGGCATTTTGCGAGCAACTGTTTAAAACAAACAAAAGACAAAAAATAACAACACCTTTTGCATAGCATGCGTAGAGATGAGAAAGAAAAAACTAATATTATTCAATGGTGCATTGACAGTGGGGCAACTTCACGCTTGTGTTGCGAAAGGGAATGTTTTCAAGTCTTGTCGAGCATGTGGAAGAAATAAGTTTAGAGGCTGACAAATATATTATGGCAAGAGGAAAGGGAGATATTGAGATGGTAATCGATGGTGAAAATATCAAACTTCGGAAAGTGCCGTATTCTCTGGAATTGCATATGAATTTTATTTCTGTTGGATGTGTTGTTGAAACTGGTTATACAGTTCTTTTTAATTCAACCTCGGCCTTGGTGAAAGATGGAGGAGGAAGGATAATTTTAAGAGCATCGAAGATCAACAATTTATTTATTATTGACAGAAACGTAAACAAACTTTTTCTTACTATTGAACTTTGCCATAATAGGCTTGGCAATTTAAATTATAATTCAATATCTGACATGTCAAAAAGGAATATGGTAAAGGGTATGCAATTGAAAGGTTTTAATAGAGCGGGGCAATGTAAAACTTATATGGCCACGAAAATCCATACAAAAGGTTTCCGAGTATATGGCCGACTGCTAGCTAGCAAATTATCGGCTCCCACAGACCTGCTTTAGCCCGACCCTTTATGAACGGATACATAACTTGTTTGTGTATCTAATTAAAGCTAGTTGACATCTTCTGTGTACATTACACTTGTAGTATATAGTTGTAGTATATGTATGTATCATAAAATGTTTACATTCTTTTAAAGTTGGAAATGAAGATTATTGGTTTTTTTGCTTTATTTTTATAATTGTTATTATATTAACATTCAGTTTCTTGCTAGCCTTCTACCGTGGCGGTTATAGTTATGCATAAACAAGAATCTTAGTGCCGTTTGATAACTTTGAATTTAAAAATAAAGAAGAACAATTACAAAACAAATTATATTACAAAACAAAATAAAACAGTTTGAAGTACCTTACGATGGTAAAGCCCCCGGGCGGCAAAACCTCGGCACGCCGTGCTTCAAAATCAAATTCAAAAGCGAAGACTCGTTCTGCATTCTCTTCATGGAGTTCTAACATGGTAGGAGCTTCCTGCTCGAATTTTAATAGATATAGTTCTTTGTCAGACATAGAAGGCATGGAAGATACGCCTGAGACTAATATTAAAATTAATGAGCCTAAAGCCTTAAAAAAACCTCCACCAATTGTTGCTGATGCAAGAGTACCAATGAGAGAAATTCAGCTCCTCACTGGTGACGGTTGTATCTTTAAGCGTACCTCGATTGCGACTAAAATTTATACCCAATCTATGGAAAAACATAATTTCTGTGTGAACGCCTTGAAAGAGGGTTTAATCGAATTTCATTTCTATAACCCCAAGGAAAATAAACTTTATACGACCTTTCTATACGGTCTTCCTAGATTAAGTCCCGCTGAAGTCAAAGAAGAACTCAAGACATTTAATCTTTTATCTGTAACAGTAACTGAAGTGTCTTCAAGATACAGCAAGAACAGTGCGGACAACGCTGGTTAGAAAATTCAATTTGATAGAAAATCGTTTAAACCTAGTTACCTGAATAACGTCAAATATGTGTGTAATGTTATTGTTACATGGAAAAAACAGAATCCTAAAAATCAGATAGGCCTACACAATGTTGGAAATGCCTGATGTATGGCCATGGTGGTGACCACTGTAACAGGAAACCAGCCTGCAGGACATGTACGAACACGCACCTAACTTCCGAATGTCCTTTTACCAAGGATAACAAACGTCCAGCGGTGTTCTCCTGTTTTAATTGCAAACAAGCTGGAGAAGCACATACAGACCATTCTGCTAATGATATTAAATGCCCTTTACGACAAAAATATCTTGACATAAGGCAAAAGGTAACCTCAAATCAAAACAAGAGGGCCACGATTGTACGCCCCAGAATTTATTTTGTACAGCAAAACAACATACAATATTTTCATCAGCCTGTAATGAGTAATAAACATTCATATGCTGATATGGTTAAAAACAACAACACTGATCTGTTTATCATAGATGATCTTTTTAATATATTTACGACTTCTCTTGAAGATCTTAGCAAATGCACTTCGAAAGTGCAACAAATACAAGTTGCTGTATCTCTTTTAAAATACGCCTATGAGCTTAAATAATAATTTAAATACATTAAATATTTTACACTGGAATACCAACGGTATAACGTCATATTCACGTATTCGACAACTAGAGAATCTTTTAATATCGAACAATATTCATATAGCTGGACTAAACGAAACATTCTTTAAGGACCATCATAACCCCTTCTTTCCTAATTATAATCTTTACCGGAACGACCGACGTGACGCAAATTGTGGTGGAGTAACAATACTTGTACATAAAAGAGTTAAACATTCTCTACTTCCTGTTACAAGATCTAGTTTGATCGAAAATCTTTCAGTAGAAATCATTATAAATCGCAGAAAGTCATTGTGATTCTCCACGATTCGCGCATTCATTTGTAAATGACATCGTCTCTCTTACTCCTGTAGACAAAGATTTCATCCTCCTCGGTGATCTCAACGCGAAACACACCGCCTGGAACGGTTCCATCAACAATTCGGCAGGGGGTGCCCTTAACAACCAACAACAATTAAGAAATTTCTTTATTTACTATCCGAGTACTCCCACATTATATCCTCACCGTCGAAACTGTAGCCCATCCACAGTTGATATTGTCCTTAGTAACTTTTTACTTCCATTAAGAGTTATAACTTTGGACTATGAAATACCTTCGGATCATCGGCCGATAGTCTGCTCCATTTCGGCACGCTTTCAGCAGGAAGACACCCCGTCTTTTGTATACAAAAATACTAATTGGAATACCTTTCAAGAAATAATTGACCGAAGTATTTCATTGAATATTGACAGTTATAATTCCAAATTTGCTATTGACCAGGAAATTAAATATTTTATTAAACTCATTCTGTTGGCCAGGAATTTATCAACACCGCTTAGAAGTGAAATCAACAACTGCTACTTGCCACGCGACATATCAAATATGATCAGGCAAAGGAAATTTTATAAAAGAAATTAAATTCGAGCCCATGATTGTCTAGAATATCGCTTTTACAGTCAGTGCATCAAATTTCTTACCAAACACATTCATAGAAAACTAAGCACTATAAGGAATCAATAATGGTCAGCTCTTCTAGAGAATATGATACCAGGGGACAAGCGATTTTGGAAAATAAGTCGATCCTTAAGAGGCAAAGCCAAAAGGAAAATCCCACACTTCATAATAGATCGTACCAAAATTATCACCGACACCGATAAAGCGCAAATACTTGCTAATACATTTCTTAAAGCCCACGAACTCACTTTAACGTATTCCCACTCAATCGGCCGTACAGTAAATTATATAGCAAATAATTTAAAATCGGATAATCCATCCTCTACTGACATTGTTTATATCACAGTCCAAGAATTGTCCTTACTGATTGCGCAATTAAAATATTCCAAATCTCCAGGCTTCGATGCTGTCCCAAACATCATTTTAAAGAAACTTCCTGTAATGGCATTAGTGCTTCTGCTTCGGCTTTTCAACAGTTACTTACGACTTAATTATTGCCATTCTGATTTCAAAAAAGCAAAAGTCATTGCAATTAAAAAACCAAACAAACCATCCAACGATCCCTCCAGCTATAGACCAATCAGCCTCTTGAGCAATTTGGGTAAGCTTACGAGAGATTAGTTAATACTAGAATTTTGAATTATGCTTCAGAATATAATATAATTTCTGAAAATCAATTCGGTTTTAAGAACAATCAAAGAACATCAAATTGGACGTATTAAAAATAAAATAAATTACAACAAAAGCCAAAGGAAATCTACAGGCCTAATTCTTCTTGATATAGAAAAAGCATTCGATACTGTCTGGTATAACGGACTGTTATATAAAATGGTTTTAGCCAATATACCCACATATCATTGTAAGATTGTTTCACAGTTCCTTGAAAATAGATCGTATGCTGTCTCGGTTAACAAAAGCTTGTCATCTTTTATGTCCAGCCCTGCGGGTGTTCCACAAGGCTCAATACTCTCTCCTACACTATACTCAATCCACACATCAGATTTCAAACCACCTAAAGAAGTCGATACAGTCTACTATGCAGATGATACAGCTCTCATAACGTCCAGTAAGCTCACAACAGCACTCCTAAAGAAGATGGAGATAAGCCTAAAATCTTGTAACAATTACTTTAAAAAGTGGAAAATAAAATTAAATAAGAATAAAACACAGGCTATCATTTTCCCTTTCAACAAATCCCCAAAAAGGGTACCATCACGCCATCTGTATTTTGACGGTAATGAGGTTAGTGTCGTAAACGATGTAATTTATTTAGGAGTGACATTGGCCAGAAAACTATCATTTAAAAAACACATATCATCATCCTGACGAAAAGCGTTAAAAGCTTTTAAATGTCTTTGGCCCTTCTTAAACAGAAGGTCAGCACTAAGCCGAAAAAATAAAAATCTTATTTATAAAGGCGTTATCCGGCCAATAATGTCCTTTGCATCCCCAATATGGTATCGTGCTTCGAAAACCCATCTAAAAAAGTACCAAATCATCCAGAACAAATGTCTTAAGATGATCCATAATCTACATTGGAGATTCCCTACTTCACTACTTCATGAAGAAACAGGATATGAGCTATTCCAAGATTTTGTTAAAAGAATAAATGATAATCATTTCCAAAAAATCATAACATCACGCTATCGTAGAATGCGTGAAAGTAGAGAATTAGTATAATACATACATATCTTTGTATAATAATAATAATTATCAAATAGAAAATAATTGTATTATAATTGATTATTTTTGTATAATCAGTTTTTAAACAATTATTTTTTAATTATATTTGAAATCAACACTATTATTTCACATATAGGTTTTTATATCCTTTTTACCTATAACTAGCTTAAAATGATACGCTTTTATTTATATAAGATTACATTAAATTTACTTGCTGAAGTATTATGAAGATAGATCTCAAAAGTGTAAATTATTATCTAGATATAAGATAAAAAACTTTAAATTGGATTAATAAAACTTAAAAAACTAAAAAAAAATTATATTAACATTGTAAAGTGTACCGTTGTTAAATACTGGTTTTATACTGGTTTTATCACGCTTTTCTTTTGTGCATTTGCATACTGTATATTAGTAAGAGCTTTTTATTTAAAGATGCAGCTAAGAAGAAAGCTATCCTATTAACATCAGTGTGTGAAACATCGTATATGCTGTTGCAGAATTTAGTGAGTCCAGCAAAAGTGGAAGATGTAGGCACAACATATGATACTTGTATGCTAGCAATAAACAAACATTTTAAGGCTGCTACATCTGGTTTAGCTGAGCGCTACAAATTTCATAATGCCACTAAACTAGCATGTGAAACAATAAATGAATGGGCCGTTCGAGTAAGAGCACTAGCAGTGCATTGTGAGTTTGGTGTTAACTTGGAAACAGCTATTCGGGATAAATTCGTAATGGGGTTAGAAAAGGGTCCGGCCCGTGATAAAATTTTCTTGAAATCGGTGGATTCTTCTTTTGAAAAGGTCCTGGAAATAGCCAACAACGTGGAGTACACCGAACAACAGTATAATTTGGACCATGAAGTTAAAGAAGAAGGTTTAAATTTTATAAAGAAGAATAAAAGAGGTCCGCAAAAAAAGCAACAACAGTAGCAACAACGTAAAATATCAGCAGAACAATGTAAAGTACGTGGGTACAGCAATCATAGGAGTGACAATTGTAAGTTTAAAAATTACAAATGCAATAATTGTAAGCAAAGAGTGCATTTTAAAAAATGTGTAGTGTAAAAACTATTAATTTCATTGACAATAGTGATGTAAGTTTATATTCTATTTGTAGTACTGATGATGGTCCTATTAAAATCAAAATTTTTGTAAAAGATTAGCTTTTTGAACTTGATACAGGTTCAGAAAATAATGTTGTCTCGGTTAATTTTTACGAAGCATATTTTAAAGAATATAATCTTAGGAAAGTTGACGTGTGGTTAAGATCATAAGATGGCACAAGTATAACTGCTATTGGTGCATGTGATGTTAAAGTCAGGTATGGTGATAGAATAGAAGTAATTCCATTCATAGTAATTAAAAATGGTGGCCTGTCATTACTAGGAAGAAATTTTCTAAAAATGTTTAAAATTGAAATTTGTAAATTAAATTATTGCGCACCCATGACAATCGCTCGGCAAATTATTTACAAGGTGTTGAGCTTAAGTCTTTATTATTGGCAGATAATTGTTTGGTCCATTTTAATGCAGCTTGTAGGACGCGATTGATGGTTGATGCCAGTCCTGTAGGTGTAGGCGCAGTTTTATCACAAATCGATGATCAGGGAGTAGAACGACCAATAGAATTCGCGCCCAAATCTTTAACGGACAGTGAGAAACGATATTCACAGTTGGACCGCGAGGCAGTGGCAATCTTATTTGGTGTAAGGAAATTTCATCATTATTTGTATGGTCGTCATTTCACTTTGGTGACTGACAACAAACCGCTGCACCATATATTTAGCCCAAAAAGGGGCATTCCACTTATGGCCTCTAGTCGGTTGCAGCGCATTGCTTTAACCTTATCTGGTTATCAGTTTGACATATGTCATATAAAGTCAAAGGGTAACGTAGCGGACTATTTTTCAAGATAGCCCAGGGAATGTAATGTTGATGTGGTAAAATTTCCTGACGAAGTGTACTTTAATTATTTACAGAATCGGTTAGAAGAGGATAAGTTTTTAGATTTTGGAAGAATAGTTAAGGGGACAGAAGAGGACCTGTTGTTGCAGAAAGTCAGGAGAAGGATTAGATCTGGATGGCCTGAACGTTGTCAGGACCCTGAACTATTGCCATATTTTGTAAGACGAAAGGAATTATCAGTGGAAGGAAATTGGTCATAGTGGATAGCAGTAGTAAATGGGTCGAGTGCATTGACATGGGTACGAATACGACAAGTGATATAGTTATTGCTGTTTTGCGTGAACTTTTTGCCCGTTTTGGGCTACCAAAATTTCGGATAATGGCACATCTTTTGTTTCCAATAATTTTAAAAAATTTTTGGAAATGAATCGAATTAAGCAAATAACCACACCTGTAGGGCATCTAGCTACCAATGGCCAGGCAGAGAATGCCGTTAAACTTGTAAAAAATGCATTAAAGCGTAGTTTGAAAAGTGTGCCATCGTCAGGTTTTAACACAGCGTTATGTCGGTTTTTATTCGAATGTCGGAACACGGTACATTCAACTATTGGAGTTTCTCCAGCTACCTTAACGTTCAATAAGAGGAAATTAAGGACAAGACTTGATCTTATTAACCCTGAAAGAAAAGTTGAGATTAGAAAGAGTAGAAATGTTAAGGAGTTCGCTGCAGAAAAACAGAAAAATCAAATAATATATCATAAAGGTTATAAAAATTCAAAGTTTAGCTTAAATGAGAGAGTAATGGTAAAGGATTATACCACTCCAGGAAAAGTATCGTGGAAAAAAGGTATAATTTCTAAAGTTTTGGGTAGACAAACCTATTTGGTAATATTAGAATGTAATAGAGTATGGAAAAGGCATGCAGACCAAATTATCTCCTGCAGCACACCTGAAATGCAAACGACTATATTATATCAATTTCAAAAAGTTAATCTTAGTACAGGACATGTAAATTTAGGAAAAAATGATGAAATTATAACTAATGGAAATGCAGGCAATGATACTGAAATTTTGAATAACCAAAACGAAAAAAGTGTTGTAAAGGGAAATAGTAATAATCCAGTGGATAAAATTGTATGTACAGAAGACAAGATTGTTAGTGAAAGTAATTCTGCTACTAAATACAATCTAAGACAAAGAAAATTGAAAATTTAAAAAAAATGAATGTATTTATATAAGTATGTAAACGTAAAGAATTATAAATTTTTTTTCTCTATTATTAAAAAAACCACGAGAAAAGAAAAATAAAAGAAAGGGGTACTGTAGTATATGTATGTATTTCATCATAAAATGTTTACATTCTTTTAAAGTTGGAAATGAAGATTATTGGTTTTTTTGCTTTCTTTTTATAATTGTTATTATATTAACATTGTAAAGTTTACCGTTGTTAAATATTGGTTTTATACTGGTTTTATCACGCTTTTCTTTTGTGCATTTGCATACTGTATATTAGTAAGAGCTTTTACTTCTAAGTATTACATATTACATATTAAAAAATAAGAATTTTTACTCTCTAAGCAACTAGCAACAGAATAAGTCGTCTTTAGTGGAAATAAAGAATTTTAACAAAAAATTAAAATAAATACAAACACTGCTGTTGTGTTTACAACAGCACTGAACAGGAAAATCATAACCATATTGGGTAAACACTATTCTGACTGTCACAGTTTACAAAATGGAATCTCCCAGGGATTACCATTATCGGTAATATTGTTGTTAATAACTTACAATAAACTCTGTTCCACTATATCACTACACAATAATGTAGACTTTACAGACTACGCTGATGACTTCAACATAATAATAAGATCAAACACTGGAACTAATCCGATCATTGATGTCAACCAAGTTTTCGAAAATATCAACGAATGGTGTAAATACTCAGCGGCAACATTATCTAGGCCTAAATGCAAATACATACATACATATATGCAGAAAGCGAGCTTGCGCTCCCAGTTTAACCCAAAACAACTTTTCAATTAAAAAGTAGAGAGCCTGAAAATACTCGGTTCATACATTAACAAATCAACTCAACATCATAAAATGTCTATCTAATCAAAAATTTAACTGCAATACATTCACACTAGTATCTATAATTAAAAAACTACTATTATCAAAAATAAATTATGCACTACATTTTTACGGATACTCCTCAAAAACATTGCTTAAGAAAATTAAAACAAAAATCAACGCAGCTATTAGATTTGCTTTGAGAGCCTTCCGTACAACGCCGATCTCTAATATGTTTTTTTAATCCAATATACTACCTTTAGAGACGCAACGAAATCTTATGACGGATAGACTTCTAAAATGTCTACACAATAACCAAGATTCTCCCCTCGGCTCAATTATCAATAAGTGCAAAAAGACTAAAAAGAATCAAAAAATACCATCTGTTATATTAAGAATACTAAAAAACTGTAGGAAACATAATTTACACCTAACAAGGAAAATATACAAACATGTTACCAACCCTCCTTAATGTTTAAATAAACAAGCAATTAACACTACTCTACACTACCACTCTAAATCAAACACAGATCCTCTGTTTTTTTTTTTTCAGGAAACAGTTCCGACAAATCCAATCTGAAAAATCAAACTACACTTTTATATGTACTGACACATCAAAATCAAGCGATACTGTAAGTTACAGTGTTACACAAAACTACAAGATTATCAAATACTCTATCCTTCCAAGTTACTGTTCAATATTTACTGCAGAAATCATTGCCATAATGGAAGCAATTAACATAGTAAGCTCAAAAAAGGGAAACTTTGCGATTTGTTCTGACTCCCTATCATCTTTAAGAGCAATTTCAAATGTCGCTAACAATAACTTTTAAGCAATATATATAAGGAACATATTAATTTCTAAATACTCAAAAATAATAATAATCTGGACTCCAGGACATAGTCAAATATATGGAAATGAATTCACTGATAAAATAGCAAAAGAAGCAACTAACACCCCATTGATAGCGACAAATAAAAAATACTATCTTGAAAATAACGCCTTATTTCTAGAAACTTCTAGCTGCTATAAAATGATTAACAACAATAAATTATCTATAGATGATTTTTTAAAATTCAACAATGTGCCTACAAAGAGGAAAGATTTAACAAAATTTGGACATTCAAAGCTGTCCCACGACCACTTATTAAATTAAAATTTGGCCCGAATATGCTATTGTAATGTGAATCCTTTGGAAATTCACGACCAAATTCTTTGCACATGCACTAAATTCCAGATTTTACTTCAAAAATTTTTTATAAATGTTCCTAATCCCGAAATCCTACTGACCAATCCCACCATAGGTAATATAACCTAAATTGTTGAGTTCTTAAAGGAATCTAAAACTTATAATTTAATTTGATCAGATAATTGTTAATATGTATAACGAAATTGATCTTTGTGAACTCTGTAAACATGAAATTGCTTTTTTGTAACACCACTGTTTATTATTACTATATATTCCAACTCTGTGAACAACGTATTTTTACATATCTTGTATGAGCATTGAGTAATGCTACTCTTCACCTGAACAAGATCGATGATTATTATAGAAAGTGGGGCATTAAGATAAATGCTGCAAAATCTCAGGCCATTTGTATGAGAAATGCGCTAGATACGTGGTTCCGGAAAACAAGATTCTGAAACTCTCATTGAATGGCGTTGAAATTCCGTTTAAATCCAGTATTAAGTACCTTGGGGTAAACTTTGATAATCTGATGAAATTCAATAATCACGGGAGAATTTTACTTAACAAAGCTAAACGTATAACTGGCATGTTTTCCAGTTTAATTAACAGTCCACACCTTCACCAAAGCACAAAACTTCTTCTGTACAAAGTTGCCATCAGATCAGCTCTCATTTATGCATTTCCAATCTAGTTTCCTATATCACCAATAATTGCAAGGGAATTGGAAATTCATGAATGAAAAGTCCTACGTAAGTGCATTGGAAGAAATTTCCAAAGCCATACCAAACGATACTCCAACTCATATATATACTCAGTCTGGTGTCAGGCCATTATGTGCGTATGCCTTCGACATCCAGAGGAAATTTATTGGGAATCTTAGCCACCATGACAACTCTCTTATGAACGATATTTATGAGGAGAAGCCTGGTCGAGATCTGGATACCTATCACCGATTGGTATTATTATAGAGCCTATGGATGTTGACTCGGATCCGTTCAAGCTGCCGGATTTTTATTGCGGGACTATACCTGGTGCCCATAGGGGATGATTTTTTTATTTTTATTTTTTTTCTCATCATTGTATCCGTTTTTTAACGTAATTTTTGAATTCTGAGAATTCTATTTCTGTTAGTGAATTTGTTTACACATACAATGAACGTTCTTTTTTGGAATCATTGTTAGTTATTGGGATTATCTGTGATATCGGTTTTCACTGTTTGCCAATGCTATTTACGGTTTTGTTTATGTAGATTTAAGTGTTTAAGTTTAAGTTTTAAGTGTTATTTAATTGTATGTATTTATTTTGTTTAAGAGTTTTCGCTGTTCGTTATAAAGGGTGTTTTTTATAGAGGTATAGAACTTTAAGTTGCAATAAAACAACGACGGATTATTCGATTGACATGAATTTTATTTATCCGAAAGATAATCTTGTGGCATTACATTTTAAATATGATTTCTGGCATATTACTGCCACGACTGGCGCGGATGTAGTCCAATCTGGACGTCCAATTTTCGATGACTTTTTCCAACATTTGTGGCCGTATATCGGCAATAATACGTTTGGCTTCAAATCTTGCACGAGTTGGATTTTGTAAGCACGCAAACCAAGATCCTTCCGCAAAATCTTCCATAAAGTGGATGGACACAAATCCAATTCCTGTGCTCGATGGCGGATGGACTCATTCGGGTCTTCCTCAATGCTACGCTCTACAGCAGCAATAGCTTTTTCTGTACGCACCGTACAGCGTCTCTGGGGATGCGAGTTATCAATAAGAGTAAACGTGGTGCGAAAACGTTCCATGGTTAATCGAATTAACTGCTCTGATGGAAGATTTTGTCGACGATAAAATGGACGTAGTGCGCGATACGTTTTCCGCACAGAACCATTATTTTCGAAATAAAATTGCACTATTTGCAAGTGTTGTTCAGGCGTGAGTCTATTCATGATGAATTGCCAAACCTAACTGAGAATAAATCACTTGACAGCTGTTAAATCGGTCGCCATCTTGAAAAGTAATGGCAACTTATAGTTCTATACCTCTATAAAAAACACCCTTTAGAAAATGTCGGGAGCAAGCATTGTTTGCTTATCTTTTTTAACAGTTCTGTTAACAATATATCACTTTTTAGCAAGTTGCCTTTTATCTTTTAAAGTGTATTAGAACAAGACAAATATATAGTTTTAAGATTTTATACATCAAAATATCGATTTTGTATCTCACTCTACCATGTGAAGAAGAAAAAAAAGACTCAATAAAATTTCAATTTCATATCTTGTATGTATATCAATAGAAGGTTCTTAAAATAACAACAGTGGGCCCAGTGCAGCGAAATTAATTTTTTATTGAGCGATTTCTTTGGTGGAACGAAAATTTAAATGAATGGGTGTACAATTCCCAAATTTATCTAATTCCAACTATCATGGTTGGAAGTTCAACACGGAGCTGTTGCTGTTGGAAAGAGAGCTGTGGGATGTTGTTGTTGCTGTTCCTGCCGTATAGGATGAGAAGTGGCTTGATCGTGATGGTAAGGCAAGAGCCACTATTGGTTTGGCTGTGGAGGAATCGCAAAAAGTCCTCATAAAGCAACTGAAAACTGCCAAAGAATTGTGGGACACGTTGAAGAATCATCATGAGAAGTTTAATATCAGTAATAAGGTCAGTCTTTTGAGAAAATGTGACTTGTAAGTGGAAAGTCGATGGAGGACCATATTACAGAATTTTTGACCATAACCGATCGCTTAAGGGATTTGGGTGAAACAACAGAGTAACATAAGGCTGTTGCATTTTTATTGGGAACACTGCCTGAAGCCTACAACCCATTAATAACATCATTGGAAATGCGACCTGAGGCCGATCTCACGATTGACCTGGCAAAGGAGAAACTGCTTCAAGAATTTCAACGAAAAACTGGTTCCGAAAACGAAATTGAAAGCAAGTTCAAAGTCCCAAAGAAAAATGTCCGTCCAAAGTGTTTTGCGTGTGGCAAACCTGGCCATTTCAAGAGGAACTGCCCAAATAATAAGCCACAAAAACAGCAAAGGGCCAACGATAATCGCGCCAAGATTGCCAAGGGTAAGGATAATATAAATATTTGTTTCGGTGTCAGTAATGCAAAATCGAATGGCGATTGGTTCGTCGATTCTGCGGCGACGTGTCATATGAGCTGCGAAGCAAAATATTTTACGAACATGAACAAACTTGAAAGTGAAGTAGTTTATTTAGCTGATGGTACAAAACTAAAATCAAAAGACATAGGTGATTGCATATTGTTATGTGGGGATAATGAAATTCGTGTTCGTAATGTGCTGTTTATTGCCGAATTAAGTGGAAGTATGCTGTATGTTTATAAATTAACTAGTGAAGGTTTTGACGTTCGCTTTAAAGAAGATGGTTGTTCAATCTCTTAAAATGGCATCGCAAAGGCATCATTGAAAAACAATTTATTTGTGTTGAACCAAAGTCAATGGGCAAATAAAATTTTACAGCTGTAAGGTAACTTGCGAGATATGTTTAAAAGCGAAGTTAACACGTTATCCACTTCCGAAGGCATCCGAATCTAGAGCAAAAGAAATTTTGGAGCTAGTACATTGCGATTTGTGTTGTCCCACGCAAAATCAAACCCCGGTGGCAACAAATATTTGTTAACGATGATAGATGATTACAGCCGTTTTTGTAAAGTTTATTTTATCCCATCGAAAGATATGGCACTTGATAAAATAAAAGAATTTGTTGCACAAACGGAAATTTTGTTTTGGTAAACGAATGAAAATATTTAGAAGCGACCGTGGTGGCGAATTTTTGAATAATAAAATTCAAAATTTTTTTAAAAACCAAAGATATTATTCAACAATTTACATGCCCTTATACGCCTGAACAGAATGGCTTAGCGAAGACGAAAAAACCGTAGCTTAATGGAGATGGCCAAGTGTATGTTGTACGATGCAGACATGAATATACTGAAACGGTAAATAACGCGAATTATATTCAGAAGCGTATGTTGTCATCTGCTGTTGAAGTAACACCCTTCGAGCTATGTTACGGCAAGCCTCCGGATTTGAACCACATTTACGTTTTGGGTTCGTTTGCATTTGCTCATATAAACAAGCAAAGGAGCGGAAAGCTAGACGAAGTAGCAGTTAAATGTCGCTTAGTCGGTTATCCTGACGAATCAAAAGGCTTTCGATTATTGGACTGCAGAACTAATAAGATTATTATTAGCCGTAATGTGAAAATATTAGAATCTGCAGAATTTCTTTCGTCAAATGTCAATATTGAAAATAATAATTCGAATACCGAAGTAGTAGACGTTTCTTTGTCAGAAACTAAACCTAATGTCGTTTTGTCGCAAACATAAAAAGAGCTAGATGAAAATGTCGATGTAATGAGCTCGGACTATTTTTATAGTTTTATGTCAGCTGAAGAGTCATTAGCATCATCCGATTCTGAAACTCAATGTGACTCTAAAATTGTACCGAGAACTCCTTCAAGAATAAACAAAGGTGTACCTCCTAAAAAATACGGATACAAAGTCTGCTTCAATGAAGACCCTGTAACTTATAATTGTGTTTTGTGCTTATAATGAAGCTGTATCAAGATCTGACAACAAAAAGTGGTTAAACGCTGTG
This sequence comes from Sarcophaga subvicina, assembly GCA_936449025.2. Taxonomy (NCBI): domain Eukaryota; kingdom Metazoa; phylum Arthropoda; class Insecta; order Diptera; family Sarcophagidae; genus Sarcophaga; species Sarcophaga subvicina. The sequence continues at coordinate 44,332,780 of OW388080.2, read as the reverse complement.
AGAGAAGAAATGGAAGCACTTGAAAATAACCGAACCTGGGACTTGGTAGAGCTACCCAAAGGTTGTAAAATCGGCTGCAAATGGGTCTTTAAGACAAAACAAACCGCTGATGGTGTGAAAAACTACAGGGCGACTGGTTGCGAAAGGTTTCACGCAGAAGTATGGGGAAAATTATGATGAAATTTTTGCACCCGTAGTAAAGCAAGCATCATTCCGAACTTTATTAGCAATAGCGATCAATAGGAAGATGAGAGTTTGTCATATTGATGTAAAGACGGCATTTGTATACGGTGAGTTGAATTCTGAAATTTATATGCAACAACCGGAAGGTTTTGTTATGCCGGGAGAAGAGGGTTTGGTCTGTAAGTTGAATCACAGTTTGTATGGCCTGAAACAATCGGCACGATGTTGGAATCTCCGAATAAATAGAATTTTGGCGGATTCGGGATTCAGAAGGGAAGGTAGAACCCGTTCTTTATACAAAGGCTGAAGGTGATTCAACAACATTTGTACTAATTTATGTCGATGACATCATTGTTGCTTCAAAATCGAATGACCAAATCCAAAACGCTGCAAAGACCCTTAAATAACATTTTGAAAGAACAGAGTTTGGTGATCTAAAACTTTATTTGGGAATACGAGTTACGTCCGAGTCTGGTTTATATTATCTGTCTCAAGAAGAGCACATTGACAAAATTTTGAAAGAATTCAATCTTCAAGATGCAAAAACTTCACCTATACCAATAGATCCTTGTTATTTAAAGCACAATTCAACGAATTTACTTGAAGACAATAATAAGTTTCGCAAAGCAATTGATTCATTACTGTATATATCGAACAACACTCGACCTGATATTGCTCTAGCCGTATCTGTATTATCCAGAAAGTAAAGTGACCCAACTGTCGAGGACTGGACAGAGGTTAAGAGAGGTTTTAAATATCTAAAAGGCACTAAGAGTCTAAAATTGTGTGTGGGCTCGAAGTCCATTTTAGAGCTCAAAGGGTTTGCATATGCCGACTGGGCAGGTGACAGAATACTCGAAAATCGACAAGTGGTTTTATCTTTAAACTTGGCGATGCCGTTATTAGCTATGCAAGTAGAAGGCAGATAAATGTAACTTTGTCATCCACAGAGGCCGAGTTTGGGGCTCTTGCTGAAGCATCAAAGGAACTGCTATGGATTACCCAATTACTTGGAGAATTTGGTATAGAGGTATTGAGGCCTATAATTAGTAAAGATAATCAAAGCTGTCTGAAGATGCTTGAGGATGAGAATATTACGCCAAAGCGCAAACATATTGATGTTAAGTATTATTTTATTCGCGATCTATATAGATCTGGAAAAGTTTCATTTATTTATTGTCCTACAAATTTTATGTTAGCCGATATTTTAACCAAGCCTCTCCGGAGAGTTAAATTAATGAATTTCGTAGATTCAATCGGTTTAATTTAATTGACATTTGTGAAGTTTTTTTTGAAAGTTAAATTTTTTTAGTATGCAATATTTTCAATGTTGTTAGTATAATGAAATTGATCTTTGTGAACTCTGTAAACATGAAATTGCTTTTTTGTAACACCACTGTTTATTATTTCTATATATTCCAACTATGTGAATAACGTATTTTTACATATCTTGTATGTATATTTTGTACTATTTCTCAATAAAAGGTTCTTAAAATAACAGCGGGTAATTAGGTGCATTTTTGGTTTATCTGCACAATAATTCTTGCAAAAGTTAGTTGTGCAGGTAAGTCAAAACTACTACAGTATTATTGTTCACTTTCCGTAAAATATAAGTTTTGTTCCTATTGTTCTTTTCTTCTCTTAGTCAAGAGAGTTTCGAAAGAAGTGTAATATTAAAATAAACCGATTCATACGAGAAAAAAAAACAAAGCAACATCAGAAAAAAAAATAATTAATAATTTTTATGACAGGTAATGAAATTTTTTATGCTGATATACTATATATATTAGAAATTTTATACAAATATTATTTTTTAGTAAATATAATAATATAATTATGAAATTCCCAATAATTTTTTTCTTATATAATTAATTATTATTTATTATATCATAGAACTATATATACTATATTTAATTTAAATAAAAATATATTTTGATTAATTGTCCTTACTCCTATTTACCATACTCGTACGTGATTCCAAATAAGTACCTTACACCTGGTTTCGCTGATTTCTAGTTTCGTCTCTATTGCAGATATGGCTTCTTTTTGTTTTCTTTAATTTGTTTTATTTTCATAAAAGTTCTTATATTTGTTAGTTATTTTTAATATCACGGTTTTTACACTTCTTCGTTCTGATAATACTTTTACAGTTCATTTTTTTCTTTTCAAAGCTATACTTTTGTCCATCATTTACTTCTGTTATCCTTATTAATAAAATAAATTAATAATAAAAACAATTTTATAGGTGATCTGGTGTTCGTTGTTTTTAGTTTTTTCTCTTCGTCTTAATAACACTTAAGAATACAATTTTATTCTACGCCTATTAGGCTTAAAAAAAACGTTCTACAAAAATGTTCTTGAGTTCGTTCTTTTTGCTTTAATACTTCCGTTTTTTTATATTTTTATTTTTGAATAAATTGCACTTTTTATTTTCTTCATCACTCTACTTTTCTTCTTTTTATTCCAACCGCACCATCACAATTTCTCTTCGTTCTCACAATTGTACTTTTTTTTTAAGTTATTTTAACAAAAAAACTTTTTTTCGTTCTGAAGATATTTGCTCGTCTTTGATTTATTTTCTCAGTACTGCAGTTTTTGTAATTATCACTGTTGGTTATGTTACTGAACTTTCTGTGTATTTCTGTTTTGCTCACTCTATATTCTTCTCTTTCTTAAGTTGCCCGGCCACACATCAAACAATGTACCAAAATCGCCGTTTTTGTTAATGTGTTGGTAAACTGTATTCATACGTATAGCCTGGGAAGAGTTTGAAGAATATCAAAATGATTTTCACTGCATGCGTTGCATAAATAATATGTTCTTTTCGCCTTCACAACAACAATGCAATGCAGTTTGAATGTTCAATTTTAATGTGTTGCTGTGTTAAGCAAAACAAATATTACCGACATAGGTTTGTTTGCCTTTCCTTGAAACACTCGGGTCACGCTTTAACATTGTAATTTATTATCGTTTCTTTTTATTTGTTTAAATAAAAAAACACTCACACACTTTACTGTCATTTGTATTTAATTTTTTTGTCCAGTGTTTAGTTAGTTTTCTTTATCTTTCCACATTAACAAATATCCGTTTTAATTAAAAAGTATAGTTTTTCTAAATAAACTTGTCTTTCTTTTAATTTTTCCTTTTTTATTTTTCTATACATGGTTTCAGAGTTAATTGCTTCTTTTTTTCTTTCTTATAATTCTTTTCACTTTCTGCTCTAAACACTTGGCACAATGTTAATCCTTTGCGATCACAATAGCAATTGATTGTTTACTGCAATGAAAAGTAAAAAACTAAAATACAAAAATCATTTTTTTTGTTACAACAAAAATCACAAACAAAAAACAACCCATATATGAACAAAGTAGTTCTATTTCATTATTTAAGCCGAAAGTCCATACCACAGGCATACAGATACGAAACTTTTGACAGATGAAAAACCTTCATAACATAAAAGGATAGGCCAATTTAGAGGAGAAAAAAATGTTATAACGTTTTGCGAATCAAATGTGTCAGAAGCAACAGATATACAGAGCGAAAACTGGCGGTTAAAGTAGAAAAACAAAATGTAAATAAACATTTATTTTGTGTTAAAAAAAGCAAAATTTGGAATATTTTTTAATTTCTTCAATGAAAAGTTTAAAGATTTTTAAATATTTAAATATTAATCGAAATGTGTGTGGTTTTCGGTCACAATGAATATAGTTTCTTGTGCAAGAGGTAATTAAGAAGCTAAATATTACAAGATCAAAATAAGACGTACTGCTCATAAAAAATTTTTCTTGCTGAAAGTTGCCAATATTTTTTATTTCTTGAAAGAAAAAGTTAAAAATTGTTATTGTTATTAATTGTTTTCATTATTTATTAATATTTTTACACAAAAATTACATTGTATAGTGCTACTAAGCAGTATGAAAGGCTTCAATGGTATGAACTTTCGGCTTAAGTAACGACAGAGAAAAAATATGATGTGAATTTTTACAAAATGAGTCGCAACATGTTTAATCTGATTCCGTACATTTTCCCACTTTTTTGTTCTTTAAATGAGTCTTTTTTAGTCCCTTTTGATGCACCAAATTGGTGAATCAGTTTATCGTCGTCAAACAATTTTGGTAATTTTGTAAAAAAAACAATCCAATTGCAGACTGGGGTAATGCAGAGTAATGAAATTATTTCTCTGAGTAAAGCCTAAAGTTTCACGATAAATTTCATGTATAAAATGTCATTATTGACAAAACTATACGCATTTATATTTTACAACCACAATTTATTTAAACAAACCCCTAAATATCTCTAAACACGAAATTTCGACTTTAGCTATTATCATATAATGCCACAAATATATTGTATACCGTTTGATTGTAGTTATTTTGAATTCTAATGTTTGTATTTTTTTTGTGGTTTTCGAATTTTTCGTATTGTTGTTTATTTCGTTGTTATGCTTATTTAAAAATTTTCTTTTTTATATTTTATTTTCATACTGGTATTTTATTTTTATTCAGTTGATTTAGTTTAAGTTTGCGTATTTCTTTTTTATACAATTTTTTTATAAGATTGTTTTACTTTTTGATTTTAATCACTTTAAAGTTTTTCGAATCCGAGGATGCTCCACGCTATTGATTTTAATAAATTAAAGTTTTAAAATCTGAAAGGCCTCTTTTCTTTTAATTTTAATACTTTTTTAACCTGGCGCGTGCAGAGTAAAAAAACACGTCCATATAGTTCGGGTGCGCTTCGTAAACTGCTTTCAAGTTTTACATTTTTAAATATAAATGCAAAATAGTTTTTTGTTAATGTGCTGATAAACTGTACTCACACGTGTAGACTGAGAAGAGTTTAAAGAATATCAAAATACTTTTGATTTTCGCTACCTGCATTGCATTAAACATATGTTCTTTTCTTCTTCACAACCAGTGCTGCCAACTTTTTTGGAGAAATCGTCAATTTAAAAAAATCGTCAATACAAAAATACAAAAAAAAATTATTAACTTTTTAAATATTTGTATTTTAGTTACATGTAAATAAAGTTATTATTTAATAAAAAATAATTAATTTACTTTTGGTATTATGTGACTTTACTCTGGTACATTTCTGTGTGAAATTTTTAATAAGTCATTTTTAATTGCTATATTAAAACACTGAGTATTATTTAACTTAAGATAATCTTTTGAAAACAATATTCCTTATAATGTTGAAGAATCCAAAGCATTTCTGGTTTTTGTTTTATTTAAATTTACAATATTAAAAATTCTTTCAACGTTGGCCGACGAATGTGGTAGTGCCATTATTCTCGAAACAAATTGTGTTAACATTGGGAAGGCCTTTGCATTATTGACTCTGTTTAAATTAGAAACATTTTTCCACAACGCCAATGTTTCGAGTTCAGTGAATTTCATATTACGTAATTCTCGAACTTCATTATCAAGTTCTTGATAGTCTTTACCACTTAATAAATTTGGAAAAGTTTGGCTAATTGTAAAATTGAATCATTTTTTTTTGTTTAAAGCTACGCTTGGTTCAATGGAGTTTAATCCTTCTAAAAGTTTATCGCCAAAATAAGAACGTTTTAAAATTTCTGAAATCGATTCAATATAAAATTGGACGCAGAATTCAACAAATATATTATATTGACTATATTCAATATTTAAACTAGATTGGTTCTCCTTCACTTAAATGCCAATTACGTTCAGTAGACAAAAACTTCGTTTTCACTCTTTTTATCACTTTCAATATGGCGTCTTTTGTTTTCCTTTAATTCAGCTGTTAACCAGTGTTATCACTACAGAGTTTTTAGGTTCATTTCAACGATTTTATATTTATTTAAAGCTACTTGTTAAAAGTTTTATGTACTGTTTCTGTAAGGCAAAGAATTTCACTTTCACTCATACAAAAGCACTCAATTTAGTTTGTGTTTGTTTGTTGAACACAAACACAAAATTGAATGCTTTTGATTGTATTTTCCATTTAAATAGACAAGAAAGTTCATTATACAGCAACAGGTCAGGCATTTCGGAAACCAAATTTGTACGAACGTTAAAATGTAGTTATCTTCTCTAATAAAACTGAAATGCTTTTCGAACGCTTTAATTAGTTAAAAGTCGATAACTATATTTTGCTAATATAAAATAAAAATAAACACTATTTACATAATGTACACAATGAAATAGTGTTTATTTTTATTTTAAATTGTAAAAGTTAATATTGAAATAAATTTTAATTTGCATTTTTAAAATATGTGAAGTTTTATTTGAAGAGAATTCCACATACAGGCAAACATAACATACGTACAAAATGTAAATTCTGTTTATAATTTCAATATCCAGTTTTGGTGGTTTTTAATATTGATATGTTAACACTGCTAAACAGATGTCACGTAAAAATGTAAGAAAATTCTATTTTTTACAGATTCTTACGTTCCGGTTACATTACATTACATTTCTATAAATATTTGTATTGCTTTATACATAACAAAAACGATCAGCTGTTTCTTACTGTTGCGGTTACATTCCGTTAAGGTAGCATAACTGGGTTTTAAAGACGCGGAACGTAGGAATCTGTAAAAAAAAGGATTTACTTACATTTTTAGGTGACATCTGTTTATAAAATGAAAACTTTAATTTATGTTTATAACGCCCTACATGGAATTGGTCACCATACGATATGCTTTTCAAGAAACCAGACTGTTTTCAACACTCGGAATAGCCACAATCTTCGTGCTGTGAGATGTCGCTTAGAAATCACAAAGCATGTTACGCGCCGGTAATACCCGAATAAAATATCGAGGTTAAGGGCATGCTAAGATCTCCCCGGTAGCTCAGACTAAAGTGGTTCTCAACCCGTATTTTACGACGCGCAAGCATATAAACACAGCCTGCATGCCACCGAGATAAAGAAAAAAGACTGTGCTAATACAAAGAAAACATACAACAATGTCAAAATGCGAAAGTATCCGGACACAAAAAAAAACCCGAGTCAAAACGAATTGACGGTTAGGTGTTATCCCGCCTAGGGCATAAGTTCCCTCCCAGTGACAAAGTCACACGCCATAACAGACGGACGCCCTAATCAAATACTACATCTGTCCCTAATATAACCACGTGCTTCTTACCTTACCATGCTTCCCGCGTTACCCTCCCTCCGAAACAGCGGATTAGCGAATCATATTTCTTAAATCTCACTAAGGAATATCATATATATATATATACATTTTATAAAAATATTTAGGTTTATTTAATCAAATAAATGCGGGATAATAATACAAAAATAGAAATATTAAAAATTAATTCAAATAAATTGTGTGATAATAATTCAAAAATAGAAATATAAAAAAAAAATGAATTCAAATAAATTGTGGACTAATATAAAATAGAAATTCAAAAAAAAAAACATAAATGTGGTGCCTGTCTTATCTCGGCGGTGCACCGCTCCCACGATGATGGCTCTTGGGTTGTTGGTGTTGTAGCTGGGGGTGTCGATGGTGGCTGGTGTTGTCGCTCTTGTTGCTGGCTGTACTCTCAGGTGAGTATTGTTCTATCAGGTGAGTATTGTTGCTGGGTTGTTCTATCAGGTAAGTCTCGTTGCTGGGTTGCACTATCAGGTAAGTCTTGGTTTTGGAAGTTCTTTGCTTGCTTTACTTTTTATTTAGACTTTATAATTTGTTTCGATTTAGTTTATATTTTTTTTTATTTTTCTTTTTCACAAAAAAAACTTCTCATAGTCGTTAATTATTTAATTGTCTTAAGTCTTGATCTGATACTAAATTTTTTTTCCTTTTTTTTTATATTAAACATATAAATATATATTTAATATGAATGTACGTATGTATGTACATATGTGCGCATTCACCCTTTTTTTTTTCTTTCTTTCTCTTTCTTGTAAAAAAATTTTTTTTTTTTTCATAATATTATTTATTAAATTTAACCATTTAACTATTTAGGTTCTTATTGTTTTGTTTATTCAATCATTTATCCAATATTCAATTGTTTCATATATTTTATTTTTTTTTCAAAAAAAATTTTCTTTTATAGTTTTCTTACAAATGAATTAATTTTTACTGGCTTAAATATGTTCGAAGTTTATATTTTTTTTTCTATTCTTTTTAGTCACAAATTGCAATTAAATTTAGTTATTTTAATTCTTGTGTTCACTATTTAACAAATTACTTGTATTTTATTTTTTTGTTTCTAAAATTTCTTGTTAGTTTTTATTAAATTCACTATTTTACAATTTAGTTTGTATTTTATCTCTTATTTCTAGGATTTTTTTTTGTTAATTTTTTTATTTCACAATTTAGTTTGTATTTCATTTCTTATTTCTAAAAAATTTTTGTTAATTTTTATTTCACATTTTAGTTTTCATTTCTTATTTCTAAAAATTTTGTTAATTTTTATTTCACATTTTAGTTTTCATTTCTTATTTCTAAAAATTTTTGTTAATTTTTTATTTCACATTTTAGTTTTCATTTCTTATTTCTAAAAATTTTTGTTAATTTTTTATTTCACATTTTAGTTTGTATTTCATTTCTTATTTCTAAAAATTTTTGTTAATTTTTATTTCACATTTTAGTTTTTTATTAATTTCTATTACACTTCTTTTTTTATATCTTTTTTTTTTTTTATTCGGAAGGAGAAAAACTTTTGCGAACCGTCCAGTTCGAGTACCACACGTGAACTCCCTGTGCTTCTCAACATTCCTCTTTTATATCCCATTTTTTTTTCTTCTTCTGGAATGTTCTTTTCTCCCGCCATAACGCATTATCTTCCTCTACCTATATCCCTCATCCTTGTTTCTGACAAATGGCACATTCTGATTGGTTAAACTGTCTAACGGTAAAAATTTTAACGAAACAGACGCCAGGTGTCAGAATCTGATTGGTCGATCAGGACGCGCAAAAAAAATATAACGAAGTACATACATAGCAAAAGGGATAAAGATAATCGAAGAGTTGCAATTGCATCAGTAAAAAGGGTTGCAATAAAGTTCCTTATTGCCAACCATACATGCAAATAAAAGGGTGGGAGTAAAAGTTGCAATTCTAACTTCGACAATCCGTAACAAACCTGCTTCATCTGGAGGTCTATGATCGACAAGTGAACAGGCAGGATTGGAAGAGCCAATCTAAACTACTCAGGCTGAGAAAAAAGAAGGGGGAAAGAAAAAACGTGTGGCTCGACCCACGATCCTAGGAAAAGAGGTCTCATGTTCTACTTACTAAATTAGCCGGGCTTCACAGTCAGTGTAATCTCCATAGCTTATGGCCTTATGTCTGAAGCGTGATACTTCCCTATGTAGTTTCCTCTCAGATCTTCAAGTGTATACAGCGAATTTCCTAACTTTTCTCTAACCCTGCATTTTATATATTTGGGGAGGAACTTCGCGTTAATAGCCGATTTGAAATCACTCTGTGCATGGTTTCTCCTAAAGACTTCCTGTCCTACGACAAAATTTGTGGATTTACACCTCGTGTTGTAAGTTCTGCTTCCTTTTTCATGAGCCCTATTGAGATTCCTGCGAATGTTCTCTCGCACAACATCCAGTCGGTCATTGCGTAGAACCAATGTATCGTCGGTGAGAATGTTAAGTCGGTTCAATACGTCGTAACTCGTTCCGCTCGTCATCATGTTCTGCCCGAAAAGTGCGAAATATGGAGAACATCTGATAGCCGAATGATAATCACTGCGGAGAATCTGTAATATTTGAGGTATTTTCCTGTCCCAGGCTGTATGGTTAGGATGATCCTTAAGAAAATATCGTATTTTTGAGATCACTTCTCGATTAGCCCTTTCAGAGGCATTCGCCTGTGGCGAATAAAATCCTGTTGTTATGTGAGTAATGCCGTGTGCCAAGAAAAAGTCTTCTATCTCTTTTGAAGTAAATTGCTTGGCGTTGTCGGTGTGAATGACTTGTGGTACTCCAAAAGTGCAGAATATGTCATCCTGAAAAAATTCTATTACATTTACAGAGGTTGCCGACTTCATGGGCTTCAAAAACAAAAATTTGGTAAAATGGTCGATCACAATCAAAAGTTGAGTATTTTTCGACTTACTACACGGGTATGGACCTAGAAAATCACAGAAAAGTCGTTGAAACGGCCGATTTGTCTGAAACTGCTTACCCATGGGAGGGCGTAATATCTGGTTGGTTGGTTTAATTTCCTTACAAATATCGCATTGCTTAATATATGCCCTCACGTCCTGTGTCATCCTTGGCCAGAAGTATTTTTGCCTGATTCTGAAAAGCGTTTTCTCGGATCCACCGTGGCATCCTTCTCTGTGCGCGTTTTTAATCACGTTTCCAGTTAGGGATTCGGGTAACCATAACCTCCAGGTGTCTTCCGGGTTATCTGATCCGCTCTGAATGTTTTCGCGTTTATAAATCAAGTTCCCTGATGTACATAGGTTGGGGAGTACCCGGGAGTTTTTCCTTACATGGTCTCTTATTTTGTTGTATTCTGGGCTTTCAAATTCCGGTGAGGACAAGTCGACTTCAGGTGGATTATTGTACATTTCAAGTTCATCGGTATCGAATCTGGAGAGCGCGTCGGGAACCACGTTCAATGCACCCTTTCGGTGTTCCATAGTGAAGTTAAAAGCCTGGAGTTTCAGGCTCCACCGGGCCAATCTGCCATTCAAATCTTTTTGGCTCATAAGCCATCGGAGGCTCGAGTGGTCCGTAATAATTCTGAAAGGGAGTCCCTCAATATATTGTCTGAAGCGCTTTACACTCACAATGGCCGCTAAACACTCCAGCTCCGTAACTGTGTAGTTCCTTTGCGCCTTGTTTAACTTCTGGGATACAAATGCAATAGGTCGCTCCTTCCCATCATTATCTATTTGATATAAAACGCCCCCTACACCAGTTCGGGATGCATCACACTGGATTATAAATTCCCTATTGAAATCTGGTTCGGCAAGAACAGGTGCCTTTGACAATGCTATCTTTAATTTTTCGAATGATTCGACAGCCTGAGGTGATAGATGAAAAGGCTTGTTTGTCTTTCTCAGACAATCCGTTAGTGGGCCTGCAAGATCTGAAAAGCAACCTATGAATGAGCGATACCAATTTGCCATCCCGATGAATCGCCTAACCTGACGCGGTGTTTTAGGAATCGGGAACTGAGATATGGCCTCGACCTTTTCAGGATCGACTTTCAAATGTCCGCCACCTATAAGGTAACCTAGGTATCTGATTTCGCGCTGACAAAACTTGCTCTTGCCTACATTAATTGTCAAGCCTGCATAATTGAGACATTTCGCAACTTCGAGGAGTAAATCCAGGTGCGTGTCGAAATTATGACTGCACACTAGCAGGTCATCCAAGTAGACGAATACGTTATCTCTCAATTTCGCCGGAATTACTTTATCCATCAGACGGCTCATTGTTTGTGGTCCATTACACACACCAAATGGCATTACTGTGTACTGGTATAAGGACCTACCGGGCACTGCAAATGCTGTCTTCTCCTTGGATGTGTTTGACAATTTGATCTGGAAAAAGGCGTCTTTTAGATCTATGCCACTGATGAAGTAGGTGTCTTTTAGTCGGCTAAGAAGTCCATTAATGTGGGGCAAGGGGTACGAGTCCTTTTTTGTTAGAGAATTTAGTTTTCTGCAGTCCAGGCAGAGTCTGATTTTTCCGGGCTTTCGAACTGTCATGATTGGGCTGCACCAGGGGGAATTCGATTCTTCTATAACACCGAGTGCTAATAATCTATCTAACTCTTCGTAGACCTCGGCTTGTCTGGGTGGCGAGAGAGGGTAGTGCCTTTGCTTTACCGGTGTAGCATCACCTGTATCTATATGGTGTTCCAGTAGGTGGGTACGCCCTAACCCTAACTTTTCGTAAGATGGAAAATTCGCCACAACCTTTTCCAGACGCAATTTTTGTTCCGGAGATAATTGGTGAAAATTAGATCCAGTCTCCTTGACAAGCTCCGAACAGGACAAATCTGAAAAAATCTGAGGAGCAATGTCGTAGGCTTTCCAAAAATCCACACCGAGGTATCCAAGCTGAGAGAGGTTCGGTGCTACATAAAAAATTATCGACTTTTCTACTCCCTTATACGTCACTGGCAATTTACAATACCCCACCACATCATTCCTGGAACCATTTGCGGTAAAAATACTAGATCTAAATCTTTCCAATCGTATATTGTTCCTATTGACAAAATCAAGACTTCCCTTTCCTAATACAGACACGTTAGCACCGGAGTCCAATAGACACAGCAACTCCTCGTTCAAAATTCTAATCTTTACAAAAGGCCTCCCATCATCGTTGTCTGGCAAGCGTGAAGATTCTGTTACTTTTCTAAATTTCCTTCTCCTACGGTATCTTTGCCTGCACTTGTAAATTCGCTGCGAAATTCTATGACCAACTGACTTACGTCCACTGCGCTTAGGTTTATTTTCATGTTCTAGCTGAGTATATGTTTGCATATCCGGTAAATATTTTGTCCTATCAGGTAGTATGTCCTTCTGTGAAGGCTTTGCTCCTGTGTTGTGTAACTCGGGATTTATTTTGAGGACGATCATCCCCGGTCGCCCACTCGCTCCGACGCAAGTTTCCCCCATGAGGTTTATCGCACTTGACTGTAGTTACTCCTTGTTGGCCGCATTTATAGCAGAAAACGTTTCGCTTCTCGGCAGGACAATAAATGTAACTATGACCGAGCTCTAGGCAATTCCAGCACCTGATTTTTGAATAATCGCCTGCTACCCAAGTTCTATTCACCTTTAGCGCCTCCACTTGAGGGTCAAAATCCGTGTCCGTATCTCCTGGTGTGGTTTCGACAGAGATCTCATTCACCTGACGTCGACTAAAGCCAGTATTCTTGTTTTCCAGGAGAATTTTCTCTGCTTTCCTCGCCAGATCCCGAAGAGCATCTAAATCATTTGGATTAGCTATGAAGAGCATCACTTTTAGTTCTGCGTGTACGTTCTTCTTTATTATATCAATTAAAGCTGCATCGGTCAAAGGGTTTGTTAGACGTAAATTTAATCGAGTTACAAATGAATGGTAATCATCATAACACTCCTTCGGTGACTGTCTACGTGTCGAGAGTTTAAGCAGAATTTCATGGTCACTTTCACTTGAGCCGAATTCCTTAGATAGTGCAGTTTTCAGCATTTGGTACGTCGCCCTCTGGTGTTGCTTAATATAATCCCAATATAATGTTTCAGCTTTACCTGTCAGGAAAATGTGGAAATTCGACATAACATGGTCCTGTGAGCATTGCGAGCGCGCAACAAGAGTATCTAATTTGAAGAGAAAATCCGAGACACTGCCTTCTCCGCTGAAAGAAATCTTCCAGTCCTTTAGCTTGATATTCATGATAGAAGTAGCGTACGACGGAGAATATTCCTGAGATCCAGACGGTTGAACATTCAGTCCGGGCGTAGCAGAATTGGGTCTGGTGTCAGCTGTACTCCCTATTGATTCTCTAAGAGCGGTTAGTTCTCTCCTAAATTCCTCCTGAGTCTTACGCATGGCCTCCTGGAAGTAGTCTAATAAGCTTTCCATTGTGTTGCCACCTGAAGCCTGGTTGTCCCCTTCTTTATCTCCTCCCCCTGGCGCCATTTCCACTGAAGCTTGGTTGCCTGATGTTGAGTTCCCTGAAAAGCTCGTTCCTAACGCTGCTAAAGAATCAGTTATCGACTCGTGACCAAGATTGTCTCCCTCTATTTCGCCAGATGGGTTTGATTCCAGTAAACGGGAAGCAGATGATCCTCTTAATGCCCTAATACTCGAATCTGACTGTGGACTAAGCGAAGGTCTCTTTGACACCGGAGTGGTACCCCTACCTCTACCCTGCGCTGATACTGAACTACGAGATGCAACTCTTACTTTTCCTAATACGTTAGCTAAATTGGACCTTGTGGCTGTTTCGCGTGAGGAAGCCCCAGTAGTGCTACTCGCCCGAGTGTTAGGCTTGGACATAATGCGCCATTGAACGCATGAAAGAAGTAAATTAAACCCAAATAAAAGAAAATCAACACCGATCAAAAAAAAAAAACAATTTTAAATTATCAGCTGGAAAAGTAATGAGAATAATTATGTATAATGAAAGGTTGTCTCTTCCCAAGGAAGAGGGGTGATAGGCAAAGGAAGAAAACGTTCGTTTCCCAAAAATGTAGGGAAAGGAAAGAAGAAAAAACAAGTACTTTTACCTGTAACTAAGATAAGCGCAAGCAAAAGAAAATTCCAGATTAGCAATTTAAAATTTAAATGCGACAATAGAATAAAATAAAATTTAATAATTTCAATGAAGCAGTTCACATGTGCTCTCAAGGAGGACTGCTGGGAAACATGGTAAAATAGGCACGTGGTTTATAAAAAAATTCATATATAAAAAAAAAATCTCATAGATTCACACGTGATACGACTAACCTCAACCTGCACATTACTAAAACCTTCCAATTACCGCATCGTGGTGCAACTCGTCATTCATCACTACGGACAAGGACTCCCGCGAGCAAAACACTGCGCGATACCTGATAAGATCCCGAGATCCTATCGCAACGAAAACTTTCGACCCTATAACGCCAGTTCGGACTTATAGTTCCCTGAATCTAGAGCAAATATCGCTAGAAAGCTGACAGAGTTTCGGTCAAGACCAACTTGAGGGTGACCCTCCCTCGACGTCGCAAATGAAACCTCCAGACTTGTTGTCCAGATAGCATGACTTACGCCGATTTATGAAGGAAACCAACAAAGGCATGTAAAATCAGATAAAATTAAACGTTTTCCCCATTTGATGTCGCAAATGAAATATCCAGAGCAATCAAATCCAGATGTCATGACTTACATCAAATACACGAAAACAAGTAATAATTCTAACCGAAACCTGTCCAGTAATGTGCACTAAAATTATTCTAACTGTACTATCCGATAATGTCGATCACGTGTAACCATCGTCGACTCGAAACCCGTTACATAGCACGTGCCAGTGGCTCGGTCGCCACGTGGTGCGAATCACCGTTATACGTCATTTAGAACACGTGCTCTGTCACGCTACATTGTTTCGTTGGGCGCCATATATGTTACGCGCCGGTAATACCCGAATAAAATATCGAGGTTAAGGGCATGCTAAGATCTCCCCGGTAGCTCAGACTAAAGTGGTTCTCAACCCGTATTTTACGACGCGCAAGCATATAAACACAGCCTGCATGCCACCAAGATAAAGAAAAAGACTGTGCTAATACAAAGAAAACATACAACAATGTCAAAATGCGAAAGTATCTGGACACAAAAAAACCCGAGTCAAAACGAATTGACGGTTAGGTGTTATCCCGCCTAGGGCATAAGTTCCCTCCCAGTGACAAAGTCACACGCCATAACAGACGGACGCCCTAATCAAATACTACATCTGTCCCTAATATAACCACGTGCTTCTTACCTTACCATGCTTCCCGCGTTACCCACCCTCCGAAACAGCGGATTAGCGAATCATATTTCTTAAATCTCACTAAGGAATATCATATATATATATATATACATTTTATAAAAATATTTAGGTTTATTTAATCAAATAAATGCGGGATAATAATACAAAAATAGAAATATTAAAAATTAATTCAAATAAATTGTGTGATAATAATTCAAAAATAGAAATATAAAAAAAAATGAATTCAAATAGATTGTGGACTAATATAAAATAGAAATTCAAAAAAAAAAAACATAAATGTGTTGCCTGTCTTATCTCGGCGGTGCACCGCTCCCACGATGATGGCTCTTGGGTTGTTGGTGTTGTAGCTGGGGGTGTCGATGGTGGCTGGTGTTGTCGCTCTTGTTGCTGGGTTGTTCTATCAGGTAAGTCTCGTTGCTGGGTTGCACTATCAGGTAAGTCTTGGTTTTGGAAGTTCTTTGCTTGCTTTACTTTTTATTTAGACTTTATAATTTGTTTCGATTTAGTTTATATTTTTTTTTATTTTTCTTTTTCACAAAAAAAACTTCTCATAGTCGTTAATTATTTAATTGTCTTAAGTCTTGATCTGATACTAAATTTTTTTTTCCTTTTTTTTTTTATATTAAACATATAAATATATATTTAATATGAATGTACGTATGTATGTACATATGTGCGCATTCACCCTTTTTTTTTTCTTTCTTTCTCTTTCTTGTAAAAAAAATTTTTTTTTTTTTTCATAATATTATTTATTAAATTTAACCATTTAACTATTTAGGTTCTTATTGTTTTGTTTATTCAATCATTTATCCAATATTCAATTGTTTCATATATTTTATTTTTTTTCAAAAAAAATTTTCTTTTATAGTTTTCTTACAAATGAATTAATTTTTACTGGCTTAAATATGTTCGAAGTTTATATTTTTTTTCTATTCTTTTTAGTCACAAATTGCAATTAAATTTAGTTATTTTAATTCTTGTGTTCACTATTTAACAAATTACTTGTATTTTATTTTTTTGTTTCTAAAATTTCTTGTTAGTTTTTATTAAATTCACTATTTTACAATTTAGTTTGTATTTTATCTCTTATTTCTAGGATTTTTTTTTTGTTAATTTTTTTATTTCACAATTTAGTTTGTATTTCATTTCTTATTTCTAAAAAATTTTTGTTAATTTTTATTTCACATTTTAGTTTTCATTTCTTATTTCTAAAAATTTTGTTAATTTTTATTTCACATTTTAGTTTTCATTTCTTATTTCTAAAAATTTTTGTTAATTTTTTCTTTCAGATTTTAGTTTTCATTTCTTATTTCTAAAAATTTTTGTTAATTTTTTATTTCACATTTTAGTTTGTATTTCATTTCTTATTTCTAAAAATTTTTGTTAATTTTTATTTCACATTTTAGTTTTTTATTAATTTCTATTACACTTCTTTTTTTATATCTTTTTTTTTTATTCGGAAGGAGAAAAACTTTTGCGAACCGTCCAGTTCGAGTACCACACGTGAACTCCCTGTGCTTCTCAACATTCCTCTTTTATATCCCATTTTTTTCTTCTTCTGGAATGTTCTTTTCTCCCGCCATAACGCATTATCTTCCTCTACCTATATCCCTCATCCTTGTTTCTGACAAATGGCACATTCTGATTGGTTAAACTGTCTAACGGTAAAATTTTTAACGAAACAGACGCCAGGTGTCAGAATCTGATTGGTCGATCAGGACGCGCAAAAAAAATATAACGAAGTACATACAAAGCAAAAGGGATAAAGATAATCGAAGAGTTGCAATTGCATCAGTAAAAAGGGTTGCAATAAAGTGCATTATTGCCAACCATACATGCAAATAAAAGGGTGGGAGTAAAAGTTGCAATTCTAACTTCGACAATCCGTAACAAGCAAAAAATTGAATACGCTGAATACCTGAAATATAATAACTTGCCTCGGCATATAAAGGATTGCAGCACAATTTCTTCCTTTCCTTTGTATTTATTACAAAGTATTGAAATGCTTTTAATTTAAAAGATTTTTTTAATTTTTCTAATATACTTATACATACATAATTGGTCATTACAACCCTACAGTCAGGATTACGACCTCGTTTCTCACACCACTTATGTTGTGTGTGTTAATTTTATACATGAGTGACGGGACATACTATTTAAAGTCGACTCCGAACGACAAATTTTTGAGAAACTCGCCGAAGAAATACCTTTTGTATCACAGGCAATACAGATACGAAAGCTTTGACAGACGAAAAACCTTCATAACATAAAAGCATAGGTAAATTTAGAGGGAGAAAAAAATGTAATAATGGTTTGCGAATCGAATGTGTTAGAAGCAACAGATATACAGAGTGAAAACTGGCGGTTAAAGTAGAAAAACTAAATGTAAATAAACAATTATTTTGTGCTAAAAAAGGGAAAATTTGGAATATTTTTTAATTTTTTGAATTAAAAGTTTAAAGCTTCTTAAATATTTAAATATTAGTCGAAATGTGGGTGATTTTCGGTCACAATGAATATAGTTTCTTCTGCAAGATGTAAGTAAGAATCCGAATATATCAAGATAAAAAAGACATATTCCTCATAAATAATTTTTCTTGCAGAAATTTGTGTATATTACCAGTATTTATTAATTTCTTGAATAAAAAAGTTAAAATTCGGTAATTGTTTCATTATTATTCGAACTCTTAGCAATTTCCCTTCACACTGAAAAAAGTTCCATGTACATAAGGTAAGTAAAAAGAAAAATATAACAAATTTTATATTCATGAGTTTTTGTTTCAGGAATTTGTGAATATAACTCTAAATTGGTTAAATACTAAGTTAGTGACGATCGTTGAAAGGTGTCACCAAATACAGTAGTTCCCAATTACGTTTCCCTAATAAAATGGTACGTCTCCTTTCAACCAAGAATCCGTATTATGTGCAAAATTATTCTATTATTCTACCAAAATATCATCAATTTCTACTAAAATATCATCAATTTCTACCAAAATATTTAAAACATTATACTCATATTTTCCATCAATATTACTATTCAACACTCAATCTATTAACAAACAACACATTCCTTTATTCTTATCATCTAACAACATCAATCACCTACCAACAGACAATATTTATATATAAATCTATATAATTCATATGCTTTGTATGACAAATTAACTAATGATAGTCACTATTTATTAAAAAAATTATTTATAAATATTTTATAATAAATCTTAATCCTAATATAAGAAATAAAATCTTTTTCTTTAAAATATTTGAGGCCCATAAAAGGACCTTTGAATAAGAAATAAAATCTCTTTCCTTTAAATATTTGAGGTCCTTAAAAGAACCTTTGATACAAAAAGTTATAAGCCGTCTGATGTACATGAAACAAACGTTTGCTTTCAAAATGCCTAGTAGATTGTTAACAAATAATCCACACGTATATGTATTAAGTATAAAAGATAATTGGAAATAATCTTTAAACAATCGTTAATATAAAATAATGGCTAGATTAATAAAACACACACAAAATAAAAAATTTTATCAGCACATCCAAAGAAATGTAAACATGGACTTAGTTTTTGTCTGTAAAGAAACAAATCACAATAATAGCAACAGTACTAAAAACTTTTGAAATAATGATTATTTATCGACCTTCTCTGGTCTAGATCCATCATGTTCTGTTAACTACAGCATCAGCTCGAGTAGGATGTGGCTCTTCACCACGCATGATGGTCTTGAGTAAGGAGAAGCTAGAAATGCAAATGCATTTTATTTTCGCTGCACTTACTCCTGAAATTCAGTAATTGTATATACTGATTATTTCTAAATGCCTAAAATGTATGCAGTCACCACTGCATAATTTTACCCTCTTTTTGCAAGATGTTTCAGATGTTCGATAATTTATATGAAATTGTTTTTTCCATAAAAATTTTCGATAGCGTTGAAGCGTTCATCTTACAGTCTTACAAAAACAAGGATTTGCTAAATAAATACAATGAACATAGAATGATATATAAAAATACAACAATTTTCATAATGGGTGCTATGCAAATTAACAAATTTGTTTTAAATAAAAAGAAAACATTTATTTCATAAATATAAATATATATGTGATATAAGTAAACAAAAAAGCACCCTTACAAACCATATTTTGTTTATGAAGTGTATCTGTATGACGTGTTATTGTGTGGAGATTTTATGTTATGTATGCATATATATATGTACATTCATCAATATAATAAGAAAATGAAAAATGATTTTGTAATTCAAATAAGTTAAAGTGCATGTTAATGGTAGTAAATAATTAGCAATGTTGTATGCATGTCGGTGTAAGTGCAAAATAAAATTATTAAAAATTCATAAACCATGTAAATTTTTGTGTTAGTAGTATTACGTTGTTAGAAGTGTAATAAATAAAACATATATACAATTTCCGAAATGTGTTAAACCAAAGAATATGGAGCTTCATGTTCTTTTAATAATAAAATCGATTTTTTATTTTGTTTTTATTTATCTAAAATTATTAAGCCAAAAATAGACAGCTTTACATATGTATATTGATGAAATGAAAGTAAAAAAGAGTATATTACTAACACTTTTATATGGCTGTAAATAAATAAATTCTCTCAACTTATTTTCTCTCTCTCACTCACTAATCCATAACCATATGCATGTGTTAACCTAGAGGAATATTCTTAGTAATAATTTCAAGTCTACTTATTAACCCAATGATATGTATATGTGATCGGAAAACATAGAAAAATTGTACTGCATTAAATCCCTAAAGACACGGTATTTAACTTGGCAAGTATTCTTCCAAAAATCGAAATCATTTCTCATTGATATTAGTGAATACTACTGTGATATTTCTTTGGGTGTATAATTGAAATCAGAAAAAAGCGACATGAACCTTATTCTTTAAAAGCTGAGAAGATTTTTGCGCTCTTTTTAACGAACATTCTTTATGTTCGTGTTCTATGTGTGTAAAAAGTCGAAGATGTTCTTACCCTGAGGGACATTGGTGCGACGTCTGTTTTTAACACCAGAAAAATAAATAAAAAAGTGGTCAAACAACAAAAACGCACGATGAGAACAACGCATGATGAGAACAACGCATTGTTACGCTCTTGGTTTCTGTAACCTTCCCTTCTATCTTTCCCCCCGCGTCATGAAATATTTTTGAAAAATATTCCAAAATATGTTGAAATGCACATTCTATATACTTTATTTTCTTTGGTTAAACTAAATTAAGTATGAGATCAGGTAAATGGTTTGACTATTATTAAAAACCTACCGATGAGCTACACATAAATACTTCTGCATAAAATTGGGATCGTTTATCCTACGATTGAAATATTTTATTATGAAATAAATTCTAATTCTAACGTATAGATTTAAAACATCCTCATGTTTTACTTTGGAACAACAAAGAAAGGGGCGTTCATGGAGAAGTTCGTCGAAAATTATTTGACATGGTCTTCGTCAAATAATGGTGTCGTCGATGGCAATTTTTGTCGAACAAATCTATAAATTTACTCTCCAATGCTTTATAATAGTCTACAAGGCCCTGAGGTGGTTTAACGAGGCGACAATTAAGGAACTGTTTGCTGTATGTGAAGGAATAATCATCTGGGACAGGGTCATTATCATTAAAATATGTCATAGGAACTTCACATACGTGCATTTGGAATAATTTGTTATAAAAATATCCTGAAACATAGACAAATGCGTTCTTTTGAAGGACCTGCATTTCTTCGGTGCTGAAATGCTTATCGCGTAACTCAATATCAATTATGGAGGGGCAAGGGTTTGGTAGAGAATGGGACTCATCCCATTGCGTATGATCTTTATCGTTAGTATACGCTAGGTCTACAATTGAAAAATCTAAGATATTATCAATTGGGGAAAAATTTTTGCAGTTTCCATTTACAACTACATTTACATAGTGTAACCCCCAGCGCTTTTGAAAAGAACTTAAAAAATTTTGAGGAGTAATACTTATAGCATTGCCTGAACCTTTACGTATTTGTCCAAAAACGTGTTCTAAATGGTCCCGGGTTAACCTGCGAGTTTTAAGTCCCTGAAAACCTTCTTGATGAAGATATGTCCAAAGACTTTTTAAGGCGGAAATGTTCGTCAACCATCCTGTAATAAATATAAACATTTTCGTTACGTCATTCCCTTTCAAATCTGTTACTTTTATCGTCCGTAAAAGCTTCGAGGCTTCTCTTAAAAAATTTAATTGTTCTTGTGAACATACGAAAACCGTGCTTTCTGCGCGGCTATTGAAAATATCAAATAAGTTATTAAAAACTCTAAGTATTCTGTTGTATTTAGGAATGTTAGGGCTTTTGAACTATCTAATTTCCCTGACTTATGCAAAGTTCGCATGCCGGCTACTACTACTACAGTCCGACTTAAAACTTGAGCTGCTAAGTGAACTTTCATCTTTTGGAAGTTATTGGGATAAATGTGCTCCAAACTTAGGAGCACATTTAATTGTATTGGAATCAACATTATAAAAATGGGCAACATCTGCCCAGGACACAAGTTTATTATTGAAATAAACTTTATTTTCTTTGGTAAGCAGAAAATTTCGGGCGCTTTTTAAAAGATGCGGACTGTCATGCATAAAATAAATACGTTTCTCGCTAACTACAAAATAGGCCGTTCTAAAGATACCCCAACGATTTTGGAAAAATTGACAAAGTTGCCACCTTGGTTGCAAACGAACTGGCAAGGTTTTAAGCCTATTGCTTGTAATTTTGATATTGCCTCGAAAATATAAGTTTTCATTATTAAACCCCTACAATTTCCATAAATAAAGAAGTATGAAATAGCTTGCGACCAACTCTGTCTTCCTATCCCACTTGCCATGATGACCATTTCGCTTGTCTCTACGTTGCGAGAACGATTTTCGTCTCCAAAGTCCTGTAAGCCTATAATTTTGTCTTTGAACCTGTCGTAGTCAAGAAAAGTTTTTAGAGACATTTCGTCGCAGGAAACACTAACAAATTTATCTTCTTCTACAAAATCCTGTGCTCTCACCTTTAGTGCCTCAAAAGTTCCGTTTAAATTTCGCGGAGCTTTTGGCCAGTCCTTTACGAAGTGTTGTAAAGTTCTAATCTCGGGCCAATTGAACATTGGACGTAGATATCTATACACTAGGGGAGAAAGGAAATACACAGCTAGAGAAATCAATTTCAATCCAACACTATAACGACGTTGTTTCGGTTCGCGGGTATAATTAGTCAAAACATTTTCTAAGCAAGCCAAGAGCGGTTTACTAATTTTTTAAGAAAAATCATTTTTTTTTCATTAACTCCAATTCCAAGTTTTCAACCTTTGCCTTATATTTTTCTACTTCCCTAGATAAGCTGGCATTAGCAACTTTCAACTTGCTTCTTAATCTTTTTTCTAACAAATATTGGCTACGATAATGATCTAAGGCTGATTTTGTTACTGAATGGGAGGGGTCTCTCTAAAACTAGAAGATATTTCGTTATCTATTTCCATTTCACTATCTTGGTTAAAACTTGGAATTGTTTTCTCTCTAGACAAATTATTTAGTTGAACACATTTCGGAACCGCAAATTTGGAAATACGATTTCCAAAATTTATTCCGGACCAAAATGTACACTACACGCGAACAAGCGCTTCACTGAAGACTTCACATTTAAAATACGAAGCCATTCAGCACGTCTAAAAAAGGAACAAAAAATAAAGAAATAAAAGCTGCTGTAATACAAAATACATAAAAAGGGCATAGTGAAAAAAGATCAAAATCTACACCACAAATAACCAAAAAAAGAAATACCAAAGTTAGTTAACAACTTCACTACTTGCATTTCTCCCGAAAAATTTACCCAATTATCCAAAAATTTCTTTCTCATCCCTTATTTCCTATTGAATCAACATTCATATATAAAACAAACAGCATTTAACCAAAAGCTACATCACACACACACTTCTTTAACTAAAGCCAACATAAGCAAAAGCTATATAAGCAAAATATATCTATAACTTCACCGATAACTTCATAAAATAATCAATAAAAAGAATCAATATCTAATGTCATGAATGCATAGAAAATTCTCCCTATCAACTGATAAGAGAATGTCGAGAATCGGGAGAAAATTATCTCTAAAATTAAAATTAGCAAATTGAAAATGATGCGTATAGAATGTGTTATGCTTATATAATATATTTGTACTATATATTTGAATTTTTCCATTATCAAAAAAGTTTTTCTTCTTTTTCCTTTAAACACTCTTATAAAAATAAAATAAAGAGCTCAAAATTTTTTAAATTATTATATCATTCGTTGTAATGTCTATAGATAAATCTCACAAAAATGTTAATATGTAAAAGTAAATAAAGTTGAAATTGGAAATGAAAAAATTAAATGAAACATGCGTACAATATATTCCTCTTAATTTTATTATTATTTTATACGTATATATATATACATACATATATATATACAGCCGAACTTCTATAAATTGAATCACCATTATCCAGACAAAAACTTCAACGTATGGAAACTTCAACTTTGGGAAGTAAATTTACAAATGATCTAGATGTTGCCACGACATGTGTTTCAACTTATAGAAACTTTAAGTAATACAAGTTCAAATTATAGAAGTTCGACTGTATATATATATAATATATACTGTATACTGTATATATATATATGTATACTATATACTGTATATATACATATATATATGTATACTATATACTGTATATATACATATATATATATATATATATACAGTCGAACTTCTATAATTTGAACTTTATTACTTAAAGTTTCTATAAGTTGAAACACATGTCGTGGCAACAACATCTAGATCATTTGTAAATTTACTTCCCAAAGTTGAAGTTTCTATAAGTTGAAGTTTTTTTCTATATATATATATGTTATATATATGTATATATATATATATGTATACATATATATATTACTAATATCTAATTGTTGTTAATAATTAGAATTAGCCAAAGTACAAATGAGTTCAAAAAGAACTCACCTATGTCCAATTCAAAACTCCATAGAAGCAAAACAAAAATTTTAAATAAAATTTAAAATTTTTGATTAGCTCGTATAATGGATAAATCTTTGGCCCATTAAATCCAAATTGACACTTGCATATTATATCATTAAAACGATATATAACCGTTTGTGAGGGAAATCAGCCTTAAGAACCGGAGGCCAGTACTGTGTTTTGTTAAGAAACACAGGTTTTCCCTCACAAATAAACGCACTTTTAATAAACGAAATTAAAAAGATAAATTTAACCATATACAACCGTTTGTGAGGGAAACCAGCCTTAAGAACCGGAGGCCTGTTTTGTATTAAGGTTTCCCACACAAATAAAAATGAAAGCACTTTTATGTAAATAATCAAATACACTCCCACACAAAATATTTCATATAGTAATAATTTACAAGCACTTACCTCGCAGCATTTTCTGGAAACTGGTGTAGGTTTTTGCCTGGTGGACAGCCCATGATGCATTTTCTGGTCCTGTAAAAAATGTATTCAATTATTTTATAAAATAAATATGTATATTTACAAATACTTACATTTTTCCTGTGTTCTTATTATTACTTCTCGACACAAATGATCCTTAGTTGTATTTTCATTCACAATTTCTATTAAAATAAAGAACTTACTGTAACTTATTTTTACATTTTAGTTAGTAATATTAATTAAATACATTTAATATTTTAAATTATAAATGAAATAAATAAAAAACTTACCTTGCAACCACACACTTTTTCACATTTGCGCCAATAATAAAAATCCACCCCGAAAACAAAACATAAACAAAACAGAGTTGCAAACAGACAGGGATAGAAATACTTTTTGGTAATATATGCTGTCCCTTTCATGTTTGGCCTATGCGCTGTCAAATCGCGTTTCGTTACTGCTTACATTGTGTTTTGTATTTTGTTTTGATGTCTGGCCTGGGGCTCGAACCCTGACTTTACGTGTAATAAGCCAACACACTACCTACTAGACTACTGCGACTTATGCATGTATTAAATAGTTTTTGTTTATTGTTTTTATACAATTTCTTAACTTTGCCAGCTTGTCTCTCTAATGCCCTAGTAGCGCTGAGACACTTAAAAATTCTAAATTTCAATGGATTTCAATAAATAAAAAAACCTGAGCCTTGAGTCGGTATGCGGTATGTTTGCTATATGGTTATATTTAAAAAATATTAGGCATAAAGCAAATATTTGACCAGTGTTGAAAAAAAATAGAGGTATATCTATGTATTTTCATCATACCTGTTAAATTTCGATTACGATTAGTAATCAATTAAATTACTTTTTAAAAAGAATCGTAATGATTATATAATTCTATGAACAATTTTTTCCAATTACTAATTGATTACGATTACCAAGAATCAAAAAATAATCAGGATTACTGACGATTAGTCTAATAATCAAAAAGAATCAAAAGAAGTTTAAAAAAGAATCAAATTGTTTTAAATAATTCTTTTTGATTATTTTCAAATATGCAAAAGTAATCCAAAAGTAATCAAATTTTTTTCAATAATTCTTTTTCACTATTTTCAAATATTCAAAAAGAGTTCAAAGTAATTATTGAAAATAAATTGATTACTTTTGGATTACTTTTGATTCCTTTTGATTATTAGACGAATTGCCAGTAATCCTGATTATTTTTTGATTATTTTGTAATCGTAATCAATTATTAACTATTTTTACCAAAAATAATCGTAATTGTAATCATTATCTCACCATTCAAAAAAAAGTAATCAAATTACTAATCATTACGATTACTAATCATTACTTAACAGGTATGATTTTCATACATAATGGAAGATAAACAGACGTCGGCACAAAGAGAACATGATAAAAATGTGAGGGTATTTCTGAGAGGCATGTGTTAACCCAGAGGAAAATCGTTAGTAATATTTTCAAGTTTACTTATGAACCCAATAATAAGTATATGTGAGCGGAAAATATAGAAAAATTGTAATGCGTTAAACCCCTAAGGACACCATATTTAACTTGGGAAGAATTCTTCCAAAAATCGAAATCATTTTTCATTGATATTAGTGAATCCTACTGTAATATTTCTTTGGGTATATCCGCTCTTATACGCACGTTGTTGATGTTCGTGTCCTATGTGTGCAAAAAGCCGAAGATGTTCTTCCCCTGGGGGAGATTGGTGCCGACGTCTGAAGATGAATCTTTTCTCGTTTTGTGTTGCGGATCTTCAGTGATATTTGCGAAGAAAGAAGAGAAAGACGACTTTTGGATTCGAAAATGGATTCAGGGCAGAACAGAAAAAGGATGCACAGAAAAATTCTGTTTTTAATACAATAAAATTGGTTGGCTACACATGAAAAATATAAACATTTGTTTGTCGTATGGCAAACATATTTTCCCAAACAAAAATGGGAAAATAAATATGCATAAACTTTGGGGTAAACATTTGCCATAGGTGACCGTACTTTAACTTCAGTTGAATTCATCTGTGTTATAGAAACAAAATAATTTTTTGCTTACAAAATTATATTTAACTGAGAGTTTTCGGATTCAAGTATTTTTAAAAATTTGGAAAATTAATGGTGCCCGTTGCTTTTAAAGTAAATTTAAATCAATTTCCCTCATAAATCAATTCAACTTTGTAAGTGATATATTGGCAGTTCCGTTCAAATTTGTCCGGGAAAAATCTAAAATTAAACCCAAACTAGCTGAGAATTGTTCATTAAAAATTGTACCTCTATCTCAGGCAGATAGATGCCGTAATGCATAAATTTTATCAATTTGAAATTTATGTTTTCTTATGAGAGTTGAAACATTCAATATGATTGTGTTTGGAGGAGAAATAAACAAAAACGTCTAAAGTACAACAGATGCTGAAGAGCTTTATAAACAAAAATTATAATTGAAGGAATGGAAAAATATCGTAAACAACCATTTAAAACACTTAAATTTTGTTACATCGATTGAACAACAAAAAAGGAACAGCTGACTGACTGAGACATACACATATTGCGTTCCTGTTAGTTAATAAAATTTACTCATTACGGATTCAATGTGTCTCGGCGTTGTGAAAAGAAATTATGTTTCTAGCTGCTATGATTTAAGCCATTTATAATTTCTTAATTAAAGTACAATTATATTGCTTTCACCGTCCTATTAGCACTCATATTTCCAAATTGACGGTACTGATCGATAACCCATTAAACACTTATTTTACGATTAGTTTGGTATGCCATTTCTTACGAATTATATGAAGGAGCAAACTTATCCAAAACAGCGGTTACTGGTTAAAAAGATTTGGAAGGTTTATTCAACTTTTAGAGACCTTTGAAACGTCGCATTCAATGTCTCTTGGAATTATTGTGTTATATTTTTAAAACTTGTTGCTGTCGGATACAGAAAATGCATCGTATTAAATATATCAGATATCTCAAAGCCATACTGAGGCATTTCTATCAGAAAGTTTTCTTTCAGCCAGAGCTTTTAATATTAAAAATATTTTCTTTAGATTTATTTTGTTCAAAAGTATAAACGATGTTAACACATCCTTTTTTGTAATAATTAAGTAAAAAAATTGTTGAATATCACTTATTGAGTCAACATGAATCTGCTAACAATGTTGTATTTAAGGCTCAGTAGAGAGCTAGTAGAGTCGCTAGACGCATTTGTCGAGACCTTTAAAACAGTGTAAATTGTAAACGGTTAACTGGCAGAAGCGATTGTATATTATTAGGGCATGCATGACAGGTACCGCTTCTAAACCTCTATTTTATTACTTAACCCTAGTTCATTATATCATCTCGGTGTTTTTCCACTTTTTTAATTTATTGTTCCCATTCATTTCACAAAATATTTGTCTAACAAGCGACTTTCTTACACGCAAGACAATCATCGCTCTCTAGTAGTTAATTTGTAAAAGCGTTACCCAACGAACTAAATACTCTGTTGTATTTAGTCATAAATTTATTTCGTTTATAAATTATAAGATGTTTGAGGATTAATATTTAATTTTTTATGTCATATAGAAATTCTTTTAGTATAGTGGCTTAATGCAATGCAATAACAAAGAAGATTTTGTTAAGTATGGAAAGTCAAATGAAACCCTACTAGATTTTAATCGGCGCAATAGGTTATATTGTTATGCACAGAAAAAACTGAAATTCAAAATCAAACAAATAATTCACAAAGTCAAGTATTTTTTTAACTAAAATAGGACCTATCACAAAATTCCTAAAATCAAGTACTCAAATTCGTAAATTGTTTTTTGAAAAAATTCGTAAATTGTTTTTTGAAAAAATTTAAAATTTTTTTTATTAAAATAATATACTATTTGGTAAAAATTGTGTTAAAAATTTACAACAAATTTTAACAACATATTTGTTAAAAACTAAGAACAAAAGTAATTGATTTTATTTTCATATTCAAACATATTGTTTTATGAGTCAAACAAATCGTTGTTTGTAAATTAATCGTAATTTTAGTCAAATTGTTTTATAAAATCAAATAATAAAATTACAGAGCTTGATAGATATAACTTATAAAAATAGTGTTTGGAAATCTACACAAATTTCTGTTAAAATATTTGTTAAAATCTAACATCAAAATAAATGGTTTTATATACATATTCAAACAACTTGTTTTTTGATTCAGACAAATATTTTTTTGAATTAGCTGTAATTCAAACAATTTGTTTTATAAAATCAAATAATAAAATTATTAAAAATATCCTTTAAAACAACAAAAATGAATAATAAAACAAGTAAAAAGTTGCTTTGTTATTTTCAATAAATTTTTTATATAAAATAAAAATTTACAAAATTATTTCTATTTATAAATAAAATCTATTATTTCATTAAAAAATTGGCATTTATAAATACATATTTTTACATTACATTTTACAATATTAAAATATTAAAAGAATTTTTTTTTATATATTTTAAAATTAATATTAAAAAATGTTTATTTTGAGAAGTATTTTTAAGTTAAAAATTTTTACAATTTTTTAATAGCATTTTTTGCATTTTAAATAAATATTTATATATTTAAATACAATATAAACAAATTGAAAAGTTGCGTTCAGTTATTTAAAATGTCGTGTTTCACTGTTAATACTTTTGAATATTTTTTGATGTGTTTAAATCATAAAAAAAATTTTCTATAAAAATTTAAGAAATCTCTGTTTCCTCAGGATATTTCAAATTGAATACAAAAAATATTTTAAATAATATATCAATAGCATTTAAAATTCTTAATATTGGATACTTTATATCATCAATATATATATATATATATATATATATAGTAGGCTAAAATTAGCCTACTAAAATTGCAAGGAAGAACATTCAGCCAAAAATTACAAAGCCATCATTACAAAGCCATCTTGGGAGTCAGCGATTGAATGCTTTTTTTCTTATTTTGGCACCACTTTCATCTGTCAGCACTTTTTGTGGTGAAGGGAAAAGATGATGCATATTCAAAAATGTTAAAAAAAATTTTAGATTCTGAAAAAAATGTTTATACAAAAATACATACCATTATCTATTGTTTCTATAAATTAAAATTGAATTTACACTTACCAGCAGAAATCCGAAAGGTTTAATATATTCCGACCAAAGATTAAATATTTCTGATGATGATCTCTTAGATTCGATTATTTGTTTAAATCGAAATGATGCACATTTTATCCAATACAAATCGAACTCATCCGCAGTAATGGAGCCACTTTTAATTTGCTGAATATAAAAAGTACAATTGTCTTCTAAATCTATAAATAAAAGAATGTTATTTATTTATT
The DNA here is from genome assembly GCA_936449025.2 of Sarcophaga subvicina. Taxonomy (NCBI): domain Eukaryota; kingdom Metazoa; phylum Arthropoda; class Insecta; order Diptera; family Sarcophagidae; genus Sarcophaga; species Sarcophaga subvicina. The sequence goes on along the minus strand of OW388080.2, from coordinate 44,302,376 downwards.
AATTTGATGGTAAAATTTCAAACAAACCTGGCGCCATATTTTGAGGAGATGTAGATTCGTCCTTCTTAAAAATGTGCTTTGTAAGCCTTTTTGAATAGGCAAGCTTGTTATATATTTTTCCCCGTTTTCCATTCCCATAAAATTCCTATTGAAGTATATATAAATAAATGTAAACATGTTTTATATACAATTTCATACATTAAAACATACCAAATATTCTGTAGGAAAAATAGAGCAGATTTGCTTTTCAATTTCAGAGCACTCTGAAATGCTGAAATCGCGGCCTCTTGCCTCCAGAAATTTCGTAAATGTACAAATTAAAAGGTTTCTTTGTTCTTCATGCAGAATCTTGTTCTTTGCATAAAAATTAAGTATTTATTTTCCATTATATGAATTAAAGGATTATAAGTTGATTTGTTTTAAAAAAATATTTTTTAATTTTATTTTTAACACATTAACTTATTCAGTAAAGAGCACAATTAGAACTAAAACTAAAATTAATTCTTAAACTTAATTATTGTTTGGTAAAAACTGCAAGTGCAAAATAAGCAATATTCCATAAGTGTGTTACAAAAAATATAAAAGGTATGTCTTGTGCAATATTCGATTAGTGTGTTGTCTGGAAATATGTCAGCAAAAAATGAAATTAATGTTTTATAGTTAACATATGTATTGGAAAGAATTTCCATTACAGAAATTATATTATTGTTAGTTTCAAATTGATTCAGTGGTTGAAAAAAAATATTTGGAGATTCTGAATGAACTAATGGTTGATTATTAAATTTTTTTAAATTATTTTCAAATGTTGCTTGATCTCCTATTGTAAAATCCGCCAAAAGTTTTTCAATGTGATTAGGTGTTAAAATATTTAACGTATACATTGTGATATTTTGTTCTGTAAGAAATAATATAAAAATTAAATTAAATTAAAAAAATTCGTAAAATTTTAAAAAAGTTGAAACCTTCAGTATACTTTATATACTTACCTTTAAATTTACTATAAAAATGTTCCAATTTCCATTTAATTATAAGGTTTTTGAGTTCTAAATCATAGTCATCCATTTTAATTCCTATAAATATTTTTATAATATTCTTTAATTTTGAAAAAATATATATTTTTTGTGCTTTGTATTTGTTCAATTGGCGGTCCGACTAGGTCTTTAATGTTAATGATGTTGTATGTGTCACAATATTTTCCAAATTTATTTTTAATTGATTTGCAATTTTTTCTTTACATTGATATCATGAAATGGCTTTGTTACACAAATATCTTCGTTGGTTCTGTTTGTGTTTTCAAGTAAAAGGTTCGCAAAATTCATCTGTTGTTTGGTCGAAAAAGTTTTGGTTATATTTTTTCTTGATGTAATAACATGTGAGTATATTTTAAACTCTTTATGTTTAGTTTCATATTTGCAGCTCCATAACTGCCTTAATGGGCCAGGTTATCTCATAACGTTTCCGTAATGAATACAGTGCTGGACAATTCAATGGAAACTTCTCTTAAAATGTATTTATTCATTGTAAGAATTCGAAAAACTAAAACAATTTCTGAAGAATTTAAGTTATTTAGGAGCTATATTTTTAACATTCTGTTTGATGTCTGAACAAACAAAAAAGAATTGCATAAAAATAACATTGTTCTAAAATTATAAAGAAAGTTTCCATTGTTTTGTCAATACCTCGAATACTTTTACTTTTCTTTATAATTTTATTTTTTTTTATTTATAATTTTAGAAGAAAGTTATTTTTATATAATTTTTTTGTTTCTTAATACATCAAACAGAATGTGTAAAATAAAATTCCTAAATAATTTTTCGGTTTCTTCAGAAATTGTTTTTGGTTTTCGACTTCTAACAATAGAAAAGTAAATCTCACTGTATTTCGTCAAACGTTGTATTCCTCTTATACTTAACCTTTTTGCTTGATTTATTTCACCAATTTCACACACACAATTTAACTCTTTAATTTACACACACACAATTAAACACCTTAATTAACACACTTTAATTTATTTAAATTATATTCACTAGTTTATTGCTCCCGCTTGTCAAAATACAAGTAAACAAAAAATTTCAAATTTATTATTATTTATTATGCAGGCGACTAAAATAAAATTCGGGCATATTCCTTGCAACATTATATGTTTTCCGCGTTACAGCCACAATTCTGATCGCTTTCAAACATTAACTAGGAACAATGTTCCCATTTATTGGAAATTAAAAAATTACACATGGCTCAACAAAAATCTACACATTCTTATACTTACCTATATTAAACAGAGTATTCATTAAAATGTATATTTCACACAAAGCATTATATAGAGTGTGGTAACTCTGAGCAACTCTCTTAGTTCTCTCACGGCTCCTTTTCTTTTTCAATAAAAAACAATAACAATTACTTGAATGAAGAAGTCAAGGCACTCTTTATTATTTTATATATTTTTTTCTTTATTCTGCTTTCAGAACAACTTTACAAAAACAAATACATATGTTTTTGTTAATACAGATAGGGTAAAGTACTAGAGAGAAGAGAGGATTTTTTAAATAATTTTCTTTTATTGGGGCATTTCAAATATAAGTGTAAATTCTAAAAACATTTTTTGCAAATTCAAAAACCAATATTTATCGTATTTTGATTGTTTTTCTGCATGCATGATCATAACTTATGAAATAAATTTATTTAGATTTATTTTTATTGTTAGCAGAAACAATTAAAAATAAAATTGAAAAATATTGCATATAATGAGTATGCAGATATTTGTTACCCCCTAAGTTTTAGAAATAATGAAGTGTTGCTAACTATTTATGATTTATACACTAAATAAAAAACGCTGTTGATATTTTATGTAAATATTTGTAAAATACTTAAACTTATAATTCAATTTATACTTATTAACAGTAGTCAACACTATCAATAGCTAAAAAATGTAGAAATGTCAAAATCAAACAAATACATTTATAAAACCAAAATAAATTATTTTTAAAAGTAGATTTTAATTTTAAACAAACGATTGTTAGGAAAAAAATTGTTCATATTTTTTTCTGTGTGGTTAGAAAACTGTTTTTTAATAACGTAAGTGTCTATATGTATTATTTCATTCGTATCCGTGGGAGTTTCAGTAATTAAGTATTTTGGTTTATATGGTTTTCTATCATATTTGCCTCTATATTATATATTTTTGAATGAGTTTTAAGATTTTTTAAGTATATTTTGTTTTTCAAACCTTGATAATTTTCATTTATTCCAGCATGACCAGTCTCTTGTTTGTGATACTTTTGAATATACCTGAAAGCTTCTTGTTCATTTCTCATATCTTTAGCATGGTATGAGCATCTATATAATTTTACGCTTGTATTAAATAACTATAAGTTTTTGCTGGACTACATTGTAATTGGAATCGGAAATACCTGAATATATTCCTACTTTTCCTGTTTTTATATATCTCATATAAATGTCCGACATGAAACCACTTTCAATATCGTCTAGGCTTACAAAAATTTTTCTTTTATTATCAACAATTTTAATTTCCTCCGTTTTACTTTCCGTTAATATTATTTGGGTGTGAAAACGGTTAACAACTGAGTCTAATATGGAAAATGACAATTTGTCTCCTGTGTCGTCATCTACTGCCCAAATTTTTCCTGTGTCTGCATTGATTCTGCTGAGGAAGTCGGCCAAAGTGTTTTTTTGCCCTTGATGTATCCAGTTTAAGTAACCAACGTTGAAGTCTAGGGTTTATGTCTTTTCCCTTATATTTTGTTTGAAGCCATTTTAGTGGTTGGTGATCTGTCATGAGATCAAAGTTCCTTCCATATATATATATATGGCCTGAAGTAATTTACGCTCCAAACGATGGCCAACAACTCTTTCTCAGTTGTGGAATATTTCCTTTCATGTTCGTTTAGAGTTCGGCTGGCATAGCTAATAGGATGCTTATCCTGTGTTAGCGCTGCACCAATTGCGAATTCGCTGGCATCGGTTGCTAATTTAAATTTTTCTTTTAAAATCTGGATACCTAAGTTTGGATGTGTTGATTAACAATCTTTTAAGTTTGTAGAATGCATCTGTATATTGGGGATCATTTTTATTTATTTTCGTATCCTTTTTCAAATATTTTGTCAAACCATGGGCAATTTTGGCATAATCTTTAATGAATTTCCTATAATAGCCAGTTATGCCTAGGAATGATTTTATCTGTTTCTGAGTTTCAGGAATTTTCAGTTTCTGAATAGTTTCAATTTTATTTGGGTTAGGTTTAATCCCTTCAGTAGTAAGGATATGTCCTAGATATTCGGTAGACTTTGCCAAAAATTTACACTTATCAACTTGACTCTTAAGATTATGCTTTCTAAGCACATTTAAAAATTCGTTGTAACTATCTTTATGTTCCTGTACTGCTAAAAATTAAAATATCATCGAGATATACTACACATATTTTGTTGATGTAGTACTGAATTCATGAGTCTTTGAAATGTTGCAGGTGCATTTTTTAATGCAAAAGGCATCCGCACAAATTCGTAGTGTCCTAGTGGTCTAGAAAATGCTGTTCTTTTTCTGTCTGCCTCCTTTATGAGGATCTGGTGAAAGCCTTTGGCTAGATCAAATACTGTGCTCGACCTAATTTCTCTAACATGGTATTAATATTTGGGATAGGGAATTTATCATTAACAGTTATTTCATTGAGAGCTCTGTAATCAATTACGATTCTCCACTTTCTCTTTCCCGAATTGTCCGATTTTTTGGGTACGATCCATAAAGGAGAATTATATGGAGGTACACTTTCCCTAATTATTCCCTGTTCCAACATTTCTCGCATCTGCGTATTGATTTCTTCTTCATGTATTTGAGGGTAACTGTATATTTTAGAATATACAGGTTTGTTGATAGTTGTTGTGATCTCATGTTGTACTTCATGAGTGTGGGTCGGATTGTTGCCTTCTTGGAAAAAAAGGTTAGAATTTTTTGAAATAAGTACTGTTAAAAATTGTTCCTCTTCTTTATTCCTATCTTCACGTTTTAATTTATCTAAATTATTTTCTGATTGCACTTATAAGGTTTGAATTTCTTCTGGGCTATATGGACAGGAGTCTATAAATTTGATTTTATTACCATTTATTTGAAGAAAGTCTTCCTCAAGATTTATAATTGCTGAAAAGGCTTTTAATATATTTTGCCCTATTAAACCATCGACAGTTTTCTTACTAAAGTTGGTCAATTTCCAACACATCAGATTGTCTTCTTTAAATTCTTTGGGAAGAGGTGTAATAACCTCCTCCTCGATACAAAAGTTTCCATTTATTGTATTAAAAAATATTGGTTTCTTTAATTTTGTTCTTTTAAATTCAGGTAGTAGCTTTTTATTAAGCCAAGAGGTTGATCTTGCGTCAAGTAAACATTTGAGGTTTGTATTTCCTATTTTTAGTTCGACTATCGGTAAACGAATTTTTGGGCATGACATTGAAAATTTACTTCCTGTGTACTATTCTTTTCAATATGCTCTACTTCTATTGGAGTACGCCCATTATTAGTATGACCAAACGTTCGGTTGAAATACTGGCTACGTATGGATTATTGAGTGTTATTTGTGTTAAAAGGATTTTGTCGAGACTGATTAGAATTAATATTATGATTAATTGGAGAAGGACTATAATTATATGAGTTTTGAAATGGTTGTCTTTGATATGTCTGTTTTTGTTGATATGTTCTGTTCTGTCCGTCTTCGTTATAAAGTCTTTGTTGTTGGTATTGTTGACGTGTATACGAATATTTTGGAAATCTATTGTCATATTGTCTTAGTATACCTGTCTCTTCTAAAACGTAATAAGCTTCCCTAAATGTGATTATATCTCTACTATAAATTATGATAAGCTTGGGTGAATTCCGTTCAAAAATGTTTTAAGAATGATTGATAATGAATGATCATTAGTAGAAGGTGAAAACTCTTGAGGTTTATTCATATCGAATTCATATTTATTATTTAACTTATCTAATATATTTCTAAGATTCTTAAAATATTCACCTACATTATTGTTTTTCATGTTAATAGCCTGGTAGCTTTCCTTAACTCCAAAATTCTTGACAAGTTCCTCTTTAATTTGGGTCCATGTTGTGTCTGATCCTAAAGCTCTCACTACTTGTAGAGCTGGTCCTTGAATTTTGTTTCTTATGTACCTTTCGAACACAAACTGCTGTAAGGTGGGGTTTCCTTTGAACAGTGGCAGTATTATTTCCACCTCTCTGATGAAAGACGACAAATCATATTCTTTTGTACCATGGTACTCTTTGATACGGGCCGCTTCTTTCAGAAGGTCAGACCCGGATAGATCTGTTGATTGATTTTCGACGGACATTTTCTGTTTTTGGTTTGTTTTTATATGTAGTATTAATCGATCACAATTACACTTAACTGTTTTCAAACACAATTTTTAATTTAATTGTGTGTTTTTTTTCTGTTTTCACAATAGTCTTAAGACTATTTTTGTTAAAAAATTCTTTTTCTTTTTGTGAACTTTTGTGTCACTAGTTTCATTTACTACGACTGCGCCACTAACGAGTCCGAGGGTTCCGTTAGAAATAAAAAAGCATTTTTTTTGTTTTTTTCTTTTTCTTTATTGTTTTATTTAATTGACATTTAAATCAAGACTAAGACTAAACTTAAAAGTAATTACAATATTCACAAATTTTATTATTATTATATTTAGCTAACGTTTGTTGAAATACGTTCCAGAAAAAATAATAATTGTTGCTGACTATAAGAAGTATGCAGTTCATCAAACTTAATAATTTTGCAAACTGTTGATATTGCTTATTAATTAAAATTAAATTTGTTGAACTATTGCATTATTGTTATTGTTGCCAATTGACTGGCAGGAAATATATTGAGTTAGTGGAATGGGAGGTTGACGTAACTCGCATGACAGATGCCCTTTATAACATTAGGAACTAAATGCTCTGCATTTTTATAGAGTGAGTGATGAACTCCAAAATTTGCATTAGTGTTATCTGCGCTCACACCAGACACTCTAGTAAAAGACAGATCATATTGGGATAGTGATTTTTTCATAGCGTTGAACATCCCATTTGCCGACTCATCGCAGTTTTCATAAAAGTCTAATAACATGTTTTGTATTCCACTTTCAATATCAAAATATTGTACAGCTAATGGAAATAACTTAATATTTTTTCTATTACTAGCGTCTGTTTGCAATTGTATATTCAAAGCAGATTTAGAATCAACGCATATAATTTTGTTAAGTTTCACAGTGCAATCCATGCTGTTATAGGATAGATTATGGTTTACAGCATGGTATGTTAGAGCAAGTTCACTAGCTGTTATTTTGTCATCAAACGTATTTACGAGATCTATATTAGACGAACAGCCCGAAGATCTAAAAAACAGGTCTAATGTAGAACTTTTCTTGCAAAAGTCACGTTTAAGCTTATATTGCTTTGTCTGATCATGTTGTTTAATCTAAAATTAGTTATAAAAGATTATGTGATATTATGCATCATTCTTATGATAACAAGAAAAAACCTACTTGACCAATGCCACTTTTGGCTATGGAACATTTTATATTACATATTGTGCATTTCACATTATAGGGATTTTCTGGATCTTTGGTAATCCAATCAAATATTTTTTCCCATTCAGGTTTATATTTTTGAAGCCTCTTTGGTATCTTTGTTTTCTTTGTGGGCGTTTGTGGCACACCTTCACCTGACTCACTATTACTTTCCACAGATATTTTAACTAATTGTTTTTAATTCAATATAAAAAAGCTGTAATTTCGGCCAATGCAATAAAATTTTATTGCATGATTGTTAAAATATGATCAACGGCGTTAGATTGAAAACATTGAATTTAAATTTATGTATGTACATACATATGTATGTATATATTTGTTAAGAATTTCAGCGGTGCAAAAAAGTACGAAATAGTATTGTAAATTTAAAAGCAAAACAAAATATAAACGACTTAACTGCTTTCCTTTCGGCTACATGGAAAAATCCCCTCTTTCGTATTTAACTTTGACACACTACATATTAAAAAAAGTAATGCCTTAATAACATATGTATACAAGCGATGTTGCCAGAATTATTTATTTAATGAGAAATCTACAAAAAAAATTCACGCGATTACAATTTAATGTGAGGTACACATATTATCGAACCTGACTGACAGTCAGAAATTCATCATTTTTGAATTATTGTCTTGACTGGCCGAACTATCAGTCATGTTCGGGAAGCCAATACTAAGAATATATCTTAAACATACTATATTCCATATTTTACGTTACATTTCATAAAAACATAAATTTTAAAAAAATATTTTTTCGGCGTCCAGTTTATGATGTTAATACTACGAAAAAAAAACAACCTTGACTGACGATTTTATGTACCATTATCATTCAAAAACAAATATGGCCGCTGACTGTCAGTCAACCACAGAATTTTTTTTGGTTGACTGTTGACTGACGAAATTTAGTGGCCACACTGTCGATCAAGAGAAATTTGAGCATGACTGTCAGTCAGGTTCGATAATGTGTACCTCACTTATAGGTTAATGTATTTGTTTTTATAGGTTCCAAAATATAGTTCGGTCTCAAGGTCCTTGCACGCAGCTGGCGATATACCTCCTGGCGAGTTACTGTCCTTTTAAACATTGAGTGTAGACTATCTCTTAGCACCTCGTATTATACCATCCCCAGGTTGATGGCGTGTTGCTTAGCAGTGCCCGTCGAGCATCTACGAATCGCCACATTTCTCTTTACCAGTGTACCCGTACATATCCGTATAATCATCGAATATCATCAGCCACTTGGTAACATCGTACTGGTCGTCTCCGCAGAATGAAAGCACTGGCGCATCTAGCTCCGTCATGTCGATTTTGTGGGCTTGCCCCATTGTACCTTCACTCTCTAAGGTACGGATTTGTTGCCGTAATTTTAATTCTTAATCTGCTCTTCTTCAAAAGTATTGGCTTCTACAGTTAGATTTTTTCATGTAGGAGACACATCATGCACGTGATGCATATAACGTTTTCAACTGCTTCAGTGTTGCGGATTCTGGGAATTCCACGCCAGCATTCGTCAACGCCTTTATTAGGGTTTGTCGTTCCGGTTTCAAATCCATTCATATTTTTTTTAAATTCAATTAATTAATTATTAATTAATTAATTCACTTGGAAAAAGAACACTTAATACGAACACTTGTACAAAACATGTGTATAATGGTATATATTAATTTTACTCCACACCTGATGTTCAGTGCTTTTATTTGGAGATGTTTTCTTTTCAATGGATGAACAAAAAGAGCCGCACATCACGCGGAAATGAAATCTACAGAGTTGATATAATTACAGAGTTCATGTTTACATACAGTTGTATTTAGACATAGTTGTATTCTACTATAGTTGGAACCTCTGGGATGAGTGTTGCCATATCAAAGACCACTACAATTTAGGAAGTATCTCATATAAATATTTCTTAAAATTTAATTAGTTTGTACTATGAAAAATTAAGCCCCATTAACTGGACCCTAAGTGATTAAATCATAAACAATTTCCTTGTGCCTCTCTTCGTCTTTTTTAAAAACTTCAGCGTTTAATTGTCTTCCTTAAGTGTGTGTCTTATTTTTGGGGTAGGGCGACATTCGTCCGCTGAAGTCTCGGAACAAATAAGGGAGCCATTGAGACTGGTTTCTGGTGCTCGTCTTCAGGATTATTTGTTGCATTAAGGGAGGACTGTAAATTCTTTAAGGGTGGGTTAATAGAGTGTTTTGTACCATTGACTTCATCAAACATGTTGTAGAATTCCCAGTATGTGGCGTTTCGCCCAGTCTTATTATTTCTAACTTTCATTCTTTTATATGTGGTGTGCAAATTCAAAAATTTCCGACTTGTTTTTTCCTTTGTCATTTCAAAGTCCGGTTCGATTTCTTTAATTTTTAATAAGATTTTTCCCCACAATACTGTCTTCTTCTTTCTCCCATCTTAGAAGTCCGACTGCATATCCAGTCTAGTTCGTATTATTAATTTTTATATGTTGAATGTGAAATCTTCCTCGTAACTAGAAATATAAATTATTAAAATTTTCTATAACAATTTCGGTTAAATTTTATTACTTTTCCCTTTTTCTGCAAATAAAACAAAATTTTCTTTTGTTTAATAACTTTTATTTCATGAAACTACAATGCTGTCGAACAAATGTTGCTAAATTTGCAAAAATTTGCGACAGCATTGCCATTTGTCTGCAAAAAAAAAAGTTCGACGCAAGTCAGTGCTGCCAAGTATTGCATTTTGAATATTTGATATTTATTATGCTCCAACGTTGCACAACTACTACATTTACGAACGTACCCTCTATTTCTTTGTTCTTATGTACATATTTTTTCTTATTCAGGTTCTTTCCCAAATTTTGATTGCTAACTGTTGTGTCTTTAAATAAAATCATACGCAATTAGTTAGAATTATTTTATACAAATGTTTTATTGTAATGTTCGTTCTACAAAGAATTTTCTAGAGTAAAAGTAAATGGCGTTTTCAACAAAACAGGTTGCCAGAGAGATTAATATCTTTACTAAAACAAGGGGTGGTACCAGATTAATATCTAACACTAACACTTATAGACATATACATACATACATATATGTTTCTATACACCAGTGATTTTTTCTAATCATAACCGTTTTCATTTTCTTCGTTTTTTATTATTACTTTTTTTGTTTTTATGTATGCCTTTGCTTCTGTCCGTCTTCTCTGCGTTCCCACGAAAAGTCTCTCTTAAAGAATATTACTCAGAGCACAAAAAAAATTTTCGTTTCGTTCCCGCCGTTACGCACACGCACAGAAAATCTCTTCAAAACGTTTTCTTTGTCCTTGATCGCGCAAATTTTGTATTTTGTAAGGACGTTTAAGTTTAAATAAAAACAACACAAAAGATTTCGGATTTTCTGCGTTTTGGAGTTTTGACAATTTGCTTTAGACTACTTTGTTTTAATACCTATTCTATTTCTTAGAATTTCGTCTGTAATTTTGTTTTCAATTTTAATTTTTAAATTATTTATATTTATTCTTAAAATATTTAATAAATATAATAATAAATATTTAAATAAAAATTTCTTTGGTAAATGGAAAAATGTTATCAATTTCCTTAATATCCCGAATTTTTTGTTCCCAAATTGAGTTTCTTTTCTTTTTTTTAAGTGAAGTCTGGCTCATTCCTCAAACGCATTTCAATGAGTAGCTTTTTCTTTTCATGATTCCATTTTTTTCACTATGTACAAAATATTAAATGTTAAATCACATTTGTATTTATATAAAAAAACATTTAAATTACTACAAATCTGCCATTTCTATAACAAAATTTTTGCCGCCAATAAATGTAAATATTTTTAAAGAATCACAAATAAAAGGCATGCACGAAATTTAAATATAATGCGCACTGAAAAGCATTCCCATGCAATAATGAACATGAGGCATTGCCAAAACAAATTTTACTGCTTTTATGAACACCATGCATTGTAAGGTTACATTGCAAACTGCGTTTATGAAGTCAGCCTTTGTTTTACAATTTTATTTTATTATTTCTTTTTTTATTTTGTATTTTTTATGATTGCTAAGAAATCTTCAATAACTTCTGTTTTGTTGTATGTGTTTGTGTTTGAATATGTAACTTCTCCCTCCTTTAGATTAGAATTCTCCTGAATTCTTTTATTTAATATTATTTTAATATATCTTTGCTTTACAATTACAAAAATTAAGATAATAATTATTATTATTGTTAAAAGGAGATAAAGTCCATAGGATATATTACTATGATATTGTAGGGCTCTAATATTTTTAAGATTATTGCTATTTAATTCTTTGATTTCTTGAAATGTTATTTTATGTGAAAAATTTTATTCTATGTGAATATTTTCAATTATTTGTTTTTCTTCTATCTTTTCAATTATATTTGAAAAATAATAGTCTTTTATTCTAATTGAACAGTTATTGAAATTTACGATATAATTTCCGTTTAGCATAATTTTTTCAAAATTACAATTTTGATTGATACTTATATTTATTGCATTCTTAATTATAATTGTATCTATGTCTAATCATATAATTTCTAAGTCATTATTCTTTATTAGTTGACAGTTAGTTTTTATTAGACAGTGATTACTTAATTTTAAATTTTTTAAATGTTTATTTTCTTCAAATTTGTATGTTTTGTTTTCAAACTCATTTGTTTGCACAATTTGTTTGTCATTGTGATCATTTGGTAGTGGAACAATATATTTAAGCTTAACATTTATAAATGTTTTCGGTATTTTTATCCCAAAAATTAAACTTGAATTACTAAAAAATGTAGTTCCTATCTGAATATATTTCAGCTTATTATAATCCATAGCATATTTTTCTATTTCACTAGAAGTCAATATACTAGGATGTGCAATACCATATTTTGTGGACATTACATTATCCTGTAGATGTTCTATTCTATTTTTAATTAGTTGTATATTTGATAGCTGTTCTAAATATATGTGCTTATCATTTTCTATTTCTAAAAATTTATTGATAGAATTTAATTCCCTTTCCATTATTTTTCTGTCATTTTTGACGATCATTTTTAAATGACTTATAGTTTCATTAAAATAATCATTAATTAGTATTTGTTGGTTATTATTTTCTTTAAATTCGTCGATACTAAAAATAAGTTTCTGTTTTGGTTTGTTTCGGTTTTGTTTTGGTATTAAAGTAATCAATTTGTTTCTTGCTTCTAACAATTCTAATTGAAGTAAATGTTTATTTTTTGTTTTCAGTAAACTAATATTTTCTTTCATCTGGTTTAGAATATTTTCTAATTCATGTAAGTTTACTATGTGTAGTATAATGTCCGATTCCTTAACTATATCTATGTTTTTCATGTAGATGTTTATAAATCCTGCTTGTTCCGTAAGTCGTTTGGTAGTCAGTTCTCCTTTAGTCATCGGTGTCCATATTATTATCAGCATGAAGATGGCTATTATCGTATTAATCCTCAAGTTAGCGATTTGTTTATAAATCTCGTGTGGCTCTGTATCTGGTTTATACCTCAGTTTCAGTGTTTCCTTGATGAGTTTCCAATTGTCGGGGTCTGGGATGTTAATCACTGTATTATTTGCTTCTCCTTGCATGGTTCTGTAATATACAGCTCTTACTGCTTCCTTTTTTGTCTTTCGTCATCGAGTGTTGATATTAAATATTCCAAGCCGCTGAATAATGAGTTGATTGTGACATCTCCCTCTCCCGTATAGACTGGTAAGTGGTTTATGTTTTTTAACACTCCATCCAGCCTGCCTGGATCCTGTTGCTGTCTTTGTTGTAGTTCCATATAAGCCAGTCTCAGTTGTTCGAGGTACCGTTCCCTTCTTGCGAGTTGTTCCACCAAATCTGCAGGTGCTATTTCCTGGTGATCTTGGTCCATTCTTCTCTCGTCAAATCTTCTGTTCCCTAAATGTTGTCGAATCTGTTTGTTTGTACTTTTACTCAAATTTATATTTGAGTGTTTGCTGCACTATTACAAGATTTATTTATGATCTAAGTGGTCTTAACACCGATTTGTTCTTCGTGTGTATTAACTGCACTTATTTTTCACTTATTTAGTGGTCTTTACACCGATTTTTTTTCGTGTGTATTAACAGCACTTTTTTCACTTATTTAGTGGTTTTTACACCGATTTTTTTTCGTCTGTAATTACTGCACTATTATTTTTATGTCCTTTTTTCGTTTCACGCTCCTTTTATTTTATTTTATCTTAAAAGGAGTAGCGACTGCGCCAATTTTGTATTTTGTAAGGACGTTTAAGTTAAAAAAAAACCACACAAAAGATTTCGGAGGAAGTGTGCCGTCACCTCAAGAAGTCAAACAACAATTGTCTTCTCTGTATTATTATAATTATTATTAGACTTAAACTAAATCACATTTTTGCTTATTCAGCATTTGCAAATTTAAATTACATTTATGATTATTCTGCGTTTTTCCGGTTTGACAATTTGCTTTAGACTACTTTGTATTAATTGGGATACCTATTCTATTTCTTAGAATTTTGTCTGTAATTTGGTTTTCAATTTTAAATTCTTTAGATTTATTTTGACAATAGGTTTTGCTTTACAATTTTATTTTATTATTTCTTTTTTTTATTTTGTGTTTTTATGCTTGCTAAGAAATCTTCAATAACTTCTGTTTTATTGTATGTGTTTGTGTTTGAATATGTAACTCGCACTATGGATATTTATCCCACTTCTGCACTATTAGAGATGAACAACAAATTAAGAAAAAACATGTGTTTTATTAAACTCAGTATATATATTTAAAAGAGAAAAAACAAAAAAAAATCATTATGATATTGCCCGAGTTATGGTAGTAATCGCACTACCTCTTAAAAAAAACAACTTTACTTGTTGGTGGTTTTACAATACTTATCAATTATTCTTTATTTACTTCTACTATTTATAATTTAAATTTGTTTACAATGTATTTTTGTTTAATTAGCATTTCTTAATATAACACAATTAATATAAAAGCAATAAATGCAACTATTACAAAAAATGAAATGAAGAAATTTTAATAGGTCAACGAACCAATTCCACGAATTAATGAATTGCAAAATAAAGATACAATATGCAATGCTATGTAAAATTTTACTAATAGGTCAATGAATCAGTTCCAGGAATTAATATAATAAATTTGATTACAAAATAAAATAAAGTAAAACAAAATGAAATGAAGACGTTTAATAATTTCAATAGGTTGACGACCTGGCTGGTTTAGTAGGTGGTGTTGTAGATGCTTCCGTAACTCCTCCCCCCCTAAAATGAAGTGACGGCCAAAGGGGCTTTGCGTAACTTTTCGCCGGAACTTCATTAGTCTCCTGTTTGAGAGAATTTGTTATTTCAGTATATTTTCTTCTACTGATTATAATTATTAAAACCACGATAAGATTGAAACCGACACAAAGGCTGAATATGTAACTCTTTCATGTATTTCGATATCTGTCTGCAGGTTCTCAATTATTTTTTTATCTTGGAATCTATATTCGTTTAATTTTGGAAGTGTAATTTCACTTTTATTAGAAAGGATTGTAATGTTATTATTGAAGTTGGGCGGCATCTCGACAAAGCTTCCATTGTCCCAATATAAGTTATTTTCATTACTGTACCAGATGTTATTGATGGCGATTTTGCGGTTGATGAACTGTATTAGAGTTGTGCTATTAATTGTATGTTGTTTGGTAACATTGTTGCATGTATAAATAATTTGTTGTGTTGGAGGATTAATGAGGATAATATAGTTAGGCTCCGGGTGAATAATATCATTTTTTTGTGCTACATCTCGTAAATGGTAGGAAACAGTTTCATTCTTATTTACTTTGAATCATGTTAGTATTGAGGATTAATTGTTGGTTTAGTGTAGTATTTATTCGTCCATTTTCTGTTAGTAGACGTTCAATGTCTTTATTTAGTTTCTCTGCATCCTCGTAATCATTATTTCCAGTTATGAACTTTATTGTCGAACTCAATGCATTTATCACTCCTCTCTTTTGTCTATCTCTGGGTGTTAATAGATTCAGTATCGTGGTGAGTGTCTTGAGTTTCAATTTTGTTGTTTCCAAAGCGATTTTGGCCAACTTTGTTAGTTAGTTAAGTTTTATTAATCCAATTTAAAGTTTTTTATCTTATATCTAGATAATAATTTACACTTTTGAGATCTATCTTAATAATACTTCAGCAAGTAAATTTAATGGAATTTTATATAAATAAAAGCGTATCATTTTAAGCTAGTTATAGGTAAAATGGATATAAAAACCTATATGTGAAATAATAGTGTTGATTTCAAATATAATTAGAAAATAATTGTTTAAAAACTGATTATACAAAAATAATCAATTATAATACAATTATTTTCTATTTGATAATTATTATTGTTATACAAAGATATGTATGTATTATACTAATTCTCTACTTTCACGCATTCTACGATAGCGTGATGTTATGATTTTTTGGAAATGATTATCATTTATTCTTTTAACAAAATCTTGGAATAGCTCATATCCTGTTTCCTCATGAAGTAGTGAAGTAGGGAATCTCCAATGTAGATTATGGATCATCTTAAGACATTTGTTCTGGATGATTTGGTACTTTTTAGATGGGTTTTCGAAGCACGATACCATATTGGAGATGCAAAGGACATTATTGGCCGGATAACGCCTTTATAAATAAGATTTTTATTTTTTCGGCTTAGTGCTGACCTTCTGTTTAAGAAGGGCCAAAGATATTTAAAAGCTTTTAACGCTTTTTGGCAGGATGATGATATGTGTTTTTGAAATGATAGTTTTCTGTCCAATGTCACTCCTAGATAAATTACATCGTTTACGACACTAACCTCATTACCGTCAAAATACAGATGGCGTGATGGTACCCTTTTTGGAGATTTGTTGAACGGGAAAATGATAGCCTGTGTTTTATTCTTATTTAATTTTATTTTCCACTTTTTAAAGTAATTGTTACAAGATTTTAGGCTTATCTCCATCTTCTTTAGGAGTGCTGTTGTGAGCTTACTGGACGTTATGAGAGCTGTATCATCTGCATAGTAGGCTGTATCGACTTCTTTAGGTGGTTTGAAATCTGATGTGTAGATTGAGTATAGTGTAGGAGAGAGTATTGAGCCTTGTGGAACACCCGCAGGGCTGGATATAAAAGATGACAAGCTTTTGTTAACCGAGACAGCATACGATCTATTTTCAAGGAACTGTGAAACAATCATACAAAGATATGTGGGTATATTGGCTAAAACCATTTTATATAACACTCCGTTATGCCACACAGTATCGAATGCTTTTTCTATATCAAGAAGAATTAGGCCAGTAGATTTCCTTTGGCTTTTGTTGCAATTTATTTCATTTTTAATACGTCCAATTTGATGTATATTACTATGTTCTTTCTTAAAACCGAATTGATTTTCAGAAATTATATTATATTCTGAAGCATAATTCAAAATTCTAGTATTAACTAATCTCTCGTAAAGCTTACCCAAATTGCTCAAGAGGCTGATTGGTCTGTAGCTGGAGGGATCGTTGGATGGTTTGTTTGGTTTTTTAATTGCAATGACTTTTGCTTTTTTGAAATCAGAAGGGAAATAATTAAGCCATAAGCAACTGTTGAAAAGCCGAACCAGAAGCTCTAATGCCTTTACAGGAAGTTTCTTTAAAAGGATGTTTGGGACAGCATCGAAGCCTGGAGATTTGGAATATTTTAATTGCGCAATCAGTAAGGACAATTCTTGGACTGTGATGTAAACAATGTCAGTAGAAGATGGATTATCCGATTTTAAATTATTTGCTATATAATTTACTGTACGGTCGATTGAGTGGGAATACGTTAAAGTGAGTTCGTGGGCTTTAAGAAATGTATTAGCAAGTATTTGCGCTTTATCGGTGTCGGTGCTGATTTTGGTACGATCTATTATGAAGTGTGGGATTTTCCTTTTGCCTTTGCCTCTTAAGGATCGACTGATTTTCCAAAATCGCTTGTCCCCTGGTATCATATTCGCTAGAACAGATGACCATTTTTGGTTCCTTATAGTGTTTAGTTTTCTATCAATGTGTTTGGTAAGAAATTTGATGCACTGACTGTAAAAGCGAATTTCTAGACAATCATGAGCTCGAATTTGATTTCTTTTATAAAATTTCCTTTGCCTGATCATATTTGATATGTCGCGTGGCAAGTAGCAGTTGTTGATTTCACTTCTAAGCGGTGTTGATAAATTCCTGGCCGACAGAATGAGTTTAATAAAATTTTTAATTTCCTGGTCAATAGCAGATTTGGAATTATAACTGTCAATATTCAATAAAAAACTTCGGTCAGGTATTCTAATTAGTATTTTTTATACAAAATACGGGGTGTCTTCCTGCTGAAAGCGTGCCGAAATGGAGCAGACTATCGGCCGATGATCCGAAGGTATTTCATAGTCCAAAGTTATAACTCTTAATGGAAGTAAAAAGTTACTTAGGACAATATCAACTGTGGATGGGCTACAGTTTCGACGGTGAGGATATAATGTGGGAGTACTCGGATAGTAAATAAAGAAATTTCTTAATTGTTGTTGGTTGTTAAGGGCACTCCCTGCCGAATTGTTGATGGAACCGTTCCAGGCGGTGTGTTTGTTGTGTTTGTTGTCTACAGGTGTAAGAGAGACGATGTTATTTACAAATGAATGAGCGAATCGTGGAGAATATGCTGATGTGACAATGACTTTTCTGCGATTTATAATGATTTCTGCTGAAAGATTTTCGATCAAACTAGACCTCGTTACAGGAAGTAGAGAATGTTTAACTCTTTTATGAACAAGTATTGCTACTCCACCACAATTTGCGTCACGTCGGTCGTTCCGGTAAAGGTTATAATTAAGAAAGAAGGGATTATGATGGTCCTTAAAGAATGTTCCGTTTAGTCCAGCTATATGAATATTGTTCGATATTAAAAGATTCTCTAGTTGTCGAATACGTGAATATGACGTTATACCGTTGGTATTCCAGTGTAAAATATTTAATGTATTTAAATTATTCTTTAAGCTCATAGGCGTATTTTAAAAGAGACACAACAATTTGTATTTGTTGCACTTTCGAAGTACATTTGCTAAGATCTTCTAGAAAAGTCGTAAATATATTAAAAAGATCATCTATGCTAAACAGATCAGTGTTGTTGTTTTTAACCATATCAGCATATGAATGTTTATTACTCATTACAGGCTGATGAAAATATTGTGTGTTGTTTTGTTGTACAAAATAATGTCTAGGGCGTACAATCGTGGCCCTCTTGTTTTGATTTGAGGTTACCTTTTGCCTTATGTCCAGATATTTTTGTCGTAAAGGGCATTTAATATCATTAGCAGAATGGTCTGTATGTGCTTCTCCAGCTTGTTTGCAATTAAAACAGGAGAACACCGCTGGACATTTGTTATCCTTGGTAAAAGGACATTCGGAAGTTAGGTGCGTGTTCGCACATGTCATGCAGGCTGGTTTCCTGTTACAGTGGTCACCACCATGGCCATACATCAGGCATTTCCAACATTGTGTAGGCCTATCTGATTTTTTAGGATTCTGTTTTTTCCATGTAACAATAACATTACAAGCAGATTTGACATTATTCAGGTAACTAGGCTTAAACGATTTTCTATCAAATTGAATTTTGTAAACAGCGTTGTCCGCACTGCTGTATCTTGTAGGCACTTCAGTTACTGTTACAGGTAAAAGATTAAATGTCTTGAGGTCTTCTTTGACTTCAGCGGGACTTAATCTAGGAAGACCGTATAGAAAGGTCGTATAAAGTTTATTTTCCTTGGGGTTATAGGAATGAAATTCGATTAAACCCTCTTTCAAGGCGTTCACACAGAAATTATATTTTTCCATAGATTGGGGATAAATTTTAGTCCCAATCGAGGTACGCTTAAAGATACAACCGTCACCAGTGAGGAGCTGAATTTCCCTCATTGGTACTCTTGCATCAGCAACAATTGGTGGAGGTTTTTTTTAAGGCTTTAGGCTCATTAATTTTAATATTAGTCTCAGGCGTATCTTCCATGCCTTCTATGTCTGACAAAGAACTATATCTATTAAAATTCGAGCAGGAAGCTCCTACCATGTTAGAACTCCATGAAGAGTATGCAGAACGAGTCTTCGCTTTTGAATTTGATTTTGAAACGCGGCGTGCCGAGGTTTTGCCGCCCGGGGGCTTTACCATCGTACGGTACTTCAAACTTTTTTATTTTGTTTTGGAATATAATTTGTTTTGTAATTGTTCTTCTTTATTTTTAAATTCAAAGTTATCGAACGACACTAATATTCTTGTTTATGCGTAACTATAACCGCCACGATAGAAGGCAAGCAAGAAACTGAATGTTAATATAATAACAATTATAAAAATAAAGCAAAAAATCAATAATCTTCATTTCCAACTTTAAAATAATGTAAACATTTTATGATGAAATACATACATATACTACAAGTGTAATGTACACAGAAAATGTCAACTAGTTTTAATTAGATACACAAACAAGTTATGTATCCGTTCACAAAGGGTCGGGCTAAAGCAGGTCTGTTTGTATGGATTTCCGTGGCCATATAAGTTTTACATTGCTCCGCTCTATTAAAACATTTCAATTGCATACCCTTTACCATATTCCTTTTTGACATGTCAGATATCGAATTATAATTTAAATGGTCAAGCCTGTTATGCCAAAGTACAATAGTAAGAAAAAGTTTGTTTACGTTTCCGTCAATAATAAATAAATTTTTCATCTTCGATGCTCTTAAAATTATCCTTCCTCCTCCATCTTTCACCAAGGCCGAGGTTGAATTAAAAAGAACTGTATAACCAGTTTCAACAACACATCCAACAGAATACGGCACTTTCCAAAGTTTGATATTTTCACCATCGATTACCATCTCAATATCTCCCTTTCCTCTTGCCATAATATATTTGTCAGCCTCTAAACTTATTTCTTCCACATGCTCGACAAGACTTGAAAACATTCCCTTTCACAACACAAGCGTGAAGTTGCCCCACTGAATAATATTAGTTTTTTCTTTCTCATCTCTACGCATGCTATGCAAAAGGTGTTGTTATTTTTTGTCTTTTGTTTGTTTTAAACAGTTGCTCGCAAAATGCCCGAATTCGCCGCAGTTAAAACATTTTCCTTTAATTTTGCTGTTTTTTACCTCCTCCTTTACAATATTTTCTCTTCCAGAGTTTTCATGGCAAACGCTTGTTGAAAGTTTGTTGCTACCTCTTCTCTTTCATTCTTTTGCTTGTGTCTATCTCCTTCTTCTAGAATTTTCTGTTTAACTGCCACTAAATTAGGCAAGCTATCGCGCGTCTCAATTGCAACAAAGTGTTCATATTCTGCTGGCAAGCTGGAGAGCAGCATAATTACCAAAAGTTCATCTTGAATTATTATTCCAGTCTCCGACAGCTTTTTCACTCTGTAAAACTTGTTATGTGTTGGTTTATGTTTCCACCGGTAGCCATTGTCAGATTAATTAAACGCCTGTATAATGATACCTTTTGCAGTGGTCCTCTTGGTTTGTAGGTTTCTTCTAAACGGTCCCACACCTCATGTGATGTATGACAATTCTTGATAATATTCAACTGCCTCGCCTTTACACAAAGAATGATCGTTGCCAAAGCCTTTTCATCACCTTCCTACCACTGAATACGCGCCAGTTAAGTTATTTTAAATGTTCACTTTAAATTCTTTTCACTTAAACAACAATTTTTGTAAAATTTCTTTTCAAAAAAAAAAAAAATATTTTTTATATATTTTTTTCATGCAAATTTTTAATATCTAGCCTAGTACACCAAACTTTAGAATTTCAAGAACAAAGAAAAAAACCACTTCAGAATAAAAAACAAAGGAAAATAAAGAAAGTAAAAAAACTAAACACTTGAAACTATTGAGCAATCATTAAGCCAATGACATCGATACTGTTTGGTCAGATCGATACAATCACTTTGTTATTGTTAAACAAAGTGACTTGGTGCGGTTAATTATGTTAAATATCAATGCTCTTGGTTAAATAAAAATGCTTAAGAAACATAATGTGGTTTAGTGTTACAATGAAATAATATTTTTAATACTTGAAAAAAAAAATCAGTAAAGTGAAAGTATTCGTTCATTGTTCCAAGTGCCAATGAACTTCTACTTATTATTTAAATACTTTGCGATGATCTCGTCTACATCAACCCTTGGTTGTGTTTGTGGAAGCACATACATAACTCCTCTCCCATTAGGTGAAGGATTCTCCTGAATTCTTCGGTTTGGTGTCTTACACTCATCATATAATATAATCACTAATATTATTACTATTGTTGCTATTATAATTGGTGGTACACTATAGTAATTTTTGGTGGTACACTATAGTAATTTTATTATTATATTTGATTTCGTCTATTTTGAGTGATTGTGAGTTTAACTTCTTCTATTGTAAATGTTGTGTTAAATGCAACATTTCGAAATTTTGGTATGATTATTTTATCTAAATATATTTTGTTATTGTTAGAACAATTTTGATTTGCTATTTTTAAAGAACAATTATTGTAATTTAAAAGAAAATTTCTATTTAGTATATTACTTTTATTATTACAATTACTATCAATTGTTTAATTTTTTGCATTCTTTATAATGATCGTTAACATTTACAATATCTGTATTTTCATTTGTTATTAATTTAAATGTTCCTTTTAGTGTACAATGTTTTGATAGTTTGCATTCATTTAAAAATTTATGTTCTTCATACGTATATGTTTTATTTTTATAATGAAATATGTTATTGAAATAATAGTTATAATCCGTATGATTGAAAAAACTTTTGGTATCTTAATTACAAAGATTAATTCATTATTCCTTTGAAGGATTGCAGTTCTTAAATATATAATTTTACTTATATCTATTTCATAGTCATCTATTTCCTGTTTTGTCAAGATACTAGCATCACTTAATCCATTTTGTACTGCTGTAATATAACCCTGTATATGTTCTATGTGATTTCTAACTGTTTTATGAAGTCCTGCAAAATGCTTTAGTTTCTTTGTGGTTTTGTGTTAAAGTGTCCTTTATTAATTGTATTGTTTTATTAAACTGGTCATTAATTTTTACTTGTTGATTTAGCTCTGTTATAGAGTTATGTATATTTCTGTCAACTGTTTTAAAATGGTTAGTAATGTCTTCTTCATCTGCACTGTCCATTATTCCAAAGGATACTTGTATGCATGACCCACCAAATTTATTAGTCCGCGTTTTTTCCTACTAGCTGGAGTTATTGTTTTTAATTTGCTTAACATGGCATCTATTTCGTTATTCACATATATTTTCTCGTTTTCATCAAAAGCCTCTATATTACTTCTCATTGAAGACAACACGTTTGTTATTTCTTCTATATTGTATATTTGTCTGATGTAAAATTAAATCGGACTCCATTGGAATAATACAGTTACCGTTAAGATTTCCACATAGCCGTTTGTTTCTCTTATGGGGTAAATCGTTATATTAGTTTTAGTTTGATAAATTTCATTGTAACACACCCTAAGGTTTTTTCAATTAAGGTATAAAATATTTATTAAAGCAAAAAATGAAAAATGTCTTCTTTAACGGCTCGCATTACATGCGATTCTTGCTTTCTAAGCCAATTTTATTGCAAGTTACACACGATGCGTTTATGCGACTGGTTTTGTGTTTTGATCAGCTGTTGTGGTAAACAACAAACAAGTGAACAAGAACATATTTGGGAAAAATAGAAAATCAAATTGTAATTTTAAAAGAATTTATGGCATTAATTACAAATTTATGAGTTTACATATGTGATATTTTGTGCCGTTAAGGCCTACGAAAATCATCAAAAGAACACAAGACGAGTGTTTTCAGTTAATGTATCCTCCATTTTCTTGTGTAACTTGCAATAAAAACACACAAAGCGTTTTAAGCGACCGGTTTTTTGTTTTGATCAGCTGTGGTGGTCAACAACAAACAAGCGAACAAGAACATTTGTGGGAAAAATAGAAAATCAAATTGTAATTTTAAAAGAATTTATGGCATTAATTACAAATTTATGAGTTTACATATGTGATATTTTGTGCTGTGAAGGCCTACGAAAATCCTCAAAAGAACACAAGACGAGTGTTTTCAGTTAATTTATCCTCCATTTTTCTTGTTTACAAATTTTTATTTTATAATTTTTATTAAACTAGATGACAGACACTCAGTACATAAAAAGAATCATATTTATATACATATGTATAAACAATCATCATATACATCTTTTGTTCATGAAAGAAATGTGTTAAAAAATGTATTTTCCTCTTAAATTAGTAATAAACTTTGTTATGAAATATGTTTTTACTAACATTTTGTAATGCAAAAAGAAAAATGCGAAAATAATAATGAAATATTTAAACATATTTATAGAAACCATTCACAATAGTATATAATTTGGCATGCCAAGTTTAAAAAGCTGCTGACATTTTCCAACACTGCATTCGACGCATAGAAAAGTAGAAAGTAATCCTACTTTCTATGCGTCTATGCTTTTTCTTCTGTAACTTGTCACAATCAACTACACTGATTTTACTTTTTCGGTATACGCTTGTAATGCAAGCTAGCATGAAACGCATGGTATGGACTTTCGGCTTAACAACGTATACATTGCAGAGTTGCCATATTATCTTCAACACTCCTCCTGAATGTGGATGTTGTTTTACAAAATAAAAAAATAATTCAATTTAATTTCATTAATTTACACAATTAAAATGTTTAACCCTTGGTAGGTTTTTCGTCAAAACATCTGCAATCATATCAGCTGTTGGACAATATATTATTATATATTAATAAACTTTATGTCGATGTGCTTGCTGCTTTGTGGAAAACTGGATTCTCAGCTAATTTTTGAGCACCTTGGTTGTCAATATTCAAAACTACAGGAACATCACTGCATGCACTTACTTCAATAAGTAATCGTTTTAAATATATTGCCTCCTTTGCCGCATCTAAAGCTGCCATATATTCAGCTTCCGTATTGCTGAGAGCGACTGAAGGTTGTTTTCGCGACTCCCATGAGATTGTAGAACCATTGAAGAAAAATACAAAACCTGTGTAAGATTTTCTGTCCAATGCGTTTTCTCCCCAGTCAGCATCTACGAACCCCTCCAAAGCTTTGTTATGATCACCCGCTTTATAGATAAGTTTCAAATCTATCGTTCCAGATAGGTACCTTAGGATGTGTTTGAATTTGTTCATATGTTCAACATGTAGGGCCGAATTGCGTTGAGTCATCTTGGACACGGAATGCAAAATATCCGGTCTTGTAGAAATTGCAAGGTACAACTACAGCTGCCCTGCTATCACCATCACACAAATATATTGCCAAATAATCCTCTGGCTTACGAGGTATTTCACAGTTGTTATTGTTCTCCATATCAACATCAAACAATTCTTCATTAAACAAAACATCGCGCTGATCGACGACATTACGTGTTGATTTATCGAAAAGACGATATGCTTTCGACGTCGCTGAATATCCAACCATAATATATGGTGTGCCTTTTGCCTTAAACTTTGATTTATTTGTCGACTTATCCAGACTTACTGCATACGAACCAAAAGTTTTAAAATGATTAACATTCGGCTTTCTACCGAACCATACTTCATATGGTGTTTTACTTTTCAATTGCTTTGTTGGGCGTCTAGTACGTATATACGCTGCAGTGTTCACAGCATCTGCCCATAAATATTCCTTAACTCCAGCATGTACCATCATAGACCTTGCCATTTCAATTAGTGTACGGTTGGCCCTCTCTGCCACGCCTTTCTGTTGCGGCTTGTAAGGCACTGTTAATTGTCTACTGATACCTTCTGCCGACAAAAATAAGTCAAACTGTGAGTTTATGTACTCACCACCATTGTCCGTTCGCAGTGATTTTATTTTGCAGCCCGTTTGCTTTTCAACATGTGCCTTATACAGTTGAAACTTCTCGAACACTTCACTCTTACTTTTAATAAAGTAAACTAAAATTTTGCGTGATCTGTCGTCAATAAATGTTACGAAATATTTCGCACCGCTTACAGATTTTACTTTAAAGGCAGACATCAGAATGCACAATCTTTAACAACCTTGTTGTCTTTGCTGTAAATTCCTTGGGAATCGGCAATACATGTATTTTACTTACAGTCTGACTGTTCATTCATATGGTCAATATTCATACCACACACAATACTTTTATTCGACAATTCTTGCAGACTTTTAAAGTTGAGATGGCCATGCCTGTTATGCCATACGTTGTTCATATTATTAACAGCACACACTCTCTCTGTTGCACGATTATTTGCTCCTTCAATATAATAGTACCAACTGCTCTTTTTATAACGGCATTTCTCGAATTAAATTTTGCGAATAAACCGCATTCGACGACTTTGTTGACAGAAATAAGGTTTGCCTGCAACTGAGAGGAAAACAAAACGTTTTGAAGCAAAATTTCAAGATTGTTGTAGATTAATACATCACCTTTACCACTGGCATTTATGTGGTTGTTGCCAGCCAACGCAATAACCTCATGATGATCTTTAAAACGTAGAAACATCTCTCTTTTGTTACACATATGTGAAGTCGCCCCGCTTTCGACATACCAATTTTTAAAATTTAACGAACCTGCCTCTGCTGCAGCTAACATTGTCATTGCTTGTGTATTGGCTTTGTTTTTCTCTCACATTTGCTTGCATAGTGACCAATCACACCACATATAAAACACTTGCCTTTGAACTTCTTCTTCTTGTTGTTGTTGTTGTTGCTATACTTCTTGCCTTTGCGT
Source organism: Sarcophaga subvicina (assembly GCA_936449025.2). Taxonomy (NCBI): domain Eukaryota; kingdom Metazoa; phylum Arthropoda; class Insecta; order Diptera; family Sarcophagidae; genus Sarcophaga; species Sarcophaga subvicina. The sequence goes on along the minus strand of OW388080.2, from coordinate 44,276,000 downwards.
GTGAATGTTGATTTTGGTGTGAATGCCTGTTGCTGTTGTTGTTGTGAACCTGATGGTGCATGCTCGCTGTCGATTTTCTCTTTTCTGCGTTTGCCCTCTTCTAAGAGCTTCTGTTTTAGTAACGGAAAATTAGGCAAATCATCTCTTGTTTATTTTTTATCTATTATGAATTTTTTTTTTTTTATTAAGTTTAGCTCTGAAAATCTTCTTTCAGCAGCAGCTGAGCTGTGCGGCAGTGTCATTAAATTAAAAACAAAATCGGTAAGCTCTTCAAAAGATTTTACTTCTAAGCCATTTTTATAACTACACACATTGTCCCAAAATTCAGCAATATCCATTTCAAATTTTAGATTTAATTAGAAAATTTTAATATTTTCCATTCAGTAGAAATTTTTTCTTCATTGCCGTTTGTCAAATTTGAAAAAGATGTTAATAAAGGTTCTATGGATATTTCTGAAGAGCTTAAAACTTGCTGTGGAGTTATAATTGAAAGATATTTTAATTCTTTGTTTGAAAAATCAAAACGTTTTCAAATTTCATCCAAAAGTACAATATAAAAAGTTTGTATGTTTTTTATTTCATATTTTTCATATTTCATATTTTCATATTTTTTATTTGAGCAAACATTTTTCAGATTTTCTACCCATAAAAATATTTTCAATGTTTAAATAATTATCTTCATCAAAAATATTGATTGATTCTAATGAATCTAATTTTTTTACAAAATTACTTTTAGTAAAATTACTCAAAATTAATTTATAATTTAACTCCATTTGGTTATAGATATAAGGCAATCTTACTTTTTCCGATTGGAAAACTTTATTTAAATTTTTAATAATATTTAGAATATAAGATAAAAACAGAAAATAAATTTTTATACTGGGATCGACCATTTTTCCCCCTATTTCGCATGGTTTTATTCCATTTACCTCCAAATAGAAAAAAATGAAATATAAATGTAAAGCTGTAATAAATGCTTACAATATGGGTGAAACAATGTGTAACAATGTGTGTGATTAAGAAAAAGGACAGATGTTTTTTTTAATAAAAAAAAAAAAAATTACTTCTTAATTTTTAGTATACAATTGCACGTGGGCGTTGTCTTTTATTGCTCGATCAAAAGTAATTGCTAAAGTCTATAAAATGGTGGAAATAACTAAATTGTCAACTATTGCTAATATTTCAATGTTGTCAACTCATTTTAACTATTAATATAAATTTTCATTTATAGCAACAGCATTACAGTATAAGGTTTATTACATTTTCAAGTTACAGCCATCTGGTCATTGATATTCCTAAAATTGTATGTGGTTCGACACTACATTATTCTTTAAATTCTTCGATACGTTTTGGGTTGTGGGAAAAAAGTTGTAAATATCGCGACAAAGTATTTCAATTTCTTTTGGCAGCTTTTTGCTGGCGTAGGCAGAACAAAGGTGTAAAAAATGGCAAGTACATTTGATGTAAAATATGCTAACATCATTCCTTAATTTAGCCTGAAAGCCATTAACTTCACCTGCCATTACGTTGTCGCCTTCGGTAGCCAAGCCAATTATGTTTTCCAATGGAATTGTAATTAAAATAAAACCAACTGTTTTATTCAACGATCAATTCTAGAATGTCTCTTTATTTTTCAACTATTCTTATTTATTCTTATTACTAACATCAGGTTTGCAAAAAGGAGTATTTTAGAGAATTTATAAACTTAGATAATTATTTTAGATAATTTATAAACTTAGTTGTAAATAATAGGAATAATTAAGTGAAGGGTTGCTACTACCGTACCTCCCTTTTCATTATTTTTTTATTTTTATATATATATATATATATATCTTTCAATCCATTTATTTCAAAGTTCAAATTTAAATACAAATACACATGAACAGTAGTAAAAATAAATAATATAAAATATATTTAACATTATAAAAAATTTCTTATAAATAATATATAAGTGGGTTAGGTATACCTCCCTTTTTTTTTGACAAAAAAAAATAAATTGGTATTAAGATAAGAAAGAAGAAGAAAAAAATGAATTTACAATGACAACAAGAATGTATAAAATTATTAATTTGTTTCTGGTTTTATTGTTTTATTTTCAAACTTTTCTGATTTTGTCTTTATGAACTGTTTTTTCCATTTTTGTTTCGCTATTGTAAATAGTTACGTTAACACCATTTACACTTTTGGCAACATAAGGACCTTCATATATGTTCTTATGTTTCACCTAAGTTTCTTTTTTTAGCACAACATTAACTGCTAAAGGATTTGCAAATTTATCATAGAGTAGTTTGTTCCTCGCTTTGTGTTTGTCTATTAAACGTCTTGCAATAATGTTAGTCTGTTGTAATCTATGCTCTACTTCTTCACTATAACTGTCCAAATTATAAAGTGGATCTAAACTTTCTGTTATGTTATTTGGCATTGTAGCAGTTTTCCCTAATACTAATACTCGAAAGGTGTAAACTGATTATCAAATGCAGTGTTTGGAGTAGTGTTGTGGTAAAAAGTGAAATATTTCAAGTAAGTATCCCAATCCGTAATATTCTCCCTGATATATGCTCGAATATATTCATTAAATACGCGGTGGTTACGTTCAACTGTACCCACACTTTGATGGTGATATGCCGTTGAAAAATTCAAGTTTACTTTAAGTAATTTACATAATTCCGTGAATAATTTGTTCTTGAACTCAGTTCCCTGATCTGATTTTATAGTTTTCATTCTACCATAAATTAGAATAAAATTCTCAAATATCGCACGTGCAACAGTATGAGCTGATTTGTCAGGTACCGGAATAGTAACTAAATATTTGGATAAATCACATATCAAAGTTATTGCATATTTATTACCATAAGTTGATTGAGGTAATGGACCTATGGTGTCTAAAACGACTACATCAAATGCTTTGATCGGAGTCGGAGTTAAGATTAGTTTTTCAACATTTCCTGGTCTAACTTTATTTAACATACATTCCTTACAATTCCTAACAAATTTGGAAATATACCTCGTCATTTTCTTCCAATAATATTTTGTTCTAATTTTAGCATATAACTTCTTTTGACCACAGTGCCCTCTTGTTATCGGACCATTATGATATATTTCCATCAGTTTTACTTTGTCTCTATCATCTGTTATAATCTCCGTTGGTTCCGTTAGGATAATTTCCAAAGTTTTTAAAATCTTCATACCTTCATCTTTTAGCTTTTGAATTGAACATATTGAGAAAAATGGATCACTTTTGGACCATTCAGCTGTGAAAATTTTGTGAATGTTGGCTTCTTTTTGTAGCCTCAAAAGCAACTTATCTAAGCAAATTGTTTCGTTAACAATCCCAAAATCTAGGTACAGTAATTTTTTAAATATATTTATGCGCATTTTGAAAAGTTTTTGTTCAATATAAAATAATTCTGTTTTTATCTTTGGTACCTTTTTATCGAAATTATGCGAGAATTTATCGTAAATTTTCAAACTAATGGAAACACCCTGTTGTTCAATATCGAATTTGTTCTTACTATTTTTCTTTGACATTGCTCGAGTTGTCATCGAAAATATATTACTTAAATTCTTAAGTTCATTGATGGAGATTCTGGACAAAGCATCCGCGCCTACATTTGCTTTACCTTTTATATACTCTACATGAAAATTGTACTCAGAGAGTTCTAATCTGATCTTTGTTAACTTGGACGAAAGATCTTTCATAATCTTTCGAACAATGAATGAAGTGCCGTAGATATATGGTCGAAAATAAAGGATTGCAAAGTGTATTGCTAGAAATTCAAGTTCTATAATGGGTTTTTTCTGTTCTGATAAGCTAAATGATTTTTGGAAGCGTCTACTGTAACTATAAATGGTTTTGTAAAGTCCGGTTATTGTAGAATTCTTGGAGATAACAAGGCACTTTTTAATTTGGTAAAAGAATTGTGACAATGTTCAGTCCAGTTAAATTGTTCATTTTTTCTTGTGATGAAGTTCAACGGTGCTGCTAAAATTGCAAAATTAGGAATAAATTTTCGGTAATAATTGGCAAATGCCACGAATCGCCGTACTGCATCTTTATCAGTAGGAACGGGGTATTTTTTTATGATGTTAATTTTCGAATCATCTGGTAAAATACCTTTCGCAGTGCATCTGTGTCCTAAAAATGTTACTTCGGACCGAAAAAATTTGTATTTGTAAGGATTTATCTTAAGATTGTGATGTCTTAAAATTGTGAAAACGTTTTCTAAATTCTGAATATGATGTCTTTTGCTACATTAAATTATAATAATGTCATCTATATAAAGAAAAGCTTTGTTTGGTGCAAGTCCTGCAAAAGCGATAGACATCATTCTCGAAAAAGAATTTGGGGCGATATTAAGACCGAAAGGTAAAACTTTCCAGCGATATGATCCACTATCAGTGCTGAACGAAGTGATATTACGAGAGTCTGGGTGCAGGGGTACCTGATGAAAAGCAGAATACAAGTCTAGGACTGAAAAATAGAGTATCAATTGAATTTTGGGAATTCGAATATGCAGTTGGAATGCCTTCTTTTAGAGCGGCAGCATATGAAAAAGCATCTGGAAATTTACTTGTGGTTTGGGCAGCATTTTTGGAGTTTGCCTGTTGTGGAATGGTGGGCTAAGGTAAACTTGGGATGTTTGATTCACGGTACTGATTATATATATATTTGACCACCGCTTTATTTTTGAGTTCCAAGTATACTTTGCATCCTCGATAATTAGCCGTGTGGTTTTCACCGCAGTTACTGCATTTATTACAGCTAACTTCAGTTTTCGGGTGGGGACATTCACTGCTTCTGTGTACGTCTCCGTCACCTGACGCATACTGCCGGTAATTTGCAGAAAGATTTTGTGTGCCCAAATTCTTGGCAATTTTGACACTGAGGGGGGCCTTTACGTTTAATGGGTTCCTCTACATATATTCGACGGTTTAGAAGATACCGTAATCCATATATAGGATGATTGTCACCTTTTTTGCTTATATTGTTCGAGTTAAATTCTATTTCGATTCTAAAAAGCGGTTGTGGAATTTTATTTTTATTTAAAATATTATTATATGAATTGGTTTGATATTTATATGATTTGAATTAACTCCATACCCTTCAGATTGAAGGGCATTCTTAATATCGCTAATAGGTACAGTACTGTCAATGCCTTTAATGATTACGTTTAAACCTTTTGCACTTTTGAGTTGATAAGTATAGTAGTTTTTCTTTTCAGTATCGAACTTGTTCACAATTGCTCTAAAACTCTTTTCATCTTTGGCTTGGATTTTGGTTTCCTGAATATTACCCTTTCGTAGAGAAACAACGTAAAAATTGTCTTTGCCAACAAGCTGTGTCAACTTGGTTACCAAGGCATTGGTAGTGGGCTCTCGTAGGTACATTGGTGGGGGTTTGAAGTTCTTTTTTGCAGGTGTATTGTCTTCCATCTCTTTTTCTGCAAGAATTGCAAAACGGTTTGCGTTGTCAGTGGTATTTTTTGCCTGTTTTGGATGTGGTTCCAACGTGGAGGCTGCTCTAGGGCTGGACCTACGTTTCGTTATTGTGATATAACGGTACATACCTGTGAGGACTTTTTCACTGCTCTCAATCTTCGCTGCACTTTTTTTAATTGTTGTAGTTTCCTTATTTATTGCAAAATATCTTCAATGTTCTCATGATTACCCAAAAGAGGGGTATGGGGTAGATTCGTATTTGGCCCAACACACTTATTTAAATTTTGACCACTCGCACTATTGCTGATTTTTTTTCACTTGTTGGGTCGCTAACGTAGCGTACCCGATTTACAGGCTTCGTTGTCGAATAACGCGAGTCATCAATTTTTTAGTTATATTAACTGTTTCACATCCTTTTGAAGTAATGATCACGTAAGTATTTCTATCATTAAAACTCAGTCTGTGTTCATTAGCACTTGCACTTGGCTCACTCATTAATTAGGTTAACGGCCTTTATATTTTTTTTACTTATTTGATTGTTGTGTGTCTTTATGTAGTTTTCTTTTCTTTTTTAAACTTTATTAAGTTTAAGTTGTTTTGTTTTTTATTATTCTTTTTTTTGATTTTAGTTGTAATAAAACACCTATTCCAAATATTTTTTATAATTTGCCGACTGCACGTCCGTACACTTTAAGTGCCGCGAACTAATGTATGTCTTTTTAAAATAATGATAAGTTCCTTCTGTATTTCCAAAGCGATATTAAGGTTGTCGGCACCACCAAGACCATCATCTGCAATTTTTTGTAAACATTTAGTAGCAAGATAAGGTGCTGCTCGTGTGCCGGATCTTCTCTCCAAAAGATTTGCTGAAATTTTTGTTCATCTGGATGAATTAAAATCTGTCTATACATCTTTTCTATGTCGGTAGTAACGACAAATTTTGGTAATCGGAAACGTAGTAGAATTGAAAATAATTCACTTTGAAGAGTTGGTCCAGTATACATAAGATCATTCAATGAATGACCCGATGATATTTTTGCTGATGCATCGAAAACTACTCTGAGCTTTGTTGTGGTACTATCTGGTTTCAAGACACAGTGGTGAGGAATAAGATATTTGAGATCGGATATAGTATTAATATTAATCTTCTTCATATGTCCCAACTGTTCGTAATCTGGCATAAATTTTATGTACTGAGTTCGCATGTCTTCCTTATATAAAAGTCGACGTTCCAAAGCCAAGAATCTGTTGTAAGCCATTGGTTGAGACTCTCCTAACGCTGTTGGGTTTTCTCGAAACAGGAGACTGACTATAAAGCGACCACCTTCATTGGTGAGTGTATGTTGAGTGAAATGAAATTCACATTGCTTTTCTGATGGTGACAGACCTTTTTCTCTGACTTCAATCTCGTCTAGTTTCCAAAGATTCTCTATAGCTTCTTCTAATGAGGTGTCATCAAATACTCCACATGTAAGTGAAGATGATGGTTTTGGGGATGGATTCTTTCAAATTGCGCCGCCCACAGTCCAACCTAATACCGTATTTTGCAAGGTTGGTAGTTTGTCGGCCAGATGTATTGTTCCATGTTGAACTAATTTGTAATAGAATTCTGCTCCAAGCAGCAAATTTACCTTTTCCTGCTGATAGAAATGAGGATCAGCCAGCTGTATATTTTTTGGAATATCCCACGTTGAAGGGTCGATGTACTGGCTGGGTTGAGCAGGAATTGTGCTTGGTAGGACATAAGCGTATACATTCGCAGAGAAATTATGATCTATGGATTTCATATTGATATCAACACGATATTGAGATTTTCTTCGTATTTCACCAATGCCATCAAGACAAAGTGATGCCGCCAATGGTGAGATGGATAATTTTTGACAAAGACGTTTTGATACAATGTTAACTTGGGATCCGGAATCTAACACTGCTCTAAATTCATCGGAGGCACCATTTGAGACTGTTATTATAACTTTTGCTGTTGCTGGCAGAACGTAACCTTTGCTCCCTACAGCGTCGTTAGTTTCTGTCGATGTAGCTGCTACGAACCTTGAAGGATTTAGAGTTGAGAAGCCCAGGCTTCCGCAGAGGTGGTGTTCGGGGATATAGTCGCGTTGGCTATAGGTTGCTTTTGTTGAGTGCCTAATGGCCCTTTGCCTTTTTGAGATTTGTTCCCTTTTTGTAAGTGGAGTAACGTATTGTGTTTTTTGGGACACTTTCGGCAACTACCATGATTGCATGATTTTGAATCATGGTCATTTCCGAAGCAGTTGACACATAAGTTGTGTTGTTGGACCCAACGCAGTCGCTCTATTTCTAAAAATTGAAGGAATTTGCTACAGTGATATAATTTATGGTCACTGTGGTGGCCATTACAACTTTTGTTACAACTATTTTGTTACGTTTAGTAGTCAAAGTAGTCTTTGGACTACCATATTTAAATGTTTGTTATGTTCTTCTAAATTTTCAGAGTAAACTATTATAGCATCTATATAGACATGGCAAAATTTTCCTATATAGTCCCTTAAAATATTATCCATGGCGCTTTGGAAAATGCTTGGTGCATTTTTTAGTCCAAAAGGTAGTCTAACAAATTCATATTTTCCATTATTTATGGAAAATGTAGTTTTCTCAATATTCTCCGGTTTCATTAAGATTTGATGGAAGCCGGATTCGAGATCAATGGTGGAAAAGTACTTTGTTTTTCCCAAATTAGACAGTATAGCATTACAATCCGGTATCGGATATTTATATGATATAATGTCTTCATTGAATTTTTTATAATCAATAACCATCCGCATTTTATTTGTCTCATCTTCATTAATTCCTTTTTTTGGCACTATCCATAATGGGGAGTTGTAATGGCTTTTACTGTGACGTAAAATTCCGTTATTTAATAGCTTTTGTATTTCTTTATTTACGAATGAATTTTCTGAGAGAGGATAGGGAGATTGCTAACTCCATATAGGAGTTTCAGCAATTGTACGTATCTCAGCTTTAATATCCGTTCTAAATGGTAAAATTGTATTAATTTTTTAATGTAAATTATCTATTTTTTTACGAATTTCACTTTCTAATCTATCAATTGTATGTTTCTCACAATTGAAAGTATCATCTTCATAAGGTTTGTACTCAAGATTATTTCCTGCGTCTGTAATTTTATTTATAATATCTTCGTCATCTACCTTTCTATTACTACTAGATACTAACGCAGGTTTATTAAAATTTAAATATTTATCAAGTTTAATATTAGCTTTTTTCAAAAAATTATATCCTATTAACAAATCAGATTCTAAGTTGGGAATTTCATAGAATCTTTCACTTATACCAAAAAGTCTTGCTTCAAACAAATGGTCAATAATAGTGAATCCATTTATAGTTTTAATTCTCTTTTTAACTACTAATTTTTCCTCTTAGTAAGGACATTTGGGCTACAATAACAACTAGTTGCACCGCTGTCAATTAAAATTCTGTAAGTTCTTGCGGATGCTCCTGTTCTGATGATATAGGGCAATCCGGGGTCACGTCTAAAAAAGCAGTTTCGTTTAAATCATCAATTCTTTGTGTCTTATTATTTGATTGAGAACTAAACTGTCCATTTGGTTGTTGTCTTTTAAAGTCATGATTAAATTGAGATCTTTGAAAAAATAGATTGGATTGTGGTCATTGTTGCCATTGACCGAATTGTGGTCCTCGAGCGTAATTTTGAGCATGTCCATTTTGTGGAATTTTATTTGTGTTCACAGCAAGATTTGCCGAACTACCGATTTCCATCGGCTCAGGCTTTGCATGACGTACGTGTTGATTATTTCGGTACTGAAAATTGTTGTTGTGATTTCTGGGAGGAAATCGTAAAACATTCTGGTTATTTTTTGGAATTTGGTTATTGAATTGATTTCCGTTAAATTGTACCGCAAAATTAGCCCTAATATGATTAGCTTCTAGTTCCTGAGCCTTGGCTAAGGCATTAGGTAAATCAGAAGGTGACAATGAAAATAGAATATTTGCCAATGGCGGGTTTAATACAGTAATAAAAACCCTAAGAGCATATTGACGGTTTTTATTATTTAATTCATTTGTCAAAGCAGAATTTGAACCGTGAGTCATTATCGTCTTATTTATTAATAAGGTCAGTTTTTTATTCACTTCGTTATAGTAATCTAATATAGTCAAGGAACCCTGTCTCATAACACTTAATTCCTGTTCAATAATATGAATTGGCCTTTTGTCGGCATAGGCAAAATCTAAACGAGCTATAATAGCATCAAAATTGAGTACAGTAGCATGATTTGTCAAAGTGTCATTTGCGTCGTCTAATATTTTATTTCGTAGAATAGTCAATGCCGCGAAGTACCTACAACTACCTCTAACATAAAGACTCATTGAATTGTTTGCTGCTTCTCGCCAACTCACATATGAATTATCCTTCCCATTAAAACTTGGAAGGGACTTAATAATGTCCAAACTTTCGTCACATCTTTTGGTTTCGTCAATAATTTCCTGTCTGTAAGTCTGTTAAAGTTTTCCTTCAGCAATTCCAACTCTCTTAGAAGTGGTGCTGTAGATGGTGTAACTAGTCGTAAAACCTGTTCTGTGTCCATTCTGTTTGTTGTCATATTCCTAATAGTCCAGTAATTTCGTCAACTGAGTATCCTATACTATATTTTCTTTCTAGTTGTTCTAATTCCTCGTCAACTATATCTAGTATCCTGTTATTAGTCAAATATTTCAATTCTTCGTCCGTTAAATTTTCCACACACTTTCTACTAAATAAGCCAGTTTTAAGCCTCACAATCAATACAACCAATACAAAATTACATGATTTAAATAATGTTTTTCATAGGAAAATTAATCTTAAAAACAAACATACAAATCTTATCAAATAATCTTACATTTAAAATTCTCAGCTATCGACTTCAGATGGCCTCTTAAATGATGATTTCCTTCTTCAGATGTAGATACTGTGTTGTTTGGTTGTTGTTTATTAAGATGATATTGTTGCTAAGTTGTTTATTTGATGTTGTTCGATTGCTGTTATTTTCAATATTGTGGACACGAGTCACCCAAAAATCAAGAATATAATTGCCCATTGATTAAGATATTTGTTTTTGTAAATTCCTTTTATTTCATTTAGAGTTCTGTTGCTATTCGTTTTTTAAAGTTGATGATTGCAGAATTGTTATTGTTCACTGTAGAATTTTTATTTATTCTCCTTTTTTAAAGGATACTTATTTGACATTTTTTTCTGCTTTTTGCTCATTTGTTTTTTTTTCTGTACCTTTTTTTAAAAGGATCCCGGTTGAGCCCCCAATTAAATTGTTTCGTTCATATTTTTTTAAAAAAATAAATTTGTATTTTTCACTTTTCACTTTTAAACACTAGTATTACATTTTTGTATAAGAGCATTTTCATTATGTTTCCATAACTTGCACGCGTATTATGATTACGCGATTTGGGTTCTTTAAAAAAACTAAATTTGTTTTTTTCTTTGAATCTTTATTTATTTTATTTGAAGCTTGACAACTTCTTAATTGAACGGGAGGAACAACACTGACTTAATCTAATTACAAATTTTTCTTATCAATTAAAATTATAAAAATAAAAAAAAAGAATAATGTTAATGTTGCATTTTGGTTTGGGAACGGAAATGCAGTTTTGACAATATTTGTTGCAAATTACTTTATTGGTGATAAATTAGTTAAATTAGGACGGTTGCAATTCTTGGAATTGCGACCGAAATATATTTTTGATTTATGCATTCAATCATAATTTCTTTAAACAAACTGGAAATGAGTTTAATATTACATTTTTCTTTGTCTATTAGCAACTATATTTGCAATAAATTCATCTATAGGGTCATTCCTATTGTAAGTGTTAGTGTTCGGTTTTAAATACTTAACTCGCGCGCACAAGTTAAAACGTTCACCAACAACAAAAGCGTATTGCTGTTTTCTTTTATACCAAACCACCATCGCCAATGTTTGCAAAACACACACACAAATACATACTGTTTTTGTTCTTTATCCCACTTCTGATATTGTCAAAACTCCTTTAAAGTTTCAATTAGTCAAAAGAAGACACATAACAATTTTAATGTTCCAAGGTTGTTTATTTATTTCAAAAGGATTAAAAACAAAAAAATAAAAGTTTATTTCAAATGCTCCTTCGAACGGCTAAACTACGACTGACTGCTTTTGTCATCTCAAATAAGTGTTGGCGGACGCTCTGAGGCTGCAGGACTGCCAGATGATGATGATGATAAATTTTATTGTAACACACCCTAAGGTTTTTTCAAGTAACGTATAAAATATTTATTAAAGCAGAAAATGAAAAATGTCTTCTTTACAGTTCAAAGTTTTAAATGAGTGAGGCTTTGACATAGTGGGTAGAATACAAAAAAGAAAAGATGTAAAAGCCACAAGTCAAAAGCAAAAGTAACAATGTACACATTGCAGAGTTGCTATATTATATTCAACACTCCTCCTCAATGTGGATGTTGTTTTACAAAATAAAAAAATAATTCAATTTAATTTCATTAAATTTACACAATTAAAATGTTTAACACTTGGTAGGTTTTTCGTCAAAACATCTGCAATCATATTAGCTGTTGGACAATATACAAGAACCACCTGTCCACTTTGCACCAGCTCTCTGATATGATGAAACTTTATGTCGATGTGCTTGCTGCGTTTGTGGAAAACTGGATTCTCAGCTAATTTTTGATCACCTTGGTTGTCAATATTCAAAATTACAGGAACATCACTGCATGCATTTACTTCAATAAGTAATTGTTTTAACTATATTGCCTCCTTTGTCGCATCTGAAGCTGCCATATATTCAGCCTCCGTACTGCTGAAAGCGACTGAAGATTGTTTTCGCGACTCCCATGAGATTGTAAAACCGTTTCCTCCCCAGTCAGCATCTACGAACCCCTACAGAGCTTTGTTATGATCACCCGATTCATAAATAAGTTTCAAATCTATCGTTCCAGGAGTTTCAAATCTATCCTTAGGATGTGTTTCAATTTGGTCATATTGTCAACATGTGGGTCCTAATTTCGTTGAGCCATCTTGGACACGGAATGCAAAATATCCGGTCTTGTAGAAATTGCAAGGTACTTGAGTGTACCAACAAGCGATTGGTAATCGTGTTGATCAACCTTCTCACAGTCATCATTACAATTCACCTGATAACCAAATTCCAGTGGCACCGAGATTGATTTGCATTCATCCATACCATATTGCTCAAAACATCGCGAATATATTGAGATTGACTCAACTTACCTACGTACCTGTATCGCCTTCACGCTCTATTTCCATTCCTAGAAAATGGTTGGGTACACCTTTGTCATTAACTTCAAAATTCTCGGCAATTTGTCTCTTCACTTTATGCACAACTGCTATGTTACTGCACCCAATAATTAAATCATCGACGTATACCGCTATTAATACCAGATTAACATTCTTGAAAGCCTTGTACAAGCATGGTTCATTATCGCATGGAACAAAATTCATTTGTCGTAAAACACGATCCAGTTTACAGTTCCACTCTTTACCGCTTTGCTTCAAACCATAAATCGCCTTATTCAAGCGTAAAACCTTTTCTGGTGAACTAGCATCAACAAAATGTGTCGGTTGCCGCATATATATCTCATCTTGAAGACTACTATTTAAATATGCTGTACTTACATCCATTGTGCATCTTATTCCGTACCGCCAATGCCAAAAGTAAACGTATTGTTGAATACCGCACGACTGGAGAAAAAGTTTCCTGGAAATCAATTCCAAATCGTTGAATGTAACCCTTAGCAACTAGGCGTGCCTTGTACCTCTCGACCTCTCCATTAACATTTCGTTTTAGAGCGAATACCCATTTGCATGGTATTACCCTGTGACCAACTGGCAAATCTGATAATGACCATGTGTTATATTGCCAAATAATCCTCTGGCCTACGAGGTATTTCACAGTTGTTATTATTCTTCATATCAACATCAAACAATTCCTCATTAAACAAAACATCGCGCTGCTCGATGACATTACGTGTTGATTTATCGAAAAGACGATATGCTTTCGACGTCGCTGAATATCCAACCATAATATATGGTATGCATTTTGCCTTAAACTTTGATTTATTTGTCGATTTATCCAGACTTACTGCATACGTACCAAAAGTTTTAAAATGATTAACACTTGGCTTTCTACCGAACCACACTTCATATGGTGTTTTATTTTCTAACTGCTTTGTTGGGCATCTATTACGTATATACGCTGCAGTGTTCACAGCCTCTGCCCATAAATATTCGTTAACGCCAGCATGTACCATCATAGACATTGCCATTTCAATTCGTGTACTGTTGGCCCTCTCTGCCACGCCGTTCTGTTGCGGCGTATAAGGCACTGTTAATTGTCTACTGATACCTTCTGCCGACAAAAATGAGTCAAACTGTGAGTTTGTGTACTCACCATTATTGTCCGTTCGAAGTGTTTTTATTTTGCAGCCCGTTTGCTTTTCAACATGTGCCTTATACAGTTGAAACTTCTCGAACACTTCACTCTTACTTTTAATAAAGTAAACAAAAATTCTGCGTCATCTGTCGTCAATAAATGTTACGAAATATTTAGCACCGCTTACAGATTTTACTTTAAAGGGACCGCATGTTGTAGTAATAACATTCACTTTCGAGTGTATATACATATTCCATAGTTTTTCTAAGTGTATACACCTTTATTAATTAATATATACTCTGTTTTCTAACATACTCTATATCTTTGTAAACTTTGTCACTTGTAAAATTTAGAAAAAACATGAAGTAAATTTTTATTCCAATAAAGTGACTTGAATTGTAGACACATTTTTTCTTAATAAAGTTGCAATAGGTTATGGGCCTATGCATATGAAGTTTCCAGAAAATTCAAGTGAAAATAAAGGAGATAAAGTTAAAAATAAATTGTTTAACCAACATAAAGTTTATTTTTAAAATAAAATAAAATAAAGATGACGGACACAAAAACAAAATTTAATAAATTGAACAATGAAAATTATGTAAATTGGAAATTTAAAATGGAGCTACTATTGAGAAAGCAAAATTTATGGAAGCTGGTGATTGAAGGTAGCCGTCCTGAACCTAAATTTAAAAATAATGTGATGGAGAACAAGGCAGTGAGTGATGAATGGGACACCAAAGATGATGAGGCCAGGGGAACCATTGGATTGCTTGTGATGGATGATCAACTTTGCCATATAAGAAACTCCAAAACGGCAAGAGAAATGTGGGATAATTTGAAAAATTATCATGAAAAGAATACTCTGTCTAATAAAGTGCATTTAATGAGGAACATTTGTTCGTTAAAATTGGAAGAAGGTGGCAATGCAGTGGCCCATATTAATACAATGAACGAGCTATTTACAAAATTACGTGATGTTGGTGAGGAAGCCTTATCTGATAAATGGAGTGCTGCTATGTTGCTGAGCAGTTTGCCGGAGGGCTATGATACTCTTATAACATCTCTTGAATCCAGAAAAGAAGATGAAATTAATTTTGCTTTTGTTCAACAGAAAATTATCGCCGAATATGAAAGACGTTCGCATGCTAATGGAGGTGCAGTGGGTGATGCTGTTTTGAAAGTTGCTGCTAAGCCTGGTGGTGTTTGCTATTTTTGTAAGAAACCCGGTCATCTAAAGAAAAATTGTATGAAATATAAAAACTGGAAACAGAAACAAAGACCAGAAAATAGTTTCAGCAGAATCAATTCTGTGGAGGAAAAATTTAATTCAGATTTTCTTTTCAAGTTTGGTAAGAATAAATATTTATCTTGTTGGCTTGTTGATTCAGGCGCTACTCGTCATGCTGTCAACGATTAAAATTTTTTTCAAAAATTGGATGAATCTTACAAGAGTCATATTGAATTGGCTAATGGTGAAAAAGTTGCTATTGAGGGCATTGGGTCAGGTGAACTGATGTTTTATGATAAATACGGTAAGGAGCATAAATTTTTCCCAAAGGAGGTTTTATATGCACCTAGTTTAGTGGGAAATATAATTTCAATAAGACAGTTAACGAGATTCGGTTTTGATGTAACATTTAATAAAAATATTTGCTGCATAAATTTGAATGGTAAAAATATTGGTATGGCTGATATCGAAGGAGAAATGTATATTTTACGTCAACATGATAAAATAAATGCTTTAATTCAACATAATAATAACTGTATTCATGTATGGCATCGAAAGCTGGGACATCGTGATCCTGAAGCCATAAGAAAGATGTTTTCGGAAAACTTAGCTGATGGTTTTAAAATTGTTGAATGTGGTATAAAGGAGATATGTGAAACTTGTGTGAAGGGGAAGCTGACTAGAATGCCGTTTCCAAAACGATCAGTAAGCAAATCAACGGAGCCATTACAGTTAATCCACTCTGATGTTTGTGGACCGATGCAAACTACTACACCATCTGGAAAAAGGTATATAGTGACTTTTATAGATGATTATTCAAATTTTACAATAATTCGTTTAATATCAAAGAAATCAGAAGTAGAACAAGTATTTAAAGATTTTATAATGTTTTGTCGTACAAATTTTGGTAGAGCTCCCAAGGCCATTCGTTCAGATAGAGGTGGGGAATATACCGGAAAAAATTTTACTTGTTTTTTACAGTCTGAAGGTATTAAAATACAATTAACGACCCCTTATAGTCCTCAACAAAATGGCAAGGCCGAAAGAAAAAATAGAAGCCTAATTGAAATGGCCAGATGCTTACTAATAGATACTGATTTGCCTTACTTATTTTGGGGAGAAGCTGTATCGACTGCGAATTATATTCAAAATAGAGTTTTTACAAGAGCTACAAATAAAACTCCATATGAATTATGGTATGGTTCAAAACCGAATTTAAGCCTCTTTCACGTTTTTGGTTCAGAATGTTTTGTACACGTTCCATCTGAAAAAAGGCGTAAATTAGATGATAAAGCACTAAAAATGATTTTTTTGGGATATGATGATAATTCAAAAGCTTTTCGTTTTTACAATCCTATAACGAAGAGAGTAGTCATAAGCCGTGAAGTTCGATTTTTAGATTACATTAAAGATAATACTGATGAAAACATTTTTATTAAGTTTCCTAAAGCCTGCCAAAATTATCCATATTTGATTGAGAAAGACAAAATTAAATCAGAAATTCAGAATAAAACCAATCCATTATTGATTGAGGAGGAGAATACGGAACAACAACAACAAAATTCAATCAATAATGATACGGCAGAACTTAATGAAAAAACTGATAAAGAAGATGATTCTGAAAAACATTTGGAAATACATACACCAACAGTTACAGTTTCTAGCCGTACAAATAAAGGCAAAGAACCTAGAAGACTAATAGATGAATTATGGTCAATACAAGAAATCAAAGAACCTAAAACATATACGGAAGCAATTAATTGTGATGAAAAGGCTCAGTGGTTAGCTGCCATGCAAGACGAAATGGAATCTATGAAAAGGAATCAGACTTGGGAACTCGTCAAATTGCCCGAGGGAAAGACAGCCATAGGAAGTAAATGGGTGTATAAAATAAAACGTAATTCCGATGGTGAAATATATCGTTTCAAAGCACGTCTAGTTGCTCAGGGTTTTTCACAGAAATATGGAATCGATTATGATGAGGTTTTTGCCCCAGTGGTATCCCACACTACATTCAGAATTTTATTATCAATTGCTGGAAAGACAAATATGATCGTGAATCACATTGATGTAAAAACAGCCTTTTTAAATGGAAAATTGTCCGAAACAATTTATATGAAACAGCCCCAAGGTTTTAATGATGAAAACAGTGAAATGGTTTGCCTACTAAAGAGAAGCATATATGGCTTAAAACAGGCTGCAAGATCATGGAATAATACATTACAAGAAATTTTAATCGGAATGGAATTCAAACAGAGTTTTAATGATCCCTGTTTGTATTATGGTAATATTTGCGGGAACATATGCTATATAATCGTTTATGTTGATGATCTCATTCTGGCTTGTTCAACAATGGAACAAATAAGGTACGTTGAAGCCAACCTATTAAGTAATTTCCCTATAGAAAATCTAGGCGAATTGAAATATTATTTGGGAATTGAAATATCGATGGGAATTCGATGGGAACTTTCAAATTTGTCAAGATGCAAAATCCGTTAGAACCCCTTTAGATTTATGTTACGGAAAAGGAGGAGATACTAATTTACTTGAAAATAATATTATGTATCGCAAATTGATTGGACATCTTTTATATATTTCCGTTAACACCAGACCTGATGTCTCAGCAGCTGTAAGTATTTTAGAGCAAAAGGTATCGCGGCCCACTAATGAAGACTGGATACAGTGTAAGCGTGTTTTAAAATATTTAAAATCAACAGCAAATTTAAAATTGAATTTAAGCAACAAAGATAATGAACAAAAACTAATTGGTTATGATGACGCGAACTGGGCTGAAGAAAGAATTGAAAGAAAATCTAACAGTGGCCGAATATTTTTCTACAATGGTGGTACTGTTTCTTGGTCCTGTCAAAAGCAAACACTGGTTGCTTCTTCAACATGTGAAGCGGAATATATTTCATTATCAGAATCTGCAAAAGAGGCAAAATGGCTCAGACAACTACTGGAAGATTTGCAACAACCAATTGATGGACCACCAACTCTCCTAAATGATAACCAAAGCTGTTTGCGACTTTTAAACGACGATAAATTTTCCTGTAGAACAAAGCATATGGATACGAGATACAAAATGACAAAAGATTTAGTGAAGAAGGGTATCATATCAATAAGCTATTGCCCTACAGAGGAGATGATAGCTGACATTTTAACGAAGCCGTTGGCGCCAATTAAACATGATTATTTTCGTGGAAGATGCAACTTAAAGTGAATGAGGAGGAGTGTTGTAGTAATAACATTCACTTTCGAGTGTATATACATATTCCATAGTTTTTCTAAGTGTATACACCTTTATTAATTAATATATACTCTGTTTTCTAACATACTCTATATCTTTGTAAACTTTGTCACTTGTAAAATTTAGAAAAAACATGAAGTAAATTTTTATTCCAATAAAGTCACTTGAATTGTAAAGACACATTTTTTCTTAATAAAGTTGCAATACCGCAGACATCAGAATGCACAATCTCTAACAACCTTGTTGTCTTTGTTGTAGATTCCTTGGGAATCGGCAATACATGTATTTTACTTACAGTCTAACTGTTCATTCATGTGGTCAATATTCATACCACACACAATACTTTTATTCGACAATTCTTGCAGACTTTTAAAGTGGAGATGGCCATGCCTGTTATGCCATACGTTGTTCATATTATTAACAGCACACACTGTCTCTGTTGCACGATTATTTGCTCCTTCAATATAATAGTACCAACTGCTCTCTTCATAACGGCATTTCTCGAATTAAATTTTGCGAATAAACCGCATTCGACGACTTTGTTGACAGAAATAAGGTTTGCCTGCAACTGAGAGGAACTGAAGCAAAATTTCAAGATTGTTGTTGTAGATTAATACATCACCTTTACCACTGGCATTTATGTGGTTGTTGCCAGCCAACGCAATAACCTCATGATGATCTTTAAAACGTAGAAACATCTCTCTTTTGTTACACATATGTGAAGTCGCCCCGCTTTCGACATATCAATTTTTCAAATTTAACGAACCTGCCTCTGCTGCAGCTAACATTGTCATTGCTTGTGTATTGGCTTTGTTTTTTCTCTCACATTTGCTTGCATAGTGACCAATCACACCACATATAAAACACTTGCCTTTGAACTTCTTCTTCTTGTTGTTGTTGTTGTTGTTATACTTCTTGCCTTTGCGTGTGAATGTTGATTTTGCTGTGAATGCCTGTTGCTGTTGTTGTTGTGAACCTGATGGTGCATGCTCGCTGTCGATTTTCTCTTTTCTGCGTTTGCCCTCTTCTAAGAGCTTCTGTTTTAGTAACGGAAAATTAGGCAAATCATCTCTTGTTTATTTTTTATCTATTATGAATTTTTTTTTTTTATTAAGTTTAGCTCTGAAAATCTTCTTTCAGCAGCAGCTGAGCTGTGCGGCAGTGTCATTAAATTAAAAACAAAATCGGTAAGCTCTTCAAAAGATTTTACTTCTAAGCCATTTTTATAACTACACACATTGTCCCAAAATTCAGCAATATCCATTTCAAATTTTAGATTTAATTAGAAAATTTTGATATTTTCCATTCAGTAGAAATTTTTTCTTCATTGCCGTTTGTCAAATTTGAAAAAGATGTTAATAAAGGTTCTATAGATATTTCTGAAGAGCTTAAAACTTGCTGTGGAGTTATAATTGAAAGATATTTTAATTCTTTGTTTGAAAAATCAAAACGTTTTCAAATTTCATCCAAAAGTACAATATAAAAAGTTTGTATGTTTTTTATTTCATACATATTTTTTATTTGAGCAAACATTTTTCAGATTTTCTACCCATAAAAATATTTTCAATGTTTAAATAATTATCTTCATCAAAAATATTGATTGATTCTAATGAATCTAATTTTTTTACAAAATTACTTTTAGTAAAATTACTCAAAATTAATTTATAATTTAACTCCATTTGGTTATAGATATAAGGCAATCTTACTTTTTCCGATTGGAAAACTTTATTTAAATTTTTAATAATATTTAGAATATAAGATAAAAACAGAAAATAAATTTTTATACTGGGATCGACCATTTTTCCCCCTATTTCGCATGGTTTTATTCCATTTACCTCCAAATAGAAAAAAATGAAATATAAATGTAAAGCTGTAATAAATGCTTACAATATGGGTGAAACAATGTGTAACAATGTGTGTGATTAAGAAAGAGGACAGATGTTTCTTTTAATAAAAAAAAAAAAAAATTACTTCTTAATTTTTAGTATAAAATTGCACGTGGGCGTTGTCTTTTATTGCTCGATCAAAAGTAATTGCTAAAGTCTATAAAATGGTGGAAATAACTAAATTGTCAACTATTGCTAATATTTCAATGTTGTCAACTCATTTTAACTATTAATATAAATTTTCATTTATAGCAGCAGCATTACAGTATAAGGTTTATTACATTTTCAAGTTACAGCCATCTGGTCATTGATATTCCTAAAATTGTATGTGGTTCGACACTACATTATTCTTTAAATTCTTCGATACGTTTTGGGTTGTGGGAAAAAAGTTGTAAATATCGCGACAAAGTATTTCAATTTCTTTTGGCAGCTTTTTGCTGGCGTAGGCAGAACAAAGGTGTAAAAAATGGCAAGTACATTTGATGTAAAATATGCTAACATCATTCCTTAATTTAGCCTGAAAGCCATTAACTTCACCTGCCATTACGTTGTCGCCTTCGGTAGCCAAGCCAATTATGTTTTCCAATGGAATTGTAATTAAAATAAAACCAACTGTTTTAGTCAACGATCAATTCTAGAATGTCTCTTTATTTTTCAACTATTCTTATTTATTCTTATTATTAACATCAGGTTTGCAAAAAGGAGTATTTTAGATAATTTATAAACTTAGTTGTAAATAATAGGAATAATTAAGTGAAGGGTTGCTACTACCGTACCTCCTTTTTCATTATTTTTTTATTTTTATATATATATATATATATATATCTTTCAATCCATTTATTTCAAAGTTCAAATTTAAATACAAATACACATGAACAGTAGTAAAAATAAATAATATAAAATATATTTAACATTATAAAAAATTTCTTATAAATAATATATAAGTGGGTTAGGTATACCTCCCTTTTTTTTAAAAAAAAAATAAATTGGTATTAAGATAAGAAAGAAGAAGAAAAAAATTAATTTACAATGACAACAAGAATGTATTAAATTATTAATTTGTTTCTGGTTTTATTGTTTTATTTTCAAACTTTTCTGATTTTGTCTTTATGAACTGTTTTTTCCTTTTTTGTTTCGCTATTGTAAATAGTTACGTTAACACCATTTACACTTTTGGCAACATAAGGACCTACATATATGTTCTTATGTTTCTCGTAAGTTTCTTTTTTTAGCACAACATTAACTGCTAAAGGATTTGCAAATTTATCATAGAGTAGTTTGTTCCTCGCTTTGTGTTTGTCTATTAAACGTCTTGCAATAATGTTAGTCTGTTGTAATCTATGCTCTACTTCTTTACTATAACTGTCCAAATTATAAAGTGGATCTAAACTTTCTGTTATGTTATTTGGCATTGTAGCAGTTTTCCCAAATACTAACTCGAAAGGTGTAAACCGATTATCAAATGCAGTGTTTGGAGTAGTGTTGTGGTTAAAAGTGAAATATTTCAAGTAAGTATCCCAATCCATAATATTCTCCCTGATATATGCTCGAATATATTCATTAAATACGCGGTGGTTACGTTCAACTGTACCCACACTTTGATGGTGATAAGGCGTTGAAAAATTCAAGTTTACTTTAAGTAATTTACATAATTCCGTGCCTAATTCGTTCTTGAACTCAGTTCCCTGATCTGATTTTATAGTTTTCATTCTACCATAAATTATAATAAAATTCTCAAATATCGCACGTGCAACAGTATGAGCTGATTTGTCAAGTACCGGAATAGTAACTAAATATTTGGATAAATCACATATCAAAGTTATTGCATATTTATTACCATAAGTTGATTGAGGTAATGGACCTATGGTGTCTAAAACGACTACATCAAATGCTTTAATCGGAGTCGGAGTTAAGATTAGTTTTTCAACATTTCCGGGTCTAACTTTATTTAACATACATTCCTTACAATTCCTAACAAATTTTGAAATATCCCTCGTCATTTTCTTCCAATAATATTTTGTTCTAATTTTAGCATATAACTTCTTTTGACCACAGTGCCCTCTTGTTATCATCAGTTTTACTTTGTCTCTATCATCTGTTATAATCTCCGTTGGTTCCGTTAGGATAATTTCCAAAGTTTTTAAAATCTTCATACCTTCATCTTTTAGCTTTTGAATTGAACATATTGAGAAAAATGGATCACTTTTGGACCATTCAGCTGTGAAAATTTTGTGAATGTTGGCTTCTTTTTGTAGCCTCAAAAGCAACTTATCTAAGCAAATTGTTTCGTTAACAATCCCAAAATCTAGGTACAGTAATTTTTTAAATATATTTATGCGCATTTTGAAAAGTTTTTGTTCAATATAAAATAATTCTGTTTTTATCTTTGGTACCTTTTTATCGAAATTATGCGAGAATTTATCGTAAATTTTCAAACTAATGGAAACACCCTGTTGTTCAATATCGAATTTGTTCTTACTATTTTTCTTTGACATTGCTCGAGTTGTCATCGAAAATATATTACTTAAATTCTTAAGTTCATTGATGGAGATTCTGGACAAAGCATCAGCGCCTACATTTGCTTTACCTTTTATATACTCTACATGAAAATTGTATTCAGAGAGTTCTAATCTGATCCTTGTTAACTTGGACGAAAGATCTTTCATAATCTTTCGAACAATGAATGATGTGCCATAGATATATGGTCGAAAATAAAGGATTGCAAAGTGTATTGCTAGAAATTCAAGTTCTATAATGGGTTTTTTCTGTTCTGATAAGCTAAATGATTTCGACGCAAAATATATTGGTAAATCGTTAGCATTAATATTCTGACTTAAAATGGCTCCGCAGCCGGTTTTGGAAGCGTCTACTGTAACTATAAATGGTTTTGTAAAGTCCGGGTATTGTAGAATTCTTGGAGATAACAAGGCACTTTTTAATTTGGTAAAAGAATTGTGACAATGTTCAGTCCAGTTAAATTGTTCATTTTTTCTTGTGATGAAGTTCAACGGTGCTGCTAAAATTGCAAAATTAGGAATAAATTTTCGGTAATAATTGGCAAATGCCACGAATCGCCGTACTGCATCTTTATCAGTAGGAACGGGGTATGTTTTTATGATGTTAATTTTCGAATCATCTGGTAAAATACCTTTCGCAGTGCATCTGTGTCCTAAAAATGTTACTTCGGACCGAAAAAATTTGCATTTGTAAGGATTTATCTTAAGATTGTGAGGTCTTAAAATTGTGAAAACGTTTTCTAAATTCTGAATATGATGTCTTTTGCTACATTAAATTATACTAATGTCATCTATATAAAGAAAAGCTTTGTTTGGTGCAAGTCCTGCAAAAGCGATAGACATCATTCTCGAAAAAGAATTTGGGGCGATATTAAGACCGAAAGGTAAAACTTTCCAGCGATATGATCCACTATCAGTGCTGAACGAAGTGATATCACGAGAGTCTGGGTGCAGGGGTACCTGATGAAAAGCAGAATACAAGTCTAGGACTGAAAAATATTTCGCGCGACCATGGTTATCTAAAATGTCGTCTATTCTTGGCTAAGGAAATTTGTCGGCTATAAATTTTTTATTTAGCGCGCGGTAGTCGACACACATTCTGGATGACTTTTTATCATCTAAACTTTTTTGGGCACTAAAATTAATGGACTATTGTAATTGGAAGTACTGGGCTCTATTAGATCATTGTCTAATAAGTTCTTGACTTGCCTGTTTATCTCGTCTTTCTGTGTGTGCACAAGTCGGTAATTCTTAATATAAACAGGTGTAGAATCAGTCAGTCGTAATTTTTGTTCATAGAAGTTAGCATATGTCATTTTATTATTTTATTTATTATCCTTTTTAATATGAGATTTGTGAACCATTCTTTCAGATTCTGTAAGAATTGTTACTCCTTTATCTTCTTTTACTATCTCCTCTTTAGGAGTCAATTTTTTACCTAATCTTTTATTTATTTTCACATACACGATATCATTTGGATTATACTTAGGGAAAGGTGTTCTTTTTTGTTATAAAAATCGAGATCTTTATTTTGTTTATCTATAAGTTTTGTCACATTGTCTATTCTGTCCTTTTCCATCTGTTCTGAGTCAGTACTAACAGTTCGTCCGAAAAATGCTTCTATAGGTTTTTTCTTAATTGTGGAATGTATTGAATTGTTATACTTGTATAGCGACCTAAAAAGTAACCCCTCAAAATTCCGATGAGTCTTTTCACGATGTCGGGTATTCTGTCTAGGTCTCCTATTTGTCCCAGATGTTCCGGTCTAATAGTCTCGTTCGTCGCAGTCGTAAGTATGCTATTTGGGCTGTTGCTAGTGTTTTCGTGAACCACTTTTCTAACTGCATTATTTATAAGCCTTTCTAAATCTGACTGTGTAATTGGTATACTAGCTTGTGCAGAATCACGCTGGGTATTTGATACGCCAGGTGTCTCTAAGATACTGGGTCTAATTAGATTACTTGGATTCGACATATTTTATTAAGTTATTTTAGTTTTTTGTTATAGTCTTTATTTTATTATTTATTCCCTTCTGGAAGGGGTGTTCTTCTACTCTGGAGGGTCTGGAATTCAGATTCGCAGAGTTGAACTTTTTTTACAATTGCAAAAAATTTGATTTTAATTGATTAAGGATAACCTATAACTTAAATTGATTAATTTAATTTAAAACAATCTGGAGGGTCCTGTAGGAATCGCAGATTTTCACAAAAAAAATTATTTAAATTTATAGATTACGTTTCTTTTAAAAATCCTATTTTGATATTTTTTTACGAAATTTTTATTTTTCCTTACTTTAATTTGAATCAAAAGCTAAGCTGTTTTCAATTTTTCTTTTAAGTTTCTCACTTTTCTTTCAAATTTTATTTATTTTTTTATCTTTATTTAAATTAATTTTCACTTGCTTAAAAAAAATTTCCTTAAAATATTACTTTTCCTTTTTTTCACAATTCTTAAATTTAATCTTAAAAATACTTCTTACACTATTATTATGATCTTCATCCCACGGTGATGGCGACTACGTCCTTTTTGCTGTCCGCTACTGGGGGTCGACCACTTCACACTCTCTGTGGGATAACGTTGAGTCCTCTTTTGGCTGTAACGTTGGATGTCGCTTCCTGTTGCACTACTTAAGGGCTTACGAAGTGTGATGGCACTTCTTAAGGGCTTTGTTTTCACTACTTTCCAGGACACTCGCGACAGCCCCACGTTGGGCGCCAATTAATTACTTTTTTATTATTTCATTTAAAAAAAGAAATTCTTTTTTATTTTCTATTTATTTTTTTTATTACACTTTATTTTCTGTTTGAAACCAAAATTGAACTGAACTTAAAACTAAAACTTAAAATTAATATTACCTACGATTTAACCAAATTTTGCCAATGCATCAAATTTCCGTTGAAATAACGTGTACGCAAAATCAGCAAAATGATGACCGTAAATAAGGTTGAACTATTGTACAACAAATTGTCAGCAATTTAATTGTTTTAAATAAACAAAACTGCCTGTTGCGAAGTTTCAACATTTGTGGTGTTAACTTGTATAAGTATATATTAAGTAAGTATTTTATATATGTTTATAGCAGTAAGTATATATATATATATATATATATATATATATATATATATATATATATATATATATATATATATATAGTGTTTATATGTATAAAATTTATTGAATTACTAGCATAGTTGTCCTTTGTGCACTTTTTTAAATTGTTTGTTTCTTATGTTATTACTGTATTTTTTTTTGTTGTTTTTTTATCTTTACTTCATATTGAAAGTTTATGTGAAACATTTATATGCGTATGTGTGTGTTGCTTCTACATGGTTCATAGTTTTCACTTTTCGTCATTTTTGATTATTCGTTTTTTTTTTTAATATAATTTCAATTTTAACTGTTTATGTTTATATATATACATTTATATAAATTAAATTTATATATATTAAATTTATATATATATATTTATATATATATATATATATATATACTAAGGGTTCTTTTTTCTTTTATTACACGTTTTGGAATTTTCATTTGAGGTTATAAATTATTCTCACATTTTGTTTTTTTTTTAAGATTATAAATTGTTTATATGTTGTAACGGTTAATGTAACACGTTTTTCTGTATGTCCGTCTTTTTTTTTTTGAGGTTATATTATAACGGTTGTTGATATACCACGATTTTTAACACGTTTTCTATTCTTTTAAGGTTATATTTTAACGGTTTTAATTTTAAATCTTTTTAACACATATAATTCTTGTAATGCCAAAACGTTTTTGTGCTTACGAAAACACAAGAAAAAGAAAAAAAAAAACAAAAACAAAAAACATTTTTGGCGCAAACAAGTATTCCTATTTTGTGAAAATATTTCTAAAAATATTAATATAATTCTAAAATTATATTCAAAATTTAATTAATAATTTAATGGATTTAGAAAAAGTTGATTTGATTCCTTGGACATTCTAACAAAATTTACAAAACTTTTTGGGTCCTCCAGTTGCAATTCCTTTATACCAATGTGCGTCATATCTTTTCCGCTATAACGCCGTAGTAGCCATTCCCGGCCCCAAATGCGCTTGGACAGTCTTACTTCTTTAACCCGTTTCTTGTCTTTGCACTCATATTTTTAATTACGGCAATAGCAAGTAAAACACCGAGTGCATTTTGTTTGTTTTTTAATATTTGGCATTTTTAATTTCAATAGAAACTTCAAGCAAATTTTTTCACTTTGTTTGTTTATGTTTTTTTAACAGCTGTTTTCGTCTTGCTTTATTATTGTCTTATACCAATCGTGTAAACACAAAAAAATAATCATACGACTATTATTCTCTTTTTTGAAATACGGATGGAATTTCATTTTACTTTTTCATCTGACTTTACATATTACTTGTGTGTTCGTGCGAAGGGGGCTTTACTAACGTCAGGGTTGCAAAAAGGAGTATTTTAGATAATTTATAAACTTAGTTGTAAATAATAGGAATAATTAAGTGAAGGATTGCTACTAGCATAACATTGACCCTAAAAAGTGTTTTTTGTCTATATGACATGTCTAATCATCATTCCTAAAACTCACAATTTTTCATATTTATTCTTGCATTTTTCTAGAGCGCCAATTGCACTAAAGAATATGTCCAAAAGTTTATCATTAGTAAGATTATCGTCGATTTTATCTTGATCTTGTTGTATTAAATATATTGCTGAAATTATTCTGACTTTTGCTGAGAGAGGGAGGCTCTTCAGTATTATGATTTAGTCGAGGAAAGTCTTCATCCGAGTTAAATGACTTTGCCATAATATTTTTACTGACTTTCTTTGCTTTTTGATTGCCTGTGACGCGTTGCCGAATAGCTAGGTATTCTCGCCGAGATGGACAGTTTGGATCATCAGCACGATGATTTACATTTTTAAGCTTATTTTTCATGCAATTGAAGCATTTGTAAATTACAGGGCCTTCGTTCGAAGTTTTGCTCAATTGGCAAGTTGAGTAGTCATGATGGCCACCGCAACCTAAACATGCTGGCTTTCTGAAGCAATTGGATGAGCCATATCCCAACATGGTACATTTAGTGCACTGAGTAGAACCTCTTGTACTTCGTTTAGGATTTCTCCAGTGTACAACTATACCATAGAAATATCGTATTTTTATTACCTTTCTTTTAGATACTTGGTTTTTGTCGAATTCAATCATATAGAGTGTGTCGTCGTGATTTGAATATTGGTTCATTAGCGATCAAGAGCTTAATAATGCATTAATATAATTCTTAGCTGATGGGTTAATTTTATTTCTCTTTTTAAGGCAATGTGTCAACGGTTTTGTTATTTTGGAAAAATCTTGGATAAACTTCCTATAAAATCCGGCCAATCCCAAAAATCGCTTAATTTCCTTTTCAGATCTAGGAATTGGATATTCTAAGATGGCTTTAACCATGTCAGGGTTTGGCTTTATACCCTCAGGTGTGATGATATGCCCCAAAAAGGTGGTTTCTCTCTTTAAAAATTCGCTTTTATCAAGTTCCAACTTCAAATTGGCCTCCGAAAGCTTCCTAAACACCTTATCTATTGAAATAATATGCTCTTGGAGAGAAGTACTAAAGGCAATGGCGTCGTCCAGGTAGACCAAGCATTCTTTTCCTATAAGGTATCCCAAGATTATGCTCATCAATCATTGGAAGGTTGAGGGCGCGTTTTTAAGGCCAAATGGCATCCTCAAAAACTCATAATGCCCATTTTGTGTGGAAAATGCTGTCTTTTTTCGATCAGAATGTTCCATTTCGATCTGATGAAACCCTTTTGTAAGATCGAGGGTAGTGAAATATAAACACCTACCCAATTTATCCAAAATGCCATCCATAACCGGAATTGGATATTTATCACTAATCGTTATATCGTTTAGTTTCCGATAATCGACAACGATGCGCCACTTTGTTTACCAGTCGAATCGAGTTTCTTAGGTACAACCCAGATTGGTGCATTATAAGGTGACTGGCTGTAGTATATAATATTCTGATCCAGCATTTCCTGAATCTCTCTATTAACTTCGTCCTTATGGATCTGAGGGTAACGATACGTTTTGAAATATATTGGATCTTCATGGATAGTGTTGATTTTATGTTTTACAACATTAGTAAATGTTAATTTATCTCCCTCCTTATAAAAATGCTGTCGTATTTCTGTAACAACACTTTTAAGTTTGTGAATTCCTCTTTACTGAGGTGATCCCATTTAAATATTGAAGTTTTAGATTCGCAATCAATACAATTCAAGAATTTTGGGTGAGCATTCTGTGGGGTATCAAATCCGCTACCCCGTATTTGTTTATACACAGGCTGATTGAACTGTGAATCAGGGTTAATATTTTTATCAACTGGGAGGCTTTTTGTTCCTTCTTTTTCTTCTTGATTTTCGTTCAAAAAGAAATATTTAATATCATTCAGAACAACAAATCCCTCTGGCACATTCAGCTTTGCTTTCAATTTTCTTAAATTATCAAAGCCTAGAAGGCCCGCATAATTGTTACTAAACCTATACGCATAAAACACCAATCTAACTCTTGTTATGGCACTAAAAATTTCTAAGGTCTCATTGAGGACTATATCCCCAGTGGCTGTTCTAACGCAAATGGGATCTACTCTATTTGGAGAAAGGGGCAAAGCGTCCGGTCGAAGAAGGCTGATTGATGATCCCGTATCAACCAAGAACTTATAAGCTTTGCCTTGTATTATCATTGAGACGACGGGAAGGGGTTTGAGGCCGATAAGTGAAAATTTGCGAGATTGAATTGAATCATTTATCCTTTGGCGTTTGCAAGGACGTGAATTATTGGGAAATCTGTTATTATTGTTAAAATTATTATTGTTTGGGCTATTATTGTTACTGTGTGTGTTAACATTTTGTCCGTTATTTCTGTAATTATTCTGAAAGTTTTTATTACTGTTATTCATAAAATTTGGTTAATTAGAAATGTTTCTACTCCGATTTGGGGTATATATGTTTCTATATTCATTGTCCACTACCTGAGGATAATGGCGGGAATGATCGGTTCTGAGTAATTTTGTCGATCTTCGTTCAAAGTGTCCGTCATCCAGTTCGTTATTTTGACCGAGAATATCTACCACCGATTTAAAATCTGCTGCTAAATTTGCATTAACGAGTGCGGTTAAATGATTGGCTAGTTCTTTTTTTAGTATTCTTAAAGCTTGGGAGTTAGCTTCATTCTTATAAAATGTTTTTTTTTTCATTACTTTCATCACTCAACCTAATTGCATCGTGTATTCTACACAAGTTTATGTTAATTTCATCGCACAATTTTCTTAAGCTACCCTTAAATATAATATTACTTAATTTTAAAATTAGTGCTTCAATCGGTTGTTCTCTTCTGATTAAATTTAGGGCTTCTCCGTCTAATGTTCTCAAGATGCAATTGAAGAATAAGATCCTATCGTCTCTAGGCAAAACCACAATGTTGGGTAATATACTTTCTATGCTCTTAATGTAGAGGCACAATTTATCCCTTTACCCAGTAAAAGGGTGGACCAATTTTAAGTTTTGGATGATAACGTTCTTTTGCTGATCCATATTGTTGTTTACACTGTTGTTATCGTTATCACTATTAGCGCCACTTTCTCTTCTATTGTTAATTGATAGTTGCCCTAAATTACGGAGCACTTCGTCCATAGGTCGAGGAAAAAGTTATTTAGAATTATTTATATTTTCTTTTTCTTCTATTTGTTCAACAAAGTTTTATAACAGAAACAAAAATGTATTTTTTCTTTCAGTATTAACAATTTAAAATATTGTAAATTTTTATTTTTTTTTTTAAGTTATTAAACGTTCAGGTTCGTTTAAGGATCTTTTTCACAGATCCTACCGACTGCGCCAATAAAGTACAGTGTTTGTACTTTGATTTTTATTCGTAATCAGAATTCTTTATTTATTAAAAACACTTTATATATGATTAACATTACAAGGGTTCTTACAAAAAAATGCTGATTTTACATTAAGTCTAAAAAGGAATGTTTTTCTTTTAATAATAATTTATGTTATAGATGCTCTTATGAAAAAATGCTGATATTGCAGAGTGTTTAATTTCTTTTAATCTTCAACTTAAGAAAAATATGAATGCAATAACATAAAGAATAAGAAATGTTTATCTTAGATTCATATTACAATACATAAATTATGGTATGCATATGTCATTACAAGGAATAAGAAATGTTTATTCTAGATTCACATTACAATACATGGATTATGGTATGCATATGTCACTTATATATATACTTATTCAAAAGAAAATCTCAAAGGAAATGTCCGAAGAGATGCTGATGATGAAGTCATCCACAATGAAGTCCATGTAGAGTAAGGTGGTTGAATATCAACGGAAAAATATATATAAGGCTGCGTAGTTAGCTTGCAGGATATTATGATGTCATTAACACATGAAGTATATGAAGATAGGTATAAAACCAAGTCACATGAAGAATACTGCATATATAATGCGAAGGAATTATCGGGAGACATATGATGGCGTCGTTACCAGGTTGCAGAGGTGGTTGTAGATGATGCATAAAATGATTTCGTCAACATGATGAATAGGTTGATGTAGATGATGAATAAAAGGATCTCGTTAACATGATGAATAAGTTGATGTAGATGGTGAATAAAATGATCTCGTTAACATGATGAATAAGTTGATGTAGATGATGAATGAAATGATTTCGTTAACATTAAGACCAAATGAATACTGTTTGGAAAAACATTTCCTCTAAGTCGATATATATATATATATATATATACGAAACAACGAGTATATTTGAACGTGGGTTTTTCTTCTCTTAAAATTTTTCTTTCTTAGGTTTTCTTCGAAGAAGGAGGACAGAAGGTTTTTAAACATAAGATTCGTCCACAAAATCAGAATTTCTCGAATCTTGCGGAAGATGAGCCATAATTTCGTCTTTTCACTAAACGGCCTTCTCCGTCGTTATCAAAGAGGTCTTTCTACGCTTTTTCCCAACTTAAATTGATTCAATCTTCTTATTTGCTCTAGATGTTTCTGGATTTCTTCACTTTCATCGGTTTTTTCTCACTTCACTTCTAGATGCACACCACACTCACCCACATCTGTCTTCTTCAACGTTCAAAAGTAAAAAGGGCAGATTCTCTCGTCATCACCGGAAACGAAACACCCATATCAAATGATCAAGTGTCAATTATCCAGACGTCAAATACACCGTGAACACTTTCAACACACTCAGCTTATCAGATGTCATAGCTGTGAGCTTTTGTATATAATCAAAGTAACGATCGTATTTATGCTTAATAAACACAGCTTATACAAAAACGCGAATATGAATTGTCTATGCAAAATAAATCATGTAGTCAGATAAACGACCATTACACAATAGAAGTGCCAATATTGACCCCTGGGGGACACCGGTATAAATATTCCCAGTGACAGATCTTGTATCGTTAATCTCTACAAAAAATTGTCTATTCTCGAAATAGCTCTTAAGCAATTTAACGATAAAAACATTGCATCGTAATTGGATAAGTTTATAAAGAATACCGAAATGGTACGATCGGTCGAAAGCTTTCTCAATATCCAACGAGACTGCTACGGTGCATCGCTTATTTCTTAAATTGACGACAACTTTGTTATGCAATTGGCTTAAAACCGAATTGGTAAATGGGAATTGCACTCAAATCCAACGATTTGTCTGATTTCAGTCTTATAATTCTTTCGAACAATTTTCCTATGTTGGACAACATTGATATTGGTCGCGCATTATTTATTCTATAATCATTTGGCTTTCTAACAAGGGGATAAATTCTCGAAAGTTTCTAGATGTTGGGGAAATACCCATTATTCAAACAATTATAAAAGATAACTACTAAAAATTCTATTGCTGAGGGTGGTAATTTTTTACTATGAAGTTAGATAAATTGTCCGAACCGGAGGATTTTTTGGCGTTAAGATTTCTTATGCAATGCGTTGGAGGTCTCATTAAAAACTCTTTGGGTCCGAGGACAACTATTTAGGAGAGCGTAAACGGTGAATGAAACTTCCTCAATATTAGGTCTAGCGGGGGCAGTAGGTCCATAGACGTTTGCAAAATGTCTTCTAAACTGTTCAGCCTTATCAATGTCTACATGGTACATAATATCACCAACTTGAAGTTTCTCAAAGCCCTTAGACCTTCTGCAACCGACAAACTTAAAAACCTCCCTAAATGCCCTAGGGCCCTGTATAATATTCGCCACTCTTCTGTTTACTTCCTTAGCCTGGTGTAGTTCTACTTGTTCTTTGATTATTGCCTTAAGTAGCTGAATTTGACAACTCAGCAATTTGTATTCATCCGAAGTTCTGTTAATACTTTGATGAAATAATTTCTTAAGATCCCTCTGCCAACCGTATTTTAACCTAAATAGTTTTCGAACATTTTCCGGTACGATAAACTAACTGTTTTTCACTTCCACTTTTCTGGAATTCCTTGTTATTTCGGAATTAATACAATCATTAAATAGCGAAATATTAGCATCAACTTCATCATTATCCAAATTCCTATTCGAAGGCACGCAGATGCGTAACATGTTAAAATGGACACCCTCCCGGAATTCTTCCCAGTTAGTTTCATCGAAACATTTAAAAAATTTTGGGGTGGATAAGACTAAATTAAATTCAGGGAATTTAAAATTAAATTTTAAAGGGAAATGATCTGAAAATGATGAAAGTGTGTCCAAATGAAAATTTGTAATTACCGTATCTATTAAATCTGTCGTTAGTAAGAAGTGATCCAAATATGATGAAGCTCCCGGGAAGGAAGGGGAGATACCACATAATCTAGTCAAGTTGGTACCAGATAAATTCAAACATTCATTGAAGCATTGACCGTTTAGATTTACCGTTGTATCACCCCATGATATATTTCTCGCATTAAAATCGCCTCCTATAAACACTCCATCATACAATGATGAATTGTTTTCAACACTATCGAGACTTAATTTAAATTCAGTGCGCGGAAAATTAGTGGGTACATAAATACTACCCAATAAGAAACGTTTGTTGTCACCATTGAACGACAAGTTAATTGCTATAAAACAATTTGGAAATTTTATATCTGGAATGTAAACGGGAGTAAATTTTATATATTTATTCATAAGTATTGCGGTACCTTGACTAGAGGTGTCCCTAATAATATTATAGTCCTCGAAGGCGACTCTTGAATTGACACGTAAATGAGTTTCCAGAACAAAGCAAATATCTACATTATTATAACTTAAAATTTTAATTAATTCGATACGTCTACTCAATTCGGCCAAGGATCTTGCATTAAAGGTTACAAATATCAAATTATTTCGGACCATTCTTAACTTGCACTTCGTTCAATAAGACCCCATATTCCCACTTGGCAAGGTCTTATATGTCCTAATAAAATGTATAATTTTCGACTCCAAAGATACGACCTTTGGTTCATTAAAATATTCACCGAGCTTAGTAAATTCTTCAATTAACGACTGTGTATTACCCTGATAATTTTTCTCCCTATTATGGAACAGGCTGGCAAACGAGGTTTTTTTGTTGACTGGCTGACTATTCCAAATAGCATTATTAACATTGCTCCTAATCTCCTCTATTCGCTCTTTGGTCCTAGCCAACAATGCCTTTTTCTTCTTGATGTAAATTTGAAGAGGGGCAACCCCTATAACTCGCAACATGTCCGGCTTCGTTGCAGTTGACACAAACTGGGGACATGTCTCCCTTATCAATGGAGCAAACGCCTGGCTCGTGATCTAAATTACATTTTACACGCCTAAATTTTGAACTACAGTTGCGGGCTGAGTGTTGACACCTAAAACATTAAATATCCATCTTCTTTGACTTAGGTGTTTCCCAGGTTATAGACTGGTTCAATATATAACGAATCTTGTTAATGTCATTTAACAGTCGCTAGGGTAACCACAAACAAGCCAGTATCAAGCTTATTCTTAACCGAATATTGCGTAACTAATTTATTCACCTTTTGGACTGTGTTTGGGACTTCAATATCAAGAGCAGTTTTAATGTCTGACACATCAGTCATATGGTACAAACCTCTATTATCGAGACTCTTCTTAACTCAGGAGGTGTAAAAAGTATGAATGAATATTTTGAGACCGAAGCAACTCCATCATTTCCAAATGTACTTTAAGATCATTAAAGTAGAGTTTGCTTTTATTACTAGAAGAGTTTATAATTTTATGAACCACCTTGGGGGATAATTTATTCAACTGATCGACAAGTGCTTTCACGTTTACATTATGTAAAATAATTGGAGGACAAAATTTGTTTCTTACCAGTTTACCACAGTTTTTGTCGCCATTTTGCTTGTTGATGCACCTTCGTTTACTTCAATGTTGATACGGTTGTGTGAGATGGTTATGGAACCAAGGTTGGAGACATCTACGTTTGACTTCCTTTTATCGCCAGTCGACAATGGGGCATCACTGTCCCGATCTGTAATTATCCTGTGCCTTTTCGATGTGAGCAGTTGGAAAGGTAATTCCTTGTTGGAAGCGATTTCTATATTATCGGCAACATTATGTGGGGAAATTCCACTCTGTGACATTAAAACTCCAATCTTGTCACTAACAAGCAATCTGTCTCTGTCCGGAGGCACTTCTCGGAGTTTGGTATCATGTCAATTGAAGCATTCAGTTCGCTATCCATCGACACGGATAAAAACAAAACTCTACAAAGCTTCTATGAGAGAAATATTGTATTGTATTTCCCAAAACTTTTATTTTAATTTAAAAATATAAAAAATTCCAAGCGCAAAAAGAAACCACGTGTTCTCAATCTACCGTTAATCGTCTCATGGCTTCTTTTTAATTTTTCTTTTATAATCATAAAACAAAATAAAAAGAAAGAAAAACATAGTTTTGTTTATTCATGCTTCTTAATGCAGTTTCTTCTTTGTTGTTTTTGTAAAAAAAAACAAGCAAAAAAAATGTATTTTAACCGTTATTTTTCTTATTTGGTGAGAAAAAGTACAGAAGTTCTTGTTCCTATGTTGTTGTTACAAATGTGTATTTTTTTTTTCGAAAAAGCAAAAAAAATAAGGAAAAAACACAAAATAACCGCCAAA
The DNA here is from genome assembly GCA_936449025.2 of Sarcophaga subvicina. Classification (NCBI taxonomy): domain Eukaryota; kingdom Metazoa; phylum Arthropoda; class Insecta; order Diptera; family Sarcophagidae; genus Sarcophaga; species Sarcophaga subvicina. Next base: position 44,240,114 of record OW388080.2, on the reverse strand, counting down.
ATTAAAAAAATACGACAAATTACTTGATTTTGCAATATTGTTTATTGAATATATGGGAATATTCAATAATTTCTTTATCAACTGCTTTTTATTGAGTGATATTTTAAATTTTGCACTATTGATAAAAATTTTATTAATTTGACGAGTTTTGTTATTGAATTTCTTTATTTTTATAAATAACGTAGGTTTACAGAAAAAAATTTTCTTTTTGATTTTTTTGACGTCTTTGCTGAACATGAGCACATCGTCAACATATACGGCAACAAACAACATGCCGTCTTCGGCATTCGTGTGGTATATACATTGACCAACTTCGCTTCTCTGGAGCCCAAATTCCAATAGGACGGAGTTAAGTTTTTCGTTCCACACTTTACTCGCTTGTTTTAAGCGATATAATGACTTTTTTTTAGCTTGCAGACCCTTCCGAAATTGTCATCGAATCCAGCAGGTTGTACCATATAAATGTCTTCTTTGAGCTCGCCCTTTAAAAACGCAGTCACGGCGTCCATTTGATGTATGGCCAAATCATGTTGTACAGACAGGGCCAAAAGAAATCGAACCGAAGTATATCTAACGACTGGCGCAAAGGTTTCCTGATAGTCCACTCCCTTTCTTTGGCTGCATCCCTTTATGACTAATCTAGCCTTATGTTGCACTGTCTCACCATCAGCACCTATTTTATTTTTAAAAATCCACTTGCACTGTATGGCTTTCTTGCCGGTTGGCAACTCTGTAAATTCCCATGTACAATTGGCACTATGCGAGTCATTAGCACTTTCGCACCACAATGCATCTCCAACCGTTTGAGGCTCTTCTAGAATGAAACTCTTTGCACAGAAGTTATGCGAAGTATGTAACTGAGTTAAACGTTCAGATCTACGTACTTGTGTTTTTTCAGTGGTAACACTTTCATCCGGTATATACAGTGCTGGACAATTCAATGGAAACTTTTCTTAAAATGTATTCATTGTAAGAATTCGAAAAGCAAAAACAATTTCTGAAGAATTTATCAGTTATTTAGGAGTTTTATTTTAAACATTCACACACGGTTGTTGCCAAATATCATTGAAACAATTGTTTTGAGGTAAAACAATTGTAATTGGTTTTTCATCTTCAAGAAAAACCGCATCACGACTACTAACAATTGATTTCGTAGTTGGGTCGAACAAGCGATATGCTTTTGCTTTTTTGCTGTAACCAACGACGCTTCTGCTTTGGTACGTGGGCTAGAGCTCTGCATCCAAACACACGCAAATGCTTCAAATTGACCTTTTTGCTTATCCATAGCTCTTCAGGGAAAATGAATCCGACTTACGTACCGTTCGGTGCAATACATACGCTGCCGTATTCGCCGCTTCTGCTCAAAACTCTTCTCCAAGGCCAGTGTCTATAAGCATGCATCTAACTCTCTCCATGAGTGTTCTGTTCATACGTTCGGCGACGCCGTTCTGTTGAGGTGTGTAGTTTGATGCAAAATTCCAAATTTTTCAAAATATTTCTTAAAGTTTGCGTTCATATATTCTGTTCCATTGTCCGATCGTAAGATTTTTATGCGCTTCGAACACTGATTTTCAACAAAATTCTTGAGTTTTATAAACTCTTTAAACACGTCGTCTTTCGTTTTTATTGGTATCACAAAAAAATTACGGGTATAGTCATCCACAAATGTGAGTAAATATCTAGCACCGGCGTACGACGCAGCATTAAATGGTCCCATTACATCGGTGTGTAATATGCCCAAGACGTCATTTGCAGAATTCTGGCTTTCACCAAAAGGTAATCTAGTGTGTTTGCCTTTCACACATACTACACACTTTGTTTTGCCTTTTGCATTAATTTTCAATTCATTTGCCGTAGCTGTCACATTCACTAAATCACAACTTATATGGCCCAGGCTTCTGTGCAGTAAATCATAGTTGACCATTATAAACACATTACCAACCATAGCATTTTTCTTTATTTTGGTTTTGTACACAAATTAATTTATAGAGACCGTTTACTAAATTCGCAGATACAACCACTTTATTGTTGTCCTTGTTAATTATTTTACAATAATCTTCTTCAAAAACAATGCGTTTGCCATTTTTTGTCATTTGGCTTACCGATAGTAAATTTACAGCTGGGTTTGGTACGGCTTGTACATCTTTGACCGTAATCCTCTCTTCTTTGTTGTTGTTGCAAACACATAGTCCAATGTCTCCAACACATACATATACTCATTAGGCAAACCTGCCAACAACAGCGATGCGATAAGCTCTTCATCTTGTTTGAGTCCAGCGGTTTTGACTTTGACTGAGGTTAGTAGTTATGATATTTAGTTGTTAAGTAAAACCAAATTTATTTAATTTTATTTATATTCTTATTTATTCAAAGAAATAATAAATTCTTTTATCAATAGTTTTTACTAATGTTTTAAATTTTAACGCAATTCACACGGTTTTATTTATAACAATTTGTTTTTAATGTTGAACACAATTTTCTTTACAATAATTTTAATTATAACAATTCTTATTTTAATTCTTATTTTAATACTTTCTATCCAAACGCCAGATCAATAATGTTTCTTTTCTTTCTATGTAACCGATTTTATAGTTTAATGTAAACGAACAAAACCAAATATGATCGTGCTTGCGTGATCATGTTTGATTTTATTTATTATGTCTTCTTGCTTTTTCTTCCTACATTCTTTTTACATGTAGCAAAGTAAGCAAGTATGTACATACATTTACTTTATATGCGTTAACGTTTGTTATGTAAAATCATAACAAAAGAAAGCAAGATTATACATGCTCAATCATGATTGTTGAAAAAGGAATAGAAAAAGAATAATATCAAATAAATGGTACAGTTGTACCAAATATGTATTTATATCAAAAGTTACGTGAAACATGAATAAATAATTACGGTTACCGCAAAAGAAAACAAGATTGTGCATGATCAATTAAAACTGTTATTTAAGAAGAGAAAAATAATAAACTAAATGGTATAGTTGAACCACACATATCAAAAGTTACATGTACACATGTATGATTACTACAACGATCATTATGGGTGTTCACACACATAACTCCCCCATCGTTAGATTGACGCTCCGAGGAAATAATTTGTCAAATTTATTATAAAATTTAATTTCTTAACTTTAACTTACTCCCTATTGTGTACATTCATTTTTAAATATATTTGATTGTTTCTTCTATGGTTTTAATAAGTTTAAATTTTTATGATTAAAACATGTTATATGTACATTTTCATATGTATATTGCCTATATAAATTTATATATTACTTATTTAAATTTCGTATATTTTTGAAAAAATTCTTATGTATATATCCATATAAACTACTTACATACATAACATACATAATTGTCATTAAACTACTTATAGGAATTAATTTAATTTAAATATTGATTATTTTAAATCTTTCTCCACAAAAACTTGGTTTTACATCAAAAAACAAAAAAATCTTTGCATCTTTATTTTATCAACTAGTGTAAAACTTTTTCTTCCTCTTGATATGGGATTTATAATATTTGTAACCTTTTTGTGTGATAACGTGATCATCATCGAATTGTTCTACACTAATTTTCTTAATTTGACATGATTTTTCCCACCTCTTTCGGTTTTTATAAACTAGTTTCCTGTTTGAATTTCACAGTTCTCACGACGCTTATTTAATTTATGTAATGATTTCTCCTTGCATTTTAAGATTCTTTCCTTTATCGTCGAATACTCATCAGACTTTATCACGCTGTTTTGGAAATCAACAGGTCTACATCCTATGGTAGCGTGAATTGTTTTGTTATAAAACATTATTATTTTATTGATTTTCTCCTCAACGGAATCACTATCTTTATCTGGGTCATGCCTAAGTAAACGAATATGTTCATTGATCGTGTTATGAAGACGCTCTACGTCTGAATTTGAAGTGTGGTTATTGTTTGAGGAAAAATGAATTTTAATATTGTTTTGTGTTAAAAATTCGGCCAACGGCAATGCCTTAAAACCTAGCTCATTGTCAGCTATGATCTTTTTAATATTACCTACAATACTTAAATACTGCGTAAGGGCTCTCTTAAATTCCAACCATGATCTTTTCTGGATTTTTATTGCCTGAGCAAATTTTGAAAACTTATCAATTATAGTAAGAAATAATGTTTTCTGTAAACTGTAAAACACGTCTATTTGTCCAGGTCTATCAGGAGTTTCAGTCATCATAAATTTTTGTTTAATCGGATGGTGATCATATTTCTCAATGTTGCATTATTTCACAATTATTAATATATTGTTAAATTCTAAATTTAAGTTTCGGATGATGTACATATTACTGTCTTTAATTGTTCAAAATTTTCATTTATACCACGGTGGTTATTCCTCAGATGTTCTTTTTTAATAATATCGTGTAGTTCATTTTCACCAATAATGTCATCTAAAAAGGTATCGCATTGTGCTATGTTTAGGAGGGAATTATCAGAAAAGTACTTTAAAACAGCTTCCTTAAAAACTTCATAAAAAGCACTATCCGCAATGAAAACCGCGTTGACTCTTTTAGGGTGGAAATTATTTTTTATAATACTTATCATACTATTTTCGTTAAGACTACATGATCTAATGAAAGTTCTATAATTTTTGAAAATTGTTTTCTTTGCCCTTTTTATAGTGGGAGAATTTGATTTCTGAATAATAATCTGATTCCTATATACGTTAATTGGAGCATTAATCTCCGATATCAGATTTTGTTGTGCAGAACGAATTAAGTTTATTTGTGGTTCAATGCGTGACGATGCGTCCGCATTCCCGTTGTTTATACCACGTTTTGGAAATCGTAAAGGCAAAATTTTACCATTTATCCTCAGTTCATTTTGATCATAATCTATAGCAGCCTTATATCTAAATAATATATCATTTCCTATAATTCCATCGTAATTATCATGAAATTTGCACTCTATTAGCAACATTTTCTCGCTTGAACTCCCTAGCTCGGAAAACAATGGTATTTGGTAAATAGTATCCGTTAATATCTCACTTTGTAGTGTCTTCAACGTAAGAGTTCCTGAATTTATTTTCCATTTTGGGTTACATAAGCCTGGATTAACAATTGAGTGAGAGGCTCCAGTATCCACAATAAATTTAAGGTTTTAAAGGAAAATTTTCGTCAGCTTTATTTGCTGTAGCAACATGAGGTAGATGAGAATTCGGAAGTTGATTTGCATGATCTATTTCTTGCAAATGTCCTTGTGGTTGAGTTAACGAATTTTGAGACATATTATTGCCAACATCTTGAGTGGATTGGTTAGAATAATTTTGGTTAAAAGGAAAATGATCTGAAAATTTAGGTAGTGAATTTGTTTGTGATGTGTCAGCGTTAATTTGATTGCGTAATGTAGTGTGTTGGTCACACTTATCCACTGTTGAGTGTTGGTTACGTTTGTGCTACCTAAAAATGCATTTTGATACATTCCTCAATAATATAAACAAAACTATAAATGACCAATGGCACGAGGTATCAAATTGCATTATAAAAATTTTCTATACGTAATAATTGTAAAGTAGCTAAATGCTGACCATGCTCACTCTAAGTTAAGTAAAAACTAAATTAGGTCATATGTATTATGTAAAGAAATTAGACTTAAGTATAAAACTAAATTAGGTCATAAGTATTAATATGTAAGAAATTAGACTTAAGAAATTTATATAAATAGCTGTAAGTTGATTGATAGAATTAGAATAAAAATAATGATCAAAACGGCTTCATAGCTGAAAAAGATTTGATTTTTATTCTCACAAAACTGCGGCTTATTAGCCATACCCAAACGGCGTGCTCGCCTTTATAATAAGCAAAATAAACACAAAACTGACCGACACAAACATTACATTTATTACAGTAAGTTACAAACCATATTGACGTCCATAGGTTCTGGCGTTGGTTGTCTGATTAAAGAATTTTGGTTAAAGTTTGAATAATTTTGGTTGTCTCTGTAATAATTATTTGAGCTATTCCTGTTATTGTTATTAAAATGAACATTTTTCTGCATGATGGTATTAGGTGACCCGTTATAACTGTATTGCTAAGTTCCGTTATAGCAATGCTCATCAACGAATTTTCCATTTGTATTTGAATAAAGCGTTGGTTGTGATGACTATTTTGAACTCCGTTATGATTGCCCCTCTTATACATATTTGTGCTACCAAAGTTCCTGTCGTGGCTATCGTAATTAGCGTATCCTGATGCAAAAATAATGTTCATGGCTTCCTCGAGAGTATTTGGGTTTCTGCAAGCCAGAATGGTTCTCATCGGTTCAGGAATTTTCTCTTTAAAAACGTCGAGAGCAGTTCTCATATTGTTCTTAGCAATCTGTTCGCTATTAGCATTTATCCGTAAATCCGATACTGCTTTATTATTTAAACTTCGAAGCCTAATTTTTATTTCATTATAAAAGTCAATTGCATTTGTCTTGAAAACTACAAATCGAAGTCGTATAGTCGCTCTACGCTTTGAGTTTCTTCAAAGTAATTGGTCAAAACTGTCTTAATTTCTGCCCATGTCTGTATGTGAAAATTTAGTTCAGTAGCCTCTTTGGCCTTGCCTATACATTTGCTTTTGATTAGGTCTATAAAAAGGCGCTGAGAAAGTTCGTCATAGCATAGTAAAAGAGGATTTATTCTGTCTACCAGAGAAATAAATGTATATAGATCTCTTTTGTCTCCTGCAAATTGCGGAAGTCTCTCAATAAATTGAAGAGGATCTAAAGAGTTAGGAACAAAGGAGATATCGGAATTCGCCATTTTGTTCTTTTTTTTAATTTCTGAATAACAAGCAATAATTGATCTAAACCAAAAAGTTCACAAATGTATCAAGAATATAAAAAAGCTGTAATTTGTAAGGGAAGCAAAAGAAGAAAGAAAAAAAATTGTGGAAAACGAAACTTATCATCGACAAATGTACAGTTTTTAATATATAGAAGTTTAATGAATATATAAAAAAGCCTATAAATACTAGTCTATACTAGTCATATTTAATAACTTACAAATTAATACTTATATTTAATAGTTGCTCTATTGTCCTTATAGTTGACGTTGAGGCTCCAGATGAAGTTTCTAGTTGTTGGTGTTTCCAGATGTAGGTTTTAGTTGTTGAAGTCGTTATATTCTTTTGCACATCAGATGATTGAAGGATTTATACAGGAATTTATATTAAATTGCTCTCTTTGCTGTTAGTTTGCTTTTAATCCACTTTTAATCAATTTGTTTATTTTAGCTGAATTTTGGATTATTAGTAATTTTGTTTGCAAATTTATATTTTCGTTTTTATTGAAAAGTTTAGTCCGAATAATTATTTTTATTAATATACATATGTATATAGTATTTATACTTTTTGTTATATTTTTATTATATCAATTTAAACATTGTCATTTAAATTGTTAACAATTTCAACATTGTCATTTAAATTGTTAACAATTTCAACATTGTCGTTTAAATTGTTATACAAAATATTTAAAACATTGTCGTTTTAAAGAAGGAAAAAGTTGGTATACCCATTTAAACATCAAAATGATAGTATCTTTTTTCTTATGTAATTTTCAATTATACACTAGGATACTTGGGTATCCTATCGACTGCGGCAGTTATGATATTTAGTTTTTAAGTAAAACCAAAATTATTTAATTTTATTTATATTCTTATTTATTCAAAGAAATAATAAATTCTTTTATCAATAGTTTTTATTAATGTTTTAAATTTTAACACAATTCACACGGTTTTATTTATAACAATTTGTTTTTAATGTTAAACACAATTTTCTTTACAATAATTTTAATTATAACAATTCTTATTTTAATTCATTAACAGTGCTGTATAAAATATTACATTCTTTTAACATTCTGCCATTTAAAACGTCTCTAGAGCTCGGTGATATATTCAGTCGTCCAACGTCGAGCAAAAATATGTTGGAGTGCTTTCAATCTTTCCCAACGTTTTAGGAATGGAACATCTTTAAGTGGGGGTTCAGCAGGTGCTTCTGGTAGTGCTGTAATGGAGCACCTCGAAGTAAATGTCCTGGTGTCAGAGGTAAAATCTCATTTGGGTTTTTGGTTAGAGGCGAAAGAGGTCGCGAATTTAAAACAGCTTCGATACGAACTAGAAGCGTATTGAATTCTTCGAAGGCGAAGGACAAGTTGTTGGTAACTTTCTTCAGATGAGACTTCATGCTCTTTACTGCTACCTCCCAAAGGCCACCCATATGAGGCGCGTATGGCGGTATAAAAGAGCAAGTAAAACCCAATGTGGTGTACTTCTCGATTAAAGCTTTTTCTGTTGATTTTAGAAAATCATTATGGCTTTTTAGAAGAGCGTAGATTGCACCGAGGAAGTTTCGACCGTTGTCCGAGAACATTGTCTTAGGGAGACATCTGCGCTCAGTAAATCTGTCGAAGCAGGCTAGAAAGGCATCTGTTGAGACATCTGAACAAACTTCTAAATGAACGGCTCGAGTAGAGAAACATACGAACACCGCAGCATAACCTTCAAATATTTTTTGCATATATTAGAGGATATAATATATAATAATATTGAATGGACCAGTGAAATCGACTCCGGAATATGTGAATGACAAGGGAAAATTCACACGTTCTGGTGGGAGTGCGGCCATGATTTGGTACTGGACCTTATGTTTATAGATCGTACACGTCTTACATTCTCGTATGCATTTTCGAACAAGATTTTTAAATCTTGGGATGTAAAATCCTTGACGAATCTCACGTAGCATTCTGTGATGCTCAGAGCGGAGCAAAATGCGATGTGTGAAATTAAGTAAAAGTTTCGCTAGATGTGACCTTTCTGGAACAATGACTGAACGACGTTCCTCGTAGCATAAACCTAAGTTATTAAGTCTGCCGCAAACTCGTAGAAGGTCGTTTTTGTCAATAAAATTATTTAAGTTGAGTAACCTGCTTTTGCGGCTTAACGGTTTCTTTTCTTTGGGACAATCATATTCACGGTAAAAATACCTCTTCTGAGCTATAGAAATGAGTCGTGTTTTCAATGAGCTAATTTTTTCAGCCGTAATAAACTTTTCGGTTGAAAATGGTTTCCTTAGGACTCGGTTGATAAATCGAAGTCGATAACAAATAACTCGTAACGCTCTTGGAAAAGATGAAAACTCTTCTAGTACAATCTAGTACAATCCACTTCAAGATGAAGGTTGATGATAGACTTCTTCGTCTCCAAATCGACTGGATCAAAAGTCCGAAGGATTGGCCACAATGGAGTGGGAAGGTGTAGCCAAATAGGCCCATGCCACCAGAGTTGATTTTCTGCAAGTTCAAGGATTTTCTTCAGTTTTGACATTTTTCCGGTTCTGAGCGCTGGCGATACTAATGATCTGATCCACACGATTTGCGACAAAAGTTAACAAGGTTTTTGTAACCAACCCAATACTATGGACGAGTCTGTCCATAGAAAAAGTTCATATGAGAACTGGCTGTTCGTGACTAAACTACGGATGAGCTTAGAAAGCAATAGAGTTCCACACAATTCAAGTTTCGGAACCCTAGTCCGTTTGATTGGAGTCAATTTTGTTTTTGCAACTAGCAAATGACTCTTTATTTGGCCTTCTGAGTTTTCTGTTCGAATATATACCGAACCACAATATGCCTTCTCTGAGGCGTCACAGAAGCTATGTATCTGAATTTTATGTCCTGGAGAGAAATCTACCTATCTAGGTATCTTAATGGTTGAAACAAATGGCATGTTTTTCAAGAATAAATTCAATTTCAGGAGTATGTGTGGAGGAACCCCTTCATCCCAATCGGACTTTTCTTCCCATAATTCTTGCATCAAAGTTTAGCAATAATAACGACTGGGGCTAGCCAACCTAGAGGGTCAAATAATCTTGCGATGACCGATAAGATTTTTCCTTTTGCCACGGATGGGGTACTTTCAATTTGCTCTAGAGCATAGTAGCGTATTCCCAAAGTTTTCATAGAGCTGGAGTCTTTAAACTTCAAGAAATCTTCATCTAGAAGATCCTCCCGGCACAAACTTTCGAGTAGAAACTGGTCGTTTGCAGTCATCTTTTTAAGGGGAAAACCGGCAGATTTCAATGCTTGAATAAGCTCATCTTGTTTCAACTTGGCTTCTTCAAGCGTGTGTCCACCCGAGAGTATGTCGTCAACGTAAACCTCGTTTTTCAAAATAACCGATGCTTTGGGATGTATGTGTCTGCAATCATGACCTAATTCAAGTAGAGTCATGATCGCCAAAAAAGGGGCGCAATTGACGCCAAACGTAACCGTTTTATGTTGAAAAGAATTCACATGTCCATCAGCTTTGTCGCGGAATAATATCTGTTAATAGGATCGATCTGCTTCATGTATCACAATTTGCATATACATCTTCTGTATATCTCCTGTTAATATTTGTAATTCCGCCATCGTAGAACAAGCTGCATCAAATCCGTTTGAAGCGTTGGGCCTTGGTACAGCACATCAATCAATGAAAACCCGCTTCCTGTTTTCTTTGAGGCATTAAATACCACTCGAACCTTGGTGGTTTTGCTCTCTGGCTTGACAACCGCGTGGTGGGGTAGAAAGAACGACGGAACCTTTTCTGCTTTGGGTTCAAAATGCACAACTGATTCCATGTGATCCAAATCTATGTATTCTTGTAGAACTTCAGCGTACTGCGCTTTCAAGTCCTTTCTCCATTCTGTGGTACTGTGCTAGAACCATATTTCGAGAAGCACCCAAAAAAATCTCATTGGGAAATTGTTCTTTAATAGGGAGTCGCACTACGTAATGTCCATCAGATTGTCGAATTGTGGTACGTTTAAAAAAAATTTTCACAATAAATGTCGCTCTCCGACTGAATATCTCCTTTTTCAACCTCTTCTATCTCCCAAAACCTCTTTAGCTGCTCATGAAGGACCAGATCGCTAAAAGGGGAAACTGATATGTGAAAAGATTTTATTTCTATGTCTGGTTCAGGGCCTAATAAATACCACCCGAAGTGAGACTCTCGTGCTTCAAGAGAGGTCCCAATATTCATCTTTACGCCATTCAAATTTATAAAGGGCAAATAATCGCTATCAATAATCTTTTCTATTGCAGCAGGTTTGTAAAAATAAGGATCTGCAAGGATCGGCCGTGAAGGCATAAAATGTGCCAATGTTAATACCACAATCGCTCGGATTTTGATTTTAAAATCGGATATACGAGATTTAACTGTGACGTAGCACCTTCCCTTCGAACTTCCTACCACCTCTCAACGAATCCTGATATTTCGCTACGATGGGGTTCGAGAGGTATCGATAAATTCCGTTGAACACGTTTTAGTATAAAACTTCTAGTCGACCCTGTATCAATTACCGCTCGAACAGTGAATTTTTCGCCCAAATGTTTTACGTGGACCAAAGCTGTTGGTAAAATAGTAGTTCCGCTGTGTTGAGATAAATTAACTTGAATTGACTCTATTTAATTTGCATTAGAAATAGCAGATCTTTCGGATTGAGAATTAGACGGCTTCGTTTTGTTCTGAATACCCGACACAGTAGGTCTTTCATCGTCCTGACGATTCTGTTGAGATGATGCCCTTGCAGCTGGAAAGTTTTTCGACTTATCTTCATCAATATGTAGCATAGTGTGATGCCTTTTATTACAAATTGTGCAGCTACTTGCACTCTGACAATTCAATTGAAAAACAATTCGCACACATTTTGTTTGCATATACATATTTTATTCTATCTTTGACTGACAAACCCTTAAAATATTTGCAAAACCGTAACGCATGGTTGTGCTTACATTTCTTGCTACTAAATTTATTTCTTTCGGTTTCAGTATTAGAATAAAAAACTTGAGACTTGGAGGTGTTGTTGTCTCTGCCGGACGTCTTTCTCAAATTTGTAAAAGTTTCCAGCGTTTCAATTCGTTCAGTCAGAAATTGGCTAAGTTGTTGCCAAGTAGGCAATTTCTTGTGGTTACTCAAGGAGTCTGAACGTGAAGTTTCTTCTGGGAGCTTTGAAGTGAAAATGTGCATAAGGAAGGAGTCATTACTTCCTATTTGAACTTGAAAATATTTAATAACTGACAAACCATCGTGGACCGTATTTTGAAGAAGCCTTAAAAACTTTAAAATCTCACTCTGAGGGGCCTCTTCTTGATTTGGTTGTTAATTAAAATTCGCTTATTTTCGTAGCGGTGTTTCAAAGCCTGCCAAGCTAATTAGAAATTAGAATCCACCAACTCATAATCTTTTATGAGCTGGCAGGCCTCCCCCTCGTTTTGCCAAGCAAATAATATAATTTGTGATATTATATTCACAGTAGGTGTTAATATCACGTAATACGTCATTTAATCTCACGTAATTTTTGGAAATTATCTTCAAATGATTGTCGCTTATTCCGTTAATTATATGATGAATGATATCCTCCTCACGTAAATTGACTCTCATCCCATTGCTGACATTTTGTAAAAATATTCTTGGGGTGTCTCGTATGATTTCCGATGCGTATTTGACATTTTAATGTGAACGCTAGCCACGCTATCATCAAATGGGAAATCTCGCAAAAAACTTTCCTTAAATTGTCGCCACGTAATAAAAATGTCCTGGGAATCAACCCACAATTCCGCGGAACCGACAAGCTTCTGTTGCACGACGAATAAGAGAGCGCTATCGGACCATTTATATACCTCCTTCAGCATGTCTATTCGTCTTATAAATTGAAATGAATTTAAGGAAGTCAACCATCGGGTTAAACTCTGGCAGTAAAGACGCGATATCACGAACACTTTCGAATGCGTTAACTGATGGACTGTCTCTTTCATTATTTATTCGAATATTCGCATGTTCATTTTCAACACTCGCGGCACGATTTGAGTTAATTATCTGAGTCTGCACGACCGACATTAAGTCCTTCATCATTTTCTCCAACGAATTAACTTGCGCCCGTAACATTTCCGTACTGTCTTTAACCGATTCCTGTTCACAGTCTTCCAAGACAGGACCTTCGGTTGGAAGAAATATTTCGTCGCTCTTCTCAGCTTCACTTAACCGATGTACGAGTTCAGCCTTCTGGCCCGAACTGGGTAATTCGCGTTCGCGTAAGAGGTCTTTTAATTATTCAACTTTTAACCTGTTGATTCTAATCATATTTTACCTCTTCCCGTTCTTTATGTACATAAATTTGATTTCGGTTATTTTATTCAAAAATTGTTGCCTTTAGATTCGTATGTTCATGGAAACACAAAAAAGAAGGAAACAATTTATAATTTCTTTCGATTATCGTTGTCTCTTCTTTTCCACTTGAAATGGTAATGCACTCAACTATGTGTGTTTGTAATCAACCGTTTTTTTTCTTTTAAATTTCACAGCGTCTGTTTTGCCTTTCTTTCACTTGTGTGGCTGTTTAGAACAAAAATGTAATTTATTGCAACAAAAACATATATACGTAATGCTGTTGTGCCCCTCGTATATGCACACGAATTATGATTCCGCGTTCTGGGTTCTTTAAAAAAAAAAAAAAACTATTTTGTTCTTTTTTTCTTTTAATTTAATCTTTATTTATTTTATTTGAAGCTTGATAACTTCTTAATTAAATGGGAGGAACAAGACTGACTTAATCTAATTACAACCAGTTTGTTGCTGGTTGAGGGTAAATCATCATTTTTAGACGTTGGCCTTTTGTTCTTGTAAATTTTTGGCGATTCGTTTAAATTTTTTTTCTATTTCTTGTCAACTGTTATCACTTGATTCACTGCTTGCTTCAGCTTCATCAGCAGCAGTATCCATGTTGTTGCTTTAAAAGCAGTAAAAAAAGTTGTTTTTCAACTTTTTTAGTTTGCAATTGATTTTAAGTGTTGTTTGAAATGTAACAACTAGTTAACACAATATATTGTTTGAAAAAAAAATTTTTTGTTTTTTTTTTAATTGCTTGTAATTTTTAAATAATTTTGAATTTTACTTTCGTAAAGAGCGAAACACGTCTATTCACTTTGAAAGTAGATTACACTCTCCTATATCAAAAATATTAAAAAAACATATACTAAGGGACCCGAAAGTGAAACGTACAAAGGAAACTACAACTAACCTATACCGTCAGAGATTACACAACTTCAATGATGAGAGACTGCAGATGTTATCGCAGCTCTATAACCCACCCACAGGGATACAAAGGACCCCACCTTGATAGCTCTAGAATTTTGTAATATTTGTATTATTATCTTTATATTTAGCCGGATTTCCTTTTGTTTTCTTTCCGTTGATGTTATGAGGGGTTCCATGGTTGTAGCTAGAAGAAGTAACAGTTAAGCTGATGTACATGTCATCCGAGTTTAATTACAAGCGAAGTCCTATAGACTTCCCTCATAGGGAAAGAACAACCAGGTATCAAAGTTAGACCAAGCAGACTGCGGGAGCCATTGAGCACAAGCTTCAGTAGGGTGGGGGGTTCGTGTCCACTCGGAACTAACTGGGAATTACATAAATATTTATTATAGACACTCTGATTTTCAGGAAATGACTTAAGCAGATCATTAAACAGTAAAATGATCCTTAGAATGAAAAAAGAACTATGGTAGTTGGTACATATTGGGAATCAATGCCTCTTTACCCTCCTAACCGACATCCATTCGGCACAAATTAACCTTAATTAATCCATGAAACAAAACAACATTATAATACGCAAAATTTATTCATAACTAACCACATTAAAAAACGAAGTACTTTCTAGTGGACTACATTAGGCCTAAAAATTCATACATAGGGTTTACTTATCAGGATAACTATAATTAGAGATGATAACTAGATATATATATTTAGATATAAATTAAGAACGTAGGTCTCCAAAATGGACCAATAGATGATAATGGTAAATATACATGAAAATTTAACCAATCAAATGATTAAATAAAAAAAAAATATATATATATAGGTAGAAATATAGAAATGCAAATGATCGAAATCTCGGCATATAAATATAGATATATATATAGATCACTAGTATATGGAATATTCTATGGTGTACATAATAAATATAAAATAAAAACAATAATAAAATTTAATATGGTTCACTCACCCGCATTACTTGTTGTCGCAGAGGCCTCCGGATCTCACAACGTAATGGAGTATCCACATGAAGAATATTACAAAGAGGTTGAATCGACGAGTGTAAATAATTAGAGATAATGGAAAATTTAATTACTAAATATGTACATACAAAACCAATGACTGTAGAAAATTATAATCTCGAAAAATTCCTGAATTAGACACAGCAGTAAATATTCAGATATCTACCGGGAAGAATTACCTCCACGAAGAGCAACAAAAGGAAATTTGGGAGAAAAATAACAAAATTTTACTAATTCAGAATTTTTTCGTTGTTAAAACTAGTGATGGTTGGAAATTATTTTATCGTTACATACATTAAACCTCAATTCCATAATATAATTATTAAGGTTTAAGGTACTTAGCTAGATAATTCCATTTATCCGTGTCGTAGGATCGAAGAATATATTAGAATACATACTTATAATAAAATAGATTGAGTAGGATTGATTCACAAAAGATGAATAGATGTAGTTGATTTAGGTTAACTGGATGAGATGCTTCCTCTTAATCTTGTTTGTTGTAGGTTAGATGACTTTGGTGTAGGTTAATGAAGTATAGGATTCTTATTAACTGTAGTATAGATGACTTTGTTGTAGGTTAATGAAGTATAGGATTCTTATTAACTGTAGGTTAGATGACGTATGGTAGAATGTATAACTTTGTTGTAGAATAGATGACTTTGCTGTAGTATAGATGACTTTGTTGTAGGTTAATGAAGTATAAGATTCTTATTAACTTATTGTAGGTTAGATGACGTATTGTAGAATCGGCATGGCATATTGAACTTGGGTAGGATACGTATCCAGAGGAATTTGGGGAACAAAAGAAGTAGTATCATTGGGCAGGTGGTTCTTCCAGAGGATGACGACTGAATAGAGGTTAGGAATACAGGATAACGATAACTAGAGTTGATGTCATATATATTCACAAGGATTATTTGAATGAAGTTGATAGGCTTATCCACTCGACCAGGGTTCCACCGGTTTTAGGTAAAATGAACGATAATCTGGCCCTTATCATCAAACGCACTTCTCCTTAGTTATCCACGGCTTTCCTTTACTCTCTCCCAGATTGATTGTCCCAATTCCACCTCTATCATCCGATGTTTGCCGATTTCCAATTGATATTTTTCTTGTCTTTCACTTCACTAATTTTTATACTTCATATACACTCACCGTTTTCTTTGCTCCCATGACTCCACGTTCTTAAGCCAAAAGAAAGAATTTTATGTCGAGGGCGGAAATGAAAATAAATGTCAAAAGTCTAATTGTCAAATATTTAAATGTCAACTATCCCAAATGCCAAATACATCTCTGAACTGCTCAGATTACCAGATGATCAAAATTGTTAGCTTTTGCATATAAGCAAAAGTAACGCTGCATTTTGCACAGAAGTATCTGGGATATCCTTTATATCCTGGTACTTTACATATACGTTTTACAGGTGTATATTCCAGCCAATGTTCAATACCATCGAAACGAATCCAACCTGAAGGAGCCCTTTCATATGAAAGTTTTGGTTTCGAAGTTGATGGAGTGTTAGAAAGGTCTAAGTCCTCAGATTACTTGGGCCTTCCTCGTTTTCGAGAGAGGCTTTGAATTGCTGACAATGCCGGCAATCCATCAGCTACATCATTCCGGGATGCTAATAAATCCATTCGATCTTTTTTTTCTTATATTATTACTATCGCAATCATTGCGATATTCTAACCAAGAGTTCCATACTGCTAAGTCGAGAAAATGGTCGAAAACTCTGAGTGTCCACTTTCTTGTACGAATAGAAATTCGGTAAAAAGATAGCAAAAATTTCATCTTGTCGACTCCTCCCATATATTTATTATATACAGCTATAACGTTAGGTTGTGATACAACGATCCTCTTTTGCTCAGAACAAAATCTGGTGGCCTCTTTTATGTCTTTATCACCATAAATGGATGAAGCCAATTGAACACAGCCCCCATCTAGCCATTTCAAAAGGATAATGTTTTGGTTCCTTTCAATGCAATAGTCATAGCTACCTCTTCCTAACTTTTTTAAATCCTTCTCTGCTTTAAAGGGAGCTTTTCCAGTTCTGTTTCCTCGTATGGTGCCTGTTGCCCATATTCCCTTTTTCGCAAATATATTAATAAATTTATAGTGGTGAAATAGTTATCAAAAAATAACTTGTGGTTTTTATTTTCCGGAATAGTTTTACATAGATGAATGACAATATCCGAACAAAAACCTAAATTGGATTCTCCAACAATTGTGTTTTTTCCTTGGTATATTTCCAGATCATAAACAATTCCATTTGAGCTACATAGGCGAAATACTTTTATTCCCCATTTAATTGGCTTTTTAGGCATATACTGCTTTAACCCAGTTTTTGATTTGCATGGAATCATCATTTCATCACAGAAGCAGTTTTCATCTTTTGGAATATCATATGTTTTCAAGAATGTATTTATAAGTGGACGAACTTTAAAAAGTTTGTCGGTTGAGTTCTCCTCTACGCAAAATTTTAGACTAGTGCGTATTAAATGAAACCTATTTATTGTCATGTGATTACGAAAGGCTGGTATTTCAGTAGCACCAGCCCAGTACATTGCTAATCGAGGATATCCGATTGTTCCAATAATAATTTCGAATCCCATTAATGTTAGAATCTCTTCTTTTTCAACATTAACAGCAGTTCCACTATTCATAAGTGAGGCTTGATTTGTCGCCTGAACAATAGTGCCAATAAAATCGTATGGAAAACTCCTCGATTAAAAAGGCATTGTTATTATCATTTAAAGTTTTCAATAGTGACCTGTAATATGACTTCTACTTTCGATGATTCCTAAAGAGAAACAGCGGGAGCCATATAATCGCTAGCAACAGTCGGTTGGGGAGGTTCTTGGGGAGGTTCTCTCTATAGAATCTACATTTACAGTTATTTTTTTTATAGACTCCCTACTAGTAACCTACTATTAAACTCTAACTGAATCAAATAGCTATATAATCAAACCAAATCCCCAAGATAGCTATATATGATAAAAAAAAAAAATAAAAATCTACTTTACTACATTAAACGTTTCCACGGTAATGATATTTAGTTCCCTAGATGTTATTAGGGAACCGTGCCTCAAAACCCACGCCTACCTTTATCCTGATGGCAAAGAATATACTCCGGATCCCTATATATCCTGTCCTAACTTATTCCACCATGATTAAGAAAACAATTTTCTTAATTACCAATTCATATTACATTTATTCAATATAGTACATATCAGTACATATTCAAATAGGAAAAAAAATTGTAAATTTAGAAAATACTTGAATCATACTTAAACTATCTAAAAATATTATATTTTATAATGTTAATAAAAGATTAGGCTTCCAAGATATTCCCAAAACAGCATTATAAATGTTTTATAAAAGAGTAAATATCAAAATTTCGCGATGACTAAATTAACCTTCTCAAAGCGGTATGTTACCGATTGCAAAAGGATAATTTTGTGAACAGAAATGATTATCAGCAAAATTTAAGAATAAATAAGGCTAGTATAACTAAGAAAAAATATTTTGATATTTCCATTCAAATGTTAAAGTAAAGAATATAAAAAATGGTTGTTATTTACTCCTTTGGTTAATCTTGGTGGTATTTTTCTTTCTTTCTTAAATGGTCTTATATTTTTTTTGCATTAATTTTTACTCTTATTTTATAATAATAATATAAGTTTAAACTTATTTAAACAATTTTAATACATTTAAATAATTTAATACATAAAATAATTTTTTTGTGACTCACCAAAATCCATGATGATGAAGAGGTCTCCTGATCAGAATGGTTTTGTGGTTGTTGATGTTGAAATTCAGTTTTGTTTTGTTTGTTGTTTTTTTTTTTTAATATCTTGCATAAAAAAAATATTTAAAATTAATTTAGATATATGTAAATACGAGTATAACTACAGGGTTTCTTCTTTTTTTTTAGATTACATTTAAACAAAATTACGGATTGGGAAACATACCTTTTAGGAATTGGTTGTAATTCAGATTAACCTTTAAATTTCAATATGTAGCAGTTAATGAACATAAAAATTTTTGATTGACGATATATAAAATTCCATTAAAGGTAGAGGTGTTTCTCTTAAACAAACTAACAAATAGTATAATATGCAGAGGGAGTTATTACAAATTGAATAAAATATTTCAAAATTACTATTTAAATTAGACAAAAAAAGTAAAGCGTTCTTTTATTTTTGTTGAAATAAAAAAAACGAGAAAACTTACTACAATAATAAACAATAATTGCCTGTCTGATATGCATGTAAGTGAGGAGCTAATCAATTCAAGTCACCACGATGTTGTCGATGATGAGGTTATGTGGGATGATGGAAACCTCCATAGTTCATATAACCACCATATAATATTCTATTGTTCAGTATATAGTTATACAACGCAATGGATATTCTTTTAGGTTCAGAATAGAAATTGTTGCGCAATTTAATTGTAAATACTGATAAATTTACATCTTCAGGTTGATTGATTGATTGATGATTATTTTGCCATGTACTTGCTGCCTCAAGTGTAATGTATTATGGTCACTTGCACACTCTATTAATATTCGCAGTACTTATGGTTTGATCGTAATTTGCGTATCTTTTCTCTGTTTTAGCTATGATTTCGATTTAAGCAATGTTTCGCTTCTCCACATCTACGTATTGCATGCAGAAGATTGAATTGTATGTCTGGCGGAGGAGAATGGTTGGGTGCAATTAAATTAGGAACACTGGTGAATGTGATCACCTTTTGTTTCCTCTGTTTCTTCTTGATTCGTATGATTCTGAATTTTATTTTTTTAATTATTTACTGCAGATTAAAATTCTTGATTTTCCGCCATTTTTTTTTGTAAACCAAACAAATATTTTATTATTATTGTAGGAAATTACAGAGAAAAACACACACGACTGACTCTTATGGATCTCAAATAGCAAAAAGAACTTCTTAACACGTTTTCGTGTAGAAGTTTTCTTCTCGAAAATTCTATGCGTAGTAACGAGTTAAAACCAAGGTACCGATTATCTATCAATTAACATATGCCAAGTTACCATGACCATGGTAACCTGAACTTACTTACTTAATTGGCCATAACAAGCCGTTTATCGGATTTCGGCCTGCCGTAACCCATCCTTCCAGGCGCCTCTGCTTCGTGCGCGCCTACGCCAGTTGGTCACACCAATCGATGACAGGGCTTCCTCGATTTGGTCCTTCCAACGGATGCAAGGTCGTCCTCTTCGCCGACTTCCGCAGATTCCCGCATCAAATACCCGTCTCGCCGGCGCATCCTCCTCCATTGGAACGACATGGCCGAGCCAGGCAGCCGCTGGATATTAATACGCTGTACAACGTCTATGTCGTTGAGGAGCTCATACAGCTCACTGTTGTATCGGATACGGAAATCATCGCCAACTCGCACTGGACCGAAGATCTTGCGCAGTACTTTTCTCTCGAACACTCTCAAGGCCGCTGCATCTGTACTTAATAGGGTCCATGCCTCTGCGCCATAAAGAAGCACGGGTAGGATGAATGTCTTATAGAGTGTTAGTTTTGTCGTACGAGAGAGGTCTCTGCTACTCAATTGCCTATTGAGACCATAGTAGCACCTGTTGGCAAGAGTGATCCTGCGCTTGATCTCCAGACTGACATCATTTCTGGTGGTAACGGCGGAGCCAAGATAGATGAATTCCTTGACCGTATCAAAAGTATAGTTATCGGCCGTAATCTGAGAATCAATACGCCGCGCGTCTCTACTCGTCGATAACATATACTTTGTTTTGCCCTCATTTACTGCCAAACCCATCTTGGTAGACTCGCGTTCAATAGCACTAAAGGCAGCAGTAACATCTCGCTTCGTACGCCCTATGATGTCAATGTCGTCAGCGTACGCAATCAACTGGACACTTTTATGAAAAATAGTGCCACTGCGATGCACTCCTGCCTTTCGCAGAACACTCTCCATGACGAAGTTGAAGAGGTTGCATGATAAGGGGTCGCCTTGTCTGAAACCTCGCACGGTATCAAAAGGCTCGGAGAGGTCCATTCCTACCTTGACGGAGCTACAGGAATTGCTCAACGTCATTCTGCATAGCCTTATCAGCTTCGCAGGTATACCGAGCTCAGACATTGCGGCAAAAACACGATCCCTTATGGGGCTATCAAAGGCAGCCTTATAGTCGACAAAAAGATGGTGTGTGTCGACTTGTTTCTCGTGGGTCTTTTCCAGGATTTGGCGTAGTGTAAAGATCTGGTCGATGGTGGACTTGCCAGGTCTGAAGCCGCACTGATAAGGTCCAATCAGTGTTTTGACGAGTGGCTTCAGTCGTTCACACAATACGCCTGTAAGAACCTTATATGCGATAGGGAGAAGGCTTATACCCCTATAGTTGGCGCATATAGTAGGGTCTCCCTTTTTCAGGACAGGACAGAGGACACTGAGGTTCCAATTGTTGGGCATACTTTCCTCTAGCCATATTTTGTAAATAAGCTGGTGCATGCGCCCTACCAACTCATTACATCCGGTCTTAAACAATTCAGCGGGGAGGCCATCAGGACCTGCCGCTTTATTATTTTTAAGGCGCGTAATCGCGACTTTGACCTCTTCATGGCTAGGCGGCGGAAACTCCACGCCGTCATCATCGATCGGGTTCGGAACATCATCTCTAAAGGCGGTATTGGTGTCGTCATAGCCTTGTAGCAGAGTAGAGAAGTGTTTCCTCCATAACCTCAGTACTCCCTGCGGATCTGTTACTAAGTTTCCATTTTCGTCCTTGCAGGAAGACGCTCCGGGTTTATAACCCTCGATTAGACGCTTAACCTTTTGATAGAATTTTCGAGCGTCATTCCTACATCTATACATCTCGACTTCCTCACGCTCACGCCTTTCCTGCTCCCTCTTCTTGCGTCTGAAAAGGCGTCTCTCATCCCTTCTCTTCTCTCTATAGTTCTTGACAATGGCTCGCGTAGCGGCTGACTGCAACGTTTTCTTGTATGCGGCGTTTTCCGCTGCAGTTGCCTCGCGACACTCCTCATCGTACCATTGATTTCGTTGGGGTGGGCGTTGGCAATCAAGAACTGTTTCCGCAGTAGTGCGCAAGGAGTGGGAGATGTTGGCCCACAGTCCGCCAATGTCGTTGAGATTAGATGGGGAACGACGGAGCTTATCCGAGAGTTGAGCGGAGAAGGCCTCAGCTGTCCTTTGTGATCGCAGCTTCTTAACGTCCAGCTTTCGCAATGCACTAGAGTGCGCAGACTTCGAAGCGCTAATGCGCAATCGAATGCGAGTCGATGTTTGGACCTCTGAATGTGCGCACATCTAGTACACTGGATACGTGCCTTCCGTCTATCACAATATGATCGATCTGGTTAGATGTTGAGCGATCAGGGGACATCCATGTGGCCTTGTGAATGTCGAGATGTTGAAACTTAGTGCTACATACTACCATGTTACGCGCCGCGGCGAAATCGATCAGCCTCATACCATTGGAGGTAGTGTTTGCGTGGAGGCTGAACTGTCCGACAGTGGGGCCAAAGATACCTTCCCGCCCGACCTTTGCATTAAAATCTCCGAGGACGATTTTGGCGTTATGGGCCGGGACTTATCGTATACGTCCTCGAGTTTAGCATAGAAGGCATCCTTAACCACATCGTCCTTTTCTTCCGTCGGGGCGTGAGCACATATTATATATAGGCTGATGTTGTAAAATTTTGCCTTGATGCGGATTGTGGCTATTCTTTCGTTCACAGGTGTGAACCCAGAGACAAGGTGACGAAGTCTCTTATTAACCACAAATCCGCATCCAAATTCATGCTTGTTTTCATGGCAGCTGTAGTATACATCGCAAGATGCAAGCCTTTTGCATCCTTGACCTGTCCATCGCATTTCCTGAATGGCAGTGATGTCAGTCCTACATTTAATGAGGGCATCCGCCAGCTGAGCGGAAGCGCCTACCCTGTAAAGGGTGCGGACGTTCCATGTGCCAATACGTAAATCATAGTCCTTTATACGTTTGCCGTGGTCGTCAACTTTAGAGGGGATCTTTTCATAGGATTCTGTCTTGGTTTTCATTGGATATTTGTTTTTACGTGGTGGGTTCCAAGCCCTACGCACAACCCAAATTTAACGTCCAGGGGATTGGACATTCGCTGCACGCATTAGTTAACATCTAGCGGGTGCTAGAATGCCATCCAGGAGGGGCCACGAGGAGGCTGCGTGTCAACTTGAATACAGCAAGACAAGGATCGTCCTGGTGGTCGCCACGTTGACCACGATCAGAAACTTTACCTTGTTTGCATGCATCCCTCCCTCCCAACCTGAACAGTGTTGACAAATAAGATAAATAAAATACTCAAAATTAAAAACCGTTTGTTACAACCCGCTTGTACTTTAGACTTCTTAATGGGCTATTGTTAAAATAATTAAAAATTTCTCTTACTAGAAAGTCTAAATCAATCGGAAACTGTTTGGAAGCCTCTGAACAACACAAATGCAACGAATGACATGAGCACTTTACTAGAATTAAATTGAAATTATCATTTTTTAAAAGTGTAAACAAACTTTTCCTTTGACCGCATAAATTATTTGCTCCGTCTGTTCCAATGGCTAAATTGTTATCCAATTTTAGTCCTAGTTTATCATGGTTAGACCTTCGTATAATTTTTCAACAGTCGCCTCTTCCACCAGAAACAATCCTAAAAAATCTGTTATGATGTAGCATTTTTCTTTGTTAAAGTATCGGACACAAATACTCATCCATTTACTGTTAGAAATATCCGTTAATTCATCAACTATTATGGAGTACATAAAATTACCAATATCATTCACTAATTTTAATAGAATAACAGGTGCTATTGTATATTTGATAATTGCGCTGCATTTTGTGCGGTGTAGGCGAAGTTTATCAAACTCCTTTATGGAAAATGATTTTAATATATTTGTGAGGTGGTCCACTGAAAAAATTGAGGAATGTCTTGCAGTAAAAATGGCAATTTTATAGTCCATAACTTTTTAGTTCGCTGTAACTGGTATTGTACCTGCAATAAATAAAATAATAATAAATAAAATCTTTTTTATTCGAAAAGTAATTACTATATTTTTCCAATGTATTTTTTGCATAGAGATCTTTTTTTTTTTTTTTTTGATTTGAAAGATGTCTTACAGGGAACACACCAGGAAAGATTTTCTGGATTACTTGTAATTTGGTATGATCATGGGGCAAAACTGACTGATTTCAGCCAACCTAAAAACAAATATTTAAAACTTTATTAAATTATTTATATTTTGCTTTTATTTACTTACCTTGCGCCTAGTCCTCGGTTTCCCAGGAAGTATTATGTTTTTTCTTGCTAGTTTCGTTGCTTGCCGACATTCTTTTCATAGTCTTCTTTTTCATTCACTAAGAATAATAACACAATATTTTAGACTTGCCATGGTAAAATTTAACAAAAGAAAACTATAGACTTGCCTGAGTAAAAATTCTATCACTTAAATATTTTTATTATTATCCATTATGTTACTAAATCGACTTTTATATTTAAAAAAAATTATAGTTTTTTATCCTCAAAAACTCCCCAGCAGTGTTGGTTCATCCCCATTGGCTAAAAAAATCCCCTATTTGGGGATAAATCCCCTAATCTGGCAGCAGTGGTGTATCTATCCACTCGTCACTTACCGGCATGTCAACTTCTTTTAATTTATGCGTGATCGAAACTATTTTGCTAACGTAGTCCCTAATATTTTCTGATATGGAAAAACTTGTTATTAGCTGTAGTAAAAGACCAACTCTACGTGTGAAGCCGGAGTCCTGGGATGCTACTTTTAATTTATCCCAGACTTGATTTGAAGTTTCGGCATCTTCAATATGCACATAGTTGATTTTATCAACAAAAAGTATTATCTTCGTTTTTGCCTTAATGTCTTGCTTTGCATCCATTCGAGTAGCTGAATAGTCACCTTGAACAGTGTCCCATAGTTCCTCATGTTGCAGTAAATTCTTCACAGCAAACGACCACGACGCGTAGTTTTCTCTACCCACTAATTTCTCCGCATTAAAATTTGAGGCAATCGACATTTTACCAAAACGATTTAATTTACTCTAAAAACGGTTCTTGTGTTTATCAACGAACACTACCTGGGCCCTTAACCTGTTGTGATGTTGAAATAAATAGGCGGATTCGTTTTTGATATATACAAGAATAAGAGTTTATTATAAAATAAGTTGTAAAAAAAGGAAGTACGAAAAAGGAAGTAAATGTAATGACAACGAATGCAATAAGTGTTGCACAGAAGTGCAGTAGATCATCAAAACAGGTGATGCCAAATTTTTTCCACCAACAAGAATACTTGTTTTTCTGCTTTATTGGGTGCAATTTCCATGTGATTGAGATCACCATTTTTTTTGCAAACTGTCGTTCCATTGACTCAAGTCTTCGCATCGCCTCTGTCTTCGATGCACCAAGTTGAAAAGTATTAGCTTTGAGCGGGAGTTTCACCATATATCGTCCATCGGGTTGTTTCTGAACATTTGCCTTGAAGTGTTGTTCAGCATGTTCCTCATCAGGAGTTAGATGTTCTAATTGAACATCACATTGCCCAATCTCCCAAAAACGTTGAAGTTGTTCGTCTGAACTATGATTGTTCTGTTAACATCCTTAGCAAAAATTTCCAATTGCACCTTTCCTCTGGTGTAACTTGTATTAGTTCCACCAAGTCCACATAAAGCAGTCTTATCATATGATCTTTTCAACTGAAGCCGCTGAACACATGATTCGGAAATAAGCGTTGACTGAGCACCAGTATCAACAAGAGCTCTGCATGGTTGCAAGGTGTTGTTCCTATCACGTACCATAATTACTGCCATTGGCAGAGGTGTAGTTTGATTTGTTATAGTCCGCTGACTTGAATTTACCGTAATCGAAGAGAAATCATTAGTATCGTCACTTGACCGTTCGGTGTTGCCCTTTGATGTGTTGGTATTAACATGCATTCTGCAGGAACTGGACTTACAGTGCCTAGAAAAATGCTTTTCCTTTAGACAGTTGAAACAAAAACCACTTTTGAGAACGATATTCTTGTGTTTTCCGATATCTAGATCCTTAAACTGCGGATGGGACACGATTGAGTTGTTGCTGTCATTGTTATAAATTTGTAAGTCTTCTTAAACTTTGTTGACTGATCAGGTATTTCCAAACTTTCCAACTCTATTACGCGATTTTCCAAAAAATTAACAACTTTTTAAATGACTGCCTGTCAATATCATTCTGCTGACGATACCATAGAGTAATTGTTTCACGATCTAACTTCTCCCTTATCAAGAATAGCAATAGTGGATCCCATGAAGCCACAGACTCATATAAAAGAGAAAGATCATTATAGCACTCAATAGTGTTGTTGTAAAATTGTATAACCCCCGACAAAGTGCCATTCTTGATTAAAGGCTGTGTCAACAGTAGTCCAATATGCGCTTCTTTTATCTGATCTGATCTGCCGTACGTCTTCTTAACTAGGTCCCAAGCTGTTCTATAATTGCTGTTCGTAGGAGTCAAATGCTTGATAATCAACGATGCTTCACCTTTGAGTTTCGTTTGAAGGTACTCTAATTTCTCTACGTCCGATTAATTTGTTCTAATGTCAACCATGGCGTTGAACAAATCCCTGAATCGAATCCAGTTTGATAAATGCTAATAAAATATGGAATCTCAATTTGTGGCAAACGAATATTCGAATTGTTATTATTACCTGCATCATGCACGCTAGATGACTGCAAATTAATGACTGATGTCAATGTTGTTGACATTGTTTTTAGTAATGCCGTTGTTGAGTCCGTTATTTTACGGACAAGAAATAACTCAGACTAATTTTGTTTCAGAATAAATTCACTTTATTTCAATATTCTTTACAAAGAATGATGGCTCCGGAAGCTTCGAATGCAAGTCAACTACTATGTACTTTAATTTCACAAAAGAAAATTACTCTCAACTTGTATGTATACTATTATAGCAGTTAGGGCTTCTGCCTTATTAAATATAAATTATTACTATAAAATGCAACTCTATTTATAATAATTCACAAAAGTTGTTAGACGTAAAATTACAATATAAATTTATATTTATTACTACGCCTTAACATATCGCCGCCCTTTATGGATCTAGGAATACATCAACCATTAAATGGAATTGGCGCCAACTTGTGAACAGAAGACGGACTTCTCCACTTTGACAACTCTACCGATAAGCCATTGCTTCGGGAGTAAATTATCTTCAGCAATGAGAACCAAATCACCCTCATTTAAGTTTTTCTGCTTTCTAGTCCACTTGACTTTCTGTTGCAATTCGTGCAAATATTCTATTGAACACCTCCTCCAGAAGTGTTGTTGCATAGCAGAAATTCGTAGCCATCTATCTAAGTGCGAATAGTCTTTACTATCTACGGTTGGTTCTGCTGTATCGACTAACGGACCACCAGACAAAAAATTTGCAGGAGTCAAAACTCCTTCATCATCAGGATCATTGGACATGGCTGTCAACGGTCTGGAATTTAAAATAGCTTCAACTTCAGCAACCACCGTTGTAAGTTCTTCAAACGTCAAATAGGATTGACCCAAAATTCTAGTTAAATGGTATTTCACCGACTTTACTGCTGCCTCCCATAAACCGCCGAAGTGGGGGGATCGTGGAGGAATGTGACAATATTTAACACAATTAGCAGCACAATATTTCGAAATTTTACCTTGCACCTGTTCTAACTCTCTGCAGGTACCTACGAAGTTTGTAGCATTATCGCAGAACAGCTGTGTGCATAGACCTCGACGAGCCACAAATCTTTTGAATGATGCCAAGAAGGCATTTGCGGTCAGATCAGATACCACCTCCATATGTATAGCTTTTGTGCTAAAGCATATAAAAACGGCTATGTAGCTCTTTGTTGTTCGACAATCTCTTAGTTTATATGTTGTTATAATAGGACCACAGAATTCCACACCAGCAACAGTAAATGGCTTCGCTCCGGCTACTCTCGAATGAGGCAAATCACCCATAATTTGATTGCTAAGTCCTGGTCGACATCGAAAGCACTGAAGACAGCTACCAGTTACCGAACGTATGACACTTCTACCGTGAAAGACCCAGAACAGCTGCCTGATGATGGCCATTAAAGCTTGGGTACCTGCATGTAGGTATTTGATATTGAGAAATCGTATATAACACCTCACTGTTTCTGAATTATTCGGCAGGAGAATTTGATGTTTTGCATCATAAGGTAAGTCAGCATTCGCCAGTCGACCACCAACACGAAGCAAGGGTATACCATATTTATTTTCAATAAAAACGCTTAGGCATCTGTATTTACTGGTTGCTGGCAATTCACGATTTTTTAACAGCAAAGCAATTTCTTCACGAAAGTAATGCTGTTACACACAGTATACTATTCGAATGAGCGCTTCATCTAACCTTTCCACCATTCCCTTCGCACGATTACGAAAACTTAAGAGGCAAACAAACACTTTTTGCAGCTTTTCAAAATTACTATAAGTCTCCATCCACATAATGAGTGATGGTTTAGTGTAAGCATCATCGCAAGTCTTTTCTGGAAGAAATTTGTTAGTAGCTAGCAATGTAACAACTCTAATACTTCTTTCTTCATCTATATCAGCTCGTTTTTTTCCATTTGTTGGCTGGCCATTCATCGCACGTTTTTGTTAAGAAGCTAGGACCTGTGAACCAAACAGACTCAAGCAATTGATTCGCATACGTACCTCTAGATATTATATCCGCTGGATTGGATTTGGAGGGGACATGACGCCATATGCAATCTTTTGTTTTTTCTTGAATTGACGATACTCTATTGGCAACAAAAGTAGTTCAGTTTGAAGGATGTTCACTTACCCAATCAAGTACGATTTCCGAATCAGTCCACAAACAGGTACCATCAATAGTAATGGGGAAATTCGCCTTTGTCTTGGTTACTAACTTTGATAATAATTCAGCTTACTCTTGATTTGGCACTCCACAAATGTACTGTTACGCTATCATCATCACACATTGTGCGAATATAGACACAGCATCCGTAGGCTCTTTTTGAGGCATCGGCAAATCCGTGCATTTCCACTCGAACAAATCTCTTTTTGGCTAAAACAAATCTAGGGACACTTATATTTTCAACCTCTTTCAATTTCTTGCGGAATTCACTCCACAGACAATGTTGATGCATTGGTAGGGATTCATCCCAGTTTAGTTTTAAGATCCATAGATCCCGCATAAAAATCTTTGCCTTTACTGTTAAAGGATTTATGAGACCAAGGGGGTCAAACAACTTTGACAATTCTGCCAACACTATTCTTTTTGTTATAGCCTTATTGTCATCTAAACAAGGCCAAACGTACCTAAATGTATCTCCCACTGGAGCCCAGGTGATGCCAAGAGTCTTTATAATTTCTTCATCATTCACTCGAAGTCTTTTCTTTATCAGCATCTGATACATATTTAAGGAATTTTTTACTATTTGAGGCACCTGCTTATAAATTTCAAAAATTTCATTTTCATTATTTGATCCACTGATCAAATCATTCATATAGAAATCGGATAAAATCTTTTCTGATCCGATCGGATATTCAACGGCAGAATCTTCACCCAATTTCTTTAAGCACCTCGTTGCCAAATAAGGGGCAGAAGTTGTACCATACGTGATGGTCCGTAACTTGTATGCCTTCAACTTTTCTTCAGGGGAAGACCTCCACAAAATTACTTGATAATTCGCATCATCATCAGTAACCCATGTTTGACGATACATTTTTGTTACATCGGCCGTAATTGCGTATTTATAATATCTAAATCGTAGAATTATTGATAGTAAATCATGTTGGACTTTGGGTCCTTTCATCATGACGTCATTGAGTGACAAACCACTTTCTGTCTTACAGCTGCAATCGAACACAACTCGAAGCTTCGTACTCGTTGACTCTGGCCATAGTACATGCTGGTGAGGCGCAAAGTATTTTATTTTACCCATTTCAGCCCATTCAGTGACCTAGAGATAGGTACTCATCCATAAATGTGTTGTATGCCACTCTAGTTACTGCATCTCGGCTAAGCCTGCGCTCTAGCGATAGCAATCTACGTTCAGCAGCATTATATGAACCACCCAATTCCTTCACTGATGATTTGAATGGGATTTTTGCAATAAATCGACCAGAAGCATCCCTTTGTATAGTTTTTAGGAAGAGCCGCTCGCATTCTTCTTCTTCCTCAGTAAGAAATCGTGTTTTTGGTGAAATCTGTTTCATTTCCCAGAACTTTTCCATTAAAAGATTTAATTTATCTTCATTGGATTCACTATTAATCAACAGATTGCTCACCTTTTGGCATGGGGCCACACAACCCTTGGCCTTGCCAGCAATTATCCAACCCAGCACTGTTTAGGCAATGTATCTTCAAGATGAATTCTACCTACAGACAATAAATCAAAAAATACTTCTGCTCCAATTAAAATATCGATCCTGGCTGGCTTAGTAAATACTGGGTCCGCTAACTGTATATTTTTGGGTATATTCCAACTAGTGACATCATAATATTGATCTGGTTTTGGACCGGTAATTTTCGGTAATACATAAAATTCAAGTCTGATCTCATAGTTGTTTAGCCTTGACCCAATCGTAGCGACTGTCTGCTTCTTAATAATTGTTTCAACATCGCCTACACCACTGGCATTCAGCTTGCAAGATTTCTTTTTAAGAAGGAGCTTCTGCGCTAGATTTTCACTCATTAAGTTCACTTGAGGAGCAGAATCCAATATCGCTCGAGCATGATGAAATTTACCACAGTTGTCTTTTACTAAAATTCTGGCAGTTGCTAGAAAAACCTCAGGTTCCGCTGTCAAATTCATAACTGATGACATTGAAGTAGATTGAGTTGATGCTGATGGTTATTCATTGGGGTTTTGTACGGTAGCCTCTCGAACAAGTACGTGATGAGGTTGGTTGCATTTAGAACACTTCGCAGCGGAGCAATCTCTATATAAATGTCCTCTTTTAAGACATCTAAAGCACACTTTTGCTTTACGTACGCCTTCACGTGTTCCTCGAACATCAACGCCTTTTTATCGAAACAATCTGTTAATCTATCAAGCACCTTGGGATAATTTTCATCAGTAACGTCAAAATCAGCAATCGCCGCCAGAGGCCTGGTCCCTAGAAGGTCTTTCAGTATTAAAAAGCGCTCACAATTGTCCAACAATTCGTCCTGATGAATAATTTTCTTAAAAAGTGTAATAAATTTTGGAAACTCACTACACTTCCCTGAAAATGTTGGTAATTTGACTTCCCGACGAAGTCTGGGGCCTGCTGGAGAAGATGTATTGAGTACACTAACATCTGCTACCGATGACCTCCGGCCTGTTAAGATATTCATTATCTTTGTTTTTGTGGAAACATAAATATCTTCAATTTCAGTAATCGCTGCTAAGTTACTTGAAGTATCAGTGGAGACCTTTTCGATATTTGCCTGCACCTCCCAGCACTGCTTGAAGTACTGCTCTAAAATTACCAGTCGGCACTGTAGTTCTTCTGTTGACAAATTTCCACCCTTTTTGGTTATAAGTGTTTTTATTCTGGTCATATTACCTTTAGCACTGGCTCTTAATACTTTCATCTCAGACATTCTCTGTAATGACTCTGTACCAGCGCCAGCATCAGTTGCATCGCTTGCTTCATCCCCATGTGGAGCCATCTTCACCAAATAATTTACGAAGTTCAATTTTGTAGCACAAACTGTATCTTCTTTTTTTATTATTCCCTGTATCAATTGTTGTTGCTGTTGTATGCAGCTCTTTGTACAAAATGTTTCTTTTAATTTTTTAATATTTCGCAACACACAAAGGTATTACCCACTGTTGGTAACTAATTGTAACAAAATGTTGTTATTTTAGCAAAATTTTATCTTAACGTTGCTTTGTTTACGTTTTTGTACAATAAATACAACAAGCATTAATCCAATTAACTTTGTTGTCACTTGTCAATTATGTATGTGATTTGTTTTGCTCTCTGTTTCTTATGTTATACCATAACATAAGAGCCGCTGATAATCACCCAAAACAGTTTTAAAATCACCGGTGGTGTCTTTGCTAATAACTGCGGTGATGAACTTCAATATTTATCGAATGTGGTGAATATACGTCCATGTTAATGTTCGCGTTTTCGATTTGAAAACGCCAAATAGGTGTTCTGACAAACGAAATCGCTAGAAATTTGGCGTTTTCAAACCGCTAGTGTATACTGAAGCGATCTAGTCTTTTTTATTTAAACTGTACCTTAAATTAACAATAAAATTATACACAATTTAAATTTAATATGTTTTCTTTTTATTTGAATGACAACTTTTAACATTTTTTGACGATTTAAATTAAAAATATAGAATAAAAAAATTTTCTTTGAGTTTGTGTATATTGTTTGTATATATTGCCTGTTCCATTTGTTTACTTATCAACTGGCGATTTATGCAAACAGCTGATCAGATTGATCTTCGAAAAAAAATGTAATGCTAGTGGTGTTAATTTTAAAACTAATTATTTGGTTATTTCTTTTTAAACTTTTAATATTAATATTTGCAATTTACTAAGTTCACATATCTATATTAAATCGTAAAAATAAACCCTTAATAAAAGTTAAAAAATAATTTAAAACCTGTATAAAGTGCTTTAAAACTTTTATGAGAGCAAAAAAATCATACAAGATTTTATTTTAAACTGGCTACCCGTGTTAAAAATTACCAATTATTCGAGAGTGCTTATAAGTAACATCTCTAACTGAAAGCAATTGCCGCAATTTTTCTGACATCTCACAAATAAAATACATAAATTACAAAAAAGCCGCCCCTAAATCGTAAGCGATTTGAAAACGCTGCGTTTTCCAAAACATGGGCGCTAATCTTTATTCTAGACACCAGTGTTGATGTTAGAATTGAAGTTAAAATGTGTTATACTATTTCAATAATTACGATCACCAAACTTCTGTTATAAATCACACCTCTAGTACAATGCAGATTTAACTCTTTGTGGTTGTTATTCTCGAAAAATGTAACTTTTAATATTTATTGAAAATTAATTATAAATTTATTGGGATCACTATCCCGGGTTTCGGCACCAAAATATTGAGTCCTTTATTTTACGGACCAGAAATAACTCAGATTAATTTTGTTTCAGAATAAATTCACTTTATTTCAATATTCTTTACAAAAAATGATGGCTCCGGAAGTTTCGGATGCAAGTCAACTACTATGTACTTTAATTTCACAAAAGAAAATTACTCTCAACTTGTATGTATACTATTATAGCAGTTAGGGCTTCTGCCTTATTAAATATAAATTATTACTATAAAGTGCAACTCTATTTGTAATAATTCACCAAAGTTGTTAAACTTAAAATTAGAATATAAATTTATTTTTATTACTACGCCTTAACAAAGTGATTTCTGAAATACAGTCTGACTTTGGATTAACTTTGATATCTGAGCCAATTTCTAAATTGTTTTTATTTGAGTTATTACAGAACGTTATTTTCCTTTTAGTTTTACAAATGAATTTATATAGATTTAATGTTAATAGAAATATGAAAAGAATAGTGGCAATTAAAAATTTATTAATAGTTGCTTCAGCCTCTAGGTATTCAAGTTTGTTCGTATTATTTAAATGAAGTTGATTAAGTTTTTCCAAAGAAAGCATTTCGATATATTGTTTTTCTAAAGGACTTTGTTGTATTAATAATGGCGACTCCAATATCATTGGAGCTTCCACATTTCGAAAAATTTTATTGTTAATAGTTATGAATTCGTTATGAAAATTGATCAAAAATTATTTCACCTGGTTTATAAATTTTTCTTTCCTGTCTATTTTTGTTGTGATATTTCAGATCAATTTCTTGTTTTTGTTTAATTTTCATACATTTACTACCCTGTCATTCTCCAGTTGGGAAGGGTCTATACTAACTCCTCTCCCGAAAAATAATTCAATTGGTTTTTTTTCTGTTGTACTATGTATTGAGCAACTATATTTGTATACAGAAATGTCCAGTAATTCTTTTAATGAGTTATGAAGACTCATAATAGACTCGCATAATTTCGGAGAGCGTAGAATGAAATCTTTCTACTTGTCCGTTTACGCTGCTTGAGTAAGTTTTCATAAAAACAATCGTTGATGAATTAAGAGACTTCTCATTATCCATGACTATCATTTTAGGCACTCCGAATGCAAATATCAATTCTCGAAGTGGCTGCCTTATATCCGCTGTGGCTTTAGATTTAATATGTTTTACTTGTTCGTACTTTGAAAATCTGTCAATCGCTGTCGATACCAAGTTACCTTCTGTTTTGTATATGTCTATGTGAATAATTTCACCTGGGTGTTCCGGAATAGGTGTTTCCTTTAATAAAGGCTTCATAGGACGTCTGTCATATTTATTTTCTTTGCATGTAACGCATTGTTTTATTATTTTCTTTGACATACACGGAAAATAATATTTTTCTAAAATTTGTTGTTTATTCTCTTTGCTATTTCGATGTACTCTGTTGTGCGTAACTATGATTATTTTGTTTTGTTCTTCTTCATTTTGTACATCTTCTACCTGATGTCTAGTAAACCGAATACGATATTTACTAAAATGTTGTGAATAGATCTCTTGAATCCTTCCCATGTTTTCTTCTGTAGTTTTGATAGCATTAAGAATTGAGGGATAAAGGTATTTTTTTAAAAACAGTTATAAGTTTAGCTTGTGTGAATTCTGGTTTAAATATATTATGTCGGTGATAATGTGGAAATACTATTTCAAAATTGTATTGAGATGTGGGATTTGTGTGGAGAATGATTTGATTTTTGAAACAGTTTATTGGTGTATCTACGCTTAAAATGAGATTCTATCCAGAACTATCATCGCGGTGTGTTGCAATTGAAAGAGAATTTACTTGTGCTGGAACTCTTGACAAGGCATCTGCTTGCTTTTCCTGGTTTGTAGAAGAGTTCATAATTATACTCCTCCAATTCAGCTTTCCAACGTTTCATTTTACTATTATTGTTCTTATTGCTCAGTGCACCAGTTAATGGTTGGAGATCGGTATATATTTTCACCTTTGCGGATCCATACAAATAATTTCGAAGTAATCTGGATAAGCAAGTATGACGTCTCGAGAAACCAGAGTATTTTTTAACTTCTCAAAAGCTTCAACTGCATCATCGTTCAGTTGTATTTACTTTAATGTCGATTTATTTTTTGAAAGACGACCTTCTTCCCCTCTTAAAATTTGTGTTAGGGGTTTTGCTATCTTTGCATAATCCTTCACAAATCTACGATAGTAACCTGATAAACCAAGAAAAGATCGGAGTTCCTTGAGGGTTTTAGGCAATGAAAAATCTTATTAGTTTTTATGCCATCCGCCCAGATCAGAAATCCCAAAAATTCTATCTTAGACTTCAGAAAATTACATTTATCTAATCGTACTTTTAGATTTGCTGCTTGAAGTGTTCCAAATATTTTTCGAATGTGACCATAATGTTCTTCTTCCGATTTGCTAAATATGACGATATCATCGATCTACACATAGCATGTTTTTCCAATATAATCATGCAAAACTTCGCCCAAGGCTAACTGAAAAATAGCTGGGGCATTTTTTAAACCGAAGGGGAGGCGTGAGAATTCATATTTGCCGTTTGCAACCGAAAATGCCGTTTTTTTTTCAAAATCTGATTTCTTTAAAGGAATTCGATGGAATCCACCCTTTAAATCTAGGACTTGCTATCCTTTAATTTTGAAAGAACGTCTATTGTTAATGAGTTTAGTTTCCTGTAATCTATTACGAGTCTATACTGCTTGTTGCCGAGTGAGCCAGGTTTTTTTCCAACAACCAAAACTGATGAATTGTATGGTGACCGTGAAGGTTGGATGATTCCATCGTCAAGTAGGCTTTTTATTTGTTTTTCAACTTCACATTTTAACGCCATCGGATAAGGGTATTGTTTTGAATATACTGGAGTATCTGTGGACGTGCGGATTTCGCCAACCACTCTAGTTGTACATGTCAATTTTTGATTAGATTCATGTAATATTCTTGTTTCAGACAAACGACCTCTTTGACTTTCATTTATTAAGTGACTCGTATATTTCATTTCATTCTAGTTGTTCTTGGTTACAGGGTGCATCTTATAAACTACTGTCAGTGTCTACAGTGAACATAATAATTGTACAACATCTTCCTTTTAATAAATAAACAAACATATATATTTGACTACCGTGATTGGTTTGTAATAACTTATATGTATTTTCTTTTGCAGCTTCAGTATTTCTGGCAATTTCCACCGTTTTTCCAATTTTATTATGCCTTCACTTAATAATCTCTCTTTTATGTGATGAAAATTAGGTGGCATACCACATATGAAAATATCTTTAACGAGACTCTCGTAGCATACCAAATTCACAAGAAAGACTTAAATTCTTTAAAGCTGTAACGTAGGCTTCCAACGTTTCGTCTGTGGCTTGCTTTCTGGTAAAAAATGTGTGCCTTTCCATAGCGACGCTTAATTTTGGTACAAAATATGCATCGAAATGGTTTATCAAAACATCATACTCAACAGAATCATAGTCTACATTAAAAGAATTGGCAATTTGAATACACTCTGAAGCCATGTAGTGCAACAATAATGCAACTTTTCTTTTATCCTTTTCAGCCTCCAGATTTGTTGCTCGAAGCAACATTTTAAATTGAGCTTTCCAGTTATTCCACTCGTTGGCAATATTTGTGGCTTTAAGGTTAACTTTTTTAATTCCGCTATTTTGAAATTCGAACATTTTGTACTTCTTTTTTTAATTTGTAGATTGATTTTATTATTGAAACACGACTTTATAGATTTCAATTTTATTTAATATATTTACACCTGACACCATGTAATATTCTTGTTTTAGACAAACGACCTTTTTGACTTTCATTTATTGAGTGACTCGTATATTTCATTTCATTCTAGTTGTTCTTGGTTACAGGGTGCATCTTATAAACTAATGTCAGTGTCTACACTGAACCTAATAATTGTACAACAGTTCAATGAACAATTCAGGATATTCACTGACTATTTTTCTCATATTCTCTTTTTGTTGAGGTGGCATATGATCGTCTCGAATTATTATTGTATTTACAGCTTTTGAAGACTGTTGGTTAAGTCTTATTTTTATACCTTTTTCTACTTGCATAAAATTGTCGCGAGTGTGTATTATTGCATTGAGTTCTCTCAAAGAATCGTTTCCTAGTATTCCATCAAATGATTTCAATGTTGGAAGAATATAGAATTTTATTTCCTTTTCCAGATTAAAAAGTCTTACAAATGTATGCTCCTTTATTTCAATACTGCCTGCTATTGATTTGGCAAAAAATATTTCTTTATTGGGTTCAATTTTGTTTTGCAATGAATGGTTGAATGTAGTTTTTACTCGAACCAGTGTCAACAATAAATTTTAATATTCTACCGCTCCTCGCTTTACATTCGAAGTATGGAAGCGAAGAGCTCGTTATTCTAAAAAATGAATGTCATCAAACTCATACCGAACCTCACCAAGTTGATCAACATCCAAAGAATTATCAACAGTGTTATTATAAGTTTCTAAATTATTGTCGATGTGAAAGTTTCTCTGCATTTTGGGTCGATAATTGAAGTTTGAAATTGTCGGTGGTGGTCTCTTGTTAAGATTTTGTTGTTGTGGTCTATTCACATAATTAACTCTTTTTGTGAGTACACTACTATCTATCTAGGTAGAGGGGTTTTGTAGGATTAAATTGGTAATAGTTATTTGGATTATTTTGAGGTTGTGTTGGATTAATGTTAGTATTATGGAATGTAGGAGGTTTCTGCTGTGTATGGGGTATGTGGACTAATTGTGGGTAAAAATTATTTTGTTTAAAGCGTGTTGTTGGGTTTGCAGATTGTGATTGGTAGTTGCGTAGTGGAAATGTAGGAATAGGTTTTCTATAATAAACATTTTGAGAATAATTTGCTCTGAAACTTTGATTTTCTAGCTTAAGGCAAAGATGGAGAGCTTGAGGTAGGTCTACCGGTTCTCTCATGCCAAGAAGTTTTGGTAAATCACCATTTAAACCTCTAATGAATGTATCAGGAGCTTTACTACGATATGATTCTGTTAGTAATGTTAGAGCTTCGTTTGACGCTTCCAAACTTCCAAGTTTGTTAAGTATTATAGACAAGTGTTTGTAAACCACCTGATAAAAACCTTGGGTGGACAATTTTCCTTGAACTGATAAAATCATTTGATATTCAAGGGTTGCTAAGTCTCTCTTATCTGAATAATGAAGTGAAAGACACTTAATGATGGAGTTCCAATTCAGAGGAGTATTATATGATTCAAGAGCAATATCAGCATTGCCCACGATTTTATTTCTGATTACACTCAAAATATCATAGTATCTTGGTGTACCTCTACATGGTTCGTAGATCTGTAAGATGCGTTCCACGCTCTTGCGCCATGAATTTAACTCTGATTGGTTACCATTAAATTCTCGCAAACATATAACAATATCTGGTATTTTATCAAAGTCCGCGAAGTTGCCGCGATACTGTCCTTCAGAAGCAGCACTAGACCTTGGGTTTACTATATCTTGAATTAGGTTAGGTAATTGTTGCCTTAGCAACTGAGAAGTAGTTTCAGTAATTATTCTATTTAAATCGTCCATGTTTAATGCCCTGGACGCTTGTTCAGTTTGCGCTGAATTCAAAACAGCAGGACGTATAAGATTCTCGGGATTTGACATTTTAGCAAAAATATATATTTTTATATAAGATTTCTAGTTAGGGTAATTTTTTTCTTTATTATTTTATTATTATTTAATTATTACAGAACTGGAGGGTCCCGTAGGATTCGCAGCCCTTTTGATTGATCTTATTGGCTAGTTTGCTGTTTTTTATATATATATATATTATTTTTTCTTTAATTTAATAATTTCAATTATACTATAATTTTTGTTTAAAAATACTTTATTTTGAAAAAATGTATTCACAATTTTTCTTAATTTTTTTTAACAGAGCTTAATAATTTTTGGATACAATAGTTTTCTTAACTCTTTTTAAATATTTATGTTTTAAGAACAGAAGGGATTTTTTCTTTTTTTAATAATATTGGATTACAATAATTTATAAATCTAATATTTTATTACGGTTTAGTGAATTTCTTTTTGTTTATTTTTGTACTTCTATTTAATTATCTTTCTTCATTCTTAATTATAATTATGTTGTTTACTCACAATACTGTCTGCATTGTACTCATCTTTGTCCTTTTTGCCTTTATGGATGGTTGGGTGTCCTGGATAGATGGGCTGGCACGTAATGCCGTCCTTTTTGCTGTGTTGATTGAGCTACTGGATGGCCGCACTATCACTTCTTGAACAAAGGTTTTTAATGTTGTATTTTTTAAATAAACACTTTTTGTTTTATAACGTATTTTTATCAAATTATTTTTTAAACGAAGTTAATTTCGTTCTATTTTTCACAGGATAAATAATTCAATAGTTTTTCCGTTACTGTTAGGTATATTTTTATTTTTCACAGGATAAATAATTTAATAGTTTTTCCGTTACCGTTAGGAAAATTTTATGTTTCACAGGATAAATAATTCAATAACTTTTTAATTACGTTAGTAAGTTTCTTATTTTTTACAGTATAATTACTGTTAAGAAAAAAATTTTATTTTTTTACAGGATAATCACTGTTGAGAAAATTCTTATTTTATTTTTCACAGGATCTTTTACTGATTTTTCACTTTAATTTATTTCGATCGCTAGCTATGCCAGACCGATCAAGCTGCTCGTGCGCCAGTTAAGAACTTTCTTTATAAAAGTTCTAAAAAAAAACACAAGTTTAGTTTGTTCCGGTCTATGACCGTACTTTATTAACTCCAAAATTCGACTAATTTTTAGTTTGTTCCGGTCTATGACCGTACTTTAATTAAGTCAAAATTCAACTTCTTTTATGACCACACAATTTGTATGCAAGCGGAGTTTAATGCACTTGAGTGTGATGAACTTTTAAGCGGTTGTCTTAATTTTAATTTTGTCGATCTTGCTTTTTTAAGTTCGACGACTTATAAGTGAAATCAAAATTAGGTCAACTTAAAACCGATTACTTTCATTTTTATTAACCACAACGTTAACTAATATAAACAATTTCCCATCAATTACCATATCCGCAAAAATTTTATTTACAAACCTCTGAAAAACTCATACTGACCCAACGGAGTCACGTAGGAAGTATACCTCACCGAATCATTATCAACATACACATGGAAAAATCGATTCCTCAAGTCCAATTTTGTAAAATAGCGTTTACCTGCAAGCCTATCAATGGAATGGGGTAACTGTACTTTGAGGTCATTCTATTTAAAACTCGATAGTCCACACACATTCTGAGGTCACCTGTTTTCTTCCTAACAAAAACTATTGGCGACACCAATTCCGATTCGCTTGGCCTAATGTATCCCTTTTCCAGGTATTGATCCATAATTACCTGAAGCCGTTGCCTTTCATCATACGACAATCTACGCGGAGTACAACTAAAATGTTTTGCGTTATCAAGAATCAATCTAATCTCACTCTTTACCCTAGGTTCAGCGGATCGTTCAGGACGTGGTCAAACATGTCATTCAATCGTTTTCTATTCACATAATCGATATCCTCACCAATGGCCAACTGTGCCCCGTCACTAGCCCAATCAATTGACATTATCATTCCCACCGCATCATCGGCCTCAATGTCATCACCAATTACTGCCTCTGCCCCTGACATTAAAACTAAATTTGCCTTATCCAAAAATGCCTTCCCAAACACAATCGTAAGATGTTGACTCATCGGCAACAACCAACATTTCCAATTCAGTACTTTTATTATAATAAAACACTTAAAATAAAAATTTCCCATGAATATTCAATTTACTAAAATTAATTTCATACAAAAATGAGTCAACGTTCGTTATACAATCAAAATTTATCCTTCCAGCAACGTTAGATCTTCTAACAATGCTTATAGGGCTCCCTGAATCGAATAGGCATTCTAAATAAAAGAAATTTTCATAATTACCATTAGTACTAAACTTAAAATACTTTAAAAATCCGTTGTTGTTCACCTTTTGTACGGGCTTCTTCTCGGGACATTCTGCAACGCGATGCTCAAGACTTCCGTAACCAAAGCAGGCTCCTACTTCTCTTTTCGGTTTTCAGCAATCGACAGCAAAATGTCCAAAATAATTGCAGTTAAAACATCTTTGTCTGGTTTCACCTTTTGTTTTCATTGTCACGGGTTCTTTAAGTTTAATTTTTGAAAATGCCTGCAGCAGCTGTGCTTTATTTTTGTAGCACTGTGGATTTGCATGAACTCTTAAATTTTCATCAGGTATGCCTTGAATTATATAATCAATAAGTTCCTCTTCCTCCATTGCGATCTTATTCGCTAAAACTATTTTTTTGTTGTAGTAATCAATAAAATTCATATTATACTGCCATATGCAAGCTTCGAAGTTGCGTTGCATTACTAATTTATTCCCCTTCGAACTGAACATATCAATCATTTCCTCGAAAAGACCTCCAAATTTTTCGTAAACATAATTCGACTTGGAATGCAGCCATACTTGCGCCTTTCCCTTTACCTTCACCATCAACAATGCCTTTAGACTGCTCTCACCAACATCATACATTTTTGCAATGTTCTTAAATTTCTTGATCCATACTTCAGGACAACTCAAATCATCATCATCTGGCAATAACTTTTTCAATAAGTTAAATGAAACACCATTGATGCCACTGCCATTTACGTTGCCATTATTATGTCAGTGCTACTTTTATTATCTATGACGTCACTCGCTCTATTTGTCAAAAGATTCTGATTTTTTCTGTTTTTTCTATAAACTCGTTTCCCTTCATCAAAAGCTCTTTCTCTCGTAAGGTTTCCAATTCCATTTCATTAGCATCACATCGTTTTCAATCGTATTCGTATTCCTTTCATTTTCATAATTCATTGTCCATTACATTTTCACTCATTTGACTATTAACACTCGTTTGAACATTGTCTCTCATTTGTACTGTCGCACTCATTTGTTCAACTACGTTAATTTGCCCATTTTCTATCTCATTTCATTGCTATCAATTGGACACTCTCCTCTATCCTCAGCTGAAACTTCATTTAATCACAAAACAAGCGTATTTTTCGTGGCCACTGTCGGCAAATTAAGTTTCCGAAGCCAGCTTCGCAGTTGCGCTGCTGTCTATTTGTTCGCATTAATATCCATTATCAAAACCACTCAAAATTTTCTCTTTACAGTAGCGTAGCCACTGTCAAACTGAATTGATCAATCTGCCATCACGTTCAGAAAACTGTCCTCACACGTACAGAAAACTGTCCTCACAGACTGTGAAGAGTTTGAAGAATATCAAAATACTTTTGATTATCGCTATCTGCTCCGCAGAAAATTGAAGCAAAATTATCTGTGTACGGGCAATTACTTAAAATTTCATTTTTCTCCAGATTTCGTAGGAGTAACATTACTTTGTTTTGCGGGTGTTTCGAAAGTGTGTAGCAAAAAAAATTATAATAAAAATAAAAAATAATAAAAAAGGAGATATTTTGTTATGTTTTATGTAGTTTTGTTTTTATTTGTGAATTTTATGATATTGTTCCTTTATTTTTATGAACTTTGTTTTGTTTAATAAAAATTAGTTTAATTATAAGCCGAAAAAATGAACTCCATTAATAATTTGTTTTAATTGGCTTTATATTATATTTTAAAATCTTGTTTATTTCTCCACAAGTTTCTATAATAATGCGACCAATTGCTCGTTCCGAAGTAGCACTGACAAATTTTAAATCAGAAAGGAATTGTATGTAGCAAGAAAACGCAATGCTATGGATAAACGTTAAATCGGAGAGATGGCGTCGCACATTTGAGTAGCTAGTAGCTCTGGACTTTTCGGAGCCATCCCTAATATCAA
The DNA here is from genome assembly GCA_936449025.2 of Sarcophaga subvicina. Lineage (NCBI taxonomy): Eukaryota > Metazoa > Arthropoda > Insecta > Diptera > Sarcophagidae > Sarcophaga > Sarcophaga subvicina. Next base: position 44,196,992 of record OW388080.2, on the reverse strand, counting down.
CTTGTTTCCCTTCTACCCTGCCACCATCCTATGAACTTACCTTCTTCTCCTAACTAATCATTCATTACAAAAAAGAAGCGTAAACATCACAAAAATTCATTTTTACAACTTATTAATACTCATAGTTTATTAAATAAATTTCTTTCTTTACCTAAGGTACCTTTAAATAGAGTCCTACCAATAAATATAGAAAAGAAATTAATGAAAGAAAACTAATCTAACATTCCTAATCCCCCAACTCTTCTTAATATTACGATAAATATCTAGACTTATACAATTATATAATATACATAAATATAAATATATATATATATATATTTATATAGACATATACATAAAAAACGAAAATAATAATGATCTTAAAATTACAGTCAATGGGTGTGTCAATCATAGAGTCAAGGTCTTAGAATACCTGGATTACTCCTCTCATGAGTGGAGTAGGTAGTCGTGATTAACGTTGATGTAGGTGATTAAAGATGATATAGACATGATGCCTCAGGAACTGGTGATCTACGATGATATATATAGGTGAACGATAACATGATTGAGGGTTAAAGATGATATATTTTCAAAAACCGATGATTATAGATGATATATATATGATAATATATTAGATAATATAGCCGAGGCGTTGAGGATTGATGATTAAAGATGGCATATTTTTCAAAAATGAATGATTATAGATGATATATGTATATATGTATATAATATATTAGATAATATAGCTGAGGCGTTGAGGACTGATGATTAAAGATTTTATATGTTTTTCAAAAAACTGATTATAGATGATATATATATGGTAACGTATTAGATAATATAGCCGAGGCGTTGAGGATTGATGATTAAAGATGACATATTTTTCAAAAACCAATGATTATAGATGATATATGTATATATAATAATATATTAGATAATATAGCTGAGGCGTTGAGGACTGATGATAAAAATTTTTTATATATTTTTCAAAAACATGATTATAGATGATATATATATGGTAATATAATAGATAATATAGCCAAGGCGTCGAGGATTGATGATTAAAGATGATATATTTTTCAAAACCGATGATTATAGATAAATATATATGATAATATATTAGATAATACACAGAGGCGTTGAGGATTGATGATTAAATATGATATAATATGAAGAGATGGTTTATATTTCTACGTGGTGGTTAAAGATGACTTTTATATATAAATGTGTTCACGTGGCTGAAAATGCGAACAGATCCAGGCGTTGTGCTGGCAACCGTAGCAGCTCAGACTGCAAACACCCTAACAAGATGTCTGTTTATCGGCCGGATGTTTCAACTTTTTGTCCCGCAGACGCTTCGGAGGATATCTAGAAGAGCAAAAAAATCCAGTAGCCCGTGCACCAAAACTGGTTAATAAGTGTAATATTAAAGTTAAAACACACCCAGCAATTCCGTCCGCATAAAATTTTTTTTCACCACATACGATGTTTAACAATGTTAATGTGTCTCTTCTTACGATCGTCTCCAGAAAGGTTCTTTTTCTTTACCAAGCCACGCGCACTTTTTTATTAAAATAAAAATTCCACACTATCGCTTAATCACTTCGCACATAACCTTTCTCTTTTGCTGTCACAACCAAAAAGCAGGACTCGCTTTAGTTGAGTGCTTTTTATACCCACGCTTTCTTGTTTTTCCAGAATGTTCTGTCCCGTTATTCTTCCATTTATGTTAGTAAAAGTATATTTGTCTCGTTTCAACATTTGTCCTTTTATCTCTTATCCAGATCGCATTGCCAACTGTCGAAATTCTTTCACTAGAGCTGCCACACTGTCACTTCTTTTCTTTACCAACTCGCATGTGTAACGCACATGACACTTGTTTTTAATTTTCGGGCCACCCAAATTTAAAAGTTTCTCATACATACATATGTGCCTATGTTCTTTGTCTTGTTCCTTCTGTTCTTTTCTCTGTCTTGCCTTTCCCCTTGTTGAGAAGAAAAGCACAATATTGTTTTTGTTGTTCTTTTTTCTCACTTCAAGAAAACACTAGATTTCAAACTTAACGTTCAGTTTTCTGTTTTGCATTTGCTTTTGTCATTGTCCTCTCTTTTTACTTGAACAAAACCACACTGGTTTTGTAATGTACAGTGTACCTGTGTCATATTATTCAATATGTAATGTACACATATAAGATGTCAACAGTTTTAATTAGCTACAAAACCAAGTTATGTATCAGTTCATAAAGTGGAGATGATGTGATTTTACGGTGGATGTAGCTCTATTGATGCGTAGTTACAGATGATTTTTGGATGGATATTGTGCTTATGGTGACATTACTGATGCATATGGAGATGAATTTGAGGTTATGGTGACAGTATATATCTATTGATGCGTAGTTACAGATGATTTTTGGATGGATATTGTGCTTATGGTGACATTACTGATGCATATGGAGATGAATTTGAGGTTATGGTGACAGTATAGTTGAATATGGAAATGATGTGATTTTGCGGTGGATGTAGCTCTATTGATGCGTAGTTACAGATGATTTTTGGATGGATATTGTGCTTATGGTGACATTAGAGATGAATTTGGAGATGAATTTGAGGTTATGGTGATAGTATAGTTGAATATGGAGATGATGCTATTTTGAGGTTGATATTGATCTATTGATTACAGGTGAATTTGTATGGCTATTGTGGTTATGGTGACATTAGAGATGAATTTGGAGATGAATTTGAGGTTATGGTGATAGTATAGTTGAATATGGATATGATGCTATTTTGAGGTTGATATAGATCTATTGATTACAGATGAATTTGTATGGCTATTGTGGTTATGGTGACAGTATAGTTGAATATGGAGATGTGATTTTGCGGTGAATGTAGCTCTATTGATGCGTAGTTACAGATGATTTTTGGATGGATCTTGAGCTTATGGTGACATTACTGATGCATATGAAGATGAATTTGAGGTTATGGTGACAGTATAGTTGAATATGGAAATGATGTGATTTTGCGGTGGATGTAGCTCTATTTATGCGTATGGAGATGAATTTGAGGTTATGGTGACAGTATAGTTGAATATGGAGATGATGTGATTTTGCGGTGGATGTAGGTCTATTGATTACAGATGAATTTGTATGGCTATTGTGGTTATGGTGACATTAGAGATGAATTTGAGGTTATGGTGATAGTAAAGTTGAATTTTGTACACGTTTTTCGATTGGGAAGCGACCATTTTTATTTGGAAGCATCCCCGTTACCTTAACGGTAAACTTCCACTCGTTTAGGGTACCGTTAAGATATACCCTTCGCAGTGTGCACAAAATTATAATATATCCACTCTTTTCGTTTTTCTTACTCCCGTTGATACTACTTTTTTGTTTTCTCTGATAGACCTCTATCTCTGAATATAAAATGAAACAAAGAGGGTGTTTCTCTCTCTGCTGAAGCCTAAATACCTTTTTGAGAAGAATTTCGTTAAATAAAACGAAAGCGTTTGGAATTTTACCGTTGATCAAGGCTGCTTACAAAATTTTCGATCAGTCAGTGGCAAGATTGCGAACTGACCGCCCGAATACAAACACAAAAAAAAAAAATAATATGTATGACACTGCATTGGCTCAATAGCATATTCGGGATATTAATCATCTATACTCAAATTCGATTGCTTTCTCTTTCTCTTTTTTTTGTCTCTATTTCGTTCTAAGCAACATTCAAAATACAAACAGATTTATCTCATTGAATTAGTTAATTTTTCTGTCAATCGAAACATTCCTTTCATGTAAATTAACCGTTGGCAAGATTGTTAATAACGCTGGCAATTCCATACATGTGAAAAGACAATGTGACAATACGAAGCAGGAATGTTCTACAAAACAGCTGATGTGGATGTTATATGTGACAAAAATAATTACATGAAACGGTGGGGTGGATGTTACAAATTTTAATAAAAAAAATAAAAAAAAATGGTAACGTTAAGTAGAATCGTTCCCCACAAACTGCATAACATGAGGCAATTGCCCATCATGTTAGGAAGAAAAGGAACGACATCATTAAGTTATTATTATTGTGTTTGTGTAACCTTATGAACGAATATCCTTAGCGTGATATATACCAACTGGCTTTCCTTCCAAATTCTCTAATGCATAATAATGTCTCCCTAATTTCTCTTTAAATCTGGCCTTTACGAAAACTGGTGCTAATTTGCTATTAAAATGTTTCTCCATATTACTTTGTACAAAATTCCTTCTTAATACCTCTTGACCGATGTGGTAGGTTTCGGGTCTGGTTCTTAAATTATTTGTTCGTTGATTTTGTTCATAAGCACGTCTTAAATGTTTCTGTATATCAGTCCTTATTAATTGTAGATTACTCTCTCTCGATACATTAACATTTGGTTCGTCTAGCAGTTTTAAGTTCCTCAGTATTCCGTAAGTAGATCCATGTGTTATCATATTCAGGCCAAATAGAGCGTGATAAGGTGACATTTTTATTGATTGATGATATGCGTTTCTAAGAGAACAAATAATTACGCTTAAGTGATCGTCCCACTTGGAGTGGTCTTTTTTGAGATAAGCTCTTATAGCAGCGATAATGGATCGATTTACTCTTTCAAATGCTGTATTCCTAATGAGGTGAAAAAAGCATTTAGGTCGTTCGCTTTAAACTGGGATCCATTATCACTTACGATTACTTCTGGCACACCATAAACATGAAATATTTGTTTTTCCAAAAACTCATTAATAGGAACGGATGTAAACTTTTTCAAAGGATGTAGCCTTTGGAACTTCGTTAAATGATCAAGCACGATTAGAATTCCGATATGTCCTAATCTACTCCGAGGATAAGGTCCTAATAGGTCAACATATAATCTTTGAAAGGGCCGAAAAGTTACAATCTGCTTACCCATCTCAGGCTTCATGATGAAGTTCGGGTGTTTTGTGGTTTTACAAGTTTCACAGCTCCTAACAAACGTTCGAACATCCTTTACCATTCCTGGCCAAAAGAAAGTACGTTTTATTAATTCTAAAGTCTTATGCATTCCTCCATGTGAAGCAATTGTTGAATCACGAAAGCGACTGATGACTGAGTGTCGTAAATCATTTGGAATCCAAAGTTTCCATGCTAAATTTTCATTGTATTCAGTACCATCATAATGTTCGTTTCGAATATAAATATATTTATCAACTATTTTAATATCCGGATAATTTTGTTTAGTATTCTCTACTTTTTCCTTTAATTGCTTATATTCTCCACTATCGAAATAAGGAGAATTTAAATCAATTGCTGGTTGTGAATTATTTATAGAAGAAATTTCCTAACTTGGTATTCTAGAGAGTACATCATCATATAACGTTTTCCTTGCTTTTTCGATGACTAATTGTAAATTTATACGCCTGTAGTTTTAAAACCCATCGAGCTAATCTGCCACTTAAATTAGGCTGTCTCAGTAGTCATACAAGACTCGAATGGTCCGTTATTACTTCGAATTCTTGAAGCTCTAAATAACATCTAAATCTTTGTATTGCCTCAATTGCTGCTAAGCACTGACGTTCAGTAACGCTGTAATTTCTTTGTGCGGAATTCAACTTTTTGCTCATGTATGCAATTGGCTTTTCCTCGCTGTTTTCGTCTAATTGGACAAGTACGGCTCCTATGCCTACATCGCTAGCATCACAATGCACATAAAATTTCTTATCGAAGTTGGGATTACTTAATACGGGGGCTGATGATAATACATTTTTAATGTGCTCGAAAGCTATTTGCGCTTCTGGAGTCCAAATGAATTTCTTTTTAGAGGACAAGGTTTCGGAAATCGGGAAAACAATGCTGGAAAAATTCTTAATAAATCGTCGGTACCATCCGGCTAAACCTAAAAACCCACGTACTTGTTTTATATTTTTGGGAACAGGCCAATCTCGAATGGCACTAACCTTTTCTGGATCAGTAATGATACCGCCATCACCTATAATATAACCCAAATACTTGACCTTCCTCACACAAAATTTATTTTTTTCAATATTCAGCATTAAATTTGCTTTGCGAAATTGTTCGGATATGCGCACTAATATACTAAGATGCTCTTCAAAACTTTCAGATAAAATTATCAGGTCATCAAGGTATCCAAATACACGATTCTTTAAATCCGCCGGAATAAGGTCATCCATAAGTCGGCACATAGTTTGAGGTGCATTACAGAGTCCAAATGGCATCACTGTAAACTGATAAAGCGGATAAAAGCAGTCAGAGGTTTAGATTGATCATCTAATGGTATCTGCCAATAAGCATTTTTCAAGTCTAATTTGGAAATAACTTTCGGAAGTCGAGCAAAAATTCCTTCAATAGATGATAACGGATAAGCATCTTTCTTGGTAACAATATTAACTTTCCTTGCATCTAGACAAAGCCGAACTTTATTTGGTTTTATTACAAGTCTCATTGGTGAACTCCAAGGTGAATTTGACGTTCCAATAACACCTAGAGCCAACATTCTATCAATTTCCTTAAACATTAACTTCTCCACCGCCGGGGAAACAGGATAGAATCTTTGTTTGATTGGTTTGGAATCTCCTACATCTATTGAATGACTTATTAAACTTGTTCTGCCTAGTCCTTGTGTAGCAAAATTTGGAAATAGAGAAATTACGATATCGACATGATGTTTTTGGCTTGCAGTTAAATCACAATATTCACTTGAGAAAGTTGAATCATTTCCTTCCATTGATCCCAAAGAGTTATCAGTCCTCTGAATTCATATTGAATACAGACTTATCTATTATGTCAGCCGACTCAATCATATTGGGTATTAGACCAAACTCTTTCCAGAAATCTATTCCTAATATAAGTCTCTGAGATATTGAGGGTATTATGAACAAATTTAGTGGTTTCGTGATGTTACTGTAAGTGACCTTTACATTTATCCAACCTATGACTTTTTGAGCCACTCCATCTGCAGCTTTCACATAGGTCTTACATTTTGAAAAATTAGGGTATTTAGAAAAATCTTTCAGCGCTAAATCTGATCCAACGCAACTAATACTAGCTCCGGTATCTAACAATCCATACTCGGTAAAATCTAAAAACGAAACGTTTGCGTAAAATCGTTTATCTTTGGTGTTGTCAATAACAGCGGAAATTAAAAATTTAGCACTTAATTTTCGAGATTTATAAAACTTCCTTAACCGTAGCGTTGATCTCTTTGGTTTCTTACATAAATTGATGGGATCTATTTGAAAATCACTGAAAATCGTATTTCTTTTCTCAACCACCATTTCTGGTGGTATGGTAATCTAGGAAAAATAAGTCTATCAAGGTTCTTTTCAATTTTACGGCTTTCAATGGATAAGTCTCGTTTAAGTATTTTTATATCTTTATCGGAATACTTAAACCCAGTAGAATTTGGTAATAAACGAGGATCTGGTAATTCGTTGTGTTCGCCATCCACTTTAATACAAGTTTGATTAGCTAGGTGTTGGGGTTCGTTGGGGTCTGATTTTGATAGTTTTTTGAATATTTTCTCTCTTTGCATTTAAGGCATTGTGGTTTGTAGGTATATTTAGCCCTACAGCCATAACAAAATATTGTTCTTTCAAATAAACAATCTCCCCACACGTGGCCAATTTTATCGCAATTCCAACATCGTAAAGAATCGGTTTTCTGTATTGAAGTTAACACGACATCCGATTAATTACATTCAGATGCACTTACTTCCATATCGACTTCAGCGATGTGTCGTCGTACCATCGGATGATTAATGTTTCGATGATTAAAATTTCATCGTACATTTTCGTCATCATAAAATGTTTCACGCATTTGCACAATTTCCTAAGGTGAGATATTGAGTGAATAGGTATGTAAAGCAATTCTTTCCGAATGTCTGGACGTAAGTTCCGGGTAATTAATTCTATTAGTTTCATATCCGATAACGCTGATGGCAATCTATCCATAATTGAGGAAACAGCTTCGAAAAACATATCAAATGACTCTCCAGGCTTTTGTTTGCGATTTCTTATTTCTTCTCGAATATCAAATGTAGATTTGAAATCTTTATATTGTGAACGAATAGACTCACAAAATTCATTCCAGTTGATGTGACCATTTTCTTGTTTATGATAGCGCCAAAACCAATCACGCGCTTTACCAGCCAATAGAATATGTAAATTTTTACAAATAATACCAAAATCTCCTTTAAAGTTATCTTTGGTTAAAGCCTTTAATCTGTATAAAAACTCTTCTACACTTAATCCTGCAGGTGACCCATCAAATTTTAAACTTCAATTCTGAATTATCGAAGTGATTTTATCATTGTAGTAAGTCGAATTCTGAGAGTTTAATGAATTTGAATTGCCACTATTGAAATTATTTGGGGACTGTTGGTTCGAATGCGTATGGTTACTATTGCTAACAAAATTGGATTGTCTACTCTGTGACTGAGTATTTCCGGGAATATGATAATTATGAGAAACATTATTGTGATTGTTAGTATACCTATGAGCCGTTTGACTATTAAAAGATTTCTAATCCTGCCTATGACGTTCACGATTAGGCACAAGGTTTAAATTATCCAAAGCCCTACGGACATTAGATTCAACCAATTGGTTAACATACTGCTCATCCATGGATTGAAGTTGCGCAAAGTGAAATTTTGTAACACTCTGTTCAAATTTGTTTCGATCATCTTATTAATTTGGTCATAATTAAGTAGTACATTTTGACTCGATTCGGAACTATTATTCGCTACCTGAGGAAGATTCTCATCTTGTGATAATCTGTGCTCACTCGTTTCATTAGTGCTAATATTGACTATAGGAGTACTGGGTTCTTGAAAGAGATTTTTGTTGGAGCTTCTGGTGTGATATGATTTAGTATGGGCACCGCGAAGTTTACTCTTAGGTTTTAGTACATTTAGTTTAAAGGGGAAAAGTTATCTTCCTGAGATCCTCCAATTCACAAGTTTGTTTACAAACGGGACATTCTTTTTCATTAACAAGGCTACTCTTTATACAGATTCTATGAAATATGTGATTACACCGATTCAAAATCATACATGGAACTGTTTCATCCATTTTATCTGTGCAGATAGGACATTTTAGATCTGATCCACTAGCTACAGCTGAGATTTGACGACGAACGAGGTGGAGTTCTTGGCAACGACATGCTTAACGAAATTATTCAACAATTCAAAAAAAAAAAATTTTGATGTCACACTTAAAAAAAATGTTTTCCGGTTTACGTATAAAGTTTATATCTAAATTCATTAGAAAAAATTCTCTTATATGGTTGATCGAAACGAGGTTGAATTAAACGAGCAAAAATAATTAACACTGGGCTACAAGATATATTTGAGTACAATATTATTCAGCTGGAATCATCGACACCACTCTATCAATTGATTTCTGCGTACTTCATGTTTACTTAGTAACAGTGGATATTGATTTGATCGTTTCAAATTAATATATAAATCTCCACAGTCACTAGTTTGCTAGTATCAAAGTTGCTTAAACTCCAAATAAACAATATCACACTGCAAATTTTAATGAAATAACTAACAGAAATGCAATACTTCCCTCTCTCACCAAAAAGATTATGCATTGATATTCGGTTAGGATACTCGAACCTAAATTCCTCAAATACCTAAAATTCCTGAATATATACATAAATTATTTGCAGAAATAGTTCTTATACAACATTACCGTTAAAAATCTCACTGAAAAATTGAACTCTAAATCGAAATCAAAAAAACAACAAAAAAAATTTTATTGGGGTACTAAAATCTCAAACAAAATTTAAGATTTTTGCCCCACGTTGGGAGCCATATTTATTTCTTATGTAATGTAAAGTGTACCCTGTGTCATATTATTCAATATGTAATGTACACATATAAGATGTCAACAGTTTTAATTAGCTACATAACAAAGTTATGTATCAGTTCATAAAGGATCGGACTAAGGTAAGTCTGTGGGAGCCTATAATTTGCTAGCTAGCAGTCGGGTGGGGGGGGGGGGTTCGTGACCTAACTTAGCCGCCTCTGTTCAATTATACAGTGATTTTATAAAGACTCCCTAGGTTTTTCATTTTCATGCTCTTTACTCTACGTGGTCCGGAATAGTATAGATCAAATAAAGCCCCTCCTATACTATTAATTTTGGATACGAAAAAAAAAGTATACGTTAATTATCTTGCTCACGAATTTGGTTTCTCTGATGGTTTTTAGAAACACCGCTTCATAACCCGCCCTAATCCAGTATCCTGCAAGCGAAATTGGTCTATAGGATCCCTACATTTAACTACCTTAACTCGGTCATTCCATATAAGAGAACTGACACAACTGTTCAATTATTCATTCTGAATTTGAAACGATTTATTAACATAAAAAGAAAGTATAGAATTCATTTGAACATACAAACAAAATTATTTAGAAAAAAAATGTGAACAAAATATTGGGTATATACACTAAGAATAGAATTTATTCTAACCTAAGTGACATATATATATCTATATATAGAGATTCATAAATGAAATATACAGTATCTTAGAAAAAAAAAACTAATAATAAAATTTAGTTTATAATTCATAATTTTTAGAGTATTATTACTTATATAAATTTTTAAACTACTACCGAAAGGAATTACAATCCACAACCGTCGAATTATTTGGAAACTGGAGGGTCCCGTAGGAATCGCAGCCTCGAATATTATTTTTTATTGAATCCCGTGGGATTTTTATTAGATTATTGTTTAATATTTCTTAAATCTAGTTTATCTTAGTTAATACTACTGTATCCTTTATATTTTATTTTACTTTCTTCTTCAAAAATTGTCACAAAATATTGATTTATGTTTTGTATTATATTTTATTTTCTTTCTTTACTTTACTTTTACTTTACTTTAAATTTTTTTCGCAGAATAATAAATTATATTTTGTGTTATATTTTATTTTTTAATTTACTTTGCTTTTACTTTTACTTCAAATATTTTTTCACGCAATAATAATTTATATTTTATATTATATTTTATTTTTTAATTTACTTTTTAAATTTTTCCAGATAATATTTTTTTTATATCTTGTATATTTCTTTATCAATTCAAAACTTTTCTTAAATAAAATAATTTTTTTTCTAGGATTTATCTAGGATATAATTTTAACTCTTAACTCTTGTTATTATTTTTATATTTTAGATTTATTACACTTTTGTTAATTTAACTTTAATATTCATGCATTTTGCTTACATTAAATATAATCTGATCATCCTTAAAAATATAAGTGGAGCAGCAGCAGTTGATTTCCAAGACTCTTTCCTCTGTTCGAACCACCTACTCAGGGGCCCTTTGGTTTCTGCTCACTATTCTTCGGGATAACTTTTATTTATCCTTTTTGGTAACCACGGTCCTATTCTTTGAGACACCGCGGGAACGTGCAGTACGATTTATTTTATTACCGCACTGGATTTTTATTTATCCTTTTGACAACCGCGGTCCCTGCTCGGGTGCCAATTAAACTAAATTTTTATTTTAATTTTTTTAAAAATTACTTCAGACTATTGTCTGAAGCTTTTCTTTATTTTTTTAATGTTGCTTAAACAAATATTACAAATGAACTGACTGAAAAACTTAATTATGTTTTTCTTAAAATAATAAATAATTCTATATTCAATAACTTCAACCAGACGCAAGGTCAGCAAAGTTCCAGTTACATTTAAAGGTATTGCAACATAAGTTTAATACCTTTGTTGCTAATTCGCTTAAGTAAGCTTTATCGTTCAATGACCTTTTTTAACTTGCATATGAAATGTTGTGTTGGTATTGACGACCGTAAAATCATGCTACAATGGCACTGAGGTCTGATGTTTTATACCATTTCTGTTCAATAATTTTGATATATGTTTATTGCAAAATTCCGTGCCGTTATCTGTACGTAAACATCCTATTTTATGACCAGATTCTCTCTCAACTTTAGCCATAAAATTTTCTAAACATGCTAGTACTTCCGTTTTTTCCTGCAATATATAAAGAAAAACCTTACGGGAAAAATCATCTATTAATGTTAAAAAATACTTATCTCCACCAATCTATTTTTCCTCCATAGGGCCACAAAGGTCCGAGTGTACGAGCTGTAGCAATTTTGTAGTATGGGATTTGGAAATTTTAAACGATTTGCTTGACATTTTTCTTTTAATGCAGCGAACACAATTTTCCTTTTTATCTGATTGAAACTTCATTCCAGTTACCAACTATTTCGTTTTAACTAAATCTGCGTAATTTCAATGGCCCAAACGATCATACCATACCCTAGAATTTGATGTAGTTGAAACCACATACATTTGAATCGCTTCGTGATCTAATTTGAACATATTATCTTGCAGGTGAGCCGTGGCAATTACAGTGCCATTTTCGGTTATTGTGCATTTACCATTCTGGAATTTAACTATGTAACCTCTTTCCATTATTTGGCTTACAGACAAAAGATTCACTGTTAGACCGGGTACATATAGTACGTCGTGAGCATTTCGTTACATTTACCAGATCTCATTGCTGTGTTTGATATTAATTTTAATATCACCGACACCTTGAACTTTTAATTTTTCTTTATTAGCCCTTTTCTTCTTTATTTCCATTTTTCTTTATTTCCGACATGTTAGGCTCTTTAATGTCAATAAACCAGTCCTTTCTCATGGACATGTGCATACTTGCACCGGAAACAATATACCAGTCATTATCATTAATGACACCCGTTGTAAAAACTGTGTAAAAGCCAACTTCTTTTTTAGTTTTACCTTTATTAGAATTTGCTTTTAATTCAGATGCTTTACGCCCATAACGATTGCAATTGAAGCAACGAAATCCTTTTTTCATATCATGCTTCTTCTTTGTTTTAGCAAAATAGGCAGCGTTTTCACACGATTTTTTTACATCTTGTGAAAGTTTTGTTTTGATGGAATCACACGTTATTTTAACGCCGGAACTTTCTATTCCCATTATCATCGGAGCGCACTCACCAGGCAAATCTAACAACAGGAGTGTACTTCGTCACTTACCGGCATGTCAACTCCTTTTAATTTATGCACGGTCGAAACTATTTTGCTAACGTATTACTCAACATTTTCTGATGTGGAAAAACTTGTTGTTATTAGCTGTCATAAAAGACCAACTCTACGTGTGAGGCCAGAGTCCTGGAATGCTGCTTTTAATTTATTCCAGATTTCTTTGATGTTTCGGCATCTTCAATATGCACATAGTTTGTTTTATCAACAAGAAGTATTATCTTCGTTTTTGCCTTTATGTCTTGCTTTCCATCCATTCCAGTAGGTGGATAGTCACCATGAACAGTGTCCCATAGTTCCTCATGTTGAAGTAAATTCTTCACAGCAAACGACCACGACGCGTGGTTTTCTCTACCCACTTATTTCTACACATTAAAATTTGAGGCAATCGACATTTTATCAAAACGATTTAATTTACTCTAAAAACGGTTCTTGTGCTTATCAACAAACACTATGTGGGCCCATAACCTGTTGTGATGTTGAAATAAATAGGCGGATTCGTTTTTGATATATACAAGTTCATGTGATTGAGATTAGTGTACTCAGTCATGAATTTGTGATACTCTACCTTGAGATCACCATTTTTTGCAAACTGTCGTTCCATTGACTTAAGTCTTCGCATCGCCTCTGTCTTGGATTTACCAAGTTGAAAAGTGTTAGCTTTGAACGATCGGGTTGTTTTTGAATGTATGCTCCAGGAGTTATCTAAACTCCTAGGGTCTAGCAAAAATGAGTTGACGAGTATTGGGATATGTATATTCCTCCTGAATATATATATCCTCCAAGAAAATAAGAAGACTTAGGGTTTTTCTTATATTTATTGCCTTCTTGGCTGGTTCTTGTCAACTTATCAATAGAACTTATAAATTAATAGAAAGTTCAAATTCATAAAATATATAACTAAACCAAGTACATATGTAAGTTAAAAATTAGACATGAGGAATTCGAATATATACAAGGAATACATGGGATTATAAATATATGAGAGATTAAGAAAACATAAAATAAGAAATTAAGAGAAAATAAAAATAATTCACAATGTGCTTACACTACAAAAAATAAATGTTGAACACGGTTCAACATCCTCCGCGCCCCTTTAGTGGCAATTACATCCATCCCATCTTCCGTGGATGATCCAGTCAAAAGCAGAATTTTGTGCTCGGGGTAGCGTTGGCTTAGGGCGATCAAATTGTCTTAACATAAATTGGGGCATTAACGGCGGTCCGATGACTCCGTCGACCTTACGGCAGTCATGGAAATTAGCGTGTGTCTTCGGATAAAGATGTCGAAAGTGGTTTAATAGCGACTCGTCCAAGAGGGCTGGTGGGAACTTAAAAGTGGCTCCGTTCTTTATTTCTAATTCCCAAGTTGCAATTATGTTCATCGTATCGTTCTCTGGAGCCACCTGAAGCACTCCTCTGGTCGCTGAGGTGGGGAGCTCGGGAAACTCAAGTGCCTTGATCTTCAGGAGGAAGCTGTGCTGACGATCTTTGTAGGAGAAAGGTGGCCACCACGGGAACATCATTATGGAGGAGTTGTACCTTAATAAGTGGTGGTAGCAGTCCTTTTTCTTGGGTATCGGGTAGATTTAACGGGCCGCTTGGAGTTGGGTCCTCGTTGCGACTGGCAGTAGCTTCTTTCGGGTCAGGGTAACTTGGGTCCTCTTCAAAGCTCGATGCAGCTTTCTCCCTTCCATCCTCATGCAGCATGGTATGATGTCGAGCTCCACATATTTGGCATCTATTTTCGGATTCACATCAGAACCGATCATGACTTTGTGCAAAGCAATTTAGGCAATAGCCGTATCGTTTGACATGGGCTCTCCTTTGAGCTGGAGCCATAACCTGGAACTGTACGCAATACTTGAGGGGGTGATTGCGTCGACACAACTTTCATCGAGGTTTGTTTAGCATGATCTGTAAAGAGAGAACACAGAAAATGTGCACAATACAAATAGAATATGGCTTGACTTAAATCTCTAAGATCGTGTGGTGGATAAAATTTTATATTAATTGATTAGTTTTGCGTACAGGGATTTTTAGTTTCAATGGGTAACTTGCGAAGTTTTATTATAAGGCGTTTAATTTAGCCGTTACTGGTCAGTATTTCGGCAACACGAACTCTTTGATCTGTACCGTAAATAACATTTTTTATTCTACCAAGTCGCCATTCAGCAGCGGGTAGCAGATTCTCCTTAATTAGAACAAAGCCGTTTTCCTTCAGATTGTCCTTTTCTGTTCTCAATTTGCTTCTACGTTGCAACTCGGTGATATATTCATTTTTCCAGCGACGAGCAAATACTTATTGTATGACTTTAGGTCTGTCCCAGCGTTTCGTGAAGGATATGTTTTCCACAGAGGGGTTATTGGGTAATTCTGGAACAGCTACTAGCGGAGCGCCTCTCAGGAAGTGACCTGGAGTTAAAGGAAGAAGTTCGTTGGGGTCTTCAGATAAAGGGGAAATTGGACGAGAGTTCAATATTGCTTCTATGCGTGTAAGTATGGTATAGAATTCCTCAAACGTGAATGTTAAGTTAGCAGTTACGTTTTTCAAATGAGATTTCATACTTTTGACAGCGGCCTCCCAGAGGCCGCCCATGTGAGGGGCATATGGTGGAATAAATGTCCAGCTAAAACCATGTGTGCTATATTTTTCGATTAGGGATTTTTCCGCATTTTTTAGAAAGTCATTGTGGGTGGCTAACAGCGAATGTTTAGCGCCTAAAAAGTTTCTGCCATTATCAGAGAACATGGTTTTTGGTAGACCTCTACGACTGGTAAATCTGGTGAAGGAAGCAAGAAATGCATCTGTTGATAATTCCGAGCAGACTTCGAGATGAACTGCTCGTGTGGAGAAACAAACGAAAACTGTTGCGTACCTTTTCAAACATTTTGCATTTCGCAAATTGGACGCTTTTCGTGTGAATGGGCCGGCAAAGTCCACTCCGGTATAAGTAAAGGGTAATGAAAATGTGACTCTCTCACGGGGTAGCGCAGCCATTATTGGTTCTTGTACTTTGTGCTTGTAAACTGTAGAGGTTCTGACACATTGCCGAATAAGGTTTTTCAACCGCGGAATGTAAAAACCCTGTCGAACTGCTCTTAGCATTACATGATGTTCCGCGTGAAGTAAAATTTGATGCGTATATGCGATAAGAAGTTTAGCTAGTGACGATTTTTCTGGAATAATGATAGGATGGTTTTCGTTGAAACTTAATCCGGAATTATTGAGTCTGCCACCTACGCGTAGTAGTCCATTCTGATCAAGAAAGTGATTGAGAGAAAGTATTAGACTTTTCCGATTTATGGGTTGATTGCCCTTAAGGCTATCATGTTCTAAATAAAAATTAATTCGTTGAGCATTTAAATTTAAAAAAATTCACAAATTGTATTCCCTCTAAGGTAATGTGTTTCTGTACCTCATATGGACGTTTCAGAAGACGGTTGATGAAGCGAAAGCGATAACTGAGAATTCTTAGGGCTCTGGGAAATGACGAAAATTCGTTCAAAATATCTTCCTGTTGCGTTTGTAAATGAAAATTAGATATGTTCAGGGATTCTAAATCAGTGGGATCAAAAATACGAGGTTTGGGCCAACAGTCAGGGGGATTGACTTAGCCATGGAGGACCGTGCCACCATAATTTACTTTCCGAAAGTTACCGAGGAGCGCATCCTCGAGTTCCAAGTTCGGGGGGATTCTCATCTGTCTACATATCTGCAATAATCAAGCTGGGTGATCTGACTAACACGATTGGCTACGAAGGTTTTCAAAATATGTGGAGGTTTCCGCAACCAGCCTAAGACAATCGAAGAATCAGTGTATGAAAATAGTTCAAAGGGGAATTTTAATCGTTTAATTAAGCTCTTCGTTATGTTATATAATAGTAATGCTCCACAGAGCTCGAGTTTCGGAATGGTTACCTTTTTCAAAGGCGCAACCTTAGTTTTCGCAACTAATAAATTACAAAAAATTTCTTCCTCAGACGTAGAGACTCTCAACTAAACCGCTCCACAATATGCCCTTTCCGATGCATCACAGAACCCATGAATTTGAGCTTGATATCGAGGTGAGAAATTTACCCATCTAGCTATTTTAATGGTTGAAATTTGTGGCAGAGTAGTCGAAAATTCGTTCCATGTTTCCAATATCTTTGGTGGTATATCTGCATCCCAATCCGATTTGCATTCCCATAGCTCCTGCGTAATAAGTTTAGCTACAATAATAATGGCTCCTAACCAGCCTAGAGGGTCTAATAAATTAGCTGTGGTCGATAAAAGTTGTCGTTTAGTAGTGGACGGTGAAAATGGTATTGTTTGTATTGAAAGTTGTGTTTGTTTTCCTTTTGCCTCTCCAGGTTATGTCCTCCTGATAAAACGTCATCTACGTAGATCTCCTCCTTAAGAATTGAAGAGGCCAATGGGTGAGTTTCTTTACAATCCTCGCTTAATTCAAGAAGTGTTGTTAGTGCTAAATACGGTGCGCTATTAACTCCAAAGGTAACCGTTTTCAGTTAAAAAACTTTAACTGATTCGTTTGGTCTATCTCGAAATAAAATTTTCTGATAAGGTCTATCTTCTTCATGAACAAAAGTTTGGCGATACATTTTCTGAATGTCACCAGTGAATACATATTTATAATATCTCCATGACAAAATAATTTGCATGAGGTCTCCTTGAAGGGCTGTTCCTTGATAGAACTCGTCGTTTAAAGAAAATCCACTACACGTTTTCTTGGATGCGTTAAATACTTTGCGGACGAATAACTGCGTGATGTGGTAGAAAAAAACTGAAATATTTCGTCGTTGAAGGCTCCTGATGAGTTACTTATTCCATATGACCCAAATCTATATACTCTTGAAGAACTTGTTGATATTGCGCTTTTAGTTCACGATTTGTCTCGAGTTTCTTTTCCATCTCAAGGTACTGTGCGTAGGCTGTACTTTTCGGTGAACCCAAAAAGATTTCCGAGGGGTAATTTTCCTTAGAAGGGAGTCTTCTTATAAAAATTTTCACAATATACATCGTGATCTGAATCGACCTTTTCCTTTTCTACCTCCTCTATTTCCCAAAATCTTTCCATTTGCTCCTGCAGGGCAGTTTCTTCTTCTGATATGACTAAGGTGGAAAATGAATATATGTGTGACTGGGTTCAGGACCTGATAAATACCATCCCAAGTGAGATTCCCTTGCCTCTAACGTGTTCTTGATATTTGATTTTATACCACTTAGGTTAATGAAGGGTAAATAGTCGCTTCGTATAATGAGATCTATTGGACCAGGTTTGTAAATCTAAAGCTTCAATATCCGGAAGATTAGTTTTCTGTATTGGAGAGCTGAGTAGAAAATGAGCTAATCTCGGAGCAATTATTGCTTTAATTGTAATTGAAAAATCGGACCTCTTTGTTCGCAACGTGAGATTGCATATTCCTTTTGAGTTTCCTACTACCGTTCCTCCTATACCAGAAATCCTGGTATGATATGCCTCCACAGAAATTGATAATTGATGTTGAACTTTTGACGATACAAAACTCTTTTCGGATCCCGCAACGAGTAGAGCCCGAACTGTAAATAGCTCACCTGCTTGTTGTATGTAGATAAGAGCTGTCGGTAAAATTGTTATGCGTCCGTACGGAAGGGTACCTATATCAATGTGAGCTAACTTTGGTTTTTCTTTGCTGATTACTTGAGTACTGTATGAAACTGTTTCCTCATTCCGTGGAGAAGCTTCCTTAAGTGCTCGAGTATTGCTCTCATCTACATGTAGTAATGTGTGATGTTTCTTTTTACAGCGAAAACAAAGAACTTTACTGGGACTTTTATATTTAAAATGATTAAGAGAAAAACAATTGGAACAATATTTATTAGCATACACAAAATTTATTCTGTACTTTACAGATAATTCCAAAAATTGTTTACATTGTTTCAATGGGTGATTCTCATTACATTTTTTACAATTTAATTTCATCCTACTTCCGTCCGCTTGTGAGTGAAATAAGTTCGACCTCGCCCCTGAGTTTTCCTTCCAATTTGGCTTCTTCATATCGAACACAGTTTCCAACATCTCGATCCTTCCTTTCAGAAAATTGCTCGTCTTTCCATGAGGCCATTTCTTTATGATTTATGAGAGAGTTTTCCCATGCCCGTAGGATATTTTCCGGCAACTTTGAGGAGTAAATATACGTTACGATAGAGTCCCATGAAGAAACGTTGAAGTCACAGGTTTTCAAAATGGCTATTTTTTCGATGGTGTCTACAATTAATCGTATGGATCTGGAGGATTCGTTCTGAGCAGTTTGTATTGACAGAATGTGTTAACTAAAATTCTTGGGTTCTCAAACCGACTCTGAAGCGCGTTCCAAGCTAACTCAAAATTTTTTCCAACTAAATCGAACCGTTTTACGATTTGGTAGGCCTCTCCCCTTACTTTGGTTCGTAGGTATTGAAGTTTTTCGACTTGCGATATGTCCTTGTTTCCCAAAACTAATGATGTAAACATATCCCTAAATTCCGGCCATTTAGTATAACCACATTCGAAAATTGGAATGTCACATGGGGGTTACCTTAAGCCGGACCTTGATTGCCGAACGACTGTTGCCTCTGTTGTATTTGTTACGCTTTGATCCACTATCGATCTGTTCGCTATCGTATCCATGAGTTTTGCTTTTAGCTTCTGATACAAGTCTGCTGCTGTTTCGTACTGTAGTGAGACTCCATCCTTGAAGTCGTTACTAACCTCACTCTTTTCGTCCATAACAAAAGCATCATAGCTTTCCATAAACCTACCCCATCTTCTCTCCATCTCTTCCTGCTTCACTTGGAGAAACGCTGGAGTCTGATCTTCCCCGCGAACATTATCGAACTCTGTACACAACGCCGTTAGTTGGTGTATATCAAATTTACACCTTCTTTTTACTGACATTGTGCGAAAACAATAAAACTACTTGAAGTATAGACTTTGTGTTATAAAAATTTAAGTACAAAATTCACGCGCGAAGAAAAAATAATTTTCCGATTTTTAATTGACCGATATAGTAATAATGAATATCAAAAAATTTCAATACAAATTCCAAAAAAATTCAAGGTATGTTAAACAGCTGACTTACCGTGGTCTTTTCCTTTCCGTTCTTACCACGCGAGAAGCTTTTACCTATGTTGATTGTGTTGTTGAAAAAAGCGTTATGCGTTTTGTTGTAAACATTTTTTGAAAGGAAAAATATTCTGGTTGGTTTTTAATTTTGAGCGAGAAAAAATTTTTTGTTTATTTCTATTTTTGAGCAAGTTTTATTTGTTTTTGTTCAATAATTTTGATTTTTGTTCTTCTTTTTGAAAATTTTTATGTTTTTATTACTGTGAAAAAAATTTTGTATTTTTGAGACAATTTTTATTTCGTTTTGTCCACTGCATGCAATAAATTTTTGTCCCGTTTTGTTATTATCGTTTTTATTTCTTAATTTTTTTTTGCTTCTTTCAATTCTTCTATTTTTTCTTCCACTTCTTTTTCTTGGTTTGTTTGTTTCAAAAATATCTTTTTTCAAAAATTTTCTTTACTTAGTCACTGCATTTCTGTTTCGTTTATTTAAACATTATTTAAAAAAATTTTTTCCAACAATCTGTTTAAATTTAGTCACATTTCCTTTTTTGAAAAATTCTGTTTTATTTTATTTTATTTTATTTTCCACTTGTATTATTTTATTCTTTTCCATTTTTTTTTCTAAAATTTTTTATTTGTTTTCAGTGTCACTGTAGTTTTGTACTAACTTTCTTGTTTGTGGTTCACTGTGTGTGTTTTTTTTTGTACTTACTGTCTGGTTTACTGTTTTTTTTCTTTGTTTTGTTTTTTGTTTGTTTTCTGTTCACAAAACAATTTGTTTCATAAAATTTTATTTTTGTGCCTATTATTTTTTTTTGTATTTTGGCCACTAGAAATTTTAATTTGGTATGGAACAATTTTATTTTATGTCCACTGTATTTTTTTCCACTATTTTGGCCACCAGAAATTTTAATTTGGTTTGAAAAAATTTTATTTATGTCCACTGTATTTTTTTCACTGTTGTTTTTTCTTTTAAATGATTTAATGAGATTTTTCAATACTTTCTGTTTGTTTTTTTCCTACTGTCTTTTTTTTTTTTTTGCTTTTTCCTTTTTCTTTTTGAAGCTACCGCGCTGACAGACTTTATGTAAATGAACGAACAAAAATTTTATATCGTTTGCGTAGTCCTACTGCATTGGTGATCAATTGAAAAACACACTTTTGTTGTTTTCATTTTTTGTTCTCTTTTTTATTGTTCCTTTTTGATCCCGTTGTAATGTGTAGAGTTTTTGTTCTTTTGTGTATAGTTGATAATTATGTTAAGTTGACGTATTGTAATTATTTATGTTTCTCTCTATTGTTTCATTTCAGTGTCGTTCTAATTTTTTGTTGTCTTGTGGAATTTGCTCGAAGCTTATTATGTGTATTTTTGCAACTGATTTTTTTTTCCCGTTTACCGTTGCCCTTTATGCGGTTTTTATTTTTGTTGGTATATTCCTATCTATAGCACAAACGCGTGATACTGACCTTTTTTGGCTTTTGATCTTATTGGTGTTTTCATTTTAGTATTTGTCGTTATGACGGTTTTTGCATGTTATACATATGCGTATGTAATTGCGTGATTTCTTTTTTGATTTTTTATACTTCCTACACTGTTCTCTTAGAGATTTTGTAAGTCAAAACTACAACTTCTGTACTGTACATACCTTTCTTGTTCTCTTATCTTTTAAATGCCCTTGATTGACACTTGTAACCTCTGTATTATCTTTGTTGATAACTGACCTTCTGTGTTTCCGTGCAGAATTCTTCGAATGCCCTTGACGTTAACCTTACTTCCTGGGGATGAATTTTTTGATGATCGATCTCCTGTCTCTTTTTTTCCTGTGGATGAATTTGTCGATCTTCTGTCTCTAGTTTTTGTAGATTTGGATTATAGTTATTTGATTTCTCGTCGTTCTCCTCTTGATGAAGTTGATACTGCGAAAGCCTTAGTGTAACCTGTGGATCTTATACCACTTTACGGTTGCTGGGATTGATGCTGGTAGCGCACAATCGCCAGTGATGTCTAGTGGAACTTATGACACTCTTCGTTTATTGGGATTGATGCTGGTAACGCATAACCGCCTTTGATATCTAATGGACCTCCTGCCACTGACTCAAATCACAATCCTAGACCGCTAGGACTTGTCGAAGGACCAATTTTGTAGGCTCTAGGAGTTATCTAAACTCCTAGGGTCTAGCAAAAATGAGTTGACGAGTATTGGGATATGTATATTCCTCTTGAATATATATATCCCCAAGAAAATAAGAAGACTTAGGGTTTTTCTTTAACTTATATTTATTGCCTTCTTGACTGGTTCTTGTCAACTTATCAACTAAACTTAGAAAATAATAGAAGGCTTTAAGAAAGTTCAAATTCATAAAATATACAACTAAAACAAGTACATATGTAAGTTAAAAATTAGACATGAGGAATTTGAATATATACAAGATATACATGGGATTAAAAATATATGAGTGATTGAGAAAAAATAAAATAAGAAATTAAGAGAAAATAAAAATAATTCACAATGGGACTACACTACAAAAAATAAATGTTGAACTCGGTTCAACACTGAACATTTGCCTTGAAATATTGTTCAACATGTTCCACATCAGGAGTTAGATGTTCTGATTGAACATCACATTGTCCAATCTCCCAAAAACGTTGAAGTTGTTCATCTAGGCCAGTATGTAGATCAGCAATCATAATCATAATCCGTTGATGTTTCCCATAATCACCAAACCGAATATTATACTAAGAGCAGTCGGCGAACCTGATGGATGCGATACCTTTTCACCTAAAATGCAATGGGGAAAGATGTCAGCTCCTAAAATGATGTCGATGTGGTTTCGTTTATGGTAAGCATGATCAACCAGCTCCAAATTCTGAAAGTATTATAGTTTCTTGTTTACGATTGTATGTGATGGAATATATTGTGTTAGATTCGACAAGAAATAAGTATGAACTATGATTGTTCTGTTGACATCTTTAGCAAAAATTTCCAATTGCACCTTTCCTCTGGTGATACTTGTATTAGTTCCACCAACTCCACATAAAGCATTCTTATCATATGATTTTTTCAACTGAAGCCGCTGAACACATGATTCGGAAATAAGCGTTGACTGAGCAGCTGTATCTACAAGAGCTCTGCATGGTTGCAAGGTGTTGTTCCTATCACTTACTATAATTACTGCCGTTGTGAGAAGTGTAGTTTGATTTGTTATAGTCCGTTGACTTGAATTTACCGTAATCGAAGAGAAGCCATTAGTATCGTCACTTGACCGTTCGGCGTTGCCCTTTAATGTGTTGGTATTAACATGCAATAATGTGTTGTGTTTTAATCCACAAGTTCTACAGGAACTGGATTTACAGTCCCCAGAAAAATGCTTTTCCTTTAGATAGTTGAAACAAAACCCACTTTTGAGAACGATATTCTTGCGTTTTCCGATATCTAGATCCTTAAAATGTTGGCATGCAAACAAAAAAGGATCCTTTTAGCAGACGGGACACGATTGAGTTGTTGCTGTCATTGTGACAATTTTTTTAGTCTTCTTAAACTTTGTTGACTGATTAGGTATTTCTAAACTTTTCAACTCTATTACACGATTTTCCAAAAAATTTAACAACTGCCTAGCAATATTATTCTGCTGACGATACCATAGAGTAATTGTTTCACGATCTAACTTCTCCCTTATCAAGAATAGCAATAGTGGATCCCATGAAGCCACAAACTCATATAAAACAGAAAGAGCATTATAGCACTCAATAGTGTTGTTGTAAAATTGTCTAACCTCAGACAAAGTGCCATTCTTGACTGAAGGCTGTGTCAACAGTAGTCTAATATGCGTTTCCTTTATGTGATCTGTCATACTTCTTCTTAACTAGTTCCCAAGCTATTCTATAATTACTGTTCGTAGGAGTCAAAGTGATTATCAACGATGCTTTTCCTTTGAGTTTCGTCTGAATGTACTCTAGTTTCTCTGCGTCCGATAAATTTGTTCTAGCGTCAACCATGGCGTTGAACAAATCCCTGAGTCGTATCCACTTTGATAAATTGCCATCAAAATTTGGATCTCAATTTGTGGCAAACGAATATTCGAATTGTTGTTATTATTACCTGCATCATGCATGCTATATGACTGCAAATTAACGACCGATGTCAATGTTGTTGACATTTTTTGTAATGCCGTCAAATCAGTATTCAGCTCCTTCAATTACAATGTTATCTAAACTCTCCTGACTAAATGATGAAAATATAGATTTGGCAGCAAAATACAGCTCCTCAATTTCATTACGATATGCATCTTCTTTCTGAATATCAAAATCTTTATGGCATAAGCAATCAATTTCATCCCGAATGTCCTTGCATTTCATAGAAACATTTTGAAATTCATCAATACGTACCTTTACATCATTGTAATTCACATTTTGGCCAAATATAAAGTTATACAATTTAATGATTGATTTTTTCAATCGTGTGCGTTTCTTCTTTAATTGTTCCATTTTGAAAAACTTTACGTTTCACAATTGCCGAAATGTTTTTTATTATTACCGAAATTCCCGGTTATTCAATGTCATTCCGTCTCTTTTATTCATACGCACACCCTGTTCTATAGTCCAGGCACTTTAAATCAATATCAATATTAAGCCAATTCACAAATCAACGGGTTCATGCTATTGACTTAGCAAATCTCACAAACTTGTAAACTTCATTTGGGCACACTATTTTCAATATCAATAATTAGCGAATTCACAATTAAAGACGTTGCCAATATCAGCAAATCACACAATATTGTAAACTTCAAGTTTTGAATGCACTGATTTAAAGTTTCCAAACTATGATTCAATTATATTTCGGTTACAGATGCACTGCTCATAAATTCACATTTCAACTTTTAACTGACTCTTCATATCAACACGGTATACGATCTTTCATTGTCTTTTACCTTTCGCACTTGCACTTTTCCCCTCGTGATTGAAATCTCTTGTATGTAGAAATTTCATTTATTTAACACTTTTCGCTTTCCATGTATGTTGGCACTTTCTGTCTTATGCATTTCGCAATAAACACTTCTAGACACTCATGTATGTAAGTTATATTCTGTATGTATGACAAAATGTAATTATCCTCGGTCCGTATGTATGTACGACACACGTATTATGACGATCACTCTTAAGGCTGGTTTTCCCCATATAAGACACTTGAACATGTATACTCTTTATCGTGTTGATGCTTGCGAATTTGAATTTTGAAATACAATAAGAAAAACTACCACGTTTGTTCGACGTGTATGTATTGTCTTTGTTATCATGCAAATTATCCAAAAATTCGTTCTTCACTTCACTTTACACAACCGTAACTGGGTCGATTGGACCAAAATTATGTTCGATTCTTTAGGGGACTGTATCAAATTAAATTAAACACGGAGGTTTTGAAGTTGAAATAGAACATAAAAATATTTTTTTACTGGTTTTCTATTATACACGTTACATATATAAAGTTTTATTCAAGTTTAGTGGTATCAAGTGTTGTTCTTTGAATAGTTGTCTGTTTTATACTAAAATTCTTGTACATTGTGAAGGAGTTATCAAAGTTACAAAAATTGATATTAACAGTGTTGTAATATTATGTATGTATTAAATATTAAAATTGAGTTTGAGTTTTGATTAAACAATAACATATCAGCAAATAATGACCACAATCATAAACATTTTGTAAAGAAACTCCAACGGAGAATCTGCTTTTTTCAAAACTACAACATTTTTGTCCCTATCTCCTTCTATTTCTGGTACAGTTTTTAACTTGCTCGTCTATTGCATTCTGTTTTGCAATATATGAGGCCCATTTCCTTTGTATCCTATGGATATCGTCTAAGCGCCCAGACATCAAAGTGGTAAATCTTTAGTTCACTGCAGTCGTCGGTGTGATTGATGGTGGCTGTGGTGTTGGTGATGATCCTAATGATGGAGGTACTGGCGGTGGTGATGTTGTATTTAATGGGGTCACCTCTTGTTGAGGAAACCATTGAGTGACATAGTATGGAGTTTGTAAGTGATCTGACGGCTTTTGACTAAAATCTTTGTAGAATTTCTATATTAGAATTGCTTGCAGTTCCCCATAACTCTATTCCGTAGGTCCATATTGGCTTTAAAACAGTTTTCAGAAGCAGCACTTTGTTTTCCAGAGAAAGCTGAGATTTCCGACCTAATAGCCAGTACATTTGTTTAAATTTAGTATCAAGTTGTTTTCTTTTGGCCTTAATGTGACTACTCCATGGTAGTCGTCTATCCAGGTGAAGCCCAAGATGTTTGACTTTATTCTTACTAGGAATTTCGATACCATTTAAAAGCACAGGAGGACAGGTCTGTTTCCTTAATATAAATGTGATATGAGAAGATTTTTGTGTGTTGACAACAATATTCCATTTATTAAGACAAGATTCAAGAATATCTAGCTGTATTTGTAGTCTATTTTAAACTTCGGACGCTATTAAATCAGATGATAAAAAGATAAAACACGACCAAGAACGCTGCTCTGAGGAATACCGGCTTCAATTTGATGCATTTGGAACACATTGTTGTTAATTTTGACGTTAAAATATCGATTACTCAAATACGATAAGAAAACATGTAAAATGTGGCAGGGAACAGCTGCTTTAACTTATATAACAACCCTGCATGACAGAGTTTATCGAAGGCCTGTTGTATATCTAAAAATACAGCGGAACAGTATTTCTTCTTTTCAAGAGCATATTCAGGGGTAACATGTTTTAGTCGAAAGCTACATTGATTGTCCGGAATTATCTTGTTTTTTTCCAGAACCGGTAGTAAGCGATTTAATAGGAACCATTCAAATATTTTTGAAAAAATTGGCAGTAGGCTAATTGGCCTATAGGAAGATATATTATTTATTGCCTGGTTTCAAAACCATTATTATCTCAGAACTTTCCATTGGGATAGAAAATGCTGCAATCTTAATATTGCGTTAAATATTAACGTCAGGAAAATTATTCCTTTTCTTGGTAAGCATTTGATAGCAGTTGCATCTATTTTATCATAACCTGGGCTCTTTTTGTTGTTCAACGCCACTACTTCCGCTTTGGTTTCATTTGGCGATATACTTTTTAATAGGAAATTCATTTGGCACGCCACATCTAAAAAATTTAGAATGCTATTATCATCTACATTGATGGAGTTTGGTTTAAACGTTTGCTTCAAATGATCTGCAAAGGCTAAAGATTTCTCCACGTAATTTCTACACCATATGCCAAACTAAATTTTGATCGGAACGTTAGTTTTTGCAGGACGTTTTAGATATTTGGTAGCATTACACAGCTCAAATTCTTTGTTCTTATTATGTGGTTTTGAATTTTTTTAAAAACTAACCAATATTTTCATTTTTTCCTTCGCCAAGAATTCTGAGCGCAGTTTAATAGTCAGATTCCAATTTGTTTTGTCAGTTGGATTTCTTGTACGATGCCAAATTTTTCCCAACCGCCTCGATGGTCTTATCAGTTCCCTTGCTCTTGCTGACGCTGGAACTTTAGATCCTATACTCTGAGAAAACTGCAAAGTGGGAGTAGATAAAACAGCAGCTTCGTGTATGGAGGAAGTGAGTATTTCAACTGCGTCATCCAAATCATCCCCGGATTTGATCGCCATGTTGAGGCTTAAATTATTTTATATTAGCCGACTAAAGAGTTCCAAATTAGTGTATCTCTTAATTAATTTAATCTTATTTGGAACTATCTTTACGTTGGCATTGTAGTTGACAATGAGTGGAGTGTGATCGGAACTAAGACTATCATCGTTTAAGATATCAAGAGAGTACCTGGAAATACCATCATAAACTACGAAATCAAGTAGATCCGGAATTTTGGTGGGGTCTGAGGGCCAGTAAGTTCGACTATTTCCTGATAAGGTTTTAAGGTTGTTTCGTAAAATACATTCATATAGATTTTTAACTTTAGGATTAATTAGTCTAGAGCCCCACCAGGGATGTTTGGCATTGAAATCCCCTGCAACTATGAAACAATGTCCTAAACTCTAGAAAAAACTTTCGTAATCATCAGATTTTACGCTATGCCTAGGTGGAAAATAAATCGAATAAATATTTTATATTTTTACACCAGCGGCTTGCAAGAAGTTCTTACAGGTTTCTACAGCAACTTCGTAATGAATAGTCGATTTTATAAATAAGCCAGCTCCAGCATGAGATTTGTTATCAGGATGTTTGGTGAAAACAAAATCGTATCCTTTAAGATCTGTCAGTTAAATGCGTTTCTGATATAAGGAAAATGTCAATGTGTATAGACTTCATAAAAAATTTAATTTAATTTAGTTTATTTATAATTCCATTTGTATTACATACAGCTAATCTCAGGTTTACTTGCATAATTTGTTTATAAGGAGTGCCATCATGTTCATTAGTGTCTTGGTTAATTAAATTTGCTTATTTAAAAGATTTTCTATGTTTTTAAAAATTCTGTTGTTTACATTCTGGCTTTCAACATTTGCATATGTTTCACCAGGTGTAAAATTATTGGGATTGGTATAAGTCCTACCTTGTGACTGTTTATAGTTTGGGTGTAAACTAGGAAAGTTATTCTCATTAAGTGGAAATTGGTTATGTACAACTGGCCGCCTATCAGCTAACCTCTTCTTTAAAAGCTTTTGGTAAATTTCGCAACCTCTATAGCTAAGAGGGGTTTCACATTTGACACATATGAACGGCTTTTTACAATATGATATCGTGTGCCCATACTGCTGGCATCAGTGACATTGGACAATTTCGTTAGTACTTTTAGGAGCTTCAATTTGTACGACGTATCGGTTAATTTCGCGTATTTCAAATACTTTTTTATTATTTGGGCTCGGATCGATATCCACGTAAAACATTGGTAAGGGATTTTTAGAGAATTTGCTTTTTACGTTAGTAACAAACCTCACAGCATGACCTTTAAGTAGAAGGTCGGCTTTTATATCTTCTACATTAGTAGTATGATGCAGACCTTTGATGATGAATCTGTAAGCACGATCACTTTTTAACTGGTAAGTATGATAACTTAATTTGTTGGAGTCAAAATATTTGGTTAACTTCGGATACGCATCAACCGACTTTATATTAAGTTTAACCTGACCGTCATTTAAACTTTTATAATTAAAATCACTACCACTGCATCACACTACAAATGCATTTGATCATTTTATTTATATTTGTCACATTATTCACAAACATAGGTGGCGGTTTAATAAATTTCTCATTTTCCATATTATCATCATCATTATCAATTTCTTCATCATCTGCAAGTGTAGCAAATTTATTTACATTCGAACAACCAGGCTCATCAAATCTCTTATCCTTTTTTCAATATTTGTTGGTTTCAAAAATTTTTTTCGTTTTCATATTACATTTTGCCAGTTAAGCAAATTATCATCACTTGAACTGGAATCATCATCACTACTTGTTTTCGTTCTTAATCCCTAATAAGGTATAGAGATTAAGAAACTTGATTGACCAGTTAGTGTATTTGTTTTTTATTTGATCTTCTTTCTTGTTTGTTTTTGGCTAATTGTTTACAAATTCTTTTTCATTATCAAACTGTTCTTTTTTTATTTAGTAAATTATTTGTATATTTTAGAATTTTTTGTTTTATTTTTTATTTCGTTTGGTTTTGAAAATACTAAAGTTGCAGAAGATTTCTGTTCACTTTGAATGCACACTCACGAATGGGTGTATATTTAACATAAAAAACTGAGTTAGGTGCTGTGTTGTGATAAAAAGTAAAATATTTTAAGTATGTATCCCAAGCACACATGTTCTCATTTAAGTACGCTCTAACGTACTCATTAAACACTCTATGACTACGCTCTGCGGTTCCTACCGTTTCGTGAAAATTTTAAATCGACCCTCAGATATTTACACAGTTCTGTAATTTATTATATTAATAGATTACAATATTAAATTTTAAACTAATACATACACTTGTGTTTTTTGTATTAACAAACCAACAGGTGAACAGTTGTATAGAAATTTCCAGTTCTTTCTCCTTTGGCGTCTAACACGTAAAAGAAAAATCCAAAAGAAGGCTATAAATGTCATTTTAGTTTTTGCATGGTTGCATTGAAGTGCAGGAGCACTGGTGACTTGAAGTGCAGTAGCACTGTTGTAATTTTACGGTGTGTGACAAATATGTTACACGACGTAACAACACCCTAACCCTTGAAAAATATCTTTATATTTTTCCAAAATGGTCTCACAATTTATTGTATTGATTCTTTTAATTAAATTCATTTTCGAGGCCATTTCTAAACCTATAATATTGTTACACCTCATGTTCACAATATAAAAATAAGTTTCATAAACCATATTATTAAAAGAAAATTCTGTGAAAATTTTTCCAACAACTGGGATCCTTTCACCACTAAAAGTAAATATATTATTATATACCTTATAATCTACCTTACGAATATCCAAATTGTTGACAGTGTTGATGGACATCAAATTCGTCTGTGCTCCGGTATCCACCTGGCAAATAACGTTCTTACCATTTACATCGATGTTGACATTCCATATGTTGTTGTTACTCAATTGTTTGTTGTTGTTTATCTCCTCGTTGATGATTATTTCATTAAGCGATCCCACAAAAAGATTTTCTTCTTCATCCGAGTTTTCATTCTCACCAATCTTTTTGACAAACTTCTTTGGTTGCTTTTTACCGTAGGATTTATAGAAACACATTTTTGCATAATGGTTTGCTTTTCCACATGCATGACAAACTGCGCCCTCTGCTGGACATTTATTTTTGTGAGTTTGACCACACCTTTTATAGGCCATTTACACTACAGCGAAATCTAGTAGATTAGATTTCAAATCTTATCTCAAAATCTACATCGTTTACACTGGATTTATTTGACAATAGCAAGATTTCATTTTAATAACAAAAACAGCTGACTGAAATTTAAAAGAAAATAATAATATTTTAGTTTAACCCTAATCAAGTCAGGAAAAATTTTTACAAATCCAGTCAAAATGTGTCTCAGAGGCACATACAAAGAATTTACGTATTAATTTTGTTAACTTATTTTTATTTTATTAAATTTTTTCTTCTCAGTTACATAAATGAAGTATTATTTATTTATTTTCGCATTTTAAGCAAACTAGAACTTTTGAACAATGCTCGTTGCAAGTATTTTTGTGGTAAATACTGCAAGACTGCTTACACATTCTGCATATCTTCAGTGGGCACATATAACATATACGTCGCATAACTGTCTGCCTTGGCTAGTTTGAGAATTCATCCTCGTGTTGTATGGACCGAACATTGGACAAATTATTTTTATTTAATTTTAGAAGACTACGGCAAATAATGGGTGCCAGAACTCTTCGTAACTCATTATACCTCATTGTACCTCATTATTGTATTTAATTTTGTTGTTCACCAACAGTAGAAGTAATAGTTAGCGTTCCCATATGTGCCTCATAGACACATTTTGACATGATTAAAAACATTTTTGATTGAAACAAAATAAAAAATAAAAAGAAATTAATTTATTACTTGAAATTTGTAAATTCTAAATAAAACAACTGAAAGTAGGAATTCAAGAAGCAGTAAGAACTAGAACCTATATTTAAGGAAGTTACAACAAGACCAAGTAAAATATGTATCGGAGGGACATGATTAGGGTTAAATTGTAATGTCATTTTTTTTCTGCTCAGCGTTGTATTTTTAAGTACTATTTGGCAAAACACATAGTTGCATTTCTATTTTTACTAGATTTTTAGTAGATTTTGCCGAAATCTACTAAATAAGTAGATTTTGTTTTGTATGGGAAATCTAGTTAAAATCAACTAGATTTGGCTCGAAATCTCATAAGTACTAGATTTCGCTGTAGTGTAAATGGCCTATTACATAACACCGACTTATCATGTTGTTGTATTGGTTTATGTTGTTGTTTTTGTAGATGCTTATGGTTGTATTTGTTTTTTCCACGCTGTAGGGCTGCTACCATCGAGTTCTCTGCTTTTTCACCATGTATGTTGGCCATATTTTCTTTTGCCATTTCAATACTCTTGGCAATTTCCAAAGCCTTCGACCATTCTATTGAGCCTTCATTCAATAATCTTTCTTTTACATTTTCGTAATTATCAGACAGGCCACAAATAAAAATATCTTTGACAAGGCTTAGTGTGCCGAAACCGCAGGTATTACTTAGATTTTCCAAGACAGTTGCATACTGAACTATTGACTCCTCTGTTTTTTGTCGGCGGGTAAAAAACGTATGTCGTTCCATGGCCAAATTTACCTTCGATATGAAATGTTGTTCAAACAGTTTTAGTAAATTCTCATATTTAACAGAATCGATGTCCTCATTAAACGAGTTAAAAACCTCGAGGCACTGCGGTCCCATATTGTGCAACAATAACGCCAACTTCCTCTTATCGGACTGCAAATATAAATTGGAAGCCAATAAGTAGACCTTAAATTGTTTGCTCCAATTTTTCCATTCAACGGCTACGTTATGTGCCTTTATGTTAAACGGTAACATGGTAGAGGCAAACATAACCTCTTTTTCCGCTGGCACGTTGTCCGGCATCTTATACAATTGTTTTAATTTATTTTATTAAAAAAAAAAAAAAAAACCTAAACGTCAGGACGTATTTTCCTTTTAAAACTATTTTGTTTTAATAGTTCTCTTTTTTTTATTATTGTATTTTAAAAGTTATATTTTCTATTTTAAAGTTTGCACACCTGACACCATATTATAATTGTCTATCTTGTTTTCAAAAAGAACATTTTATTAATAATTCAAAAGGAGTACATTAGTGATATTAAAAATATAGTTACTACATACTATTAAAATATCGGTTATTAGTTACACACATTAGGGTGGTTAGTATTTATGTAACAATCACAATGTCCTCCAAGAATTGGATCGTTATGATATATCCGCATTAATTTTGTCTTCTCATCCTCTTCACTGATAGGTTCTATGGCTTCGTAAGAACAATCTCTAAAGATTCTAGTATTCCATTTCCAGAACTCTTAAATTCCTGAATTTTAAAAACTGTAAAAAATATGTAATTTTTAGGCCATTCTGCCCTGCCAATTCCTTGATTGTTGGCTTCAGTTTCTAACCTCGAAAGAAATAGTCTAAACTAAACTTCGTTAACAAACTCTGAAGGCCAGACTTTCTCCTTAGCCTTTGTGGTTAAAAAAAAGAAACTGTCTTTTCTTAGAAGGAATTTAGGTTTTTATTAACGCTTCTTGCTTTTTTGAAATTCAAACTTAAACTAAAATGACCAGAAGGTCTTTAATGAGTAAAAACAAAGAGATTCACTTAACTACTCAATTATAATACAAAAAAAAAAATCAAATAAGGAACTTCATTATTCATAAATAAAAGAAAATTAGAGTGTTCTCTCGTTACACTGAAGAAAAATAATAGTTAAATACATATAACAAAAACTTAAATAAAAATAAAGTGGAAGTCGCTTCAAAATGCTCCCCCCTGAGAGGGGCAAGAGCATCTTCTCTATACTCCAGACACGATCCATCCAAATGCAAATGGTTGGGCGATTGGTACATCGAGGGACGACTGCTCAATATCAGGCTTTAATATCCTTCGAGCGACATCACTACCCAATACACCGTCAATCTGATTACAGGAATCAAAAAATGGATGTGCTAGGAGCTCATATTGCCGAAAATGTTAAAGCAATGAAGCATCCAAAATTGGGTCTGGCATATCAACATCTAGGCGTTCCTGTATGGGTAGGTCCATCACGAACGAATCCTGTTTTTAATGGGGAAAACTTGGCTCCAAGATAAAACGACCGTATACCTTTTCCCGATATCTTATTGGCCTAAATTCCGGAAGTATTTTAGCCACATCCCACAGGATATAGGAACGCTTTGCTTTCCTATGTGAACATCTTCTCACCTTCAAAATTAAGATTCACTCTCACGATAGACATGATTGACAAGATGTCGTTATCGATGTTTGTGTTGACACCTCTTTCTTAACAGGGGTAGAAGCCTTCTGACGGTTTGCTCGTGGTGGAGTTTGGGTAGCCTGGCTGACTAGAATTCTGTTTGGATGAGTCGGAGTCTCGGTTGCAGCATTGAGGAATACCTTTTTTACGGCCCCTTGTGATGTTTGTTTTTGGTAATAGGGGTTTCTTCAAGATGAAGTTAATCGGCCAGAGTTGCCAATTGAATGTCCTCTAGTTGAGGGGTCGCGGCTTGAGGAGTTGCCACTGGTGTTATTGATGAAGTGACTGCAGAATCTTGATCGGCCACAGGTTTCTCACGAAGAGGTTTGCGTACACGTCATTTTTCGTTTCTCCTGGGTGTAACAGAGTGTGATGAAAAGCATTACAAGGCTGCCCATCAACTATCGCAGCACATCGTTTTGTCGAAGGACACTCATTTCGGAACTAATTGTAAGCGAGGAATTAAGGCAAAAACCTTTAACTCGTTCCGTTTTCCAGAGCAAACCAACACTAAGATCTCTAAAAGGCTTGCAGTACTGCAGGGGATGGCTGACGTGACAAATGTGACAACGTGGGCGCTTCTTCATCTCCATATAGGTTTGATTTTTTGTTGGGGATTTTGATAGATTATTTGGTAGATTTTGGTGGGAGTTCACTTTCAATATTGTTAGCTGGTAGCAAACATAATTTTACAACTGGACGTAAAATTTTACCATTCTTTGTGAGAACTTCAGCAACTCTTATTTTGCTGTCTCGACCATAGATAACGTTGGTAACGCGACCAAGGAGCCACTGGGTAGGTGGTAGAAGGACTTCTTTCACTATCATAATATCGTTTGGTTTAAGGTTGTCGCGTTCCTTCTGTATTAAACAGAAAAAATAGCCTGCGAAGTGGAACAGTTTGCGAGAAATAAAAAGACGTGTTACCTTCTACAATGTTCAAACGGAAGAAAGAAAAATTTATTGACGATTCATTTGACAATGCATAAAATGCAGTGCTGTATAAAATATTACATTCTTTTAACACCCTTCCGGAATATTTATTTTATACAAATATGTACATATGCAAATTAAATATAACAAAAACAATTATTTATTTAAAAAAATTAATTTTTTAATGTTGGGAGTCTAAGTGACAACTTGTTTTATTGAAAGTAAAAATTACAATGTTTCTTATTTTACTACCCTATCGTTACACCTGCTTTTTAAATGATCACGCCACTAATATAATTCTGGAAAGTGCACCGAATATGACACCCAGACATTCCGTCAGTATTTTTGATTTAAAGATATTTCGTGTTAACTTATACACTAAGAATAGAATTTACTCTAACCTAAGTGACATATATATCTATATATAGAGATTCATAAATGAAATATACAGTATCTTAAAAAAAACACTACTAATAAAATTTAGTTCATAATGCATAGTTTTTAGAGTATTATTACTAATATAAATGAAAAAAAAAACTTCCAAATGCTCTATCTTTGTTTTCATCCTTCTTTTCTCTTTCCTTTTTTGTTTCTATAAACTACTACCGAAAGGAATTACAATCCACAAACGTCGAATTATTTGTGGACTTTATTCATTAGGAACTTTGTTACGTTAATAAAATACAATAGGTTGTAAAGGAAAAATAAATAATCTATACGTCTAAGGATATGCAAGATTTAAAGTGACATAAAAAAAGATTAGAAGAGTGAATTAGACTTACCCCTTTGTTTTCAGCAGCGATGACGATGAGGCATCTTCGTGTCGATGCTTGTAACTAAAATTGAGGGGAGTATATACGTTAAGCCTTGCATATATAAATATATAAATACTTTCTAAAAATTAAGATACCGATGAATATGGAGATTGTGATGATTGTGAGATGAATCTAGTGGTTACGGATGAAGATTATGATGAATAATGTTTGGATAATTGTTACAGATTAATTTGAAGTCTCTGATGATTTGGTGATAGGTATAGCTGGTACATGGATGAATATGGAAGTGATGGTTGTAACTTCACTTCCTGAATATGGAGCGTATGCGATTTAGTGTTGGTATATATTGGTTATAGATGCATATTGGAGTTGCGATGGAGATGCCGCTGGTGTACCCTAGTGACAGATGAATTGGAAGACATAGATGAACATTGAGGTTTTGCTGATTTGGGGATTGTATAGTTGATATATAGATGAATATTGAAGTTATGCGAATCTGGAGATATCGATGAATATGAGAAGATTGTGTTGAGGTTACAGATGAATATGTAGACCATGAATATCTAAGTTATGTTGATGTTACAGATGAATATGGATTAATATTGAAGCTAAGGTGACGTTACAGATGAATTTGAATAAATATTGAGGTTATGGTGACATTACAGATGAACATGGGATGTAAATTGGTGTGGATATAGATAGTTGAATATGGATATGATGCGATTTTGAGGTTGATATAGATCTCTTGATGTGTAGTTACAGATGCAATTTTGTACACGTTTTTGGATTGGGAAGCGACCATTTTTATTGGAAGCACCTAACCCGTTACCTGAACGGTAAACTTCCCCTCGTTTAGGGTACCGTTAAGATATACTCTTCGCAGTGTGCACAAATTTATAATGTCTCTACTCTTTTCGTTTTTCTTTCTCCCGTTGATAGCACTTCGATTAATGTTAATTGTCACAAAAATTTTGTATTCACTGGACTTGTAGTCAGTGGATATTGTTTTTCCGCCAAAATTTATTTGCTTTACCTTTGTTTTGTTTTCTCTGATAGACCTGCTATCTATGAAGATAAAATGAATAAAGGGCTTTTCTCTCTGCTGAAGTCTAAATACCTTTTTTGAGAAGAATTTCGGTGAATAGGACGAAAGCGTTTGGAATTTTACCGTTGATCAGGCCTGCTTACTAAATTTTCGATCAGTCAGTGGCAACATTGCGAACTGACCGCCCGAATACAAACACAAGAAAAAATACGTACGCTCAATAGCATATTCGGGATATTAAGCAACTATACTCAAAAGCAACATTCCGAATACAAACAAATTTATCTCATTGAATTAATTAATTTTTCTGTCAATCGAAACATTCCTTTCATGTAAATTAAACGTTGCCAACATTGTTAATAACGCTGGCAATTCCATACATGTGAAAAGACAATGTGGCAATACATACTTAACGAAAAATTTTCTGTAATATTTAAGCTGGAATGTTCTACAAAACAGCTGATAACCACGCAACATTTGGTTGTTATATGTGACAGAAATAATTACATGAAACGGTGGGGTGGGTGTTACAAATTTTAATAAAAAATAAAAAAACAAATGGTAACGTTAAATAGCATCGTTCACCACAGAAGATCGCCCATAAGTTGATCGTTGGCCTTTGCGTTATAGCGTTGACACACTGAACATTTGCCACATACTCGTTTAGCTAATTCACGTGCACCTACAATCCAATATCGTTGACGCAGTGAGTAATTAGAAGGGTGATTCCTGCATGCGAATTTTTCAGATGGCAATCATATAGCAAACTAGCATGTTTGAGTCTGCCACCTACTCGTAAAATGCTATGGTCATCTAAAAAGGGTGACAATCGTTTTAGTTTTTACTGGTAACAGGTGCCCCTTTTTTAATGGATGATATAACATCAGCAAATCCAGATTTTTGACAATATTTAAAGATTTAATTTTCAGCATACGAGTGAAACGACCATATGAGTCGTGAAATTCGATTATTTAACTCATCAATAATGTCGGTAGAAAATGTGGTAATTAAAACAACTTGCTCTTCTAGACGTAATTCTTTAACAGGAGTTGGCCATTCAGTTGGGTCCTTAAATAGGAAAGATGGCCCTTGAAATCACATTGGGTTATCAATTAGATAGCTGGATCTAACACCTCTACTAGCACAATCTGCTGGATTTAATTTAGTTGGCAAATACCTCCATTTGACATCAGGAAGGGTATCAAGAATATACCCAGTTCGATGACCGACAAAAGTTTTCCATTTAGTAGGACGTGCTCATCACGTAAGCCATGCCAATACAGTTTTACTGTCTGACCAGCATACAAAAAGCATTAAATAAATTATCTAAATTTTCAGTTCTAGTGCCAGTTACTTCGAACATTAAAAATTCTTTTTTTAAGAGTTGATTATATGATGACTTTGGCCTTTTACCTTCACACATTACATACTCGATAGCTCGATTAAGCTTGTCTTGAAATGGTTCCATTTTATCATCAAATTCTATTTCAGAGTCTGATTCTGAATTTGGTACTAAATTATTTTGGAATAATCTATTATACAAATTTTCTCCAAAAGCTAATGTAGTTGCTTTCGACGAGTTTTTAAAAATTATATTTTCGTGTTTGATGCTTTTAAATAACTTGGAATTTTTTAAATATTTTATTATTAAATTGAAATTATTTTATTATCTTCTGCAATTAATTTTTTAAAAAGCTGCTCTATTATCGCATCTGCTTTTAAAATATTAGCACGACGACTTAAAACATCTACGGATATTTTAATTGGGTATAAAACGTTGTACAATGATTCTAAATTGTCGAAGTTATCATCCCACATATTACCTAATTAAAATCTATCAACGTCTTTTTAATACAATTTCTAATTTTTATAAAAGAATCCATCATTGCTAATAGTGAGTTCCACCGTGTTTTTATATCTAGACAGAGTTGTAATTCTTTACCAAATTCCGCTTTAACATACGTTTGCAACGTTCCGTCTTTTAATGGACTTCGTTTAATACATTTGATAAATTTTCTTATATTGTCTAAAACAATGGAGTATGTTCCTATTAAATTATATGAGTTATTTTCTTCACTTTCGTCGAAATTGTCAGTGTCGCTTTCATTACCTGAACTAGAACATTCAGCTTTAATGTTTTTTTTTTTGTAAAGAACGTCCAAAATAGCTAAATGGATACAGTGATTGAGACAAAGTATTCCACATGCAGGACTTTCACTAATAAACTTTTTCATAACTTTTGGCCCATCTGAAATTGTAGAAACAATATGTTCTTTTAGGCTTAAATTGTATTCATCAAGTTTTGTTTCGACCATTTTTCTTAATTCCAATGCGACGCATTTTCCATCAATGTTAATCATTCCGAGGTTGAATAGCTTTTTATTTGGTCCATATAAATTTATATTTATATAAAGCTGGTCCATTTATCCAAAACTAAACTAAACCGACCATTGTTTTTTACAATATTATTAATACTTGCGATCATATCCTTACTTATTAGTGCGAAATAATTCAAAATGCATTTCATTATTGTAGTCTCACATTTAGGAACTGTAAGCCCTTTTCTTGCTAATGATTCTCGGATGAATGAACTTCGTGTTATAGTTCTTATTGAAATTCCATCAAATGCAGCTAATTTCGCCAAGGTTACGTTCTGGTCATCACTTTTAACATACTCATCAATATTCTTTTGCCTTTTGGTGGGAGGCGAATCTTCAGCATCGATGTTTTTGTTGTCGGACTTTTGATCTAAATGGTGAATCTTTGCAATCAACTTGTGGATGAAGATTTATATGACAGTATGTTCTGACATAAGTTGCACTGAGCATCGGAATTCGTTCCTTTTGAAAAATAATTCCACACAAAAGATTTCTCCATTGCCTAGGAAATATTTATTACATAGTAGTATTAATACTTGACTGAGTACAAGTACAACTTGACAAAATTGTGCATACCAGTTTAAATTAAGTCAAATTTTACAATTATTATTTTGGTTTTAAATATATATGAATTATATATGTATAAGATAAAAT
Source organism: Sarcophaga subvicina (assembly GCA_936449025.2). Lineage (NCBI taxonomy): Eukaryota > Metazoa > Arthropoda > Insecta > Diptera > Sarcophagidae > Sarcophaga > Sarcophaga subvicina. Next base: position 44,157,117 of record OW388080.2, on the reverse strand, counting down.
GTTCGTAAAGCCCACTTCACACGGTAATACTTTACTTACGTAAAGTCTAATCAAAAAGTAAAATTAAATTCCAGTCGTATGGTTTATATTTTTTGCGTTCACATGATTGGTATAAGACAATAACAAAGTAAAATGAAAATAGCTGTTACACTTTTTTCTATGTGTTTACATAAAAATACATCCCTGATCTAATGCGAATTGCTTGTTTTTTTAATTATTTCAAAAAATGAAGAGAGCCATACGACTGTCAAACTTTTCATCCGTATTTTCTCTTAATGTGTGATGGTTTCATTACATAGTACGTCGATCACATCCGTACTCTTCTACACAAAATTTTAACAGATCATATTACTTGTGGGACCGTGTAAAGTAGGCTTTAGCAATTTCTTGTTTTGTTTTACTTTAATTTTGTATATAAAGTAGTTGTATAAAATGAGTACCAATAAGCATGGTTGCATTTTTTAGTAGTTATTAAATCCCGGGATTCTCGACTAAAATTCCCGGGAATCAGGAAGTTAAAAATCACTGTATTTCCCGGGATTTTATTCCCGACGCTTCCCGGAAACGAAACTCTAATTGTAGTCGAAGAATACAAATCTTCTGCCATTCGATCCTCCGCAGTTAAAGACGGCATTTTTATATTAAGGCTCTGAACTTCCCAAAATAATCATAAGGCTTTGTTAAGATCTTCTTCATCACTAATTTGGCTTGTGATGTTACACACTGTGATCATTTTGTCCATTGTACAACCACTGCAAATAACCCAACCAAATGAAGTGTTTTGAGCCAACAAGTTGCCTTCCTTTAAAACCCTACCTTCCCTGATTAACAAAAAGAAATATTCAAAGCCAATTATAATATCTATATCCTAAGGTGAATAAAATTTATTATCAGCCAGGGGGAGTGATTTAATCTCATCCCAGCAAGTGACTGTTAATTTTGTGCAGGGTAATTTTGATGTTAAATTATAAAAAATATGGGCAAGTATATAAATTATTTCATTTCCATGGGTACATTTGATTTCTAATTGCACAGCTCCTCGTGTAGCTCCAGCTTTGTTGTTACCCAGTCCACTTATACAAATTCTTATTGAATTTCGTACTAGCATCAACCTCTGTGCACATTTTTCTGAAATGAGAGTTTTGACGACCCGAATCTAATAATATGTTACAAGTTTGATAACATCCCATGTTATCTTTTACTAATACTCTGGCAGTTGGCAACAACATGTTAAAATTATTTACCTCTCAGCTAAATTCACCTGAGAGTCACTAGCAACAGTAAAAGTTTCATGCAAGCTGTTGGAATGATTTGAATTAGCAGCAGAATGAGTGCTTTTACCAGGTTCCTTTGTCATTTAGGTGCTAACGGCTTTCGGTTAAAGTGGTTTAACGAATGATGTTTTCCTTGACACGATTCACATACATGTTTCGAAGGACAACCCTGTACAGCATGGTTAGGCTTTAAACAATTAAAACATAGGCGTTTCTCCTTTATAAATTCAACCCGTTTAGTGACGTCAAATCTGTTGAAAGTCGGACAATAGGACAGATGATGATTTTCTCCGCAAGCAGCGCTTGCTTTTTTCATTGTACTGGTATAAGCATGAGCAGACTTCAAAGTTCTTTGGGGGGCTTGCTATGTTTTCCTTCAGGTGATGGCAACCGCTCCAAAGCGTCGCAACGTTCATTTATGAAAACAGAAAAGATTTCCAGCGATGGGAATGTTAGCTTACCACAGTGTTCAGATTGTGGTTGTGTCGATCTAATTTTTGACATAGTAGATGGATCAGCCAAGGATCTTTTTTTCTGCACCAGGGCCTTGAGCTCTAAGGCCTCGGATCACTTCATCAGCAGCGTTAGAAAGCCTACGTAATTGCTTTGAATCATCAGCCTTTGGAATTTGAAGGAAAGTCTCAATTAAAGAGTCAACCACCAGCGAGGGTTTGTCGTACCGTTCCTGCAATTTTTTCAATGCTTCTTCGTAATTTTGGTCCGTCGTCCTTTAAAAGGCCTTTTAAATATTGGATAATATTTTGCTTCGAATTCCTCGTATTCGGTTTCATGATCAGGAAATTTATCGTAAAGTGCTTCCGGTTTCTCCAAGCGAGCACGTAAGTCAAACAAAGAAGTTTGATCATTTACTTGGCTAAGGAAGTTTTCAATCCTGGTAGCAGTACGCTTCAGATGTGATCTTTTATTGATTAAAGTCTCAATGATGCTCATTGTGAATTACTTTTTTATTTATTTTCAGAAAAAAAGACTTAAAATTTTAGCCAACGAATTCTTACGTAAAATTTCAATTATTTTTCACAAAACTTTAGTTTTTTTTATCACGTCAGGGTCACCAAAAATGTGTTCGAAACAAAGAAATACGTCTTTATTCATTCGTTGCTGAACACAAAGTGCCCCTTCTTTATTTAAAAATATGTTACACATCTACCAGCTAAGAGTACATTGTAAACAACAACAACAATAGGAAAGCAAAATCACTCAAGAGAGTGCTGTTTACAAAAATAACATAAAACACATTGTGGTAAATGCATCGTATGATTTAACTGTTAATTTTTGGTTAAAACAAATTTAAGAAACATTAGAGTGGCACTTAAATTTAAAAAATAAAAAATAATGTAAATAAAAATATGTATAAATTACATCTAAATTAAATAAATTAATGTTGAAGGCAAAACATCGTCAACACACATACTGCATATTATATGCAAACCAATGCAGTCGGCGGCCTGACAACAAAGTATCAAATGATCGTCGCATGTGCTCATTACTATTGTGGTGTTATACACTGCAGCGACGGTCATCAACATTGAAAAAAATGGTCGCCGCTCATACGCAATTGGATATTCTTTTGTTTATGCATATGAAATGTTGTGTTAGTATTGAAGACCGTAAAATCATGCTACACGCAATAATTTTGATTTATGCTGATTGCAAAATTCCGTGCTGTTATCTCTACGTAAACATGCTATTTTATGACCAGATTCTCTCTCAAGCCACACAATTTTCAAAACAGCCTAGTACTTCCGTTTTTTCCTGCAATATGTAAAGAAAAACCTTACGCGAAAAATCATCTATAAATGTTAAAAAATACTTACCTCCACCAATCGATTGTTCCTCCATCGGGCCACAAACGTCCGAATGTACGAGCTGTAACAATTTTGTAGTATGGGATTTGGAAACTTTAAACGATTTTCTAGACATTTTTCCTTTAATGCGGGGAACACAATTTTCCTTTTTTATCTGATTGAAACTTCATTCCGGTTACCAACTCTCTCGTTTTGACTAAATCTGCATAATTTAAATGGCCCATACGAGCATGCCATACCTTAGAATTTGATGTATATGAAACCATACACATTTGAATCGCTTCGTGACCTAATTTGAACATATTCTCTTGCAGGCGAGCCGTTGCAATTACAGTCCCATTTTCGGTTATTGTACATTTGCCATTCTGGAATTTAACTATGTAACCTCTTTCCATTATTTGGCTTACAGACAAAAGATTCACTGTTAGACCGGGTACATATAGTACGTCGTGAACAGTTACATTCACCAGTTCTCCATTGGTGTTTGATATTAATTTTAATGTTACCGACACCTTGAACTTTTAATTTTTCTTTATTGGCCACAAAAATTTCCGATACGTTCGTCTCCTTGATATCAACAAACCAGTCCTTTCTCATGGACATGTGCATACTTGCATAAAAGGCATAAAAGAATTGATCTTTCTCTCGATCAACCTCCAAATTGCAAGGTATTATTTTGTACTCTTACCCATATTCCCCCAGAAACCCTTTATTTAAGAATTAATTTATTTTATGTGCACATATGTATGTATGTAAGTACAAATTAATATCGAGTTCAATATTACCATATATGTACATAAAAGGATACCTACTTTTAATAAAATAATTTTAATTCATTTTTATAGACTACCTTAAAGGTTGTTTACATTAATTAAAAGTATAAATTAATTAGATTAATTACAATATTGAATAATATAAAAATTTTGTAATTAAAAAAACTATTAGCCAATATTACTCAAATATATTTCAAAAATTTCGGTATCGAAGTCATTAGCTTAAGAAATTTTATTGTACATTGTATTTGAGTTAAAAAGTTTCAACATTTCAGGAGATGATTCGAACTTTAGATCAAACACTCGCTTGTACCTTACACTTCTTAATGGGCTATTGTTAAAATAATTAAAAATTTCTCTTACTAGAAAGTCTAAATCAAGCGGAAACTGTTTGGAAGCCTCTGAACAACACAAATTCATCGAATAACATGAGCACGTTACTAGAATTAAATTGGAATTATTATTTTTTAAAAGTGTAAACAGACTTCCTTTGACCGCTTAAATTATTAGCTCCGTTTGTTCCAATGGCTAAAATGTTATCCAATTTTAATCCTACTTTATCAATGTATGTAGTTAGACCTTCGTATAATTTTTCAGCAGTCGCCTCTTCCCCCAGAAACAAACCTAAAAAATCTGTTATGATGTCGCATTTTTCTTTGTTAAAGTATCGGAAATTTATAAATAAGTTTGAAATATCCGTTAATTCATCAACTATTATGGAGTACATAGAATTACCAAAATCATTCACTAATTTCGATAGAATAACAGGTGCTATTGTATATTTGTGAGGTGGTAACCGAAGAAATTGAGGAATGTGTTGTAGTAAAAATGGCAATTTTAATAGCCATAATTTTTTAGTTTGTTGTAACTGGTATTGTACCTGCAATAAATAAAATTATAATAATAATAATAAATAAAATCTTTTTTATATTCGAAAAGTAATTACTATATTTTTCCAATGTATTTTTTGCATAGAGATACACGAAATTATTTTTATGTTTTGTAGTTTCAGCATGTCTTTTGAGATCTTTTTTGTGACGTCTTTCAAGTCTTACAGGGAACACACCAGGAAAGATTTTCTGGATTACTTGTAATTTGGTATGATCGTGGGGCAAAACTGACTGAATTCAGCCAACCTAAAAACAAATATTTAAAACTTTATTATATTATTTATATATTGCTTTTATTTACTTACCTTGCGCCCAGTCCTCGGTTCCCAGGAAGTATTATGTTTTTTCTTGCTAATTTCGTTGCTTCCCGAATTTCTTAACGACTTTTAATTTTGCTTTTCATAGTCTTCTTTGTCATATTAACTATTCACAAAGAATAATAACACAATATTTTGGACTTGCCATGGTAAAATTTAACAAAAGAAAACTAGACTCGCCAGAGTAAAAATTCTATCACTTAAATATATTTTATTGTTATCCATTATGTTACTAAATCGACTTTTATATGTAAAAAAATCTATAGTTTTTTTCTTCAAAAACTCCCCACCAGTGTTGATTCATTCCCAAAAAATCGTTAGATCCCCAAACTGAAATTTTCATCCCCATTGGCTAAAAAAATCCCCTAATCTGGCAGCGGTGGTGTACCTATCCACTCGTCACTTACCGGCATGTCAACTTCTTTTAATTTATGCACGGTCGAAACTATTTTACTAACGTATTCCTCAATATTTTCTGATATGGAAAAACTTGTTAGCTGTCGTAAAAGACCAACTCTACGTTTGAGGCCGGAGTTCTGGAATGCTGCTTTTAATTTATCCCAGACTTCCTTCGATGTTTCGGCATCTTCAATATGCACATGGTTGATTTTATCAACAAGTAGTAGTATCTTAGTTTTTGCCTTTATGTATTGCTTTGCATCCATTCCAGTAGGTGGATAGTCACCTTGAACAGTATCCCATAGTTCCTCATGTTGAAGTAAATTCTTCACAGCAAACGACCACGATGCGTAGTTTTCTCTACCCACTAATTTCTCCACATTAAAATTTGAGGCAATCGACATTTTACGAAAACGTTTCTGAGCATTTGCCTTGAAATGTTGTTCAGCATTTTCCTCATCAGGAGTTAGATGTTCTGATTGAACATCACATTGTTCAATCTTCCAAAAAAGTTGATGTTGTTCGTCTGAACCATGATTATTCTGTTGACATCCTTAGCAAAAATTTCCAACTGCAATTTTCCTCTGGTGTAACTTGTATTAGTTCCACCAACTCCACATAAAGCAGTTTTATCATATGATATTTTCAACTGAAGCCGCTGAACACATGATTCGGAAATAAGCGTTGACTGAGCACCTGTATCTAAAAGAGCTCTACATTGTTGCAAGGTGTTGTTCCTATCACGTACCATAATTACTTCCGTTGGCAGAGGTGTAGTTTGATTTGTTATAGTCCGCTGACTTGAATTTACCGTAATCGAAGAGAAGCCATTAGTATCGTCACTTGACCGTTCGGCGTTGCCCTTTGATGTGTTGGTATTAACATGCAATAATGTCTTGTGTTTTAATCCGCAAGTTCTGCAGGAACTGGACTTACAGTCCCTAGAAAAATGCTTTTCCTTTAGACAGTTGAAATAAAAACCACTTTTGAGAACGATATTCTTGAGTTTTCCGATATCTAGATCCTTAAACTGCAGACGGGACACGATTGAGTTGTTGCTGTCATTGTGACAAATTTGTTAGTCTTCTTAAACTTTGTTGACTGATTAAGTATTTCCAAACTTTCCAACTCTTTTACACGATTTTCCAAAAAATTAACAACTTTTTAAATGACGATACCATAGAGTAATTGTTTCACGATCTAACTTCTCCCTTAACAAGAATAGCAATAGTGGATCCCATGAAGCCACAGACTCATATAAAACAGAAAGAGCATTATAGCACTCAATAGTGTTGTTGTAAAATTGTCTAACCTCAGACAAAGTGCAATTCTTGACTGAAGGCTATGTCAACAGTAGTCTAATATGCGTCTCTTTTATGTGATCTGTCATACTTCTTCTTAACTAGTTCCCAAGCTATTCTATAATTACTGTAGGATTACGTAGGAGCCATATTAATTATCAACGATGCTTTACCTTTGAGTTTCGTTTGAAGGTACTCTAGTTTCTCTGCGTCCGATAAATTTGTTCTAGCGTCAACCATGGCGTTGAACAAATCCCTGAGTCGTATCCACTTTGATAAATTGCCATCAAAATTTGGATCTCAATTTGTGGCAAACGAATATTCGACTTGTTGTTATTATTACCTGCATCATGCATGCTATATGACTGCAAATTAACGACCGATGTCAATGTTGTTGACATTTTTTGTAATGCCGTCAAATCGGTATTCAGTTGTGGAGTACTTGCAGCAGCTCCTTCAGTTACAATGTTATCTAAACTCTCCTGACTAAATGATGAAAATATAGATTTGGCAGCAAAATACAGCTCCTCAATTTCATTACGATATGCATCTTCTTTCTGAATATCAAAATCTTTATGGCATAAGCAATCAATTTCATCCCGAATGTCCTTGCATTTCATAGAAACATTTTGAAATTCATCAATACGTACCTTTACATCATTGTAATTCACATTTTGGCCAAATATAAAGTTATACAATGTAATGATTGATTTTTTCAATTGTGTGCGTTTCTTCTTTAATTGTTCCATTTTGAAAAAGTTTACGTTTCACAATTGCCGAAATGTTTTTGATTATTACCGAAATTCCCGTTATTCAATGTTATTCAGTCTCTTTTATTCATACGCACACCCTGTTCTATAGTCCAGGCACTTTAAATCAATATCAATATTAAGCCAATTCACAAATCAACGGGTTCATGCTATTCACTTAGCAAATCTCACAAACTTGTAAACTTCATTTGGGCACACTATTTTCAATATCAATAACTAGCGAATTCACAATTAAAGACGGTGCCAATATCAGCAAATCACACAATTTTGTAAACTTCAAGTTTTGAACTGATTTAAAGTTTCCAAACTATGATTCAATTATATTTCGGTTACAGATGCACTGCTCATACATTCACATTTCAACTTTTAACTGACTCTGCATATCAACACTGTATACGATCTTTCCTTGTCTTTTACCTTTCGCACTTGCACTTTCCCCCCCCCCCCCCCCCCCCGTTATTGAAATCTCTTGTATGTAGAAATTTCATTTATTTAACACTTTTCGCTTTCCATGTATGTTGGCACTTTCTGTCTTATGCATTTCGCAATAAACACTTCTAGACACTCATGTATGTAAGTTATATTCTGTATGTATGACAAAATGTAATTATCCTCGGTCCGTATGTATGTACGACACACGTATTATGACGATCACTTTTAAGGCTGGTTTTTCCCATATAAAAGACTTGAACATGTATACTCTTTATCCTGTTGATGCTTGCGAATTTGAATTTTAAAATACAATAAGAAAAACTACCACGTTTGTTCAACGTGTATGTATTGTTTTTGTTATCATGCAAATTATCCAAAAATTCGTTCTTCACTTCACTTACACAGCCGTATCTGGGTCGATTGGACCAAAATTATGTTCGATTCTTTAGCGGACTGTATCAAATTAAATTAAACACGGAAGTTTTGCAGTTTAAATAGAACATAAAAATATTTATTTCACTGGTTTTCTATTATACAATTTATATAAAGTTTTATTCAAGTGTAGTGGTATCAGGTGTTGTTCTTTTAGTTGTCTGTTTTATACTAAAATTCTTGTACATTGTGAAGGATTTACCAAAGTTACAAAAATTGATATTCAGTGTTGTAATATTATGTATGTGTTAAATATTAAAATTGAGTTTGAGTTTTGATTAAACAATAAAATATCAGCAAATAATGACCGAAGTCATAAACATTTTGTAAAGAACCTCCAACAGAGAATCGGGAGTACGAACCTTGTCTCCCTGCTTATTTTAAAACTACAACATTTTTGTCCCTATCTCCTTCCATTTCTGGTACAGTTTTTAACTTTCTCATCTATTGCATTCTGTTTTGCGATATATGAGGCCCATTTCCTTTGTATCCTATGGATATCGTCTAAGCGCCCTGACATCAAAGTGGTAAATCTTTCCTCCACGCAGTCGTCGGTGGGATTGATGATGATCCTAATGATGGATGTACTGGTGGTGGTGATATTGTAGTTGGTGGGGTCACCTCTCGTTGAGGAAACCAAATAAATCTAACGACATTTTTTACGTTCAATTTTAATTATAATGTAATGTAATTACAATGTAATGATAAATTTCTATTATAACACACTCTATTTATGTAGGTGTATTCTTTTCTTTTTAAATAATGCACAGTTTGGTTAATGACAAAAGCTGTCCTTATCTGATCCACAAAAGTTAAGTTATCAAGTAAAGCCTCTCTTGCCCTTGCCTCAAGTTTAGATTTCACAAAATTCAAAAATGTTAAATTTAAGCTAGGATCGGTCAAGTCTTCTAACAGTGTAACCTTATCTAAGAAAGAATCTAATGCCAAAGGAGCATTATTATAATTTTACCTAATAATTGATGTACACATACTAACGTAGGATTTCTTCTGCTCTAGTGTCGCCATTCCGTATTCCAATTCCAAAATATTCACTATCTGATTCAATTTTCACCACAACATCGGCGTCAATACGTGATAACAAATTCACACCTTTATCTAAAACGCTGTAGCCCAATCTTTCCAAACACTTAATTAATAATGTTTTACCATGAATAATTTATGATGAAATGTTAGCTTTGTTAGTATTTGTTAAACATTCTGAATTAAAATCCAAATATTCAAACAATGCGTTATAATTCTCAATTAAAAGTGTTTTATATTCTTCAATTTTATTAACGTTTTTGGTTAATGGTCTATTTTGCAAAATTCTCTTTTTTATTTTAATAAAATTTTTAATAAATTCGTGTTTAATATTATGTGAAGTAATGATTGGTGTAAGTATACTTGATATAAATACACTTTCCCTTGATAACCGATACGAGCCGCTTCCATTAAAATTTCCCTTAGCAAAGGTTCCCAAAAGTACGTCAGGCTTGTGTTCATGCCGGGGAATGTCCTTTCAAGAGAAGTTAGATATACTACTCGCCTAACGGAAGTAGTGACTAAGGTTTGAAAGTTAGTCTAAGAAGACTGCGGGAGCCATTGAGCACTAGCTTCAGTCGGGGGGTTCGTGTCTACTCAGAGATAGCTTGGAATTACATAAAAATTATTATAGACTCCCTGGTTTTTCCTTGGAAATCACCTAATCGTACAATTAAATATTAAAACAATCCTTTGAATGAGAAAAAAACTATGAAAGAGATTAACTAATAATAGCTACAGGATTCCTAGGTAGTATTATGAATCAAAGCCTCCTAACCCTCCCAACATAGATCCATTGGCACAGAGAAAAAGGTTACAAGATCCCCTATACTAGGTCTACTCCTCAATCAACTACGAATTATCCATGAAAGAAAACTCATGAATTCAGTACTTCATCATGACAATGGATAATATTTATTTAAACGCAAAATAGTAAATATAAATGTAAAAAATACGTAATTCAATCGAATGTACGTTCATGAAGACAGTCACTTAAAGTTAAAAATTAAATATAGGTTCTATAAGTAGATAGGTCTAAATAATAATATAGGTCTAGAATTAATCTCAGTCACCGAAGTGAAGACACAAAACTGATATAGAATAATAATTAAGGTATTAAGAAAAATGTACTGTCTTTCAATTATCTCAAAAAACATAAAAATACATTAGGAGGAATGAAATGAACGAAGTTTAATCATCGTATATATATATATATGTATATATATATATATATATATATTCTTTACAAAAAAATATTTAAAAATCACTAAAACGCGAAAACCAATGCAAAATAGCTCACATTGCAGAAAATACGAGGAAGAATAATTAAGATTAAAATTATAATCAAATCTGATGGACTCACCCGCATTACTTGATGTCGCAGAGGCCTCCGGATCTTGCAAATTAATGGAGTATCCAATATGAGATGTAGTATGTAATGAATGAAGTTGATGCTCGTTGAACGTTTTAGGATAATTGAAAAATTAGTGAGAAATAAAATCAAATGAATCAGATTACAGATCAAAATTAAAAGATACATAAGTGCGAATCATTTCGTGGGCAATAACCCAAACACGATAAGATTAAGCAGAAAGAATCTAATTCCAAAAATTTTTCTAACATCAAAACTTAAGGTTTATCAAAAGAACAGAAAATTTAAGTACAAGAAAAAAACAGGAGATACATACAATAAAGTGTTTTATATAGTTTTATATATATATTTTTATATATATATATACTTATTCAAAAAAAAAAAAGAAAGGAAATGTCCGAAGAGATATTAAGGATATGATGTCACCCAGAATGAAATCCATGTAGAGTAAGATGGTTCAATATCAACTGATAAATATATAAGGCTGCGTAGTTAGCTTGCAGGATATGATGATGTCATTAACACATGAAGTATATGAAGATAGATATAAAACCAAGTCACATGAAGAATAAAAGGATACTGCATATATGATGCGAAAGAATTATCGGAAGACATATGATGGCGTCGTTACCAGGTTGCAAAGGTGGTTGCAGATTATACATAAAATGATTTCGTTAACATGAAATATATACATATTTTTGAACGTGGGTTTTTCTTCTCTTAAAATTTTTCTTTCTTAGGTTTTCTTCGAAGAAGGAGAGACAGAAGGTTTTTAAACATAGGATTCGTCCACAAAATAAGAATTTCTCGAATCTTGCGGAAGATGAGCCGTAATTTCATCTGTTCACTAAACGGCCTTCTCCGTCGTTATCAAAGAGGTTTTTCTACGCTTTTTCCCAACTTAAATTGATTCAACCTTCTTATTTGCTGTAGATGTTTCTGGATTTTTTCACTTTCATTGGTTTTTCTCACTTCACTTCTAGATGCACACCACACTCACCCACATCTGTCTTCTTCAACGTTCAAAAGTAAAAAGGGCAGATTCTCTCATCATCACCGGAAACGAAACCTACATATCAAACAATCAAATGTCAATTATCCAGACGTCAAATATCCTGAACACATTCAACACACTCAGTTTATCAGATGTCATAGCTGTGAGCTTTTGTATATAAGCAAAAGTAACGATCGTATTTATGCTTAATAAACACAGCTTATACGAAAACGCGAATATGAATTGTTTATGCAAAATAAATCATGTAGTCAGATAAATAACCATTACAAGTACTAAACTTAAAATACTTTAAAAATCCGTTGTTGGTCACCTTTTGTACGGGCTTCTTCTCGGGACATTCTGCAACGCGATGCTCAAGATTTCCGCAACCAAAGCAGGCTCCTATTTCTCTTTTAGGTTTTCGGCAATCGGCAGCAAAATGTCCAAACGAATTGCAGTTAAAACATCTTTGTCTGGTTTCTTCTTTTGTTTTCATTGTCACGGGTTCTTTAAGTTTAATTTTTGAAAATGCCTGCAGCAGCTGTGCTTTATTTTTGTAGCACTGTGGATTTGCATGAACTCTTAGATATTCATCACGTATACCTTCAATTATGTAATCAATAAGTTCCTCTTCCTCCATTGCTATTTTATTCGTCAAAACTATTTTTTGTTATAGTAATCAATAAAATTCACATTATACTGCCATGTGCAAGCTTCGAAGTTGCGTCGCATTACTAATTTATTCCCCTTCGACTTGGAATGCAGCCGTACTTGAGCCTTTCCCTTTACCTTCACCATCAACAATGCCTTTAGACTGCTCTCACCATTATCATACATTTTTGCAATGTTCTTAAATTGCTTGATCTATACTTCAGGACAACACAAACCATCATAATCTGCAATAACTCTTTCAATAAGTTAAATGAAACACCATTGATGCCATTGCCATTTACGTTGTCATTATTATTTGTTGCATTGTCCACTGTATAGTCATTTATTTATTATCTATGACGTCATTCGCTATATTTGTCATTCATTCTGATTTTTTTCAAACTCCTCTTTTATTCTATAAAACTTGTTTTCCTTCATCAAAAGCTCTGCTCGTACCGCAATAGCTCTGACAAATTTTAAATCAGAAAATGAATTGGTTGTAGCAAGAAAACGCAATGTTATAGATAAACATTGAATCGGAGAGATGGCGTCACACATTTGAATATCTTTTTTTTAAATTTTCGGGCCAACCAAATTTAAAAGTTTCTCATATGTGCCTTCATCCATCCATAAAAGATCTCAATTTGAGTTCAATGAGAAGATTTTCGTGCGTAAATTCATACCCTTTCTTCAACCACTCTCATCCAAAGACGCTTCGCAGTTTCCTTTCTTTTTAATTGCCTGCTCCAAGACAATGGCTATGAAACAATCATCTGTCATATTAAAAGAAAAAAAAACTCGACACTAAAAAAACAAAAACAAAGTAATCTCCCTACCAAAAACCATATGTTCTTTCAGAAAACCTAAAAAAATATTTTCAAAAAGAAGAAAACCTTAAAAGAATATTTTCCGATGAAAACCATATCGTTAGTGTAATTCGCAAAGACGCTAAGTCCACTTTTTCCAAAATTGAAATTTTAATGCAAAAGGGTAACACTATATACTAAATACATATTTTATAACAACAAAAAATGTCATTATGTAGTTCAAAGTTGTTGTAATTTTGTGGTTTGCAAAAACGCTAAGTCCACAAAGCTACGAAAAAAATTAAAAGCACGTGCTAACTCCACGAATAATATTTATTAATTATTATTAATTTTTGATCTAGGCCCTTTAAAGAAAGCTATTTTGTAAAAATAAACGCGTATAAAAAGTTTACAAATTTTAAAAACTGAGAAAGCTACTATGTTTTTGTGTCTCCCGTAAAATTTTAAAAAAGGGACTTAACACATTTGCGAATTAGACTAACGATATGATGTTTTCTTCTCACGACATTTTCGAAATGAAATTTAAAGGCTTAAATTTGAAGTGTTGCTATTAAAAATAAAACAATTTTTTGAATTCCACGTTTAACGGTTTATTAATTAATTAGAAAAACAAAAGTGTATTTCAGTTTAAAGCTTGGCACAAGTTCTAGAATAATCAGGAGAATAAGTTAAAAAAGAAAATTATAAGAGTTGCCATTTACATTGTAAACAAAAAGTGTTACCTAGTGTCATAAAATATAATTGGGAATTCATCAATAGTGAATTCATTGTATGTGTTTATGCGATTTGGAATACTTAAATAATTTTCAACACTCCTCAAATTAGTAAACACCAGATTTCAGTCTGAAGGTTTCCAGTTTTGTTGTAGACAACGCCTTTGTCAGCATGTCTGCTATCATCTCCTCGGAAGGGCAGTAGTTACAGCTAATTATCCACTTGTCGACGTAATCTTTTACAAAATGGAATTTCGTATCTATATGTTTAGATCGATTGCTTAGTTTCTCGTGTTTGATCAAATTCAGGCAGCTTCTGTTGTCTTCGTATGTTGTGGTTGGATGAGTTTGCTGACATCCCAAATCGGAAAGGACATTTCGGGTTCATATAACTTCCTTTGCAGCTTCGGAGAGTGCGATGAATTCCACTTCTGTTGTTCACAAAGATACACACGTTTGTTTCTTGCGATTAAATAGTAACATATAGCCAGAGTTGGACTTCCTGTCAATTCTGCTCTCCGCCCAGTTGGCATCTGCATAGACGATCAGCAGATTTCGACTATCTGAGCCACCGTTGAGATTTAAATACATTTCAGATGTCCCCTTTGGATGTTTCGCTATGCGCTTCAATTCATTCTAATCTTCACAGGAGGGGTTACTTGTCTTTCTTGCCAATATAGAGACACTTGCAGAAATGTCGGGACGTGTATTTACGGATATACATACATAACAAAGAACCCAGTAAACTTTGGTATTCATCTTTTCGTGGTAATAATTCAGATTCGTTTTTCCCGTAAGAGGGTTACAAAGGTTATTTGGCGTGTTTTTATTAATACATTCTCAATATATTGTTTTTGTCTCATCTTATAATTGAAGTCATCGGTTCTCATAATCTCCATACCGAGATATTGAGAAATAGCTCCAAGATTGTTCACTTCAAATTTTCTATTTAACATACTGTAAACGCATTTTATTTGTTGACCATTTTTAGCAGCAACCACCAAGTCGTCAACATAGACCAACAGGTAAACATCTTCCCCATTTACGACTTTGTTGTACAAACATGGATCAGCCTTACTCTGAATGAAACAGCCATCAATCAAAACGTTGTTAAGGGCTTTGTTCCAGACATTTGCAGCTTGTTTTATGTTTGTGGTTTAAATGCTTCGATTAAGCTTGCTATACTATTTCTTCGTCATCTTCTATAAAACCAGACTGTTGTCTCATAAAAATAGTCTCCTTCAACTAGCCATTCAATATATGTATATGTAATAATATATGTAATATACATATTGTCATATGTTCGACAATCATTTTTCTAGTAGCAGCAACAGACAATAAAATACGAAAAGTTAGTTGACGCACAACTGGTGCAAACACCTCGTCGTAATCACAACCGTATTTTTGGTTAAAGCCTTAGGCGACCGAACGGGCTTTAAACCTATGGACTTTATCATCAACATGACGCTTAATCTTGTACGTTAATTTGCAGCCAACGATATTCACATTTGGGGGAGCACGAACCAAATCCCAGGTTTGATTTTCTTCCAGAGAATTTATCTCCTCCTTCATAGCAGCTTTCCATTGAAGTTTCTGTTCCGACATGATAGCCTGTTTATATGTTTTAGGTTCAATAACGTCTTCCGACTCAACCAGATTAGAATATTTCGCAGGCGGAACAACCTTATTTTCCCTAGCCGATCGTCTAACAACTGGTTCATCAAGCACACTACTATCCCCAAAATACTCAAGATCAGTTCTCATGCTACAGAAGGCATCACCATCAGAATTATTATTATCTGCTCGTTTAAATGAAATATTAATTTCCAAATTGTTGTACGCAAACAAATTTCGATCATCTTTAGACTTCATCGCAATTTTCATAGAAACGAATTTATAATCTCTACTTATATAAACTTTTTTGTCGTTAGTATTCACAAAACGCAATCCCTTGGACTGCGCATCATATCCCATAAAAGTTAACAGTTCAGCCTTATTATCAAATTTTGTTCTTTTTACTTTAGGTGTCAGCACATAAGCCTTGGAACCAAAAATTTCAAGATGAGAAATATCGGGTTTTTCACCTTCCCATCTTTCATAGGATGTGCAGGATACAGAACTTGTAACCAATCTTTTTTGCAAATAATTCGAACACATAACCGCTTTACACCAAAATATATTAGATAAACCAGCTTCCGCAAGAAGGCAACGAGACATCTCAACAAGATATCTATATTTCCTCTCAGCGACCAAATTTTTTATGGTAAAATTGTTGGCACCGATTGAAACTGCAAGCAGAAACCATAGCATCCTCACCTCTTTGCGTTTCAAGTTGATACAAATTGTTAACACATTTCGCGACGCCAACCTTATAATTATTCATATCAAGAATTTCACAATTTGGGCCGTAGAACAAAATTTTAAGACCAGCAGCAGACAGTCTTTTCACGGACAGTAAATTTCCCTTAAATGATGAAATATACAAAACGTTATCAACTGTAACAACCGTTTGAGCACCCTTGTCGTTCAGAAATTGTATCTTACAGGAACCTATACCGGCAGAATACACGACATTACCATTCGCTACTGTAACCTTTTCACACCAAGTCAAATCGAGATTTATAAATTCTTCTTTAATACTACATATATGACAAGTAGCGCGAGAATCGACAACCCATATACCAGGTTTAGCATTCAACACAAAACAAAAGTTATCACGATCTCCATCGCTTTCAGCAATTTTAGCATTCTGATTATTATCATTCGATTTTCCATTTTTATATTTCCAACAGTTTTTACGAATATGGCCAACACCATGACAAAAATGGCATATTACCTTTCTGGAACTATTAACATTTTGTCTAGATTTGTGGGTAGTCTCAAAACGGTATCTTCACAAGATTGTCTTCTTTTCTGTTTCTCATCCTCTTCTATTAGTTTATTTTCGACAAAAGTCATCGTGAGATCCTTTTCATCCCTTACCTCGAGGACCGTGATTAAGGTGTCGTATGTTTTCGGCAAACTATGATTCAGATATTACTTGTCCAAGCGATTGTAATTTTGAGAACAACAATTTCATCCCATTTATATGTTTGTCCATGTCGCCACCAGGTTGAAGTTTCAATTCACAAATAGTTCTCATCAATTTTACCTTGTTACTTAAAGATGATTTCTCATGGTAGGCCTTTAAAATGTTCCTTGCATCTTTAGCGTTGTTGCTATTCGCAATGCGGAAAACTTCCGACTCTTCTACAGCCAAGCCATCATCAGAGTCACGAACTTTCCACTTTGCATCAGGATTCACGGGAGTTTCATCTTCAATAACAAAAAAATCACTTTCAATGACAAAAAAATCACTTTGGACAATAGAACAAACGAAATAAAATCGCCTTCCTTATACAATACAATGCAGGCACACAATGGAATTATTCCTTTCTTTACAAAATGAAAAATAGGGGGAGGCCCATAACCTATTAGAAATAAAACAATTTCTTAAATTCCACGTTTAACGGTTTATTAATTAATTAAAAAAGCAAAAATGTATTTCGGTTTAAAGCTTGACACAACAAGTTCTAGAATAATCAGGAGAATAAGATCAAAAAGAAAATTACAAGAGTTTCCATTTACATTGTAAACAAAAAGTGTTACCTCGTGTCATAAAATATAATTGGGAATTCATCAATAGTGAATTCATTGTATATGTTTATGCGATTTGGAATACTTAAATAATTTTCAACAGTTGATGTGCTAAGGAAAACAAATATTACCAACACATATGCAAAATTTGATCAGTTTAGTTGATCGTTGATAATTTATGTACATGACCAGGACAATCATTTACATACATAAAATATTATTGGTATAACATAACAGTATACATATAAATATATACATATACATATAAATATAACACTACTTAAATATATTACTACACTTGTTAGACGTCTGCTTTAACTGAAGCTAAGAGTCGAACTGTCTTTATTATTATTGGTGTGCATCGGTCTCCTAAATTCAGTCGTTAAGTGCCAAACTTTCTGCATATTTGAAAAATTGCATGCTCTTTTTTGTTTTATCTGTTGAAGAGGTGCTAAGACATTCATTGGCTTCACTACACTCAAATAGTTAACGTATATATCTGTACAATCTTTAACTAAATTTGCAAAGAAATGTTTTGGTGCGTCATCACCACTGTGCATTCTAAATTTATCTTAACTAGTGTTAAATGAACATTTTATATACACAATATCTATAAGCAAATGGAATATATTTTTGTATTGATAAAACATTGGTTGAATTTTGAGTATTAATTGTCTCTAGAAGATCAGCGTTCTCTAGTAGATCAGCGTAGACTACAAAAGGTACATCCATTTGCGTTTTGAAAATTTTAAAACTTACCATATTATTGTCTACAGGGGGTAGCGATGGTTACGATTTTGTTCGTCTTTGTGTTTGTTCAGTGCCGTTTCACTATAAAAATGTCTTAAACATGTATTACATATTTAAATACATCGGCAGTGATTTTTATTTGACTTTTTATTAATCTGTATTTAAATGGAAAGTGAAACAATTTTATATGAATATAATTTTTCATCATAAAATTATTATTGGTTTACTGCAAATATTTTTAATCCATACGTAATGGAATGACCCAGCATCTTCTAGTAATAATAAATTAAAGTGATTATCATTTTCCCTTATACTGGAATATTAGCGTCCGACTATATCATTGTTGTCATTTAAACCAAACACGTTCACACTAATATCGGGATTGTTCATTTCAAAATCTTTAATTTTATTTGTTGGTAGCGGAAAAGTAAAATTTTTAAAATTCAAAACAATGCCATTTTTCAACGTGATAATATAATCGCTAATGTTATTAGTTTTATATGATGAGCTTCTATTAAAGTTGATATGAACAGGATATAATGTTGATATAATAGCTCACTTGAATTGAACAATATTGGTCTTTGTGTTGAACATTGATGCACGCATATTTCTTTTGTATTGGGTATGGTAGAAAAATATGTACTGTGAACCTTTTATACACTGATATTGATTTATATTAATTTCAAACCGTAATAATTTTATTAATTTCCAACCACTATCGCATTCCTGGAATTCACTCATTTTTTTGACAATAACATCACGTTGTCTATTGGAAATATTTAGAATATCATATGTAGTTGATGATGAGAGATTAATTATAATCATTTTAGTCTGATGTGATTTCATTTCGATGCGACATAATTTCTAGCCTTCCTTAATCAGCACGTATTCACAAAATATTTCAAGATTTAATTTTACACTATGACGTTTACGAATCATATTCCTTAACAGCTTAACCGCTTTGAATTTAATTCCCGATAAAAAGTTCTCAGGCATTAAATCCGTTTTATTATTATTCTCAATAATATATATTCTCAATAATGTAATGGTTTGAGAAATATCTTTTGAATGGTATACATTTAATTGAAGACGATGGTTTTTCATGTTGTAGTCTATGATGTGTTCTTAATGTTGCATTCAACTTGAATTCTTCAAAACAAATCTCACAAATAAAACCAGCAATTTTTTCCCTTTCAATTTTGAACTTGAAAGTATATCTGTAATGGTTTCTAGTACAAAAATGACGTTTAAATCATTAAAATAAGTCTATTTTTACTCGGGGATGCTGATGAGGGGGTAATACATTTTAGAAGTAATGAGGAGTAAATTCAATTATGTAATTATGTCCACTTATATGTAAAAAACGCAGACACAACTGTACATTTCTTTCTTATCACTTTAAAATTAAAGATTCTTTTTGTACAAAAAACAACAATAACACGTTGAGCTATATTTCTATGCCTTCAACATTAAATCATACAAAAAATAAAAAAAAACCACAACCAAAATTCTTTATACTTAAAATTAAAAACTATAATATGAATCAAATATTTTAAAATTTATTTACATTAAAAAATATTCTCATTGAACTTATTCTTAAGTATACAAAATTATAATTAGGACAACTAATTGGTAGACTGGTAGTCAGCAGTATAATAATTAAATTAAGTAAAACAATTCAGCAATATTACAATTTTAGAGGTCGATATCTAGTGCATAAACCTGCATCCACTTCCGTTCATGGGTAGCATGTGTGGTAGCGTATACGTAACTCGCGCGATGTTATTATTTACAACATCAATGTGTCATTATCCCACTCTTGACCGTCTGCAAATGTGTTAGCATTTTATTATTACAAGAAAACGATATTGGGGCAATTAATGTTTTTTTGTTAGCATATACATTAAGTGGTTTAGAAAACCACCATTTTCTATATATATATATATTTTTACAAAACAAGAACTTACTGAAATGTATCCCACCTACAACAAAAAATAAATTAAACAAAATCGCAACATTCCACAATGCACTCAGCGTCAGTAACTGGAGTTAAGGTTACCCTACATCACACTCTAACAGATCATCCGAACCTCGCGCCAGGGATCCATGAGTTTACGGTACCCTATACATAACAACACGTTTGAAATCACAAATAAATGCATACTTATTTGAATTCAATTGAAGAGTTTTAAGTGTGGCAAAATAAAAATATTTTGTTAACAAACCAAACGAATCGTAAGAATTAACAAATAAAATAATAATTTTCAAGTTTTACTCCAACTTTTTAGCATACAATATACATATATCATTTTCTTTTTAATACGTCATATTCATAAGATCCAACTTTAATTTCACTACCACGATAGGCTTCTAAATTAAAAGTACTAGGATTTTTATTGCTAATAATTTTGATTTTAAAGATTTCTATAGTCCAGTTTGTTGCATATAGGTAACATGTATTTATATTTGGTTATACGAACGTGATCTTCAAGTTTAAACTTGGATCTCCTAAAAATCTATAGAAAATTACGATAGATGGATTTTTTATTTCAAGGGTTCACTTCGTTTGGTGTTACTTTAATTGTTCAATGAAATGTATTATTACATTTATCCACCAATTCTTGATATATGTTTATAAATTTGTACGGTCCTTGAAAGCTAAACTCTTTCCACATCGACCTCTCCAATGTTCCATTAAGTCGTTCAACTAGTGATGCCTTTAAACAACTATATATTGAATAGCGGTTAATTTCATTAGATTGCATTAAATGTTCAAGTCGTTTGTAAAAGAACTTTCCAACGTTATTCTCTCACCGAATTTTGTAGCCATTCTCAAACATTATAAAATTTCATTTGTGCCACGTATCGGTATGTCCTTAATATAATTAATATAAAAGAATAAGAAATTTTTAAATAAGAAAAATTTACCAAATTTTTTACTAATATTTACCAAGCTCAATTCTAAATTTCAAAAATAGTTTAAAATATGTTACCAAACTAACTAACAGCTTTAAAGAAAAAAAGAAGAAAAAAAAAACAAAACAAAATCAGAAATAAAATTAGAATGCGATCAGATAAGATCTATAAAATATTAAATATCAAATTCTATAACATCTATCAAATTTAAATATTATTAAATTAGTAATAAATTTAATATTATGAATTGTAATTAAAATATTAAAAACGATTAAATTATTTGTGTTAAATTGAAAACTAAAATAAGAATATAAACGAAAATATGTAAGTATTTAAATAATTATAAGAATTTTTGATGAAAGAAAGTGATACATTATATTTATAATAAATTAGTTTTGAATTAACAGGGACTGTTAATTTTTAAATGGAAGAGTCATATAATATGATACACCAACGCCTATATCCAAGTTACTCTATGATTACATTAATAATTAAAAAATTAGTGTAGTCTAATTATTATACTTTACTTGCTTATCATACTAACTATTGTACTATAAAACCTATTACATTTATTATTATGCTATAAACACTATAAATACAACGCAGCAAGCAAAGCAAACTTTATTTTATTTTATTTGCTTGTTGTCGCGTTGCCTTTAAAATAATCATTTCCAAATACAGCTATGTATTCTATTTTTAAGAAATTGCTGTGTTTGCTGCGTTGCGTTTATTGTGTTTATAGAAATGTTCTACATTAGCTCCTATACTATATTTCTATGTTATACGAAGTTAGCCCGTTAAGAACTGTACGATCTGTAACTGTATATATATTTGAGAAATATGAGAAAAAAAATTTATTAAAAGAAAATACTTTACAAGTAACATCAGATCTATAAGGACGTATTTTTATTTACACAATTTCACTCAGCACGCTTTCTCTGTGTATCTATATGTAAGTATATATATATGCTGTTTCATATTCATTTCATATATTTTATTACATGAATAATAAAGATTGTGTCACTTAGTATATAAAGTTCAAAACACAAATTTACTGATGCACAGGCTATAAATGGTGACAATTTCTACATTCTTTTGATTTCGAAATTCAGTTATTACGCTAATCCTTTGTATTAAGGGTTGGGGAGGCTCCATTAGCCTGGTAAATTAACAAAAGTATTCGCCAGTCAAATGGTTTGACTGAAAATATTTTTTATTTTTAATACAGCTTTATGCTTTAATGACAAATATACTAGTTTTACTATGTATGAAAAAATTGTTTTAATCGTCACGTATTATCACTTGGTATCAAACGGCCAATTTACAAACTTGTTTTTAAAATTGTTATCAAATTGAGTAATAAAATTTAAAGAATCAAAGTTGTACAAATCTGTGTGTATATGACAAATTCTGTTGAAATCCTTCAGTTTGTTTTGATATCCAAATATCCATTGATTTTAGATAACAAATTTAACTGATTACTTCACTTTTTTATGAATCGGATCAACAATACTGGTCAAACTCTTGAATTGATATAGAGACTGACAAAACCAGGACAGTGAAAACCTGCCCTTAGACGGCGCTAGACCCTTTATTTGTTATAAGTCCGTTGAACACGGCAAATAGACAAAACACGATATTTACGCCATAAAAGATGCGCTCCTTTTAATCTTTCGTCGAATGTACAGATTGAACGTATGGTGCAGACTACAAAAGATTACTTGAAGAAAATGCCATATATTTCAAACGTTGAGTTGGATCTTGTTCGTTTTGTTTTTAGTCAACACATAAGCCCACTACTACAACAGGTCGGTCACCTGCCGAGCTCTTGTTTAATCGGCAACTAAAAGTTAGTTCGACAAGGTTCATCCACATGAATTGCCAATTTCTGGTGAAAATTTCCCTGTGAAAGAAACATTTAAAAAAGAAGACTCTGTATAGATTTACGCAGCAGGTCAAAAGTGAATACCAGCTAACATAGAATCACAGACTCAACCCTTGTCTTACAAGTGCGGCTTCAGGATAATCGTGTAGTAAAACGCCATTTAGATCAGATTCGCAGCCGAGCCTAAACCACCACCTGTGAGGTAGAATTTTCAAATAATTGGAAGAAAAATTTCGTTGACACGAATTTTTTTTCAATAAACTACCTAATTTTTAGTAGTCCATTCGATGGCGTTTAAAAGTTTGTAAAAATTTATTATTAGTATGGAAAAGGAATTTGAAAGGATAAATTATATTTTGAAAAAGTTACGCAGTTAATTTGTCTTATTATACCTCCAGTGTTTCAGTTTTACTTTGTAAAAAATTAAAAAAGAAAACAACGGCAATCGAGGTGTGTTAAACAAAGTATTTTGAAAGCTAAAAGAGAGGAAAAATATATATCAATAAAAAAAAAATTAGAAGTTTTGTTTAAAGTTTTAAATTTATTGTGTTGGACTTTCATTTAAGAGACATTTTTCATAATCATACACACTCGACTCGTGGTCGGAGTTGTAGTCACCGTAGCGTATTGGTTTATTAAACGCGAGTCCATGGTTCAATCCCCAGGTTAGACAGCTCCAACAAAAAAGAAACTCTGACAATAAAATTGATAAGAAAAGTTTCTGTAAAGTCATTCAGTCGGAGTCGACTTTAAACTCTTATATGATATTTAATCTAGACTCCAAACTTATGTATAAAGGTATCCAACTCCACTTAATTTTTTTATTCGTTGATTTTTTGCATCTTTTTCTACTTAATTTTTTTAGATGTTAAAAAAAAAGTGAACAAATTTAGCGAGAACAAAATGCAACGCAATGTGGTTAAATATAGTAATCAAAATAAATGTTTAATGACAAATTTACAAATTGTGAATTTTAAAATAGAAACAGCTGTCTGCAGATATCAAATTTGCGATTATAAAGACATTGCTCATCAATTTAATTTCAACAAATAAATGGTTTGTCGGATTTCGTCAAACAAATTGCGTAGAAAGAAAGCAAGAAATTGTCGACCTCGTAAATCTACTGCCCGCCAACACCGTTTAATGGTAAAAATAGTAAAAGGTGACGGTCAGAAACCAGCAGTATATGTTATTAACTATGCAAACGAGCAATTAGGGGATTCTATTGGCATCCACACAGACAGAAACCGATTAAGAGTAAAATTTATTAGCCAATTATTAAAATTTACCAACCAAGAAGCCACCAATAAGTATGGTTAATAAGAAAAAAGACTTGACTTTGATAGACGGTATCTGCATTGGTCAAAAGAGCAAAGTTTTGTAGAGCGTCGAATCAAAGTTTATCTTATTTGGCTCTGATGGGTTAAATTACATTCTTCGGCCCCCAAAACAAAGGCATTCACAAAAATTCTTTAAATTAGCAACATTTTGTAAATGAGACAAGACACGGTGTTGAACATAATATTACGGTTTTGACAATTTGGTACCGATAGACGCGACTTTAAAGCAGTCTGGTTATCTCGAAATTATAAACAACCATGCCTTTGAGTCCGCAAACAACCTTTTTCCAACCAGTGAATGGATTTTAAAGTACGATGCCCCTTGCCACAAAGGATGGCTACCTACCACATTCTTAGTAAACGAAGGGCAGGCTGTTCTTCCATGGCCTTCTCAGAACCTTAACCTAATCGTTATTGAAAATGTTTGGGCTTTCATAAAATATCCTAGAACTATAGATAAAAGTCGAAAACGCGAACAGGCTATACAAGAAATTAGTGAAATTTGGTCTAAATTGACTCCCCAATTTGCCCAAAACTTAATTATCTCAATTCCAGAAAGATTACTGGCGGTCATTGATCCAAAGGCGGTATTACAAAGTACTAGTTAAGTTTATTAATAAACTATGTAAAAATAAAAAAAATAATTAAAATAAAGATTGCGACCGGACTTAAGTCTTGTGTAAATTCTTTTGAAAAGAATAAAACGTGTGTAAATAATTTTGACTACTTATAAGCATATGATTATTTGTTCTTATTTAGTACCGTTATCTTTTCCAATTTTATTTTATTTGCTTCTGCATATTCCAGGCTAGGTAATAGTACATTTTTATTTTCAAAATTTACTTCCAGTAAAAAGTACTGAGGCTTTTATTAAGAAAAACGTAAAAATGCTCTTTTGTGTAAATACTTATGACTACCTCTGTATGTATACTCCTCTTGAAGTGCGTTTAAATTGTTTGGTTATAAGACTCAAAAGACTCAAGACCTTGTGTTGGTATACAAATTTTGACAAGAAAATCGGTTATACATCAATTTTTTTATGACTACATATATAGGATAAGGAGTAAAAATAGACTAAGAAACGAACAACGGTTGCAAACCTTTCAAATTTGTTTTCAAAATTTTTGTGGGAACATGCCGCTACTGACAATAAAGGAAGGTACTAAGCTGTGTTGACTGGTTAAAATACTTACTGTTAGAAAATAGGAAACTTTTCAAACAGGGATAAATCAGTCCCAATTCCAAAATTGAAACTCACGAATGGACTTCTCAGCCGTGGACAATATATTTAGAAAATAATCTTTAAAACCCTAAAAATTATAATTCTAATTTTAAAATTAATATGCATTTTTAAAACTTAAATTACAAATTCTTTACAAACTTAAATTATTAAATAATTAAAATAATCTTAAAATAATCGTCTCTTTATTTTATCCACCTTAGTAGGGAATTCAATGTTCGGCTCTAGTGACAAAGATTGTTTTTATTGCTCCTGCTGTACCATATGTTGTTTGAATTGCTTCTGATATTTCTCCGCATAATAGAGTTTGGGGCGGGCAATTTATCGTCTCAACTTATTGTTGAAAATGGATTCACCACTGATGGTATGTAAATCATCTGAAGAACTCTTATCGGCATTTTGTACTGTTTTATTGATAAGTTTATGCGTCAGTTGCAACTTTGTGTAGGCTTTGCGCATGAAGCTTGGTTTCCTCTTTCTCAGCTCTTCCAAAAAAGGATGTTTTTAATTGATCTCTTTTGTATACCTTACTGGACACAAACAGGGTTGCATTTGACTTTCCATACTTAACAAAATCTTCTTTGTTATTACATTGCATTAAGCCACTCTATTAAAAGAATTTCTATATGACATAAAAAATTAAATATTAATCCTCAAACATCTTATAATTTATAAACGAAATAAATTTATGACTAAATACAAAAGAGTAGTTAGTTTGTTGTGTAACGCTTTTACAAATTAACTACTAGAGAGCGATGATTGTCTTGTGTGTAAGAAAGTCGCTTGTTAGACAAATATTTTGTGAAATGAATGGGAACAATAAATTAAAAAAGTGGGAAAACACTGAGATAATATAATGAACTAGGGTTAAGTAATAAAATAGAGGTTTAGAAGTGGTACCTGTCATGCATGCCCTAATAATATACAATCGCCTCTGCCAGTTAACCGTTTACAATTTACACTGTTTTAAAGGTCTCGACAAATGCGTCTAGCGACGCTACTAGCTCTCTACTGAGCCTTAAATACAACATTGTTAGCAGATTCATGTTGGCTCAATAAGTGATATTCAACAATTTTTTACTTAATTATTACAAAAAAGGATGTGTTAACGTCGTTTATACTTTTGAACTAAATAAATCTAAAGAAAATATTTTTAATATTAAAAGCTCTGACTGAAAGAAAACTTTGATAGAAATGCCTCAGTATGGCTTTGAGATATCTGATAGATTTAATACGCTGCACTTTCTGTAACCGACAGTAACAAGTTTTAAAAATGTAACACAATAAATCCAAGGGATATTAAGTGCGACTTTTCAAAAGTCTCTAAAAGTTGAATAAACCTTCCAAATCTTTTTAACCAGTAAGCGTTGTTTTGGATAAGTTTGCTCCTTCATATAATTCGTATGAAATGGCATACCAAACTAATCGTAAAGTAAGTGTTTAATCGGTTATCGATCAGTACCGTCAATTAGGAAATATGAGTGCTAATAGGATGGTGAAAGCAATATAATTTTACTTTAATTAAGAAATTATAAATGGCTTAAATCATAGCAGCTAGAAACATAATTTATTTTCACAACGCCGAGACACATTGAATCCGTAATGCGTAAATTTTATTAACCAACAGGAACGTAATATGTGTATGTCTCAATGAGTCAGCTGTTCCTTTTTTTTGTTTAATCGATGTAACAAAATATAAGTGTTTTAAATGGTTGTTTACGATATTTTTCCATTCCTTCAATTATAATTTTTGTTTATAAAGCTCTTCAGCATCTGTTGTACGTTTTTGTTTATTTCTCCTCCAAACACAATCACATTGAATGTTTCAACTCTCATAAGAAAACATAAATTTCAAGTTGATAAAATTTATGCATTACGGCATCTATCTGCCTGAGATAGAGGTAAAATTTTTAATGAACAATTCTCAGCTAGATTAGGTTTAATTTTAGATTTTGCCCGGACAAATTTGAACGGAACTGCCAATATATCACTTCCAAAGTTGAATTGATTTATGAGGGAAAATTGATTTAAATTTACTTTAAAAGCATCGGGCACCATTAATTTTCCAAATTTTTAAAAATACTTGAATCTTGAATCCGAAAACTCTCAGTTAAATATAATTTTGTAAGCAAAAAATAAATTTGTTTCTATAACACAGATGAATTCAACTGAAGTTAAAGTACGGTCACATATGGCAAATGTTTACCCCAAAGTTTATGCATATTTATTTTCCCATTTTTGTTTGGGAAAATATGCTTGCCATACGGCAAACAAATGTTTATATTTTTCATGTGTAGCCAACCAATTTTATTGTATTAAAAACAGAATTTTTCTGTGCATCCTTCTTCTGTTCTGCCCTGAATCCATTTTCGAACCCAAAAGTCGTCTTTCTCTTCTTTCTTCGCAAATATCACTGAAGATCCGCAACACAAAACGAGAAAAGATTCATCTTCAGATGTCGGCACCAATGTCCCCCAGGGGAAGAACATCTTCGGCTTTTTGCACACATAGGACACGAACATCAACAACGTGCGTAAAAGAGCGGATACACCCAAAGAAATATTACAGTAGGATTCACTACTATCAATGAAAAATGATTTCGATTTTTGGAAGAATTCTTCCCAAGTTAAATATGGTGTCTTTAGGGGTTTAACGCACTACAATTTTTCTATATTTTTCGCTCACATATACATATTATTGGGTTCATAAGTACCCTGCCGTCAAATGAGTAGCTAACTACAAAAAAAGCTAACTTTAAGTTTGCTTGTAAAGACTAACTTAAAGCCAACTACAACGCAATGCAAAATTTACATTAACCAAAGTGTATACACACTCCAATTCTTAACACAGGCATACGAAACGCGTTTGACAGCGTATAGGCCAAACGTGAAAGTGACAGCAAATATTACCAAAAAGTATTTCTGTCCCTCTCTGATTGTAACTGTTTTGTTTATTTGTTTTTTTTTTAGTTTTCGGTGTGGGTTTTTTTATATTGGCGAGAGTTAATAAAAAATGTAATTTTTGTGTAAAACTATTAATAAATAATAAAAACAACTACTAGCAATAACAATTTTTAACTTTTTCTTTCAAGAAATTAAAAAATATTGACAACTTTAAGCAAGAAAATTTTTTTATGAGCAGTACGTCTTATTTTGATCTTGTAATATTTAGCTTCTTAATTACCTCTTGCAGAAGAAACTATATTCATTGTGACCGAAAATCACACACATTTCGATTAATAATTAAATATTTAAGAATCTTTAAACTTTTCATTGAAGAAATTAAAAAATATTCCAAATTTTCCCCTTTT
This sequence comes from Sarcophaga subvicina, assembly GCA_936449025.2. Classification (NCBI taxonomy): domain Eukaryota; kingdom Metazoa; phylum Arthropoda; class Insecta; order Diptera; family Sarcophagidae; genus Sarcophaga; species Sarcophaga subvicina. Next base: position 44,128,028 of record OW388080.2, on the reverse strand, counting down.
AACACAAAATAAATGTTCATTTACATACATTTAGTTTTTCTACTTTAACCTTCAGTCTGTATATCTGTTGCTTCTAACACATTTGATTCGCCAAACATTAAAACATTTTTTTTCTCCCTCTAAATTGGCCTATGCTTTTATGTTATGAAGGCTTTTCATCTATCAAGCCTTTCGATACTGTGATTCTTAACGTCGTTGGATATAGACATTTGGTTAATAAACAAAACCGCGCGTCATCTTTTCGTTCTCTATATTTTTGGTTAAAAATTTTCACTTTTGCACAAAATTAACAATAAAATATTTAGATGTCTCAACAAATTAATCGTAAACCTCTTGGCTTAAAACCCGTAGCTATTTGTAAGTAAAACGTACTCAAACATTTGTTTGTTAAGAACTTGTGTTAATAAAATGTATTACAGATCAAAATCAGACGGAGCCATGTCAAAATTGTGCCAAAGATCATTTTAAGCAGATAAATAGTAAGTCTAAATAAAAAAAATACATTCAATAACAAATATATTTATGTACATATTTATGTTTATTTTCTTTCAGATACAATACAAAATCTTCAAGGTAATTGCGTTTTAATACTAAATAATACTAATACTAAATAATATATATATGCGACTATAATTCCTCTAGAAACAATTGTAAACCAAAATGATATAATTATGAAAACGCTGTCTGAACACAAAGTGTTAATAGAAAGAATTTTGCAGAAAGAAATAACTCTTAATAATTTGTCCTCCACATTCCCATTAGAGTCTATTAATGACTTAATTGAAATAAATAAAAACATAAATTCAAACAATCGTAAAGACTACGTAAGTTTTCTAACCAAATATGTTTATATATCTATTTACAAAATTCATTTTTTCTCTATTCAGATAAATACAATGAAAACAATATTAAAGGGCCGTTTGCCAAAAAAGCTTACGGAAGTTATATCACCCAATTTGTGCATGGACATTAACTTAGATGGTGTTCATGGCAAGAAGCGTTTAAAAGACTTTGCTGCTTTTTATGACTCCTTAACAGGTAAGTGCTAATTTGAAAATATAAGTTTTAACCAAGTCTTAAAACATGTAAAAATGTATATACATATTTTTTAAACAGATGCCTGTCGATCAGTCGGATTACATGATGTGGAAACTGAGCTGCGTAACGCCTTAAAAATTATTAAAAAAACGTTGTATTCATGCTAAGTGCATTCAAAATAAGAACATAACTCAAAAAATTAAAATATTTGAAAATTTAATATTTAGAAAATCTTTTTATCTTTTTTTTTACTAACAAATGTGCAAAGTATTATTGTGATGAATTGGAATGAATTTATTTTATTTATTAATTTATTTTTTTTATTTATTAATTTTATTAATTTATTTATTTTCTTTTTAAATGAATAAACTTTTGTTTTCAATTAAACTGTAAATTTTAAAAAACTGTTTCATTTCGAATAATTAATATGATAGCTTATTATTGCGAGTTTAAAGCCAACGTGTAAATAACTGACTTTTCATTCATTGAAATTTAGCTATCTTTTTAGTCAGTTTAAAAAAACTAGTTTAAAGCTAATTAAAAGTAGTAAGTTTATAGCTAGCTACAAATAGGTTTACTTTAAGTTAACTGCTAAGTAACTAACTTTAAATTAATTTAAAAGTAATGCAGAGTCGGACAATTGACTACTTCCTAGGACATCGCAATGTTAAAATAGTCAGTCATTTTCATATAAAAGTAATCCAAGTGTCAACCACCACTGCTTGAGAAATAGTTAGTTTTAAGTTAATTTAAAGTTAACTGAGTGTACGACAGGGTAGACTTGAAAATATTTATAACGATTTTCCTCTGGGTTAACACATGCCTCTCAGAAATACACTCACATTTTTATCATGTTCTCTTTGTGCCTACGTCTGTTTATCTTCCATTATGTATGAAAATACATAGATATACCTCTATTTTTTTCAACACTGGTCAAATATTTGCTTTATGCCTAATATTTTTTAAGTATAACCATATATCAAAAATGTTTTGCCATATTTCTGTGAAAATAAGTGTGCGTAGTATGACCACAAAACAAAATTTTATGGCGCATAGCGACTCAAAGCTCAGGTTTTTTTATTTATTGAAATCCATTGAAATTTAGAATTTTTAAGTGTCTCAGCGCTACTAGGGCATTAGAGAGACAAGCTGGCAAAGTTAAGAAATTGTATAAAAACAATATACAAAAACTATTTAATACATGCATAAGTCCCAGACATCAAAACAAAATACAAAACACAATATAAGCAAACCAAACCAAACATGAAAGGGACAGCATATATTACCAAAAAGTATTTCTATCCCTGTCTGTTTGCAACTCTGTTTTGTTTTCGGGGTGGATTTTTATCATTCATGCTAAGTGCATTCAAAATAAGAACATAACTCAAAAAATTAAAATATTTGAAAATTTAATATTTAGAAAATCTTTTTATCTTTTTTTTTTACTAACAAATGTGCAAAGTATTATTGTGATGAATTGGAATGAATTTATTTTATTTATTAATTTATTTTTTTTATTTATTAATTTTATTAATTTATTTATTTTCTTTTTAAATGAATAAACTTTTGTTTTCAATTAAACTGTAAATTTTAAAAAACTGTTTCATTTCGAATAATTAATATGATAGCTTATTATTGCGAGTTTAAAGCCAACGTGTAAATAACTGACTTTTCATTCATTGAAATTTAGCTATCTTTTTAGTCAGTTTAAAAAAACTAGTTTAAAGCTAATTAAAAGTAGTAAGTTTATAGCTAGATACAAATAGGTTTACTTTAAGTTAACTGCTAAGTAACTAACTTTAAATTAATTTAAAAGTAATGCAGAGTCGGACAATTGACTACTTCCTAGGACATCGCAATGTTAAAATAGTCAGTCATTTTCATATAAAAGTAATCCAAGTGTCAACCACCACTGCTTGAGAAATAGTTAGTTTTAAGTTAATTTAAAGTTAACTGAGTGTACGACAGGGTAGACTTGAAAATATTTATAACGATTTTCCTCTGGGTTAACACATGCCTCTCAGAAATACACTCACATTTTTATCATGTTCTCTTTGTGCCTACGTCTGTTTATCTTCCATTATGTATGAAAATACATAGATATACCTCTATTTTTTTCAACACTGGTCAAATATTTGCTTTATGCCTAATATTTTTTAAGTATAACCATATATCAAACATGTTTTGCCATATTTCTGTGAAAATAAGTGTGCGTAGTATGACCACAAAACAAAATTTTATGGCGCATAGCGACTCAAAGCTCAGGTTTTTTTATTTATTGAAATCCATTGAAATTTAGAATTTTTAAGTGTCTCAGCGCTACTAGGGCATTAGAGAGACAAGCTGGCAAAGTTAAGAAATTGTATAAAAACAATATACAAAAACTATTTAATACATGCATAAGTCCCAGACATCAAAACAAAATACAAAACACAATATAAGCAAACCAAACCAAACATGAAAGGGACAGCATATATTACCAAAAAGTATTTCTATCCCTGTCTGTTTGCAACTCTGTTTTGTTTTCGGGGTGGATTTTTATCACCGTATAAACAGTATCGAAAACATTGACGTTTGACAAACGCTCATAGCAGCAAATTACTAGCCAATTTAGAGGGAGAAAAAAATGTTATAATGTTTTGCGAATCAAATGTGTTAGAAGCAACAGATATACAGAGTGAAAACTGGCGGATAAAGCAGAAACATTAAATGCAAATAAACATTTATTTTGTGTTAAAAAAGGGAACATTTTGAATATTTTTTAATTTTTCAATGAAAAGTTTAAAGATTCTTAAATATTTAAATATTAATCGAAATGTGTGTGATTTTCGGTCACAATGAATATAATTTCTTGTGCAAGAGATTATTAAGAAGCTAAATATTACAAGATCAAAATAGGACGTACTGCTCATAAAAAATTTTTCTTGCTGAAAGTTGCCAATATTTTTTAATTTCTTGAAAGAAAAAGTAAAAAATTGTATTGTTATTAGTTGTTTTTATTATTTATTAATAGTTTTAGACAAAAATTACATTTTTTATTAACTCTCGCCAATATAAAAAAACCTCATCCCAAAACCTAAAAAACATAAATAAACAAAACAGACAGACAATCAGAAAGGGACAGAAATACTTTTTGGTAATATTTGCTGTCCCTTTCATAATTCGCTGGTAAACGTCAAAATTGCGTTTCGATACTGTTTATACGGTGATTTTTATTATTGGCGCAAATGTGAAAAAGTGTGTGGTTGCAAGGTAAGTTTTTATTTTTATCATTTACAATTTAAAATATTAAATATATTTAATTAATATTACTAACTAAAATGTAAAAATAAGTTACAGTAAGTTCTTTATTTTAATAGAAATTGTGAATGAAAATACAACTAAGGATCATCAAAAATAGCACAACATCTACAAGTACATCGAGAAAAATCAAATATACAAATTTATGGTATTGGTACGGCAACCGTCAAATCTCTAGGGGTATGTTCTATTGTTATTGAATCGCTTCAAAATTAATATATCTCAACCATACAAGCATTTATTCTACCGCATATAACTAACCTTCAACCTACAAGTACCATTGAGAAAGACAAAATTATTATACCGTCTAACATCAACTTGGCCGATCCGCATTTTGAGAAACCGGGACATATTGATTGTTTAATTGGTGCCAGTATTTTTTATGAATTAGTTATGGTAGGTCAGATTAAGTTAGGTGACAATCTACCAATGTTACAAAAAACTCAACTGGGCTGGGTTGTATCTGGACCAGTTCACAAGAACATATCGTCTTCATTACATACATCATTTCATGCCACAATTATTGAACCCAAATTGGACGACATGTTAGAACATTTTTGGTTAATAGAACATATTTATGCATCACCACATACACAATTTACGAGCGAAGAGGAAGAATGTGAACGATTTTTTGGCAAAACAACAAATCGATGTCCAATCACCAACAAATTCATCGTTAGATTGCCATTTAAAAAGGATCCAAACTGTCTTGGCGACTCGTATAATATCTCACGAAATCGGTGTCTTGGTCTTGAGAAAAAATTAAAACAAAATGTAGATCTTCACAGCCAATATTCAAAGTTTATGGAGGAATATCAACAACTAAATCATATGGCTCGTATTGAAAACTCGTTAGAATCGCGCAATTTCATCCCCCATCATTGTGTCACAAAGCTCGATAGCTCTACCACCAAATTACGGGTAGTGTTCGACGCATCATGTCGAACTTCAAGCGGACTTTCCCTTAATGACATACTGCGAGTTGGCCCTGCATTGCAAGACGACTTAGCCACTATTTTGATTAGAGTTCGAGCACACAAAATCGTTTTAATGCAGACATAGCCAAAATGTATAGGCAAGTTATTATCGACAAACAAGATACCAGGTGGCAAACCATATTATGGCGAAATTCAGATGAGAGTGAAATTGATTTGTACGAACTGAGAACCGTCACATATGGAACCAGTAGCGCACCGTATTTGGCTGTAAAATGTCTGCGACAATTGGCTATTGAAGAAGCTGTCAACTTCCCTATTGGTTCTACTGTCACACTTAGAGATTTTTATGTAGACAACTTATTTACTGGTGGTTCAACAATTGAAGATGTTGTTGAAATTAAAAAGGAGGTGATCGAATTGTTGGAATAGGGTGGTTTTCCCCTTTGTAAATTTGCATCAAACAACAACAAAGTTCTTGAAGATGTTGCTGAATGCGACAAATAAGAAATTGTCATTTTTGGAAAAACCGAATACATAAAAGCACTTGGTTTGAAATGGTCTCCAAGGGAAGACTGTTTTTTTGTTTAACTACAATATGCAGGACAAACAGTTGAAAGTATCAAAACGAATGATATTATCACAGTTGGCAAGTGTTTTCGATCCCTTAGGTTTATTGAATCCAATAATAGTAACATGCAAAATTTTAATGCAAGACTTGTGGAAACTTAAGCTAAATTGGGACGAAAGTGTACCTCAAGAAATTTATACCAGATGGGTTTCTTTCCAGAACGAGTTGGCTTCGCTAAATGACATCCGCATTTCTCGGTATGTACCTATCATCAATTCAACAGAAATTCATGCATTTTCAGATGCCAGCACTCGAGCATACGGAGCGTGCATTTACGCGGTGACCAATGCAAATGGTGAAATTTCGTCGTCTTTATTATGTGCTAAATCCAGGGTAGCACCAACAAAAGAAATAAGTTTGTCAAGATTAGAGCTCTGTGCAACACTTTTACTAGCAGGATTGCTGCATTATGTCTTAAAGATCTTCTCGTTGCAGCCTAAAAACATTCATTGTTGGTCTGACTCGACCATTGCATTAACATGGATTAAAGGTCACCATTTGTTGCTCATCGCGTAACAAAAATACAAAATTTGACCAAAACATTCACATGGCATCACGTTCCATCATCAAAAAATCCAGCGGATATAGTTTCGCGAGGAGCAAGTGTCAAGGAATTAATCGATAATCAGTTATGGTTTTGTGGTCCAGAATTCATCCAACAAGACTTAAATTTATGGCCGCTCGCACCTTCTGCTTGTATAGACAACATCCCAGAACAACGTCGTCGAAAAATCGCTTTAGTGTGCACACAATCATTAGAATCGTTCAATAATCACAAATACATAAACAATTACAATAAATGCCTACGCATTGTGGTCTACATTCGTCGCTTTATCATCAAGAATTCGTCCAAACAGCATATAACATCTGAAGAAATGGAAGATGCTCTGCTCTTTGTGTGTCGTATAATACAACAGACTCATTTTTCTGCTGAAATAAAATCTTTACAGCAACGTAATTGCGTTGATAATTCATCAAAAATTAAACAACTTACACCTTTTATGCATTGTGGTTTGATTCGTGTAGGAGGAAGAATTGAAAACTCAACCCTATCGTTTAATGCAAAGCATCCAGTACTTTTACCATCTACACATCCATTCGTAACAACTATCATTCGTCACTATCATCAAGTAAACCTTCATGCTGGTGCACAAACTTTACTAAACATATTACGTGAAAAGTTTTGGATTATCAATGGAAAAAATGCTGCAAAAAGAGTAATTCACGACTGCATATTGTGTTATCGTTTTCGGCCTCAGATATCAGAACAAATTATGGGTAACCTGCCGACTGATCGAGTCGCATTTGAAGTATCAGGCGTCGACTACTGTGGACCATTTTTAGTAACTCAACAAATACGAGGTAAGACAATATACTCAGACAATGCTACCAACTTCGTTGGCGCTAACCGAGAACTACAACAAACGTTAGCAGATAGAGACAGCATCGGATATCTCGATAATTTCTGTTAAAACATGGGAATCCATTGGCAAACCCGAAGCATATACTACAAAGGATAGTGCTAGTGATGCCAATACCAACAAAATTAATCTCCTAGCTATGTTTGAATGCGATGCAACGATGAATGACGTCACAAAAACAGTAAATTGCTATATCACAGATATAGACCAACTGAACATCATGAGAATCGACTGGATTCAAACTTTCGATCTTTGGAATAAACCAATAGCTACATGGTGCAGACAGATCAAATTCGATGACCAGATAACTAAGCTTAAGGAAGATTATCAACACGTTTTTGATAACTCTACTTTAGGTCTCTGTACAAAAACAAAAGTGCATATTCAACTGCTCCCAAATGCAAAGGAAATTTTCGTTCCTAAACGCCCAGTTCCTTATGCAGCAAGAATCGAAATCGAAGCAGAACTACAAAGATTGGAAAATGCAAACATAATTTCGCCTGTTAATACATCAAAATACGCCGCACCAATTGTGGTCAGTAGAAGAATGGAAAAATCAGAATTTGCGCAGACTATTCTACGAGACTTAACTCGATGGTAGAATCAAATCATTATCCATTGCCCACCCCAGAGGAAATTCTTTCGGACTGCAACAATTGTGTTATCTTCAGTCACTTGGATTTGTCAGATGCATATCTCCAAGTCGAAGTGGAAGATGACAGCAAAGAACTGCTCACAATAAACACTCACAGAGGTTTAGTTAAATTTAATCGTTTGACACCGGGTATAAAATCAGCTCCAGGAGCGTTTCAAAGGATTATGGATCAACTATGCTCTGGAATAGAAGGTGCCAAGGCTTACATAGACGACATCATACTCGCAAGTAAGTCAATTGCGGAACACAATCTCAATTTTCTCTTACAGAAAATTCAAGATTTTGGTTTCCGTCTGAAATTTGAAAAATGCCAATTCTTCCAAAAGCAAATTACATATCTTGGACAGATTATAAACAGTAATGGTATTCAACCTGATCCAACGAAGAATGCAGCAATTCAAAATTTGAAAACTCCGAAAAACATCTCTGAAGTACGTTCGCTCCTAGGCTCAATTAATCATTACGGCAAATTCGAACATGCGAAACCTCAGAAAGCCTCTTGATGACCTATTAAAAAAGGAGAACACATTTAATTGGACTTCAGAATGCCAAAAATCCTTGGACAAATTTAAAAAAATTTTTATATCGGATATGTTACTTACACACTACAACCCTGATTTACCAATTCACGTTGAAGCTCATGCATCATGTCACGGTATAGGTGCCGTGATCTCTCACACATTTCCTGATAACAGCATGAAGGCAATTCATAACATATCAAGATCTCTCACACCAGCTGAACGTAATTATAGCCAAATTGAGAAGGAAGGTTTAACTCTGATTTTCGCAGTACAACGCTTTCATAAGATGCTGTTTGGACGCAAATTCACGTTGCATACAGATCAGAAACCACTCCTCGCAGTTTTCGGCTCAAAGAAAGGTATACCTGTGTATACAGCCAACAGACTACAACGCTGGGCTTTGACGCTGTTAACGTATGACTTCGAAATTAAATACAGGAACACTAAGAATTCCGGTCATGCGGACGTATTACCCAGACTCATCAATGAACACGAGAAACCAACCGACGAGTACATAGTAGCTTCCGTATCGCTTGAGGACGACATTCGCATCGATCTGAATGAAGCAGTATCTTCATTACCTGTGTCTTTCAAAATGATAGTCAAAGCCACTAAGAACAATGCAACTCTACAAAGCATTATACAGTACATGAACACAGGCTGGCCGGAAAAAATTGGAAATATCCATTCTTCAATTGTACCTTATTTTAATAGAAAGGAATCGTTATCGACGACGGATGGTTGCGTTATGTTTAACATTCGTATTGTAATACCAGATCCATATCGTCAAAAGATTCTCAAGCAACTTCGCAGAGGACACATTTCTTCAGAAAGATGTAAATTAATCCCTCGAAGTTACGTTTATTGGCCTGGTATGGAAAAACAAATTGAAGATTTCATCAAAAAGTGTCAAAACTGTCAACAAGCCGCAAAGAAACCTTTCAAAACCGATCTTTGCTCTTGGCCAATAACAACCCGACAGCTCGAGAGAATACATATTAACTGTGCTGGACCTCTAAAGAATAAGTACTATCTAGTCATCATCTACTCATTTTCTAAATACCCTGCTATTTACGAAAGACCAACTTTTACATCATTTGCAACAATAAGAATTATGAGCGAGTATTGTGCACAGTTTGGAAATCCTGAACAAATTGTTTCGGACAACGGGACACAGTTTTGCTCAGAACAATTTTAAAACTGGTGCAAGGAAAGAGCTATAGAACATACAAGAACTGTACGTTTCCATCCCAGCTCCAACGGACAAGCGGAAAGATTCGTGGACACACTAAAACGTGCTCTCAAAAAAGCACAAGGGGAGGATACACCTACCACAACACTCCAAACATTCTTGGAAGTCTATAGATCAACACCTAATCCAAATTCTCCACATGGTAAGACTCCTGCGGAATAGTTCATAGGTCGAAAAATGCGAACAGTTTTCGACATCATCAAAAAACCTAAAGTTACCAATCGTGAAACCAATCAGAAAATGGAAAAACAATACAACACCAAACACGGTACACGTAAGAGAACATACCAACATGGCGACCAAGTCTACGCTTTGAACTTCAAAGGAAACAAGGAATACTGGGTGCCAGGGGAAATCATCGAGAAAATTGGTAACGTAGTTTACTATACTCTGATCTATGTTGGTAACGGAAAAAACTCGTGAGAACACACACAGACCAACTCCGACCTAGATACACCGAAAGTGACACTAACGCATTAGAAACATCGAATCTACCTTTGGACTTATTGCTTAAGGAATTCGAAATAATTCCACCATTGCAAGAATATTTTGAAACGCCTAAAGCTTCACCATGCCCAACTCCAATGCGTATAACCAGCCGTAGACAATATGTGGAACCATTGCCGAGATCACCGCAAGGAGGGAGATTTTGGGGGTATCCTATTATGAAGCTTAAAAATAAACTTAAAATTTCCCAGAGGTTTTCAACAGGATTTAAATCGGGTTGTCTTGCTGAAAAGTTAAATTATTTCCATAATTTTCTTCAGCAAATTCAACGAAAACATTGTCCAGTAATTCCACAAAAAATGATACCCAAACCACGATTGACCCCTAGACCCAAGGCAGCCAGATTGGCTTTCGCTGAAAAATATCAATTTTGGGAAGAGGAGTGGCGTAGAATTATATTCAGTGATGAAAAAAAATCAACCTTGATGGACCTGATGGATTCAAATATTATTGGAGGGAAAAAGGAGGTGATACGCGGACCAGAATCACACATAATTTTCAGGGAGGATCTTTAATGACTTGGGTAGCTTTTGGATATAGAGCACGTTCTCTATTCTGTTTTATTTCTCATAAAATGCATGCAGAGAACTATGTGGAATTACTGGACAATGTTTTCGTTGAATTTGCTGAAGAAAATTATGGAAATAATTTAACTTCTCAACAAGACAACGCCCCTATACATGTATCCAAAAGGACCAAAGCATTTTTTGAAGAAAAGTATATAACTGTTTTGGACTGGCCACCACTTAGTCCCGATCTAAATCCTGTTGAAAACCTCTGGGAAATTTTAAGTGCCGAAATATACAAGAGTGGGATGACTTATAACTCCTTAAAAGACCTGAAAGAAGCTTTAATAAAAAATGGGACGAAATTCCCCAAGATGAGTTACAAAACTTAATAAACTCTATGCCACTTCGGTTAAATGAAGTAATGAAAAATCTAGAAGGACACACGCATTATTAAAATTAATGTCTTATTTAAATATATTTAATTAGCTTTAAGTTTTGAATTTTTTCTTATTTTGTACCATATAAATATTTCCTTTAAGAATTTGAATTAGCTATAAGAAATATTTTATAAAATAAACAAACTCTGAACATTTTTTACTGTAATTTTGTTTCTCTTTAGTAAATATAAAAAAGATATAGATTTTTAGAAAAAACACATGTACCATATAATTTCTTCCTTGACTGTATAAGTGTTAATAAGTTGTAAAAATGAATTTTTGTGATGTTTACGCTTTTTTGTAATGAGTGATTAGTTAGGAGAAGCAGATAAGTTCATAGGATGGTGGCAGGGTTGAAGGAAGATAAGTTGATATTATGGATGGCTCCGAAAAGTCCAGAGCTATCAAGGTGGGATCCTTGTTCCTCATTGGAATCGTGTAACCCGAGTCAGGATCTGTTAGTTGTAGTTTTCGTTATTAGTTGTTTCGCTTTCGGGTCCCTTAGAATATGTTTTTTTTGTGGATTTCTTTAAAGCTGGTATGGAAATTTCTTTTTTATATATGTGAGTGCGCTTTCGGTTCGGATAACCGGCAAGGACCACCGCATCCGGCGAGCCACAGCCCGGCATAACGCGAGCATACCAGCGACGCTGGTTATCTATCCACACTAGCTTAAGCTGTTGTATGATTTTTGTTGTTGTAGGAAGCATTGTCACAAGTTGATTAACACCAGCGGAAGCAAGTCACATTATACGAGATACTCAATTCCTTTTCTGATTTAAAATTTGTCAACTCTATTTCGGAACGAGCAATTGGTCGCATTGTTATAGAAACTTGTGGAGGGATGTAATAATAAGAACACAGGAAAAATGTAAGTATTTGTAAATATATTTATTTTATAAAATAATTGAATACATTTTTTACAGGACCAGAAAATGCATCATGGGCTGTCCACCAGGCAAAAACTACACCAGTTTCCAGAAAATGCTGCGAGGTAAGTGCTTGTAAATTATTACTATATGAAATATTTTGTGTGGGAGTGTATTTTATTATTTACATAAAAGTGCGTTTATTTTTATTTGTGTGGGAAACCTTAATACAAAACAGGCCTCCGGTTCTTAAGACTGGTTTCCCTCACAAACGGTTGTATATGGTTAAATTTATCTTTTTAATTTCGTTTATTAAAAGTGCGTTTATTTGTGAGGGAAAACCTGTGTTTCTTAACAAAACACAGTACTGGCCTCCGGTTCTTAAGGCTCATTTCCCTCACAAACCGTTCTATATATTCTGTTGTATATCGTTTGTTCTTCTCATTAATTTCGAATATTAAAAGTGCGTTTGTTTGTGAGGGAAAACCTGTGTTTCCTAACAAAACCCAGTACTGGCCTCCGGTTCTTAAGGCTGATTTCCCTCACAAACGGTTCTATATCGTTTTAATGATATAATATGCAAGTGTCAATTTGGATTTAATGGGCCAAAGATTTATCCATTATACGAGCTAATCAAAAATTTGAAATTTTAATTAAAATTTTTTGTTTTGCTTCTATGGAGTTTTGAGGTGAGTTAGGTGAGTTCTTTTTGAACTCATTTGTACTATGGCTAATTCATATAAATTGGACCATTGGATGAGCGTGTCACTATGAATTAAATGAGCTAAGTATTTATTTCTCCATTATACGAGCTTATCAACAATTTGAAATTTAATTTTAAATTTTTGTTTTGCTTCTATGTAGTTTGGAATTGGGCATAGGTGACTTCTTTTTGAACTCATTTGTACTATGGCTAATTCTAATTATTAACAACAATTAGATATTAGTAATATATATATGTATACATATATATATATATATACATATATATATATATATATAGAAAAAAACTTCAACTTATAGAAACTTCAACTTTGGGAAGTAAATTTACAAATGATCTAGATGTTGTTGCCACGACATGTGTTTCAACTTATAGAAACTTTAAGTAATACAAGTTCAAATTATAGAAGTTCTACTGTATATATATATATATACAGTGCTGGACAATTCAATGGAAACTTTTTTTGAGATTTACTTTTCTATTGTTAGCAGTCGAAAACCAAAAACAATTTCTGAAGAAACTGAAAAATTATTTATGAATTTTATTTTACACATTCTGTTTGATGTATTAAGAAACAAAAAATTATATAAAAATAACATTCTTCTAAAATTATAAAGAAAAGTAAAAATATTCAATTTTGAGGTATTGACATTTTTTTATAATTTTAGAACAATGTTATTTTTATGCAATTCTTTTTTGTTTGTTAATACATCAAACAGAATGTTTAAAATAAAACTCCTAAATAACTGTTAAATTCTACAGAAATTGGTTTTGTTTTTCGAATTCTTACAATGAAAAAGTACATTTTAAGAAAAGTTTCCATTGAATTGTCCAGCACTGCATATATGTATATATACAGTATATAGTATATATATATATATGTATATATACAGTATATAGTATATATATTTATATATATACAGTATACAGTATATAGTATATATATATAATTTGTACTTCTATTACTTAGTTTCTATAAGTTGAAACACATGTCGTGGCAACAACATCTAGATCATTTGTAAATTTACTTCCCAAAGTTGAAGTTTCCATACGTTGAAGTTTTTTTCTGGATAATGGTGATTCAATTTATAGAAGTTCGACTGTATATATATATGTATATATATACATATATATGTATATATATATATATATATATGTATGTATATATATGTATATATATATACGTATAAAATAATAATAAAATTAAGAGGAATATATTGTACGCATGTTTCATTTAATTTTTTCATTTCCAATTTCAACTTTATTTACTTTTACATATTAAAATTTTTGTGAGATTTATCTATAGATATTACAACGAATGATATAATAATTTAAAAAATTTTGAGCTCTTTATTTTATTTTTATAAGAGTGTTTAAAGGAAAAAGAAGAAAAACTTTTTTTGATAATGGACAAATTCAAATATATATTACAAATATATTGTATAAGCATAACACATTCTATGCGCATCATTTTCAATTTGCTAATTTTAATTTTAGAGATAATTTTCTCTCGATTCACGACATTCTCTTATCAGTTGATAGGGAGAATTTTCTATGCATTCATGACATTAGATATTGATTCTTTTTATTGATTATTTTATGAAGTTATCGGTGAAGTTATAGATATATTTTGCTTATATAGCTTTTGCTTATGTTGGCTTTAGTTAAAGAAGTGTGTGTGTGATGTAGCTTTTGGTTAAATGCTGTTTGTTTTATATATGAATGTCGATTCAATAGGAAATAAGGGATGAGAATGAAATTTTTGGATAATTGGGTAAATTTTTTGGGAGAAATGCAAGTAGTAAAGTTGTTAACTAACTTTGGTATTTCTTTTTTGGTTATTTGTGGTGTAGATTTTGATCTTTTTTCACTATGCCCTTTTTATGTGTTTTGTATTACAGCAGCTTTTCTTTCTTTATTTTTTGTTCCTTTTTTAGACGTGCTGAATGGCTTCGTATTTTAAATGTGAAGTCTTCAGTGAAGCGCTTGTTCGCGTGTAGTGTACATTTTGGTCCGGAATACATTTTTGGAAATCGTATTTCCAAATTTGCGGTTCCGAAATGTGTTCAACTAAATAATTTGTCTAGAGAGAAAACAATTCCAAGTTTTAACCAAGATAGTGAATGGAAATAGATAACGAAATATCTTGTAGTTTTAGAGAGACGCCCTCCCATTCAGCAACAAAAGCAGCCTTAGATCATTATCGTAGCCAATATTTGTTAGAAAAAAGATTAAGAAGCAAGTTGAAGGTTGCTAATGCCAGGTTATGTAGGGAAGTAGAAAAATATAAGGCAAAGGTTGAAAACTTGGAATTGGAGTTAATGAAAAAAAATGATTTTTCTTCAAAAATTAGTAAACCGCTCTTGGCTTGCTTAGAAAATGGTTTGACTAATTATACCCGCGAACCGAAACAACATCGTTATAGTGTTGGATTGAAATTGATTTCTCTAGCTGTGTATTTCCTTTCTCCCCTAGTGTATAGATATCTACGTCCAATGTTAGTCGTAAAGGACTGGCCAAAAGCTCCGGGAAATTTAAACGGAACTTTTGAGGCACTAAAGGTGAGAGCACAGGATTTTGTAGAAGAAGATAAATTTGTTAGTGTTTCCTGCGACGAAATGTCTCTAAAAACTTTTCTTGACTACGACAGGTTCAAAGACAAAATTATAGGCTTACAGGACTTTGGAGACGAAAATCGTTCTCGCAACGTAGCGACAAGCGCAATGGTCATCATGGCAAGTGGGATAGGAAGACAGAGTTGGTCGCAAGCTATTTCATACTTCTTTGTTTATGGAAATTGTAGGGGTTTAATAATGAAAACTTATATTTTCGAGGCAATATCAAAATTACAAGCAATAGGCTTAAAACCTTGCCAGTTCGTTTGCGACCAAGGTGGCAACTTTGTCAATTTTTCCAAAATCGTTGGGGTAACTTTAGAACGTTCCTATTTTGTAGTTAGCGAGAAACGTATTTATTTTATGCATGACAGTCCGCATCTTTTAAAAAGCGCCCGAAATCTTCTGCTTACCAAAGAAAATAAAGTTTATTTCAATAATAAACTTGTGTCCTGGGCAGATGTTGCCCATTTTTATAATGTTGATTCCAATACAATTAAATGTGCTCCTAAGCTAAGTTTGGAGCACATATATCCCAATAACTTCCAAAAGATGAAAGTTCACTTAGCAGCACAAGTTTTAAGTCGGACTGTAATAGCCGGCATGCGAACTTTGCATAAGTCAGGGAAATTAGATAGTTCGAAAGCCCTAACATTCCTAAATACAACAGAATACTTAGAGTTTTTAATAACTTATTTGATAATTTCAATAGCCGCGCAGAAAGCACGGTTTTCGTATGTTCACAAGAACAATTAAATTTTTTAAGAGAATCCTCGAAGCTTCTACGTACAATAAAAGTAACAGATTTGAAAGGGAATGACGTAACGAAAATGTTTAGATTTATTACAGGATGGTTGACGAACATTTCCGCCTTAAAAAGTCTTTGGATATATCTTCATCAAGAAGGTTTTCAGGGACTTAAAACTCGCAGGCTAACCCATAACCATTTAGAACTCGTTTTTGGACAAATACGTAAAGGTTCTGGTAATGCTATAAGTATTACTCCACAAAAATTTTCAAGTTCTTTTCAAAAGCGCTGGGGGTTACACTATGTAAATATAGTTGTAAATGGAAACTTCAAAAATGTTTCCCCAATTGATAATATCTTAGATTTTTCAATTGTAGACCTAGCATATACTAACGATAAAGATCATACGCAATGGGATGAGTTCTATTTTCTACCAAACCCTTGCCCCTCCATAATTGATCTTGAGTTACGCGATTAGCATTTCAGCACCGAATAAATGCAGGACCTTCAAAAGAACGCATTTGTCTATGTTTCAGGATATTTTTATAACAAATTATTCCAAATGCACGTATGTGAAGTTCCTATGACATATTTTAATGATAATGACCCTGTCCCAGATGATTATTCCTTCACATACAGCAAACAGTTCCTTAATTGTCGCCTAGTTAAACCACCTCAGGGCTTTGTAGACTATTATAAAGCATTGGAGAGTAAATTTATAGATTTGTTCGACAAAAATTGCCATCGACATGGTCTTCGTCAAATAATTTTCGACGAACTTCTCCATGAACGCCCCTTTCTTTGTTGTTCCAAAGTAAAACATGAGGATGTTTTAAATCTATACGTTAGAATTAGAATTTATTTCATAATAAAATATTTCAATCGTAGGATAAACGATCCCAATTTTATGCAGAAGTATTTATGTGTAGCTCATCGGTAGGTTTTTAATAATAGTCAAACCATTTACCTGATCTCATACTTAATTTAGTTTAACACATTTCGGAAATTGTATATATTTTTTATTTATTACACTTCTAACAACGTAATACTACTAACATAAAAATTTACATGGCTTATGAATTTTTAATTATTTTATTTTGCACTTACACCGACATGCATACAACATTGCTAATTATTTACTACCATTAACATGCACTTTAACTTATTTGAATTACAAAATCATTTTTCATTTTCTTATTATATTGATGACTGTATATATATGCATACATAACATAAAATCACCACACAATAACACGTCATACAGATACACTTCATAAACAAAATATGGTTTGTAAGGGTGCTTTTTTGTTTACTTACATCACATATATATTTGTATTTATGAAATAAATGTTTTCTTTTTATTTAAAACAAATTTGTTAATTTGCATAGCACCCATTATGAAAATTGTTGTATTTTTATATATCATTCTATGTTCATTGTATTTATTTAGCATATCCTTGTTTTTGTAAGACTGTAAGATGAACGCTTCAACGCTATCGAAAATTTTTATGGAAAAAACAATTTCATATAAATTATCGAACATCTGAAACATCTTGCAAAAAGAGGGTAAAATTATGCAGTGGTGACTGCATACATTTTAGGCATTTAGAAATAATCAGTATATACAATTACTGAATTTCAGGAGTAAGTGCAGCGAAAATAAAATGCATTTGCATTTCTAGCTTCTCCTTACTCAAGACCATCATGCGTGGTGAAGAGCCACATCCTACTCGAGCTGATGCTGTAGTTAACAGAACATGATGGATCTAGACCAGAGAAGGTCGATAAATAATCATTATTTCAAAAGTTTTTAGTACTGTTGCTATTATTGTGATTTGTTTCTTTACAGACAAAAACTAAGTCCATGTTTACATTTCTTTGGATGTGCTGATAAAATTTTTTATTTTGTGTGTGTTTTATTAATCTAGCCATTATTTTATATTAACGATTGTTTAAAGATTATTTCCAATTATCTTTTATACTTAATACATATACGTGTGGATTATTTGTTAACAATCTACTAGGCATTTTGAAAGCAAACGTTTGTTTCATGTACATCAGACGGCTTATAACTTTTTGTATCAAAGGTTCTTTTAAGGACCTCAAATATTTAAAGGAAAGAGATTTTATTTCTTATTCAAAGGTCCTTTTATGGGCCTCAAATATTTTAAAGAAAAAGATTTTATTTCTTATATTAGGATTAAGATTTATTATAAAATATTTATAAATAATTTTTTTAATAAATAGTGACTATCATTAGTTAATTTGTCATACAAAGCATATGAATTATATAGATTTATATATAAATATTGTCTGTTGGTAGGTGATTGATGTTGTTAGATGATAAGAATAAAGGAATGTGTTGTTTGTTAATAGATTGAGTGTTGAATAGTAATATTGATGGAAAATATGAGTATAATGTTTTAAATATTTTGGTAGAAATTGATGATATTTTAGTAGAAATTGATGATATTTTGGTAGAATAATAGAATAATTTTGCACATAATACGGATTCTTGGTTGAAAGGAGACGTACCATTTTATTAGGGAAACGTAATTGGGAACTACTGTATTTGGTGACACCTTTCAACGATCGTCACTAACTTAGTATTTAACCAATTTAGAGTTATATTCACAAATTCCTGAAACAAAAACTCATGAATATAAAATTTGTTATATTTTTCTTTTTACTTACCTTATGTACATGGAACTTTTTTCAGTGTGAAGGGAAATTGCTAAGAGTTCGAATAATAATGAAACAATTACCGAATTTTAACTTTTTTATTCAAGAAATTAATAAATACTGGCAATATACACAAATTTCTGCAAGAAAAATTATTTATGAGGAATATGTCTTTTTATCTTGATATATTCAGATTCTTACTTACATCTTGCACAAGAAACTATATTCATTGTGACCGAAAATCACCCACATTTAGATTAATATTTAAATATTTAAGAATCTTTAAACTTTTCATTCAAGAAATTAAAAAATATTCCAAATTTTCCCTTTTTTAGCACAAAATAATAGTTTATTTACATTTAGTTTTTCTACTTTAACCGCCAGTTTTCACTCTGTATATCTGTTTCTTCTAACACATTTGATTCGCAAACCATTAGAACATTTTTTCTCCCTCTAAATTTACCTAGACTTTTATGTTATGAAGGTTTTTCATCTGTCAAAGCTTTCGTATCTGTATTGCCTGTGATACAAAAGGTATTTCTTCGGCGACTTCCTCTCACCAGATTTCTGGCAAAAACTCTGAGAGGAAATAAAATTGCCATGAAGAGTTTCTCAAAAATTTGTCATTCGGAGTCGACTTTAAATAGTATGTCCCGTCACTCATGTATAAAATTAACACACACAACATAAGTGGTGTGAGAAACGAGGTCGTAATCCTGACTGAAGGGTTGTAATGACCAATTATGTATGTATAAGTATATTAGAAAAATTAAAAAAATCTTTTAAATTAAAAGCATTTCAATACTTTGTAATAAATACAAAGGAAAGGAAGAAATTGTGCTGCAATATTTTATATGCCGAGGCAAGTTATTATATTTCAGGCTACCAGCGTATTCAATTTTTTGCTTTGTGATTTCTAAGCGACATCTCACAGCACGAAGATTATGGCTATTCCGAGTGTTGAAAACAGTCTGGTTTCTTGAAAAGCATATCGTATGGTGACCAATTCCATGTAGGGCGTTATAAACATAAATTAAAGTTTTCATTTTATAAACAGATGTCACGTAAAAATGTAAGAAAATCCTTTTTTACTGATTCTTACGTTCCGCGGCTTTAAGCCCCAGTTATGCTACCGTAACGGAATGTAACCGCAACATTAAGAAACAGCTGATCGTTTTTGTTATGTATAAAGCAATACGAATGGTTATAGAAATGTAATGTAACGTAACCGGAACGTAAGAATCTGTAAAAAAAAAGAATTTTCTTACATTTTTACGTGACATCTGTTTAGCAGTGTTAACATGTCAATATTAAAAACCACCAAAACTGGAAATTGAAATTATAAACAGAATTTACATTTTGTACGTATGTTATGTTTGCCTGTATGTGGAATTCTCTTCAAATAAAACTTCACATATTTTAAAAATGCAAATTAAAATTTATTTCAATATTAACTTTTACAATTTAAAATAAAAATAAACACTATTTTATTGTTACATTATGTAAATAGTGTTTATTTTTATTTTATTGTTAAACTAATAAAAAATATCACTTTAAAATTATTTTAAATTAACTTTTTATTTATTCTTTTTTTTTAGCCGTAAGGTCTATCCTTTTTCGAAGCTTCCTTTCTAGTCTTTTCTTTTCGCAAAAATTTTATTACAACTTTAAAACTAATTTTAAAAGCTCGAATCCGATTGGCCAATCATAACTTGACGAACTTCGTTAAGTAGGAGTTTAGAATCTCCACGCTTATTGGTCAATCAATACGTTGCCACTGTTGTTAGAAAGGTTTACGGAGTAACTACTTTATTAACGTTGCCACTGTTAATAAAAGAGTTCACAAAGTAATTACTCGTTACAGCTTCGGCCGACCTGACAATCCAATCGACCTCGATTGTACTGTTAGTGCTTAACTTAAATAGTTTACAATATTATACTTAAGACTATGTACTAGTATTAAATGTATTGCCAATTGCTTAAAGAAATATAAACGAATATCTATTCAGCTGTACTTTCATTTGTTAGCCATGACTTTATTCTCGAAGCTTCTATAACACCATCATATGGTAGTTGAGTTAATTGACAATTTTCTATATCTCTAATCACATAACGGTCATGTGGTAAAACCCTATGAATTACGTACGGACCGCGGTATTTTGGGATTAACTTTTTATTCGTTCCGCTAGAAGTATCTACGTTACGAATTACAACATAATCACCCTTACAATATTTCTTTGCCGGTTTGCTATGCTGCTGAAAATGTTGCTGAGAGTATCTCTGGGATTTCTTTATAGCATCCAAAGCGGAGGACCGAATCTCATCCAAATTGCATTCTGTTTTTGCGTCAACCTTTTCCTCAAGAAATTCTGTGAGTTCATCAACAACTTCCCCCTTTGTAGAACACCAAACAACTTACTGGGAGCTTCTTTGACAGTAGAATGAATCGTATTATTAATGCTGTATTCTACTTTGCCCAACATAGTCGACCAATTAGCATGACAAATAGGTTCGGATATTTTACTCAACATGGCTCTTATTACTCTATTTACGCGCTCGACTTGCCCATTTGCCTGTGGAGAAGCGGTTGCAACTTTCACATGTGTTATGTTATTCTTCAATAAATATGCACTAAATTCAAGAGAAGTGAAACAAGTTCCACGGTCAGATACAATACGCCTAGGCCTACTATAATAACTAAAATACTTTTCCAAACATGAAATAACTTCTCTTGTGCTGGTGGAAATTACTGGATACAGACGAACGTATTTCGTAAAGCCATCAATTACAACCAGAATATGCTTTCGCTTTGAATTAACAGAAGGTAGAGGTCCAAAATGATCCACATGTATAGTATCGAAAGGGACAGGTCTCTTGGGTATACTATATAGATTATGCTCATTAATACGGGCAGGGGCCGAACACATAATACAACGAATACAGCTCCACTTTCTGTTCCATATTCGAAAACCAGTAGTTTCTTCTCAGTTGGTTACACGTTTTCTCTACACCCAAGTGACATATCTTCTCATGAACCAATCTAATGACATTCATTTCCATCTCAGATGGCACAAATAGTTGAAAAACTCCATCCTTGCCTATCCTAAAAACTAACCCATCTCTTAACAGAACATTTCCTATGTTCTGACCTATTTTCCACAGCAGCGCAAGCATCAACCACACTTCCAGTTCCAGCGGTCTGACAGCGGCTAAGGGCATCAACATGCCCCATATTAACACCACCCCGATGCTGTATTGTATAATTATAGTCCTCCAACTCAAGAGCCCAACGCGCGATCCTCGCATTCAATTGTCTCCTGCCTAAAGTGAGTGCCAAGGAGTTACAATCCGTAAGAATCTTAAATGGGATACCCTGCAGATAAACTCTGAAACGGCGTAAGGCATATATAATGGCCAACGTTTCCAACTCAAAACTATGATACCGCGCCTCAGCAGCGGTGGTTGCCCTAGAGAAAAACATAACAGGATGAAACTTTCCATCCAGTTGACGTTGCAAAAGTACAGCACCGAATCCAGATGAACTTGCGTCACAATGTAGTTCAGTTTGTCTATTTGGGTCATAAATCGCAAGAACAGGGCCAGACGATAAAATATCCTTCAATGAGTCGAAAGCCCTATAACATTCATCAGTTGGCACATATTCACCATCCAATGTCAGCTGTCTTAAGACTTTCGTAATTTTCGCATGATTCGGCACAAATTTCCTAAAATAAGAAAATAAGCCTAAGCATGTCCTCATTTCTGCCTGATTACGCGGAAAAGGGTAAGCCCTAACAGCGTTAAGATGAGACTCGCCAGGTCGTATTCCCTCAGGACTCACACAATAACCCAAATAATCAATTCTATTATAACCAAATTTACATTTGGTCGCACGAAGACCTAGACCTCTCTTCTTCATTCTCCGCAACACTTTAGAAACTTCCAGATGTGTACTAAAATCCGCAGTGGCAATTATAACATCATCCATGTAAACGATTATCAAACCTTCATCAACCAAATCCCTAAATATATTATAAATGTACCGCTGAAATTCGGAAGGTGCATTCTTCAGGCCGAAAGGCATACGTAAATATTCAAACTGACCATATGGCGTCACAAAAGACGTATATTTAATAGAATCTGGAGCCATTTTGACATGAAAGAACCCGTTTCTTAGATCAAGAGTGGTGAAATATTTTTTTCCACCAAGGTATTCTATACAGTCCTCGATAAGAGGCAAGGGAAAATTGTCTCTGACTGTTAATCTATTCAAGGGACGGTAGTCGACACATTTACGCAAGTCTCCATTTTTCTTCCTCACTAAAACTACAGCAGAAGCATAAGGAGACTCACTGGGCCGAATAATATTATTCGCTAACAATTCATCCGTAATTTTCCGCAATTCATTCTTCTCATAATAAGATAAACGGCGAGGTAAAGAGTGAAAGGGAACGTCACTGGTCAACCTGATATTCATTTCGTAATTGTAAGGCTCCACCTCAATATCATTTGCCCCAAAATAATTTCTCTGTATAGCATCACGCAACTCTTCGAAATACATTTGACTGAGATTCGGGTTAACGTCAACATTTAATGAAATCGTATTAATACAACAAATACTACCCAACAAATTCTCTAAGCCACACAGGTCAGCAGCATCACAATCAGTTTCGCATAAAAATTCATTTTCTAATTCGCAATCTTTGTTCAAACAACCGGAATCAATTTCAAATTTATTCACGTTACATACTGTTAATTCACTTGCATTACCAATGACAACTGATTGATTCTTCGTTTTGATTTCCCTATTCAGATCAAGTGCACAATAAAACGACTGGGTTTCCTCAAGAAATTCATTACTTTTATTCTGAAATTCGTTTTTAAAATTTTTTTGATACAAATGAATATTAAATTTTCTAAGAAAATCACGCCCCAAAATAAGCGGAATAGACATAGTTGTGTCCGGCACAATATTTAAAACTATTTTCACACATTGGTTATTAAATTTGATATTTGCTTCTGTTGTTCCATAAGTCATCAGATCAGTTTCGCCAAGACCGCGGTACATAGATTTCATAGCGATATTGTCAACATTAAATGGAACAAAAGACTTCCTCACAAAATTAGTCGGACTACCGGTATCAAAAAGAGAAATATGATTTATAAACTGTGCGCACTTGACCCTACTGGTCAATACTTACATTATTAACGGTTTTTATAAAATTTCCATAAGCATCATCAGTGGCATCGGTTTCATCAGCATTTACAGCAGCAACTTCTTTCTTACGTGGTAGCAATAACTTCTTAGGGTTGGTGCAACTACGATGGCCATGTCCCATTTGCCAACAGCGGAAACAGCTACCATTGGGTCGTCGATCATATGGGCATTTGCTTTGATAGTGCCCCATCTGTGTACAGTTGTAGCATCGTATTTCAGTTGTATCCGAAGCAGCAGAAGTAGATTCAATTAGTTTTGTTGGTAACACTTTGGACTTTGATTGAGTAGCATCACGGTTTATGGAGGATCGGTTTGCACGACGTTGCTCATATAAGTCCAAAGACTCTTTAAACTGTTGCATCGTACGAGCATTCATTAACAAATATGATTCTGGGCTGTTGTCTTGCATGCCATCAATAATAAAGCCAATTAATTCAAATTCATCAATGTCGCTGCAGCGAGAAGCAATGTTTTCCATCTCGAGAACATAACGACGTATGTTATCTTTCTTGTTCCATTTATAATTGGCCAGAATTTTATAGATTTCGCCGCGATTTATTGCACGACCAAATTCTTTAATTAGAACCTCTTTTAGTTGGGCATAACTTATGACATCTGTTTTATTCAGAAGAAGTCTTGCAGTACCTGTCAACGAATTGCACAATGACGTGTATTTAAATAATTCTTCCGCTGCCACCATATTCATTACACGTTCAAAGTTACGTATAAAGTCGTATACACTGTATGCCCGATTTTCCCCATCAAATTTTACTATGGCGTGCTCAATGTCATGAAAACTTATTCGGCCCATGGTGGCAAATGGCGATGACACCTGTTCGGGCTCACGTTGCGGCAGGTTACTAGCTTCTAATTCGGTAATGGCTTGTTGTAGCTTCCTCATTGCTGACATTTTGAGTGGAGACAGCGATATTTTTAGCTGCACACTGAACTTCTGCGGTAGTAGCTTCACGTTTTCCAAAGGCATCAGATTTGGCTCCATCGGCATCAGGTTTGGCATAAACTTTTTGGGAAGAACCACTGGCTTCAGTTTTAGTATTTTCAGCAGGATATTCGAGACTAAACGCAGCAGAGGCTTCCTTACCATCTTTACAAATATTTGCGGTGACTGTGGTTTCATACAACTCACGAAGTCGGGCAGACGAAGCATTTGTCGGAATTTCCACACCAGCATTTTTTAATTCATCTAATAGCTGTTGTTTAGATATACGGGTCGTCATTTTTATTTTTTTAAATTAATTTAGACTTTACCCCACACCTGAGCTGTTAAACTAATAAAAAATATCACTTTAAAATTATTTTAAATTAACTTTTTATTTATTCTTTTTTAGCCGTAAGGTCTATCCTTTTTCGAAGCTTCCTTTCTAGTCTTTTCTTTTCGCAAAAATTTTATTACAACTTTAAAACTAATTTTAAAAGCTCGAATCCGATTGGCCAATCATAACTTGACGAACTTCGTTAAGTAGGAGTTTAGAATCTCCACGCTTATTGGTCAATCAATACGTTGCCACTGTTATTAGAAAGGTTTACGGAGTAACTACTTTGTTAACGTTGCCACTGTTAATAAAAGAGTTCACAAAGTAATTACTCGTTACATTATATTAGAAAAATATAGTTATCGACTTTTAACTAATTAAAGCGTTCGAAATGCATTTCAGTGTTATTAGAGAAGATAACTACATTTTAACGTTCGTACAAACTTGGTTTCCGAAATCCCTGACCTGTTGCTGTATAATGAACTATTTCACTTTCTTGTCTATGTAAATGGAAAATACAATCAAAAGCATTCAATTTTGTGTTTGTGTTCAACAAACAAACACAAACTAAATTGAGTGCTTTTGTATGAGTGAAAGTGAAATTCTTTGCCTTACAGAAACAGTACATAAAACTTTTAACAAGTAGCTTTAAATAAATATAAAATCGTTGAAATGAACCTAAAAACTCTGTAGTGATAACACTGGTTAACAGCTGAATTAAAGAAAAACAAAAGACGTCATATTGAAAGTGATAAAAGGAATGAAACAAAGTTTTAAAAATTTGGAATTAATATTAAATATGTTTGAAAAATAATAAATAATAAAATAAAAACTCAAACCCAAAAACATATCTTCCATATCTGCATTTTTGTCTTTTAAGTTTTACAATTTTTAATTCCTTACTTGATTTTGTTTATTTCTTTTGTTTTGTTTACCCAAAAACATGATACGTTTTTACGTTCTCTATAATTGCTCTTATATTTTTACATTCAGTAGACAAAAACTTTGTTTTCACTCCTTTTTTCACTTTCAATATTGCGTCTTTTGTTTTTATTTAATTCAGCTGTTAACCAGTGTTATCACTTCAGCGTTTTTGGATGCATTTGTACGAATGTAAAAACGTTTTTATCTTCTCTAGTAAAAGTAAAATGCAAACTGAAATGCTTTTCGAACGCTTTAGTTAAAAGTCGATAACTATATTTTTCTCATATAAAATAAAAATAAACGTTTTTTTAAGTCAAATTTACTAAAATAACAATTGACGATTTTTCATTTTTCCCGCGAAAAAAATGACGATTTTTTAAAAGCAAAACTTTCCATATGTTTTTTTCCTAAAATTCAATTTTGTAAGACCCCTTTTGCAATGTAGAACATGTATGCTATTTTTGGTGTGAAAAGGAAAGAGAAAAGTATACTGTATACAGTTTTTTTGTTTCCATTACATAGTAACCTGTTAAATTTTGTCAGTTAAAAAACAGACAGGATAAGTTAGGTACAAGTTTATCTGAAAGAAAAAAAATACACTTACATATAATTGAAAAATGGACAAATTTGTTATTAGAAGTGGTAAGTTTTTGTTCATTTAATGTAAATTAGTATATTAAATTAATATACATATTTACAGAACCAACAATCGAAATTGAAGAAGAGCCCGTATGTCAAGAAAAAAAGAGGCACAAAGTAAATTCATGGGCAGTTAAAAAGATTCGAACTTTTATTGCAAGGTTTGTAAATCCATATTGAAAATAGCATCTGGATGGTCAGATATAAGTCGACATATGGAAACTCAAAAGCATTCGGAGGCAGCAAATTTTATTTTGGAAAACCAGCCAACAATTTCATCATTTTTCAAAACGGATCCTTCAAAAGGAATAGAAATAAAACTATCTTTATTTCTAATTGAACATAACGTTGCATTTGCTACCATGGATCATTTGTCAAAGCTGGTAAAAAACTCTTTTATAGATTCCGATTATGCAAAAACATATCGATTGGAAGAACAAAAGCTACAGCCATTATAAAAAATGTTGTCGGTAAAACCCAGCTCCAAACAATATGTGAAATCATGAATACCAATGCTTTTTCGTTATGTACAGATGAATCTACTGATATCAGTAACAAAAAACTGATGTGTTTGGTATCAAGGGTTTGTCTAGATTTTAAAATATATGATTTCTTCTTTGGTTTGATTAAAGTCGATAAATGTGATGCAGCCTCTTTATTTACAGCATTAAAAAATATTTTTTGGATAACAAGATTGGCTATCAAAAAACATGATAGGCTTTGCCGCATATGGGGCTCCCAATATGCCAGGAAAACACAATTCCGTGGCAAGCCATTTTAAAAAAGAAATACCTAATTTGTTTATTTTAAAATGCGTGTGTCATTCTTTAGCACTGTGCTCATCATATGCCTGTTTGAAGCTGCCATCATCAGTGGAATCTTTGACTCGTAATATATATAATTACATTTCAAACAGCCCTAAAAGAAATAATCAATTTCAACAAATTCAATCTTTATTGGAATTCAAACCGAAATAACTTCTTCATCCTTCACAGACCAAGTGGCTTTCACTGGAATCAGTTGTTAACCGTTTACTTGAACTTTTCGAGCCACTAAAAATTTATTTTGGATTCGCGGTCAATATTGATCTTATAGACACAGTCGAATACATACTAAATAATTTGAATGGTATTCACCAGATATATTTTTATTTTTTCGTCTTATAAACAATGTCAACAAACTTTTTCAAAGTGAAAGTTTACGAATCCAAAATATATACAGTGAGTTGTCCAGATTGTTAAAACCATCAAATTTTGTGAACGAAGAGTATTTGTTTAATTTTGAAATCCAAAGTTTTAATAACAAAGACATATTTTTAAATAAAGATGAAGTATATCTTGGCATTTACGTGAAGGGGAACCAATCTAGTTTGAATATTGAATATAGTCAATATAATATATTTGTTGAATTCTGCGTCCAATTTTATATTGAATTGGTTTCACAAATTTTAAAACGTTTTGATTTTGGCGATAAACTTTTAGAAGGATTAAACTCCATTGAACCAAGCGTAGCTTTAAACAAAAAAAAAATGATGCAATTTTACAATTGGCCAAACTTTTTTCAAATTTATTAAATGTTAAAGAATATCAAGAACTTGATAATGTAGTTCGAGAATTACGTAATATGAAATTCACCGAACTCGAAACATTGGCGTTTTGGAAAAATATTTCTAATTTAAACAGAGCCAATAATGCAAAGGCCTTCCCAATTTTAACACAATTTGTTTCGAGTATAATGGCACTACCACATTCGCCGGCAAACGTTGAAAGAATTTTTTATATTGTAAATTTAAATAAAACAAAAACGAGAAATGCTTGGGATTCTTCGATATTACAAGGAATATTGTTTTCAAAAGATTATCTTAAGTTAAATAATTCTCAGTGTTTTAATATAGCAATTAAAAATGAGTTATTAAAAAATGTCACACAGATATGTACCAGAGTAAAGTCACATAATACCAAAATTAAATTAATTATTTTTTTTTTATTAAATAATAACTTTATTTACATGTAACTAAAATAAAAATATTTGAAAAGTTAATAATTTTTTTTTTTGGTATTTTTGTCTTGACGATTTTTTTTAAATTGGCGATTTCTCCAAAAAAAGTTGGCAGCACTGGTTGTGAAGAAGAGAAGAACATATGTTTTATGCAATGCAGGTAGCGAAAATCAAAAGTATTTTGATATTCTTTAAACTCTTCTCAGTCTACACGTGTGAGTACAGTTTTATCAGCACATTAACAAAAAACCATTTTGCATTTATTTAAAAAAATGTAAAACTTGAAAGCAGTTTACGAAGCGCACCCGAACTATATGGACGTGTTTTTTACTCTGCACACGCCATGTTAAAAAAGTATTAAAATTTAAAGAAAAGAGGTCTTTTATGTTATGAAGGTTTTTCATGTGTCAAAAGTTTCGTATCTGCATGCCTGTTGTATGGACTTTCGGCTTAAATAATGAAATAGAACTACTTTGTTCATATAGAGGTTGTTTTTTGTTTGTGATTTTTGTTGTAACGAAAACTCAATACGATTATGATTTTTGTATTTTATTTTTTACCTTTCATTGCAGTAAACAATCAGTTGCTATTGTGATCGCAAAGGATTAACATTGTGCCAAGTGTTTTGAGCAGAAAGTGAAATTATAAGAAAGAAAAAAGAAGCAATTTACTCTAAAACCATGTATAGAAAAATAAAAAAAGGAAAAATTAAAAGAAAGACAAGTTTATTTAGAAAAACTATAATTTTAAATTAAAACGGATATTTGTTAATGTGGAAGAAAAAAGAAAACTAACTAAACACTGGACAAAGAAATTAAATACAAATGACAATAAAGTGTTTGAGTTTTTTTTTTATTTAAACAAATAAAAGGAAACGATAATAAAGTACAATGTTAAAGTGTGACCCGATTGTTTCAAGGAAAGGCAAACAAACCTATGTTGGTAATATTTGTTGTGCTTAGCACAGCAACACATTAAAATTGAACATTCAAACTGCATTGTATTGTTGTTGTGAAGCAGAAAATAACATATGATTTATGCAACGCATGAAGTGAAAACCAAAAGTATTTTAATATTCTTCAAACTCTTCTCAGGCTATACGTATGAATACAGTTTACCAACACATTAACAAATGTGTTTGTTTGATGTGTGGCCGAGCAACTTAATAAAGAGAAAAATATAGAGTAAGCAAAACAGAAACACACAGAAAGTTCAGTAACATAAACAACAGTGATAATTATAACAACTGCAATACTGAGAAAATAAATCAAAGACGATTCAAAAATCTTCAGAACGAAAACAATTTTTTTTTGTTAAAATAACTTTAAAAAGAAAATAAGTAAAATTTTGAAAAGGAAGAGAAATTGTAATGGTGCGGTTGGAATGAAAAGAAGAAAATTAGAGTGATGAAGAAAATAAAAAGTGCAATTTATTCAAAAATGAAAATATAAAAAAACGGAAGTATTAAAGCAAAAAGAACGAACTCAAGAACATTTTTGTAGAACTTTTTTAAGCCTAATTGGCGTAGAATAAAAATGTGTTCTTAAGTATTATTAAGACGAAGAGAAAACTAAAAACAATAATGAGCACCAGATCACCTATAAAATTGTTTTATTATTAATTTATTTAAGAATAACAAGAGTAAATGTTTGACAAAAGTACAGCTTTGAAAAGAAAAAATTAACTGTAAAAGTATTATCAGAACGAAGAAGTGTAAAGAACCGGGATATTAAAAATAACTAACAAATATAAGAACTTTTATGAAAATAAAACAAATTAAAGAAAACAAAAAGAAGCCGTATCTGCAATAGAGACGAAACGCGAAATTAGCGAGTGCCAGGTCTAAGCTACTTATTTGGAATCACGTTCGTGTATGGTAAATAGGAGTAAGGACAATTAGTCATAATATATTTTTATTTAAATTAAATAATATAATATAATAATAAATAATAATTTATTATATAAGAAAAAATCATTGGAAGTGTCATAATTCTATTATTATAGTTACTAACAAATAGTATTTATATAAAATTTATAATACATATAGCAGGGCGAACTCAATAAGGTGATAGCAATAGTACAACAACTCAATTCGCAGTGTTTTTTTTTAACAAAAACAACATGTATTTTCTGTTGTTTTTGTGTGACTACTAATGTCAAATGAAATTCGCCGTAAGCCAGAAATGCCGAAGGTGAATACATATAATGACATAAAGTTGTTATTTTGTGTCATTATTTCTCTTTTGTTTATAAAACAAATTTTAAAAAACAAATTAAATTTTTTTAAATTCAAGCTAATTTGTACTACCACTAAGGTATGACGACGTTCAGAGGGATACTGGGAAACATAAAAGAGGATTCTACAACAAAAGTTATGCCAGAACATCCAGAATATTTAAATAAATTATAAATTGTGTAGAATACAAATATAAAAGGAAATAAAAATAAATAAACAAAAGAACATATGTATATACAGTGAGCAAAAAATGCGTAAACTTATTGTAAAAAATTAACAAATAAATTAATCCACAGGATTTTGTTTAAGATGCCTTTCTAGAAAATTCGGTCGCCATAGTCAAAACATCACCACTTTTTTGCTTAAAAATGTGGGAATTTCTTATTTCGACAATTATTTTCTTGTTACGTAACCAATAGAGAAATGTTTTTAAGCTTTTTTAGTCTTAAAGACAATAAATTTCTTTTTATAGATAATTTTTTGTTCAAAAGTTATTTCGAGGTAGTAAGTGTACAAGTTTTTTTTGCTCCCTGTACGCAAACAAATTGTTTGACATTTATGCGTACTGAAAAAAACACTCACATGGGCTAATAACACCACCTTATATGAATTCGCCTTGATATATAGTATACCAGCATAAAAAAATTCATTACATATCATAATAATTATTAATTATGTTTTCTTCTGACGTTGCTTTGTTTTTTTTTTTCGTATGAATCGGTTTATTTTTATATTACACTTCTTTCAAAATTCTATTGACTAAGAGAAGAAAAGAACAATAGGAATAAAATTTATATTTTACGGAAAGTTAACAATAATACTAATTATGTTTATTGAAAATTCACTTTCATCGTTTAATGTTGTTAAGACATGTATCACACATATGTATGTTAATACCGTCAACCATAGTATAAAATGGCAATATGAAAGTTAAAGGCTTAGGAATTTTTCTTATTGTTTTCTGCTTTTTAAGGAATTTAATTTTGAGTGTGAAATCTGCGATTTTTTGGAAATGAAATTTAAAGATAGCTTTGATATTGTAAACAATATTTTGAGTAAATTGAATGCAATGACAGATTTTCGTAACTGACAGTGAAATACTGATCATGCACTTTTTTGTTTATTTTTATACAGGGAAGAGGAAATGTAACATTGCTAATATGAGTCAATGCCTCACGGCATAAATTCCATTAATCAGACATAATGAATAAGTATTTTATATTTCTTTCACTTATAAAATGAAATATAATATATACACCACCACAGATCCACCAAATTATACGAAATTATGCGGACATCCAGTGTATAATGTTTGTTTATAAATTTGTCCTATAGAATTCTAGTTTATTTGAAAAGCCTCGGAATTGTACAAGATTTTATATTTTTATATATATTGTAGTTGATGAGAAATAAACAGGTTCGAAGTCTGAATAGTTGCTGATGTTCATTTACAAAAAGATAAGATTTTTTGTACTTATTGAATTGCATTATTACATTTGATTGTGTCATTATTTCTGCGGCTATTTGAATTGCTTCATTTAAACCCTTAGGTCTAGCAGACAATACTGTGAATCGATGTGGTTTGTTTAATCAATTTTTGATAGTGCTGAGCGACACATTATCGTTCATTTTATTAATAGTTTTTCTGTTTTGGGAACCTAACTCTGTGATCTGTAATTCATTTAGGCTGGCTATAGATAACATCTATTTTTCAACCTGGTCCATTCATCGAAAACTAAACTAAACCGACCATTGTTTTTTACAATATTATTAGTACTTGCGATCATATCCTTATTTATGTGTTCGAAATAATTCAAAATGCATTTCATTATTGTAGTCTCACATTTGGGAACTGTAAACCATTTTCTTTCTAATGATTCTCGGATGAATGAACTTCGTGTTATAGTTCTCATTGAAATTCCATCAAATGCAGCTAAATTCGCCAAGGTTACATTCAGGTCATCACTTTTAACATACTCATCAATATTCCTTTGTCTTTTGGTGGGAGGCGAATCTTTGCAAGATGCTTTATAAATCCACTTGTGGATGAACGTTTATATGACAGTATCTTCGGACATAAGTTGCACTGAGCATCGGAATTCGTTCCTTTTGAAAAATAATTCCACACAAAAGATTTCTCCATTGCCTAGGAAATATTTATTATATGGTAGTATTAATACTTTATTGAGTACAAGTATAACTTGACAAAATTGTGCATACCAGTTTAAATTAAGTCAAATTTTACAATTATTATTTTGTTTTCAAATATATATGAATTACATATGTATATGAATTACAAGATAAAATATTCGTAAAGCCCACTTCACACGGTAATACTTTACGTACGTAAAGTCTAATGAAAAAGTAAAATGAAATTCCATCCGTATGACAAAAAAGAGAATAAAAGTCGTATGATTTATATTTTTTGTGTTTACATGATCGGTATAAGACAATAACAAAGTAAAATGAAAACAGCTGATACAGTTTTTTCTATGTGTTTACATAAAAATACATCCCTGATCTAATGCGACTTACTTGCTTTTTGAATCATTTCAAAAAATGAAGTGAGCCACACTACTGTCAAACTTTTCATCCATATTTTCTCTCAATGTGTGATGGTTTCATTACATAGTACGTTTAGACGATCACATCCGTCCTCTTCTACATAAAATTTTGACAGATCATATTACTTGTGGGCATAGTTGCCAGATAAATTTGTACTGAAATCGTTAAATTTTGGTAGAAAAATCGTCAAAATGGATCATCGAAATCGTGAAAATAAAAAATACAAATTTCAACAAAACATTTATTTTATTTAGAATAAAATATTTCAAAAAACATAAAACAAAAACTACTAGTTTTAAAAATATGATTTTATTTTCACAAAACAATTAAACACAACTAACAGTCTTATTCATAATCAATTTTTTTTATTTATAAAAGACAGAATTTGTTTATAAATATATATGTTTTATTAATACAAATTTAACTATTTATGAAACAAATATTCAGCAAATAATGTTTTTCTTTATATAAAAATGTTTTTTTTTTTTTCAAATGAATAAGACAGTTTTTATCTAATTTAGTTTTTTGTAAAACGAATATACATATAACAAAAAAATTCATATACATAAAAACAAAGCAATTTGTATGTAGTTTTTCCAAACTATTATTAGTGTTTCTAATAAAACTAATAAAAAGTACATTTATGAAAATTTTCTTTTCATATAAAACTTACAAATTAATGACTATACATTTTTATAATATATATAAATAATACTTTTAGTATACTTTTTTACAGTGTTTTATACATATATATTACAATTAAACATTTTTATTAATTCAGGTACCACATTGATATCAAAACAGTTACATTTTTCTAATTTTAAATAATCTTTCGCGAATAAAATCGCTTCCAGCGATCCCCTTTTTAATCGGTTTCTGGTTTTTGTTTTATTTAGGTTGACCTGACTAAACACTCTTTCGATATTTGCCGAAGAATGTGGTAAAGAATTTTAATAATAAATTTTGTCAATGTGGGAAATAAAAGACCTGCATCTAGTCTCTTCTTTTCAGATAAATTCCTCAAAAAATCTAATATTTCCCAATTCATTAATCTAAGTTGACGAAATTCGGACTCTAATTCTTGTTTTACACAATCTTCTACAAAATGTGAAAATTCGCATACAATATCGCGGAAAGCACTACTTTTTTGACTTGTGATATAGTAAGGATTAATTAAACTCAAAGCCTTAAATTTTTTCCCAAAATCAAAACGAACTAATATTTGGTCGCATAATTCTTTATAAAAATTAACACAATTGTTAATAATTTTATACTTTTGAGTTTCTTCTAATCCTTACGATATCAATTCGTCTCGAGCCTAAATTCCTAAATAAATATCTTTATATTCTAAAATATTTCTATCGTCTTTATAATTAAGTAAATAAAAGTTGTCATTTTTTAATACATTAAGTTTTACAAAATTACTTAAAACAGTCTTTAATAATTTGTTCATTTGATCAAACAAATTTTGAATTTCCGTTGTTTCGCTTTGAAACATTTTATTTACATTATTAATCAGACCTAAAATGTATTTTAGAAAACAGAGATATATTTTGTTTGTGTTATTTAAATTGTCTAAAAAATATTTTGCTGTGTCAATTTTATCCACATTGGCAGCAGCAAAATATATTTTTAATGGTTCATATAGTTCTATTAGCCTTACGACTACAATTTCCAGAGATAGCCATCGTGTTTGGCATGGATGTAGAAGTTTTTTTGGCTTTATTTCCAATAATGATAAAAAAATTTCAAATTGCTTGCTCCTTTTTGGGCTGTTTGACAAGTAATTATAAGTGCTAGCTAATGTTTCCACGCAAGCTGGAAGCGTAAGACAAGCATAGGAAGAGCACAAAGCTAATGAGTGGCATACGCATTTTATTACAAATAAATTATTATAATTTTTTAAAAGTTGAGCCACCGATTTGTTCCTGCCTGTCATCACCGCTGCCCCATCCGAAGCAAACCCAATCATATTTTTTTATAATTTTCACCATTTTTATTAAAATGATTAACTATTAATTCGTATAAACAATTGGCGTCAGACTGTTCAACAGTTAAAAGTCCATAAAATAAATAATTTATTTCAAAATTTAAACACAAGCGGACAGCCAAATACAAAGACTTTACGTTTTTTAAATCCATTGATTCGTCAACACACAAAGAAAACTGGATTTGTTTTTAAAAGCTCTGTTACATTTGCAAATTGTTTTGTGCCTACAATATTTTTTATTATGGCATTTGCCTTGGTTCGTCCAAGAGTAATGTTGATGCTGTATTTGAATCCTTAAAGGAATGTTGACATACCTTTGTTATATGATCAGCCACTACAAAAAGCAAATTATGCTCTATTATAAACAGTGTTAGTTTTATTTCGGCAACTTTTCTAGTGGAGTGGTCTATGTCGAAAATTGCATCTATTTTTTTCTGGTGGATTGTCTTAGCAGCATCTTTATGCTTTTTAGCTTGAAGATGAGCCATTAAGTCTGATTTTCCGGATGAGACCTTCAATTCAACATTACAGATTTTACAAAAAATCTTATCCAACCGTTTTTCTGCCCACGCCTTAATGTTCGAATTTTCCAACCAGTCCTCCTTAATTTTTGGCTTTTTTGATTTGTTTGTCTGAAAAATTAACATCAAAATAGTATTAGCATTAGATAAATATAATTTTAATGATTTTGTTCAACTTACCATTGATGAACTGCTGCCACTTTCATCTTCTTGGCTGGCGCCATCATCTCCAACTGTAGTCTACAAAATAAAAAACAATTAGTTTTTACATTACAAATATATACATCAATTTTCTAAATTACCTCTTTCGGTAAATATCTCAGCATTTTTTAATTTTACGAAACAAATTTTCCTTTTTTTATTATTCCTTTGAAACAATTTTTCTTTTTGCCACACATTCGCCCCCTGAAGTCTCGGAACAAATAAGGGAGCCATTGAGACTGGTTTCTGGTTGCTCGTCTTCATGATTATTTGTTGCATTAAGGGAGGACTGTAAATTATTTAAGGGTGGGTTAATAGCGTGTTTTGTACCATAGACTTCATCAAATATGTCGTAGAATTCCCAGGGTGTATCGTTTCGCCCAGTCTTATTATTTCTAACTTTAATTCTTTTATATGTGGTGTGCAAATTCAAATATTTCCGGCTTATTTGTCATTTCAAAGTCCGGTTCGATTTCTTTAATTTTTAATAAGATTTTTCCCCACAATACTGACTTCTTCTTTCTCCCTTCTTGGAAGTCCGACTCCATATGCAGTCTAGTTCGTATTATTAATTTTTGTATGTTGAATGTGAAATCTTCCTCGTAACTAAAAATATAAATACTTAAAATTTTCTTTTGTTTAATAACTTTTATTTCACGAAACTACAGTGTTGAACAAATGTTGCTAAATTTTGCGGCAGCATTGCCATTTGTCTGCAAAAAAAAAAAACGTTCGACGCAAGTCAGTGCTGCCAAGTATGGCATTTTAGAACATTTGATATTTATTATGCTGCAACGTTGCACAACTACTGCATTTACGAACGTACCCTATATTTCTTTGTTCTTATGTACATATTTTTTTCTTGTTGTGTCCTTAAATAAAATCATACGCAATTAGTTAGAATTCGTTTATACAAATGTTTTATTGTAATATAACGAACATTACAATAAAAAAGAAAAAGAATTTTCTAGAGTAAAAGTAAATGGCGTTTTCAACATAACAGGTTGCCAGAGAGATTAATACCTTTACCAAAACAAG
This sequence comes from Sarcophaga subvicina, assembly GCA_936449025.2. Taxonomy (NCBI): domain Eukaryota; kingdom Metazoa; phylum Arthropoda; class Insecta; order Diptera; family Sarcophagidae; genus Sarcophaga; species Sarcophaga subvicina. The sequence continues at coordinate 44,090,583 of OW388080.2, read as the reverse complement.
GGTGATACTCGATTAATATCTAACACTAACACTTATAGACATATAAGTTTTGAGTTTACTATTTTAAGAGAAACAACTTTATTGCTGTTAGTGCAATGTATAACTAAACTTTATTTAATTCAAATTCTTAAACCTAGCTTAATAATAATGTATTGGCTGTACCAACACATTCTTATTTTCTACAAAGATGCCGATTGTGCATTTTTAAACAAAGGCATCATTGAATTTCAATTCTTAACTTTAGCTTAAAAATAATGTATTGGTTGTACCAATACATACTTATTTTCTATTAAGATGCCGATTGTGCACTTTCAAACAAAGGCATCTTTAGTGGGCACATTGTGTCAAGCCATGCGAACAGTCCAATTCAATAGCATGTAAACGTTTTGTTTACATTAACCAACTGGTGATCTTCGATAATATTTATAACCAAAACAAATTTGAAACAAAACATTAAAGCTTTCAACCATGTTCTGTCAATTCATACCGGAATTGACATGGGGAAATCGGCTAGAGGACTCGCACATATAACTTCCCCTTTGTTAAGATTCGAGTCCCTTCGAATCCCAATATTTTTCTTAATTTTAATTAATATATAGCATAACACAAATACAAAAATCAAGGTATAAAGCACATAGAAGTTATGGTTACTCTGCCGATTCTTCAAAGTTTCTTTAATTTCGTCTATATTTGTAAAATTTAACTCGGGCAACAGCTCTGTCATATTAACAGGCAAAACATTAAAATTTGGAACATTTACGTTCAATCTACTTTCAAATCTTTTGATTTTGAATTTATCAATCTCAATTTCACAATTTTCAAAGTTAACAAAATAATTTCCTTTTAAAGGATATGAAAAATTAGTACACGAATCATGCAAAATGCTCTCTACGTTAACCAACAACAAATTTCCAATCTCAATTTCTTCTATGCACCTTTCCCTCTTTACAATCCTATTACAATCTTTATAATTACTTCTTAAAACATTAGATATACATGAATTTACAATTTTCATCTTAGATAATATATTTTCTTCTTCTACAATAAATGTTATATTTCTTATAGTTAAAATTTTTGTTATTTCAATATTTAACTGCATAAAATTCCGATCCAACACCGGCACCACAACCTCCGTTCTATATTCCTCTTTAATAAAATTCGGTATCATCAAAACAAAAACTATCCAATTGCCATCCATCGAGCCCATACTACTCCTCATATATCTCAACTTTAGACCATCGGTATCAAAGTGATCTACCTCTTCGTTCGTAAAAAAAATCTGCCCACAATTCCATGCTTGGGCATGATTATATTCTCCTGTACCTCTTCTATTTTCTTCTTTACTTCGTTAATCAATAGTAAGAAATTATTAAACTTCGTCATTCTTAAACTTTCATCAACAACACCTGTGTATGTGTTATTAAACCACTTCCTATTCTGTTCTACGACCAATCGAATATTCTGTAAGTAACTTTGCATTTCATTATTTATTTTTATTTGTTTATTTAAACCATTAATGATACTTCACTGATTCAAATCCACATCCCTAAAATGGTCTTCTATTCTCAATCTGTCTTCATCGTCCATATTATCAAACAGCCAATTTATCAATCTACCGCCTGCATCCATTAATGCCCTTTTGCTTCTTGAATCCGTGTGAATCCTAAGTGTTTGCAACGCGTGCTCTAGCTCGTTAATTTTCTTATTAAGGCTTATAAGAAGCCAACTATCATCTATCTTAAAGTTATGGAAAATACTTAATCTCAATTTATGGATTGTATCCCTAATGCCGTTTACATCGATTACGTGGATTAACTCCGAGAAATTATCAATTACGTTGAGAGGCTCACCCTGCAGCACCGTGTAACCCGCTTGGGCCTCGATACTTCAAATTTGGACCGCAGATTCAGTGCATGGGGCCAACCAAAACAGCAGAAGCATCAGGATGGTCAACATTGCCGTTCCCTGAAAACTTTATTAGGATTATTAGCATTATATTTCAAAAATCTTTTAGCAGTTTTCTGTCTCTGGGCTACGGGATTCTTCATATACAACTCCTGGTTATTATAGTTGGGAACTTTCCCCTTTTTGAATTAACCCTATTAATAGCATTTTTCTTCTTATCACTCATATATTGGGCAATTTTCCGATGATCTATATCGGAACGGTTCAAAAAGTCAATTGGTTTCATATTTGTCGTGGACTGAATTGTGCCATTGTACAAGCCTATTGCCCCAATAACCAACTCCATCACATCTATATTTTCGTTACTTCGTTTTAGAATTCGAATGTGTTCAAAAAGAGACAAATGCATTCTCTCTATGTCAGAATTACATGTATGAGAACATGCCGTTGTGAAATGCGTTTGAATATTCTTTTCCGCACAAAACAGTCTTATCAAAGCGTTATTGAACTCGTTGTCCATTATCACTAACTCTGGTTTGCCAAGTAAGGCAACCCTTTCTTGAATTTTCACCTTGACCGTACACATATTTTTGTCTGTAATGTTATGCACAGAACCCAATTTAGTCAATCTATCTATTGTGGTCAGAAAACATGTTCTATGAACCTGAAAAATATCCATATGGACAATCATGTTTGGTTTCTCAGGTGTTACGGTATGGTTAAAACGTTTACGATATGGATTTCTATCGTATTTGTTCTCATTGTATATTCTGCAAGAATTTATAAATTTATTTATATATTTTATAAAATTTGGATATAAATGGGAATCTTTTATTTCCCTAAAATTCTCCAAAACGCCTCTATGGTTTCCGTCTTTATGGGTATTTTCAATTGTCCCATACACTTCCTCTTCGCTAGGCATGTCAACAGCCAACTTTGTACATTTAACAAAACTCAAACTCCGATAAGGACGAATTTCTTGTTAAAATCCGGATAAGACAGTATTAGTGGGTTTGTTATAATTCTTTTTTATTTTATTATTAAATATTATATTTTGTGTTAGCTTTAATTTCACTCTCTCAACACGATTTCTTTTAAATATGAAACTTAAAATAATTATTATACCTTATGAAATCCTTCCTCCCGTCATTTGCTGTTGTGGTTGCTGTTGATGGGTTTCTTTTGTTTTTACTGTTGATGACTGGTTTTTCGGCTAAGCAGCTTCTTCCTTCAGGTGCTTTGGCTGCACTTTATTGTTTTCCAAGGCGATGTAAGTAATTCTTTCTTCTTTTATTTGTTAATTTCTGTTCAAGAATGTCTTAAAAAGTTATTGCTTTTCATAAATGTGTTTGTATTGGCAAATTAAACAACAGTCACATTAAATATTTTTGTTTTATATATATTTTTTTAACACTCAGAATAGTTTTTGTAACTCAACTGTAATACTTTCCTTCCAACAATCTTGTTAATTTAAGAAATAGTTTAGGTAATGTTTTCTTAATTTTCCTTTTTTTCAATTTCTTTTTCTGTTTGTTATTTTTTTTTAACACAATGTAAATTTATTTTTATTTTTGTTTCATTACTTTAAATATATAATTAATATATTTGAAATAATTTTATTTTTAATTTTATTTAATTTTCTTTTCAAAAAAACTTTTCACTCTCGTACGGTTCTTTTTTTCGGGATACTATTTTTCACTTAGTATCAGGGATGCAAAATTGAAATTTTGAAATGGTACTGAACTATAACAAAAAGAGTACTTTTATGCAGTAAATGGTAAAAATTAATGTTTTCAATTCATTTTTTCTAATAATTTCCATTTAAATTCATTTTCTTACAAAAAATTTAAATTTAATAAAATAAGAGGTATATTAGCATTCATTTCTTTTAAATAAAGAAAATTACATTGAGATCGTTAGTTAATATAACAAAATATAAATTAGAATTCAGTTCTTACTTAAAGTTAAAATTATTTGTATTACAAATTAAATCTTTGCATTCATTTCTTTTTAATAAAGAAAATTACATTAATATAACAAAATATAAATTAGAACTCAGTTCTTACTAAATCTTAAAAGTATTTGTATTACAAATTAAAGCTTTGCATTCATTTCTTTTTAATAAAGAAAATAACATTGAGATCGTTAGTTAATATAACAAAATATAAATTAAAATTCAGTTCTTACTTAAAGTTAAAAGTATTTGTATTACAAATTAAAGTTTTGCATTCATTTCTTTTTAATAAAGAAAATAACATTGAGATCGTTAGTTAATATAACAAAATATAAATTAGAACTCAGTTCTTACTAAATCTTAAAAGTATTTGTATTACAAATTAAAGCTTTGCATTCATTTCTTTTTAATAAAGAAAATAACATTGAGATCGTTAGTTAATATAACAAAATATAAATTAAAATTCAGTTCTTACTTAAAGTTAAAAGTATTTGTATTACAAATTAAAGCTTTGCATTCATTTCTTTTTAATAAAGAAAATAACATTGAGATCGTTAGTTAATATAACAAAATATAAATTAAAATTCAGTTCTTACTTAAAGTTAAAAGTATTTGTATTACAAATTAAAGCTTTGCATTCATTTCTTTTTAATAAAGAAAATAACATTGAGATCGTTAGTTAATATAACAAAATATAAATTAAAATTCAGTTCTTACTTAAAGTTAAAAGTATTTGTATTACAAATTAAAGCTTTGCGTTCATTTCTTATTTGTAATAAAAAGTACAATTCCATTCATTTTTTAATACAAAAATTAAATTTACTTTATGAGGTCATTAGAAATATTATAATTAAAACAGCAACAATCATTAGCCCTTAATAAATCTTTTGCTTTAATCAAACTTGAAACAGTTTCGACATTTAAACGGTTTCTTTCTTTGGTTTTTACAGCATTTTGTGTTGAAAATATGCGTTCAACTGCTGCTGACGAATGTGGTATTGACAATACCGCAAAAGCAATGCGAGAAATGTCTGGAAATATGAGTTCATTCATTTCGTTCTTAATTTCCGATATTTTTTTCCAAAAAATTGAAACATTTTCTGTTTTAAAACTTTTAATTTCTGGAAGATCTGCTAGGGCACGGAATTGTGAATTAATAATTTCATAATTTTTTTCCTCATTAGGAAATAACGTTAATAGCAGAGGAATTAGACTATTGGTTGTACCAGAAATAACATTTTCTGGAGAAAAACTATTGAACATTTTTAATGTTTTATTCTCAAAACAAAATTTAGATTTGAGTGTTTCACAAAATTTTAAATAAAATAATGTTGCTGTTTCCTTGAATTTGTAAATAATTTGTTTGTCAACTTTTTTTGTTTCCACGAATATGTCAAATTTTGTTCCACAGAACACGTCATTTGTAGGTAAATGGTTTTCATTTAAATTTAAATTTCCCAGCGACATATCCAAAGTAGATTTTTTATAAAATTTCTTACCACTTGTAGGAACAAATATTCCATTCTGGAAAGCAAAATGTGGATTCTCGCTTCCTCGGTTTGCATTTCAACGTTAATATCGTTGATTATTTTTAAAATATATGACAGAAATAAAAAATACATTTTGGTTTCATATTTTAAAATTTCGCTACCTATGAAGTTGATGCGTTCACTTTTATGACCGCCTTCAAAATTATTTAAATTAAAATAATAGGTCAGAGGTTCCCATTGTTCAACAAATCTATTTACAACTGCTTGTCTAGAAAGCCATCTAGTTTGGGAATATTTTAAAATCGAGTGAATATCTGCACCGAAATATTCCTGAAAACCGATAAATTCGTCTTTTCGATTTGAGCTGTTACAGAAATAGTATCTTATTTCTTTCATAAACTTTTCGATATTTTTTGGCAGGCATAAATATGCAGCCGAAGAGCATAGATTTAAAATATGGCATATACACACATTTACAAACAAATTTGGAACTAATTTTTTAATATTGTTTGAACACCGCTTATTTGTCCCATCATTACGTTGCAATTATCCGCGGTAAACGCTATTAAATTTTTTAAAGGGATTTCGCTTTTATTTAAAAGTTCTAATATTTTTTCAACAATTCCGCTTGCAGTGGATTCACTCAAAGGGTCTAATGATAGAAACCTGTCTTTACATCTACCATCAAAAATTCTAACAACGATAGCCAAGTTTTTGGATACCGTGCAATCGTTGCTCTCATCAATTATAATTGAAAAATAATTGTTATTACAAAATGTTGACAGGGTTTTTGTATTTTCGGGTCCAATTACATTAGATATAATATTTTGTGCCCTTTGGCGATTAATGAAAAATTTTTTCACCGTCTGTGAGTCCGAAATCGATGTCACCATAGATCAGCATATGTATCTTAACATTTTAAAAGAAAGTTTGCTACTTTATAAGCAGAAACTTTGTCTTGGTAAAAACTTTTATTTTTACCAAGATAACGATCCTAAGCATAAGGTTTACAATGTGCGATCATGGTTAATTTATAATTGTCCACATGTTATGGATACACCTGCCCAGAGTCCAGATATAAACGCAATTGAAAATCTGTGGAGAGATCGTAAGATTCGAAACCACATCCAAGGATGATTTGAAAAGAGATCTTCAGAACGAATTGGGCAAAATTGAACCAAGTTTTTGCGAAAAACTTGGTTCGCAGTATGCCAAATATATTGAAGATGGTGATAAAAACAAAGACATACCAAATATTAATATTGAACAATTGCAAAATTATCTTTAATTTAAATGTGGTGTACGATTTTGACTTTGACGTACAAATTACTATTATTCTGTTTTTGTTAAAACAAATTTTTTTATTTGATACTAACTTGAAGTTTTTATGTTTCGTTAAATTACTTATAAAATGAACTAATAAAATATAAACACTTATTTTTTAAGCTGCAGGAGTTTCGCTTAGAGCTACTGTATAAATGAATAACAAATCATTTACTTACCTTGTCGAAGGGGAATCCATTACTTCCAAAACTTTATATTTTAATTTTTGGCAAACTTTGTTAAATTTAAAGCGAAACGATTTGGTAATATGCAGTTTGGTTTTTGTTGCTAAAATTATATTGTAAAGTTATTTATAATATATAAATGAATAACAAATCATTACTTACTTTGTCGAATGGGAATCAATTATTTTCAGGACCTTATATGTTTGGCAAACTTTGTTAAATTTAAAGCGTAGCGATTTGGTAATATGCAGTTTGGTTTTTGTTGCTAAAATTTTATTGTTAGGTTATGTATGAAATATATAAATGAATAGCAAGTTTTTACTTACCTTGTCGAAGGGGAATCATTAAATTTCAGGACTTAATATTTTAATTTTTGGCACACTTTGTTAAATTTAAAGCGAAACGATTTGGTAATATGTAGTTTGGTTTTTGTTGCTAAAATTTTATTGTTTGGTTATGTATGAAATATATAAATGAATAGCAATTTTTTACTTACCTTGTCAAGTGCGAATCAATTATTTTCAGGACTTAAAATATAATTATATTTTAACCTTTGGGAAACTTTCCATAAATTTAAAGTAAAACGAGAATTTTTGTATCAAGTACGTCTTTTTGTAGCAAACTTTAAAACACCACTTTATAATCTGAATTTTGCAACTTTTCTGTCCTCTGCGTAAATTGAAAATGAAACGATTTAAACATACGCACTAGGAATGATATTGCATCAGCGGCAACGCCCTTTTTGCAACAAACATAACGCTGTTATCGAAATGATCACATTACAAATTCTTTGTTAAGGATCTCGCTGAAAATGTTGCTAACGCATTAGTTGAGAAACGTAAAATATAAAATTGAAGTAATAAAAAAGTACTGAATTTTTCAACACTGCTTAGTATCCTACCGACTGCGCCAGTTTTGAATTTACTATTTTAAGAGAAACGACTTTATCGCTCTTGGTCATAGTTTACCATTTCATAGCACAGTTGTGCAAAGAGAACTCACACGCATACTTGTGTTTTTTCATTTAGTTGTCGATCAGACTGCGACAAGAACAAGAACATGTGCGGCGGATGCTTTATCATTTTATTTCAGCATAACACTCAAAAAATATTTTATGTGAAAAATGTTCTATGTTATTAGCTAGGCGTATTTCATTTTTTTATTTTGTCGCATAGTATAATTTTTTTTAAATGCTTTGGAATGCTCGCTTTTTTTTTCTTTTAATAAAAAATGGGTTTTTTATTCTTTTTATTTTTATTTATCTAAAAAACATGGCCTAATTTTTAAGCCAAAGATCGATAGCTTTATGTTCTTTTAATAACAAATGGTTTTTTTATTTTATTTTTATTTATCTAAAATTATTAAGCCAAAGTTATATAGCGTTACATATGTATGCTATTGAAATGAAAATAAAAATAGCGTATATTACTAAGACTTTCCTATGGTTGTAAATAAATAAATTCTCTCAACTTATTTTCTCTCTCTTACTCACTAACACATCACCAAAAATTTTTTGACGAACCCTGCTCTTGGTGCAATGTATATCAATTAAGAATAAAAATTAATTATTCTTGTTTTGAGTTTTATTATACCTGAACTTTATTTGAAAAAATTTAATATTTATAACTTAAATTAATTTACAAAAGTGCTTATAGTTAAAAATACAAAAGAATTAATAAAAAAATGTTTAGTAAACAAAAAGTGTTTTTAAATAGAATTATGTTAAAGTAAGTAGTTTATTGACATGAAATAAAAATAAAAGGGAATGATAAGCAGTTTTTTGTTCAACTAAGTTCAACAACCCATAAGTTGTTGCACTTGCAAAAAAAAGACAATAAAAAGAATAAGAGAAATAAAGAAAATATTTTGTTGGTATCTTTGTTGTTAACTCTTCCCCCTTTAAATGCAAACGTCCCCGTTTGCAGTAAAACTTGTTTGGCAATCTTCCGTTCCATTGAATTCTACTATCTCTGGTTTCTTAATTTCAGAATAGATCGGTAAAGTATTATTTTTCTTGGAATTAATTTTGTATTTCATTTTGGTGGCAAATTTGAGAGCTATTTTGATTATAATAATCACGCATATGATTATGGCTACTGTGCTCTCCCATAAATTTACATTATTTTCTTTCTTAATCAATTGGATAGTTTTACTGTTATTTAAATGGAGCTCTTTAACAAGTTGAAGAGATAAGGATTCTTCGAAATAATGATTGGACTGCAACGAGCTCAGAATAGCGGGCAATGGTTTGCTTGACTATTTTCCATAGTGCGAAAATGTAAGATTACCAACGATTATCGTGGCATTATTATATTGCACTACAAAGGTGCCATTTATATTAATATGATTGCCGTTTATAAGAATCGATCCATTATATTTGTTAAATAATAACAGACCATCTTGAATTAGCTCTAAGGAGGGGATATCTAAATTGTTGCTTTTCCTACAAGTGGAAGGGATACTCTTGAGGAGATTCGGTATGCAACTTGAATTGGTTATATCTTGGATATTATTTTCCTTACACAAATTTATTTCATCATAGTTCTCGCATTGTTTTCCTATTCCAAATATTCTGTTTTTGCAAGTCATTATGGTTTCATAATCTAGTTTAAGAATTTCACTATTTATCTTTATTGGTTTTACAATCATAGTCTCACAATCAACTTTATCAACTATAGGTAGATTTATAACATATAAAAGAATAGAGTTATTCGAAGCAACTTTGACGTTGGCGAATTTTAGACATTTTTCTAGATTATTAAAAGGAAAATTTTGTTCTAAAATTAATTCGTCCAGCATCTCCATTTCTTCGTGAGAGAAGAGGAAAGAATTTATTATACCTGCTTTTGACCATAACAGTGCTTGTTCTATGTTAGACACTTCTTCTTTAAGTATTTGTAATTCGAATTTAAACCCTAGTGCCGCAGTGTATTCCCTATTGTCGTTTTGTAAGTAATTAGTTATATCGTTTGTTAAATTCGTCAGTTCATTTAATTTTCGTTCAAAAAGTCTATTTATTACAATTTGGTTTTCAGTCTGTCGTAAGTTATCATTTATTTTGTCCGTCAAAATCTCTAAGTCTGTCCGGTCAGGTGAACCCGCGATCCATTTCCATACGGTGCCTATTTCGTTTATAGATCTCTTAGTCCTTCCGAAGGGTCTAATTCGATCCATAAGTTTCCCTAGTTCTAATATTTCATGCTGTAGAAACGGCATTAGAGGATTGGATTTCTCTATTTCATAATTGATGTGTTCGTTGATAAGTCTCAGTTCCCGTTCATAGGTCTCAATGTCAATAATGTGAATTAAGTTAAAGGTTCCATTTTGTATGAGTGCTCGTCCTGTCTGAAATGTCACGATCTCGGAATTTGAGTAGTCCAAAATTTGTATTTCAGCACAAACGACTTGTATGAATAATCTGTAGATGAGAAGAGAAAAATTTATGTCCTTATTAAACTTTTATGAACTATTCGACCCGAAACTGTTTTTATAGTATTATTGAGATTTTCTGCAACCTTTTCCTCTTTATATCGAGGTGACAACTTAGTTCCTATCCTTTTATTTGTTTTTACATAAACTGTATCCCCAATGGAATATTGTTTGGGCTGTGTTCGATTCTTATTATGGAAAGCTAATTCTTCTATTTGTTTTTCTTTCAATCTTTTCATATGCTTCTTCCTTTCCTCCATAACATTTTCTGGCTTTACTCTTCCAAAAAATGCATCCACTGGTCTTTTCCCCGTGGTAGAATGTATGGAGTAATTATACCTGCTAATAGATATGTCTAGCAATTCTTTGAATGAATCATGGATTTTTTCGGCTTTTACACAACGCATTATCTCCGAAAGTGTTGAATGAAATCTTTCGATTTGTCCATTAACACTGCTCATGTACGGTGGAGCTTTAAATATCATTATTCCGAATTGATTCTCTAACATATGTTTTATCGGTGCGGATCCTAACGACTTTTCATTATCTATGACTATCCTCTCGGGTGGTCCTAGGCTCACCAATATTTCGCGTAAAGGTTCTTTGATGTCCTGCGTTGATCGAGATTTGATGATTTTAGCTGATGCATACTTTGAGAATTTGTCTATTGCTGTTAATACAACATTTTCGTTAGTAAGGTAGATATCGAGGTGAACTATTTGTCCAGGATATTCGGGAATTGGCGTTTCATTGAGTAGTGGTTTGATTGGATGCCGTTCGTACTTCTGTTCTTTACAAATTTTGCATTGTTTGACTATCCTTTTTATTTTGGCATTCATTCCCGGGAAATAAACTCTCAATCAGTTGGCTTTTGTTTTCAGCAGCATTGCGGTGTGCGCGTTAGTGTTCATTTAATATTTCCCTCTCTTGATCTCCTTCGTCTATCAAATCAGTGACAATTTTCCGAGCAAATCTAGTGCGGTAATTAGAGAAATTTGCAGGGTAAATTTCCTGTATCTTCCCTAGGACAAATTCAGTAGTATTTAATCCATTTATGACTGAAGGATTTAGATATTTTTTTGAAATTGCTATTAATTTTTCTTCCGTGTAGTTGGTTTCATAAATGATATGCCGGTGGAAAGTAGGGAATACTATTTGAAATTCATATGAAGAGCATGGGCCTAATTTTAAAAAAATTTGATTTTAAATACGTTTATTGGTTCATTAGCTATTGGAATAAGATGGTGAGATGAAGTATTATCACTATGAACTGTGGCAGTCATTGAGTTTATCTGAGGAGGTCGTGATAGGGCATCAGCGACAACATTTGTTCGACCAGGTTTATAATGTAATTCGTAGTTGTGTTCCTCAAGAATGGACTTCCATCGCTTCATCTTATTATTGTTACTTTTGCTGCTTAACGCGTATGTTAGTGGCTGGTGGTCTGTGAATATCTTTATTTTGGCTGAACCATATAAGTAATTCCTTAATGAAGTAAGAGCCCAAATAATCGCCAACATTTCTCTCTCATTAGTGGCGTAGTGCTCTTAGTGCCTTACTGAGGGTTCTGGAGATAAACGTTATTGGTCGGTCGTTTTGAGACAAGACAGCTCCTATAGCATATTCTGATGCATCTGTTGTCAATTGAAATTCTTTGGTGAAGTCTGGGTAGTGGAGCAATACCTCCTCTGTAAACGCTGCTTTTATTTTGTCAAATGCTTCTAACGCGTCTTTATTTAGTTTTACCGGTGTTCTTTTCGAAGTAGTTTTGGATGCTTGTCCTCCCTCCCCCCTTAAGAGGGTTGTTAAGGGTTTCGCTAGTTTAGCGTAATCCTTGACAAAACGTCTATAATAGCCGGAAAGGCCTAGAAAAGATCTTAAATCTTTTAACGTCTTTGGTACAGGGAAGTTGGTGATGGCTTCTATTTTTGTCGGATTTGATTTTATGCCATTTTCTGACACGATAAAACCAAGAAATTCGACGTTATTTTTTAAAAATTCACATTTGTCGACTTGAACTTTCATATTTGCTTCGCAAAGTGTTTTGAAGATAATTTCTATATCCTGTAAATGACTTTCTTTATCTTTACTAAATATGATTATGTCGTCTATATAGACGAAGCATCGTTTTCCGATATGTTCCCTTAAAATATCATCCAACGTTCGTTGGAAAATGGAAGGTGCGTTTTTTAGACCGAATGGTAGACGAGTAAACTCGTATTTACCATTGTTTATTGAAAACGCGGTCTTCTCAATATCAGATTCCTTCAAGGGAATCTGGTGAAAACCACTTTTCAAGTCTATGACTGAGAAAAATTTGTTCCTTCCTAACTGCGACAACACCTCGTTTATTTCCGGTATTGGATACCTATCCGCAATGGTTACAGAATTAAGCTTACGATAGTCTATTACCATTCTGAATTTTTTTTCGTTGGATTGATCTAGTTTCTTCGGGACAATCCATACAGGGGAGTTGTACGGTGATCGGGAAGGCCTTATTATGCCATCGTTAAGTAATTTTCCCACTTGTGAATTAATTTCATCCTTTAAGTGCATTGGATAAGGATATGACTTGCTGTAAACTGGTGTATCGGAGGTTGTACGGATTTCTCCCATTACCTTTGAGGTGTATGTTAGTTTTTCGTCAGGTTCGGAAAAGAGATCTGAAAATTGTCCTAACACGTTTGAAAGTTCATTTACCGTTTGAGTGTCAAGATGTTGCATTTGAACATTAATTTTGTTGATACTCTGGGAGTGAAATTGCTTCAGTTGAAATTTGGAATTTTTGATTCGCAGAATACTATTTTTAGTGTCAATTACGGCGGATAGTTCTTTGAGCGTATCATTGCCCAAAATGGCGTCAAAAAACGAGAGTGATGGAAGAATGAAAAATTTGATCGTATTATTAAGACCAAAAAGATTAGCTTTAGTGTGATGGGTAATTTTGATGTTACCTGCTACCGAGTTTGCAGTGAATGGAAATTCATTTTTTATTGGTTTTAATATTATTCCTGATCTTATGTAGTTTTTATTAGAGCCGGTATCTATAAGAATTTTTAATATTTTTCCGTTCCTCATTTTACATTCTAAATAAGGCAATGAGGAACTCCTCATTCTAAAAAATGAATATCACTTAGACTCGTTATTATATCGTCTTCAAAATCTACCGTGGTGGAGTCGACCTGATCTTCCTGATATTGTTGATTTTCTTCTTCCCATAGATCTGTTCCTGATTCGTGATTAATCGAAGTTTGCTGCAGTGAGTGATCCGTGGGTTGTGTTTGGATATGGTAACTACGTTGTATTTTGTTCGGAGGTCCGAGTTGATTTGTTGGGGGCATTTTCCATTTCCTACCTTCGGTTGGGCGATTCATATAATTCACCTGTTTTGTCCTTAGGCTCGCATCTATTTCCATTGGTTCCGGGCGTGACATAGGCTTGGGTGGCCGTGGAGGCAAAACATTACCATTTTGCTGAAAGTGTCTCTGGTTAAAGTTCGGTTGTTGTCGTTGCATGAAATTGGGTATAAATTGTGGCTTTAGTGGGTATTGTGGGGAATCTGTCAAATGAGGTGCAAATGTTCTTGGGGATTGGTGCATTATATGTCTTTTAGGAGATATTACTAATGGTGCTGAGTTTTTTGCGTGATGCCCTGATAGAACATTTCGATTCGTTTGGTTATCCAGTTTTTGACAGAGATACAATGCGTGAGGCAGGTCTTTGGGTTCACGAACGCCAAGTAATCTAGGGAGATCGCCTTTAAGACCCCTAACAAATGTGTCCAAAGCGTTCTCTCTATAGGTTTGAGTCAGTAATTTAATTGACTCATTACTTGCTTCCATGCATGAGATTTTATTAAGAATAAGGGTCAAATGAGAGTAAACTGATTGATAAAAGTCATTGATTGACAAATTGCCTTGGGCCAGTGAAAGCAATTGGTATTCTAAAGTTTTTAGGTCTCTCTGGTCGCCATAATGATGATTTAAACACGCCGCAATAGCTTTCCATTCAAGTGGTGTATTATATGCTTCTAAAGCCGCATCGGCTTCGCCGACTATCTTATTTCTAATTGTAAGTATGATGGCGTAGTATTTAGGTGTTCCTTGGGACTTGTCATAGAGGTTTGGTACTCTCTCTATGCTTTTTTCCATGAACTAAATTTAGCGTGTTTACCTGAGAACTCTCTCAAGCTCTTCACTACATCGGGTACTTTCTCTAAATCTTCTAAATTATTGCTGTATCGTACGTCTATTGTTTGGTCAGGTAGGTTTGCAAATTCTTGCGAAGGATTAATGATATTGTTAACTAAAGTCTTGCCCTCAGTCAAAAATAATTGTTTTAGAGAATCTAACAAGGTTATCTGCAGTTGGTTAAACTGGTCCTGGTTTAATCCTGTCGGGACAGTTGGGTTACCTACTGAAGGATTTTGTTGGCTTAAAACTGCCGGTCGTATGAGATTATTGGGGTTTGACATTTTTTTTTCTTTCCTTATCTCTTTACAAAAATTTATATAATGAATGGACAGAAATATAACGTTCAAATAGATTTATTAAAAAATTACTTCAAGGTTTAAATTAATATAATAAAAATTACTTAAAACTTATTTAGAAAAATTATCTTAGGTATTTTAGGTTACTTTTTCCGTTTTTATATCACTTTGTTACATTAAATTCTTTAGGTTTTGTTTAATTAGTTTTAAATTCCAATTTAATAAAAATATTTATTTGTATTTCTACAACATTCTACTATAAAAAAAAAAATATTCATAAATTATTCGCTTACGTTAGAATGATGATCATATTTGGATTTTTGATGACTATCTGATGATGATGATGTTAGAGGACAATAGATGTTGCTGTTGTTGGCTGTTGTTGTTGAAGACAAAGAGGTGGTTGTAATTGTTGCAATGTATTTTTCTTCTAAATTTTTTCGGCAATTCGATCTTGTTTTTTTTTTTTTGGATATTTTTTCACTTATAGCAGATTGTCTTGTAAGAATTTTTCCTTTCCTTTTTAATTTTAACGAATTGTTTTTAATTTTATTCCACTAAGGATGTTTTTTTTTTTTCTATTTTTAGTTTTTTTGTTAATCCTTTTACCAGGATTTTTCCCACTATTATTAGTTTTTTTGTTAATCCTTTTATCAGGATATTTTTTCCACTATTAGTTTTTTATTAATCCTTTTACAAGGATATTTTTTCCACTATTAGTTTTTTATAAATCCTTTTACAAGGATATTTTTTTCACTACTAGTTTTTTTATTAATCCTTTTACAAGGATATTTTTTCCACTATTAGTTTTTTATTAATCCTTTTACAAGGATATTTTTTTCACTGTTTTTATTTTTTTGTTTTTACTAATCCTCTATGAGGATATTTTAAAGAAATTTTTCGTTTTTACTAGTCCTCTATGAGGATATTTTAACGATATTTTTCGTTTTTACTAATCCTCTATGAGGATATTTTGACGAAATTTTGCGTTGGGCGCCAATTAAGAATAAAAATATTATTCTTGTTTTTGAGTTTTATTATAACTGAACTTTATTTTCAAAAAATGTAATATTTATAACTTAAATTAATTTACAAAAGTGCTTATAGTTAAAAATACAAAAGAATTAATAAAAAAATGTTTAGTAAGCAAAAAGTGTTTCTAAATAGAATTATGTTAAAGTAAGTAGTTTATTGACATTAAATAAAAGTAAGTAGTTTATTGACATTAAATAAAAGTAAAAGAGATTGATAAGCAGTTTTGTTGTTCAACTAAGTTCAACAACCCATAATTTGTTGCACTTGCAAAAAAAGACAATAAAAAGAATAAGAGAAATAAAGAAAATATTTTGTTGTTAACTTTATTGTTAACTTGCATATAAAATATTGTGTTGCATACCTCGACAGTTGGGCCATTTATCTTTCTGGATAATACAGATACGGCTACAGCAGTGTCAGGTCGAGTGTTGTTCGATATATACAGTAATGAACCAATTGCTTTGTGAAACTTATTATTGTCTTCAAGTAAATTCGTTGAATTGTGCTTTAAATAACCAGGATAGGTGAAGTTTTTGCATCTTGAAGATTGAATTCTCTCAATACTCTGTTAATGTACTCTTCTTGAGGCAGCTAATATAAACTAGACTCGAACCTAACTTGTATTCCCAAATAAAGTTTTAGATCACCAAACTCTGTTCTTTAAAAATGTTATTTAAGGGTCTTTGCAACGTTTTGGATTTTGTCATTCGATTTTGAAGCAACAGTGATGTCATCGACATAAATTAGTGCAAATCTTTTTGAATCACCTTCACCCTTTGTATAAAGAAAGGGTTCCACCTTCCCTTCTGAATCCCGAATCCACAAAAATTGTATTTATTCGGAGATTCCAACATCGTGCCGATTGTTTCAGGCCATACAAACTGGGATTCAACTTACAGACCAAACCCTCTTCTCCCGGCATAAAAAACCTTCCGGTTGTTCCATATAAATTTCAGAATTCAACTTACCGTATAAAAATGCCGTCTTTACATCAATATGACAAACTCTCATCTTCATATTGCCCGCTATTGTCAATAAAGTTCGGAATGAGCATTGCTTTACTACGGGTGCAAAAATGTCATCATAATTTTCCCCGTACTTCTGCGAGAAACCTTTCGCAACCAGTTTTGCCATAAAAACAATAAACCATAAAAATCGTCTGAGCTTATTACATCGACATTTTCATCTAGCTCTCCTGATGTTTGCGACAAAACGACATTAGGCTTGGTTTCTGACAAAGAAACGTCTACTACTTCGGTATTCGAATTATTATTTTTAATATTGACATTTGACGAAAGAAATTCTGCAGATTCTAATATCTTCACATTACGGCTAATAATAATCTTATTAGTTCTGCAGTCCAGTAATCGAAAACCTTTTGATTCTTCAGCGACTAAGCGACATTTAATTGCTACTTCGTCTAGCTTTCCGCGCCTTTGCTTGTTTGTATGAGCAAATGCAAACGAACCGAAAATGTAAATGTGGCTCAAATCCGGAGGCTTGCCGTACCATAGCTCGAAGGGTGTTACTTAAAACAGCAGATGACTACATACGGTTCTGAATATAATTCGCGTTATTTACCGTTTCAGTATATTCATGTCTGCATCGTACAACTGTAATGTACACAAACGCTGTCAATTAGTTTTAATCAGATACACAAACAAGTTATGTATCCGTTCATAAAGTGTCGGACTAAAACAGGTCGGCGGAAGCCTATAATTTGCTAGATAGCAGTCGGGTGGGGGGTTCTTGACCTAGTTCTAGCCGCCTCGGTCGCATTACACACTGTTTTATAAAGACTCCCTAGTTTTAATTATTATCTTACTCTACCTGGTCGGAATAGTATATCGAAAAAAGAAAATAAAGCCCCTGATATAAAGGGTGTTTTTATAGAGGTATAGGACTTTAAGTTGCAATAAAACAACGATGGATTATTCGATTGACATGAATTTTATTTATCCGAAAGATAATCTTGTGGCATTACATTTTAAATATGATTTCTGGCATATGACCGCCACGGCTGGCGCGGATGTAGTCCAATCTGGACGTCCAATTTTCGATGACTTTTTCCAACATTTGTGGCCGTATATCGGCAATAATACGGCGAATGTTGTCTTCCAAATGGTCAAGCGTTTGTGGCTTTACCGCATAGACCAATGACTTTACATAGCCCCACAGAAAGTAGTCTAGCGGTGTTAAATCACAAGATCTTGGAGGCCAATTCACAGGTACAAAACGTGAAATTAGGCGGTCACCAAACGTGTCTTTCAATAAACTATTGTGGCACGAGCTGTGTGACATGTTGCGCCGTCTTGTTGAAACCACATCTCATCATTTACTACTAATTGGGGAATATGAAGAATGTTAATTATTTCCACTCTCTAAGTAGGTTTCTCGGGTGTCTTGAGAAACCACGCTTCTTAACCCTCCCTAAGTCAGTATCCTACGAGCGAAATTCTATTCTAACTAGCTTATTTCAGCCTTACCATACAAGAGAATTCACAAAAATTTCTAAGCTTGCATCCTGAATCAATCAGATTTTATTATCATATAAAAAAAATATGAACTTTATTAGTTTAAAATTAACCACACTTTGAAAAAAAAAGTAAGCGAGAACCTTAAATATTAAATGATAACTAGAAACAATTGTATAAGTAAGTCCCATGGGATTCACGTCAATCTAACTAAAAATGTAAAATTAAGATAATTGGAAAATTATACACCTTCAATAGTACATTCCAATTTAAAATAAGCTAATAATAATTATGCATTTCTATCGTTAATTATTCGCCTCCAATTGAGGATAGAAATATACTGGACGTAACTTATACAGTATTCTCGGAACAATACGAGTAATAATTATATGAAGATAATAGATAATTTTCGCGAAAAGAAAAAGAAAAACAAGACAACACAAACATCTAACGTGCTCTACTTCAATTATAATAGTAATATTATTTTGGTAATATTAAAAACGTAAAAACTATTTGGTGTGCAATCTTTGTTCTCCATGGTTTACAATCCCAAATGAGGAGTGACTGGTAGTATTGGTTCACCAAAAACCCTTTACGTTAATGTGATATATGTATTATAGATATATATAGATTTCATAGACTTATATATATGTATATCTATGCAAAATCGAAAACAAAAAATATATAAAATATATATATATATATATATAAAACTATTCTAACCATCTATTTCTATACAGATATATGCAAGATTAGATTTAGAACAAAAGGAAATGAAAACTATTGACTTACCCCAAATGCAACCACGATGTCGATGAGGCCTCCTGGCTCGCTGCTGTTTGCTATAAAAATGGGGTGTATATATCGTTAACTCTTGCATACGTATATAATCCTAGTTATACTCTTAAAATAATATTTACGATATACAAACTACACCGAGGTGAATGCAATAAAGAAGGGGTCGCTATAGAGGTTCCGGTGTAGATTACAGGTTGATGAAGCGGATGCTACCAAAGGTTATATGGTAGACTGGGTACAGTTGTGAGTAGATGAAACTGGTGCTTGTAGATTGATAAAGCCGATCCTAGTAGGTTGATGAAGCTGATACTGAGTACAGTTGTAGGTAGATGAAACTGATGCTTGTAGGTTGATGAAGCTGAGGCTACCAAAGGTTATATTGTAGACTGAGTACAGTTGTGGGTAGATGAAACGGATGACATGTACATTATATATCTGGTGCTATGGAGGTTGTATTGTAGATGCAAGCGCAACTGTAGATGGATAAAGCTGAGGATAAATAGGTTATGATGCAGATGAAAGTCCCGTTGGAAAAGATGAACCGGATGCTATGTAGGTTGTGTGGTCGATGGAAGTACAGTAGGAGATGGATGACGCTGTTTTATTGTGGGTGCATGTGGTGCTCTTGATGTTAGATGAAGTACCGATGCAAATGGATGCCGCTGGTTTTATTGTGGATGCATGTGGTGCTCTTGATGTTAGATGGAGTATCGATGCAGATGGATTCCGCTGGTTTTATTGTGGATGCATGTGGTGCTCTTGATGTTAGATGGAACAGCCAGGCGCAGGGGTAGATAAACATTTTTTATTAAACAGGCGCCTAGTGTATCCACGCGGGGTTATGCTGCACCGTTGGCATGGGAAGTCACCACTCGTTAAACAGAAATGTTACAAAAGAAACAAAAAAAATTCTTGTTTGGTTTCTCTTTTTTTGTTTTCTTTTCCACACCAGTCTACTAACACCATCCGAAAGAACCAAAAGAAAGAGAAGAGGAAGTTTTGTTTTATGTTAAAGCTTAAGTCAATTTTTGAGAATAATTTCAGTCGAATAACGAAAGCTTTTAGGAAAATCACCATTCGTTAAAGTTGCATGCAAAATTTTCGATCAGTCAGTGGCAACATTGCGACTTGACTTGAAAATGCATATGACACTGCATCCGCTCAATAGCATATTTGGGACATCAACCATATATACCCAAAAGCTAGAACGTCTTTTCCTTTACCTATATTTTCCTCTCTTTGTCTTTTCTCCCTTTAGCAACAAATAAAATAAAAACAAATTTATCGCAGCTCATCCATTTATCAACAGAAATTTCCCTGTCATATTGTAGTGAACTCAGAGTTGAGTTCAATTTTTTTTATTTAAATTAAATTAAATTATTTATTGTACAAGGATTTATTTATTTATTAATAACTTTTAAATATTTTCACAATACAGTAATTTTACTTAGTTTTAAGTTTTAATATGTAGATCTTAGCTTTTATTTATTTCTTAGTTTTAAGTTTTAATTTGTTAATTTTAATTATGCGTAAAACGTCTTGTTGGCTTGCCTTCTTCCTTGTGAATGCGTTTCTTTTCTGTATAACATAATTTGTATTCTATTTGCTTTTGCTGTTTAACCGTTATTATTTTATTCTTTAAGTGTGTACTAAAAATGTAAAAAAGCGAGCAAGGAAGAATGCAAAACAACAAAAGCATGAGGTTAAAGGTATTTAATCTTACACAATACCACATGACTTCAAAAGTATTAAATCTTAAAAGTATTTATTCTTAAATACTACTACAATACCCCCTCCATAAATTGGTTTCTCCATCCATAAAAATTTTTTTTTTTTTACTTAAAATTCTTTACTTTTAAAATTCATTACTTTTACAAAAAAATTTGCATGGATACGAGAAAAAATATAAATATACAGCAATAATATATACTGATCTAATCCATACACAGTAATAACTTATAATAATAATTAGATTCGCTTTTTCCTTTCCCTTAAATTATATTTTACATTCTTATGTTCATTGCTGTTATTTTCGGTTAACATTTGATTTTCATTGTTTAGAATTTCTTTTTCAACAATTTGATTATTATTTTGAATTTTGTTATCATGAACAATATTGTTTTCATTATTATCTTTTGTTACAGTATTTATTTGAAACTTTTGAAACGGATCTGATACGGTAGTTGGAACTTCTGATACCAAGGATTTGTTACACGAAATCAATTGATTGGCATGTCTTTTCCAAATTTTATTTGACACTGTTTTCACTAAATATATTTGTCTGCCTCTAACCTTAAGTATTACGCCCCTTGTCCAAGAAACTTTCCCCGGAACAGAATAATCTTTAATGATAACATTATCATTTTCCCTAAATACAGACTTTTTGTAACCTTTATAATATCTTGCCTGATTTTGCTGTTTGTTTTTCACAAAATTTTTAACATACTTAAGGCTCCTAGTTTCAACTTCCCTTTTAGGATTCAATAGATCTAATCTTGTCCTTAATTTTCTTTTATTAAACATCAAATAAGATGGTGAAACTCCAGTACTTGAATGTATTGTATTCCGGTAATCAAATAAAAATCTGCACAACACACTATTAAATTCTGACAACTTAGCGTTTTTCAGGCTACGTTTCAACGCATTTTTATGTGTCTTAACGGAATTTTCTGCCTGACCATTAGTGGAAGGATGTCCCACAGGTGTTGTAATTTGTTCGATACCATTCCTTTTCAAAAAATATTTAAACTTATTGGACACAAAAGATGTGCCATTATCTGACACAACATATTTAGGCAATCCAAACCGAGCAAAAAGCTCCCGCAAAACCGCAATGACAGCGTCACTTGTCGTATTGATACCCATATCGACACATTCAACCCACTTGCTAGTACTATCGACCACTACTAAACACCAACGTTTACAAAAAGGACCGAAAAAATCAATATGTATCCTAGATCACATTTCATCAGATCTTGGCCACGGAATTAATTCCTGCTGAATAGGATCTGGACGCGTAATCAAGCAAGCGTCGCAAGCTTTTACAATTTCCTCCAAATGTTTACCCTGTCTAGGCCACCAACAACACTCGCGAGCCATTGCTTTCATTTTCGCTATTCCCATGTGTGAAGCATGTAAAAATTTAACTACTTCAGCAATTAACTGTGTAGGTATAATTACCCGATATCCCCAAAATAAACAATTTTCCTCTTCCGATAATTCATTTCCCCTTAAATAATATGGTAACAATTCGGAACTCGGACATTTCTCTGGCCAACCAAACTTCATGAACTTACTAACTTCCTGCAATAACGTATCCTTCGATGTTTCCAGACCAATCATTTTAAAATTTAAAAATGTATCCTCGCCGTGGAGATTCTGCAAATAATAAATAAACATATAATAATAAACATTTTCCGGAAATTCATCCAAAACCATGTTACAATCCTCTGGATATCGAGAAAAATAATCTGCAATATTGCCCTTTGATTTAATATGACAAATGTCAAATTGGTATCCGGATAAAATTAAAGCAATGCGTTGCAAGCGACTAGAAGCCATTAATGGTATGTCCTTTTTTTGGGTTAAAAATGTGATGTAACGGATTATTATCGGTCACCAATGTGAACTGACGACCATACAAATAATGATGAAATTTCTTAACACCGAATAAAATTGCAACTGCTTCCCGGTCCAACTGCGAATACCGTTTTTCTGTATCCGTTAAGGATCTAGATGCAAATTCTATCGGTTTTTCCAAACCACCTTCATCTATTTGTGACAAAACAGCCCCTACTCCAACTGGACTAGCATCCACTGTTAATTTGGCTTTAAAATTTGGGTTAAAATGAGCCAAACACTTATCAGCCAGTAATAGAGATTTTAATTGATCGACAGCTGCTGAGCAACTGTCTTCCCAAATAAATTTTGCATCTGCTCTAAGCAAATTGTGAAAAGGGTGCAACAATGTTGACACGTCAGGTAAAAACCTCCTATAAAAATTCATAATTCCTAAAAATGCCTGTAGCTCCTTTACATTTTTAGGATACGGAATACAATTGATCTCACGAATCTTTTCGGGATTCATATGTAATCCATTTTTGTCTATTATATGACCCAAGTATTTTATTCTCTTAGAAAAAAATTCACATTTGGCACCTGACAATTTAAAACCAGCATCATCTAAAATATTAAGAACTCGCTCGAGTCGTTTAATATGTAATTTCCTATTAGGCGCACTAAATAAAATATCATCTAGAAAAACTACAACGCCATCTAATCCGGTTAGAAGAGAATCCATAATTCTTTGAAAAATTGCATGCGCTGAAGCTAACCCATAAATAAGTCTTGCATACTTTCGATGTAGAAATCGTAGTATATTTCCTGGAATCTTCATCCAACTCAATTTGTTGATAAGCCATGCTCAAATCTAGCTTTGAGAACTCCTCCCCCATGTAATTTTGAAAAAATATCCTCAATTCGAGGTAAAGGATATTTTTCAACATATAAATAAGGATTGAGGGTAACCTTGAAATCGCCACAGATCCTAATGCTACCATTTTTCTTTACAATCGGCACAATAGGCGTTCCCCATTCACAATATTCCACAGGCTGCAATATATTCAACCGCACTAATTTATCTATTTCGCACTCAACTTTTTCCTTAATAGCCAATCGCAATGGACGTGGTCTACAAAATTTTGAAATAGCTCCTTCTTTCACTCTCAATACCGCCTTACTTTTCCTAAACAGTCCTAAACCACCATCAAACAGATTCCTAAACTTTCCAATAATTTCCGATGAACTACCTA
Source organism: Sarcophaga subvicina (assembly GCA_936449025.2). Classification (NCBI taxonomy): domain Eukaryota; kingdom Metazoa; phylum Arthropoda; class Insecta; order Diptera; family Sarcophagidae; genus Sarcophaga; species Sarcophaga subvicina. Next base: position 44,066,690 of record OW388080.2, on the reverse strand, counting down.
ATGTCGCCTGATCCGCATAATTTAACCTACAAATTTCAATTTCAAACATTTTTAAGAACTTCCTACCCAATAACGGAGGACCACCGTTCCTAATCACTAATATGGGAATTACCCTAACTTTATTGCCATATTCAACTTCAATGTTACACGATCCTATTGGAGATATGTTTGCACCATTATATGTCTTTAATAACATGTTCACTTTTTTCAATTTAAAATTTTTAAAATTTTTTTTATAAAAATCATCAGAAATAACATTATTTTCCGATCCCGTATCTAATTCCATTTCAAACGGTTTCTTATGTACAAAAATTTTAACTTTAATCGGTCCATCATTGTTACTAGTGATGGAAAATAAACTTAAGTCATTATTTTCAATAAAATTAAAATTATGCGATTTACACATTTTTTTCAAATGGCCCTTTTGCCTACACTTATTACATTTATAGTTTCTAAACTTACAGTTCTCGCTTCTATGGTCACTGTATCCACAAACCTTGCACTGCTGATGTGTTGACTTTTGCGGCTGTTGTGTTGTTTTCTGTTGTTGTGTTGCTTTATATTGCTGATGTTGTTGTTGTTTTTGCTTCCATCCCTCTTTTCGTTTAATAAAATTTAACGACTCCTCTTTAACGTCTGCAACTTCATACTGGCGCTTGGTATATTCCACATTATTAGCAATTTCTACCACCTTATCAAAAGTGCAGTGAATCGATTCCAAAAAGATTTTGTCCCTTGCCGGACCTTTTTCCAACCCCATCACAAATTTATCACGAATAGCGGTTTCCAGATTTGTACCGAACTCGCAGTACACCGCTAACGAACGCACTCTAACGGCCCATTCGTTTACCGTTTCAGTGGGTAATTTACAGGCATTGTAAAATTTAAACCGCTCTGCAAACCCAGTTGTTGCAGGCTTAAAATGACGACTCATCGCTGCCAAACATACCTCAAATGTGGTTACAGCCTCTTCCACTATTGCTGGACTCACAAGGTTTTGCAACAAGATGTACGAGGTTTCGCACAACGATGTCAAAAGAATCGCTTTTTTCTTTGCCGCATCTTTTACATCGTTCGCGATTAAAAATTGTTCTAATTGGTTTTTAAACACCAACCAATTTTTTTGTGTATGGTCGAAATACGGCACTTTTCCAATTATTGCCGTAGCCATGGCTTTACCTTTATATAAATTTTTCATACACACTTTTATTTTTTAACCTTATCGCCACTGTAGTGAACTCAGAGTTGAGTTCAATTTTTTTTATTTAAATTAAAGTAAATTATTTATTGTACAAGGATTTATTTATTTATTAATAACTTTTAAATATTTTCACAATACAGTAATTTTACTTAGTTTTAAGTTTTAATATGTAGATCTTAGCTTTTATTTATTTCTTAGTTTTAAGTTTTAATTTGTTAATTTTAATTATGCGTAAAACGTCTTGTTGGCTTGCCTTCTTCCTTGTGAATGCGTTTCTTTTCTGTATAACATAATTTGTATTCTATTTGTTTTTGCTGTTTAACCGTTATTATTTTATTATTTAAGTGTGTACTAAAAATGTAAAAAAGCGAGCAAGGAAGAATGCAAAACAACAAAAGCATGAGTTTAAAGGTATTTAATCTTACACAATACCACATGACTTCAAAAGTATTAAATCTTAAAAGTATTTATTCTTAAACACTACTACACATATAAAATAGATGTTGGCAACATTGTTAATAATTTGGCATCCAAAGACAATGTGGCAATACGTACTTAACGAAAAAAATTTTCTGTCAGCATTATGCCAACTGGAATGCTCTACTTGACAGCTGTCAATTATTTAACCCTCTCCCAGGCGTTCACCACAACTCTTGTATCAGTAGTCGCTTCAATCCGCTCCAGTCCTCTGGTTGTTCTCTTCTGATTAAATTTAGGGCTTATATTGAGCTAATGTTCTCAAGGTGCAATTGAAGAATAAGATCCTGTCATCACTAGGCAAAAGCGCAATGTTGAGTAATATACATTCTATGGTATTAATGTAGAGGCACAATTTATCCCTTTCCCCAGTAAAACGATGGACTAATTTTAAGTTTTGGATGATAAAGTTCTTCTGCTGATCTATATTGTTGTTTACACTGTTGTTATCGTTATCACTATTAGCACCACTTTCTCTTCTATTGTTAATTGATAGTTGCTCTAAATTACGGTGCACTTCATCCATAGGTCGATGAAGAAGTTATTTAGAATTATTTATATTTTTTTCTTCTATTTGTTCAACAAAGTTCTATAACAGAAACAAAAATATATTTTTTCTTTCTGTATTAACAATCTAAAATCTTGGAATTTTTTATTTATTATTTTTTTTAAGTTATTAAACGTTCAGGTTCGTTTAAAGATCTTTTGCACAGATCCTACCGACTGCGCCAATAAAATACAGTGTTTGTACTTTGAGTTTTATTCGTAAACTGAATTCTTTATTTATTAAAAACATGTTATATATGATTAACATTATAAAGGTCCTCACAAATAAATGCTGATTTTACATTAAGTCTAAAAAAGAATTGTAATAACGGGGAATTTCTTTATGGAAAGATCAAGAACAAATTTTATCATTGCCCTGACCTTACTTTTATGAAAATCGTCGAAGTAGTCTAGTACATAACGAAAGGCTTAATTACAAAAACAAATACAATACAAAAATAATGTAATGCAAATGAGAGAAGTTAAAAAAATGAGAGATAAGTTATGATCGAGCTATTGAGCCAATTCACATTAGCACATTTTTTAGTTATTTGATGTTTTGCTTTTTAAGTGTAAACAACAAATAAACGAATAATTCTAAAATTGTTCTATGCGGAATTTCACAAATTTTCGACTAGTAATTGTTTTCAATTCATTTATTTTTGTGCAGATTATTTAAACTAATTATTTACAAAAATCTTTTTGTTCATTCACAAATATTTGATTGGAATTTCTAAATGACAGCACAATCTATAGAAAAGAGTTATGTATAAACATACATATGTACGCCACTCTAACATTATAATATATTAATTGTAATTCACTAACTTACTTTATTCTTATTTTAACATTTTTCTTTAATTTTCACTTTTATCAAATATTTTCTTAAATATCATTCATTATGTAATACTCTTTATTTTTAATATCAACTATTTTCCTAATTACTAATTATCTCTTTTTAATCTTTACTTCTAAATTATCAAATATTCTCTTATTGTTAATCCTGTTAATCCCGTTAAATCATCAGATTTTTGTCAAGTATAAATAAGCTTTCATTTTTAAAGATTGGTTAATTAAGAAAATTTTCGTTGAAGTGACAACATTAAATAAATATTGATTTTAAAAAGATCATTCTTTTACTAAAGGCAATAAGAAAGAGGAATCTGTAAATGGAAAAACAACAAAGACGTGTAATGATTTCAAAATAAAGAAAAAAAATCCAAAAGGGAAATGATTTTATGCGACCATCCCCCTTTCTTTGTGATCATGTTCATTGTTTCAAATGCAACTCACGACTAAATCAACTCTGTTGAAAAAAAAAATTGCCAACCCTGATTTTTAAAAATGTGTATGTATTAGTTTTGTGCTGGTGATGCGGGGTTGCGGTTGCGGAGCTGGTGGAAACTTTACGCCACCGAAAAACCATTCTCTTCACCCCTCTTGCCTACAAACTATCATTTGCTGCCAGCACAATTCTGCTGGTGAAGAGAATGGTTTTTCGGTGGCGTAAAATTTCCACCAGCTACAACCCCGCATCACCAGCACAAAACTAAAACGTACACATTTTTAAAAATCAGGGTTGGCAATTTTTTTTTTAACAGAGTTGATTTAGTCGTTAGTTGCATTTGAAACAATGAACATGATCACAAAGAAAGGGGGATGGTCGCATAAAATCATTTCCCTTTTAGATTTTTTCTTTATTTTGAAATCATTACACGTCTTTGTTGTTTTTCCATTTACAGATTCCTCTTTCTTATTGCCTTTAGTAACAGAATGATCTTTTTAAAATCAATATTTATTTAATATTGTCACTTCAACGAAAATTTTCTTAATTAACCAATCTTTAAAAATGAAAGCTTATTTATACTTGACAAAAATCTGATGATTTAACGGGATTAACAGGATTAACAATAAGAGAATATTTGATAATTTATAAGTAAAGATTAAAAAGAGATAATTAGTAATTAGGAAAATAGTTGATATTAAAAATAAAGAGTATTACATAATGAATGATATTTAAGAAAATATTTGATAAAAGTGAAAATTAAAGAAAAATGTTAAAATAAGAATAAAGTAAGTTAGTGAATTACAATTAATATATTATAATGTTAGAGTGGCGTACATATGTATGTTTATATATAACTCTTTTCTATAGATTGTGCTGTCATTTAGAAATTCCAATCAAATATTTGTGAATGAACAAGAAGATTTTTGTAAATAATTAGTTTAAATAATCTGCACGTAATTTATAAGCAAAATAGTAAAACAAAAATAAGTGAATTGAAAACAATTATTAGTCGAAAATATGTGAAATTCCGCATAGAATAATTTTTAAATTATTCGTTTATTTGTTGTGTACACTTAAAAAGCCAAACATCAAATGAATGCAAAAACACTAATACACACAAAGCTCTGTATACGTATACATTTGTTGCCAAACGAATATTCATCCCGTGTAAATTGAAAAGAACAAAAATTGTGCGACTAAAAAATGTGCTAATGTGAATTGGCTCATTGATTACATTTTATGGTTATTATGATTACATGGTTAATGATTACATGTATTCACAGGGTGATTACAATACTAATAGAAAATTTATGTAACGGTCAGACAATATTTTAAATAATATGAAAATATATTAATGAATGTAATTTAGGCCGCTACAACCTCTCCCTCTGGTGAATTAATCGTCCCGATGATGGAACCAGGATATTTGCTGTTGTGACTTCTTTTCAAGGCTTATGGACCTTCTTAAACTAGTTGAATTAGTTTGGTTATCGTTTCTCGCTTTATTAGGTTGTGGGTGGTTACTAAATTCATGATGAGCTCTTTTATGTTGATGGTTGTTGTGTTGTTTTGACCCAGATTCTGTTTCTTTTGAGACTGGTAGCTGTTGCTAGGATGACCTCTTTTTCGTATTGGGTAGATTGGTGATTCAGTCCCTCCTTAATATGGTGTAAGAGCTGATGTATGTACAGTCGCGAGTGGCGTATTTGGCGCATTTATTGAAGCAATTGTAAAACAGGATGATCGTTTAGATTCCGTGACTATATATAGACCATCTCTGCGAGGCGTGAATATTGAGGTTGTGCCGTCTTTAGCTTTGCTTAAGATACGTGTTGCTACTAAAACCTTATCACCAACTTTATATAATTTGTAGCTCTTCGTTTGCGATCAGTAAATGTTTTATTTCGATCTTGCATTTTCATTTGAGCATCATTTGCTATTTCTAAGGTTTCTGCAAGCTTTACCAGATGTGATGTTTTTTGTGGAATAATATTGTGTTTCGGTTGGTGTTCTTAGTTCTCGACCAAAAGTTAAAAGTGTCGCTGAATAACCAGTATTGTCACACTTTGCCGTGTTCATTGCGAATCTAATTGCAGCTAACATTCTGTTCCATTTATAATGGTCCTGTGGCAGCACCGTCCCAAGCAGCCTGTAATATGCCGGAGTTAATATTTTGCGACTACTTTGTAGCATAGCCTTTTTGATAAATCTTTTTCCTTCTTTTTGTTCAGCGCGTCGTCGAGTAAAGTCTAAAGAGCTCACAGTAAAAATAAATTTCATTCTTTAAAATTATAAAATTATTTAAAACTAAATAAAGTAGTTTTTTTATAACTCAACAAGTTTGAAATTGTTTTTTAAGTAATTTGGTAACAGAGAATACCAAAGTCCTTTCCAACGCAAATTGATAGTTGAATTTTCAATTCTCGGTTTTTTCTCTCCACGGGATTGGATTCTGGGTGATAAACCGCTGTAAAAGTTTGCTTAATTCCCAGACAAAATGTAAGTTTTTGCATTAGCGCAGAAATAAATTGTGAACCGTTATCGGTATGTAGTCTATGTGGTATCCCATATTTTAATATTACTTCATTGAGAAGTGGTAGTGCACAGTTTTCTGCTGTGGCATCTCTCAATCCATCTGCTACAAATATCTTCTATTATTGGTATCCATTGATACCCCTCTTCAGTTTTAGGCAAAGGACCAAATATATCTACTGCAATAATTTCGAATCTTTTATTGGTGCTTAATGTTTGCAGCAATCCAGCTGGTTTGATATTTGATGGCTTGTATTTTTGACATATTTCACAGGAATTAGTATAATCCTTTTTTGATATGTTGTTAAAATATTGAGAAATCTTACCTTGTGCATGTAGTGCTTCAATGACTCTTTCTTGCCTGGTTTCTTGAGACGAGTGTTTTCATTACTTTGAGTCACGAACTCCTTTTACCTTGTGTAGTAGGGTATGGTGAGTTTTCTTGTAATAGAGTCAAGTGTGCTTACTTTTGCAATTTGCTTTGAGATGGGAGGATCCCAAACAATTATTGCAAAATTTATTTTGAAATACATAATCTACTCTCTGTTGTACAGTGAAATTCCTGAATTTGGGACAAAATATAAGAGAGTGATCCTCATTGCACAGTTTACACATGGGAGTTATATTTTCCTGAGACACATATGTCTGTATATTGGGCAACGCTGGTTTGGTGAGACTAAGTCCACCTTTTGAGTTCTTAATACTAGTCAAGCGTTCAACAGCCTCATATCTATTCACAAGGAATTGGGACATTTGAGACCATTTAGGGAGCTCACGAGGAGATGTGAGCGATTGCTCCCATAGGGCTAGAGTTAAATTGGGAAGTTTGGTAGAGATCAATCGTATGAGTATCGGATCCCAACTTTCTACTTTTACACCTAAAGTTCTAAGAGTCGCTAAAGAGTCATCAACCGCAGATTGTATTCTTCTAATGGACTCGCTATCCTCGGAGTCCGTAGCGGGAATGTCAAATAAAATTTGTATCTGGTTATCCACGAGAACTCGTTTGTTCTCGTATCGAGTTTAAAGCGCGTTCCATGCAATGTCGAAATTATCGTGGGAGAGAGTATATCGCTTCACAATTGCTCCAGCTTCACCTCTGGTTTTATTCCGGAGATTATATAATTTAGTGGGAGAGCTTCAAATGGTTTATATAGACTGCCGTGAACATATCTCGGAATGAGGGCCACTGTTTGTAATTTCCTTCAAATATTTCCGTATCGCAGGGTGGTAGTTTTATGCAATTTCCAGAATTTGCTGGCATCAATGTTTGGGTTTTGTAATAAGACTTCTACTTTCGATGATTCCTAAAGAGAAACTGCGGGAGCCATATAATCGCTAGCAACAGTCGGTTGGGGAGGTTCTTGTCTCTCTCTATAGAATCTACATTTACAGTTATTTTTATATAGACTCCCTACTAGTAAACTACTATTAAACTCTAACTGAATCAAATAGCTATATAATCAAACCAAATTCCCAATATAGCTATATATGAGAAAAAAATAATAATAAAAATCTACTTTACTACGTTATACATTTCCACGGTAATGATATTTAGTTCCCTAGGTGTTATTAGGCAACTTGAGGCACGGCTACCTTTACCCTGATGGCAAAGAATATTCTCCGGATCCCTATATATATTGTCCTAACTTATTCGACCATGATTAAGAAAACAATTTTCCTAATTATCAATTCATATTACATTTATTCAATATAGTATATAACAGTACATATTCAAATAGGAAAAAAAATTGTAAATTTAGAAAATACTTAAACTATCTAAAAATATTCTTTTTTATAATGTTAATAAAAGATTAGGCTTCCAAGATATTCCCAAAACAGCATTATAAATGTTTTATAAAAGAGTAAATATCAAAATTTCGCGATGGCAAAATTAACCTTTTCAAAGCGGTATGTTACCAATTGCAAAAGGATAATTTCGATTAAATGATTATCAGCAAAATTTAAGAATAAATAAGGCTAGTATAACTAAGAAAAATTATTTTGATATTTCCATTCAAATGTTAAAGTAAAGAATATAAAAAAATGATTGTTATTTACTCCTTTGTTTATCTTTGTGGTATTTTTCTTTCTTTCTTAAATGGTCTTATATATTTTTTGCATTAATTTTTACTCTTATTTTATAATAATAATATAAGTTTAACAATTTTAATACATTTAAATAATTTAATATATAAAATAATTTTCTTGTGACACCAAAATCCATGATGATGAAGAGGCCTCCTGATCAGAATGGTTTTGTGGTTGTTGATGTTGAAATTCAGTTTTGTTTTGTTTGTTGTTGTATTTTTGTTTTTAAAGTATCTTTCATAAAAAAAATATATTTAAAATTAATTTAGATATAAATACGAATATAACTACAGGGTTTCTTCTTTTTTCTTTTTTAGATTACATTTAAACAAAATTACGGATTGGGAAACATACCTTTTAGGAATTGGTTGTAATTCAGATTAACCTTTAAATTTCAATATGTAGCAGTTAATGAACATAAAAATTTTTGATTGACGATATAGAAAATTCCATTAAAGGTAGAGATGTTTCTCTTAAACAAACTAAGAAATAATATAATATGCAGAGAGAGTTATTACAAATTAAATAAAATATTTCAAAATTACTATTTAAATTAGACAAAAAAAAGTAAAGCGTTTTCTTTTATTTTTGTTGAAATAAAAAAAAACGAGAAAACTTACTTCAATAATAAACAATAATTGCCTGTATAATATGCATGTGAGTGAGGAGCTAATCTATTCAAGTCACCACGATGTTGTCGATGATGAGGTTATGTGGGATGATGGAAACCTCCATAGTTCATATAACCACCAGAATAGAAATTGTTGTGCAATTTAATTGTAATTACTGATAAATTTACATCTTCAGGATGACTGATTGAGTGATGATTATTTTGCCATGTACTTGCTGCCTCAAGTGTAATGTATTATGGTCACTTTGCACACTCTATTAATATTCGCAGTACTTATGGTTTAATCGTAATTTGCGTGTCTTTTCTCTGTTTTAGCTATGATTTCGTTTTAAGCAATGCTTCGCTGCTCCACAACCACGTTTTGCATGCAGACGATTGAATTGTATGTCTGGCGGAGGAGGATGGTTGGGTGTAATTAAATTAGTAACACTGGTGAATGTGATTACCTTTTGTTTCCTCTGTTTCTTCTTGTTTCGTATGATTCTGAATTTTATTTTTTAATTATTTAATGCTGATTAAAATTCTTGATTTACCTCCATTTTTTTTAAACCAAATAAATATTTTATTATTATTGTAGGAAATTACAGAAAAAAAAAACACACACGACTGACTCTTATGGATCTCAAATAGAAAAAGAACTTCTTAACACGTTTTCGTGTAGAAGGAAGTTTCCTTCTCGAAAATTCTATGCGTAGTAACGAGTTAAAACCAAGGTACCGATTATCTATCAATTAACATATGTCAAGTTACCATGACCATGGTAACCTGAACAGTGTTGACAAATAATATAAATAAAATACTCAAAATTAAAAAACGTTTGTTACAGTTTGAGACTAAGGTGAGATAGAATAGCGAGATGTTGATTGAAATCCAGGGTTGTTTGTAGCGTCCATTCGAGTGATTCTCATCAAATCTAAGATTTGCGAATTGCACAGATAATAAGCGTCCATACATGCGTCGAAATTTCTCTTGGCTTCCTGCTTAAAATCTGGAGCGACTAAGTCATCATGGGACAACATGATTGTAGCATGAGCCGAATTCGTTCCAACGAGCTTCCAAATCCTTTAGTTTAACCTCAAGAATTGATTCTGTTTGGTCTTCAACTAGGCTACCGTGAAATTTACTACAAAACTGTAGCAAATGTTTGCTATGAAATAGGAAATGTTCCTTTAGGGACTCTTGTGAACTAGATGTAGAAGTCATCTTAACGCGAATTACGAAAACGAGTGATAAAATGAAATAAAATAACATAAGTGACTGTAACCGGGTTACAAGTATTAATTATAAGTGATAGTAATTACTAAACGAACACGAGAGTTAGTTAGTTTCGGGTTTCATTAAATTTAAGGGTTTATTAGGGGCCAACCGTGGCACTGGATATGGGATCCAGTTATTTAATCAATAATGTTTATTTCGAGAAATATTTCAAATAATTTTAAGTTTACAAAATAAACTAAAAATTAAATCAAATTGTGTGTGACTCTGAAAGTCACACTGATCCGCAATGGTAAATTTAGGGGGTTAATAGGGGCCAACCGTGGCACTGGATATGGGATCCAGTTAACTTCTCAGTAATGTTTATTCTGAGAAGTATTTCAAATGATTTTAAGTTCACAAAATAAACTCAAAATTAAATGAAATTGTGTGTGACTATGAAAGTCACACTGATGCGCAATGGGTAAACACAGTAAATAGGGTTAGAGTTATCAAATTGAAATTTTGAGTAACAAAGTTTTATCTTTAAATAAATTGTGATTCGCAATGGGTTAAACACTGTATTTGAGTAGAGTTACCAAATTGAAATTTTTAATAACAAAAATTTATTTTTTAATAAAATGGGTTTAAAATTTTATATGTTATATATGGTTAGAGCTGAAATATTATATTAATATGAAGTGAGATAATAATATTAGAATATTTTATTTAATATATAAAGGACACTTTATTTTCTTTGTTCTTTATTGCTTGCTTACACTTTGATAGATTTACAAAAAGTGATTGATAAACGGAAATGCTAAAAGTAAGGTTGCATTCCAACTGTCAAAGGCTTAATGAGTTTGTGGAGTTGCCACATTACAGATCACTACAATCTCGGCCAACCTGACTAGGCAATCGACCTCGATTGCGGCACATCTTGTGAAAACTCATCTTCCAGGAACTCATAGTCCTCGTATTCACTCGTGTTGCCTTCAGTTTCGGATAATCTTCTACCCACTTTACTTTACTTCCAACCATTTTCTTAATCGAGTTGAATCCACTACACCTCTATAGGGTAATTGTGTCACCTGGCAATTACAGATATTTCGTAACGATCATCTCCTAATTTCTTCTGAATTACGTATGGGCCGCGGTACTTCGGTATTAATTTTCTATTGACTCCTGGGGTTGTATTAATATTCTTTAAGACAACTAAATCTCCAGGTTTGAAAGATTTTGGCGGTTTGTGATGAACATGGAAATACTTTAAATTATTCGCCTGGGACCTCCTTATGGATTCCGATGCATCCTCTCTCATTGACCTTAAGTCCCTATTAAAATCCTCATACCTATCCTGTAAGTATTCTGTCAGTTCATCAACTATCACTCCCCGTTGTTCGACCCCAAATAGTAACATAGCTGCCGATTGTCCTGTAGCACTGTACAGCGAGTTATTAATGGCGAGCTCCACCTGCAACAGTTTATCCGCCCAATCACAATGTTCCGTTGGCTCAGATAATTTCGATAGCATAGCCCTCAAATCTCTATTTATCCTCTCTACTTGACCGTTTGACTGTGAAGGAGCTACCGATGTTTTCACGTGAACAATATTCCTTTCAGTTACAAATCTACTGAATTCATCAGAAGTAAAACACGTACCGCGGCCGCTAATGATTCGCCTAGGGCGACTATAGTCCCTAAAATATTTCGGTAAGGCACAACATGCCTCCTTCTTCCCCGGCGAGTTCACAGCATAAAGCCTAGTAAATTTCGTAAATGCGTCTACTACTGCCAGTATGTGTTTACGTTTGGACCTAACTGCTGGTAATGGGCCAAAGTGGTCAATATGCAAGGTGTCGAAAGGGATAGCCTTCTTCTCAATGTTGTATAGGTTCCGTTCATTCCGCCCATGTGGCCCCTAATAGTAAATACATTTGAGGCAGTTTCTTATGAATCTATTCAGTTTGTCCCTCATATTAGGGAACCAATAATATTTGCCTATCCTGTCCATACATTTCCCAATACCAACATGACTATACTTCTCATGCATTAATCTCATTATATTCTCCTCCAATTCTCCGGAACGTATAATTAACTCTGTCCCAGATTACCTATTCTAAATACTAAACCATTATCCAACAGAAAACGCTCTTTCTCACCCTGTTCAAGCGCCCTGCTAATGTCCCGTATCTTCGGATCCCTAGACTGCATAATCTGAATATTCAACTTCAACTTCATTCTCATCTATAACTCCCGTAACTGGTTCCCGGCAGAGTGCATCGACGTTAGCCATCAATTCCCTCTCCTGTGCCTTATGCTATAGTTATAGTTTCCTAACTCTAAAGCCCACCTGGCGATTCTGGGGTTCATTAATTTCTTATTCAGTGTCAGTGTAAGGGAATTACAGTCGGTCACAATAGTGAAAGGTATCCCTTCCAAATATATACGAAATCTTCTCAGTGCATATATTATGGCCATGGTTTCCAATTCAAAACTATGGTACTTCGATTCCGCCGGAGAAGTGCACTTAGAGTAGTAAGTCACTGGGTGAAATTTACCATCACCCAGTTTCTGTAGGAGGACAGAATCATAACCTTTAGTACTGGCATCTGTATGTAGTTCCGTTTCACGTCGCTGATCGTATACTGCCAGCACATGAGCATTCGTCAGTCTGTCTTTTAGAGTCAAAAAGGCGTCCCTGCATTCGTCCGTCCAATTAAAATTTCCATTCTTCTTCAATATGTTCAGAGGCCTTGATATCCTCGAAAAGTCCTGTACGAATCTTCGAAAATAGGAAAACAGTCCCAAACAACGTTCCACTCCCTCACAGTCCGTAGGCACAGGATACTCTCTTATAGACCTGATGTGATCCTCATTAGGCCTAATGCCCGAATCATTCACTTGATAACCAAGATAATTTATCTCCCGATACCCAAATTTGCACTTATCCATATTAAGTCTCAATCCCACATCACTTAAAACGCCTAACACGTCCGACAACAACCCTACATGTTCCTCTATAGTCTCAGTGACAATGACAATATCGTCCAAGTAAACCACAATCCTACCTGACTCTATAAAATCCCTTAAAACTTTATTAATAAACCGCTGAAATACGGCACCAGCATTCTTCAGCCCGAATGCCATATAAAAATACTCGTATTGGCCCATAGGCGTGACAAAAGCCGTGTATTTTATCGACCCCTCATGCATCGGTACTTGATGAAAACTATTTTCCAAATCAAGGGTCGAGAAAATTTTCTTGTTACCCAAATAGTCCAAGCAGTCCTCGATTATGGGCAAAGGATAATTATACTACAGCGTGGTCTTATTCAGGGCCCTGTAGTCCACGCACATCCTCAACTGCCCATTTTTCCGTCTCACTAATACAATCGGTGAGGCATATGCCGAATCACTAGGGCGTATAATACCTTTCCGCAAAAGTTCATCTAATTTCAATTTAACCTCGGACCGCTCCCGGTATGAAAGCCGCCTTGGACCACTTTAAATCGGTACATCATTAGTCACCCTAATCTCCATACAATAATCTACACTTCGCGTCGTAGATTCCAATCTGTCAAAATACTGCCTCTCCAATATCGACCTCAATGTACACACACTCGCCGTGTCCAGTCCCTCATCAATGTCTACCTTCGTACTATCCTCAACATTGCAAATTATTTCCATGTTTTCCTCACAATCCTCATCCTCGTCAATAATTTCGAAATCCATAACGCTTTCAACTATACCACACTTATCTTCAGAAGCAATTCTGTCGCGATTCTCTAAATGTTTTCCTTCAGGTGAACCAATTCTGCCGAGGCCAATCGATTCAATAAAATCATTTTCATTACATATGGCAAACGGAAGTTCACCAAGCAAATTTTCTACTGCAGGTGGAAGTTTAGGATCTCTACAAATTTTAAACAACACAAGCGCACGATGTATCTTTTCGCTAATACTTTTATTTTTTAAATTCATTTTTAACAATTCATTTTTTCCATAAGAAATTTTTTTAATACATAAGTGAATATCGAGTTTCTTAAGTATGTCACGCCCGATTAGAAGTGGCACTATGGCTTCAGAATCTGGCAGGACAAATAAATTACACACTACTGTTTTGTTTTGGAAAATTATATTACATTCAACACGACCGACCATCTTTATGACTTTGTTTCCAACGCCGCGAAATGATGGTAATGTTTTATTAATGGGGATTGCAAATGGTACCAGCGATTCACTTATGCAACTAATTGGGCTACCCGTATCAAACAAAGAGAAAAAATTATTAACACCAGTGCGCTTGTGTTGTTCTCTGAAGGCAACACTTACCAATTGGAATGCGTTGATCCCCTTAATATCTATGTCTCCAACAACATCAGTCTTCTTCTTCCTCGGGCAGTCTTTATGGAAATGCCCCACCTCTGCACACACAAAACACGAATTCGTGGGACGTCTGGGCTTCTGACACTGACTCTGGTAGTGTCCAAATTGGGAACAGTTATAGCAGCGGACCTCAGCTTCGGTGGACTTATTACCAGTGGTTTCGGATGACATCGGTTTAACTGCAGTATTAGCCTTTGATAGGATGCGGCGTTGTTGACGGCGGCACTCATATCTATCCAGGCGACGTAGTAGGTCATCCATACTACTGGCACCGTACAGCATGTTGACTGCGTTGTCATTCTTTGGCACACCATCAATTAACATATCGACCGGTTCTTGTTCCTCTATTTCTGCTTAGTAGCGATCGATTGCATAGCTACCACGTAGCTGAGGCACGATTCGTCGGGCTTCAAATTTATCTGCTGTAGTTGCCTGTACACCTCTTGCCGGGAGACTGTACGCTTGAACATCGTCACTAAGCGATTTTTCAAATCATCAAATTGTAGCAGGCCTAAGTTTGTTACGTACTGTCTGGCCGTACTTTCCAAACGTCGGCGTACGGCTACACATTTTTCCTTTTGGGAAAACATTCCCGCATAGTCTTCAAAAACTAAGAACCAGCGGTTTATGTCCTGGTTGTCATCGCCACTAAACATAGGAACAGCAGCATCCAATTCCATCCAGTCTATACTGCGTACCGGGACTTGGTGAGATAAATCCTCTTCTCGGGCATGTATTTGTTGCTGTAATTGCAACATCTGTAACCGAAGTTGCAGTTTTTTTATTTCTTCGGACGCAGTATCTGGGTGAAAATCGCAAATTTTTTCTGTGTGCATTCTGGCAGCGGCATCAATTACAACTGGCTTCGGGACAGCAGTTGCATCGTCTTCACTTTCGGCGGCATAAGGCACGTGGATTTCGGTGTTGGTTTCTGCTGTGTATCGATTCAGAATACATGTTTGTTGTTGTGCATCAGGGTTTGGGACAACATGTGTCTTGGTAGCATTTTCAGCGGCATCATCATCATCATCTACGTGGGCAACATACTGTTTCATATCCTCCACTGCATGTTCCTCCCTTACCGGTTTTAGAGCGTGGTTATTTTTATTTTTCTCCTTCAATAGCGCTTCATATAATGCCCGTAGTTGGCTCAGCGTGGCCGAAGGAGGGAAATTGATGCCGGCCTCATCTAGTGCATCTGTCATTGTTTGGCGCTCGGGTCTAAGATCCATTATCTCGACTTTTTGATCTTTTCAGTTTAACTATTTTTCAAAAGATGCACCCCACACCTGATATTATAAAGAACGCTTTATTTTCTTTGTTCTTTATTGCCTGCTTACCCTTTGATAGATTTACGAAAAGTGATTGATAAACGGAAATGCTAAAAGTAAGGTTGCATTCCAACTGTCAAAGGCTTAATGAGTTTGTGGAGTTGCCACATTACATATCACTACAAATATATAATATTATTTAATATTTATTTAATAATAATATTATGAAATTTATTTCAATTTTCAAAATCCGAAATTTATTTTTGATTCCTATTTATTTATTTATTATGTGGCAACTCTGCAGTACAAGTTTAAGGAATATACCATACATATAGGAGTATGTATGTGTATGTGCGTATGAACTTTATTTTTTACAATTGCTCTTCCTTAACATTAAATGGACCGCATAAAAGGCGGTCTCTCTCTTTTTCTTTTACTATGTATAATTGCGACAAATTGTTGTTTTTAATTTCAAAAAATTTTATTTCTTTTTTGTTTTTGTTTTTATTTCTATGTTTTGTATTTGTTCTGTTAATCTGTCCTATTTTAGTAAAATAAATTTTTATTGTCTGTACTTTACTTGAAATTTGGGTATATACAAAAAAATGTTTTTTTTGTCACTTATGAGAAGTTTTCACTGTTCGCTGTAAGAGAGCGAGAGAGATCAAATTTTTACAAATGTTGGTGGTTGATTTTTAATTTTCAACTATATATAAGAGAGATTGAGAAATGATGGCAAGAGCAATTGGAAAAAAAATTTGGATCTTGAAATAATTTTTTTAACTGTTATATATTATTTTAATAATCATAAATACCTTTTTGTGCAGGGAAATTTTAATAAGGTGCGTGCGTAAATAGAGGCTTATGTACACATGTATTTAATTATTTAGTTAATATATATTTTTTCAATTTTTATTCGTATATATGTATATATTTTGTTTCTTTGTAAAGCACTAAGATTTATATACCGTATTAACGGTTTTCTTTTATTATCGATATATATAATTATATCTTGAAATAGCGTTTTTTATGTATTTCGATTTACCGTATACCGTTTCTTATTAATTATTATAAATTTTTCTTTTCTTTATTCAATTAGTATAATTCATATATAAATATTTTTTTTTATTAATTATTTTTATTAATTTTTACTAACATTTTTTCACCGGTGTGTCAATGTACTAACCTTTTTTGCCGGTGTAAGCACTTAATCTTTCTCTCTTTTTTTATATATTTATTTTTTACCGTTTAATTTTCTACACTATTGGGTGTTAACTTTGGTTTTGCGTTATTTTTATATTTTTGAATATACCTTTATTTAAATTTTGTGATTATGATTTTCTGTTTTTCTTTTAAATTTTTTTTCTTTTTTTGAAAATTTTCTTTTATATGCACTTTTACCCTTTGATTTTATGTAGGTTATTTTTTATTTTTTTTATGTTCGTTTATTTGTTTTTGTTGTTTTTTCTCTTTTATTGAAATTTCGTAAAACACTTTTTTTTTAATTTTAACTTTTTGATTTTTGTTTCTCATATATTTTTTTATTAATATTATTAATATTTCTGTTTGCACTTTTATTTTTTTTTTTTCCTTTTATTAATTTAAATGTTTTAGTAGTGAGTGTACTTTCCTCTTTTACGCCTGCGAATTTAATGATTATTGGGTTTAATTTACATACCTCATTCTCCTTGTTTTTTCCTTTCTTTAAATTAGGATCCACAGAAAGAGAGTAATTAAGCTGTGTTGTTGTCGATCTTTGTTACGGGTATTGTGGAGAAATAGAGTTGTTTTTCTGTGGTAATGAGAACCAAATTTTGTTTTATTGGAGACATAGAAATTGGGGGGGAATGCAATTGTTCCACAGGTTGCGGGGAATTCGCGGGGAGAAGGACCATGAAATAACGAGTGTTATTTTAGGCAAACTCTCTTGTGGAAGATTGGTAAATAGGGGTTGAAAGAAAGTGTACCAAACTTCCACAGAGAGTTGCAATTATAATTACGTGATGTAATTATAATTAGGGTTAAAGGGGAGAGATAAAACAAAAAAAATTTGTAGAATCCTTTTTTGATATGTTGGTAAAATATTGAGAAAGCTTACTTTGTGTATGTAGAGTAACCAATTTTAACCAAATGGATTAAGAGTGTGTGTATGTTGGGTTTTATGTTGACTTTAATATATTTTGTAGATATGTATGTATATATTTACAATGATGATTTTAATGCAAGATAAACAATTAATGATAACGTTCCAAATGCAAAAGGAAAAGTTAATGCTTCAAGTGCAAATAGAAAAGTGATTTTACAAATTCAATTTATCCTTTATATCTTGTATATCTGTAAATTTATATATACATATATATATTATCTCTACGGTAAAGATAATTTTAGAACGCATAATAGTGTTGATAAATATATTTTTAAATTCAATTAGATAAATTAAGAAAAGTTTGAAATTCATTTATAGGAATATAACGTAATTATATACAGTTTAAAATTCATTATTATTAAAAAGTTTATTGTCCATATTGTTATTTGGACATTATGTAACCTCTGTTTGTATGCCTAGTTACATTTTCGTCGTTATTTTCAAATGAGGTTATAATTTTCTTCAATTCTTCACGTGGAAAATCGATTTCAATAGCATTACAATTACAGGATTCAATGCATTGACTATTTTCGCATGGTGGACGGGATAGGGTATGTGCAATGACATTTTGCTTTCCTGAAGTGTACTGAAAATTTAAGTTATAACTCCCGGTCGGTGTTTTTAATGTGAAGAGCCATTTTAGTGGTTGATGATCGGTGTAAACAGTTACTTGCGATCCCTCAATGTAACCTCTAAATTTCTGAACAGCCCATACAACAGCCAGTGCTTCTCTTTCAGTGGTTGAATAATTCCTTTCAGCTTGAATTAGAAGGCGGCTTGCGAATTCGATGGGATGCTCATCTTCGTTCTCCCCCTGCAATAATACAGCCCCGATCACGTAATTGCTAGCGTCTGTTTTTATATAGAATGGCTGATTCTCTCTTATTTGTTGCAGTATTGGAGGAGTTACTAACTTTTCTTTTAATTTTAGAAAAGCTTCGTTTTCTTTCGTTGACCATTTCCAAATAGCGTTCTTTTCAGTTAAATTGGATAGTGGTCTTGATATTTCCGCAAAACTTGGTATGAATCTTCGAAACCAAGAGCATGTCTGTAAAAATGACATAAGCTGCTTAATATTCTGTTATGCGTCGCTACGTCACATATGTAATGCGGTCCTATTTTTAACCATTCGACCACCTACATGTAACGCGTCATATACATATTTAATATCAGACCCGTGTAGGCCGATATACCACATGTATAAATTTCAAATACAGAAGTTAAGAGACATGAATTTCTGTTTACCCGCTAGCTCTACACTAAGTTTCGTTGGTTCTCAACCCGATTTGACGCATTAGCATATAACACAGTCTACATGTCACCAGAGTGTGCAATAAATAAATAAAAAAATAAAATACTAAGAAAAAGCAAAAGTGTTTAAACAACTGAAACGATGGCGAGATGAATATGCCAACGTTATTATCTAAACGCCAATGACAGATAGAATACCTATAGTTTTTAAATCTGTCCCATAAAGAAAATACAAAGGCCACTTATACGCTCACATCCTGGTCGATGATATCCTTCTCCATTAAATAATTTAATGTTTCATATTCATGAATATATACAAACAATTTTATTACAATAAAATAGAAAATAAAAGGAATTACATTAATCATATAAGTTCCTTACTTGGCAAATGTAGAGAACAAACTAAAGATTAATTCAAAATGCATTATGAAATAAAGAGCATAAGAAAACAATAAATTCGGACAGGGAAACAAAACTGAATCGGACCGACTATATTATATTACTTAATGAAATAGTAAAAGCAAAGAAAAAAATATGAATGAATATTTTTGTAATTATCACTTACAGATTATGTTTATCCACAGCAATTGAGATGATGGGCCCAGCAGTCAATGTGTGTTGTTGTTGTCTCTAAATTCTGTTTAGGGATAATTAGTAAGATCAGTCATTTATCTTATAAATGTAAAAATGTAGCAAAATAAAATAACAAGAAATACACTTAAAGAAAAATATCAGTTAAAACAAAATTAATAAAATTCTATTTTAATGAAAATAATTATGAAATTAGGTTAGTGATGAGAAATAAAACAATTCTTTCGTTCGTTTATTTCATTAAAATAAGGAAATTTTATTTTTAAAGTATTTTGTAACTTATTTTGTTTTTCCCGTGACTTTTTTCGCGAGCGTTATCTCTTACATGTACCAAAGGCGAAGCTAAAGTAAAGTTGTAACAAATGTTTTAAATATAATGTACCAAAAGAATTAATGCTTAACTTACAGCGTATAAGAGAAAAGAAGTATAAGAGAGAAGTACTAAAAGCAATTGCAAATCAATGTAAACAATAGTTACAAGAACAATTTAGTTAATATAACAAAGCAAATACATATGATTGGAATGTATGTACCGTAATCTCGTATGATCTTAAAATATGTGTTAAGCTAATTTTATTTATGAAGATCATACAGTGAAGATACAAAATTTAGCACACTTAATCTGTTCCTTAACAGGTTAGAAAATTGGATAAGTTTTAAATTCAAATATAATTCATTATATAGATATTTGATAGTACATATTTAATTAATATTTTATGTTATAATTTTTAAGATTATGAGAAAAATTATTTTTAATATAAATATAAATAATTATACAAAATTAAAATTATAAAACAATAATTTTAACTCAATCATTTTTAAGTTTTGATTTTAAATAGGTTATAGTTGAATTACAATTAACACATTTTGGTTTTAGGTTATGTTTAAATAATCAATGATTTTAATACAGTTTAATTAGGCTTTAAATTCTTTATAAATCAAAGATTTAAATTAATTTTAATTTTAAACTTTAATGAAATTTATATGTGAGAAATTCCTTTAAAACTAAGAAAAACTCATTTAAAATGAAATATAAGTATATATATAAATTAAATATAAATATAAAAAAGACAGGATAACGTGATGATTAGAGACCGAGGTGCTTCTAGAATCTTCTTTGAACTGTAAATTTGAATCCAGTACGCCACCCTATGGTTTGTGGAAGGCGTAAACCATATATTTTACCAGTACAGATGATTTGGTGAATAGGTTTATTTTAATAATTTCAATTAAATTTTTCCTTATGATCTTCTAATTTCTTTTGTTTTGCACTATTTTACTTTTTCACTTCTCACTTATAATCAAAAATAATTTTTATTTAAAATTTTTCTTTTAAGACATTTTTTGCAGACTTCTGCACTCTCTAAGTTCTATTTCGTAAGTGATCTTTCTGCAAGAAATCTTAATCTATTAAGCTTACTTTTGTTACACCAATTCCAATGTAAAATATCATTGCAATGGAATATGTATTTAGATATTTCAGGTAGAGAAGGATAGATATATTACGTCTATTGCTATCTATAGAAATTGCATGATAATCGTATGATAATCACTGATATTGCTATATGTACCAAACCGCTAATTTGTATAATAAATAATACACTTTAAATACGTTAAATAGAGCTTCAGTTCTCTTACTCTATAGGTTTCTATCTACATATATCTATATTTTGTGTGAGCTGTCAATCACAGTTCAATGCTGATGTTGACCTTCTTGACGGCGTTGTTATAATGGCAGCTTATCCATGTCGCCACATCCCTCCAATGTTTTTCAGAAGAAGCTTTAAGGTCTGGGAACCGGAATTATCCGCGAAATGATAAGGTGATGTTGGTTTGGGTGAAGATGTCAAAACATTAGCAGATGAAGAAGGCAAATCCTCGGTATCAGAAGCTATTATTTGAGTCATTTGACTTTCTGTTTCCATAAGAGAAGACTCCACAGGAACTTTCTTTAAATGACAAACATTTATTCGCAGTGTCTTTCCATCAGCTGCTATCTCTGCTATATTACAATCTCTGGCTGTTACAACATATTCAGTTGAATCAAAATTTGAAGTTAACTTGTGTGGGAAAATAACGTTCTTTACCAATACCTTGTCAACAATCGCTACATCTGACTCATTTGCCCCTCTCTTTTTATCAGATCGCATTTTCCCTTTATGTTTAAGCAAACAATCTTGATCTTTTTCAGCAGAGTCAACTGCTGCTTCTTTCATGTCTTCAATTCCAGGAATTTTATCTCTGATTATCCGGTTAAACATAACCTGAGTTGGCGCACAACCTGTTGTGCCATGTGGAGTGACATTATACATATGAACAAATTTTTGTAGCTCTTCCAATAAATAACGGCTATTTGCATGAGCTATCTTAAGCCGTTTCACCAAGGACTTGTTCATATTTTCCACTTCGCCGTTAGCTTGTGGCCAGTCAATATGGAGGGGTTAATATTTGAGCTCCGAACTTATATATTGTCTTCCATTATCAGTCCTTATATATTTAGGATAACCGAGTCTGCAAAAGATTTCCTTCAGCGAATTTATAATGTCCTGTGACGATATTGTACGAAGAAGTTTGAATTCTATGTATCGGGAAAAATAATCAATGGAAACCAAAAACATATTGTCCATTTGGCAATGGTCCCAGTAAGTCACTTGCTAATGCAATCCAGGGACCTTCCGGGAATGGATGTCTATCCATTGGAACTGAAGGCGCTGGTTGAGATACCAATATGCAATCTTTGCACGTTTTTACATATTTTTCTGCCTCCCGATCAATGAAAGGCTACCAAACTTTAGGTCTCAATCTGCGCTTCATCACAGATTCTCCGGGATGGCCTTCATGTACAAGTTCTAATACTTTATCTCGCAAAACAGTGGGAATAGTAATTCGTATACCTCTCAACAAAATGCTACCTAAATATGACAGTTCGAACCGAAATGGGTAGTAACTATTGCTTGTAGGATTAGACCATGAATAATTAGTGGAGCACATAATCACGTTTATGATGTCTTCATCCAAAGAACTTTTATCAGCGATTTCCGTAATTGATAACGCAACAGGAGTGCTCATGGACACAACATGTAAAATACTTTGCTCTCCTTTCCAGTCAAATAAACCAGGATTATTTTCGTGGCACAATATAGACGACCTCAAAACACTCAAAAGAGTTCTTCATTTCCATAGTCCATTCAAATTTTATATGAGCTTTCGTGTGATGAGCCAAATCTGGTATAAATTTTCCTACATAAGTTATTAAACCAAGAAAACTGCGAAGTTCCTCTTTATTTTTGGGGTCCCTAAAACCCATAATCGTGTCTACCTTTTCTGGGTCAACTTCTATGCCTTCACTGGATAAGATATGTCCCAAAAATGCTAGCTTGTGAGTCTTCCAAATGCATTTGTCATCATTCAATAATACATTATTCTCAGCGAATATCTTCAAAACTTCCTTGACAACTTTATCATGATGTTCTTCAGTTTGAGCAAAAATTATAACATCGTCGATATAATTCATGGCATTTGGACATGATGCTAACATTTCTTCCAAAAGTCTTTGAAAAATTTCAGGAGCCGAATTGACTCCAAACAAAAGACGTGAACAATCCACGTGGTGTAATAAATGTGGTAATCTCTCTGCTGTCTTCAAGCAACTCAATTTGGTATGCACTTTTCAAGTCCAAACGAGAAAAGTCTTGGCATGAATATTTCAAATGTTGGCAGAGGATAATTTCCTCTTAATATAACTTTATTTGCTCTTCGCATATCAATACACATCCGGAAGTCACCGTTTTCTTTAAAAACCAAAACAATAGGCCATATCCAGCAGCTTGGTCCGGATACGGGTTCAAAGATATCAGCTTTAACGCCTTCCTCCAGCTTCTTGATAACTTTTTCTTCTAGCGCAATAGGAATACGACGAACTGATTGCTGTACAGGTGTTACGTTAGAATCAATAGATAATTTTACCTTAATGTTTTTCCATTTTGGAAATGTTCTAAATTCGTCAACTTTATTAATATTAAACCCCAAACGCAACACATTCAATTTAATAGCTGTATCTTTTCCCAACAACGTTTGTCTTCCATTTTCAATGACATAAAATGTAGCAAACGTTTCAGGTTGTTGTTTTATAGATATGGGTGCCTCAAAAACATAGAGTACATTGAGTAATCGATCAGAAGCATATGCACGAAAATTATTACTCGACTCTGTTCTGTTGTAATTGTTCCCAATCGTATTTGCTTAACAAGTTGAACTTAGATCCAGAATCTATAACCATTGATATGGCCTGTCCTCCAATATAACATGAAACTTTTTCATCCATTTCATGGTCTCTCGATATTTTAAAACAATCGCTTTCATTTTTCATTTTAGATGTGCTTTTTCCCGAATCTTCAACATGACGTACATCAAAACGCTTACGGTTTACATTCATAAATTTCCTTTGAGGATGTGGGCGCTTCAAATTAGTTTTACATTTTCGAGCAAAATGCCCAACACGATTGCATTTATTACATTCCCGATTTTTAGCTGGGTAATCAAAACTGTTCTCATTACGATCATTGCGTCCACATCTACCACATTCATTTACTTTATAAATTTCGAACTTTCTAGCAACATTTATTTTATGTACAATATCCAAACTTTCTTTCGGTTCCATAGATTGCGATTACTTTCTAATTTGTTTATCAACAAAGTTGTATAATTTCATCCAATTCATATTCTTTTTCCAACAATTTCCGTTTCAAATCCAAAGGTGCCCAATTATCAATAATTTTGTCAATTAAACAAATGTTTTCGATTTCACGTTTTGTCGTACCAAACAAACATTTCGACATCTGCTGTCGCAATCTTAAAACGAATTGATTGAAATTTTCACCTGCAATTACATTTATATTGTGAAATACATGTCTTTCGAACACAGAATTGCGCTTCGGTGTAAAATGTTCGTTTAATTTGTCAACCAATATCTGGAATATATCCTTTGGGTCCTTCTCGTTGAACGTTTCAATTGCTCCAGGTATTGAGTAAGTGACTTCTTGCAATTGTGGCCCCAAGATATGCAATAATTTATTTCTTTTCTTCAAATTTGAGGTTTTCCTCTGAATCGACATATATTTGGAAAGATCTTAACCATCTTTCCCATTCCGGACGAATCAGTGGTTTTTCAATGGATGCACACATGAATGGCTTAAAATTTTCAGCCATTTCATAAAATTTCCTGAAACGATAAAACATTTCAGAATGTTGACAATTGAGTTATAAACTTGTCATTTCTTTTCCTTTTCTTTTCGAAATATTTGTCATTTTATTTTACTTATACGTATGTATGTACATATATTAATTTAATCGTTTCCTTACTAATACTCTATATTTCATTTTCCTTCCTCACATTACCTAAGTATACTTTTCTGGTCATGTTGCTATAAATATCGACCCACAGCCTCCGGTTTTACCCAGACAATTTCTGTGGCAAACTGCCTCTGGCCTTTGCTAGCTGATAATATCTTCAATTAGCCCGGCCAACAGCCCCTATTTCTTCTTCAACCAGCTATTCTACTTTCTCCCCTACCCTTGCCTCCAGCAAATAATCTCCCATGACAATCTGTCACTGGCATCTGCCACATACTTTGGCCAACTGCCTCTGCCGTTTTAACAGATCATATTTTGTCCCGGCCTTTTGGCAGATAATAAACAATAATCTACATGTTTCCACCGTTGAAACACTCTTCAAACACTTTTCCAAACCCATTTTGCAACTTTCCACAAAACCTTAATTTCCTCACTTATTTCTATAAAACACCGGTTTAACTAATGTACCAACCCGTTAATTTGTATAATAAATAATACACTTTGTAGCGAGGTGCTAATTTAATTTATATTCATTCATTTTATAGGTTGGGCCTTAAGAGTCTCAAAGGTCAGCTTAAGTCCTCAACCAAACAACTTCGCCAAGTGTCTTAAGAAGTCCTCAAGGGATAAGTTGCTTTACTACTTTATATTTGATGTTAACAGCTTGAGTGCTGGCCAAGTAATAATTTATTAAATCAAAATTCACTTAAGATTAAATAATAGTGTTTTCACACCGAGTGGTTTTAACGCAAAAGTTGGTTTTAAAATAAAACCTGATTTTACCATACAAAATTATTGTGTTAAAACCAAAATAAAACCTTTTTTGAATTGGTTTCAAGTTGGTTTTATGAAATACAACCTTGTTTTGATGTACTAAATGTACTAAATCAGAGCTACCAGCTCTGAAAACCTGAAAACAGCTGATAAAAACAAAAACAAATGCAAATAAATAAATAAATGTAAATAATCATTTATTTTGTATTAAAAAAGGAAAAATTTGGAATATTTTTAATTTCTTCAATGAAAATTGTAAAAATTTGTAAATATTTAATTATTAATCGAAATGTGTGTTGTTTCTGGTCACAATGAATATAGTTTCTTGTGCGAAAGGTAAGTCAGAAGCTAAATATATCAAGATGAAATAAGGCATATTGCTCATAAATTTTTTTTCTCGCAGTCATAAATGTCATGAATTTAAAACCAATTTTAATAAAACTTGCAGTGTGAACGCAAAATCAGCTGTTTATGGTTTTAATGCTAAAATCAGGTTTTAAATTTTGGTGTGAAAACACTATAAGCTTAGTTACAATAAGGATAAAGCATAAAAGAGAATAGGTGATAATCAAATTTACATATTATATAATTCCCTCACCCAGAGTTGTATTTGTTATGAATGCAAAAGTTAATAATTATGAAAAGTAATTACAAATTATTTGGTATCACTTTTGTAAATAAAAAATAATATTTAAATTCAATTTGAAATATGTGAAATGAAATGTGAAATAATATATAATATAATATAAATATATAAAATAATATAAATATATAAAATAATATAAATATATAAAGTCATATAGTCCGCTACAACCTCCCCCTCTGTTGCATTACATCGTCCCGATTGTGCAACAGGACCTTAACATCTCTCAATATTTAGTCTGCTTATTTTGTAAACGTACTGATCTTCTAGGTTGTGTATTTGTTTCTACTGGATCATCATTGTCTGGCATTTGGTAAAATATGTTGTTTGTAGTGTTGATTTCTGTGGTTTGGTTGACTTCGTTATTTTTAGGACGACCTCTTTTTCACAATGGATATATAGGTCTACTAGATGTGCCTTCATACGGGATCAGTGCTGATACATGATGTGTCGCTATTGGTGTTTCAGGGTCCTCTTCTTTAGCTATTGTGTAGCATGATGCTCCTTTTTTAGCTATTACGATATATGGCCAATCACGACGAGAAGTAAATTTTGCGGTTACACCTTTACTTGCTTTGGATAAAATGTGTGTGTCCACTAGAACTTTGTCACCAATGCTTATATTTATTTGAGGTCTACGAGTACGATCTACCATCTTTTTGTTTTTATCTTGCATTTGCTCTTGACCTTCATTGGCTAATTTTAAAATGTTTGCTAGACGTAACAAGTGTGGGGTGATTTGCGGTATGAAATTTTCGGCTGTTACAATTGCCTTAAAATCATATGTTATCTCTGTTGGCGTTCTCATCTCTCTTCCAAAGGTAAGGTATGCGGCTGTATATCCGGTGCTATCACATTTGGCCGTATTCATAGCGAATCTTACTGATGGCAGCATTAAATGGCATTTAGTGTGCTCTTTCTTTGTAAATTGAACAGTTGTGTTTTTAAATCTCTGTTTTTCCTTTCAACAGGATTTGATTCTGGATGGTATATCGGAGTAAACGATTGTTGTATACCCAAACAAAATGTTAAATTCTGCATTATTGCGGATATAAATTGAACTCCATTGTCTGTATGAATTCCTCTAGGAATGCCATATCTAAGGAATACTTCATTTAGTAAGGTTTTTGCGCAGTTTTCAGCAGAAGCTTCTCTTAGTGCAAACAGTTCAATCCAGCGACTGCATAAGTCTTCAACTATTAAGACCCATTGGTAACCATTGTTTTTGGCAAGGGGCCAAACAAATCTACAGCAATTATTTCGAAGCGTTTATTACTGCATACTGTCTGTAGCAGTCCAATTGGTTTCAAATTGGATGGCTTATATTTTCTGCATTCATTACAAGACTTCTTATCCCAGGCCAATAAAATAGTCTCGTGGTACGACTTATTGTTTTGTCTATACGATAGTGTCCGGCCGTTTTATCATCATGAAATTTAAATAAGATTTCTTTTCGGAGAGATTTTGGTAAAACAATTTGGCCGTTTTCCGAATCTTGTTCCGAGCAACATTTATAAAAAATTCCGTCAATCATAATATATCCTCTATTAATATATCGGGTTATGTTTTCATCATCATTTTCAAATGATTTTATTATTTTACTTATTTCTTCATCCTCAAGCTGTGCCCTACGAAAATCTTCAGAACCTTTTTTAGGGATATCTACTTCTATGTGATAACATGTACACTCTTCTATATAATCATTATTCGAGCATGGTGGTCTGGATAAAGTGTCAGCAATAACGTTTTGTTTGCCAGGAGTATACGAAAAGTGCAGATTGTAGCTTTGTAGCAATAAAGACCAACGCGCTAGTCTTCCTGTGGGAGATTTTAGAGAGAATAACCATCTAAGTGGTTGATGATCAGTAAGCACATTTATTTCTGCTCCTTCAATATATCCTCTAAATTTTTGTATTGCCCATACCACTGCCAAGGCCTCTCTTTCAGTAGTAGAATAGTTACGCTCAGAAGGAAGTAATAATCTACTTGCATAATCAATTGGTTTTTCTTCATAGTTCTCCCCCTGCAGCAAAACAGCTCCTAAGGCATAATTACTAGCATCGGTTCTTATACTGAATTTTCCGTTTTCGTTTACTTGTTGTAGAATAGGTGGTGAGGTTAGTAACTTTTTTAAGCTATCGAAAGCCAATTGTTCCTCTTTTGTCCACTTCCGTGTTGCACTTTTCTTGGTTAAATTAGACAAAGGCTTAGAAATTTCTGCAAAATTTGGAATAAAACGACGGAACCAAGAACAAGTTTGCAGGAAGCTCATTAGTTGCTTTAAATTTTTGTGTTCCGGTCGTTTGAGAATTGCTTTCGTCTTTTCAGGATCAACTTTAAGTCCACTTAGTGTTAAAATGTGGCCTAAGTATTTAACTTCAGGTTTACAAAAGAAGCATTTTTCTCTATTTAGATGAAATCCAAGGGTTTTTAACTTTTCAAATACAAGTTTAAGGTCAACTAAATGTGTTCTAAAATCTTTTGAACAAACTATTATATCGTCTAAATATGCAATTATAAGGACTTGAGGCAAGCTTAATCGGAATTTATCAATAATACGTTGAAAAGTTGCTGGCGCATTCTTTAAACCGAATGGCATACGATTAAAAACGAAAATACCAAAGGGTGTAGTAAACGCCGTTTTTGGCTTATCTTTTTCAGCAACTTGTATCTGCCAATATCCTGATTTTAAATCTAAGGTAGTCATAAAAGGTGTAGTTTTAGCCGCGTGTAGCACATCGTCTATTATTGGCAATGGATAAGTATCTGTTAATGTTATGTCATTGAGACGTCTGTAGTCTACACAAAATCTAATGTTACCTTCCTTTTTGGGAATTAAAACAACTGGAAAAGCCCATGGGGACTCCGTTTCTTCGATTATCTTTTTTTCCAGCATATCGTCTAGCTCTTGAGACAGGCAATAAGGAGCAACTGCTATCGGCTTATGATTTCCTGTGTTAATGGTGTGTTCAAAACCACGTATTGGTTCCGCAATATTATCAAAAATTTCATTATTTGATTCTAAAAGATTATTTAGTTTTTCTCTCTGTTCCTGTGACAAATTTGGGGCTTCATTATTTCTGAGCTGGAAATCTATAGCATTTAGTTCAAAATAAGGGATTGTTGGTGATTCCTCATTAGATTTTACTTTCTTTAGCGGTGGAAACAAATCTGATACTACTGGGTTTTCATATGTTTCCGGTAAACAGTTTGTAAATATTTTATTAATACCTTCTGGAGAGTATGTGTTTTTCATTGGAGAAGTTCTGTTTGGAGTTTTATTAATTTCTACAAACCAATATAAAAAATCATCTATGGCCTTTCTGGGTTTTGGTGTTCTGGGAGATTCAATGATAGTAGTCTGGGCTATGGACACTGTCTATTATTTTTGATGGTTGATTTTTAAATTCGAAAATATTTTGTGGTTCACCTTTGAAGTACCAAGTTCTTTGCGCTATATCCATCACGATTCCAATTTGCTCCAAAAAATCTATTCCCAATAAAGTTCTATTATCGCGTGCCTTAGGTAAACAAAGATTCATTTGTTACGTTTTAGACGATTTCCAATAATTATATTTGCAATTGTTGACAGTACTTTGTTTTTGGATACACTCCCATCTGCTAAACTTATTTCTGCCATGACTTCTTGAAAAACAAGTCCCTTTTCCTTAAGTTTTTGGAAAAGATGATACCCAGCAACGCTTGTTCTAGCAGCTGTGTCCATATATGCAATTCCATTTAAACCATTTACGTTTATATTAACCGTTGGGACATTTCTACCAACTATTGTCGTGTGGATACTATTAAAATCTATTTTCTTTTGACTCTCTGTATTTGGAATTGTTCTGTTATTGCACGTTGGGCAATTGGATCTGTAATATCCAGAGGCCCCACATCCATAACAATTCAATCTAACTTCTTCTACAAACATCAGAGGAATGGTTTTTTTTCGGCAAAATGTGCACCGAATATTCGATTTTTCCTTATGTTCTTTATTTTTCAAAGATTCATTATTTTCATGAAAAGTTAACTCAATTTCCTTTGCTTCACGGAGCAAATCTTGGAAAGATTCTATATTTTCTCTCTTAATCATTTCTCTTATTTGGACATTTATCTGCGAAAAAATCATATTTCTTGTAGTCTTTTCAGTAAGTTTATCCTTTAGCTGTGCAAACAAACTTCTCTTTCTACAAATAAACGCATCAGTTGATTCATTCAGCCTTTGTTTATCCTGAAAGATTTCCGAAAAAATTCTCCAATCAGATTTTGGAGGGGAAAAGGCATTTCTTAAAAGCTCTACAGCATCATTAAAAGTTTTGGCTTCGTTCTTAACTCCCTGCCACCAGGTTGATGCATATCCTTCCAGAAGAAGAGGCAAACTTAAAAGAGCAAATGAGTCCGATACATTTTCAGCTTCTTTAAAAACAAGAATAGTGGCGATAAAGTCTTCTACCTTACTAGTGTTACGACCACCATTAAATCTTGCGCTACAAGAACTAAAAGTTGTATTGCTTTCCCTCCTAGCAGATATATTTCCTAAACGGTCTGAAAACTGACTTTGCGTAAGGCTAACAAACTGAGGATTCTGTAAAACATTTGGGTACATATTTGGTATAGATGAAACAGAAGCACTAGGACTACCAGCCAATAAAGGATCATTTTGATGTTTCATGGAGTTGTTTGTTTTCTGCAAATTTGACTTTTTCCTCGGAATTTCCTTTTTAACTTTCAGAACGTGATCTCGTGCAGCCGTGTATGAAATAATAACTACAACGAGATGATGCTTAGCAAAATGTAAGGTTATTATGTCTGGTGTACCGACACGTGTGTGGTGTTCAGATAAAATTTTACATGTAAAGTTTTTCTTTACTTTTACTTTATTCTGCTAAATTTAATTAACGTTGGGCGCCAATGTAGCGAGGTGCTAATTTAATTTATATTTATTAATTTTATAGGTTGATCCTTAAGAGTCAGCTTAAGTCCTCAACCAAACAACTTCGCCAAGGGTCTTAAGAAGTCCTCAAGGGATAAGTTGCTTTACTACTTTATATTTGATGTTAACAGCTTGAGTGCTGGCCAAGTAATAATTTATTAAATCAAAATTCACTTAAGATTAAGTAAGCTTAGTTACAATAAGGATAAAGCATAAAAGAGAATAGGTGATAATCAAATTTACATATGATATAATTCCCTCACCCAGAGTTGTATTTATTATGTATGCAAAAGTTAATAATTATGAAAAGTAATTATTTGGTATCACTTTTGTAAATAAAAAATAATATTTAAATTCAATTTGAAATATGTGAAATGAAATGTGAAATAATATATAATATAATATAAATATATAAAGTCATATAGCCCGCTACAACTTTAAATACGTTAAATAGTGTACGTTTATTTAGAGCTTCAGTTCTCTTACTCTATCGGTTTCTATCTACATATATCTATATTTTGTGTGAGCTGTCAATAACAGTTCAATGCTGATGTTGATCTTCTTGACGGCGTTGTTATATTGGCAGCTTATGCAGGTCGCCACACTATAATAAACGGGACAAGGCATAAGTCTGTCATGAGATAAAAAAATATGTAATGATGCAATGTAAAGATTACAGTATGTAATAAAAGTTGTGTAATGAAAAAAAAAAAACTAGAAGAAATTAAGAGGACAAAAAAAGTTTTGTTTTTATAAAATCGTAACAGTTCTTAGGTGCTGGACGCTCAACAATTGCTGATGTCTTTTCGGGATCCACTTGTATTCCATCTTTTGTCAAAATGTGACCCAAGTATTTTACTTGAGGTTTACAGAAATAACATTTATCGTTATTGACATGGAATCCTAAAGCTTTTAGTTTTACAAATGTAAGGTCCAGATCCTTTAAATCGTTTTCAAACTATTTGAACAAACTATGATACCATCTGTGTAAGCTAAAATCAGATCGTTTGGCAGACTTGATTTTACCTTATCGATTATCCTCTGGAATGTTGCCGGGGCATTTTTAAGCCGAATGGCATTCTGTTAAACACATATATTCCAAAAGGAGTTGTAAACGCTGTTTTCAGTTTATCTTCTTCTTTAAGTCAATTGTAGACATATATGGAGTCGTTTTTGCAGCATGTAATAGATCTTCCATTCTTGGCAATGGATAGGTATCGGTGACAGTTATAGAATTTAGTTTTCGATAATCTACGCACAGTCGTATGGAATTATCTTTTTTCGGTATTAAAACTACGGGAAAAGCCCATGGTGATTCTGTTTCTTCAATAATAGCTTTTGATGACATATCTTCCAATTCTCTTTTTAGTTTTATCTTCATTGCTGGTGAAAGTCTATATGGAGGATTGGAAATGGGTGGGTTATCCCTAGTATCAATTTTGTGTTTTATCCCTTTTATGGATGAACAAATATTTTCAAAAATATCTTCATAGGAGTTTAAAAAATTTATTAGATTTTCTTTTTGCTTCATATTTTAATGTGTTTTTATCATTTTCACATATATTAAAATCGATTGCATTTAATTCGAAAAACTTTCTCAGTGAGAATTCAGTACTACTTCTCTTCTTCTTCATTGGTGGAAATAAGTTTTCATCCTTTTCTTTTGGCATTTCGAAATTATCAGGCAATGCGTCTTCAAAAATTTTAAGGATACCTCTAGGTGAAATCAAAATCATGTATTTTGGAAGATTTAGATGTACTTGGAATGTTATTTATAGATGTCTGGTTAACATTTACATCATCTTTAACTTTTGATGGTTTTAATTTAAATTCAAATATCTTTGTAGGCTCGTCCTTAAAATGCCATGTTCTTTGAGCTAAGTCCATTACAACACCGGCTTGATCCAAAAAGTTAATGCCGAGCAGGGTTCTATTATTTTTAGCTCTCGGAAGGCAAATAAATCGAATTCTCTTCAAAAGATTACCAATTAGTATATCTACTATAGTCGCCTCAACATTTTCTTTACGAATAATACCATCGGCTAATGTTATTCCCGCATAGACCGATTGAAACTTTACTTGCTTTTCTAGAAGTTTTTTGTATAAATAATGTCCAGCTATACTAGTTCGTGCTGCTGTATCTAAGTAGGCTTCGCCTGTTAGGCCATTAACATTTATTTCTACTGTAGGTACATTGCGGCCTACAATATTGGTTTGAATACTGTGAAAGTCCATTTCCTTTGGGCTTTCCGTAACGGTTTTATAGTTGCATGTAGGACAATTTGACCTGTAAAAACCAACAGCTCCACAGCCATAACAATTTAGAGTGTTTTCTTCTGGTTTCTTTTCCTCTCTACTTCTAGGCGTTGTAGCAAACTTCAGCCGTGTGGTTTTTCTTCCTGCAGAAGGAGAATTTAGGTTGGGTAATATCCTTAGACTCTAATGACCTTTTAGCTGGCTCTTTGTTCTCCTGGGTGAGTAACTCAATATCACGAGCTTTCGAAAGTATATCTTGAAAGTTTACAATATTTTCTCTAGAATTTTTTTCCCGTATTTGTATACGAATTAACGAACATATCATATTCAATCGTGTGCTCTCTGGCAATCTCTCTTTCAGTTGGGCAAATAGACGCCTCTTTCTGCATACACACCTATCCATTGATTCAAACGATTTTTGTTTGTCCTGGAAAATTTCAGAATATATTCTCCAGTCAGGCTTAGGAGGAGCCAACGCAGTACGTAGAAGTTCTATGGCTTCGTCAAAAGATTTCGCTTCATTTTTAACACCATGCCACCATGAAGATTTTTGTCTGGAAAGATTGTTCTTAGATTTTTGTTGGGCACCAGTTGTGTTATATTCAATCGGATGCCTTTTGCAGAATTTATAAAAATACTTTTTTACGTTGGGCGAATTTTATTTTCCTTTAGTTTTACGTTGGGTAAATTTTATTTTTCTTTACTTTTTACGTTGGGTAAATTTTATTTTTCTTTACATTTTACGTTGGGCTCCAATTGTAATAACGGGGAATTTCTTTATGGAAAGATCCCAATGGAGGAATGCCGTTATTAATGGTTGGTATTAGTATTGGGTTTAGGAATTTTATAATTGTCAGACACAGTAGTCCACGGAGGTCTTCCTAACAAGTTATTTATTTATTTATGTCAGACACAGTAGTCCACGAAGGTCTTCCTGCGTCCTAACACCTTTTGGTTTTTTTTAGAAAAAGTTCAAAACAAGCGCTCTTGATATTTATAGCTTTATTCTTCGATTGTTTCTATCAGAATGAACAAATTTTATCATTGCCCTGACCTTACTTAAGTTTATGAAAATCATCAAAGTCGTCTGGTACATAACGAAAGGCTTAATTACAAAAACAAAATAATGTAATGCAAATGAGAGAAGTTAAAAAAATGAGAGAAAAGTTATGATCATGGCATATTCATAGAAGGTAGCCTTAACTCAACAGCTGACGACATTTGGACTGTCAAAAAAATTGTTTGTTTTTTGTGTATTTTGTTTCGATATTCAATTTCGTATTTATATTAGTCATAAACCCTCATATGAATTGAAGAAGATCAAAGATAAAAGACGAAGACTTAAGGAGCGACCAGGGCCCGATTTTTTTTGTTAGGTTGTATGGCCGATAAAGATGGAAATAATTGTTTTGCATAATCATTCGTTCATTGAATCGAGGATTTAATTTTGCAGGTTATCTTCTGTTTACGAGCATTCTTTAGCATATTTAATAAATTAGCATTATTAGAGTTGAACATTTTTGGTATAAGATAAAAATCACTGGCGTAAATAAAATCATCGATTGCGGGAAAACCAGCCTCCGTTAACATATTTCTTGTGTTTTTTGTTTGGAAAGCTCCGAGGGCATACCGAATAGCAGAGTGGTAACGCGAATTTAAGTGTCCATAAATTTGTAGACCGTAACCTATTTTTGATAAAATTAATGCTTTGGTGACGTATAAGAGCATATTAGAATGTATTCAACATTTTCTTGAAGATACAAATTTTATAATTTTGAGACGTTGTGTAAGATCTTTCCTTAGTTGAAGACAATGGTGCTTAAAATTGAATTTATCATCAAAGATAATACCCAGGATTTTTAGTTCTGAGACGTAAAGAATGTCGAGAAATTAGGATTTGCGAATGATTTTACTTTTTCCCAAGACAATGATCCCAAGCACACTTCGAGTGTGACAAAGCTTTTGTTGATCCATAATTGCCCCAAGCTTATAGAAACCCCTGCACAGAGCCCAGATCTCAACGTAATTGAACATCTTTGGGAAGAATTAGCTAGAAAAGTATACCAACAACAATTTAAAACTTTGAATCAGCTTAAGGCGGTTTTACTGGAAGCGTGGAACTCCATAGAACCTGAGGTATGCTACAAT
Source organism: Sarcophaga subvicina (assembly GCA_936449025.2). Classification (NCBI taxonomy): domain Eukaryota; kingdom Metazoa; phylum Arthropoda; class Insecta; order Diptera; family Sarcophagidae; genus Sarcophaga; species Sarcophaga subvicina. Next base: position 44,030,976 of record OW388080.2, on the reverse strand, counting down.
TTGGTAAAATCAATTCCAAAACGTGTACAGACCGTTCTTGAGAACAAAGGATATGCCACAAAGTATTAATTGTTCTCTTTCGTCATTTTTAGCAATGGTGCTCTTCATTGTCCGATTATGCGTTGAGCGCAAAAAATTGAGTTAATTTTCTTTTTCTTTAAAAAATTACCGTTATCATGAAAAATGCTGTTATTTTTTTTTATTAATCTGAAAGGCTGTAATGTAGAGTTTCAATAAAAGCAAAAAAAACATATATTTAATATTTTCTTTTTCAGTTGTAAGCACATACACATCAGACTAATGCTTGTCCGATTATGCGATGGAGCCACTGTATATATGTTCCTCTTACTCCTCTAGGGAGCATAGTTTTTATTTTTGGAAATTTATTCGACTATTCTCATTTACTTTTCTCGCTATCCTGAGAAAATGAATTATTTCAGTGGTGTTTACTCACATTTGGAGCTCAGTGTATGTAAAATCTTGCATTTATCCAATGATAGCATGGCTCATGACGATTTAGACCATTCATATGTATCTCTGAGAAGTTAGAAAATGCGGTCTGTACTCTTGAAGGCGTGTTATTTTTCGAAAAGAAGATCGCATCATCTGCATAAATGGAATGATCAAGGATTTCGTAACCATCTGCAATTTTACTAATGTCGTCAAAAGCCATCAAAAATAAAACGACCGAAAGAGGCGAGCCTTGTGGAATGCCATTATAAAGGCAAAAGATAGATAGATAGATAGGATAGAGTACTATTAATGCGAACTTTTATTCTACGGTTCATCAAAAATGCTTTTATAATGTTATAGACTTTATTACCTACTTTCCAGTTAGCTAATTTCTGCAACACAATATGAACTCCAATGAGATCGAATGCACGTTTAAAGTCTGTCGACAAGATTGGTATATGATTTTAGTGCGAGAGTGCTTGGAAAACGAAATGATTAAGGTGAAGTAGGGTATCTAAAGTGCCCTGTTTTGCTTTAAAAGCTCTTGTTTGGCATGTGTAATAAACTCAACAGCAGTGTATGTATTTATTTCAAATTCTTTATTTTCACTAAAAACGACTTATTCTATTGCTAGTTGCTTAGAGAGTAAAAATTCTTATTTTTTTAATATGTAATATGTAATACTTAAAAGACAAAGCTCTTACTAATATATAGCATGCAAATGCACAAAAGAAAAGCGTTATAAAACCAGTATTTAACAACCGTAAACTTTACAATGTTTACAATTATAAAAATAAAGCAAATAAAATGAAGATTATCATTTCCAACTTTAAAAGAATGTAAACATTTTATGGTGAAATACATACATATCCTACATTTTATCATTTTTCTACATATCTTTCATTTTTCTTTTCTCGTGTTTTTTTTAATAATACAGAAAAGAAAAAGAATTTTATAATTCTTTATAATTTCTTTATAATATAAATACATTTTCTTTTTTTAAATTTTAAATTTTCTTTGTCTTAGATTGTATTTAGTAGCAGAATTACTTTCACTAACAATCTTGTCTTCTGTACATACAATTTTATCCACTGGATTATTACTATTCCCTTTACAACACTTTTTTCGTTTTGGTTATTCAAAATTTCAAATTCAAAAATTATCATTGCCTGCATTTCCATTAGTTATAATTTCACCATTTTTTTCTAAATTTACTTGTCCTGTACTAAGAATAACTTTTTGAAATGGATATAATATAGTCGTTGGCATATCAGGTGTGCTTCAAGAAATAATTTGGTTTGCATGCTTTTTCGATACTCTATTACATTCTAATTTTACCAAATAGGTTCGTCTACCCAAAACTTTAGAAATTATGCCTTTTTTCCACGATACTTTTCCTGGAGTGGTATAATCCTTTACCATTACTCTCTCATTCATTCAATATAACCCTTATGATATATTATTTGATTTTTCTGTTTTTCTGCAGCGAACTCTTTAACATTTCTAGTTTTTCTAATCTCAACTTTTCTTTTAGGGTTAATAAGATCAAGTCTTGTCCTTAATTTCCTCTTATTGAACATTAAGGTAGCTGGAGAAACTCCAATACTTGAATGTACCGTGTTCCGATAACCGAATAAACACCAACATAACGCTGTGTTAAAACCTGATGATGGCACACTTTTCAAACTACGCTTTAATGCATTTTTAACAAGTTTAACGGCATTTTCTGCCTGGCCATTGGTAGCTGAATGCCCTACAGGTGTGGTTATTTGCTTAATTCCATTCATTTTCAAAAATTTTTTAAAATTATAGGATGAGCCATTATCCGAAACTATATATTTTGGTAGCCCAAAACGGGCAAAAAGTTCACCCAAAACAGCAATAACTCTATCACTTGTCGTATTCGTACCCATGTCAACTCGACCCATTTACTACTGCTATCCACTATGACCAAACACCGACGTTTCAAAAAGGGACCAAAAAAATCGATATGTATTCGGGACCAAACTTCTCAGGCCTGGGCCAAGGAATCAATCTCTACTTGGGTGGACTAGGTCGAGTCATTAAACAAGCCTCACACACCCGAGTAGCTTCCTCCAAGTCCTTGCTCTGTCCGGGCCACCAACAACACTCACGAGCCATTGCCTTCATTTTAATTACACCCATATGGGAAGCGTGTAAAAACCTAACCACATCAGCAGTTAACCGGGTGGGAATAACGACCCGATACCCCCAAAATACACAATTTCCTTCCTCTGATAATTCCTTTCGTCTTTCAAAATATGGCAATAGTTCAGGGTCCTCGCAACGTTCAGGCCATCCAGATCTAATCCTTCTCCTGACTTTCTGCAATAACAGGTCCTCTTCTGTCCCCTTAACAATTTTTTCAAAATCTAAAAACTTATCCTCTTCTAACCGACTCTGTAAATAAAGGAAATTTTTCCACATCAACATTACATTCGCTGGGATAACTAGAAAAATAGTCCGCTACGTTACCCTTTGACTTTATATGACATATGTCAAACTGATAACCAGATAAGGTTAAAGCAAAGCGCTGCAACCGACTAGAGGCCGTAAGTGGGATGTCCCTTTTTGAGCTAAATATATGGTGCAGCGGTTTGTTGTCAGTCACGAAAGTGAAATGACGACCATACAAATAATGATGAAATTTCCTTACAACAAGTAAGATTGCCATTGCCTCGCGATCTAACTGTGAATATCGTTTCTCAGTGTCCGTTAAAGATTTGGACGCGAATTCTATTGGCCGTTCTACTCCCTGATCATCGATTTGTGATAAAACTGCGCCTACACCTACAGGACTGGCATCAATCGTCAATCGTGTCCTACAAGCTGCATTAAAATGGGCCAAACAATTATCTGCCAAAAATAAAGACTTAAGGTGATCCATAACAGCAGAACAGTTATTGTCCCAGACGAATTTTGTATCGACCCAAAGCAAATTGTGTAGTGGGTGTAATAAGGTTGAAACGTCTGGCAGGAACCGTCGATAAAAATTCACCACACCCAAAAAAGATTGTTGTTGCTTAACATTTGTGGGATGTGGAATATTAGATATTTCCTATTAGATTTTTCCTTTAATTTCATATGTAACCCACTTTTGTCAATTATATGGCCCAAATATTGAATTCTTTTGGAAAAAAATTCGCACTTTTCCGCTGATAATTTAAAACCAGCATAATTTAATATGCTAAGTACATTTTCAATTCTTTGAATGTGCAACCCTCTGTTAGGTGCACTAATTAATATGTCATCCAAAAAGACAACAACCCCGTCTAAACCTACTAAAAGGGTATCCATTATTCTTTGAAAAATAGCAGGTGCCGAAGCCAACCCATATATTAACCTAGTGTATCGAAAAAGACCCTTAGATGTTGAAATAGTAGTATATTTCCTCGATTCCTGGCTTAATGTTACCTGCTGATATGCCATGCTCAGATCCAACTTAGTAAATTCTTCTCCCCCATGCAATCTCGAAAATATATCCTCAATTCTAGGAAGTGGGTACTTCTCAACATTCAAATGCGGATTAAGGGTGACCTTAAAATCCCCACAAATTCTAATATTTCCATTTTTCTTTACAATTGGAACGATAGGGGTCCCCATTCACAGTATATTAACCGCTGAAGAACTCCGATTTGCACTAAATAATCTATCTCTTTTTCCACTTTATCCTTTATAGCAACAGGTAATACCTTGGTCGAAAAAACTTGGGTACTGTACCACTTTTTACTTTCAAAACTGCCTCACCACCTCGAAACTCTCCCAAACTACCATCGAAAAGGCTTCCAAACTTGTAAATAATTTGCCGAGCGATTGGCATGGGTGCGCAATAATTTAATTTACAAATTTCAATTTTAAACATTTTTAGAAAATTTCTTCCTAGTAATGACAGGCCACCATTTTTAATTACTATGAATGGAATTACTTCTATTCTATCACCATACCTGACTTTAATATCACATGCACCAATAGCAGTTATACTTGTGGCATCATATGATCTCAACCACACGTCAACTTTCCTAAGATTATATTCTTTAAAATATGCTTCGTAAAAATTAACCGAGACAATATTGTTTTCTGAACCTGTATCAAGTTCCATTTCAAAAAGCTTATCTTTTACAAAAATTTTGATTTTAATAGGACCATCATCAGTTCTACAAATAGAATATAAACTTACATCACTATTGTCAATGAAATTAATAGTTTTTACACTACACATTTTTTAAATGCCCTCTTTGCTTACAATTATTGTATTTGTAATTTTTAAACTTACAGTTGTCACTCCTATGATTGCTGTACCCACATACTTTACATAGTTCTGCTGATATTTTACGTTGTTGCTGCTGTTGTTGCTTTTTTTGCGGACCTCTTTTATTCTTCTTTATAAAATTTAAACCTTCTTCTTTAATTTCATGGATCAAATTATACTGTTGTTTGGTGTACTCCACGTTGTTGGTTATTTCCAGGACCTTTTCAAAAGAAGAATCAACCGATTCCAGGAAAATTTTATCACGGGCCGGACCCTTTTCTAGCCCAGTTACGAATTTATCCCGAATAGCTGTTTTCAAGTTAACACCAAACTCACAATGCACTGCTAGTGCTCTTACTCGAACGGCTCATTCATTTATTGTTTCACTGGCTAGTTTAGTGGCATTATAAAATTTGTAGCGCTCAGCAAAACCAGATGTAGCAGCCTTAAATTGTTTGTTCATTGCTAACATACAAGTATCACATGTCGTACCTACATTTTCCACTTTTGCTGGACTCACTAAATTCTGCAACAGCATATACGATGTTTCACACACTGATGTTAGTAGGACGGCTTTCTTCTTAGCTGCATCTTTAATTTCATTAGCGATTAAAAACTGTTCCAATTGGTTTTGATACACAGACCAATTTTTTTGAACGTGATCAAAATAAGGCATTTTTCCAAAAATTTATTTGCTTTTAATTTATAATTATAAAACAATTTATCAGTTTTAAAAAATGACTTGTTTTCCTCGTCGTCACTGTAATAAACTCAACAGCAGTGTTTTTATTTATTTTAATTTTTTGTTAAAATACTTTATCTCCACTAAAGACGACTTATTCTGTTGCTAGTTGCTTAGAGAGTAAAAATTCTTATTTTTTAATATGTAATATGTAATACTTAAAAGTAAAAGCTCTTACTAATATACAGTATGCAAATGCACAAAAGAAAAGTGTGATAAAACCAGTATAAAACCAGTATTTAACAACGGTAAACTTTACAATGTTAATATAATTTTTTTTTTGTTTTTTAAGTTTTATTAATCCAATTTAAATTTTTTTATCTTATATCTAGATAATAATTTACACTTTTGAGATCTATCTTAATAATACTTCAGCAAGTAAATTTAATGTAATTTTATATAAATAAAAGCGTATCATTTTGAGCTAGTTATAGGTAAAAAGGATATAAAAACCTATATGTGAAATAATAGTGTTGATTTCAAATATAATTAGAAAATAATTGTTTAAAAACTGATTATACAAAAATAATCAATTATAATACAATTATTTTCTATTTGATAATTATTATTATTATACAAAGATATGTAAGTATTATACTAATTCTCTACTTTCACGTATTCTACGATAGCGTGATGTTATGATTTTTTGGAAATGATTATCATTTATTCTTTTAACAAAATCTTGGAATAGCTCATATCCTATTTCCTCATGAAGTAGGGAATCTCCAATGTAGATTATGGATCATCCTAAGACATTTGTTCTGGATGATTTGGTACTTTTTTGGAAGGGTTTTCGAAGCACGATACCATATTGGAGATGCAAATGGCCAATGCTGACCTTCTGTTTAAGAAGGGCCAAAGACATTTAAAAGCTTTTAACGCTTTTTGGCAGGATGATGACATGTGTTTTTGAAATGATAGTTTTCTGTCCAATGTCACTCCTAGATAAATTACATGGTTTACGACACTAACCTCATTACCGTCAAAATACAGATGGCGTGATGGTACCCTTTTTGGAGATTTGTTGAACGGATAGCCTGTGTTTTATCCTTATTTAATTTTATTTTCCACTTTTTAAAGTAATTGTTACAAGATTTTAGGCCATCTTCTCAATCTTCTTTAGGAGTGCTGTTGTGAGCTTACTGGACGTTATGAGAGCTGTATCATCTGCATAGTGGCTGCATCGACTTCTTTAGGTGGTTTGAAATCTGATGTGTAGATTGAGTATAGTGTAGGAGAGAGTGTTAAGCCTTGTGGAACAACCGCACGACTTAAGGAGCGACCAGGGCCCGATTTTTTTTGTTAGGTTGTATGGCCGATAAAGATGGAAATAATTGTTTTGCATAATCATTCGTTCATTGAATCGAGGATTTAATTTTGCAGGTTATCTTCTGTTTACGAGCATTCTTTAGCATATTTAATAAATTAGCATTATTAGAGTTGAACATTTTTGGTATAAGATAAAAATCACTGGCGTAAATAAAATCATCGATTGCGGGAAAACCAGCCTCCGTTAACATATTTCTTGTGTTTTTTGTTTGGAAAGCTCCGAGGGCATACCGAATAGCAGAGTGGTAACGCGAATTTAAGTGTCCATAAATTTGTAGACCGTAACCTATTTTTGATAAAATTAATGCTTTGGTGACGTATAAGAGCATATTAGAATGTATTCAACATTTTCTTGAAGATACAAATTTTATAATTTTGAGACGTTGTGTAAGATCTTTCCTTAGTTGAAGACAATGGTGCTTAAAATTGAATTTATCATCAAAGATAATACCCAGGATTTTTAGTTCTGAGACGTAAAGAATGTCGAGAAATTAGGATTTGCGAATGATTTTACTTTTTCCCAAGACAATGATCCCAAGCACACTTCGAGTGTGACAAAGCTTTTGTTGATCCATAATTGCCCCAAGCTTATAGAAACCCCTGCACAGAGCCCAGATCTCAACGTAATTGAACATCTTTGGGAAGAATTAGCTAGAAAAGTATACCAACAACAATTTAAAACTTTGAATCAGCTTAAGGCGGTTTTACTGGAAGCGTGGAACTCCATAGAACCTGAGGTATGCTACAATTTGGTAAAATCAATTCCAAAACGTGTACAGACCGTTCTTGAGAACAAAGGATATGCCACAAAGTATTAATTGTTCTCTTTCGTCATTTTTAGCAATGGTGCTCTTCATTGTCCGATTATGCGTTGAGCGCAAAAAATTGAGTTAATTTTCTTTTTCTTTAAAAAATTACCGTTATCATGAAAAATGCTGTTATTTTTTTTTATTAATCTGAAAGGCTGTAATGTAGAGTTTCAATAAAAGCAAAAAAAACATATATTTAATATTTTCTTTTTCAGTTGTAAGCACATACACATCAGACTAATGCTTGTCCGATTATGCGATGGAGCCACTGTATATATGTTCCTCTTACTCCTCTAGGGAGCATAGTTTTTATTTTTGGAAATTTATTCGACTATTCTCATTTACTTTTCTCGCTATCCTGAGAAAATGAATTATTTCAGTGGTGTTTACTCACATTTGGAGCTCAGTGTATGTAAAATCTTGCATTTATCCAATGATAGCATGGCTCATGACGATTTAGACCATTCATATGTATCTCTGAGAAGTTAGAAAATGCGGTCTGTACTCTTGAAGGCGTGTTATTTTTCGAAAAGAAGATCGCATCATCTGCATAAATGGAATGATCAAGGATTTCGTAACCATCTGCAATTTTACTAATGTCGTCAAAAGCCATCAAAAATAAAACGACCGAAAGAGGCGAGCCTTGTGGAATGCCATTATAAAGGCAAAAGATAGATAGATAGATAGGATAGAGTACTATTAATGCGAACTTTTATTCTACGGTTCATCAAAAATGCTTTTATAATGTTATAGACTTTATTACCTACTTTCCAGTTAGCTAATTTCTGCAACACAATATGAACTCCAATGAGATCGAATGCACGTTTAAAGTCTGTCGACAAGATTGGTATATGATTTTAGTGCGAGAGTGCTTGGAAAACGAAATGATTAAGGTGAAGTAGGGTATCTAAAGTGCCCTGTTTTGCTTTAAAAGCTCTTGTTTGGCATGTGTAATAAACTCAACAGCAGTGTATGTATTTATTTCAAATTCTTTATTTTCACTAAAAACGACTTATTCTATTGCTAGTTGCTTAGAGAGTAAAAATTCTTATTTTTTTAATATGTAATATGTAATACTTAAAAGACAAAGCTCTTACTAATATATAGCATGCAAATGCACAAAAGAAAAGCGTTATAAAACCAGTATTTAACAACCGTAAACTTTACAATGTTTACAATTATAAAAATAAAGCAAATAAAATGAAGATTATCATTTCCAACTTTAAAAGAATGTAAACATTTTATGGTGAAATACATACATATCCTACATTTTATCATTTTTCTACATATCTTTCATTTTTCTTTTCTCGTGTTTTTTTTAATACAGAAAAGAAAAAGAATTTTATAATTCTTTATAATTTCTTTATAATATAAATACATTTTCTTTTTTTAAATTTTAAATTTTCTTTGTCTTAGATTGTATTTAGTAGCAGAATTACTTTCACTAACAATCTTGTCTTCTGTACATACAATTTTATCCACTGGATTATTACTACTCCCTTTACAACACTTTTTTCGTTTTGGTTATTCAAAATTTCAAATTCAAAAATTATCATTGCCTGCATTTCCATTAGTTATAATTTCACCATTTTTTTCTAAATTTACTTGTCCTGTACTAAGAATAACTTTTTGAAATGGATATAATATAGTCGTTGGCATATCAGGTGTGCTTCAAGAAATAATTTGGTTTGCATGCTTTTTCGATACTCTATTACATTCTAATTTTACCAAATAGGTTCGTCTACCCAAAACTTTAGAAATTATGCCTTTTTTCCACGATACTTTTCCTGGAGTGGTATAATCCTTTACCATTACTCTCTCATTCATTCAATATAACCCTTATGATATATTATTTGATTTTTCTGTTTTTCTGCAGCGAACTCTTTAACATTTCTAGTTTTTCTAATCTCAACTTTTCTTTTAGGGTTAATAAGATCAAGTCTTGTCCTTAATTTCCTCTTATTGAACATTAAGGTAGCTGGAGAAACTCCAATACTTGAATGTACCGTGTTCCGATAACCGAATAAACACCAACATAACGCTGTGTTAAAACCTGATGATGGCACACTTTTCAAACTACGCTTTAATGCATTTTTAACAAGTTTAACGGCATTTTCTGCCTGGCCATTGGTAGCTGAATGCCCTACAGGTGTGGTTATTTGCTTAATTCCATTCATTTTCAAAAATTGTTTAAAATTATAGGATGAGCCATTATCCGAAACTATATATTTTGGTAGCCCAAAACGGGCAAAAAGTTCACCCAAAACAGCAATAACTCTATCACTTGTCGTATTCGTACCCATGTCAACTCGACCCATTTACTACTGCTATCCACTATGACCAAACACCGACGTTTCAAAAAGGGACCAAAAAAATCGATATGTATTCGGGACCAAACTTCTCAGGCCTGGGCCAAGGAATCAATCTCTACTTGGGTGGACTAGGTCGAGTCATTAAACAAGCCTCACACACCCGAGTAGCTTCCTCCAAGTCCTTGCTCTGTCCGGGCCACCAACAACACTCACGAGCCATTGCCTTCATTTTAATTACACCCATATGGGAAGCGTGTAAAAACCTAACCACATCAGCAGTTAACCGGGTGGGAATAACGACCCGATACCCCCAAAATACACAATTTCCTTCCTCTGATAATTCCTTTCGTCTTTCAAAATATGGCAATAGTTCAGGGTCCTCGCAACGTTCAGGCCATCCAGATCTAATCCTTCTCCTGACTTTCTGCAATAACAGGTCCTCTTCTGTCCCCTTAACAATTTTTTCAAAATCTAAAAACTTATCCTCTTCTAACCGACTCTGTAAATAAAGGAAATTTTTCCACATCAACATTACATTCGCTGGGATAACTAGAAAAATAGTCCGCTACGTTACCCTTTGACTTTATATGACATATGTCAAACTGATAACCAGATAAGGTTAAAGCAAAGCGCTGCAACCGACTAGAGGCCGTAAGTGGGATGTCCCTTTTTGAGCTAAATATATGGTGCAGCGGTTTGTTGTCAGTCACGAAAGTGAAATGACGACCATACAAATAATGATGAAATTTCCTTACAACAAGTAAGATTGCCATTGCCTCGCGATCTAACTGTGAATATCGTTTCTCAGTGTCCGTTAAAGATTTGGACGCGAATTCTATTGGCCGTTCTACTCCCTGATCATCGATTTGTGATAAAACTGCGCCTACACCTACAGGACTGGCATCAATCGTCAATCGTGTCCTACAAGCTGCATTAAAATGGGCCAAACAATTATCTGCCAAAAATAAAGACTTAAGGTGATCCATAACAGCAGAACAGTTATTGTCCCAGACGAATTTTGTATCGACCCAAAGCAAATTGTGTAGTGGGTGTAATAAGGTTGAAACGTCTGGCAGGAACCGTCGATAAAAATTCACCACACCCAAAAAAGATTGTTGTTGCTTAACATTTGTGGGATGTGGAATATTAGATATTTCCTATTAGATTTTTCCTTTAATTTCATATGTAACCCACTTTTGTCAATTATATGGCCCAAATATTGAATTCTTTTGGAAAAAAATTCGCACTTTTCCGCTGATAATTTAAAACCAGCATAATTTAATATGCTAAGTACATTTTCAATTCTTTGAATGTGCAACCCTCTGTTAGGTGCACTAATTAATATGTCATCCAAAAAGACAACAACCCCGTCTAAACCTACTAAAAGGGTATCCATTATTCTTTGAAAAATAGCAGGTGCCGAAGCCAACCCATATATTAACCTAGTGTATCGAAAAAGACCCTTAGATGTTGAAATAGTAGTATATTTCCTCGATTCCTGGCTTAATGTTACCTGCTGATATGCCATGCTCAGATCCAACTTAGTAAATTCTTCTCCCCCATGCAATCTCGAAAATATATCCTCAATTCTAGGAAGTGGGTACTTCTCAACATTCAAATGCGGATTAAGGGTGACCTTAAAATCCCCACAAATTCTAATATTTCCATTTTTCTTTACAATTGGAACGATAGGGGTCCCCATTCACAGTATATTAACCGCTGAAGAACTCCGATTTGCACTAAATAATCTATCTCTTTTTCCACTTTATCCTTTATAGCAACAGGTAATACCTTGGTCGAAAAAACTTGGGTACTGTACCACTTTTTACTTTCAAAACTGCCTCACCACCTCGAAACTCTCCCAAACTACCATCGAAAAGGCTTCCAAACTTGTAAATAATTTGCCGAGCGATTGGCATGGGTGCGCAATAATTTAATTTACAAATTTCAATTTTAAACATTTTTAGAAAATTTCTTCCTAGTAATGGCAGGCCACCATTTTTAATTACTATGAATGGAATTACTTCTATTCTATCACCATACCTGACTTTAATATCACATGCACCAATAGCAGTTATACTTGTGGCATCATATGATCTCAACCACACGTCAACTTTCCTAAGATTATATTCTTTAAAATATGCTTCGTAAAAATTAACCGAGACAATATTGTTTTCTGAACCTGTATCAAGTTCCATTTCAAAAAGCTTATCTTTTACAAAAATTTTGATTTTAATAGGACCATCATCAGTTCTACAAATAGAATATAAACTTACATCACTATTGTCAATGAAATTAATAGTTTTTACACTACACATTTTTTAAATGCCCTCTTTGCTTACAATTATTGTATTTGTAATTTTTAAACTTACAGTTGTCACTCCTATGATTGCTGTACCCACATACTTTACATAGTTCTGCTGATATTTTACGTTGTTGCTGCTGTTGTTGCTTTTTTTGCGGACCTCTTTTATTCTTCTTTATAAAATTTAAACCTTCTTCTTTAATTTCATGGATCAAATTATACTGTTGTTTGGTGTACTCCACGTTGTTGGTTATTTCCAGGACCTTTTCAAAAGAAGAATCAACCGATTCCAGGAAAATTTTATCACGGGCCGGACCCTTTTCTAGCCCAGTTACGAATTTATCCCGAATAGCTGTTTTCAAGTTAACACCAAACTCACAATGCACTGCTAGTGCTCTTACTCGAACGGCTCATTCATTTATTGTTTCACTGGCTAGTTTAGTGGCATTATAAAATTTGTAGCGCTCAGCAAAACCAGATGTAGCAGCCTTAAATTGTTTGTTCATTGCTAACATACAAGTATCACATGTCGTACCTACATTTTCCACTTTTGCTGGACTCACTAAATTCTGCAACAGCATATACGATGTTTCACACACTGATGTTAGTAGGACGGCTTTCTTCTTAGCTGCATCTTTAATTTCATTAGCGATTAAAAACTGTTCCAATTGGTTTTGATACACAGACCAATTTTTTTGAACGTGATCAAAATAAGGCATTTTTCCAAAAATTTATTTGCTTTTAATTTATAATTATAAAACAATTTATCAGTTTTAAAAAATGACTTGTTTTCCTCGTCGTCACTGTAATAAACTCAACAGCAGTGTTTTTATTTATTTTAATTTTTTGTTAAAATACTTTATCTCCACTAAAGACGACTTATTCTGTTGCTAGTTGCTTAGAGAGTAAAAATTCTTATTTTTTAATATGTAATATGTAATACTTAAAAGTAAAAGCTCTTACTAATATACAGTATGCAAATGCACAAAAGAAAAGTGTGATAAAACCAGTATAAAACCAGTATTTAACAACGGTAAACTTTACAATGTTAATATAATTTTTTTTTTGTTTTTTAAGTTTTATTAATCCAATTTAAATTTTTTTATCTTATATCTAGATAATAATTTACACTTTTGAGATCTATCTTAATAATACTTCAGCAAGTAAATTTAATGTAATTTTATATAAATAAAAGCGTATCATTTTGAGCTAGTTATAGGTAAAAAGGATATAAAAACCTATATGTGAAATAATAGTGTTGATTTCAAATATAATTAGAAAATAATTGTTTAAAAACTGATTATACAAAAATAATCAATTATAATACAATTATTTTCTATTTGATAATTATTATTATTATACAAAGATATGTAAGTATTATACTAATTCTCTACTTTCACGTATTCTACGATAGCGTGATGTTATGATTTTTTGGAAATGATTATCATTTATTCTTTTAACAAAATCTTGGAATAGCTCATATCCTATTTCCTCATGAAGTAGGGAATCTCCAATGTAGATTATGGATCATCCTAAGACATTTGTTCTGGATGATTTGGTACTTTTTTGGAAGGGTTTTCGAAGCACGATACCATATTGGAGATGCAAATGGCCAATGCTGACCTTCTGTTTAAGAAGGGCCAAAGACATTTAAAAGCTTTTAACGCTTTTTGGCAGGATGATGACATGTGTTTTTGAAATGATAGTTTTCTGTCCAATGTCACTCCTAGATAAATTACATGGTTTACGACACTAACCTCATTACCGTCAAAATACAGATGGCGTGATGGTACCCTTTTTGGAGATTTGTTGAACGGATAGCCTGTGTTTTATCCTTATTTAATTTTATTTTCCACTTTTTAAAGTAATTGTTACAAGATTTTAGGCCATCTTCTCAATCTTCTTTAGGAGTGCTGTTGTGAGCTTACTGGACGTTATGAGAGCTGTATCATCTGCATAGTGGCTGCATCGACTTCTTTAGGTGGTTTGAAATCTGATGTGTAGATTGAGTATAGTGTAGGAGAGAGTGTTAAGCCTTGTGGAACAACCGCACGGCTGGATATAAAAGATGACAACCTTTTCTTAACCGAGACAGCATACGATCTATTTTCAAGGAACTGTGAAACAATCTTACAAAGATATGTGGGTATATTGGCTAAAACCATTTTATATAACAGTCCGTTATTTCCTTTGGCTTTTGTTGTAATTTATTTTATTTTTAATAGGTCCAATTTGATGTATAATACTATGTTCTTTCTTAAAACCGAATTGATTTTCAGAAATTATATTATATTCATAGTCCAAAGTTATAACTCTTAATGGAAGTGAAACGTTACTTAGGACAATATCAACTGTGGATGGGCTACAGTTTCGACGGTGACGATATAATCTGAGAATACTCGGATAGTAAATAAAGAAATTTCTTAATTGTTGTTGGTTGTTAAGGGCATTCCCTGCCGAATTGTTGATGGAACCGTTCCAGGCGGTATGTTTCGCGTTAAGATCACCGAGGAGGATGAAATCTTTGTCTAAAGGTGTAAGAGGGACGATGTCATTTACAAATGAATGAGCGAATCGTGGAGAATATGCTGACGTGACAATGACTTTTCTGCGATTTATAATGATTTCTACTGAAAGATTTTCGATCAAACTAGACCTTGTTACAGGAAGTAGAGGATGTTTAACTCTTTTATGTACAAGTATTGTTACTCCACCACAATTTGCATCACGTCGGTCGTTCCGGTAAAGGTTATAATTAAGAAAGAAGGGGTTATGATGGTCCTTAAAGAATGTTTCGTTTAGTCCAGCTATATGAATATTGTTCTATATTAAAAGATTCTCTAGTTGTCGAATACGTGAATATGACGTTATACCGTTGGTATTCCAGTGTAAAATATTTAATGTATTTAAATTATTGTTTAAGCTCATAGGCGTATTTTAAAAGAGACACAACAACTTGTATTTGTTGCACTTTCGAAGTACATTTGCTAAGATCTTCAAGAGAAGTCGTAAATATATTAAAAAGATCATCTATGCTAAACAGATCAGTGTTGTTGTTTTTAACCATATCAACATATGAATGTTTATTACTCATTACAGGCTGATGAAAATATTATGTTGTTTTGTTGTACAAAAGAATGTCTGGGGCGTACAATCGTGGTTCTCTTGTTTTGATTTGAGGTTACCTTTTGCTCGTAAAGGGCATTTAATATCATTAGCAGAATGGTCTGTATGTGCTTCTCCAGCTTGTTTGCAATTAAAACAGGAGAACACCGTTGGACGTTTGTTATCCTTGGTAAAAGGACATTCGGAAGTTAGGTGCGTGTTCGCACATGTCATGCAGGCTGGTTTCCTGTTACAGTGGTCACCACCATGGCCATACATCAGGCATTTCCAACATTGTGTAGGCCTATCTGATTTTTTAGGATTCTTTTTTCCATGTAACAATAACATTGCAAACAGATTTGACATTATTCAGGTAACTAGGCTTAAACGATTTTCTATCAAATTGAATTTTGTAAACAGCGCTGTCCGCACTGCTGTATCTTGTAGGCACTTCAGTTACTGTTACAGGTAAAAGATTAAAAGTCTTGAGGTCTTCTTTGACTTCAGCGGGACTTAATCTAGGAAGACCGTATAGAAAGGTCGTATAAAGTTTATTTTCCTTGGGGTTATAGGAATGAAATTCGATTAAACCCTCTTTCAAGGCGTTCACATAGAAATTATATTTTTCCATAGATTGGAGATACATTTTAGTCCCAATCGAGGTACGCTTAAAGATACAACCGTCACCAGTGAGGA
Source organism: Sarcophaga subvicina (assembly GCA_936449025.2). NCBI lineage: Eukaryota > Metazoa > Arthropoda > Insecta > Diptera > Sarcophagidae > Sarcophaga > Sarcophaga subvicina. The sequence continues at coordinate 44,014,955 of OW388080.2, read as the reverse complement.
GCTGAATTTCCCTCATTGGTACTCTTGCATCAGCAACAATTGGTGGAGGTTTTTTTAAGGCTTTAGGCTCATTAATTTTAATATTAGTCTCAGGCGTATCTTCCATGCCTTCGATGTCTGACAAAGAACTATATCTATTAAAATTGGAGCAGGTAGCTCCTACCATGTTAGAACTCCATGAAGAGCATGCAGAACGAGTTTTCGCTTTTGAATTTGATTTTGATGCGCCGCGTGCCGAGGTTTTGCCGCCTTTACCATCGTACGGTACTTCAAACTTTTTTATTTTGTAATATAATTTGTTTTGTAATTGTCCTTCTTTATTTTTAAATTCAAAGTTATCGAACGACACTAAGATTCTTGTTTATGCGTAACTATAACCGCCACGTTAGAAGGCTAGCAAGAAACTGATTAAGACTTATATAATTATATAGATATATATAAAAAACAATCTTAAAATTACAGTCAATGGGTGTGTCAGTCGTAGAGTCAAGGTCTTAAAATACCTGGATTACCCCTCTTTTGAGTGGAGTGGGTAGTCGTGATTAACATTGATGTAGGTGATTAAAGATGTGTAGACACGATACCTCAGGAACTGGTGATTTACGATTATATATAGGTGAAGGATAATATGATTGAGGGTTAAAGATGATATATTTTCAAAAACCGATGATTATATGATAATATGTTATATAATATAGCTGAGACCTTATTATTATTTTTCAAAAACCGATGATTATATATGATATAATAATAATATATGATAATATATTAGATTATATAGCCGAGGCGTTGAGGATTGATGATTAAAGATGATATTTTTTTCAAAAACCGATGATTATATATGATATATATATGATAATATATTAGATAATATAGCCGAGGCGTTGAGGATTGATGATTAAAGATGATATATTTTTCAAAAACCGATGATTATATATGATATATATATATGATAATATATTAGATAATATAGCCGAGGCGTTGAGAATTGATGATTAAAGATGATATATTTTTCAAAAACCGATGATTATAGACGATATATATTGTTATACTTTTATGTTTAATAAAAGAAAGACGCTTTGTTAATCTAATAATAAAATAACTTTAATTGGTTATTGAGGTGTGTCTGCCTTTGCATGTCGCAACTTGCTTATAAGAAAAACGATTATATATGAAAATGTACATAAAAACTTAAAACTGATTAAGCGTGCAGTGTCGCATTTCATGGTGATGCCACAGTATTATGCTGCTGCTTCATAATAGGGATACCCCCAACATCTCGCTCCTTAAGACTATTGCGGTGATCTCGACAATGGTTCCACAGGTTGTCTACGGCTGGTTATACGCATTGGAGTTGGGCATAGTGAAGCTGTAGGCGTTTCAAAAGATTCTTGCAATGGTGGAATTATTTCGAATTCCTTAAGCAATAAGTCCAAAGGTATATTCGATGTTTCTAATGCGTTAGTGTCACTTTCGGTGTATCTAGGTCGGAGTTGGTCTGTGTGTGTTCTCACGAGTTTTTTTCCGTTACCAACATAGATCAGAGTATTGTAAACTACGTTACCAATTTTCTCGATGATTTCCCCTGGCACCCAGTATTCTTTGTTTCCTTTGAAGTTCAAAGCGTATACTTGGTCGCCATATTGGTATGTTCTCTTAGGTGTACCGTATTTGGTGTTGTATTGTTTTTCCATTTTCTGATTGGTTTCACGATTGGTAACTTTAGGTTTTTTGATGATGACGAAAACTGTTCGCATTTTTCGACCTATGAACGATTCCGCAGGAGTCTGACCATGTGGAGAATTTGGATTGGGTGTTGATCTACAGACTTCCAAGAATGTTTTGAGTGCTGTGGTAGGTGTATCCTCCCCTTGTGCTTTTTTGAGAGCGCGTTTTAGTGTATCCACGAATCTTTCCGCTTGTCCGTTGGAGCTGGGATGGAAACGTACAGTTCTTGTGTGTTCTATAGCTCTTTCTTTGCACCAGTTTTGACATTGTTCTGAGCAAAACTGTGTCCCGTTGTCCGAAACAATTTGTTCAGGATTTCCAAACTGTGCACAATACTCGTTCATAATTCTTATTATTGCAAATGATGTAATAGTTGGTGTTTCGTAAATAACAGGGTATTTAGAAAATGAGTAGATGATGACTAGATAGTACTTATTCTTTAGAGGTCCAGCATAGTCAATATGTATTTACTCGAGCGGTCGGGTTGTTATTGGCCAAGAGCAAAGGTCGGTTTTAACAGGTTTCTTTGCGGCTTGTTGACAGTTTTGACACTTGATGAAATCTTCAATTTGTTTGTCCATCCCAGGCCAATAAACGTAACTTCGAGGGATTAATTTACATCTTTCTGAAGAAGTGTGTCCTCTGTGAAGTTGCTTGAGAATCTTTTGACGATATGGATCCGGTATTACAATACGATTGTTAAACATAACGCAACCATCCGTCGTCGATAACGACTCCTTTCTATTAAAATAAGGTACAATTGAAGAATGGATATTTCCATTATTTTCCGGCCAGCCTGTGTTCATGTACTGTATAATGCTGTGTAGAGTTTTATTGTTCTTAGTGGTTTTGACTATCATTTTGAAAGATACAGGTAATGTAGATACTGCTTCATTCAGATCGATGCGAATGTCGTCCTCAAGCGATACGGAAGCTACTATGTACTCGTCGGTTGGTTTCTTGTGATCATTGATGAGTCTGGATAATACGTCCGCATGACCGTGGTCGTGTATTTAATTTCGAAGTCATACGTTAGCAGCGTCAAAGTCCAGCGTTGTAGTCTGTTGGCTGTATACACAGGTATACCTTTTTTTGAGCCGAAAATTGCGAGGAGTGGTTTGTGATCTGTGTGCAACGTGAATTTGTGCCCAAACAGCATCTTATGAAAGCGTTGTACTGCGAAAATCAGAGATAAACCTTCCTTCTCAATTTGGCTATAATTACGTTCAGCTGGTGTGAGAGATCTTGATATGTTATGAATTGCATTTATGCTGTTATCAGGAAATGTGTGAGAGATCACGGCACCTATACCGTGACATGATGCATCAGCTGCAACGTGAACTGATAAATCCGGGTTGTAGTGTGTAAGTAACATATCCGAGGTCAAAATTTGTTTAAATTTGTCCAAGGATTTTTGGCATTCTGAAGTCCAATTAAATGTGTTCTCCTTTTTTAATAGGTCATCAAGAGGGTTTCTGAGGTTTCGCATGTTCTCAACGAATTTGGCGTAATGATTAATTGAGCCTATGAGCGAACGTACTTCGGAGATGTTTTTCGGAGTTTTCAAATTTTGAATTGCTACAATCTTCGTTGGATCAGGTTGAATACCATTACTGTTTATAATCTGTCCAAGATATGTAATTTGCTTTTTAAAGAATTGGCATTTTTCAAATTTCAGACGGAAACCAAAATCTTAAATTTTCTGTAAGAGAAGATTGAGATTACTTTTGTGTTCCGCAATTGACTTACTTGCGAGCATGATGTCGTCTATATAAGCCTTGGCGCCTTCTATACCAGAGCATAGCTGATCCATAATCCTTTGAAATGCTCCTGGAGCTGATTTTATACCCGATGTCAAACGATTAAATAAAATAAAACTCTGTGAGTGTTTATTGTGAGCAGTTCTTTGCTGTCATCTTCCACTTCGACTTGGAGATATGCATCTGACAAATCCAAGTGACTAAAGATAACACAATTGTTGCAGTCCGAAAGTATTTCCTCTGGGGTGGGCAATGGATAATGATTTGATTCTACCATCGAGTTAAGTCCCGTAGAATAGTCTGCGCAAATTCTGATTTTTCCATTCCTTCTACTGAATACAATTGGTACGGCGTATTTTGATGTATTAACAGGCGAAATTATGTTTGCATTTTCCAATCTTTGTAGTTCTGCTTCGATTTTGATTCTTACTGCATAAGGAACTGGGCGTTTAGGAACGAAAATTTTCTTTGCAGGTCCTGTATATTTTTTGATTAATACAAAATGCTTTTACCGAATTTGGAATCAGGAATTCCGTCCGCACAATACTGAATTAAGCTGTCATCGTCGAGTTCGATAGGTTTCCCGATCTCTATTAATTAATGCAGCTAATTTAGTTCCAAATTCACTAATAAGAGCTTCCTTTAGAGAGATCCAATTATTTGTTCCGCTTTCACTTCGAATGAACATGCGCGCAGCTCCTTTCATCAATTGTTTTGCATAAATAAATTTCTGTAAATTACTCCAGCCTACCGCCTCAGCGTTATCTTCAAAATCAGAAATCCAATTATTTACTTCAATATTATCGGTACGACAAATTGCAGTGAGAGAATCCTCAATATCACGTAGCGTGAATATACTTCTACTGCCAATATTCGAACCGATATCATCATATTCGGATTCGGAATCCTGTGCATTCAAGCCGAAATGTGTCCTAAGTCTTTCACGTAACTCGTCCTTACGTCCGTTCGTAGGCAAACCTAATTCTGTCAATTTATCTTCAGTCCTTCAACTGTCGAAGCACAAATTTCCGGTAAATTCCTATTGTCCGGTAAAGTCCAAAACTGTCCAGTTATAAAAAGTATATGGTATATAAACGATTGATGTTGTAAGGAAAAATAATTAAATATTATAAAGCAATAAGTAAATAAGTAGTAATATAAAAATATGTTAAAATAAAGTAAAAAGTAAAATATAAAATTAAAAATAATTATAAACTTTCATCATTATTTAATTATTACTATCAACTAATGTTAAAAAAAAACTTAAACAAAACAATTCAATTCTTCAATTCAATTTCTAATTTAATATTCAGAATTTTCTCAAAAATTTTCTTTAAAGGAAAAAAAAAAAATTAAAAGAAGAAACAAAAACAAAACACATCAATTAATTCAAACCTGTTTTCCAACTCTTAAAATTACTATCAAAACAAATAGATGAAATTCCAATTAGATTTTTTTTACTTCCGTCTTATCTTCAATTCAAAAAATTATTTACTCTTTTTCCATCTATACCAATTCTAGGTTAAATAGCAGTTTATAAACAATTGCGAAATAATATAATATTACTCAGCTTTCTCCAATTAGCATGCTTCTTTCTTCTTGACTTCGATTTACTCGTTAGCCCCTCATTTCAAATTAACGTTCGATCTTCATTCTCGTCACTTTCACAGCTATCCTATTTACTCGTTGCATTCTTGCTCACTGTCCTTATTTCAAGCTAACGTATGTATATCTTCATCTTCTGCTTGAATTGTTGTGATCTTACTCGCTGGCTCAAAATTTATAATAACGTATACTTTGCGCTATCTTTTTTCATTTTTGCAATTCGTCACTATTCTCAATGCATTCTCACAAAATATGTCTATTTATTTCTTACACACAGTAAAACCGTATAGTTCAGATATTGCATCACTCTGTCACGAATATGTATGTATACTTGTTTAACACGAAAAACAAACAATTTAATGACAATTATTTTTCGCTGATTTTAGTTTTTAACTGTTCACATCTTTCTTTTTATCTTTCTGTCGGCGTTCTTTTATTTGCTTTACCGTTATATACTTATACATACATACATATGTCTGTTTTTGGCTTCGAATATTACTTCACTCGTAATTGCGTTTTCAAACGTTGTGATTCCCCTTTTAGTCACATTAATTGTTCTTTATTTACTCGATTATTCACTTTAATTCAATACGAACAGGGCAGATAGTACTTCACTTTCTTAGAAAAATTTTGGTTGAGCCCCCATAATGTGAGTTTTTAATGAAACCACGTTAAGTTTATTATTTATATTTTAATATTATTATTTACGTTTATTTAATGTTATGGTAACATTTGATGATATTTAATGTATTTATTTTAAATAAAAAGAATTACAAAGTATAAGAAGTTAAAAGAGAGTCGTCACTGTTCGGCGTCAGGTTTTCAACTGTCTGGGCGTGTCATGTCTCTCAAAAAATGTTCGTTGTCTATTCGTCGCAATTCAACGAGTCCTCTGTACTCAAAGTTGTATCAGTCTGTATGTCTGCTTTAGACATAAAACATAGTGTCGTATTATTTAGTATCTCCGTCCACTTCTAGTACTACGTCCGTTAATTCCCAATCCCACATATATATGATAATATATTAGATAATATAGCCGAGGCCTTGAGGACTGATGATTAAAGATGATATATTTTCAAAAACCAATGATTATAGATGATATATATATGATAATGTATTAGATAATAAAGCCGAGGCCTTGAGGACTGATGATTAAAGATTTTATATGTTTTTCAAAAACATGAGTATAGATGATATATAGGTAATATATTAGATAATATAGCCGAGGCGTTGAGGACTGATGATTAAAGATTTTATGTTTTTCAAAAACATGAGTACAGATGATATATAGGTAATATATTAGATAATATAGCCGAGGCGTTGAGGATTGATAATTAAAGATGACATATTTTTCAAAAAGCAGTGATTATAGATGATATATGTATATATGATAATATATTAGATAATATATCCGAGGCGTTGAGGACTAATGATTAAAGATTATATATTTTTCGAAAACATAATTATAGATGATATATATGGTAATATATTAGATAATATAGCCAATGCGTTGAGGATTGATGATTAAAGATGATATATTTTTCAAAACCGATGATTATAGATAAATATATCTGATAATATATTAGATAATATACAGAGGCGTTGATGATTGATGATTAAAGATGATATAATATGAAGAGATGGTTTATATTTCCACGTGGTGGTTAAAGATGACTTTTATATAAAAATGTGTTCACGTGGCTGAACATGCGAACAGCTCCAGGCGTTGTGCAGGCAACCGTAGCACCTCAGACTGCAAACACCCCAACAAAATGTCTGTTTATCGGCCGGATGGTTCAACTTTTTGTTCCGCAGACGCTTCGGGGGATGTCTAGAAGAGCAAAAAAAATCCAGTAGCCCGTGCACCAAAACTAGTTAATAGGTGTAATATTAACGATAAGACACCCCCAGCAATGCCGTCCGCATAAAAAAATTTTTGTTCACCGCGTACGATGTTTAACAACCTTAATGTGTCTCTGCTTACGATCGTCTCCAAAAAGGTTACCAAGCCACGCGCCCTTTTTTATAAAAATAAAAATTCCACACTATCGCTTAATCATTTCGCACATAACCTTTCTCTTTTGCTGTCACAACCAAAAAGCAAGACTCGCTTTAGTTGAGTGCCTTTTATACCCACGCTTTCTTGTTTTTCCAGAATGTTTTGTCCCGTAATTCTTCCATTTATGTTAGTAAAAGTATATTTGTCTCGTTTCAACATTCGTCCTTGTATCTCTTATCCAGATGGCGTTGCCAACTGTCGAAATTCCCACTCTAGAGCTGCCACACTGTCACTTCTTTTCTTTACCAACTCGCATGTGTAACGCACATGACACTTGTTTTTGAATTTTCAGTCCAACCAAATTTAATAGTTTCTCATACATACATATGTGCATATGTTCTTTGTCTTGTTCCTTCTGTTCTTTTCTCTGTCCTGCCTTTGCCTTGTTGAGAACAAACGCACAATATTGTGTTTGGTGTTCTTTTTTTCTCACTTCAAGAAAACGCACTAGATTTCAAACTTAACGTTCAGTTTTCTGTTTTGCTTTTGTCATTGTCCTCTCTTTTTACTTGAACAAAACCACACTGGTTTTTTCTTTTTTCTTGATCTTCTTATTCCTCTTAGAACACACTATATTTTGAACTTAAATTTCAGTTTCTATGCTATTCTCTTTTCTTATATTTTCACTTTTCACAATTTGCCCTGCTAGAGGGAATAAAAAAAGTTTCCACAATTTTTTCTGTGTTCGCAAACTGTAGTCACTGTTTCTTCACAACTTAAGTCTTTATGTTTGAAAAATATTTTAATTTATTTAGTTTCAATACGAATTCATGTAAATGTTTTGGAGTAATTCCACTTCTAATTGTTTGTAGTATAAATAAAGACACAACCTTTCGTTTTAATGTAACACTTTATTCTGAATGCTTCTATATGTTTATAATAAGCTTAAATCTAATTTATGTACATTTATGAACATTTCAAAAAATTATCAAGTCTCCTTCTTCAAAGGTTTTGGCAGGTTTGTGATGATAATTAAAATACTTTAAATTGTACGATTGAGACTTTTCAATAGCTCCTGAAGCCTTTTCTCTTATTGAATTTAGGTCGACTGTTTCAGCAGAAGCATCTTGCAAATACTCGGTAATTTCATCCACTAATTCACCCCTCTGTATGATTCCAAATAACATATGACTCGGCGTCTGTCGAGTCGTGCTGTGAACAGTGTTGTTAATACCAAATTCCACCTGATTCATTTTGTTAACCCAATCGGAATGCTCAATATGTTCGGTCAATTTAGCCAACATAGTCTTCAAATACCAATTTGTTTTCTCTACTTGCCCATTCGACTGCGGCGACGCCACTGATACCTTTACGTAAATAATATTGCCTTCAGCTACAAATTTCTCAAGCTCGTTTGAAGTAAAGCATGTACTTCGGTCGCTTATAATTCTTCTAGGACAACTGTAATTTTGAAAGTATTTTAGTAATACGCAGCATTTCTCCTTTGACCCTCTGGAAATCACAGCATAAAGCTTCGTAAATTTCGTGAACGCATCTACCACTACTAAGGCATGCTTCCGTTTAGATTTTATTGACGGAAGGGGGCCAAAATTGTCGATATGTAACGTATCGAAAGGAATTAGTCTCTTCTCAATATTATACAAATTTCTCCTGTTCTTCCCATGGGGTGCTGAATAGTAAATACATTTCAGACAGTTTCCTATGAATTGGGCTATTCTATCCCTCATATTCGGAAACCAATAATACTTCTGAATCTGATTCAATATCTTTTCAATTCCCACATGCCCATATTTCTCATGAGTCAGACGCATCACGTTATCCTCTAATTCGGCAGGTACGTATAACTGTCTACGTCCTTGGGCACCACAACGGAAAACCAATCCATTTTCCAGTACATAACCCTCCATTTTCCTGCACATAACCCTCCTTCTTCTAATTTACTCCGAATAGCTAGGATTTTCTCATCCTTATTCATTATTATATTATATTCAAGTTGACATCATTATCGTCGATAATTGCAACAATTTGTGCGCGACTAAGTGCATCAAAATGTGCCATTAGTTCGCCCCTACGATGCCGAATTCGATAATCAAAATTTTCCAATTCCAAAGCCCATCTAGCCACCCTAGGATTTATCAATTTCCTACTTAAAGTCAGCGTAAGCGAATTACAGTCTGTCACTATTGTGAATGGAATTCCCTCCAAATATACACGAAAACACCTCAAGGCATATATAATAGCAAGAGTTTCCAATTCGAGACTATGATATTTCGATTCCGCTGTTGACGTGCAATTCGAATAGTAAGCCACAGGGTGAAACCTATTGTCCGTCTGCCTCTGCAGGAGTACTGATCCATAAATCCGTATGCAACTGTCTCCCCAGGAAGGGTTATTAACCGCCAAAACTGGAGCGTTGACCAGTTTGCTTTTCAAGTTCATTCGTCCGTCCAATTGAAATTATTCTTCCTCAAACTAGTTAACGGTCTTGCTATTCTTGAAAAATCACTTCCCCATGGTCGGTTGGCATGGGATATTTCAGAATTGTCTCGATATGTTCGCCACTAGGCCGTATGCCATTTTCATTTACCCTATAACCTAAATAATCCAATTCGCGATATGCGAATTTGCATTTCCCTAAATTTAATTTCAAACCTCCGTCCCTTAGTGCACATAAAACATCAGTCAGAATCCGTAAATGCTCCTCAAACGTCTCCGTGGCTATACATATGTCGTCCAAATACGCAACAATTTTCCATTCATCTATGAATTTCCTCAACACCGTATTGATAAAACGCTGAAATACTGCCCCTGCATTCTTAAGGCCAAATGACATGTAACAATACTCAAATTTTGTTGCCCAGGTGGTCCAGACAATCCTCGATAATAGGAAGAGGGTAATTATCCTTCAAAGTAATCCTATTTAATGAACGGTAATCGACGCACATTCTCAAATTACCATTTTTTCTCCTCACCAGCACGATTGGAGAATCATAAGGAGAATCATTTCGCCGAATTATACCCTTCTGCAACAGCTCCTCAAGTTTAACCTTCACTTCACACTTCTCACAATATGACAGACATCGAGGTCCACTATGAATTGGAATGTCATTTAACAACCTTATTCTCATCCAATAATCTGTTACCCTTGGGGCATTACTGGTATTATTCAAATAATTCTTCTCAAGGACCGACTTTGTAGCAAAAGCTTCCGCTGAAGCTAATTTGACATCGACATCGATTCTATTTTCAGTCCCAATAGCACTTATTATTTGCATCAATTCCTCACATTCGTCATTATCTTCTATTAATGATTCCTGTACACAACTAATGGGGCTACCCGTATCGAAAAGAGAAAAAATTCATTACTTCAGTCCGCTTTTACGTCTAATAAAGTTAAAACTTACCATTTGGAACGCATCGAGAGTCTCATCATATTTTGCATCGACTAAAGTCTCGACTAATTATATCCACCAATTCCTGTTCATCGATGTCCCTCTTACTTGCAACTGATTGCGTTGAAACCACATAACTCAAACACGATTCGTTTGGTTTCAATGAACGTGAGCGCAGCGATACACCTGTTGACGTGACATTGATCGTTTGAATGTTTTTATCATATTCAACTTCAGGTTGCCATATTCTATCAGGCCTAAATTTGTGACATATTTATTGCAGTGCCCTCCAAACGACGCCGAACTGCCACACACTTTTCCTTATCAGAATAACCACATAGGTCTGCATAGACCTCGAACTCTACAAACCATTTCGTTATGCTGTAATTATCATCATCATTAAATTGTGGTATAGCCGCATCTAGTTCCGCCAGATCAATGCGGCGGATGTTGGGAAGACGCTGCTCGTCTTCCTCCAACAGGCGCATTTGTTGCTGAAGTTTTAGCAATTCCAAGTCCATTTTATTTCTTCTTCTGCAGAGGCACTAGCTGTGGCTACAACGTCGACAGAGGGCTCAGAAACTTGGGCAACGGATGATGTAACGGCAGGCGCCTCAATGTCTTTGGCAGCGGGGACTTCAATATAATTAACAACAGATTTGGCAGCTGAGGCTTCAAAAACATTATTAAAAACACTTTTTTTTTTAGTTTTACTAAAGACGTACCCCACACCTGATTTTGTAGTGAATCTTCGTTTAATTACTTTTATGAATATCTCTTTTATTTATTTCTTAGCTTATCTTAATTTTACAAACGTGAGTTACTTCTTTTTATCTATACCCTAAAATGCCGGAAATTGTAATTATGCCCAGCAACACTTCTACAAAACATCTGTTTTCATGCATTTGGCTACACTTAGCCAAACGCATGTCATTGCATCAGTGCTGCCACATCGTAAATCATTACAATAAATATAATTTTTTTATCATAAAATTATTATTGGTTTACCTGCAAATATTTTTAATCCGTGCGTAATGGAATTTCTCAGCCTCTTCTAGTAATAATAAATTAACGTGATTAGACTTTTACCTTGTACTGGAATATTAGGGTCCGACTATATGATTGTTGTCACTTTAACCAAACGCGTTCTCAATAACATCGGGTTTGTTCGTTACAAAATCTTTAATTTTATTCGTTGATAGCGGAAAAGTCAAATTTTTAAAATTCAAAACAATACCATTTTTCAACGTGATAATATAATCGGTAATGTTATTAGTTTTATATGATGAGCTTCTATTAAAGTTGATATGAACAGGATACAATGCTGATATAATAGCTCACTTGAATTGAACAATATTAGTCTTTGTGTTGAACATTGATGCACGCATATATCTTTTGTATTGGGTATGGTAGAGGAATATGTACTGTGAACCTTTTATACACTGATATTGATTTGTATTAATTTCTAACCGTAATATTTTTATTAATGTCCAACCACTATCGCGTTCCTGAAATTTACTCATTTTTCTGACAATAACATCACATTGTCTATTGTAAATATTTAGAATATCATATGTAGTTGACGATGAGATATTAATTATAATCATTTTAGTCTGATGTGATTTCATTTCGATGCGACTTAATTTCTAGCCTTCCTTAATCAGCACGTATTCACAAAATATTTCAAGATTTAATTTTACACTATGATGGTTTCGAATCACATTCCTTAACAGCTTAACCGCTTTGAATTTAATTCCCGATAAAAAGTTCTTAGGTTTTAAATCCGTTTTATTATTATTCTCAATAATATATGGAAATGCGATATCTTGTTTGCAATCCGTACAAATAACAGTATTAAGCCTTTCTTCACCATCTCCAATCTTAGAATGTTGCAATATGTATTGCTGATAATACGACTGGTTTGAGAAATACCTATTGCATGGTATACATTTAATTGAAGACGATGTTTTTTCATGTTGTAGTCTATGATGTGTTCTTAATGTTGCATTCAACTTGAATTCTTCAAAACAAATCTCACAAATAAAACCAGCAATTTTTCCCCTTTCAATTTTGAACTTAAAAGTTTAACTGTAACGGTTTCTAGTACAAACATGACTTTTAAATCATTAAAATAAGTCTATTTTTACTCTGCGATGTTGGTGAGGGGGTGATACATTTTAGGAGTAATGAGGAGTAAATTCAATTATGTAATTATGTCCACTTATGTGTAAAAAACCGCAGACACAGCTGTACATTTCTTTCTTATCAGTTTAAAATTGAAAATCCTTATAACACAAAAAACAACAATAATATTAAATCATACAAAAAATAAAACTAAATTAAACAAAACCACATCCAAAATTCTTTATACTTAAAATTAAAAAATATGTGTTAATTGTTTTAAAATTTGTTTACATTAAAAATATTCTTATTGAATTTATTCTTAAGTATACAAAATTATAATAACGCGAATTATGTTTAGAGTAAACAATCTTATTAAAGAAAAACACAACTTTTAGGTTTGAACGTCAATCTACTTCTATTTTATTTATAATTTATGTCTCTTATGTTCACAATGCTTTTACAATATTTCACAATTAAATTACATAGGACAAATAATTGGTATGCTGGTAGTCAGCAGTATAATAATTAAATTAAATAAAACAATTCAGAAATACGACAATTTTTGAGCATTCCACTTCCGTTCATGGGTAGCATGTATGGCAGCGTATACGTAACTCGCGCGATGTTATTGTTTATAACATCAATGTGTCATTATCCCACTCTTGACCGTCTGCAAATGTGTCAGCATTTTATTATTACAAGAAAACGATATTGGGGAAATTAATGTTTTTTGTTAACATATACATTATGTTGTTTAGAAAACCACCAATTTCTATATTTATATTTTTACAAAACAAGAACTAGCTAAAACGTATCGCACCTCCAACAAACAACAACATCACGTTTAACTATATTTCTATTTCTTCAATATTAAATCTTACAAAAAATAAAAATAAAATAAACAAAACCACAACATTCCGCAATGCACTCAGCGTCGGCAACAGGAGTTGAGGGTACCCTACATCACACGCTCACATTTCATACAAACCTCGCGCCTGCGATCCATGAGTTTACGTTACCCTCCTCAGAACAACTCGTTTGAAATCACAAATAAATGCATACTAATTTGAATTCAATTGGAGAGTATTAAGTATGGCAAAATTAAAATATTTTGTTAACAAAGCAAACGAATCGTAAGAATTAACAAATAAAATAATAATTTTCAAGTTTTACATTGTCTTCTACAACTGTGCTTATGTTAATGACTTATAATATCAAATTATTCAAGGCAGTGTTCTGACCGAAACTCCAACTTTTTAGCATACAATATATTTCCTCTTCTTTTTAATACGTCATATTCATAAGGTCCACCTTTAATTTCATTACCACGATAGGCTTCTAGGATTTTTATTGCTAATAATTTTCATTTTAAAGATGTCTATAGTCCAGTTTGTTGCATATAGGTAACATGTGTTTATATTTGGTTATACGAACGTGATCGTCAAGTTTAAACTTGGATCTCCTAAAAATCTATAGAAAATTGCTATAGATGGATTTTTTCATTTGAAGGGTTCACTTCGTTTGGTGTCACTATAATTGTTTGATGAAATGTATTATTACATTTATCCACCAGTTCTTGATATATGTTCATCAATTTGTACGGTCCTTGAAAGCTAAACTCTTTCCACATCGAACACTCCTATGCTCTATTAAGTCGTGCAAATATTGATGCCTTTAAACAACTATATATTGATTTGATTAGATTGCATTAAATGTTCAAGTCGTTTGTAAAAGGAATTTCCAACGTTATTCTATCACCGAATTTTGTAGCCATTCTCAAACATTATTAAATTTCATTTGTGCCACCTATGGGTATGTCCTTAATATAATTAATATAAAAGAAAAAGAAATTTTGGAATAAGAAAAAGTCACTTATTTTCCAAATTTTTTAAATTTTTTTCTAATATCTACTAAGCTCAATTCTAAATTTCAAACATATTTTAAAATATGTTACCAAACAAACTAACAGCTTTTAAGAAAAAAAAAAAAACAAAACAAAATCAGAAATAAAATGAGAATGCGATCAAATAAGATCTATAAAATATTAAATATCAAATTCTATAACATCTATTAAATTTAAATATTATTAAATTAGTAATAAATTAAATATTATAAATTGTAATTAAAATATTAAAATCGATAAAATTATTTGTTTTAAAATGAAAACTAGAATAAGTATACAAATGAAAATATGAAAAAATATTTAAATAATTATAAGAATTTTTGATGAAAGAAAGTGATACATTATATTTATAATAAATTAGTTTTTAATTAACAGTGACTGTTAATTTTTAAATGGAAATAATATAATACGATATACCAACGCCTAGATCCAAGTTACTCTATGATTACATTAATAGTACTTTACTTGCTATAACTTACGTGCTTACCATACTAACTCTTATACTATAAAACCTATTATATTTATTGTTATGCTATAAACACTATAAAAGCAACGCAGCAAATAAAGCAAACTTTATTTTATTTTATTTGCTTGTTGTCGCGTTGCCTTTAAAATAATCATTTCCAAATACAACCATGTATTCTATTTTTGAGAGATTGTTGTGCTTGCTGCGTTGCGTTTATTGTGTTTATAGAATTATACTACATCAGCTCCTATACTACATTTCTATGTTATACTGAGTTAGGCCGTTAAGAATTGTACGATCTGTATTTATATTTTAAAAATATGAGAACAATCATTTTTTAATAAAAAGAAAATACTTTACAAGTAACATCCGAACTATAAAGACGTGTTTTTATTTGCATAATTATGCTCAGCACGCTTTCTCCGCGTGTCTATATGTAAGTATACGTATATGCTGTTTCATATTATCAGAAAGTTTACATGGTAAGTCAATGCGTATATGGTTTGTTGTATTTGAAATACTTTGTTTGGTATCTATGAATTTATATATTGGTTTTCATAATCTCATCACAACGTACAGAAATTCGTTTTTCATTATTTCTTACTTTATTGATCCTTACAATCCTTCAGTCAGAATTACAACCTAGCTTCTTTCACTACCCATGTGGCATGTGTTAATTTTATGCATGAGTGGCTGGAAGATTTTTAAGAAACTGTTCATTGCAATACTAATTATTATTTGAAAGAAAGTCGCCAAAGATATATTTTTTTCATAATTCATCTTGTTTAATATGTCTGAGCTGAGGCTTAAACCTTGGTCTCACAGCTAATAAGCCAACACAGTACCTACCAGTCTTCTGCGACATTTCTTCATTACATGAATAATAAGTCTTGTGTCACTTAGAATACAAAGTTCGAAACAAAAATTTACTTATGCACTGGTTATAATTTCTATATGGCTGATAATTTCTACAATCTTATGATTTCTACATTCAGTTATTACGCTAATCCTTTCTATTAAGAGTTGGAAAGGCTCCATTAGTCTGGTAAAGTAACGAAAGTATTCGCCAATGACAACTGTAACAATCATAATTAAGGCATAAGTTTTCCAATTCTGGATATTTCTGGTTGTGAAATGCGTAAATATTCCTATTCCCAACCATTATGATAGGATTTTCTGCATGAGCATCCATGAATTCTTTTATTTAAGAACTGATCAATCATACATTTTTGCGAACGATATACAGGTATTATCTTCAAGGGTTTGTTGTCAATTCGGAAATTTTGTAAGGAAATTGAAATAAAATCACTAAAGTTATCACTTTTGCAGTGTTATACGACAATTTCTAGGTTTTTGTTGACATAGAATGATATCCCATGATTAGCCCATCGATCTACGTTTCCAACATTGAGAAGTTGTTCCACTCTGAAGTAATTTATCTACGTGCTCTTCAAGTCTTACCACTAGCGTGTACCTTTCTCTGAGTGTTTCACTCTTCTTCTAAAAAATTCTTCCACCTCTTGCAAACAACGAACGACTAACCTAAGCTTTTCAGAGTCCTAGCGTAATTAAGACGGTCCAATAATTCTTTACTGAGAAAATCATTTACAAAGACTCCACTTGAATCTTTGCTTTCTTTTAGCATGACCGACATGACTGTTTGTTAGAAAATTTAACAACGACACTCTTTTTATTACTTGTGCCTTTTTTGCAAAAAAAATTTAAAAAAAATTAATAAAAATTTTATAATTAATATTTTCAGATCCCAACACTTTTTGCCAATTCCAACACCGTATCAACAGCTGTAGCATTGTCACCAACTTTCAACCCACTCACAATACAATCATTTTTTACCCTAACATCGTTTAAAAATTTTGCTGATGATTTTAAATCTTTAATTTCTTTTTTCAGTAAAAGATTTTTCTTTTCAACATCATTCAATCTTTTTCTATTATCGGCCAAACCCTTTAAAATATCATCATACTGCTGGGATATGAATTGTATTGTTTCTTGTATATTAGCCAATTGGTCAAACTTATCCAATTTCGTTTTGATTACTTGAAGTTCAGTTTTTATTCTTCCATTATCTGCAAAAATGACAAATAAAAGTCTCATTTTGATTATTAACAAAAAACTCAAACTCTCTTCTATATAAGTGAGAGCACTAAGAGTATAATATTTTGTGACAATTATCACACTCAATAAGGTTGCCTCTTTCTTTTATTTGCATTTTACGTTGACCGCAAGAAATGATATTTATATTAGTAAGGCTTCTGCGACCTTTTCCACTCATACTTCACAATTTCCACAAACTTCAATATTAGCTTTATATCATTAAATAGAAGAAACAGAAGTTAGTGGAACAATAAGGAGTAGAGGAAAATTTGCCAACATTTCAAAAAATTTTAAACTAATGATTATAAAATTGTATGAGTAGGGGAATACCATCGTGGAAGTATCTCGTATAACGTCAGTAAATATAAACACCACTAAAACTATTATTTCGCGATATAAAAAAATGACTCCAAACAAGTGGAACTTCCTCGTGGAAATAAAAGGTAAAAAAATTAATTCCCCAAATCCTGGAAAAAATTGAGACGATTGTGGAGAGTGAGCCGGGAATAACTTTGAGAAATATTCGCAAAAAGTTATTTGAACAATTTAATGTATTAGAATGTTTATTGTCTTTAAAAATGATTAAATCACTTAGAATTTAACGTTGAAATTGACGAGATCCCATATGTAAAAAATATACGTCTATTAACTGCCAGGATTGCCAATCATGAGAAGGACGGCTACTCTGGGGCAATAGAACCATTATTACTCCACCGGGTCTCCAAGACATTCTTTAGGCCTTGCACGCTGGACATCCGGGCATCGTCAAAATTAAAGGGTTGCCAAAAAGTTATGTGTGGTGGCCAAAAATAGATCCGATAGAAAACGCAATTAAACATTGTATGCAATGCCTAGAAACTCGGCATGAACGACCGCAATCAGTGGTTCGCACCTGAGAAACTACTCTGACCGCTTGGTCGCGGCTACATATAGACTTCACCGGGCCATTTAAAGGTAAATTGTTTTTACTAGTGGTGGATTCGTATTCCAAATGGTTGGAAGTACACATCGTCAAATCCACGTCATCACCATGTGTAACTAAATCATTGCTATCACTTTTTGCAACTTATGGATGTACTGACGTCAACGTCTCAGATAACGGTATGGCTTTTACTTCAGCCGAATTAGAAAGTTTTTTGGAAAACAATTTAATACGTCATGTAAGATGTGCTCCTCTTCATCCTTCCTTAAATGAACATGTTGAACGTATGGTGCAAACCACAAAAAATTACTTGAACAAAATGCCATCTAATTCAAGCGTTGAGTTGGATCTTGTTCGTTGTGTTTTTAGTCAACACATAAGCCCACATGAGAAACATTTAAAATTTAAGACCCTATGTGGACTCGGAATTACGCATCAGGTCAAAAGTGGAATCACAGCCTATACCCTTGTCCTTGTGCGTCTTCAAGATAATCATATAGTAAAGCGCAATTTAGATCAGATTCGCAGCCGAGCTTCAACCACCACCTGTGAGGTAGGATTTTCCAAGAATTGGAAGAAAAACTTTGTTAACACGAAAGTTTAGTTTTTTTTTTTTCAATAAAAACTATGAAATTTTATTCGATGGCGTTTAAAAGCTTTTAAAAATTTATTATTCGTATGGAAAAGGAATTCGAAAAGATAAATTATATTTTGAAAAAGCTACGCAGTTAATTTGTCTACTTAATTATTTTAGATTTAAAAAAAAAGTGAACAAATTTAGCGAGAAAAAATGCAACGCAATGTGTTAAAGGTAAAATTAGGTCAAATATCAAAATAAAATGTTTAATGACAAATTTGCAAATTGTGAATTTTAAAAAAGAAACAGCTGTCTGCAGATATCAAATTTACGATTATAAGGACTTTGGAAGAAGGCAAATCAATGAATGAAGTTGCTCATCAATTTAACCTCAACAAATCAATGGTTGTCGGATTTCATCGCGATGTCGTCAAACAAATAGCGTAGAAAGAAGGCAAGAAATTGTTGACCTCGTAAATGTACTGCCCGCCAAGACCGTTTAATGGTAAAAATAGTAAAAGTTGACGGTAAGAAACAAGCAGTAGATGTTATTAACTATGCAAACGAGCAATTAGGGGATTCTATTGGCGTCCACACGGACAGAAACTGATTAAGAGAGTAAAATTTATTAGCTAGAAGACCAGCCAAGAAGCCACCAATAAGTATGGTTAATAAGAAAAAAGGACTTGACTTTGCTAGACGGTATTTGCATTGGTCAAACGAGCAAAGTTTTGTAGAGCGTCGAATCCAAGTTTAACTTATTTGGCTCTGATGGGTTAAATTACATTCGTCGGCCCCCAAAACAAAGGTATTCACAACAATTCTGTAAATAAACAGCATTCTGTAAATGAGACAAGACACGTTGTTGAACATAATATTACGGTTTTGGCAATTTGGCACCGATAGATGGGACTTTAAGTCTGGTTATCTCGAAATTATAAACAACCATGCCTTTTAGTCCGCAAACAACCTTTTTCCAACCAGTGAATGGATTTTACAGTACGACAATGCCCCTTGCCACAAAGGATGGTTACCTACCACATTGTTAGTAAACGTAGGGCAGGCTGTTCTTCCATGGCCTTCTCAGAGCCGTGACCTAAACGTTATTGAAAATGTTTGGACTTTATAAAATATCATAGAACTATAGATAAAAGTCGAAAACGCGAACAGGCTATACAAGAAATTAGTAAAATTTGGTCTAAATTGACTCCCGAATTTGTCCAAAGCTTAATTAACTCAATTTCAGAAAGATTACAGGCGGTCATTGATTCAAAAGGCGGTATTACAAATTACTAGTTAAGTTTATTGATAAACTATGTAAAAATAAAAAAAATAATTAAAATAAATATTAAAATAATTTTGACAACTTATAAGCATATGGTTATTTGTTTTCATTTAGTACTAAGAACCGTTATCTTTTCCAATTTTACTTTATATGCTTCTGCATATTCCAGGCTAGGCAATATTAAAATTTTTTTTCCAAAATTTACTTCCAGTAAAAAGTACTGAGACCTTTATTAAGAAAAACGTAAAAATACTCTTTTGTGTAAATACTTATGACTACCTCTGTATGTAAGTTAAAGTAAATGAAATTACTTTGTGGTTTGAGTACTTAACTGCAACTGATTTTATTTTATTATTTCTTTAGCTTTACAAATTTTGCTTACTTAGCTATTCTGCATATTTGCTTAATAAATAAAGAGCGTTTTAAGTTACAATTTTGTTTCCTTATTAAATGGAATTTATATTGCAGACGTTTGTCAGCAATATTTTAATCAAAAGGTAAGTTAACAAAAAATAGTTTGGTAATTCTAGGAAAAGGTAAGTAAATGAAATTTATTTATTTTAGTGATTATTAAGCTAATTTTAATTTTCCTAACTTGTATTCTCCTCTTGAATTGCGTTTAAATTGTTTGGTTATAAGACTCAAAAGACCCAAGACGTTGTGTTGGTTTTCTTATTTTGACAAGAAAATCGGTTATACATAAATTTTTTATGACTAGATATATAGGATAAGGGGTAAAAATAGACTAAGAAATGAACAACGGTTGCAAACCTTTCAAATTTGTTTTCAAAATTTTTGTGGGAACACGCCGCTACTGAGAATAAAGGAAGGTACTAAGCTGTGTTGATTGATTGAAATACTTACTGTTAGAAAATAGGAAGCTTTTCAAACAGGGATAAATTAGTCCCGATTCCAAAATTGAAACTCACGAATGGACTTCTCAGCCGTGGACAACATATTTAGAAAATAATCATTAAAACCCTAAAAATTATAATTCTAAACTTAAAATTAATATGCATTTTTAAAACTTAAATCACAAAATGTTTACAAACTTAAATTATTAAATAAATAAAATAATCTTAAAATAATCGTCTCTTTATTTTATCCACCTTAGTAGGGGATTCAGTGTCCTTGTTTGGCTTCGGCTCTAGTGACAAAGATTGTTTTTGTTGCACCTGCTGTAACATATGTTGTTTGAGTTGTTGTTGGAGCTGCTTCTGATATTTCTACGCATAATAGTGTTTGGGCGGGCAATTTGTCGTCTAAACTTATTCTTGAAAATGGTTTTACGACTGATGGTATGGAAAACATCTGAAGAACACTTATCACCATTTTGTGCTGTTTTATTGATAAGTTCATGCGTCAGTTTTGCAACTTTGTGTAGGCTTTGCACATGAAGCTTGGTTTCCTCTTTCTCAGCTTTTCCAAACAAGGATGTTTTTAATTGATCTCTTTTGTATACCTTACTGGACACTCACGCTATACCGCAACCTATTGCGCCGATTAAAATCTAGTAGGGTTTCATTTGACTTTCCATACTTAACAAAACCTTCTTTGTTATTACATTGCATTAAGCCACTCTATTAAAAGAATTTCTATATGACATAAAAAATTAAATATTAATCCTCAAACATCTTATAATTTATAAACGAAATAAATTTATGACTAAATACAACAGAGTAGTTAGTTTGTTGTGTAACGCTTTTACAAATTAACTACTAGAGAGCGATGATTTCTTGTGTGCAAGAAAGTCGCTTGTTAGACAAATATTTTGTGAAATGAATGGGAGCAATAAATTAAAAAAGTGGAAAAACACTGAGATAATATAATGAACTAGAGTTAAGTAATAAAATAGAGGTTTAGAATCGGTGCCTGTCATACATGCCCTAATAATATACTATCGCTTCTGCCGCTTAACCGTTTACAATTTACACTGTTTTAAAGGTCACGACAAATGCGTATAGCGGATCTACTAGCTCTCTACTTAGCCTTAAATACAACACTGTTAGCAGATTCATGTTGGCTCAATAAGTGATATTCAACAATTTTTCTTCTTAATTATTACAAAAAAGGATGTGTTAACGTCGTTTATACTTTTGAACTAAATAAATGTAAAGAAAATATTTTTAATATTAAAAGCATGGCTGAAAGAAAATTTTCTGATAAAAATGCCTCAGTATGGCTTTGAGATATCTGATAGATTTAATACGCTGCACTTTCTGTAACCGACAGTAACCAGTTTTAAAAATATAGCACAATAAATCCACGGGACATTGATTGCAACATTTCTAAAACTTGAATTGACCTTTAAAATCTTTTTAACCAGTAAGCGTTGTTTTGGATAAGCTTGCTCCTTCATATAATTCGTATGAAATGGCGTACCAAACTAATCGTAAAATAAGTGTTTAATCGGTTATCGATCAGTACCGTCAATTTGGAAATATGAGTGCTAATAGGACGGTGAAAGCAATATAATTTTACTTTAATTAAGAAATTATAAATGGCTTAAACCATAGCAGCTAGAAACGTAATTTCTTTTCACAACGCCGAGACACATTGAACCCGTAATAAGTAAATTTTATTAACTAACAGGAACGCATTATGTGTATGTCTCAGTGAGTCAGCTGTTCCTTTTTTTGTTGTTCAATCGATGTAACAAAATTTAAGTGTTTTATATGGTTATTATGGGCATCGTCAAAATTAAAGGGTTGCCAAAAAGTTATGTGTGGTGGCCAAAAATAGATCCGATAGAAAACGCAATTAAACATTGTATGCAATGCCTAGAAACTCGGCATGAACGACCGCAATCAGTGGTTCGCACCTGAGAAACTACTCTGACCGCTTGGTCGCGGCTACATATAGACTTCACCGGGCCATTTAAAGGTAAATTGTTTTTACTAGTGGTGGATTCGTATTCCAAATGGTTGGAAGTACACATCGTCAAATCCACGTCATCACCATGTGTAACTAAATCATTGCTATCACTTTTTGCAACTTATGGATGTACTGACGTCAACGTCTCAGATAACGGTATGGCTTTTACTTCAGCCGAATTAGAAAGTTTTTTGGAAAACAATTTAATACGTCATGTAAGATGTGCTCCTCTTCATCCTTCCTTAAATGAACATGTTGAACGTATGGTGCAAACCACAAAAAATTACTTGAACAAAATGCCATCTAATTCAAGCGTTGAGTTGGATCTTGTTCGTTGTGTTTTTAGTCAACACATAAGCCCACATGAGAAACATTTAAAATTTAAGACCCTATGTGGACTCGGAATTACGCATCAGGTCAAAAGTGGAATCACAGCCTATACCCTTGTCCTTGTGCGTCTTCAAGATAATCATATAGTAAAGCGCAATTTAGATCAGATTCGCAGCCGAGCTTCAACCACCACCTGTGAGGTAGGATTTTCCAAGAATTGGAAGAAAAACTTTGTTAACACGAAAGTTTAGTTTTTTTTTTTTCAATAAAAACTATGAAATTTTATTCGATGGCGTTTAAAAGCTTTTAAAAATTTATTATTCGTATGGAAAAGGAATTCGAAAAGATAAATTATATTTTGAAAAAGCTACGCAGTTAATTTGTCTACTTAATTATTTTAGATTTAAAAAAAAAGTGAACAAATTTAGCGAGAAAAAATGCAACGCAATGTGTTAAAGGTAAAATTAGGTCAAATATCAAAATAAAATGTTTAATGACAAATTTGCAAATTGTGAATTTTAAAAAAGAAACAGCTGTCTGCAGATATCAAATTTACGATTATAAGGACTTTGGAAGAAGGCAAATCAATGAATGAAGTTGCTCATCAATTTAACCTCAACAAATCAATGGTTGTCGGATTTCATCGCGATGTCGTCAAACAAATAGCGTAGAAAGAAGGCAAGAAATTGTTGACCTCGTAAATGTACTGCCCGCCAAGACCGTTTAATGGTAAAAATAGTAAAAGTTGACGGTAAGAAACAAGCAGTAGATGTTATTAACTATGCAAACGAGCAATTAGGGGATTCTATTGGCGTCCACACGGACAGAAACTGATTAAGAGAGTAAAATTTATTAGCTAGAAGACCAGCCAAGAAGCCACCAATAAGTATGGTTAATAAGAAAAAAGGACTTGACTTTGCTAGACGGTATTTGCATTGGTCAAACGAGCAAAGTTTTGTAGAGCGTCGAATCCAAGTTTAACTTATTTGGCTCTGATGGGTTAAATTACATTCGTCGGCCCCCAAAACAAAGGTATTCACAACAATTCTGTAAATAAACAGCATTCTGTAAATGAGACAAGACACGTTGTTGAACATAATATTACGGTTTTGGCAATTTGGTACCGATAGATGGGACTTTAAGTCTGGTTATCTCGAAATTATAAACAACCATGCCTTTTAGTCCGCAAACAACCTTTTTCCAACCAGTGGATGGATTTTACAGTACGACAATGCCCCTTGCCACAAAGGATGGTTACCTACCACATTGTTAGTAAACGTAGGGCAGGCTGTTCTTCCATGGCCTTCTCAGAGCCGTGACCTAAACGTTATTGAAAATGTTTGGACTTTATAAAATATCATAGAACTATAGATAAAAGTCGAAAACGCGAACAGGCTATACAAGAAATTAGTAAAATTTGGTCTAAATTGACTCCCGAATTTGTCCAAAGCTTAATTAACTCAATTTCAGAAAGATTACAGGCGGTCATTGATTCAAAAGGCGGTATTACAAATTACTAGTTAAGTTTATTGATAAACTATGTAAAAATAAAAAAAATAATTAAAATAAATATTAAAATAATTTTGACAACTTATAAGCATATGGTTATTTGTTTTCATTTAGTACTAAGAACCGTTATCTTTTCCAATTTTACTTTATATGCTTCTGCATATTCCAGGCTAGGCAATATTAAAATTTTTTTTCCAAAATTTACTTCCAGTAAAAAGTACTGAGACCTTTATTAAGAAAAACGTAAAAATACTCTTTTGTGTAAATACTTATGACTACCTCTGTATGTAAGTTAAAGTAAATGAAATTACTTTGTGGTTTGAGTACTTAACTGCAACTGATTTTATTTTATTATTTCTTTAGCTTTACAAATTTTGCTTACTTAGCTATTCTGCATATTTGCTTAATAAATAAAGAGCGTTTTAAGTTACAATTTTGTTTCCTTATTAAATGGAATTTATATTGCAGACGTTTGTCAGCAATATTTTAATCAAAAGGTAAGTTAACAAAAAATAGTTTGGTAATTCTAGGAAAAGGTAAGTAAATGAAATTTATTTATTTTAGTGATTATTAAGCTAATTTTAATTTTCCTAACTTGTATTCTCCTCTTGAATTGCGTTTAAATTGTTTGGTTATAAGACTCAAAAGACCCAAGACGTTGTGTTGGTTTTCTTATTTTGACAAGAAAATCGGTTATACATAAATTTTTTATGACTAGATATATAGGATAAGGGGTAAAAATAGACTAAGAAATGAACAACGGTTGCAAACCTTTCAAATTTGTTTTCAAAATTTTTGTGGGAACACGCCGCTACTGAGAATAAAGGAAGGTACTAAGCTGTGTTGATTGATTGAAATACTTACTGTTAGAAAATAGGAAGCTTTTCAAACAGGGATAAATTAGTCCCGATTCCAAAATTGAAACTCACGAATGGACTTCTCAGCCGTGGACAACATATTTAGAAAATAATCATTAAAACCCTAAAAATTATAATTCTAAACTTAAAATTAATATGCATTTTTAAAACTTAAATCACAAAATGTTTACAAACTTAAATTATTAAATAAATAAAATAATCTTAAAATAATCGTCTCTTTATTTTATCCACCTTAGTAGGGGATTCAGTGTCCTTGTTTGGCTTCGGCTCTAGTGACAAAGATTGTTTTTGTTGCACCTGCTGTAACATATGTTGTTTGAGTTGTTGTTGGAGCTGCTTCTGATATTTCTACGCATAATAGTGTTTGGGCGGGCAATTTGTCGTCTAAACTTATTCTTGAAAATGGTTTTACGACTGATGGTATGGAAAACATCTGAAGAACACTTATCACCATTTTGTGCTGTTTTATTGATAAGTTCATGCGTCAGTTTTGCAACTTTGTGTAGGCTTTGCACATGAAGCTTGGTTTCCTCTTTCTCAGCTTTTCCAAACAAGGATGTTTTTAATTGATCTCTTTTGTATACCTTACTGGACACTCACGCTATACCGCAACCTATTGCGCCGATTAAAATCTAGTAGGGTTTCATTTGACTTTCCATACTTAACAAAACCTTCTTTGTTATTACATTGCATTAAGCCACTCTATTAAAAGAATTTCTATATGACATAAAAAATTAAATATTAATCCTCAAACATCTTATAATTTATAAACGAAATAAATTTATGACTAAATACAACAGAGTAGTTAGTTTGTTGTGTAACGCTTTTACAAATTAACTACTAGAGAGCGATGATTTCTTGTGTGCAAGAAAGTCGCTTGTTAGACAAATATTTTGTGAAATGAATGGGAGCAATAAATTAAAAAAGTGGAAAAACACTGAGATAATATAATGAACTAGAGTTAAGTAATAAAATAGAGGTTTAGAATCGGTGCCTGTCATACATGCCCTAATAATATACTATCGCTTCTGCCGCTTAACCGTTTACAATTTACACTGTTTTAAAGGTCACGACAAATGCGTATAGCGGATCTACTAGCTCTCTACTTAGCCTTAAATACAACACTGTTAGCAGATTCATGTTGGCTCAATAAGTGATATTCAACAATTTTTCTTCTTAATTATTACAAAAAAGGATGTGTTAACGTCGTTTATACTTTTGAACTAAATAAATGTAAAGAAAATATTTTTAATATTAAAAGCATGGCTGAAAGAAAATTTTCTGATAAAAATGCCTCAGTATGGCTTTGAGATATCTGATAGATTTAATACGCTGCACTTTCTGTAACCGACAGTAACCAGTTTTAAAAATATAGCACAATAAATCCACGGGACATTGATTGCAACATTTCTAAAACTTGAATTGACCTTTAAAATCTTTTTAACCAGTAAGCGTTGTTTTGGATAAGCTTGCTCCTTCATATAATTCGTATGAAATGGCGTACCAAACTAATCGTAAAATAAGTGTTTAATCGGTTATCGATCAGTACCGTCAATTTGGAAATATGAGTGCTAATAGGACGGTGAAAGCAATATAATTTTACTTTAATTAAGAAATTATAAATGGCTTAAACCATAGCAGCTAGAAACGTAATTTCTTTTCACAACGCCGAGACACATTGAACCCGTAATAAGTAAATTTTATTAACTAACAGGAACGCATTATGTGTATGTCTCAGTGAGTCAGCTGTTCCTTTTTTTGTTGTTCAATCGATGTAACAAAATTTAAGTGTTTTATATGGTTGTTTACGATATTATTCCATTCCTACAATTCTAATTTTTCTTTATACAGCTCTTCAGCATCGTGAAATGATGCTCTGTTGTACTTTAGACGTTTTTGTTTATTTCTCCTCCAAACGCAATCATATTGAATATTGTAACTCTCATAAGAAAACATAAATTTCAAGTTAATAAAATTTATTCATTACGGCAGCTATCTGCCTGAGATAGAGGAAACATTTTTAATGAACAATTTTCAGCTAG
The DNA here is from genome assembly GCA_936449025.2 of Sarcophaga subvicina. Classification (NCBI taxonomy): domain Eukaryota; kingdom Metazoa; phylum Arthropoda; class Insecta; order Diptera; family Sarcophagidae; genus Sarcophaga; species Sarcophaga subvicina. Next base: position 43,987,425 of record OW388080.2, on the reverse strand, counting down.
ATTGGGTTTAATTTTAAATTTTGGCCGGACAAATTTGAACGGAACTGCCAATAGGTTATATTTCACTTAAAAAGTTGAATTGATTTATGAGGGAAATTTGATTTAAATTTACTTTAAAAGCATCGGGCAGCATTAATTTTCCAAATTTTTAAAAATACTTGAATCTTGAATCAAAAAACTCTCAATAAAAATTAATTTAGTACGACAAAAATATTTTTTGTATAATACGGATGAATTCAGCTGTAGTTAAAGTACGGTCACATATGACAAATGTTTACCCCAATTTTTTTTTTGTGGTCAGTCTATGAATATATATATTCCCATTTTTGTTTGGGAAAATATGTTTGCTGTATAACAAACAAACGTTTATATTTTTCATGTGTACCCAACCAATTTTATTGTATTAAAAAATTTTTTTGTGCATCCTTATTTTGTTCTGCGCTGAACCCATTTTCGAACTTAAAATTCGTCTTTATCTTCTTTCTTCGCAAAATATCACTGAAGATCCGCAACACAAAACGAAAAAAGATTCATCTTCAGACGTCGGTACCAATGTCCCCCATGGGAAGAACACCTTCGGCTTTTGACACACATAGGAGACGAACATCAACATACATACATAATTGGTCATTTCAACCCTTTAGTCAGGATTACGACCCAGTTCCTCATACCACTTTTATTGTGTGCGTTAATTTTTTATACATGAGTGTTGGGACCTACAGTTTAAAGTCGACTGCAAACGACAGATTTTTGAGAAACTTTTAATGGCAATTTTATTTACTCTTAGAGTTTTTGCCAGAAATCTGCTGAGAGGAAGTAGCCGAAGAAACATTTTTCATATTTCGTTTCGTTGGAGATGCCTGGCCTGGGGTTCGAACCGAGGCCTCACGTCTAATAAGCCAGCAAACTACCTACTAGACCACGACGACATCAACAACGTTCGGTAAAAAGAGCTTAAAAATGCATTCAGTTGCTTCTAAAGAAGAAGGTTCATGTCGATTTTTTCAGACTTCAATAATACACCCAAAAAAAGATTACAGTAGGATTCACCAATATCAATGAGAAATGATTTCGATTTCTGGAAGAATATTTGCTAAGTTAAATACAGTGTCTTTAGGGATTTAGCGTAGTACAATTTTTCTATATTTTCTGCTCACATGTACATACTATTGGGTTCATAATTAGAATTGAAAATATTACCAACGATTTTCCTCTGGGTTAACACATGCCTCTCACAAATACACTCACATTTTTATAATGTTCTCTTTAGCCGAAAGTCCATACCATCCGTTTCATGCGCCTTGCGTTACATGCGATTCTTGCATTATATGCCGTTTTTATTGCAAGTTACACACAATGCGTTTTATGCGACTGCTTAATTGTTTTGATCAGCTGCTGTGGTAAACAACAAACAAGCGAACAAGAACATTTTTTGGGAAAAATAGAAAATCAAATTGTAATTTTAAAAGAATTTATGGCATTAATTACAAATTTATGAGTTAACATATGTGATATTTTGTGCTGTTAAGGTCTACGAAAATAGTCAAAAGAACACAAGACGAGTGTTTTCAGTTAATTTATCCTCCATTTTCCCTGTTTACAAATTAATAAATTCAAAATAGATGACACTCAGTACATAAAAATAATCATATATACATATAAACAATCATCATATATGTACATATTTTGTTCATGAAAGAAATGTGTTAAAAATGTATTCCAATGTATTTTCCTTTTATATTAGTAATAAACTTTATTATGAAATATGGTTTTATTAATATTTTTGCAATTCAAAAAGAAAAATGCGCAAGTAGTAATACACTATTTAAACATATTTATAGAAACCATTCACAATAGTATATAATTTGGCATGTCAATTTAAAAAACTGCTGACCTTTTCCAACACTGCATGAGTCGCATAGAAAAGTAGAAAGTAAACCTACTTGATGCATTCTATACGTTTTCTTCTGTAACTTGTTACAATCAATTACACTGATTCTACTTTTTCGGTATATGCATGTAACGCAAGGCCGCATGAAACGGATCGTGTGGACTTTAGGCTTAATAATTTGTTTAAATTGCTTTTATATTATATTTTAAAATCTTGTTTATTCCTCCACAAGTTTCTATAACAATGCGACCAATTGCTCGTTCCGAAATAGCGCTGACAAATTTTAAATCAGAAAAGGAATTGCCTGCAGCAAGAAAACGCAAAGCTATGGATAAACGTTGAATCGGAGAGATGGCGTCACACATTTGAGTATCTTCTTTTTGTATTTTCGGGCCAACCAAATTTAAAAGTACATATATGTGCCTTAATCCATCCGTAAAAAGTTTCGAAAATCATTTGGAGAACTCAATTTAAGTTCATCGTGCGTAAATTCATACCCTTTCTTCAACCACTCTTTCATCCAAAGAAGCCTCGATGTTTCCTTTTTTTTAATTGCCTGCGCCAGGGCAATGGCTATGAAACAATCATCTGTCATATTAAAAGAAAAAACTCGACACTAAAAAAAAAAAACAAAAACAAAGTAATCTCCCAACCAAAAACCATATCTTCTTTCAGAAAATCTAAAAAATATTTTCAAAAAGAAAACCATAAAAGATTTTTTTCGGATGAAAACGATATGATGTTTTCTTCTTCACAACACTTTGCAAATGAAATTTGTAGACTGAAATTTGATGTATGCAAAATTTGAGCAGTTAAATTTGATCGTGGCCACGGTACTAAATATTTTTTAAAGCCCTAGTTATGCTACCGGAACGTAATGTAACGCAATGTAACAGTAATGTGCACGGAACGTAAAAATGTAAGAGCAATTATAGAACGTAAAAACGTAATCATATGTTTTTAGGTAAACAAAACATGAAAAGAAATAAACAAAAACAAATAAAGAAAAAAATTGCAAAAACTAAAAGACAAAAATTTAGATATGGATACAGAAGACATGTTTTTGGGTTTGAGATTTTATTTTATTATATTTATTATTGTTTTTTAAACAAACTTAATATTAATTTCAGATTTTAAAAAATTCGTTTTCACTCTTTTTATCACTTTTAATATGGCGCCTTGTGTTTTACTTTAATTCAGCTGTTAACCAGTGTTATCACTACAGAGTTTTTAAGTTTATTTCAACGATTTTATATTTATTTAAAGGTACTTATTAAAAGTTTTATGTACTGTTTCTGTAAGCCAAACAATTCCACTTTCACTGAAACAAAAACACTCAATTTAGTTTGTGTTGAGGAAAACAAACACAAAATTGAGTGCTTTTGATTGTATTTTCCATATAAATAGACAAGCAAGTGAAATCGTTTATTTTACAGAAACAGGTCAGGTATTTCGGAAACCAACTTTGTACAAACGTTAAAACTTCGTTATCTTCTATAATAAAAGTAAAGTGAAATGCTTTTCGAACACTATATTTATCTAATTTAAAATAAAAATAAACACTACCTACATAATGTAATAGTAAAATAGTGTTTATTTTTATTTTAAATTATAAAAGTTAATAATGAAATAAATTATAATTTGGGCTTTTAAAATATGTGAAGTTTTATTTAAAGAGAATTCCACAAGACAAACATAACATACACACAAAATGTATATTCTGTTCATAATTTCAATTTTGGTGGTGTTTAATATTGACATGTTGTTAACACTGCTAAACAGATGTCACGTAAAAATGTAAGAAAATTCTATTTTTTACAGATTCTTACGTTCCGGTTACGTTACATTACATTTCTATAACCATTCGTATTGCTTTATACATAACAAAAACGATCAGCTGTTTCTTACTGTTGCGGTTACATTCCGTTACGGTAGCATAACTAGGGCTTAAGTATAACCATAAAGCAGACAAGTTTTGCCATATTTCTGTGAAAATAAATGTGTGTAGTGTGACCACAAAACAAAATTTTATGGTGCATAGCGACTCAAGGCTGTTTTTTTATTTTTTGAAATCCAGTGAAATTTGCATTTTTTAAGCGTCTCAGCGCTACTAGGGCATTAGAGAGACAAGCTGGCAAAGCTAACAAATTGAATAAAAACAATTAACAAAAACTTTTAAATTAAAAGCATTTCAATGCTTTGTAATAAATATTCTTTTAATTTCTTTTTAAAGGAAGAAATTGTGCTACAACCTTTTATATGTCGAGGCAAGTTATTACATTCTAGGCTACCAGCGAATTCAATTTTTTTCTGCTTCGAGATTTCTAAACGACATCTCACAGCACAAAGATTATGGATATACGTAGTGTTGAAAACAGTCGGGTTTCTTGAAAAGCATATCGTATGGTGACCAACTCCATGTAGAGCGTTATAAACATAAATTAAAGTTTCCATGTTATATAATCCATATATTGGTGAATATTTATATTGTATATATTATATATAATTGTGATATTTTTCACAACGTCTGTGTACAAAGATTATGTTGAGTACAAGAGAGTGAGATTGTAAATAAGTTTCAATGCTTTGCTTTGAATGATTTGCAGTGATTTGAGGTCTGCATTTTTCTGAAATCAGTATATGTGGGTTAAATAGTTGAGGTAACTTTGTATAAGAGATTGAAAAATCATAAGTTTTGCTGTTGTGTCTAACTTGTATCTTAATTTATATAATATTCCAAGTGCAGGTGATATTTTGGATCTAATATGTTCGATATGACGATGCAACTTTAAATTGCTTTGAATTTTTAATTCTAAGTAATTAATAGAATCCACTTCGAAAATTTCGTTACCATCTTTTCGAATGCTTATATTGGTATTGAAATTTGGCCTGGGCATGGATCTAATAAATTTAGTTTTACTTGGAATCAACATTAATTTATTTATTCGTGCGAATTCCGATATTAAAGCTGTGTCACGTTTGACATAAGTTTTTTGTACTATATTTTCTTTGTAGGGGTACAATATACAAATGTCATTTGCGTACATGAACATTCTTACATTTAATTCCAAATTATTAATATCGTTTAAATATATGGCAAAAAGTAGATGCCCCAAAACAATAACTTGCGGAACACCATACTTTATGTTTTGTACCGAAGTCTTACTTGTATTTATCTGTACGAATTGTTTTCTATTTGTCAGATAGCTTTTTATATTGCTTCCTCGAATCCCATAAAATTTTAGTTTATTAAGCAAAATGGTGGGATCAGTTATGCTACCGGAACGTGATGTAACGTAAAGTAATAGTAATGTCTACTGAAGGTAAAAATGTAAGAGCAATTATAGAGAACGTATCATATGTTTTTAGTAAGCAAAACAATAAAACAAAATCAAATAAAGAATTAAAAATTGCAAAAACTAAAAGACAAAAATTCAGATATTGATATAGAAGACATGTTTTTGGGTTTGAGTTTTTATTTTATTATTTATGGTTTTTTAAACATATTTAATATTAATTCCAAATTTTAAAAACTTTGTTTCACTCCTTTTATAACTTTCCATATGACGTCTTTTGTTTTTCTTTGATTCAGCTGTTAACCAGTGTTATCACTACAGCTTTTTTGGATTCATTTCAACGATTTTAAATTTATTTAAAGGTATTTATCAAAAGTTTCATGTACTGTTTCTGAAAGCCATATAATTATACTTTCAAACAAGCAAAAACTAAAATTGAGTGCTTTTGATTGTATTTTCCATATAAATAGACAAGCAAGTGAAATCGCTTATCCTACAGAAACAGGTCAGGAATTTCGGGAACCAAATTTGTAAGAATATAAAAACGTTTTTATCTTCTCTAGTAAAAGTAAAATGCAAACTGAAATGCTTTTCGAACGCTTTAGCTAAAAGTCGATAACTATATTTTTCTCATATAAAATAAAAATAAACACTATATATCTACATAATATAATAATAAAATAAATTATAATTTTGGTTTTAAAAATATGTGAAGTTTTATTTAAAGAGAATTCCGTGGCAAGCCATTTTAAAAAAGAAATACCTAATTTGTTTATTTTAAAATGCGTTTGCCATTCTTTAGCGCTGTGCTCATCATATACCTGTTTGAAGCTGCCATCATCAGTGGAAACTTTGACTCGTAATATATATAATTACATTTCAAACAGCCCTAAAAGAAATAATCAATTTCAACAAATTCAATCCTTATTGGAATTCAAACCGAAAAAACTTCTTCATCCTTCACAGACCAGGTGGTTTTCACTGGAATCAGTTGTTAACCGTTTACTTGAACTTTTCGAGCCACTAAAAATTTATTTTGGATTCGCGGTCAATATTGATCTTATAGACACTGCCGAAGACATACTAAATAATTTGAATGCTATTCACCAGTTATATTTTTATTATTTAAAGTATATTCTTCATCTTATAAACAATGTCAACAAACTTTTTCAAAGTGAAAGTGTACAAATCCAAAATATATACAGTGAGTTGTCCAGATTGTTAAAAACCGTCTTATCAAATTTTGTGAAAGAAGAGTATTTGGTTAATTTTGAAATCCAAAGTTTTAATAACGAACACATATTTTTAAATAAAGATGAAGTGTATCTTGGCATTTACGTGAAGGAGAACCAATCTAGTTTAAATATTGAATATAGTCAATATAATATATTTGTTGAATTCTGCGTCCAATTTTATATTGTATAGGTTTGACAAATTTTAAAACGTTTTGATTTTGGCGATAAACTTCTAGAAGTATTAAACTCCATTGAACCAAGCCTAGCTTTAAACAAAAAAAAATGATTCAATTTTACAACTGGCCAAACTTTTTCTAAATTTATTAAATGTTAAAGAATATCAAGAACTTGATAATGAAGTTCGAGAATTACGTAATATGAAATTCACCGAACTCGAAACATTGGCGTTTTGGAAAAATGTTTCTAATTTAAACAGAGTCAATAATGCAAAGGCCTTCCCAATTTTTAAACAATTTGTTTCGAGTTCGTTCGTTGGATTCTTCAACATTACAACATTATTATTTTCAAAAGATTGTCTTAAGTTAAATAATTCTCAGTGTTTTAATATCGCAATTAAAAATGACTTATTAAGAAAATGTCACACAGAAATGTACCAAAACAAAGTCATATAATACCAAAATTAAATTAATTATTTTTTTTATTAAATAATAACTTTATTTACATGTAACTAAAATAGAAATATTTAAAAAATTAATAAATTTTTTTTGGTAATTTTGTCTTGACGATTTTTTTTTAAATTGACGATTTCTCCAAAAAAAAGTTAGCAGCACTGGTTGTGAAAAAGAAAAGATAAAACATATGTTTTATGAAATGCAGGTAGCGAAATTCAAAAATATTTTGATATTTTTTAAACTCTTCTCAGTCTGCACGTGGGATTACAGTTTTATCAGCACATTAACAAAAAACCATTTTGAATTTATTTTTAAAAATGTAAAACTTGAAAGCAGTTTACGAAGCGCACTCAAACTATATGGACGTGTTTTTTTTGCTCTGCACGCGCCAGGTTAAAAAAGTATTAAAATTAAAAGAAAAGAGGCCTTCCAGGTTTTAAAACTTTAATTTATTAAAATCGAAGCGTGGAGCCTCCTCGGATTCAAAAAAAAAAAACTTTAAAGTGATTAAAATCAAAAAGTAAACCAATCTTAAAAAAATGGAATAAAAAAGAAATACGCAAACTAAAACTAAATCAACTGAATAAAAATAAAATATCAGTATGAAAATAAAAGAATAAAAAGAAATTTTAAAATAAGCATAACAACGAAATGAACAATACGAAAAATCCGAAAACCACAAAAAAAAATACAAACGATTAGAATGCAAAATAACTACAATCAAAGGGTATACAATATAGCTTAAGTCGAAAATTCGTGTTTAGAGATATTTAGGGGTTTGTCTAAAATAAATTGTGTTTGTAAAATATAAATGCTTATAGTTTTATTAATAATGACATTTTATGCATGAAATTTAGCTGAGTGATGTATGTACGGAATCAGATTAAACATGTTGCGACTCCTTTTGTAAAAATTCACGTCATATTTTATCTCTGTCGTTACTTAAGCCGAAAGTTCATACCATTGAAGCCTTTCGTACTCCTTAGTAGCACAATGCAATGTAGTTTTTGTGTAAAATTATTAATAAATAAATAAAAAGAAAATTTTTTATGAGCAGTACGTCTTATTTTGATCTTGTAATATTTAGCTTCTTAATTACCTTTTGCGCAAGAAGCTATATTCATTGTGACCGAAAATCACACACATTTCGAGTAATATTTAAGAATCTTTAAACTTTTCATTGAAGAAATTAAAAAATACTCCAAATTTTCCCTTTTTTAACACAAAATAAATGTTTATTTACATTTAGTTTTTCTACTTTAACCGCCAGTTTTCACCCTGTATATCTGTTGATTCTAACACATTTGATTCGCAAAACATTATAACATTTTTTTCTCCTCTAAATTGGCCTATGCTTTTATGTTATGAAGGTTTTTTTCATTTGTCAAAAGTTTCGTATCTGAATGACTTTCGGCGTAAATAATGAAATAGAACTACTTTGTTCATATAGGGGTTGTTTTTTGTTTGTGATTTTTGTTGTAACGAAAACTCAATACGATTATGATTTTTGTATTTTAGTTTTTTACTTTTCATTGCAGTAAACAATCAATTGCTATTGTGATCGCAAAGAATTAACATTGTGCCAAGTGTTTTGAGCAGAAAGTGAAAAGAATTATAAGAAAGAAAAAAGGAAGCAATTTACTCTAAAACCATGTATAGAAAAATAAAAAAGAAAAATTAAAAGAAAGACAAGTTTATTTAGAAAAACTATAATTTTTAATTAAAACGGAAAACTAACTAAACAGTGGACAAATAAATTAAATACAAATGACAATAAGGTGTTTGAGTTTTTTATTTAAACAAATACAAAGAAACGATAATAAAGTGACCCGAGTGTTTCAAAGAAAGGCAAACAAACCTATGTCGGTAATATTTGTTTTGCTTAGCACAGCAACACATTAAAACTGAACATTCAAACTGCATTGTATTGTTGTTGTGAAGCAGAAACGAACATATGATTTATGCAACGCATGTAGTGAAAATCAAAAGTATTTTGATATTCTTCAAACTCTTCCCAGGCCATACGCATGAATACAGTTTACGAACACAATAACAAAAATGGCGATTTTGATACATTGTTTGATGTGTGGCCGGGCAACTTAAAAAAGAGAAAAATATAGAGTAAGCAAAACAGAAACACACAGAAAGTTCAGTAACATTAACAACAGTTATAATTACAACAACTGCAATACTGGGAAAATAAATCAAAGACGAGCAAAAATCTTCAGAACGAAAACAATTTTTTTTGTTAAAATAACTAAGAAAATAAGTACAATTTTGAAAAGGAAGAGACATTGTGATGGTGCGGTTGGAATGAAAAGAAGAAAAGTAGAGTGATGAAGAAAATAAAAAGTGCAATTTATTCAAAAATAAAAATATAAAAAACGGAAGTATTAAAGCAACAAGAACGAACTCCAGAACATTTTTGTAGAACGTTTATTTTTAAAGCCAAATAGGCATAACATAAAAATGTGTTCTTAAGTGTTACTAAGACGAAGAGAAAAAACTAAAAACAATAATGAACACCAGATCACCTATAAAATTGTTTTTATTATTCATTTATTTTATTAATAAGTGTTTGACAAAAGTACAGCTTTGAAAAGAAAAATTAACTCTAAAAGTATTATCAGAACGAAGAAGAGTAAAAAACCGGGATATTAAAAATTACTAACAAATGTAAGAACTTTTATGAAAATAAAACAAATTAAAGAAAACAAAAAGAAGCCATATCTGCAATAGAGACGAAACGAGAAATCAGCGAGTGCCAGGTCTAAGCTACTTATTTGGAATCACGTTCGAGTATGGTAAGTAGGAATAAGGACAATTAATAAAAATATATTTTTATTTAAATTAAATATAGTATATATAGTTCTATGATATAATATAATAATAAATAATAATTAATTATATAAGAAAAAAATCATTGGAAATTTCATACTTATTTTATTATAGTTACTAAAAAATAATATTTATATAAAATTTCTAATATATAGTATACCAGCATAAAAAATTGCATTACATATCATAATAATTATTAATTATTTTTTCTTGTGATGTTGCTTTGTTTTTTTCCGTATGAATCGGTTTATTTTAATATTACACTTCTTTCGAAATTCTATTGACTAAGAGAAGAAAAGAACAATAGGAACAAAACTTATATTTTACGGAAAGTTATAAATAATACTACAATAGTTTTGACTTACCTGCACAACTAACTTTTGCAAGAATTATTGTGCAGATAAGCCAAAAATGCAGCTAAATTAGCTGTTGTTATTTTAAGAACCTTTTATTAAGTTTTAGTAAAAAATATACATACATAGATATCTAAAAATACGTTATTCACAGAGTTGGAATATATAGTAATAATAAACAGTGGTGTTACAAAAAAGAAATTTCATGTTTACAGAGTTCACAAAGATCAATTTCATTATTCTAACACCCCTTCTCAATATTATAAATATTGCATTCTAAAAAAATTTAACTTTCAAAAAAAACTTCACAAATTTCAATTAAATTAAACCGATTGAATCTACAAAATTCATTAATTTAACTCTCCGGAAAGGCTTGGTTAAAATATCAGCTAACGTAAAATTTGTAGGGCAATAAATAAATGAAATTTTTCCAGATCTATATAGATCGCGAATAAAATAATACTTAACATCAATATGTTTGCTCCTTGGCGTAATTTTCTCATCCTCAAGCATCTTCAGACAGCTTTGATTATATTCACCAATTATAGGCCTCAATACCTCTATACCAAATTCTCCAAGTAATTGGGTAATCCATAACAGTTCCTGGGATGCTTCAGCAAGAGCCCCAAACTCGGCCTCTGTGGATGACAAAGTTACATTTGTCTGCCTTCTACTTGCATAGCTAATAACGGCATCGTCAAGTTTAAAAATAAAACCACTTTTCGATTTTCGACTATTCATGTCACCCTCCCAGTCGGCATCAGCAAACCCTTTGAGCTGTAAAATGGACTTTGAGCCCACACAATTTTAAACTCTTAGTGCCTCTCAGGTATTTAAAAACTCTTTTAACCTCTGTCCAGTCCTCGACAGTTGGGCCACATATCTTTCTGGATAATACAGATACGGCTAGAGCAATATCACGTCGATTGTTGTTCGATATATACAGTAATGAATCAATCAATAATTGAAACTTATTATTGTCTTCAAGTAAATTCGTTGAATTGTGCTTTAAATAACCAGGAGATAGGTGAAGTTTTTGCATCTTCAAGATTGAATTCTTTCTCTTCTTGAGACAGAAAATATAAACCAGAATCGAAGCTAAGTTGTATTCCCGAATAAAGTTTTAGATCACCAAACTCTGTTATTTCAAAATGTAATTTAAGGGTCTTTGCAACGTTTTGGATTTGGTCATTCGATTTTGAAATAACAATGATGTCATCGACATAAATTAGTACAAATGTTGTTGAATCACCTTCACCCTTTGTGTAAAGACAGAGTTCCACCTTTCCCCTTCCGAATACCGAATTCACCAAAATTCTATTTATTCGAAGATTCAACATCGTGCCGATTGCTTCAGGCCATACAAACTGTGAATCAACTTACAGACCAAACCCTCTTCTCCCGGCATAACAAAACCTTCCGGTTGTTTCATATAAATTTCAGAATTCAACTCAGCGTATAAAAATGCCGTCGTTACATCAATATGACAAACTCTCATCTTCCTATTGCTCGCTATTGCCAATAAAGTTCGGAATGATGCTTGCTTTACTACGGGTGCAAAAATTTCATTATAATTTTCCACGTACGTTTGCGAGAACCCTTTCGCAACCAGTCTTGCCCTGTACTTTTTCACACCATCAGCGGTTTGTTTTGTCTTAAAGACCAATTTGCAGCCGATTGCTTTAAAACCTTCGGGTAGCTCTACCAAGTCCCAGGTTCGGTTATTTTCAAGTGCTTCCATTTCTTCTCTTACAGCGTTTAACCACTTTTTGTTGTCAGATCCTAATACAGCTTCATTATAAGCACAAAGCACAATTATAAGTTACAGGGTCTTCATTGAAGCAGACTTTGTATCCGTATTTTTTAGGAGAGTGATAAACTCAGGCTTATATTTAGGTTAAACAATAAGAGTTTATCTTATTTAATAAATTTTATTTAATAGCTAATTTGTATACTTCTACTTTGCTTTACAAAACGGGAATGAATTTTGGTATTTAAAATATTAATTAAGAACACAGCAAAAGGTTTACAGTTATTCTTTTGCTGTTGTTGTTGTCATTTAATATATAAAAATAACTTGTTTTAATGGAGTGCTATTTACGAATAAGATGTTGAAAGCTTTACTTAATTGAGTGATATCTAAAACTTTACTTAATTGAGTGATACTTAAAAGTAATTATTCCTTTATAAGTAAATACCGTACAAAAACAAACAAAAAATAATATCAGTTTTAAATTCAGGTTCCGATGAGATCTAAAAAAATAATACATTTATATATATTTAAAAGCTGTAAATATATCAACACTTTTTAACATATATAGATCACATTTTTCTTTTTTTTCCTTTAGCTCAATAGCTTATATTTTTTAATTTCACAGACTCTATCTCCAACTTATGTTTTTCATTTGCTCTACGATTTTCACCTTCATAAAACCTGTGGCAATTTAAGTAATCTAACTTTTTCTTCCATTGATGTTTTTTTATCCTTATGAGAAATAAATAATTCGTTAGAAAATTTTTGTTTAACTGCAGAAGAATTAAATTTTACTCCGCTTGAAGATGGTTTGATAGCGGGTTTGTTTTTTAATTCAGGAAGTTCCTTGCATTCCGACATCGTGCTCACTTCGAGTTCGTCAGGAAAATCATCTTCCAGGATAGAATTGTTGTTCACAGTAGCCATATTGTCAAGAAATTCTTCTTCCATTTTTTCATCATAAATATTATTATTCGCTATTAAAAAATCACAATAAAATAACAAATAATTTTAACTAAGTTACACATTTTCTTACCGTCATTATCGAATGGATTGTACAATCCTATTGCACTGTTTCCAACCACAGATAATATTTTTTTTGAGACTGCAGATACTGATGCATTGGAAGGTGTACCGCCACCAGTACGGTATGTCTCACGCTTCTCAGTGACCAGCTCCATTTGAGACTTTCGCTTCATATTGTCGTACTTGTCCCTTAATGTTTTCCAAAGACGGTGTGTTCTACTCTGGCTCTTAAAGGATTCTTCATGCTTCATTTTTTATTTTCCAATTGACTGCGTCCGATTTTTTGTTTTCCAATATATGTTTTTGACTTATAACCAAATCTACAAGCAGCAGTTCCTCTTCAGTGGTAAAATTTTTCCCACGTTGCTTTTTATCCGTCATCGTTTAAAATTTTATTTATTTTTAAAAATATTTGTTACCTTAATTTTATTTTGTGTTATTTTTTTCACTATTGGAAAACAACTGATTTATGTTGTCCTTGAAGACAGGGTGCCCAACTTTCATAACAATTTTGAGAGGTATTGCCAAATGAAAATAATGTTTTTGTCGGTATATTGAGAAAACCAAAATTGTTAACGGACAGTTTATGAATTGCATATATTCTTGTTGTTGACTTCAGTGGACATAGTTATTTCTGGATCCGGATTTGTAGGTAGTAATGCATGACGATGTATAGGACGTTTGAACATTCCTGAGGCAGTTTTTATTTCTGCAACTCTTGCTGCACCGACATCACCAGTATAAACCTTAATAATTCTAAATTAAAATAAATTCCAATGGCCGTTTCATAACGGGTGTACTGTCTTCCTTGATAATAGCCATGTCCCAAATTTTGAGGTTGCTAAACTGTTTTTGCCATTTACCTCGTTGTTGTAGTTCGTTTAAGTATTCCCTGCACTGTCTGTTCCAAAAAGCCTGCTTAAGGTGGGATATCAATATCCAATGGGATAGAGTTGCCATATTTTGCACTTTTGCCTTGCTGTCTACTTGAGATGTGAGAGCTTCACCAATAAGGAAATGATCCGGTGTTAATGCTTCAACATCATTTGGGTCATCTTTCATGGGCGTTATAGGGCGAGAGTTTATTATAGCCTCAATTTCCACTATGATTGTCTTTAATTCTTCTTGAGTTAAAGATGTATTTGCGACGCTCCGGACCAAAAGATGTTTTGCCGATTTTACGGCTGCCTCACATAAGCCTCCAAAATGTGGTGCTCTAGGTGGAATAAAATTGAACTGTATTCCCCTTGAGCTAGAAGCGGAAATAATTGACTCTTGCGCCTTACAGGAATAAATGCTTGCTGATTTTTTGCTCCAACAAAATTGGTGGCGTTATCACAATAAATATTTTGGCATCGTCCCCGACGGCCAATAAATCGTTTTAGGGCACCAATAAAAGCATCTGTTGATAAATCCGATACCAATTCAAGATGAACTGCCTTTGTAGAAAAACAGCAGAATACAGCCATATATGCTTTCGTTGGTCGTTTGCCTCTAATCCTGTAATGAATCCAAAAGGGTCCACAATAATCAACACCAGTGTTGATAAACTGCCGCGCTGGTGTAACTCTAGTATGAGGTAGATTGCCCATAATTTGTTGGCATAATTGTGGTCGTGCCTTGATACATCTTATGCATTTTTGGACTACGGACCGCGCCATTATTTTCCTTTTAATCGGCCAAAATCTTTGTCTGATTATATTCAATAGTGCTTGGGGTCCACAATGGTTATTTTCTTCATAAATCATCGTAAATAAAAGTTTTGTATGCCTTACGTTTTGGACGATCTTCGTTTTTCATTCGGGTGTTTCTCATGAATCTAAGAATGTACCCTATGATCCTTTGAAGGGTTCTGAAAGAGTTCTTGTGTGGGATATTATAAATGTAGTCATCCTTGGAGGTAGTGGCTGCTGAAGTTACAGTTGTTTTTTTCTCTCGATGTTATTAGAGATGAGTCGTTGTGAAAATGTAGGTGGCAATATTTCTTCTCTTCCGTGCAGAAACAATAGGTCATAGAACCATAAAGCGCATTTAGAAAGTTTTGTTGCCGGTAGCCCTCTGGAAATCTGCCGGATTGTCCTTGGATCTGACATGGCGCCATTGTTCGGGCAATGTCAATGACTGGATTTTTGAGACTCGATTAGCTACAAAAGTATGATAGAGCGAGGATTGGGTGTTTATCCAAGACAGTACTATTTCGGAGTCTGTCCATAAATATACAGCTTGATTTTTAATCTGAAGATCAGTTTTGACTCTATGCGCAAGTTGGGCAGCCGTAACGGCAGCACATAATTCCAAACCAGGCAGTGTCTGTTGTTTAAGGGGTGCAACGCGTGCCTTGAAGCAGAGTAATTGTACAATCATTCTTATATCCTTAAGAGTTACGCGGATGTAAGCAACTGTTCCATAGGCCTTTCCAGAAGCATCTGCGAATATATGCAGTTGTGTTTGAGCTGGGATTTCTCCCTTGAAAATGTGTCGTGATATTTTGAGATTGTTCAGGCTGTCTAACTCATTCCTGAATCAAGCCCAAGGTTTATGAAGGTCCTCAGACAATGGCTCATCCCAGTCCAGTTTGAATTGCCATAGTTGTTGGATGAACATTTTTGGCCTGACCACTACAGGTGCTAGTGGGCCAAGAGGATCGAACAATCTTGCCAAATCTGAGGTTACAGAACGCTTTGAGACAGTAGTTGGAGGGTTGTAGTTGGTCTGTCTTGGGTACCCATAATAATCCTAACGTTTTTATTGTATTGGTGCTGTTACTGTTGAAATCTAAATCCACCACTTGATCAGCAAGTGGATTATTCTTTAGTAATGAAGGGTGATTTGCGCACCATTTTTTCAGATTAAAGCCATGTCTTTTTAAATTTTTTTTCATATATTAATTTATTGAATCTTTCCTTTCAGAATTTACAATAAGTATTCAAATCTTAACCTAAAATAATACAATAATAAAAGTTGTTATTGCCACTGCAACGTACAACTAAAAGTGCACATCAAAAGTAAATTTATCTGATCAGATCATTTGTTTGAACCCTTTTGAGACGTCTGTGACCCTCAATACAAGTAAGTCTCTTACAAGACGATTGGGATGTTCTGTAATCCTAGAGATGTAATTGACACTTGTTATTTTTATTTCCTCTCGAACTAAGGGCACCTTCAGGTCTTTGTAGATGTTACTGTTTCTCATATACCAAGGAGTACCTGTTATTATTCTAAGAAGTCTAGATTGCCGTCTTTGGAGCTTCTACACTTTGGATGGTGAGGCTGCTCCCACAGTTGGATACCATAAAGCCAAATAGGTTTCAATACTGAATTATACAAAAGCAGTTTTAGTTCTAAATCAAGGGTTGACTTAGGTCCAATAAGCCAGTAAAGCTGTGCTGTTCTGAGTTTGATTTGGGTAATTTTGGCAGCTATATGGTGAGCCCAGGTAAAGCGACGGTCGAGATGGATGCCCAGATATTTTACACTACTATATTCTGGTACTGTCACACCATTAATCTTGATGGGCGGACAATTTCCCCTTCTCAGTGTAAACCTGATGTGCATGCATTTAGAAACATTGACTTTTATCTTCCATTTCAGCATCCAATTTTCCACATCACTAACATGAGATTGAAGTCTTTGTGACGCAACTGTAGAATCCCTATGAATACTTAAAAGCGCCGTATCATCCGCAAAAGTAGACGTGTGAGCCACTAAACTTGTAGGCATATCTGCAGTGAACAATAAGTAAAGGAACGGCCCTAGAATACTTCCTTGTGGTACGCCAGCAGATATCTTTCTGCGGGAAGAGGTGACATCTTTTGATTTTATTTGGAAATATCTATCCCATAAGTAACTTTTTAGCAATTTATGCACATTCTTTGGTAAAAACTGCGTGATCTTAAAAAGAAGTCCTTCGTGCCAGACCTTATCGAAGGCTTGAGATATATCAATAAATAGCGCAGAGCAGTACTGCTTGTTCTTAAAAGCACGTCTAATTAAATTGGTAATTCTGTGCACTTGCTGAATCGTGCTATGTTTTCGCCTAAAACCAAACTGATGGTCGGGAACTATGGCATTGACATCAATATGCGGTATTAAACTATTAAGCAGCATTTTTTCGAACATCTTAGAAAGTATTGGGAGTAAACTTATTGGACGATATGATGATACTTGCGTTATGTCCTTGCCTGGTTTAGGTATCATCACTAAATCAGATAATTTCCAAGACGCAGGAAAGTAGCCTATTCGCAACATAGAGGTAAAGATAAACAATATAAAACGCACGGCCGATGTAGGCAAATTTTTAATCATTGTCGCAGTTATTTTGTCACAACCAGGTGATTTGTTCGGCTTTAGGCTCTGGATGACGGCAATCACTGCAGACAGCCGGAACTTGATCGTCGATTGTAACTGAATTGTTTGGTATAAAAACATTATCTAAGTAGTTGGCAAAAGCGTCCACTTTCTGTTCTGCGCTTTTTGCCCAATCACCGTGCTGTAGTCGTAAAGGGGATTCATGCAAAGTAGGTCTCCTCATTTTCCTTACTGCCTTCCATGAACTGTACTCCGAGTCTTTCGTTGCGTCCAAATTTTGCAAGTATTTTTGCAGGTTCGACTCTTTGTCCTTCTGCAAAGCGTCACGCAGAAGTCTTTGGCACTGATTAAGTTGAAACTTTAGACCTGGAGATCGATATTCTTGCCATTGGCGTCTTAAATTCCTTTTTTGGCGTAACAGTGCTTCTATGTTATTAGAGCAGGGAAATTTTCGTTTTCTTACCAAAGGGGTAGAGGATGTAGATACCCTAGCAGCTTCACTTAAGATGTTAGTAAACTGGCGGACGCCGGATTCAATTTCCTGTTCACACTTCAAAGAGATAATTGATGACAGGTGCGAGCTTACGAACATTTTGTATTTCCGCCAATTTGTCCTCGTCTGAAGATAATTTTGCTCCAGTAGGTTTGTATCAGGCACAAATGTTAGGATGGTTGGTGAGTGATCAGAAGACAGATCCAATGACGGGTGCATACGAAGATTTTCACGTCTAATATTTCTTACTACGGCAAAATCTATGACATCCGGAATTTTTTTTGGATCAGTTGGCCAATAAGTAGGATGACCAGCAGACAAGGCAACCATTCTGTTCGAAGATACTGCGTCCAATAGCTGTCTTCCTCTCGGAGTAATGACACGTGATCCCCAGAATGTGTGTTTTGCATTATAATCAACTGCTGCTATAAATTTCGGACCCAGCGTGATGAAGTAATCGAGGAAATGTGTCTTGGAGGACAATAAAGTGCTGATATTGTAACACCAAAGTAGGGTAAATTAATTGATGTTGCTTGAATGTAATCTTGGGTGAATTCTGGCAATGGAAAGTGCCTAATGTCCTTGTGAACAAGAATAGCTGCCCCTCCGCATGCCCTACCACTAGGGCGTTTTGCGTCATATGTGTAGTAGTCATTAATTCTAAAGCAGTTTTTGTCCGAGAAGTGTGTTTCCGATATTAGCATGACATCAATTTGGTAAGTATATAAGAAGTTTTGTACTTCGTTTTTATGATGGCTTAAGCCGTTCGCGTTCCAAAAGCACATTTTTAGGGTGTTCCTGTCTTATTTACTAAAATCTGCATAAGCATATTTTGGTTTTGTAGCAGCTGTTGCAACATGTTCTGCATGTTAGTCATAAAATTACTCATTGTTTGGATTAGAGTATCAATTGAATTTTGGGAATTCGAATATGCAGTTGGAATGCCTTCTTTTAGAGCGGCAGCATATGAAAAAGCATCTGGAAATTTACTTGTGGTTTGGGCAGCATTTTTGGAGTTTGCCTGTTGTGGAATGGTGGGCTAAGGTAAACTTGGGATGTTTGATTCACGGTACTGATTATATATATATTTGACCACCGCTTTATTTTTGAGTTCCAAGTATACTTTGCATCCTCGATAATTAGCCGTGTGGTTTTCACCGCAGTTACTGCATTTTTTACAGCTTACTTCAGTTTTCGGCTGGGGACATTCACTGCTTCTGTGTACGCCTCCGCAACCTGACGCATACTGCCGGTAATTTGCAGAAAGATTTTGTGTGCCCAAATTCTTGGCAATTTTGACACTGAGGGGGGCCTTTACGTTTAATGGGTTCCTCTACATATATTCGACGGTTTAGAAGATACCGTAATCCTTTTTTGCTTATATTGTTCGAGTTAAATTCTATTTCGACTCTAAAAAGCGGTTGTGGAATTTTATTTTTATTTAAAATATTATAAAAGAATTGGTTTGATATTTATATGAATTGAATTGACTTCATACCCTTCAGATTGAAGGGCATTCTTAATATCGCAAATAAGTACAGTACTGTCAATGCCTTTAATGATTACGTTTAAACCTTTTGTACTTTTGAGTTGATAAGTATAGTAGTTTTTCTTTTCAGTATCGAACTTGTTCACAATTGCTCTAAAACTCTTTTCACCTTTGGCTTGGATTTTGGGTTCCTGAATATTACCCTTTCGTAGAGAAACAACGTAGAAATTGTGTTTGCCAACAAGCTGTGTCAACTTGGTTACCAAGGCATTGGTAGTGGGCTATCGTAGGTACAGTGGTGGGGGTTTGAAGTTCTTTTTTGCAGGTGTATTGTCTTCCATCTCTTTTTCTGCAAGAATTGCAAAACGGTTTGCGTTGTCAGTGGTATTTTTTGCCTGTTTTGGATGTGGTTCCAACGTGGAGGCTGCTCTAGGGCTGGACTTACGTTTCGTTATTGTGATATAACGGTCCATAACTGTGAGGACTTTTTCACTGCTCTCAATCTTCGCTGCACTTTTTTTAATTGTTGTAGTTTCCTTATTTACGTCAGGTGATTGCAAAATATCTTCAATGTTCTTATGATTACCCAAAAGAGGGGTATGGGGTAGATTCGTATTTGGCCCAACACACTTATTTAAATTTTGACCACTCGCACTATTGCTGATTTTTTTTCACTTGTTGGGTCGCTAACGTAGCGTACCCGATTTGCAGGCTTCGCTGTCAAATAACCCGAGTCATCAGTTTTTTATTTATATTAACTGTTTCACATCCTTTTGAAGTAATGATCACGTAAGTATTTCTATCATTAAAACTCAGTCTGTGTTCATTAGCACTTGCACTTGGCTCACTCATTAATTAGGTTAACGGCCTTTATATTTTTTTTACTTATTTGATTGTTGTCTGTCTTTATGTAGTTTTCTTTTCTTTTTTAAACTTTATTAAGTTTAAGTTGTTTTGTTTTTTATTATTCTTTTTTTGATTTTAGTTGTAATAAAACACCTATTCCAAATATTTTTTGTAATTTGCCGACTGCACGTCCGTACACTTTAAGTGCGGCGAACTAATGTATGTCTTTTTAAAATGATGGTAAGTTCCTTCTGTATTTCCAATGCGATATTAAGGTTGTCGGCACCACCAAGACCATCATCTGCAATTTTTTGTAAACATTTAGTAGCAAGATAAGGTGCTGCTCGTGTGCCGGATCTTCTCTCCAAAAGATTTGCTGAAATTTTTGGTCATCTGGATGAATTAAAATCTGTCTATACATCTTTTCTATGTCGGTAGTAAAGACAAATTTTGGTAATCGGAAACGTAGTAGAATTGAAAATAATTCACTTTGAAGAGTTGGTCCAGTATACATAAGATCATTCAATGAATGACCCGATGATATTTTTGCTGATGCATCGAAAACTACTCTGAGCTTTGTTGTGGTACTATCTGGTTTCAAGACACAGTGGTGAGGAATAAGATATTTGAGATCGGATATAGTATTAATATTAATCTTCTTCATATGTCCCAACTGTTCGTAATCTTGCATACATTTTATGTAGTGAGTTCGCATGTCTTCCTTATATAAAAGTCGACGTTCCAAAGCCAAGAATCTGTTGTAAGCCATTGGTTGAGACTCTCCTAACGCTGTTGGGTTTTCTCGAAACAGGAGACTGACTATAAAGCGACCACCTTCATTGATGAGTGTATGTTGAGTGAAATGAAATTCACATTGCTTTTCTGATGGTGACAGACCTTTTTCGCTGACTTCAATCTCGTCTAGTTTCCAAAGATTCTCTATAGCTTCTTCTAATGAGGTGTCATCAAATACTCCACATGTAAGTGAAAATGATGGTTTTGGGGATGGATTCTTTCCAATTGCGCCGCCCACAGTCCAACCTAATACAATATTTTGCAAGGTTGGTAGTTTGTAGGCCAGATGTATTGTTCCATGTTGAACTAATTTGTAATAGAATTCTGCTCCAAGCAGCAAATTTACCTTTTCCTGCTGATAAAAATGAGGATCAGCCAGCTGTATATTTTTTGGAATATCCCACGTTGAAGGGTCGATGTACTGGCTGGGTTGAGCAGGAATTGTGCTTGGTAGGACATAAGCGTATACATTCGCAGAGAAATTATGATCTATGGATTTCATATTGATATCAACACGATATTAAGATTTTCTTTGTATTTCACCAATGCCATCAAGACAAAGTGATGCCGCCAATGGTTAGATGGATAATTTTTGACAAAGACGTTTTGATACAATGTTAACTTGGGATCCGGAATCTAACACTGCTCTAAATTCATCGGAGGCACCATTTGAGACTGTTATTATAACTTTTGCTGTTGCTGGCAGAACGTAACGTAAAGTAACGTATTGTGTTTTTTGGGACACTTTCGGCAACTACCATGATTGCATGATTTTGAATCATGGTTATTTCCGAAGCAGTTGGCACATAAGTTGTGTTGTTGGACCCAACGCAGTCGCTCTATTTCTAAAAATTGAAGGAATTTGCTACAGTGATATAATTTATGGTCACTGTGGTGGCATAATGCGCATTTGCCATTATTGTTGGATGTTATTAGTGCTGACACTGCTTTGTGTGCTGCTTTTTCTTTTGTGATTGCCTCCATTGATTGGAATTGACGCTCCAGAAATGATAAAAAATCGGTTATGGTCGGTATGCCTCTTGGGTTAGTTAATGACTGCATGTATCAGATATGTGTGTTCCTGTCAAGTTTTTTAATCATAAGTTGTATGACTAACGCGTCCCGTGAGGAAGTTGCAATTCCCAAATCGTTTAATGTCAATAGACACTCTTTTGTGGTGTCATGGAATTCTTTGATCGTATTCGATTAAATCGTTAGTGCAATTGGAAAATTTTTTAAGAGCCATCTTGAAATATTTATTTAAGGAGATGCGATAAAATTTGGCAATAAAATTGGGTCAAAAAATGCCTGCCAGCGATTTAACAGCCAGTAATAAAGAAAACAAAATATTATTAATTAATTCCTAATTTCAAATTAATTTTCCCCGAAATTAAATTTTTATTGAGCCCGTTGGTAACCCCTTTCTATCCTTTCGTTGTCTTCTCTAAATCGTTTTCAAGTTTGTTATTGTGTATAAATATTCAATATTTTGTTACAAATATTTTGTTACGTTTAGTAGTCAAAGTAGTCTTTGGACTACCATATTTAAATGTTTTTTATGTTCTTCTAAATTTTCAGAGTAAACTATTATAGCATCTATATAGACATGGCAAAATTTTCCTATATAGTCAATTAAAATATTATCAATGGCACTTTTGAAAATGCTTGGTGCATTTTTTAGTCCAAAAGGTAGTCTAACAAATTCATATTTTCCATCATTTATGGAAAATGCAGTTTTCTCAATATTCTCCGGTTTCATTAAGATTTGATGGAAGCCGGATTCGAGATCAATGGTGGAAAAGTACTTTGTTTTTCCCAAATTAGACAGTATAGCATTACAATCCGGTATCGAATATTTATATGATATAATGTCTTCATTTAATTTTTTATAATCAATAACCATCCGCATTTTATTTGTCTCATCTTCATTAATTCCTTTTTTTGGCACTATCCATAATGGGGAGTTGTAAGGGCTTTTACTGGGACGTAAAATTCCGTTATTTAATAGCTTTTGTATTTCTTTATTTACGAATGAATTTTCTGAGAGAGGATAGGGATATTGCTAACTCCATATAGCAGTTTCAGCAATTGTACGTATCTCAGCTTTAATATCCGTTCTAAATGGTAAAATTGTATTTTTCTCACAATTGAAAGTATCATCTTCATAAGGTTTGTACTCAAGATTATTTTCTGAGTCTGTAATTTTATTTATAATATCTTCCTCATCTTCCTTTCTATTACTACTAGATACTAACGTAGGTTTATTAAAATTTAAATATTTATCAAGTTTAATATTAGCTTTTTTCAAAAAATTGTATCCTATTAACAAATCAGATTCTAAGTTGGGAATTTCATAGAATCTTTCACTTATACCAAAAAGTCTTGCTTCATACAAATGGTCAATAATAGTGAATCCATTTATAGTTTTAATTCTCTTTTTAACTACTAATTTTTTCCTCTTAGTAAGGACATTTGGGCTACAATAACAACTAGTTGCCCCGCTGTCAATTAAAATTCTGTAAGTTCTTGCGGATGCTCCTGTTCTGATGATATAGGGCAATCCGGGGTCACGTCTAAAAAAGCAGTTTCGTTTAAATTATCAATTCTTTGTGTCTTATTATTTGATTGAGAACTAAACTGTCCATTTGGTTGTTGTCTTTTAAAGCCATGATTAAATTGAGATCTTTGAAAAAATTGATTGGATTGTGGTCGTTGTTGCCATTGACCGAAGTGTGGTCCTCGAGCGTAATTTTGAGTATGTCCGTTTTGTGGAATTTTATTTGTGTTCACAGCAATATTTGCCGGACTACCGATTTCCATCGGCTCAGGCTTTGCATGACGTACGTGTTGATTATTTCGGTACTGAAAACTGTTGTTGTGATTTCTGGGAGGAAATCGTAAAACATTCTGGTAATTTTTTGGAATTTGGTTATTGAATTGATTTCCGTTAAATTGTACCGCAAAATTAGCCCTAATATGATTAGCTTCTAGTTCCTGAGCCTTGGCTAAGGCATTAGGTAAATCAGAAGGTGACAATGAAAATAGAATATTTGCCAATGGCGGGTTTAATACAGTAATAAAAACCCTAAGAGCATATTGACGGTTTTTATTATTTAATTCATTTGTCAAAGCAGAATTTGAACCGTGAGTCATTATCGTCTTATTTATTAATAAGGTCAGTTTTTTATTCACTTCGTTATAGTAATCTAATATAGTCAAGGAACCCTGTCTCATAACACTTAATTCCTGTTCAATAATATGAATTGGCCTTTTGTCGGCATGGGCAAAATCTAAACGAGCTATAATAGCATCAAAATTGAGTACAGTAGCATGATTTGTCAAAGTGTCATTTGCGTCGTCTAATATTTTATTTCGTAGAATAGTCAATGCCGCGAAGTACCTACAACTACCCCTAACATAAAGACTCATTGAATTGTTTGCTGCTTCTCGCCAACTCACATATGAAGTATCCTTCCCATTAAAACTTGGAAGGGACTTAATAATGTCCAAACTTTCATCACATCTTTTGGTTTCGTCGACTCCGAACGACAGATTTTTTATGCTATAAACACTACATATAAAAGCAACGCAGCAAATAAAGCAAACTTTATTTCTTTTGCTTGTTATCGCGTTGCATTTAAAATAATCATTTCCAAATACAGCCATGTATTCTATTTTGAGAGATTGTTGTGCTTGCTGCGTTGCGTTTATTGTGTTTATAGAATTACAACTACATTAGCTCCTATACTACATTTCTATGTTATACTAAGTTAGCCCGTTAAGAACTGTACGATCTGTAACTGTATTTACATCAATTTTAAAAATATGGGAACAAAAATTTTTTAATAAAAAGAAAATACTTTACAAGTAACATCCGAACTATAAAGACGTGTTTTTAATGGCATATGCTGTTTCATATTATCAGAAAGTTTACATGGTAAGTCAATGCGTATATGGGTATATGGTTTGTTGTATTTGAAATACTTTGTTTTGTATCTATGAATTTCTATGTTGGTTTTCGTAATTTCATCACAATACAAATGTGTTTTTCACTATTTCTTAATTCATTGATCCTTACAATCCTTCAGTCAGAATTATACCTTAGCTTCACACACTACCCATATGGCATGTATTAATTTTATGCATAAGTGGCCGGCAGATTTTTTAGAAACTGTTCATTGTAATACTAATTATTATTTGAAAAAAAAAAATCGCCCTCGATATATTTCTCATAATTCATTTTGATTCAAGGCTAATAAACCAACGAAGTACCTACCAGTCTTCTCCGATATTTCTTCATTACATGAATAATAAGTCTTGTGGCACTTAGAATATAAAGTTCGAAACACAAATTTACTGATGCACTGGCTATAAAGGCTAATAATTTCTACATTCTTTTGGTTTCGAAATGCAGTTATTAGGCTAATCCTTTGTATTAACAGTTGGAAAGGCTCCATTAGTCTAGTAAAGTAACAAAAGTATTCGCCAATCACATGGTATGATTACTACCGAAAAAATTTTTTAATTTTAATACAACTTTCCCTTTTTTTGTTCTTGTGCATTTAATTCTTTAATGACA
Source organism: Sarcophaga subvicina (assembly GCA_936449025.2). NCBI lineage: Eukaryota > Metazoa > Arthropoda > Insecta > Diptera > Sarcophagidae > Sarcophaga > Sarcophaga subvicina. The sequence goes on along the minus strand of OW388080.2, from coordinate 43,961,891 downwards.
TGTGAACCAGTTTTACTGTTACCGAGTGTATAAAGAATATAACATGTACGCCATTGTAAAACATCTAGTTTTGTTTTAATCACCACGTATTATTACTTGGTATAAAACGGCCAATTTACGATTTTTTTAATTGTTATTAAGTAATAAAATTTAAAGAATCAAAATTCTACAAACGTATGACAAATTCTGTTGAAATCCTTCTATTTGTTTTGATATCCAAATTACAAAGAAAGTAAAGATCATTGGTTTTGGATAACAAGTTTAACTAATTACTTCACTTTTTTATGAATCGGATCAACAAACAATACTCTTGAATTGATATACAGACTGACAAAACCATGACATTGAAAACCTGCCCTTAGACGGCGCTAGACGCTCTATTGGTTATAAGTCCGTTGAATACGGCAGATACAAAATAAAGCCTTGGAGATAGACGAAATACGATATTTACATCATAAAAGATATGCTCCTTTTCATCTTTCGTCAAATGGACAGATTGAACGTATGGTGCAGACTACAAAAGATTACTTGAAGAAAATGCCATCTATTTCAAACGTTGAGTTGGATCTTGTTCATTTTGTTTTTAGTCAGTACATAAGCCCACTACTACAACAGGTCGTTCATCTGCTGAGCTCTTGTTTAATCGGCAACTCAAAAGTTACTTCGACAAGGTTCATCCATATGAATTAACAAACTCTAGTGAAAATTTCCTGTGAAAGAAACATTTAAAAAAGAAGACCCTGTATAGATTTGGAATTACGCAGCAGGTCAAAAGTGAATACCAGCTAAAATAGAATCACAGACTCAACTCTTGTCTTACAAGTGCGGCTTCAGGATCATCGTGTAGTAAAAAGCCATTTAGATCAGATTCGCAGGCGAGCCTCAACCACCACCTGTGAGGAACAATTTTCAAATAATTGGAAGAAAAATTTCGTTGACACGAATTTTTTTTCAATAAACACAACGAAATTTTTAGTAGTCTATTAAATGGCGTTTAAAAGTTTTTAAAAATTTATTATTCGTATAGAAAAAGAATTCGAAAGGATAAATTATATTTTAAAAAAGTTACGCAGTTAATTTGTCTTATTATACCTTCAGTGTTTTAGTTTTACTTTGTAAAAAATTAAAAAAGAAAACAACGATCGAGGTGTGTTCAACAAAGTACTTTAAAGCTAAAAGAGAGGAAAAATATATTCCAAATAAATAAAATTAGAAGTTTTGTTTAAACTTTTAAATTTATTGTGTTGGACTTTCATTTAAGAGACATTTTTCATAATCATACACACTAGACTCGTGGTCGGAGTTGTAGTCACCGTAGCGTATTGGTATATTAAACGCGAGTCCGTGGTTCAATCCCCATGTTAGACAGCTCCAAAAAAGGAGAAACTCTGACAGTAAATAAAATTTCTAAGAAAAATTTCTATAAAATCCATCCATCATGTACAGTAGCGAGAATAAAAATGCAACTCTATGTTATATTTTATTCAATCTAGGCTCGAAACTTATAAAGGTATCAAATTCCACTCCACTTTTGTTTTTTATTCGTTGATTTTTAAATTTTATTAAAAAGCATCAGTACGCGTTGTTTGCGTTTCTTTCTACTTAATTTTTTTAGATTTATAAAAAAGTGCGCAAATTTAGCGAGAAAAAAATTCAACGCAATGTGTTAAAGGTAAAACCACACTAATTAAAATAAGAGTTTAAAGAAAAAATTGCAAATTGTGAATTTTAAAAAAGAAACATCTGCTGTTGGCAGATAGCAAATTTGCTATCATAAGGACTTTGGAAGGAGGCAAATCAATGAATGATGTTGCTCATCAATTTAATATCAACAAATCAACGATTTGTCGGATTTCATCGCGATGTCGTCAAACAGATAGCAAGAAAGTCCGGAAGTAGTCGATCTCGTAAATCTACTACCCGCCAAAACCGTCAAATGGGAAATATAGTAAAAGTTGACGCTCCAAAACCAGCATTAGATGTTACTAACTAGGCAAAAGAGCAATTAGGGGTTCTGTTGGCGTCCACACAGACAGAAATCGATTAAGAGAGTCAAATTTATTAGCTAGAAGACCAGCCAAGAAGCCACCAACAAGTGTGGTTAATAAGAAAGACGGTATCTGCATTGGTCAAAAGAGCAAAGTTTTGTAGAGCGTCGAATTAAAGTTTAACTTATTTGGCTCTGATGGGTTAAATTACATTCGTCGGCCCCCTAAACAAAGGTATTCACAACAATTCTGTAAATAAACAACATTCTGTAAATACGACAAGACACGGTGTTGAACATAATATCAGATCGAGTTGCTTTTTTCTAGCTGCTGTATAATATTAACACATATTAAATTGTTTGGTTATAAAACTCAAAAGACTCAAATTTTGACAAAAACAAAATTGATCTATAATCAATTTTTTTATGACTAGATATATAGGATAAGAAGTAAAAATAGAATAAGAAACGAACAACGGTTGCAAACCTTTCAATTTTGTTTTCAAAATTTCTGCGTGAACACACCGCTACTGACAATAAAGGAAGGTACTGAGCTGTGTTGACTGATTAGAGTACTTACAAGAAAACTTTTCAAACAGAGATAAATCAGTCCCAATTCCATAATTGAAACTCACGAATAGCCGTGGGGATTCAGTGTCCTTATTTGGCTTCAGCTGTAGTGACAAAAATTGTTTTTGTTGCGGTAGCAATTGTGATTTTTGTTGCTCCTGCTGTTGCAATTGTTGTTTGAGTTGTTGTCGTAGCTGTTTCTGATATTTCTTCGCATAATAGTGTTTGGCATGGGCAATTTGTCGTCTCAACTTATTCTTGAAAATGGTTTTACGACTGATGGCATGGAAAACATCTGAAGAACACTTATCAGCATTTTGTACTGTCTTATTGATAAGTTCATGCGTCAGTTTTGCAACTTTGTGTAGGCTTTGCGCATGAAGCTTGGTTTCCTCTTTCTCAGCTCTTCACGATGTAGATAAAGCATGCTAGAGATATCGGTATTTGCATGCTGCACTTGGTGTTATTTATCCTTCGTACTGACGTTTGTATTGCCTTTCTTAGTGTTGCTTCTAGCTGCTACGGGTGCCATGATGATTATTCACTGTTATTCGAAAGTTGTAGTACGATTGGTTTGAGTATTAACACTGAGTGTTTTAGATGAACTGATGTTGCTTACGAATATGTCAAAGCTTTTATACAGATATGCAGTTATCTACCTGTGGCATGTAACATTAGGTATAAGTTGATGAGCATATTTTTTGGTATAACGGACCTATACCTCTTAGGGAAATAAAAATATTTTCCTATTGTTTGTTTATAATTTATAAATGGTGTTTGTTTACTATTTTTTTTAACTTTATTATTGTTTACCTGAAAAAGCATGATAACCCAAAAAAGTATATTATTTATTGATCTCTTTTGTATTCCTTACTGGACACTCACGATATACTCCAAGCTATTGCGCCGTTCAAAATCTAGTAGGGTTTCATTTGACTTCCCATACTTAACAAAATCTTCTTCGTTAACACATTGCATTAAGCCACTCTATTAAAAGAATTTTTATATGAAATAAAAAATTAAAGTTTAATCTTCAAACATCTTATAATTTATAAAAGAAACAAATTTATGACTAAATACAACAGAGTAGTTAGTTTGTTGTGGAACGCTTTTACAACTTAACTACTAGAGAGCAATGTAGAATTATCTTGTGTGCAAGAAAGTCACTTGTTAGACAAATATTTTGTGAAATGAACACAAACATCAAACTTAGTCCTTTTATTTGCCCAATTTTGGGAGCAATAAATAATAAATTAAAAAGTGGAAGAACACTAAGATAATATAATGAATGACATACATACATAATAATTGGCCATTACAACCCTTCAGTCAGGATTACGACCTAGTTTCGCACACCATTTATGTTGTGTGTGTTAATTTATACATGAGTGGTGGGACCTATAGTTTAAAGTTGACTCCGAACGACAGATTTTTCATGGCAATTTTATCTACTCTCAGAGTTTTTGCCAGAAATCTGCTGAGAGGAAGTTGCCGAAGAAATACTATTATATTTTGTATTGATGTCTGGCCTGGGGCTTGAACCCTGGCTTTACGTCTAATAAGCCACACACTACCTACTAGACTACGGCGACTGTAATGAATGAGGGTTAATTAATAACATAGAGGTTTAGAAGCGGTACCTGTCATGCGTGCCCTGTTATATATAATCGATTCTGCCAGTTAACCGTTTACAATTTACACAGTTTTAAAGGTCTTGACAAATCCTTAAACCGGCAACTTGGGTGCTATACGAAGATGTGCATTTGCCTGTGCTTTTTACCATTAGATCGGATGCGGAAAAGATCCAACTCTGCGCTTGATCTCCAGACTGACATAATTTTTGGTGGTAACGGCGGAGCCAAGATAAATAAATTCCTTGACTATATCGAAAGTATAGTTATCGGTCGTAATCTGAGATTCAATATGCTGCACGTCTCTACTTGTCGATAACATATACTTCGTTTTGCCCTTATTTACTGCCAGCGCAATCTTAATAGACTCCCGTTCAATAGCACTAAAGGCAGCAGTAACATCTCGCTTGGTATGCCCTATGATGTCAATGTCGTCAGCGTAGGCAAGCAACTAGTCGATGTGTGAAGATCTGGTCGATGGTGGACTTGCCAAGTCTTAAGCCGCACTGATAAGGTTCAATCAGTGTTTTGACGAGTGGTTTCAGTCGTTCACACAATACGCATGTAAGAACCTTATATGCGATAGGGACTTATATAGGGGCGTATACCCCTGTAGTTGGCGCATATCGTAGGGTCTCCCATTTTCAGGACAGGACACTGAGATTCCAATAGTTGGGCATACTTTCCTCTAGCCATATTTTGTAAATAAACTGGTACATGCGACCTACCAACTCATTACATCCGGTCTTAAACAAGTCAGCGGGGAGGCCATCAAGACCCGCCGCTTTATTGTTTTTTAATACGCATAATCGAGACTTTGACCTCTTCGTGGCTAAGCGCCGGAATCTCCACGCCGTCATCGTCGATCGGATTCCAAACATCATCTCCAAAGGCGGTATTGTTGTCGTCATCACCTTGTAGCAGAGTAAAGAAGTGTTTCCTCCAAAACTTCAGCACTCCTTGCGAATCTCAGCACCCCTGCGGATCTGTTACCAAGTTTCCGTTCTCAACTTTGCAGGAAGGCGCTCCGGGCTTAAAACATTCGGTTATGCTTAACCGTTTGATAGAATTTTCGAGCATCATTCCTATATCTACACATCTCGACTTCCTCGCGCTCACGTCTTTCCTGCTTCCTCTTCTTGTATCTGAAAAGGCGTCTCTCATCCCTTCTCGTCTCTCTATAGTACTTGTCAATGGCTCGCGTAGCGGCTGACTACAACGTTTTCTTGTATGTACAGCTTTCGTAATGTACTAGAGCGCGCAGACCTCGAGGCACTAATGCGCAATTGGAACTTGGCTGCGACAAGGTAGTGGTCCAAGTCTATGTTTGGACCTCTGAATGTGCACACATTTAGTACACTGGAGACGTGCTTCCATCACAATGTGATCAATCTGGTTGGATGTTGATAGATCGGGGGACATCCAAGTGGCCTTATGAATGTCGGGATGCTGAACAGTTGTGCTACACACTACCATGCTGCGCATCGCGGAGAATTCGATCAGCCTCATACCATTGGAGGTAGCGGTCGAGTGGAGGCTGAACTGTCAGACAGTGGGGCCAAAGATACCTTCCCGCCCGACCTTTGAATTAAAATCTCCGAGGACGATTTAGGCGTCATGAGCGGGCATATGATACGTCCTCGAGTTTAGCATAGAAGGCATTTTTAACCATATCGTCATTTTCTTCCGTCAGGGCATGAGCACAAATACGACTGATGTTATAGGATTTTGCGCTGATGCGGTTTATAGATATTCCTTCGTTCACAGGATTGAACACAGATACAAGGTGGCAAAGTCTCTTATTAACCACAAATCCGCATTCGAATTCGGGTCACGAGGAGGCTGCGTGTCAACTTGGATACAGCACGACAAGGATCGTCTTGGAGGTTGACTTTACCTTGTTTGCATGCATCCCAACCCTCCCATGCTTATAATTTCACTCGGTGGAAATATTGAGGGGAATTAGACGATTTTCCCATTGTAGTCTAGGATTCCGAAACGGTTCGAAAGACTAACTGAGTTATATTAAGATAACGAAAAAGCTGGGATTGCTTGCTAGTTATTTCACGCACTTTTTGTAAAACAATATAATTTTCCACATAAGGAACTTGTCAGCTAATTACAGGAATTAAATTCGTATCTGAATTAATTTCGATTGTTCGAGTTTTTTAGATGACTCGATTTCTTGCGATTTTTTTAATAAGGTGTTGTAAAAGAACGCTACAAGAATTAGCCCCTAGTCACTGCTCCAGCCTGCTTCAATAATTTTATTAATATGAAGTGTAATTTGAATAATATTAATGCAACAATTCCTATATTGTTTCCACACATAAAGTTAAAACCTGATTTTAACATTAAAACCATAATCAGCTGATTTTGTGTTCACACTATGAGTTTTCTTAAATTTGGTTTTAAATTCATGACATAATGACTGTGCAACAGCTGTTTTTGTTTAAGAAAAAATAAGAAAAATTAAGAAATTAACAATAAATTTAAAATTTCTCTAAATATAGTAAAAGAATATTTTATAAAAAGTGAAGAAGTGCTTGGAAATCAAAACAACCGACTTTCTGTATTTTTACATTTGATTTAATACATCGAAAACATGGTTGTAGTTTATAAAACCTACTTAAAACCAATTCAAAAAAGGTTTTAATATGGTTTTAACACAATAATTTTGTATGGTAAAATCAGGCTTTAATTATGGTTTTAACGTTAAAACCAACTTATGTGTTAAAACCACTCAGTGTGAAAACACTATTAGTCAATCTAAAGATCAGGGCGATATTGTTGCATTAAGAAAACATTATTTCATATAAAGTAAAGAATATTTCAAACAATTGGTAAACAATGCTTATTTGTGACTAACACTTAGGATGATCCATTCATGCTGTGCACTGTATTGGAATACAGGGAAGATAGTTTGTACGAGAAAGGAAACAGAGGAGAATTTATTTTTAAGAAGTAAAATAACATGACACAAAAAAATTTAAAACAATAACGAGGAACAGTATAAATTAATATTTGGAAGAAGATGTCTGCATTGGCAAGGCTTGGAAAAATGTATTTCTGAATGCACAATTGAAGATGAATGTGTGCGTAATTTCAAAAATAATATCATGTAATCATAAACTTGGTTCACACAGTAGGATTTTCTGGTTCAGAAGATTTTGACAGATATAACTCAGAGCACTTAGAATTGAACAGCCTCTCAAATTGAAATGGAAATGAAATCTTCAGATACAGAAACTTGAAGTGATATCTAATAGATTCCGTTTATGTGTATCAAATGGATTAAAAAGTTTCGATAAGGATGAGAAAAGAGTTACGTCGTAAACCCGTGTCATCGATAATACCGGGGTTAGCACAAAGAGAACAATTTTATGCATAGTGAGATAAAATGTAGACGTCTTTTTATATTTAAATTTTTCGTGTCTTTCCTTTTTTTATATTCTGTATATAAGTTTTGTAATACTTTGAAGAACATATGTTTAAATGTAATTGTTTTTTAACGTTTTTTTTATAGAAAAAATTCGCATTTTATTTTATAAGACAGAATTTAAAATGCATTTTGAGTCGAGAGATTACTGTACATCCTTTAAGGAATGTAAACGAATCACAACTACGGGCGGTAACTTTTACACAAGTTATTTTTTTATATAGTTTGCTTTTTTATTCTAGTAAAAAGGGACACAATTCCATCAAAATCCCTGTGTTTATTCCTTAAAAAATCTCTAGTGGCTCGTCCCAATATTTGAAATAAAATTAATATTGAAACTGAAAATTTCAAAAATCTGATAATAAAAGGGTGACTGTTATATTACTTTTATTTATTTCTCAAGATGCGTATTTAAGTTTCCCATAAATTGTTGGCTGTATTCGAACACTTATAATTTATATATGGTCACTTGAGTTGACAAAGTTTTGTGCTCAAGTTAATAATATTTTGTAAAAGTGTTTCGATCTGTAAATTTCATTTCTTCATATATAGTGTGTTATAAATTATTAATTACTACGAAGAAAATTTTTTTATTTTTTTAAATGAATTATTAAGTTTTTTTTATTTTTATTTATTTATTTATTTATTTTATTTTCAAATTTAGCACAACAAGATAGAAATCTTACAAATTAAAGTGCTAATGATTACGTACAAACAATAAATTTAAGCATAATGTAATAATTAAATATAAATACAAGTTAAATTAAAAAAATTAAAAAATATTAAAAAAATATAATAAATACAGATTACAAATAATTTAATGCATTAATTTTATTTTATACAATACTTCAACTAGTCATTAACGAAAATATTTCAATAATTCAATTTTAAATCTGATTGCGTTGCTAATTATTTGAATTCTTTTCGGTAATTGGTTCCAAAGTCGAGTGCAATAAATAAAGAACTGACGCTCAGAGAAAGCAGTTTTATATTTTCGTTGAATCAATACCAGTCCTCTACCCGATCTGCCGAAACTTATTGTTCCATAAAGGTAAGTCGGTTGTGCAGTATAAATTATTTTATGTAAAAATAACAAACTCTTAAGCTTCAAAAGATTTTCAAAAATCATATTACAAATTTGGTATGAAAACACAGATATGGAATCACGTATTTCTCGATTGAAGATATATCTTGCAATATTATTATAATCGACTTTAAATTTCCGCAAATCATTTGCATTGCAATTTGCATAAATTTCGCATCCATATAAAAGGACTGGTAGCAAATAAGTTTTAGCAAGCAGCATTCGTATCTTCAAAGGTGTTGAACATTTTACAGCCCAAAGATTTCTCAACATACCATAAATTGTACCTACTGCAGAAGCAATGTGATTGGACCAGGTCAATTTATTATTAAAAATTACTCCTAAGGTTTTTGAACAGCTCACAAATTCAATTACATTACCATTTATCTCAATTCGAATATCGTCAGCAATCTTTCTATTACTTCTATCTATTAAAATACACTTTGATTTTGTGGGATTGATACAAAGTCCATTGTTTTTGGCCCAAATATCTATTTTCTGCAAATCAGAGTTTATATTGTTGACACATGCGTTAATTCCATTTAAAGTACCGCTGTTGTAGATTTGGACATCATCCGCATACATATGTATTTTACAATGTTCTAAAGTATCCGGTAAATCATTGATATATAAGCAGAATAATAGGGGTCCAAGCACTGAGCCCTGTGGGATACCTCTATTAACATCAAGGCTTTCAGAATATGTTCCATTATAAAATACAATCTGAGATCGACCTGTGAGATATGAATGTAACAATCTACAAGCTGTTTCTGAGAAGCAGAAAAGTTTTTCCAATTTTTTTAATAATATGGAGTGATCAACTGTATCAAAAGCTTTACTGTGATCAAGTAAAACTAAAATGGAAATAATATTATTATCAAGATTAGCTCTTATATTCTCCACTACATCTTCCTTTAATAAGTCCCGATTGAACAGCACATAAAATATTATGGTTCCTTACATATTCATTAATCTGCACACTCATAATATTTTCAATAACTTTAGATAAGAAGGGAAGAATAGATATTGGCCGAAATTCGTTGTTTTGTTTAGGTATTGGTGTAATTTTTGATTTTTTCCATTCATCAGGAAATGTTGACTTTGTTAGCACTGTGTTAAACACACAAGTAACATAAGGCAAAAGTTTATAAAGCAATATTTCAAAAAACCTGGGATTTAATCCATCTATACTGATAGCTTTAGACTTTATTGAACGAAAACTGCTCAGAACTTCCAGTTGGCTAACGCACCGAAATGTAAAAGAATCCTCAATGGAGACACTACAGAGATCGTCATATATATTACTGGTCGGTGATGGTATGTTTGCATTTCTAAACATATGGTTTAAGCTATCGACATCAACATCACATGAAGAAACGTTATCCTTTCCAATTCCAATGTTACGAATTTCTTTCCATTTAGAACTACTATCAAAAGCTTAAGAAAATCTTCTCTGGTAATACAGATTTTTCGCTTGTTGTATACTTTTACCAACAGCTTTACGACAATTTTGAAATAGTGCTCGAAGTTCTGGAGTTTTAAATTTCCTCCATCTAGCATACGCAGTATTGCGCTCATTTATCAGTCTATTAATATGAGTGGTAAACCAAGGTGTTTGATACGCTGCTACACTTCATATAAAAATTTGACTTTCTCTTGTAAAAAACGCATTTGATCATTTACATCCTTATATATATAGATTTGATTCCAGTTTATATCATCCAGCTGTTGTAACAAGAGGTTATAATCTATTATATCTCTTAAAATCTCTGTATTCATATTCCTCCTGCTGTGTATTGATGTGATGATCATACGTTATAAATAACAGATCATGGTCCGAGAAAACTGATGCCGAAATCTGGTCATATAACAAGAACTTTTGACAAATTATTTGCAAATACCAGATCTATCAAGCTGTTGGTGCATCCATGATAATACGTAGGTATAAGAGTGTTCACGGGAAATAGCCCCAACGAACGCATGGGATCAATTAAAGTATTGTTATTAATTAAAGTATTATTACATAGCAAATTATTGTTAAAATCACCAAGGATAATAATCTCGTTGTATTCGACAGAAAGATTCTCCAAAATACTTATAAATAAGTCAATTTGTACATCTCTATGGGGTCTGTATACACTTCCAACTAATATCTTCCTATTGTTCTTTGGGATAATCTCAATAAAGAGGTATTCGACTTTACTGCCCGCTTTTGATTGCATTTTCACAGCACAATTGATACCACACCTCACAAAGATTGCAACTCCATCACCTCTGGCTTTGCTTTCGGTTCCATTTATTATAATCCTTCTGTCCGAACGATATAACTTAAAACCAGGCAAGTTATAAACTGAATCAATAATATCAAGGGAAAACCAGGTTTCAGAGACACATACTATATCCACTCCAGAAGAGGCAAAGATATATCGAAATTCATCAATTTTATTACAGAGACTTTGAGCATTAATGTGGGCTATTTTCAAACCAGTTTTCTGCTTAATCAGAACTCGAAGCATATTATGTGCACTCTCCTTAAAACCAAATTTATTATTTAACAACATCAATTATAAAAAATAAAAATGTAAGTACATAATTGTCAACGCAATAGGACATATTATAAATGTTAACTATATAAAAGTAGTTGGAATAAACCAGTTGAATATTAAATAAAACAGTATGAAAACTTTTTAAAAGAATTTTTGTTAGATTTGTAATCCTTGCATTAAGAAATAAGCTATTGATCTTAATATTAAAATGAAAAATAAATAATTTTAAAAATACTAATATAATATAATAATAAATTAAACTTATTCCCCAGAACACGGAAAAAGCTGGTGAAGGTGATCAATTTCATCTATTTGAACTGGATCACCATTTAAATGCTTCTTAACATACACAAGACCCCGCCTTGTATAAACACTGCTTATGATTTTCCTTTTTCTCAGACGAATTGTCGAGCGGAGTATTTTAAAATTCAATTGCGTTAAATTTTCGTTTACATAAAATTTGGCTTTAGAACTTAAACCAATATCCCTAAGTGTAAGAGAATAACCTTTTTGTCTTCTAAAGTCTGCAAGTGATTTTAAAACAACATTTTTGTCATATTCTAGCTGAAGTTTAACAATTATTGCTGCATCCTTAGAATTCTGTGTATTTAAACCATTTATTCGGTAAATAGATTTTACACTTGGGACCGTAATGCCAACATTACTACATATTGTCGCAAAAATATTCTGTAGGTTTTCATTATCAAGATAAGGAATATCGTTTATCCTCAGTTCACAGGAAACACCTCGATTTTCTTGTTGTTTAATTTTGTTTTTAAATTTTGTATTTCACTCTGCATATTTTTCAACTCAGTAGCTTCTTTTTCCAAACGTGCTACTCTTTCATATATGACAAGAACTTCGGTCTTTAAGCTATTAAATTTAGTGACAATATCATTGAGGAGTTCATTCTTATATTCTTTAAATTTTTTATCTAGCATTTGTACAATTTGCTCAGTGAATTTTTCAAAACGTTTATCTATGACGTTTATCATCTTAAATGGTGATTGAGCGATGCTATCGTTAGTAATAGCTCTTACACGCGTGTTGGTAGGGGTGTTTGAAAAAGCAATTGAGGATTGGTTATTCATACTTGTTGCCATTTTTGCGCCTTTATTTCTATTTTTAGATTTAGAGTTGTTGTTACTTACAATTTTCTTATTTTTCGTACTTGTTCTTAATGCATACATTTGTTCAAAAATTTACGACAAAATGTGGAGTTAATATTTTGATGCTCACTGTATAAATTAACGTTTAATTCATAAGCAGTGAATTTCAAACTGTAATAAACCGTGAGAATTGTTCAGTGCGTATTATTCTTATATAGCTATATTAACACACATATGGTGAAAACAGCTGATCAATATAGGATGTTATTGTTGCTCTTTTTTATCGTTGTTTATCTTTTAAATTAACTTTATTTTGTTTTGATTTTAATATTTTTACAGATTATTGTTTCTATATTTGTTGTACAAAAACGGTTTATAAATTGTTCTGATTTTAGTTATTGTTTGTGTATTTGGTGTAGTTTTATTTTTTAATTTTGTATCGTTATTGTTTTGATATACAGTGGTGGCCACGAATTTAAGACACGACATTTTACTTCTACATTTGTGATAATTTTTACATCATATCAAAAATATTTTAGGTCCATGATATTTTTCTTAAGATTTTAGTAATATTAGGAAGAAAAAGTAATAATATTTTGCTACCTATATTTCGTTAAGAATTTTTATTTACATATTATATAGATCAAGACAAAATGCTAGTCGGGATTTGATATTTTTTGACACAAGTTATACGTTGTGCAATACACCCACGCAAGTTTTTTTTCATTTAGATATCTTCTTATTGCCCTAGACAAAATATCGATACCAAAATCCAATACAATTTTATTTTTTATTTTACTTGAGCTCGTGAAAGAATTATTAGCAGCTACTTTAGGGTGTGGTGGTTTTTCGGGCTCTAGGTTGCTGTTTGACATTTTTGCGTTGTATATCTGGCATCTAGAACATTTAAGCAGCTTGAATATCTCCATTATTATTTTTCCATCAAATTTTAGTTGTTGGATCAGTTTTCGCTCGGCATCGGTATTCCAGGGACCTCTGACCATTTATAATTAAATATTTCTATGTATTCCAACATAAAATAAAACATTCGTTGCTCAACGTTTAGATTCAAAAATCACCAAAAAATTACTTAAAAACCAGATATTTCTGAAATGTCTTAAATTCGTCGCCAATTTCAAATAAACGTTTTTACAATAATATTATCAAAAAGCAACAAAATGTAAAAAGAAACAAAATAAAATAATGGTACTTTTTCTTAATATTACAGAGTACATAGAAGAATAAAGAATATCAATTTTGATATTACAGGATTGTAAATATTATCACAACTAAGTCAGTCATATGTCGTGTCTTAAATTCGTGGCCACCACTGTATATGCACTTGTTATTTGCAATGTTCGTAAGATTTGTTGTTTGTTTTTAAATTTTCAGTGATTTTCAATATTATTATTATTATATATATATTATAATAAAACAAAAACCAGAAATGCTTTGAATTCTTCAACATTACAAGGAATATTGTTTTCAAAAGATTATCTTAAGTTAAATAATTCTTAGTGTTTTAATATAGCAATTAAAAATGACTTATTAAAAAATGTCACACAGAAATGTATCAGAGTAAAGTCACATAATAACAAAAGTAAATTAATTATTTTTTATTAAATAATAACTTTATTTACATGTAACTAAAATAAACTAAAATAAAAAAGTTAATAAATTTGTTTTGGTATTTTTGTCTTGACGATTGTTTTTAATTGACGATTTCTCCAAAAAAAAAGTTGGCTGCACTGGTTTTGAAAAAGAAAAGATATAACATATGTTTTATGAAATGCAGGTAGCGAAAATCAATAGTATTTTGACATTCTTTAAACTCTTCTCAGTCTGCACGTGTGAGTACAGTTTTATCAGCACATTAACAAAAAACCATTTTACATTTATTTTTAAAAATGTAAAACTTGAAAGCAGTTTACGAAGCGCACTCAAACTATATGGACGTGTTTTTTTTGCTCTGCACGCGCCAGTTTAAAAAAGTATTAAAATTAAAAGAAAAGAGGCCTTCCAGGTTTTAAAACTTTAATTTATTAAAATCAATAGCGTGGAGCCTCCTCGGATTCGAAAAAATAACTTTAAAGTGATTAAAATCAAAAAGTAAAACAATCTTATAAAAAAATTGTATAAAAAAGAAATACGCAAACTTAAACGAAATCAACTGAATAAAAATAAAATACCAGTATGAAAATAAAATATAAAAAAGAAAATTTAAAATAAGCATAACAACGAAATAAACAACAATACGAAAAATTCGAAAACCACAAAAAATACAAACGATTAGAATGCAAAATAACTACAATCAAAGGGTATACAATATATTTGTGGCATTATATAATAACAGCTTAAGTGGAAATTTCGTGTTTAGAGATATTTAGGAGTTTGTCTAAAATAAATTGTGTTTGTAAAATATAAATGCGTAGAGTTTTATTAATAATGACATTTTATACATGAAATTTAGCTGAGTGATAGATCTTGAAGAAGATAATAGGAATATGTAATAAAATGAAAAAACACATATATGTCAACCCAAGCCATTATCATTTATTGTTACGGATATTTATAGAGTGTGCATGTTATTAAAGGTTTAAAATACTTTTTCTTTACACTTCCTAATGCTGGAGTTACCCACACGTAACGTAACGTACCGTAGAAAACGTTCTCTTTTTAGCATATGGAGAACAATGTAAACGCTTACCCAAACGTTCTCTCTCGTTAGCAAAACGGAACGATCTGTATAAAACAGAATTCTCCCACGTTTTTACGTGACCTTTGAACATGAGAGAGAGAGCAGTGTTGCCACGAAAAAAAATATTGTAACCAACATTTGTGAAAAAATCACCAAATAAGGAAAAATATGATCAACATTAAATTCGCAGTTTTTTGTTTTATTTTTTTCAAATTTAAATTATAATTGAGAAAAAAGAAATAAAAAATAAGAAAACAAAATTATAGTCTCATAATTAATTAATTTTAACAAACAAAACAAAAGCTATTTTTATAAGAAAAATAATAACCAAATCCGGAATAATCTACACATTGAACAAAAAATGGCAACACTGATGATGAGTCTGTATAACAATTTCTTTGCATTGTGTTCTGTTTGTTTGTGAGTTGCTTTGTGTTCTGTTTCGTTTTTATTTATATTCTTCGTTGACAGATGTCCCGTTTTGAACCTTTCTATAACTACACAAACGTTTTTAAGGCTACGTACGTTACGATTTTACGTTTCTCACGCTTGGGTAACCAAGAGATAATGCAGGGGGTAAGATCAGAGAAACTTTAGGCTTTACTCTCAGGCCGGGTTCACCCATAAGTTTCTGAAACATTTTTGGTTCGGAGAAATTTCTTGTTTACTGAGTGTTTTCTGCAGCATGATTCACTCATTTCAGAAACTTTGTTCGTAAAAACAGTGCTACCATATTTAATTGAACTGCTGCCATATTTAATTGAAACTTAAGAAAGTTAATTATATTTGTGTCAAAATAAGGAAATAAAAAATTAATATTTGTAACAAAAAATAAACAGTATTTGTGGTGAATTATTTGATAAGAATAAAAACATCTTGCTCTGCGATGGATAAAATCATTTGCTACTCTTGTTCGCCATTGAAGTGACCAAAGTAAAATTACTTGCAAAATATATTTATGAAAAACGAAAATCAAAGAAAAACAAGAGGACGACTGTAAGACCACTTTAGAAACAAAGAGAAGCCAAAGGGTATTTTCACTCACTAGTTTCCGAAATGTGTTTAAATGACGTAGATTCATTTATAAATTTTCATCGCATGGACCCTGGGACTTTCGATGAACTTCTGGAAATATTGGTGTATTGTATAAATTTCATATGGTGTGGCAACCTTTTCTAAAATGGTTCGGACCAAATTTAAAATTAATTTAATTCACACTGAGAGTTGTTCGCACAAAATAATTTATCTCGCTCTCTGAGAGAAACGTCAAACTCCATATAAAAAAAATTTTGTGCGAACCAAAAATGTTTCAGAAACCTGTGGGTGAACCAGGCCTCAGAGAAATAATTTCATTACTCTACATTACCCCAGTCTGCAAATGGATTGCTTTTTTTTTTACAAAATCATCAAAATCGTTTGACGACGATAAACTGATTCATCAATTTAGTGCTTCAGAAGGGACTAAAAAAGACTCATTTAAATAACAAAAAAACTGGGAAAATGTACGGAATCAGGTTAAACATGTTGCGACTCCTTTTGTAAAAATTCACATCATATTTTTTCTCTGTCGTTACGTAAGCCGAAAGTTCATACCAAGCCTTTCGTACTCCTTAGTAGCACAATACAATGTAATTTTTGTGTAAAACTATTAATAAATAATAAAAACAATTAATAACAATAACAATTTTTAACTTTTTCTTTCAAGAATTTAAAAAATATTTGCAACTTTCAGCAAGAAAAATTTTTTCTGAGCAGTACGTCTTATTTTGATCTTGTAATATTTAGCTTCTTAATTACCTTTTGCACAAGAAACTATATTCATTGTGACCGAAAATCACACACATTTCGATTAATATTTAAATATTTAAGAATCTTTAAACTTTTCATTGAAGAAATTAACAAATATTCCATATTTTCCCTTTTTTAACACAAAATAAATGTTTATTTACATTTAGTTTTTCTACTTTAACCGCCAGTTTTCACTCTGTATATCTGTTGCTTCTAACACATTTGATTCGCAAAACATTATAACATTTTTTTCTCCTCTAAATTGGCCTATGCTTTTATGTTATGAAGGTTTTTCATTTGTCAAAAGTTTCGTATCTGAATGCCTTTGGTATGGACTTTCGGCTTAAATAATGAAATAGAACTACTTTGTTCATATAGGGGTTGTTTTTTGTTTGTGATTTTTGTTGTAACAAAAACTAAATACAATTATGATTTTTGTATTTTAGTTTTTTACTTTTCATTGCAGTAAACAATCAATTGCTGTTGTGATCGCAAAGGATTAACATTGTGCCAAGTGTTTTGAGCAGAAAGTGAAAATAATTATAAGAAAGAAAAAAGAAGCAAATCACTCTAAAACCATGTATAGAAAAATAAAAAAGGAAAAATTAAAAGAAAGACAAGTTTATTTAGAAAAACTATAATTTTTAATTAAAACGGATATTTGTTAACGTGGAAAGAAAAAGAAAACTAACTAAACACTGGACAAATAAATTAAATACAAATGACAATAAAGTGTTTGAGTTTTTTTTATTTAAACAAATAAAAAGAAACGATAATAAAGTTTGACCCGAGTGTTTCAAAGAAAGGCAAACAAACCTATGTCGGTAATATTTGTTGTGCATAGCACAGCAACATATTAAAATTGAACATTCAAACTGCATTGTATTATTGTTGTGAAGGAAAAAAGAACATACGATTTATGCAACGCATGTAGTGAATTCCAAAAGTATTTTGATATTCTTCAAACTCTTCTCAGGCTATACGTATGAATACAGTTTACCAACACATTAACAAATGTGTTTGTTTGATGTGTGCAACTTAATAAAGAGAAAAATATAAAAAAATATAGAGTAAGCAAAACAGAAACACACAGAAAGTTCAGTAACATAAACAAAAGTGAAATTACAACAACTGCAATACTGGGAAAATAAATCAAAGACGAGCAAAAATCTTCAGAACGAAAACAATTTTGTTTGTTAAAATAACTTTAAAAATAAAATAAGTACAATTTTGAAAAGGAAGAGAAATTGTGATGGTGCGGTTGGAATGAAAAGAAGAAAAAAGGGTGATGAAAAAAATTAAACGTGCAATTTTTTCCAAAATAAAAATATAAAAAAATGAAAGTATTAAAGCAAAAAGAACGAACTCAAGAACATTTATGTAGAAAGTTTTTTTAAGCCTAATAGGCGTAGAATAAAAATGTGTTCTTAAGTGTTATTAAGACGAAGAGAAAAAACTAAAAACAATAATGAACACCAGATCACATATAAAATTGTTTTTATTAGTAATTTATTTTATTAAAAAGGATAACAGAAGTAAATGTTTGACAAAAGTATAGCTTTGAAAAGAAAAAATGAACTGTAAAAGTACTATCAGAACGAAGAAGAGTAAAAACCGTGATATTAAAAATAACTAACAAATATAAGAACTTTTATGAAAAGAAAACAAAAAGAAGCCACATCTGCAATAGAGACGAAACTAGAAATCAGCGAGTGCCAGGTCTAAGGTACTTATTTGGAATCACGTTCGAGTATGGTAAATAGGAATAAGGACAATTAATAAAAATATATTTTTATTTAAATTAAATATAGTATATATAGTTCTATGATATAATATAATAATAAATAATAATTAATTATATAAGAAAAAAATCATTGGAAATTTCATACTTATTTTATTATAGTTACTAAAAAATAATATTTATATAAAATTTCTAATATATAAAAAATTGCATTACCTGTCATAATAATTATTAATAATGTTTTCTTCTGATGTTGATTTGTTTTTTTTTCGTATGAATCGGTTTATTTTAATATTACACTTCTTTCGAAATTCTCTTGACTAAGGGAAGAAAAGAACAATAGGAACAAAACTTATATTTTACGGAAAGTTAACAATAATACTACAGTAGTTTTGACTTACCTGCACAACTAACTTTTGCAAGAATTATTGTGCAGATAAACCAAAAATGCACCTAATTTCCTGTTGTTATTTTAAGAACCTTTTATTGAGTAATAGTAAAAATATACATACAATATATAGTAATAATAAACAGTGGTGTTACAAAAAAGCAATTTCATGTTTACAGAGTTCACAAAGATCAATTTCATTATACTAACACCCCTTCTCAATATTAAAAATATTGCATACTACAAAATTTAACTTTCAAAAAAAAACTTCACAAATGTCAATTAAATTAAACCGATTGAATCTACAAAATTCATTAATTTAACTCTCCGGAGAGGCTTGGTTAAAATATCAGCTAACATCAAATTTGTAGGACAACAAATAAATGAAACTTTTCCAGATAGATCGCGAATAAAATAATACTTCACATCAATATGTTTGCGCCTTGGCGTAATATTCTCATCCTCAAGCATCTTCAGACAACTTTGATTATCTTTACTAATTATAGGCCTCAATACCTCTATACCAAATTCTCCAAGTAATTGGGTAATCCATAGCAGTTCCTGGGATGCTTCAGCAAGAGCCCCAAACTCGGCCTCTGTGGATGACAAAGCTACATTTGTCTGCCTTCTACTTGCATAGCTAATAACGGCATCGCCAGGTTTAAAGATAAAAACACTTATCGATTTTCGACTATTCATATCACCTGCCCAGTCAGCATCAGCAATCCCTTTGAGCTCTAAAATGGACTTCGAGCCCACACACAATTTTAGACTCTTAGTGCCTCTCAGGTATTTAAAAACTCTCTTAACCTCTGTCCAGTCCTCGACAGTTGGGCCACTTATATTTCTGGATAATACAGATACAGCTAGAGCAATATCAGGTCGAGTGTTGTTCGATATATACAGAAATGAATCAATTGCTTTGCGAAACTTATTATTGTCTTCAAGTAAATTCGTTGAATTGTGCTTTAAATAACCAGGATCTATTGATATAGGTGAAGTTTTTGCATCTTGAAGATTGAATTCTTTCAAAATTTTGTCAATGTGCTCT
Source organism: Sarcophaga subvicina (assembly GCA_936449025.2). Classification (NCBI taxonomy): domain Eukaryota; kingdom Metazoa; phylum Arthropoda; class Insecta; order Diptera; family Sarcophagidae; genus Sarcophaga; species Sarcophaga subvicina. The sequence continues at coordinate 43,941,859 of OW388080.2, read as the reverse complement.
TCTTGACACAGATAATATAAACCAGACTCGAACCTAACTTGTTATAAAGTTTTAGATCACCAAACTCTGTTATTTCAAAATGTTATTTAAGGGTCTTTGCAGCGTTTTGGATTTGGTCATTCGATTTTGAAGCAACAATGATGTCATCGACATGAATTAGTACCAATGTTGTTGAATCACCTTCACCCTTTATATAAAAAAAGGGTTCCACCTTCCCTTCTGAATCCCGAATCCGCCAAAATTCTATTTATTCGGAGATTCCAACATCGTGCCGATTGTTTCAGGCCATACAAACTGTGATTCAACTTACAGACCTAACCCTCTTCTCCCGGCATAACAAAACCTTCCGGTTGTTGCATATAAATTTCAGAATTCAACTCACCGTATACAAATGCCGTCTTTACATCAATATGACAAACTCTCATCTTCCTATTGATCGCTATTGCTAATAAAGTTCGGAATAATGCTTGCTTTACTACGGGTGCAAAAATTTCATCATAATTTTCCCCATACTTCTGCGTGAAACCTTTCGCAACCGGTCTTGCCCTGTAGTTTTTCACACCATCAACGGTTTGTTTTGTCTTAAAGACCCATTTGCAGCCGATTTTACAACCTTCGGGTAGCTCTATCAAGTCCCAGGTTCGGTTATTTTCAAGTGCTTCCATTTCTTCTTTCACAGCGTTTAACCACTTTTTGTTGTCAGATCTTGATACAGCTTCATTATAAGCACAAAACACAATTATAAGTTACAGGGTCTTCATTGAAGCAGACTTTGTATCCGTAATTTTTTTTTGGAGGTACGCCTTTGTTTATTCTTGAAGGAGTTCTCGGTTTAATTTTAGAGTCACATTGAGTTTCAGAATCGGATAATGGTAATGACTCTTCAGCTGACATAAAACCATAAAAATCGACCGAGCTCATTGCATCCACATTTTCATCTAGCTCTTCTGATCTTTGCGATAAAACGACATTAGGCTTGGTTTCTGACAAAGAAATTCTGCAGATTCTAATATCTTCACATTACGGCTAATAATAATCTTATTAGTTCTGCAGCCCAATAATCGAAAACCTTTTGATTCGTCAGGATAACCGACTAAGCGACATTTAAATGCTACTTCGTCTAGCTTTCCGCGCCTTTGCTTGTTTATATGAGCAAATGCAAACGAACCGAAAACGTAAATGTAGCTCAAATCCGAAGGCTTGCCGTACCATAGCCCGTAGGGTGTTACTTCAACAGCAGATGACAACATACGGTTCTGAATATAATTCGCGTTATTTACCGTTTCAGTATATTCATGTCTGCATCGTACAACATACACCTGGCCATCTCCATTAAGCTACGGTTTTTTCCCTCCGCTACGCCATTCAGGCGTATAAGGGCATGTAAATTGTTGAATAATATCTTTGGTTTTTAAAAAAATTTTGAATTTTATTATTCAAAAATTCGCCAGCACGGTCGCTTCTAAATATTTTCATTCGTTTACCAAAAAAAATTTCCGTTTGTGCAACAAATTCTTTTATTTTATCAAGTGCCATATCTTCCGATGGGATAAAATAAACTTTACAAAAACGGCTGTAATCATCTATCATCGTTAAAAAATATTTGTTGCCACCGGGGTTTGATTTTGCATTGGACAACACAAATCGCAATGTACTAGCTCTAAAATTTCTTTTGCTCTAGATTCGGATGCCTTCGGAAATGGATAACGTGTTAACTTGGCTTTTAAACATATCTCGCAAGTTACCTTACAGCTGTATTCGTTTATAAAAATACCATTCACCAATTTCTTAGTTACGGCAGATTTTATAGCATTTATATTTCTTTGGCCAAAACGCCTGTGCCAAACATGAACACAATTATTGCGACAATTTAAAATTTTATTTGCCCATTGACTTTGGTTCAGCACAAATAAATTGTTTTTCAATGATGCCTTTGCGATGCCACTTTTAGAGATTGAACAACCATCTTCTTTAAAGCGAACGTCAAAACCTTCACTCGTTAATTTATAAACATACAGCATACTTCCACTTAATTCGGCAATAAACAGCACATTACGAACACGAATTTCATTATCCTCACATAACAATATGCAATCACCTATGTCTTTTGATTTTAGTTTTGTACCATCAGCTAAATAAACTACTTCACTTTCAAGTTTGTTCATGTTCGTAAAATATTTTGCTTCGCAGCTCATATGGCACGTCGCCGCAGAATCGACGAACCAATCGCCATTCGATTTTGCATTACTGACACCGAAACAAATATTAATATTATCCTTACCCTTGGCAATCTTGGCGCGATTATCGTTGGCCCTTTGCTGTTTTTGTGGCTTATTATTTGGGCAGTTCCTCTTGAAATGGCCAGGTTTGCCACACGCAAAACACTTTGGACGGACATTTTCCTTTTGGACTTTAAACTTGCTTTCAATTTCATTTTCGGAACCAGTTTTTCGTTGAAATTCTTGAAGCAGTTTCTCCTTTGCCAAATCAATCGTGAGATCGGCCTCAGGTCGCATTTCCAATGATGTTATTAATGGGTTGTAGGCTTCAGGCAGTGTTCCCAATAAAAATGCAACAGCCTTATGTTACTCTGTTGTTTCACCCAAATCCCTTAAGCGATCGATTATGGTCAAAAATTCTGTAATATGGTCCTCCATCGACTTTCCACTTACAAGTCACATTTTCTCAAAAAACTTACCTTATTACTGATATTAAACTTCTCATGATGATTCTTCAACGTGTCCCACAATTCTTTGGCAGTTTTCAGTTGCTTTATGAGGACTTTTTGGCTCTTGCCTTACCATCACGAGCAAGCCACTTCTCATCCTATACGGCAGGAACAGCAACAACAACATCCCACAGCTCTCTTTCCAACAGCAACAGCTCCATGTTGAACTTCCAACCATGATAGTTGGAATTAGATAATTTTGGGAATTGTACACCCACTGTGTTCTTTTCAATTTTCGTTCCGCCAAAGAAATTGCTCAATAAAAAAATTAATTTCGCTGCAATGGGCCCACCTGTTGTTATTTTAAGAACCTTTTATTGAGTAATAGTAAAAAGTATACATACAAGATATGAAATTGAAATTTTATTGAGTCTTTTTTTTCTTCTTCACATGGTAGAGTGAGATACAAAATCGATATTTTTATGTATAAAATCTTAAAACTATATATTTGTCTTGTTCTAATACACTTTAAAAGATGAAAGGCAACTTGCTAAAAAGTGATATATTGTTAACAGAACTGTTAAAAAAGATAAGCAAACAATGCTTGCTCCCGACATTTTCTTAAGGGTGTTTTTTATAGAGGTATAGAACTTTAAGTTGGCATTACTTTTCAAAATGGCGACCGATTTAACAGCTGTCAAGTGATTTATTCTCAGTTTGGTTTGGCAATTCATCATGAATAGACTCACGCCAACACTTGCAAATAGTGCAATTTTATTTCGAAAATAATGGTTCTGTGCGGAAAACGTATCGCGCACTACGTCCATTTTATCGTCGACAAAATCGTCCATCAGAGCAGTTAATTCGATTAACCATGGAACGTTTTCGCACCACGTTTACTCTTATTGATAACTCGCATCCCCAGAGACGATGTACGGTGCGTACAGAAGAAGCAATTGCTGCTGTAGAGCGTAGCATTGCGGAAGACCCGAATGAGTTCATCCGCCATCGAGCACAGGAATTTGATATGTGTCCATCCACTTTATGGAAGATTTTGCGGAAGGATCTTGGTTTGCGTGCTTACAAAATCCAACTCGTGCAAGATTTGAAGCCAAACGTATTATTGCCGATATACGGCCACAAATGTTGGAAAAAGTCATCGAAAATTGGACGTCCAGATTGGACTACATCCGCGCCAGTCGTGGCGGTCATATGCCAGAAATCATATTTGAAATGTAATGCCACAAAATTATCTTTCGGACAAATACAATTCATGTCAATCGAATAATCCGTCGTTGTTTTATTGCAACTTAAAGTTCTATACCTCTATAAAAAACACACTTTATAACCAACAGCGAAAACTCTTAAACAAAATAAATACATACAATTAAATAACACTTAAAACTTAAACACTTAAATCTACATAAACAAAACCGTAAATAGCATTGGCAAACAGTGAAAACCGATATCACAGATAATCCCAATAACTAACAATGATTCCAAAAAAGAACGTATATTGTATGTGGAAACAAATTCACTAACAGAAATAGAATTCTCAGAATTCAAAAATTACGTTAAAAAACGGATACAATGATGAGCAAAAAAAATATATACATATAACCCGAAAGTACCATTCAAGTACAAAAATAAATTTGGCATATAAGTAAAAAAAAATAATTATTAGATAAATAAAATTAACAAAAAAAGTGATGAAATCATCCCCTATGGGCACCAGGTATAGTCCCGCAATAAAAATCCGGCAGCTTGAACGGATCCGAGTCAACATCCAAAGGCTCCATAATAATACCAATCGGTGATAGGTATCCAGATCTCGACCAGGCTTCTCCTCATAAATATCGTTCATAAGAGAGTTGTCATGGTGGGTAAGATTCCCAATAAATTTCCTCTGGATGTCGAAGGCATACGCACATAATGGCCTGACACCAGACTGAGTATATATATGAGTTGGAGTATCGTTTGGTATGGCTTTGGAAATTTTTTCCAATGCACTTACGTAGGACTTTTCATTCATGAATTTCCAATTCCCTTGCAATTATTGGTGAAATAGGAAACTAGATTGGAAATGCATAAATGAGAGCTGATCTGATGGCAACTTTATACAGAAGAAGTTTTGTGCTTTGGTGAAGGTGTGGACTGTTAAATAAACTGGAAAACATGCCAGTTATACGTTTAGCTTTGTTAAGTAAAATTCTCCCGTGATTATTGAATTTCATCAGATTATCAAAGTTTACCCCAAGGTACTTAATATTGGATTTAAACGGAATTTCAACGCCATTCAAGGAGAGTTTCAGAATCTTGCTTTCCGGAACCACGTATCTAGCGCATTTCTCATACAAATGGCCTGAGATTTTGCAGCATTTATCTTAATGCCCCACTTTCTATGATAATCATCGATCTTGTTCAGGTGAAGAGTAGCATTACTCAATGTTCATACAAGATATGTAAAAATACGTTATTCACAGAGTTGGAATATATAGTAATAATAAACAGTGGTGTTACAAAAAAGCAATTTCATGTTTACAGAGTTCACAAAGATCAATTTCGTTATACATATTAACAATTATCTGATCAAAGTTTTAGATTCCTTTAAGAACTCAACAATTTTGGTTATATTAGCTATGGTGGGATTGGTCAGTAGGGTTTCGGGATTAGGAACATTTATAAAAAATTGTTGACGGAATTTATGGAATTTAATGCATGTGCAAAGAATATGGTCGTGAATTTCCAAAGGATTCACATTACAATAGCATATTCGGTCCAAATTTTAATTTAATAAGTGGTCGTGGGACAGCTTTGAATGTCCAAATTTTGTTAAATCTTTCCGCTTTGTAGGCACATTGTTGAATTTTAAAAAATCATCTATAGATAATTTATTGTTGTTAATCATTTTATAGCAGCTAGAAGTTTCTTGAAATAAGGCGTTATTTTCAAGATAGTAATTTTTATTTGCCGCTATCAATGAGGCATTAGTTGCTTCTTTTGCTATTTTATCAGCGAATTCATTTCCATCTATTTGACTATGTCCTGGAATCCAGATTATTATTATTTTTGAGTATTGAGAAATTAATATGTTCCTTATATATATTGCATAAAAGTTATTGTTAGCGACATTTGAAATTGCTCTTAAAGATGATAGGGAGTTAGAACAAATCGCAAAGTTTCCCTTTTTTGAGCTTACTATGTTAATTGCTTCCATTATGGCAATGATTTCTGCAGTAAATATTGAACTGTAACTTGGAAGGATAGAGTATTTGATAATCTTGTGGTTTTTTGTAACACTATAACTTACAGCATCGCTTGATTTTGATGCGTCAGTACATATAAAAGTGTAGTTTGATTTTTCAGATTGGATTTGTCGGAACTGTTTCCTGAAAAAAAAACAAAGGATCTGTGTTTGATTTAGAGTGGTAGTGTAGAGTAGTGTTAATTGCTTGTTCATTTAAACATTAAGGAGGGTTGGTAACATGTTTGTATATTTTCCTTGTTAGGTGTAAATTATGTTTCCTACAGTTTTTTATTATTCTTAATATAACAGATGGTATTTTTTGATTCTTTTTAGTCTTTTTGCACTTATTGATAATTGAGCCGAGGGGAGAATCTTGGTTATTGTGTAGACATTTTAGTAGTCTATCCGTCATAAGATTTCGTTGCGTCTCTAAAGGTAGTATATTGGATTCAAAAAACATATTAGAGATCGGCGTTGTACGGAAGGCTCTCATAGCAAATCTAAAAGCTGCGTTGATTTTTGTTTTAATTTTCTTAAGCAATGTTTTTAAGGAGTATCCGTAAAAATGTAGTGCATAATTTATTTTTGATAATAGTAGTTTTTTAATTATAGATACTAGTATGAATGTATTGCAGTTAAATTTTTGATTAGATAGACATTTTATGATGTTGAGTTGCTTTATTATTGATGCTGAGATGTAATCTATATGGGAATTCCATTTATATGATTTGTTAATGTATAAACCGAGTATTTTCAGGCTCTCTACTTTTTAATTGAAAAGTTGTTTTGGGTTAAACAGGGAGCGCAAGCTCGCTTTCTGCATTTATGTATGTATGTACTTGCATTTAGGCCTAGATAATGTTGCCGCTGAGTATTTACACCATGCGTTGATATTTTCGAAAACTTGGTTGACATCAGTGGTCGGATTAGATCCAGTTCCTATTATTAGGTTGAAGTCATCAGCGTAGGCTGTAAAGTCTACATTATTGTGTAGTGATGTGGAACAGAGTTTATTGTAAACTATTAAGAACAATATTACCGATAATGGTAATCCCTGGGAGATTCCATTTTGTAAACTGTGACAGTCAGAATAGTGTTTACCCACTATGGTTATGATTTTCCTGTTTAGTGTTGTTTTAAACACAACAGCAGTGTTTGTATTTATTTTAATTTTTTGTTAAAATTCTTTATTTCCACTAAAGACGACTTATTCTGTTGCTAGTTGCTTAGAGAATAAAAATTCTTATTTTTTAATATGTAATATGTAATACTAAAAAGTAAAAGCTCTTACTAATATGCAAATGCACAAAAGAAAAGCGTGATAAAACCAGTATAAAACCAGCATTTAACAACGGTAAACTTTACAATGTTAATATAATAACAATTATAAACATAAAGTAAAAAACCAATAATCTTCATTTCCAACTTTAAAAGAATGTAAACATTTTATGATGAAATACATACATATACTACAATACCCCCTTCTTTTACTTTTCTTTTCTCGCGGTTTTTTTAATAATAGAGAAAATAAAAAATTTTACAATTCTTTACGTTTACATACTTATATAAATATATTTTCTTTTTTTAAATTTTCAATTTTCTTTGTCTTAGATTGTATTTAGTAGCAGAATTACTTTCACTAACAATCTTGTCTTCTGTACATACAATTTTATCCACTGGATTGTTACTATTTCCCTTTACAACACTTTTTTCGTTTTGGTTATTCAAAATTTCAGTATCATTGCCTGCATTTCCATTAGTTATAATTTCACCATTTTTTTCTAAATTTACATGTCCTGTACTAAGATTAACTTTCTGAAATGGATCTAATATAGTCGTTGGCATTTCAGGTGTGCTTCAAGAGATAATTTGGTTTGCATGCCTTTTCTATACTCTATTACATTCTAATTTTACCAAATAGGTTTGTCTACCATTATGCCCTTTTTCCACGATACTTTTCCTGGACCTTTACCATTACTCTGTAATTCATCCTAAACCTTGAATTTTTATAATCCTTATGATATATTATTTGATTTTTCTGTTTTTCTGCAGCGAACTCTTTAACATTTCTACTTTTTCTAATCTCAACTTTTCTTTTAGGGTTAATAAGATCAAGTCTTGTCCTTAATTTCCTCTTATTGAACATTAAGGTAGCTGGAGAAACTCCAATACTTGAATGTACCGTGTTCCGATAATCGAATAAAAACCGACATAACGCTGCGTTAAAACCTGATGATGGCACACTTTTCAAACTACGCTTTAATGCATTTTTTACAAGTTTAACGGCATTCTCTGCCTGGCCATTGGTAGCTGGATGCCCAAAAATTTTTTAAAATTATTGGAAACATAAGATGTGCCATTATCCGAAACTATATATTTTGGCAGCCCAAAACGGGCAAAAAGTTCACGCAAAATAGCATTAACTCTATCACTTGTCGTATTCGTACCCATGTCAATGCACTCGACCCATTTACTACTGCTATCCACTATGACCAATTTCCTTCCACTGATAATTCCTTTCGTCTTACAAAATATGGCAATGGTTCAGGGTCCTGGCAACGTTCAGGCCATCCAGATCTAATCCTTCTCCTGACTTTCTGCAACAACAGGTCCTCTTCTGTCCCCTTAACTATTCTTCCAAAATCTAAAAACTTATCCTCTTCTAACCGATCCTGTAAATAATTAAAGTATACGTCGTCAGTAAATTTTTCCACATCAACATTACATTCCCTGGGATATCTAGAAAAATAGTCCGCTACGTTACCCTTTGACTTTATATGACATATGTCAAACTGATAACCAGATAAGGTTAAAGCAATGCGCTGCAACCGACTAGAGGCCATAAGTGGAATGCCCTTTTTTGGGCTAAATATATGGTGCAGCGGTTTGTTGTCAGTCACCAAAGTGAAATGACGACCATACAAATAATGATGAAATTTCCTTACACCAAATAAGATTGCCACTGCCTCGCGATGCAACTGTGAATATCGTTTCTCACTGTCCGTTAAAGATTTGGACGCGAATTCTATTGGTCGAGTAGAACGACCAACTGATCATCGATTTGTGATAAAACTGCGCCTACACCTACAGGACTGGCATCGCGTCCTACAAGCTGCATTAAAATGGGCCAAACAATTATCTGCCAATAACAAAGACTTAAACTGATCCATAGCAGCAGAACAGTTATTGTCCCAGACGAATTTTGTATCGACCCGAAGCAAATTGTGTAGTGGGTGTAATAAGGTTTAAACATCTGGCAGGAACCATCGATAAAAATTCACCACACCCAAAAAAGATTGTAGTTGCTTAACATTTGTGGGATATGGAATATTAGATATTTCCTTAATTTTCTCTGGGTTCATGTGTAACCCACTTTTGTCAATTATATGGCCCAAGTATTGAATTCTTTTGGAACAAAATTCGCACTTTTCCGCCGATAATTTAAAACCAGCATCATTTAATATGCTAAGTACTTTTTCAAGTCTTTGAATGTGCAACCCTCTGTTAGGTGCACTATTTAATATGTCATCCAAAAAGACAACAACTCCGTCTAAACCAACTAAAAGGGTATCCATTATCCTTTGAAATATAGCAGGTGCCGAAGCCAACCCATATACTAACCTAGTGTATTGAAAAAGACCCTTAAGTGTTGAAATAGTAGTATATTTCCTCGATTCCTGGCTTAATGTTACCTGCTGATATGCCATGCTCAGATCCAACTTAGTAAATTCTTCTCCCCCATGCAATCTCGAAAATATATCCTCAATTCTAGGAAGTGGGTACTCCTCAACATTCAAATGCGGATTAAGGGTGACCTTAAAATCCCCACAAATTCTAATATTTCCATTCACAGTATTTTAAACGCTTTGCACTAAATAATCTATCTCTTTTTCCACTTTATCCTTTATAATATAACAGGTAATGGCCTTGGTCTAAAAAACTTGGGTACTGTACCACTTTTTACTTTCAAAACTGCCTCACCACCTCGAAACTCTCCCAAACTACCATCGAAAAGGCTTCCAAACTTGTAAATAATTTGCCGAGCGATTGGCATGGGTGCGCAATAATTTAATTTACAAATTTCAATTTTAAACATTTTTAGAAAATTTCTTCCTAGTAATGGCAGGCCACCATTTTTAATTACTATGAATGGAATTTCTTCTATTCTATCACCATACCTGACTTTAACATCACATGCACCAATAGCAGTTATACTTGTGGCATCATATGATCTCAACCACACGTCAACTTTCCTAAGATTATATTCTTTAAAATATGCTTCGTAAAAATTAACCGTGACAATATTGTTTTCTGAACCTGTATCAAGTTCCATTTCAAAAAGCTTATCTTTTACAAAAATTTTGATTTTAATAGGACCATCATCAGTTCTACAAATAGAATATAAACTTACATCACTATTGTCAATGAAATTAATAGTTTTTACACTACACATTTTTTAAATGCCCTCTTTGCTTACAATTATTGCATTTGTAATTTTTAAACTTACAGTTGTCACTCCTATGATTGCTGTATCCACATACTTTACATTGTTCTGCTGATATTTTACGTTGTTGCTTTTTTTGCGGACCTCCTTTATTCTTCTTTATAAAATTTAAACCTTCTTCTTTAATTTCATGGATCAAATTATACTGTTGTTTGGTGTACTCCACGTTGTTGGTTATTTCCAGGACCTTTTCAAAAGAAGAATCTACCGATTCCAGGAAAATTTTATCACGGGCCGGACCCTTTTCTAGTCCAGTTACGAATTTATCCCGAATAGCTGTTTTCAAGTTAACACCAAACTCACAATGCACTGCTAGTGCTCTTACTCGAACGGCCCATTCATTTATTGTTTCACTGGCTAGTTTAGTGGCATTATAAAATTTGTAGCGCTCAGCAAAACCAGATGTAGCAGCCTTAAAATGTTTGTTCATTGCTAACATACAAGTATCACATGTCGTACCTACATTTTCCACTTTTGCTGGACTCACTAAATTCTGCAACAGCATATACGATGTTTCACACACTGATGTTAATAGGACGGCTTTCTTCTTAGCTGCATCTTTAATTTCATTAGCGATTAAAAACTGTTCCAATTGGTTTTGATACTCAGACCAATTTTTTTGAGCGTGATCAAAATAAGGCATTTTTCCAAAAATTAAATTGGCCATGGATTTTAATTTATAATTATAAAACAATTTATCAGTTTTAAAAAATAACTTGTTTTCCTCGTCTCCACTGTAATAAACTCAACAGCAGTGTTTGTATTTATTTTAATTTTTTGTTAAAATTCTTTATTTCCATTAAAGACGACTTATTCTGTTGCTAGTTGCTTAGAGAGTAAAAATTCTTATTTTTTAATATGTAATATGTAATACTTAAAAGTAAAAGCTCTTACTAATATATAGTATGCAAATGCACAAAAGAAAAGCGTGATAAAACCAGTATTTAACAACGGTAAACTTTACAATGTTAATATAATTTTTTTTTTAGTTTTTTAAGTTTTATTAATCCAATTTAAAGTTTTTTATCTTATATCTAGATAATAATTTACACTTTTGAGATCTATCTTAATAATACTTCAGCAAGTAAATTTAATGTAATTTTATATAAATAAAAGCGTATCATTTTGAGCTAGTTATAGGTAAAAAGGATATAAAAACCTATATGTGAAATAATAGTGTTGATTTCAAATATAATTAGAAAATAATTGTTTAAAAACTGATTATACAAAAATAATCAATTATAATACAATTATTTTCTATTTGATAATTATTGTTATTATACAAAGATATGTATGTATTATACTAATTCTCTACTTTCACGTATTCTACGATAGCGTGATGTTATGATTTTTTGGAAATGATTATCATTTATTCTTTTAACAAAAACTTGGAATAGCTCATATCCTGTTTCCTCATGAAGTCGTGAAGTAGGGAATCTCCAATGTAGATTATGGATCATCTTAAGACATTTGTTCTGGATGATTTGGTACTTTTTTAGATGGGTTTTCGAAGATGGAGATGCAAAGGACATTATTAGCCGGATAACGCCTTTATAAATAAGATTTTTATTTTTTCGGCTTAGTGCTGACCTTCTGTTTAAGAAGGGCCAAAGACATTTAAAAGCTTTTAACGCTTTTCGGCAGGATGATGATATGTGTTTTTGAAATGATAGTTTTCTGTCCAATGTCACTCCTAGATAAATTACATCGTTTACGACACTAACCTCATTGCCGTCAAAATACAGATGGCGTGATGGTACCCTTTTTGGAGATTTGTTGAACGGGAAAATGATAGCCTGTGTTTTATCCTTATCTCCATCTTCTTTAGGAGTGCTGTTGTGAGCTTACTGGACGTTATGAGAGCTGTATCATCTGCATAGTAGGCTGTATCGACTTCTTTAGGTGGTTTGAAATCTGATGTGTAGATTGAGTATAGTGTAGGAGAGAGTATTGAGCCTTGTGGAACACCCGCAGGGCTAGATATAAAAGATGACAAGCTTTTGTTAACCGAGACAGCATACGATCTATTTTCAAGGAACTGTGAAACAATCTTACAAAGATATGTGGTTATATTGGCTAAAACCATTTTATATAACAGTCCGAATGAGACAGATAGACAGTATCGAATGCTTTTTCTATATCAAGAATAATTAGGCCAGTAGATTTCCTTTGGCTTTTGTTGTAATTTATTTTCTTTTTAATACGTCCAATTTGATGTATAGTACTATGTTCTTAAAACCGAATTGATTTTCAGAAATTATATTATATTCTGAAGCATAATTCAAAATTCTAGCATTAACTAATCTCTCGTAAAGCTTACCCACATTGCTCAAGAGGCTGATTGGTCTGTAGCTGGAGGGATCGTTGGATGGTTTGTTTGGTTTTTTAATTGCAATGACTTTTGCTTTTTTGAAATCAGAAGGGAAATAATTAAGTCGTAAGCAACTGTTGAAAAGCCGAACCAGAAGTTCTAATGCCTTTACAGGAAGTTTCTTTAAAAGGATGTTTGGGACAGCATCGAAGCCTGGAGATTTGGAATATTTTAATTGCGCAATCAGTAAGGACAATTCTTGGACTGTGATGTAAACAATGTCAGTAGAGGATGGATTATCCGATTTTAAATTATTTGCTAATAATTTACTGTACGGTCGATTGAGTGGGAATACGTTGAAGTGAGTTCGTGGGCTTTAAGAAATGTGTTAGCAAGTATTTGCGCTTTATCGGTGTCGGTGATGATTTTGGTACGATCTATTATGAAGTGTGGGATTTTCCTTTTGCCTTTGCCTCTTAAGGATCGACTTATTTTCCAAAATCGCTTGTCCCCTGGTATCATATTCTCTAGAAGAGCTGACCATTTTTGATTCCTTGGAGTGCTTAGTTTTCTTTCAATGTGTTTGTTAAGAAATTTGATGCACTGACTGTAAAAGCGATAGTCTAGACAATCATGAGCTCGAATTTGATTTCTTTTATAAAATTTCCTTTGCCTGTACATATTTGATAAATCGCGTATCAAGTAGCAGTTGTTGATTTCATTTCTAAGCGGTGTTGATAAATTCCTGGCCAACAGAATGAGTTTAATAAAATTTTTAATTTCCTGGTCAATAGCAAATTTGGAATTATAACTATCAATATTTGAATATTTTATTGATAAAATACTTCGGTCAATTATTTCTTGAAAGGTATTCCAATTAGTATTTTTGTATACAAAAGACGGGGTGTCTTCCTGCTGAAAGCGTGCCGAAATGGAGCAGACTATCGGCCGATGATCCGAAGGTATTTCATAGTCCAAAGTTATAACTCTTGATGGAAGTGAAAAGTTACTTAGGACAATATCAACTGTGGAGTACTCGGATAGTAAATAAAGAAATTTCTTAATTGTTGTTGGTTGTTAAGGGCACTCCCTGCCGAATTGTTGATGGAACCGTTCCAGGAGGTGTGTTTCGCGTTAAGATCACCGAGGAGGATGAAATCTTTGTCTACAGGAGTAAGAGAGACGATGTCATTTACAAATGAATGAGCGAATCGTGGAGAATATGCTGACGTGACAATAACTTTTCTGCGATTTATAATGATTTCTACTGAAAGATTTTCGATCAAACTAGACCTTGTTACAGGAAGTAGAGAATGTTTAACTCTTTTATGTACAAGTATTGCTACTCCACCACAATTTGCGTTACGTCGGTCGTTCCGGTAAAGGTTATAATTAAGAAAGAAGGGGTTATGATGGTCCTTAAAGAATGTTTCGTTTAGTCCAGCTATATGAAAATTGTTCGATATTAAAAGATCCTCTAGTTGTCGAATACGTGAATATGACGTTATACCGTTGGTATTCCAGTGTAAAATATTTAATGTATTTAAATTACTATTTAAGCTCATAGGCGTATTTTAAAAGAGATACAACAACTTGTATTTGTTGCACTTTCGAAGTACATTTGCTAAGATCTTCAAGAGAAGTCGTAAATATATTAAAAAGATCATCTATGCTAAACAGATCAGTGTTGTTGTTTTGAACCATATAAGCATATGAATGTTTATTACTCATTACAGGCTGATGAAAATATTGTATGTTGTCTTGTTGTACAAAAGAAATTCTGGGGCGTACAATCGTGGCCCTCTTGTTTTGATTTGAGGTTACCTTTTGCCTTATGTCAAGATATTTGGGTCGTAAAGGGCATTTAATATCATTAGCAGAATGGTCTGTATGTGCTTCTCCAGCTTGTTTGCAATTAAAACAGGAGAACACCGCTGGACGTTTGTTATCCTTGGTAAAAGGACATTCGGAAGTTAGGTGCGTGTTCGTACATGTCATGCAGGCTGGTTTCCTGTTACAGTGGTCACCACCATGGCCATACATTAGGCATTTCCAACATTGTGTAGGCCTATCTGATTTTTTAGGATTCTGTTTTTTCCATGTAACAATAACATTACAAACATATTTGACGTTATTCAGGTAACTAGGCTTAAACGATTTTCTATCAAATTGAATTTTGTAAACAGCGTTGTCCGCACTGCTGTATCTTGCAGGTACTTCAGTTACTGTTACAGGTAAAAGATTAAATGTCTTGAGGTCTTCTTTGACTTCAGCGGGACTTAATCTAGGAAGACCTTATAGAAAGGTCGTATAAAGTTTATTTTCCTTGGGGTTATAGAAATGAAATTCGATTAAACCCTATTTCAAGGCGTTCACACAGAAATTATATTTTTCCATAGATTGGGGATACATTTTAGTCCCAATCGAGGTACGCTTAAAGATACAACCGTCACCAGTGAGGAGCTGAATTTCCCTCATTGGTACTCTTGCATCAGCAACAATTTGTGGAGGTTTTTTTTAAGGTTTTAGGCTCATTAATTTTAATATTAGTCTCAGGCGTATCTTCCATGCCTTCTATGTCTGACAAAGAACTATATCTATTAAAATTCGAGCAGGAAGCTCCTACCATGTTAGAACTCCATGAAGAGAATGCAGAACGAGTCTTCGCTTTTGAATTTGATTTTGATGCGCGGCGTGCCGAGGTTTTGCCGCCCGGGGGCTTTACCATCGTACGGTACTTCAAACTTTTTTATTTTGTTTTGTAATATAATTTGTTTTGTAATTGTTCTTCTTTATTTTTAAATTCAAAGTTATCGAACGGCACTAAGATTCTTGTTTATGCGTAACTATAACCGCCACGGTAGAAGGCTAGCAAGAAACTGAATGTTAATATAATAACAATTGTAAAAATAAAGCAAAAAAACCAATAATCTTCATTTCCAACTTTAAAAGAATGTAAACATTTTATGATGAAATACATACATATACTACAAGTGTAATGTACACAGTATTAGAAAAAATAAAACAACTGCTTTTTGTATTTTAGGTTTTAAGTGAGGTAAGGTTATTATTAGACTGAATTAGAATGAAAATATAATTTAGTTTTTTTTTATTTGGAGAGTTACCAGATGGCTCATTAGTACATCTAACATAATGTGTTGCCATCTAACACTCCCTCTCAACACATTACTAGTTCCTAGTTATAAATAATATATTTTATAATCTCAATACAAGTTCATATCTTTACAAAACACCTTAATTTTACATAAATTCTTAGTAAAAATATCCGATAACATTTTCTCAGTGGGAATATACTCTGGTTTAATAATACCTTTTGAGTAAACATCTCTGACATGATGGTACTTTAAATCGATGTGTTTGCTTCTTGCGTGATACGTAGCATTTTTGATTAAACATTGGGCACTTAAGTTGTCGCTATACAATAATAATGGCCCCTCTTCTTTGAATCCCATTTCGCAGAGCAGATTTTTAATATAAATAGCCTCCTTTGCTGCAGTACATAACGCAATATACTCTGCTTCGGTGCTGCTAAGTGCGACGACGTTCTGCTTCTTGGCTTCCCACGCAAACACACAATTCGCCTTAACAAATGCAAACCCAAAATAAGATTTTCTGTTAATTGCGTCACCTGCCCAATCCGCGTCCGCGTACCCTATTGTTGGTTTGCCGGTTTTTTCGAAATGAAGTTTGAAATCAATTGTCTTCTTCAGGTATCGCAACACATGCTTAACAGCTGATAATTGTTCTGTGTGCGGATCGGTGTTACATTGTGCAAGCTTACATACTGAGTGTAAGATATCTGGGCGTGTTGAAATTGCGAGGTACATTAACTCACCTATAATGGACTGATATTCAGTAGGTTCAATTTTCTTGCAGTCACCTGATTTACATAACGGTTGAAAGCCTGGGGTTGCAACTTCTTTAGAATCACTCATTCCAAATTCATTTAATAGATTTTTAATATATTGTTTTTGGCAAACCTCAACTGAACCAGTTTCACCCTGACGAATAAATTCTATTCCTAGAAAATGGTTGAGTTGGCCACCATCTACTACTGTGAACTCATTTGCTATGGTTTCTTTAATAATATTGAGATTTTCCTTAGATGAGCTCGCTATTATTAGGTCATCTATGTAAACAGCAATTATGTTTACTATACCATTAATATTCTTAGTGTACATACACTGTTCGCTGATACATTGTGTAAAGCCCGTTTTCTTTAAAACGTTATCTAGTTTTGCGTTCCAAGCACGTCCGCTTTGTTTAAGACCGTACAGTGATTTCTTTAATTTAAGGACACGATTTGGATACTTTTCGTCAACAAAGCCTTCAGGTTGTACCATGTACACTTCTTCTTCGAGTTCTCCGTTTAAATACGCGGCTGTGACATCCATTTGGTGCATGTAAAGTTGGTGTTCTACTGCCAATGCAACTAATAAACGAATATTGGCATACCTAACTACCGGTGAGAAAGTTTCTTTATAATTTACGTCGTATTTTTGACTGCACCCTTTGGCAACTAGTCTCGCTTTAAAAGTCTTTATATGGCCTTCTTTGTCTTCCTTTACAGTGAAGACCCATTTACACCCCACTGGTTTCTGCCCTTTGGGCAACTCAGTCAATTCCCAAGTATCGTTTTTAATTAAAGAGGCGTACTCACTTTTCATCGCTGTATCCCACTGCTTACGATTAGGGACACACAAAGTATCTTGAACATTTTCAGGAACTATAATAGAGTTTATGGTGTTATAGACCTTTCTTGGGCGACATGCGGATCCTGTTTTAATTAATTTTGGACGTCCTGGACCAATCTTCGACTGCTGGCACGAGGAACTGGGACCACTAGGTTCTATCGCTTCAGTTTCAAGTTGGTCAGTACCATCATCAGTTGGTGGGCTAATAACAACATTAGTGACTTGCTGATCTGATTATTCAGTATTCTCATGATCTGTTTTTCTATTGCCTAAATTTAAAAAATCACCGAAATTAATAGTGCTCGACACATCTACTTTATTTTATTTTTTACCATATTTGCCTTCTACAAAAATTACATCTCGACTTACGTGAACCCTTTTTGAAATTAGATCGTAAAGCCTGTATGCTTTCGATTGTTCGCTATATCCGATCATCAACATCTCAACACCTTTCGGTAGAAACTTTTTATGGTGGGTTTTGTTTAGGACTATAACTTTTGTGCCAAATACATTTAAATGGTTGACCGATGGCTTATAGCCATGCCAAACTTTAAACGGCGTCTTATCTACTAAAACTTTTGTAACAGTTCTATTACGTAAATATACAGCAGTCAATACAGCTTCGGTCCAAATTTTTTCCTCAAGGGTAGACTCTAATAGCATACTGCGCGACATCTCGACCAACGTCCTGTTGGCCCTTTCAGCTGTGCCATTTTGTTGAGGAGTATAAGGAACGGTTAGCTGCCTTTTGATTCCATTTTCCTGTAAAAACTTGCTAAAATCATTGCTGATATATTCCCCGCCATTATCGGTTCGTAGACATTTTATTTGGCAACCAGTTTGTTTCTCTACTAGGGACTTATAGTCTTTAAAAGCATTTAATATTGAATCCTTCGTTTTAAGAAAATATACAACAATAAAACGAGAACAGTCGTCAATAAAAGTAGCAAAATATCTAGATCCAGCGATTGATGGCACACTAACAGGTCCACAAATATCGCTATGAACGATTTCCAGCAGAGATTTTGCTCTAAATTGAGATTTAACAAAAGGTTTGACTGTAATTTTAGATTTAAAACATACTTCACAAACGGGCTCGTTGTCACATTCTTTTAGCTTAAAACCTTTTACAATATTATTCTTTGCCATTTCTTTTATACATTGAAAATTAACATGCCCATACTTCAGATGCCAACTCATTAAACTATTTTTTATTTCCAGGTTCATACACTTATTGCGCCCATATTCATATAAAAATTGTTGTTAGAGGCCTTCAAAATTGAGTTATTTTTATGATCCTTTACGTGAACATAATTATCTTTAAATACAACAACTTTTCCACTTTCTATCATTTTGCTTATTGAAATAAAATTTCATTTAAGTTCTGGCACATGTAAAACGTTATTAAGTATGATTTTGTTTCTGTTATAGTGTATAATAACAGTACCGCGTCCAATGGCTTTTAAACTGTTATTATTCGGCAAATAAACAATTTCGTCGAATTTTTCATACCTTTGAAAAAGATTGTAATCATAAAAATGCGATGAAGCGCCACTGTCAACACACCACTGTACATTGTTAGTACCATTTACAGTTTGCAAAGCTGCAACGATACAAAGCAATTAAACTCACGTCTGTTTTCATGGGTATCTCTTTTCCCTCTTTGCCTGCAGTTCGCGGCGGAATGGGCTCGATTCCCGCGATTATAACATTTTCTATCTTGAGAATTATTTTTGTTGGTTTTGTTGGAATCGTATTGTTGTCTCTTTTCTTCTTTACCTTTTTTGATATTAAAACTACCATCAGTCCGTGCGACATTTAAAACATCTGCACTATTGTTGTTGTTGGCGGTAACTTCTTGTTGGCGTGCACCTTCTTCCAACAGCTTTACCTTTAATGATGACAGGTTAGGTAATGAATCCCTAGATTCCATTGCAATAACGAAGCCTTCGTAGCTTTTTGGCAGGCTCGACAACAACAATATGACTAGCATTTCCTCTGGTACTACAACGTCTATTTCCGATAGCTGATCAATTAAATAGAAGTCATTAATATGACTGCCCATACTGCTACCATCCTGCATCGACATGTGCAGCAGCCTTTTAAACAACATAATTTTTCGTGCAGGCCCCTTTGGTTGATGGACCTCTCGCAATATTCTCCAGGCGTCACACGCTGACACGCTGCCTTTTATATGATTAATTTGGTTTGGCCTCACGCACAGCAGCATTGAGGCCAATGCCTTTTCGTTTTTCGATTCGAATGTCTCGAATTCGGGTAATTTCGGATCCAGTGGACTCATCCAGCTTGTCAATTTGAAATATTGACGACATGACAAAACTTTTGTTTCCACTTTAATTTCTGACTGCGACACACGCTTTTAATATTCTCTGCCCTTTAACTTTACTTTTTTCTTTTTGCGGGTCTGGGCCCATAACCTATTAGAAAAAATAAAACAACTGTTTTTTGTATTTTAGGTTTTAAGTGAGTTAAGGTTATTATTAGACTGAATTAGAATGAAAATAGAATTTAGTTTTTTTCATTTGGAGAGTTACCAGATGGCTCATTAGTACATCTAACATAATGTGTTGCCATCTAACACACAGATGTCAAATAGTTTTAATTAGATACACAAACAAGTTATGTATCCGTTGATAAAGGGTCGGGCTAAAGCAGGTCTGTGGGAGCCTATAATTTGCTAGCTGGCAGTCGGCCATATACTCGGAAACCTTTTGTATGGATTTTCGTGGCCATATAAGTTTTACATTGCTCCGCTCTATTAAAACCTTTCAATTGCATACCCTTTACCATATTCCTTTTTGACATGTCAGATATCGAATTATAATTTAAATGGCCAAGCCTGTTATGCCAAAGTTCAATAGTAAGAAAAAGTTTGTTTACGTTTCCGTCAATAATAAATAAATTGTTCATCTTCGATGCTCTTAAAATTATCCTTCCTCCTCCATCTTTCACCAAGGCCGAGGTTGAATTAAAAAGAACTGTATAACCAGTTTCAACAACACATCCAACAGAAGACGGCACTTTCCGAAGTTTGATATTTTCACCATCGATCACCATCTCAATATCTCCCTTTCCTCTTGCCATAATATATTTGTCAGCCTCTAAACTTATTTCTTCCACATGCTCGACAAGACTTGAAAACATTCCCTTTCACAACACAAGCGTGAAGTTGCCCCACTGTCAATGCACCATTGAATAATATTAGTTTTTTCTTTCTCATCTCTACGCATGCTGTGCAAAAGGTGTTGTTATTTTTTGTCTTTTGTTTGTTTTAAACAGTTGCTCGCAAAATGCCCGAATTCGCCGCAGTTAAAACATTTTCCTTTAATTTTGCTGTTTTTTACCTCCTCCTTTACAATATTTTCTCTTCCAGAATTTTTCATGGCAAACGCTTGCTGAAAGTTTGTTGCTACCTCTTCTCTTTCATTCTTTTGCTTGTGTCTATCTCCTTCTTCTAGAATTTTCTGTTTAACTGCCGCTAAATTGGGCAAGCTGGAGAGCAGCATAATTACCAAAAGTTCATCTTGAATTATTATTCCAGTCTCCGACAGCTACAGAGTTAGCGACTCTGTAAAACTTGTTATGTGTTGGTTTATGTTTCCACCGGTAGCCATTGTCATATTAATTAAACGCCTGTATAATGATACTTTTTGCAGTGGTCCTCTTGGTTTGTAGGTTTCTTCTAAACGGACCCCCACTTCATGTGATGTATGACAATTCTTGATAATATTCAACTGACTCGCCTTTACACAAAGAATGATCGTTGCCAAAGCCTTTTCATCACCTTCCTCCCACTGAATACGCGCCAGTTAAGTTATTTTAAATGTTCACTTTAAATTCTTTTCACTGAAAGAATACTTTTTGCAAAATTTCTTTTCAAAAAAAAATATTTTTTATATTTTTTTCATGCAACTTTATTGATCAAACTTGGTCTTAAGGCTAATTTTACAACATTTTAATTTTTAACATCTAGCCTACTACACCAAACTTTAGAATTTCAAGAACAAAAAAAAACCACTTCAGAATAAAAACAAAGGAAAATAAAGAAAGTATAAAAACTAAACACTTGAAACTATTGAGCAATCATTAAGCCAATGACATCGATTCTGCATGGTCAGATCGATACAATCACTTTGGTATTGTTAAACAAAGTGAATTGGTTCGCTTAATTATTTTAAATGTCAATGCTCTTGGTTAAATAAAAATGATTATGAAGCATAATGTGGTTTAGTGTTACAATGAAATAATATTTTTAATACTTGAAAAAAAAAATCATTAAAGTGAAAGTATTCGTTCATTGTTCCAAGTGCCAATGAACTTCTACTTATTATTTAAATACTTTGCGATGATCTCGTCTACATCAACCCTTGGTTGTGTTTGGGGAAGTACATACATAACTCCTCCCCCATTAGATGAAGGATTCTCCTGAATTCTTCGGTTTGGTGTCTTACACTTATCATATAATATAATCACTAATATTATTACCATTGTTGCTATTGTAATTGGTGGTGCAGTTAGTATATAATTTTATTATTATATTTGATTTCCTCTATTTCTTTTAGATTTTGAGTGATTGTGAGTTTAACTTCTTCTATTGTAAATGTTGTGTTAAATGCAACATTTCGAAATTTTGGTATGATTATTTTATCTAAATAATTTTGTTATTGTTAGAAAAATTTTGATTTGCTATTTTTAAAGAACAATTATTGTAATTTATAAGAAAAGTTCTATTTAGTATATTACTTTTATTATTACAATTACTATCAATTGTTAAATTTTTTGCATTCTTTATAATAATTATTTGATCGTTAACATTTACAATTTCTGTATTTTCATTTGTTATTAATTTACATGTTCCTTTTAGTGTACAATGTTTTGATAGTTTGCATTCATTTAAAAATTTATGTTCTTCATACGTATATGTTTTATTTTTATAATGAAATATATTTTCTATTTCTGCTTCTATCTCTTTGTTTAAATATGTTATTGGAATAATAGTTATAATCTGTATGGTTGAAAAAACTTTTGGTATCTTAATTACAAAGATTAATCCATTATTCCTTTGAAGGATTACAATTCTTAAATACATAATTTTACTTATATCTATATCATAGTCATCTATTTCCTGTTTTGTCAAGATACTAGCATTACTTAATCCATTTTGTACTGCTGTAATATAACCCTGTATATGTTCTATGTGATTTCTTACTGTTTTATGAAGTCCTGCAAAATGCTTTAGTACCTCTCTTTGGTTTTGCGTTAAAGTGTCCTTTATTAATTGTATTGTTTTATTAAAGTGTTCATTAATTTTTACTTGTTGATTTAGCTCTGTTATAGAGTTATGTATATTTCTGTCAACTGTATTAAAATGGTTAGTAATGTCTTCTTCATCTGCACTGTCCATTGTTAAAAAAAGATACTTGTATGCATGACCCACCAAATTTATTAGTCCGCGTTTTTTCCTACTAGCTCGAGTTATTGTTTTTAATTTGCTTAACAGGGCATCTATTTCGTTATTCACATATATTTTCTCGTTTTCATCAAAAGCCTCTATATTACTTCTCATTGAAGACAACACGTTTGTTATTTCTTCTATATTTATCTGATGTAAAATTAAATCGGGCTCCATTGGAATGGTACAGTTACCGTTAAGAATTTCCACATAGCCGTTTGTTTCTCTTATGGGGTAAATCAATATATTAGCTTTAGTTTGATAAATTTCATTGTAACACACCCTAAGGTTTTTTCAAGTAACGTATAAAATATTTATTAAAGCAAAAAATGAAAAATGTCTTCTTTAACGCCTTGCATTACATGCGATTCTTGCTTTCTATGCCAATTTTATTGCAAGTTACACACAATGCGTTTATGCGACTGGTTTTTTGTTTTGATCAGCTGTTGTGGTAAACAACAAACAAGTGAACAAGAACATTTGTGGGAAAAATGTAAAATCAAATTGTAATTTTAAAAGAATTTATGGCATTAATTACAAATTTATGAGTTTACATATGTGATATTTAGTGCTGTGAAGGCCTATGAAAATCCTCAAAAGAACACAAGACGAGTGTTTTTGTTTTTTATCCTCCATTTTTCTTGTTTACAAATTAATAAATTCAAACTAGATGACAGACACTCAGTACATAAAAACAATCATATTTATATACATATGTATAAACAATCATCATATACATCTTTTGTTCATGAAAGAAATGTGTTAAAAAATGTATTTTCCTCTTAAATTAGTAATAAACTTTATTATGAAATATGTTTTTACTAATATTTTGTAATGCAAAAAGAAAAATGCGAAAATAGTAATGAAATATTTAAACATATTTATTGAAATCATTCACAATAGTATATAATTTGGCATGCAAAGTTTAAAAAACTGCTGACATTTTCCAACACTGCATTCGTCGCATAGAAAAGTAGAAAGTAAGCCTACTTTCTAAGCGTCTATGCTTTTTCTTTTGTAACTTGTCACAATCAACTACACTGATTTTACATTTTCGGTATACGCTTGTAATGCAAGCTAGCACGAAACGCATGGTATGGACTTTCGGCTTAACAACGTACACATTGCAGAGTTGCCATATTATCTTCAACACTCCTCCTCAATGTGGATGTTGTTTTACAAAATAAAAAAATAATTCAATTTAATTTCATTAATTTACACAATTAAAATGTTTAACCCTTGGTAGGTTTTTCGTCAAAACATCTGTAATCATATCAGCTGTTGGACAATATTTTATTATATATTAATAAACTTTATGTCGATGTGCTTGCTGCGTTTGTGGAAAACTGGATTCTCAGCTAATTTTTGAGCACCTTGGTTGTCGGTATTCAAAATTACAGGAACATCACTGCATGCATTTACTTCAATAAGTAATCGTTTTAAATATATTGCCTCCTTTGCCGCATCTGAAGCTGCCATATATTCAGCCTCCGTATTGCTGAGAGCGACTGAAGATTGTTTTCGCGACTCCCATGAGATTGTAGAATCATTGAAGAAAAATACAAAACCTGTATAAGATTTTCTGTCCAATGCATTTCCTCCCAGTCAGCATCTACGAACCCCTCCAGAGCTTTGTTATGATCACCCGCTTTATAAATAAGTTTCAAATCTATCGTTCCAGATAGGTACCTTAGGATGTGTTTGAATTTGGTCATATGTTCAACATGTAGGTCCGAATTTCGTTGAGTCATCTTGGACACGGTATGCAAAATATCCGGTCTTGTAGAAATTGCAAGGTACATGAGTGTACCAATAAGCGATTGGTAATCATGTTGATCAACATTCTCACAGTCATCATTACAATTCACCTGATAACCAGATTCCAGTGGCACCGAGACTGATTTGCATTCATCCATACCATATTGTTTCAAAACATCGCTAATATATTGAGATTGACTCAATTTAATAGTACCTGTATCGACATCACGCTCTATTTCCATTCCTAGAAAATGGTTGAGTACACCTTCGTCATTAACTTCAAAATTTTCAGCAATTTGTCTCTTCACTTCATGCACAACTGCTATGTTACTGCACCCAATAATTATATCATCGACGTATACCGCTATTAACACCAGAGTATCATTCTTGAGCTCCTTGTATAAGCATGGTTCATTATCGCATGGAACAAAATTCATTTGTCGTAAAACACTATCCAGTTTACAGTTCTACTCTTTACCGCTTTGCTTCAAACCATAAATCGCCTTATTCAAGCGTAAAACCTTTTCTGGTGAACTAGCATCAACAAAATGTGTCGGTTGCCGCATATATATCTCATCTTGAAGACTACTATTTAAATATGCTCCATTCCATTTGGTGTAGGTGCATCTTATTCCGTACCGCCAATGCCAAAAGTAAACGTATTGTTGAATACCGCACGACTGGAGAAAAAGTTTCCTTGAAATCAATTCCAAATCGTTGATTGCAACCCTTAGCAACCAGGCGTGCCTTGTACTACTCGACCTCTCCATTAACATTTCGTTTCAGAGCGAATACCCATTTGCATGGTATTGCCCTGTGATCAACTGGCAAATCTGATAAATACCATGTGTTATTTTTTCTCAATGACTGGAATTCATCGTTCATAGCCTTTTCCCAGAAATCTTTATTCTTACAGGACAAAGCATCCTCAACTGTTAATGGAATATTTTCTTCAACAGCAACATTCAATTTATTATTCTCTTGTTGTATCTCATTATATTGTTTTTTCGGTCTGCCCAATAGTTTTTCGTTCTGCTCCATTATCACCTTCAGATTAATTGACATCATCTGCCGTATCATAACTTTCATCGTTTTCACTTTTCTGCACAGAAGGTTGGCAATCATTGTCAACTACAGCTGCACTGCTGTCACCATCACACAAATATATTGCCAAATAATCCTCTGGCTTACGAGGTATTTCACAGTTGTTATTGTTCTCCATATCAACATCAAACAATTCTTCATTAAACAAAACATCGCGCTGATCGACGACATTACGTGTTGATTTATCGAAAAGACGATATGCTTTCGACGTCGCTGAATATCCAACCATAATATATGGTGTGCCTTTTGCCTTAAACTTTGATTTATTTGTCGACTTATCCAGACTTACTGCATACGAACCAAAAGTTTTAAAATGATTAACATTCGGCTTTCTACCGAACCATACTTCATATGGTGTTTTACTTTTCAATTGCTTTGTTGGGCGTCTAGTACGTATATACGCTGCAGTGATCACAGCCTCTGCCCATATATATTCCTTAACTCCAGCATGTACCATCATAGACCTTGCCATTTCAATTAGTGTACGGTTGGCCCTCTCTGCCACGCCGTTCTGTTGCGGCTGTTAATTGTCTACTGATACCTTCTGCCGACAAAAATGAGTCAAACTGTGTTTATGTACTCACCACCATTGTCCGTTCGCAGTGATTTAATTTTGCAGACCGTTTGCTTTTCAACATGTGCCTTATACAGTTGAAACTTCTCGAACACTTCACTCTTACTTTAAATAAAGTAAACTAAAATTCTGCGTGATCTGTTGTCAATAAATGTTACGAAAGATTTCGCACCGCTTACAGATTTTACTTTAAAGTGGCCGCAGACATCAGAATGCACAATCTTTAACAACTTTGTTGTAGATTCCTTGGGAAACGACAATACATGTATTTTACTTAACATACATGTCTTACAGTCTGACTGTTCATTCACGTGGTCAATATTCATACCACTCACCATACTTTTATTCGACAATTCTTGCAGACTTTTATAGTTGAGATGGCCATACCTGTTATGCCATACGTTGTTCATATTATTAACAGCACACACTCTCTCTGTTGCACGATTATTTGCTGCTTCAAACATGTTGTCTCTGCGTTCTGCTTTCAATATAATAGTACCATCTGCTGTCTTTATAACGGCGTTTCTCGAATTAAATTCTGCGAATAAACCGCAGTCGACGACTTTGTTGGCAGAAATAAAGTTTGCCTGCAACTCAGAGGAAAACAAAACGTTTTGAAGCAAAATTTCAAAATTGTTGTTGTAGATTAATACATCACCTTTACCACTGGCATTTATGTGGTTGTCGCCAGCCAACGCAATAACCTCATGATGATCTTTGAAACGTACAAACATCTCTCTGTTGTTACACATATGTCGACATAATACTTTTTCAAATTTAACGAACCTGTCTCTGCTGCAGCTAACATTGTCATTTTTCTCTCACATTTGCTTGCATAGTGACCAATCACACCACATATAAAACACTTGCCTTTGAACTTCTTGTTGTTGTTGTTGTTATACTTCTTGTCTTTGCATGTGAATGTTGATTTTGCTGTGGATGCCTGTTGCTGTTGTTGTTGCGAACCTGATGGTGCTTGCTCGCTGTCGATTTTCCCTTTTCTGCGTTTGCCCTCTTCTAAGAGCTTCTGTTTTAGTAACGGAAAATTAGGCAAATCATCTCTTGTTTCCATTGCTATTACAAAGTTATCAAAATCCGCAGGAAGACTAGATAACAGCATTATCACCAAAAGCTTCTCCTGGATTTGTATACCACATTGCCACCATTACTCATTGACAGATTCACCAGTTTTTTGTACAATGACATTTTCTGTAACGGTCCTCTAGGCATATACACTTGTTGTAACTTCGTCCAGGCATCATTGGAAGACGTACAACTTTTTATATACCCCAATTGTGTTGGCTTTACTCCCAAACAAATAGACGCAAGTGCCTTCTCATCATCGGACTCCCACTTCTCTTTGACAACACCTGTCGCATCACTCTTCAACTGACCACTAACTATTTTCCAGAAGCCACCATGGATGAGTACGCTCTTCATCTGTATGGACCAACTATCGTAGTTGTTCTCGTCCAGCTTCTCAATTTGTATTACCGGCGCACTCATTGTTGATTCACTTTACTCTTATTCTTTATTTAACAAATTCCAAACGTACACATTGCAGAGTTGCCATATTATCTTCAATAGATGATGATGAGATGGTATTGCCAGGTGACACAAAATAATATTTATTGCAACTCACGCTTCTTCACCAGTATACAGAACTAGAATGTTCGACTTTTCAATGCTACCTTACAACTCACTTATTCAGCGGCTATGCCAGATCTCCACAGGTTGTATTGTAACTTCAGAGTTACCATCTCAACAAATTTATTATGAAATTTATTTTTTTTATTAAGTTTAGCTCTGAAAATCTTCTTTCAGCAGCAGCTGAGCTGTGCGGCAGTGTCATTAAATTAAAAACAAAATCGGTAAGCTCTTCTAAAGATTTTTCTTCTAAGCCATTTCTATAACTACACACATTGTCCCAAAATTCAACAATATCCATTTCAAATTTTGGATTTAAATTAGAAAATTTTAATAATTTCCATTCAGTAGAAATTTTTTCTTCATTGCCGTTTGTCAAATTTGAAAAAGATGTTAATAAAGGTTCTATGGATATTTCTGAAGAGCTTAAAACTTGCTGTGGAGTTATAATTGAAAGATATTTTAATTCTTTGTTTGAAAAATCTAAACGTTTTCAAATTTCATCCTAAAGTACAATATAAAAAGAATGTATGTTTTTTATTTCATACATATTTTTTTATTTGAGGTAAATCAGATTCTTGCAAACATTTTTCAGATTTTCTACCCATAAAAATATTTTCAACGTCTAAATAATTATCTTCACTAAAAATATTGACTGATTCTAATGAATCTAATTTTTTTACAAAATTACTTTTAGTAAAATTACTCAAAATTAATTTTTAATTTAACTCCATTTGGTTATAGATATAAGGCAATCTTACCTTTTCCGATTGGAAATCTTTATTTAAATTATTAATAATATTTAGAATATAAGATAAAAACAAAAAATAAATTTTTATACTGGGATCTCCCTTTTTCCCCTTATTTCGCATGGTTTTATTCCATTTACTTCCAAATAGAAAAAAATGAAATATAAATGTATAGCTGTAATAAATGCTTACAATATGGGTGAAACAATGTGTAACAATGTGTATGATTAAGAAAAAGGAAAGATGTTTCTTTTAATAAAAAAAAATTACTTTTTAATTTTTAGTATACAATTGCGCGTGGGCGTTGTCTTTTATTGATCGATCAAAAGTAATTGCTAAACTCTATAAAATGGTGGAAATAACTAAGTTGTCAACTATTGCTAATATTTCAATGTTGTCAACTCATTTTAACTACTAATATATATTATCATTTATGGCTCCACATTATTCTTTAAATTCTTCGATACGTTTTGGGCTGTGGGAAAAAAGTTGTATATATCGCGACAAAGTATTTTTTGGCAGCTTTATGCTGGCGTAGGCAGAAGAAAGGTGTAAAGAATGGCAAGTACATTTGATGTAAAATATGCCAACATCATTCCTTAATTTAGCCTGAAAGCCATTAACTTCACCTGCTATTAAGGTTGCCAGATTTTCAATATTAAATAAAGGCTACCAGTGTTGTATTCTACAATTACAGTGTTGTATGCTACAGTAATAATGGGGACAATAAGGATACTAATAATAAAATAGATTATAATAGAAGATATACGCGAACAAAAAATATATAAACGAACTTTCACATCATAATTGCTAAAGTATTATTATTCATCGATACGTAAAAATCTCTTAATGCACAATCTTTAGTTTTCTTTTTTTCTTTTAAATTACCACCGAAAAGAATTGCAATCCATAAACGACGATCTATTTGTGGAATTTATTCATTATGAACCTTTTACGTTTAAACTATAGAATATGTTGTAATGGAAAAAGAAATATTCTAGACGAATATTAGACGAATATGTAGAATTAACTTCAACAGGAAAATGCACGAAGTCAGATGCACTTCACTGTAACTCCATTTTTAGCCGGTGTTGCCAGATTACCAAACCTTAGTTCTCTGCCAGATAGTAGATCACTACAATCTTGGCCAACCTGACAACACAATCGACCTTGATTGCCTGATATACATACTTTAATTAATCTTCTAAATATTCGTAATCTATGCATTCATCTTCGGAAGTGTTGCCTTCAGAGTTTAATAATATTTTACTTTCTCAATTTTGAAGTTCCAACCATTTCTTCAAGCGTGTAGAATCAACAATACCCTTATATGGAATTTGAGTTATCTGACCATTCTCTACATCGGTTATTTCATAACGATTATTACTCAATTGTTTTCGAATAACATATGACCCGCGATATTTCGGTATACATTTCTTATTCACCCCGGCGGTCGTTTCAACGTTCCTCAAAACTACCAAGTCCCCAAATTGAAACGATCCTGCTGGTTTATGGTGCTGATTATGATACTGTGTGTTGTACAACTGAGATTTCCTGATAGCTTCCGAAGCTGCTTTTCTAATATCCTCCAAAACTACTTCCTCATTTGAGTGAGCTTCCTGCAAGTATTCAGTTAGTTCATCCACTACCTCACCCCTTTGCTCAACACCGAAAAGTAGTTTACTGGGTGACTGTTTTGTTGTACAATGAATGGTATTTTTTATCGAGAATTCTACGCTGATCAATTTGCTGACCCAATCCGCGTGATCGATCGGTTCCGTCAACTTTGCCAACAAGGCCTTAATATCCCTGTTCACCCGTTCAACCTGCCCATTCGACTCCGGTGAACCTACTGACTACTAATCTTAACGTATACTATGTTGTGATCTCCCACGAACTTCTCAAATTCGCTGGACGTGAAACATGTCCCTCTATCACTAACTATTCGTCTCGGTCTGCTGTAATACTGAAAATACTTTCTCAGTTCGCAGCACGCCTCCCTTGTCCCCGGGGAGTTTACCGCATATAATTTGGTAAATTTCGTAAAACTATCTATTATAACTAATAAATGTTTCCTTTTCGATCTTACGGACGGCAACGGGCCAAAGTGGTCAATATAAAGGGTATCAAAAGGAATGGGCTTCTTTTTTATATTATGTAAATTACGTTCATTTCTTATATTTGGTGACGAATAATATATACATTTCAAACAATTCCTAATAAATTTATTTATCCTTGCCCTTATATTTAGAAACCAGTAATGCTTTTGGATCTGACCCAAGCACTTTTCTATGCCAACATGGCCGTATTTCTCATATATCAGACGTATGACATTGTCCTCCATTGCCACATGTATAAGTAGTTGTTTCTGTCCCTTCGCCCCCCACCGAAATACTAAATTATTGTCCAATACGTAACCCTCAACATCGCTGTCCTCTAATTTCTCTCGAATGTTCCTAATTAATTCATCCTCGCACTGAATAATCTGTATGTTCGTATTAACATCAATCGAATCAATGGCCGCAATCAAAGGAATACGACTCAAGGCGTCAACATGTGACATTAGTTCGCCCCGTCAATGTTGAATGGTATAGTCATAATTTTCCAATTCCAAAGCCCAACGAGCTATTCTTGGGTTTACCAGCCTTTTACCCAACGTTAATGCGAGAGAATTACAATCGGTGACAATCGTAAAAGGAATGCCTTCTATGTATACACGAAATCGTCTCAATCGAGATAGTCCAAACAATCATCTATAACGGGTAATGGGTAATTATCTTTCAAAGTAATTCTATTCAACGCCCGGTAATCTACACACATTCTCATTTCCCCGGATTTCCTTTTCACTAATACTATAGGCGACGCATAAGGGGATTCACTAGGGCGAATAATACCCTTTTCCAATAGGTCCTCAATTTTCAGTTTCACCTCGCAGCGCGCTCTGTATTAAAGCCGCCTTGGCGCGCTGTACACTGGGATGTCATTGGTCAGTCTAATTCTCATACAATAATCCATAGACCTCGGACCACTAACTACAGTCTTTAAATAGTTCTCCTCTACAATTGACAGCAGTCTAGATGCATCAGTTAAACTAATATCGGTACTTATATTTATTTCTACCCCGGTCTCAATCGTACATTAATTCCTCACATTCTGAATTCTCATCAACAATATGCAATACTGAGTCATTCGCCCCCTTCAAAGCCTGTTCTTCGGCAACCATTGAGGTTAGATCGTTTAAAATATTCTTAACATTATCATTTCCCATATCTACAATTTCATCTTATTGATTACACTCAAGAATGTTAGGCGGAACTTCCCATAAATTTCTAGTCTCCCTGTATAAATCAAAAGTCATAAGCGCACAACTAATTTTTTTTATCAAGTTTGTAATTATTTATTGAATTCAGTTCCAAAAGTTTTATTTAATTGTATTTAAATTTTATATTACATTAAAAAAATATTTAATTTTTTCAAAATATCACGCCCTATTAGTATCGGTATCACGGATCCTACGTCCGGCAAAATCATTAATTCGTGATATACTTTCTTATTATTAAATATAATTTCACAACTAACACGACAGTGTGTGTTTATTTTCTTATTTCCGATACTATGATATCTTATCATCTATTATAAATGGGATTAAGGATCTTCGGACGTAACTAATAGGGCTACCCGTATCAAGAAGACAACATCAATTTATTAACTTTGTGCGCTTAGACTGTAGAATGAAGGCAACACTTACCGTTTGATATGGATCTAAAGCTTCATCCTCTGTGGCTTCACTAACAGCAGCAGCAATGGTATTCTTTTTCTTCGGACAGTTCTGATGGCAATGGCAAACCTCGGCACAATAAAGCATGCATTTGGTGGACATTTATGTTTGTTACACTGGCTTTGATAGTGACCAAACTGGGAGCAGTTAGAGCATCTTATGTCATCGCCAGACTTTTTTGCAGACAGATTTGCGCTTGTCACTTTTTTAACAGCAGACACTGTGTTGACATTCAGACCTCTATGTATTTGTTGCCGGCGATGTTAGTATCGGTCTACTGTCTTGATGAGTTCATCGACAGTTTCCGCTCCATAAAGGAAAGCTATGGCGTTGTTATTGTCTGGTATACCGTCTACGATAAAGTCGACCAACTCTTTCTCATCAATATCGGATTGTGCGGCTATTGACTGCATCGTGACAACGTAGCTTAGACATGACGCGCCTTGATGTAACGTACGTGAGCGGAGTTGATTGTATACGTCCTGACGTGATACATAACGTTTAAACATTTTCACTATTTTAGACTTCAGTTGTTCAAATTTTAGCAATCCTAGGTTGTCTGCATACCTTTTTGCGGTTCCAGTTAAGCGGCGACGAACGCCAACACATTTTTCTTTATCGGAATACTCGCACATTTTAATATAATCGTCAAATTGTGCGAACCATTTTGCCACATCATAATGGTCATCCCCGCTGAATTGTGATATAGCTGAGTCTAATTCCGATAAGTCAATACGGTGGTTCTTGGCTAATTGGCGCTCGTTTTTCTCCATTGCGTTTATTTGTTGTTGCAATCTTAATAATTCCATCCTCATTTATAGATTTTTTAGTTCTTCTTCCAACAGGGAATTATGGGAACAATGGGTAGCAGCAACATCATCGGCAGCGGGGGGCTCGACAGCAGAAATTTTTGGTTGAATTGTAAAATTTTTTGGGATGGCTGCAGGGGGGACGTCAGGATCATCAACAGCGGTTTCATCTGGAACATGTGCTTCGTTACATTTACATCGGTGGTCATTTGTTCGACGTCGGTTACTGCGGTTATTACTGGCACATCGGTTACTGCGGCTACTACTGGAGTGACAGAGGCGTCTTTGTCATAAATGCAAATTGTTTGTTCTTCTGGAAAATCTGTTATGTCAGCAGTCTTCGGCAGCCTCGGTCCTGTTGTTACCAATAGAATCGTACAGCATTCGCAGCTGGCTAAGCGTGGCAGACTCAGGGAGAACAACTCCTGCATCTGTTAACGATGCTATCAGGGCCTGGCGTGATGGCCGCATATCCATGTTTTAATTTTCTTTTCGATGAGTTTTTACTAAAAAAATTTTTAAATGTTGTGCGAAGATGCACCCCACAACTGAATTTTAATGGTTTCACAATCACGTTTATTTTATAATTAACATCAAAAAGGAAAATGCATGAAGTTAGATGCACTTCACTGCAACTCCATTTTTAGCCGGTGTTGACAGATGACCAAACCTTAGTTCATTGCCAGACCACTACAATTTATTATTTCAAGATAATAGAGTAATACTTTTCTTTATTTTATGTTTGTTTTAGTTATTTTTTATTTTACACGTTTTTATTTTGTTCTTTTTATCTATCCTCGCGGAAATTCTAAAAACATGTGAAGTTGGTTGCAATTTTCAAAACCTACGTTAGTTGCTGTTCATAGGCAATTAAAATTAACGTTACCTTATCCTACATTACTACAATTAGTGTTGCCATATCTTATATTACTTCAATCTCGGCCGACCTGACTTTTCAATCAACCTCGATTGATATTAGCCTATAAAATTTCCTCATCTAAAAATTCGTAATCCTCATATTCACTACCACTAGCCTCATCTTCTATATATTCATAGTATTCGTATACTTCAGTGTTGCCTTCAGAGTTCTTTAAACTATTTTGATCATTAATTTTGAATTCCAACCAAATTTTCAAACGACTTGAATCTACAATGCCAACGTATGGCATTTGTGTTACTTGACAATTCTCAACATCAGTTATTTCATATCGGTCATTACCCAATTACTTCTGAATAATATATGGCCCTCTATATTTTGGTAAAAGCTTCTTGTTTACGCCGGCTATTGTATCGACATTTTTCAATACTACTAAATCTCCTACATTGAAGATTTTGGCCGGTTTATGATGTTCATTAAAATAATTCAATTTGTGCGATTGAGACTTCTTGTTTTCTAATTGATTCCAAATCCCTCATAAGTATTCTGCAAATATTCCGTCAATTCGTCAATTATCTCGGCCAGTTGTGCAATACCGAATAGCATTTTACTTGGGGATTGTCCAATAGAACGGTGTTGTTAAAAGCAAATTCCACTTGCGTTAACCTTTCAACCCAGTCACTATGTTCGATCGGTTCCGTCATTTTAGCCAACATTGCCCTTAAATCCCTATTTATCCTTCCAACTTGTCCATTAGATTGTGGCGATGCCACCGACACTTCAACGTGAACTATATTACGATCATGTAGAAATTTAGTAAATCCATTAGACGTAAAACAAGTTCCTCGGTCACTTATTATTCTCCTCGGTCGGCTGTGACTTTCAAAATACTTCTTCAAAGCACATAAGACTTCTTTCGTACCCGGGGAGTTCACAGAGTATAATTTCGTAAATATTTGTGAAAGCGTCAACAACTACTAGAATATACTTCCGTTTCGATTTTATTGATGGTAATGACCCGTAATGATCAATATGTAGTGTATCTCTTATCCAGGTTATATAAATTCCTCTCGTTTCTCCTATTAGGCGCTGAATAGTATATACACTTCAGACAATTCCTCGAAAACCGTTTAATTTTCTCCTTCATCTTCGGGAATCAATAACATTTCCTCAAATTATTAATGACCGTATTTTTCGTGTATGAGACGTATGACATTCTCCTCCCTTTTCTGCGGGCACGTATAATTGTCTGCGTCCCAATTCGTAACCTTCTATATTGTCACTTTCCAAAAGTTCCCGAATCTTCTGAATATTAATGTCCCTATTCTGAGCAATCTGAATTTTTCCATAATATTTACATAATACTGGCGTATTACTTAATCTGTCCTACAGTGTCATAAATGCCCCCATACATTCATTGGTCCAATTAAAGGTCTCCTTCCTCAACTCTGTCAACGGTCTAGCTATTCTCGAAAAGTCTGGGCCAAATCTGCGAAAAAAGGAGAATAATCCTATACATCTTTCAAACTAGTCATGATCCCTTGGGATCGGATAATTCCTAATTGTCACTATGTGCGTGTTATTCGGGCGAATACCCTCATTGTTGACCCTATAACCCAAATAATCAAGTTCGTCAAATGCAAATTTGCATTTCTCAAAATTCAAACTTAAACCCGCAGCCAAAACTTCCAAGTGCTCCTCAAATGTTTCCGTTCCAATACTTATATCATCCAGATACACTACTATTTTCCCACTATCAATCATGTCCCTTAGCACCATATTAATAAATCGTTGAAAAACTGCACCCGCATTTTTAAGTTCAAATGGCACTTAATAAAATTCGAACTGTCCCAAAGGTGTCACAAAAGCTGACTGAATCCCCATGCATTGGGACTTGGTGAAAGCTATTCCTCAAATCCAAAGTAGAAAAAAAATTGTATTTCCCAAATAATCAAGACAGTCTTCAATCATCGGTAAAGGATAGTTATCCTTCACGGTAATTCTATTAAGAGATAGGTAATCGACACACATCCTCAAATCTCCGTTTTTCCTTGTAACTAACACTATGGGTGACGCGTAAGGGAACTCACTCGGGCGAATTATACCCATCTTCAATAGTTCCTCAAGTTTAGGTTTGACCTCACCACGTCCACGATAGGACAAACGTCGAGGTCCACTATAAATCGGAACATCATTCGTCAATCTAATTGGCATACAAAAGTCGGTTTTCCGTGGAGCAGTGCAAAAACTTCCAAAGTAGTCTGTTTCCACCAACGACTTCAATGTATAAGCCTCACTCGGCGTTCTATCATTCGATATATTCACATTAACTTCGGTCTCAATCGAACAAACTGTATATACTAAAGATTCACATATGTGACCCTGAACAATCGTCTCTAATTCACTCACTTCACCACTAATAGGACTTTCTAATCAAAAGCAAATGGGTCAACCTTCTTCAAAGTACACTCCATATTATCAACATTATTACAATTTAAAGACTCTACATAATCTACCATACAATTATTTTCATCAGTTGGAATTTCATTCTCACACCATGGAACTCTATATAATTTAAACGATGTAAACACACTGACTGTTTTGTCATTTGGTTTGTTATCAACATTTTTCTGATTCAAAATTTCATTTTTATTATATTTTATTTTGAGTTTACATAAACTGTTACGCCTCAGGCTTACATGAATAATGAAAATTGTTGTCCAAGTTCAATCGGAAACCAAAACAAATAAAATGAGATTAAGAGGCATGTTGAAAGGTGTTCTTAACTTATATTACTGCGCGTAATCATATAGCATACTAACCATGTCTAAATGTACCTATAGCATGCCAAAATACAAAAAAAAAATGAAACTTGATATTGTCAACTAGTGAAAACTAAACGATGGCCAGTTGTTGTGACACGTTGTTTCCCTCCCACTGACGTAATGTCAGACACCTTGACAGGAAAGCACACATAATTCGAAATACCTGTCCCTTAAAAAAAATCACTATTTAGTATAATTTACCCTTCATATCTCACGATGGTTAACATTCCCGTTATTAAAATCTTTAAAATGTCATGTGATTAGTTTATAAAACAAAATTAATAAAATTTATTTGGTGCAGTTCAAAGGTTAGACATATATACATCGTATATAAATTATAAAATGTGATAATAAAATAAATATAAATGTGAAAAATTAATCGGACATTCTTTACAGCAATAATACAATTAATAAAATCAATATAAAAGAAAATTTATGTATAACTTACAATTCTTTGTAGATGTGTATGAATGTATTTTAAATTATATTGCGGTGTCAATTGATGGGCCCAGCAATCACTGCATTACAATGGGTGTTTGATGTTTAGTCTTGATATGAAAAATGTTGGTTTCGTTTTCTGAATTTATATTGACTGAGTTTTCTTTCCTGTAATCTAAATTTCGATTATTAAAAAAAATTTATTTAACATTTCATTTTCAAGGTGCTATTCAAATATTTTCACTTTGAAAATTGCTTGTTGAATATATATATAATTTTAATTTTTATTGGATCTCCTGAAATTGTCTATAAGTTTTCATTATATTTTCAGTTTAACAATTCTTTTGTTCTTGAATGCCGA
The DNA here is from genome assembly GCA_936449025.2 of Sarcophaga subvicina. NCBI lineage: Eukaryota > Metazoa > Arthropoda > Insecta > Diptera > Sarcophagidae > Sarcophaga > Sarcophaga subvicina. The sequence goes on along the minus strand of OW388080.2, from coordinate 43,904,021 downwards.
TATTTGTTATAAAAAAATTTTATTTAACTTTTAATAATCCGCTTGTATTTGGTTCATTTTCTGTTTTCCTTCGTGTGTTATTCAATTATATTGATTTCTTAAAATTTCTGATTTTTTTAAATTTATTTCTTCCTTTTAAAAAAATTTAAATTTAAAATTTAATTATTTATAATATTTTCCTCATTAGTTTTTTAAATTAATTTTCCTTTCATATTGTTACGCAAAGCGAAACGACCTAATATCGTTTAACAATAAAAACGATAAACAAAAGCTATCAACTACACCAACACAATACACACGACACAAATACGCACTAACACTAAGAATACAATGAACGTGTTGATTATCTAAAGCTGCACACACACATGTGTACAACGAACCAGGTAGCAACAACAACATAAAGTAAACCAGCTACGACAAATATGTAACGGACAACATAAGCAAAGTACACAAACAACAATGTACTAGCAGAAGTCTCGAGAAGGCGTGAGCGAGAACCTTCCACATCGAGAACGTTCATCATACTGATCATACGTGTGTGCGGACTATAAAAGGGCTGGACAAAGCAAGCAGCAGTCAGAGTTAATTTAGTCAGCCTTGTGTGAAGTTGCGTGTGAACAAAATTAGTCGTGGTTGTAAAGATCTAGCGAATACTTGTGTGAACTAGTACAGTGAATAAACAGATTATTATTGTAGTATCGTTAAGTTCTATACGGTGGCACACAAAAGTAGTGTGAATAATAAAGAGATTTAAGAGAAAATAACCACATATTTGTTTTTACTTTATTTGCAATTACGAACTCATATTTAAACGTTTTTAAAAAGGTAAAAACGTAACAATTGGTGTCAGAAGTGGGATTGCAAAATCCAAAAGTAAAAATAAATAAATAAAAAAGGAGAAAAGCAAAATCAAAATGAAACTCTGCGATCTAAAAGTGGAACGGCTTAAACGGGAGTTGGGTAAACTCGAGCTGCCAACAATGGGCACGAAAAATGAACTACAAAGGCGATTAAGGGAACATCTGCAGCTTCAGGACATCGACATCGATTCCTACGAGTTCGAGGATGAAGAGGAACGAGAGGTAAAGGCCCCTGCAACCCCGAGCGGTATCGACATAAATTCATTGCTGGCCGCTATGATGGAAAAAATGCAAGTATTAACTGATGCGCAAGAAGATTCTCGAGCTGAGAATCGCAAAATGCAAGAAGAGAACAAAAAGCTATTAGCTGATGTACAAGAAGCTTCTAGAACTGAAAATCGCAAAATGCAAGAGGCGAACGAAAGGCTGTTTGCTGATGTACGAGAAGCTTCTAGAGCTGAGAACCAGAAGCTATTTGAAGCTTCTAGAGCAGAAAACCAAAAGTTACTTGAAGCTTCTAGAGCCGAAAATCAGAAACTTCTGGCTGAAATACGTGAGTCATTCCACAAAAGAATCAATGGCGTCGAGGAAAGGTTTTCAGATTTGGAAAAGACCGTTGACGGAAAACTAGTCATTATGGAAGAGAAGATCAACAATCTCCAGAGCCAGCGACCGGAACCAGTGCGAGTCGTATCCGAAAGTACCGGCAGAATAAAAGCACCTTGCTTTGATGGCACCTCACCCCTATCCGTATTCAAGTTTCAATTCGAGACAGTAGCCAGCAGGAACGAATGGGACGATGAGGAAAAGGCTTTGGAACTAATTTTGGCGTTAAAGGGTGTAGCAGCCGAGATACTAGAGACCATGCCAGCCAGCCATAGAAACAACTACAACGAGTTAATGGTGGCATTACAGCGGAAGTTCGGTGATGAGCACAAACGAGAATTGTATCGCATGGAATTAAGGTGCCGGGCGCAAACGGCTAATGAGTCACTTCAGGCCTTTGCAATGGAAGTCGAGAGATTAGTGCAGCTTACATACCCCGGAGAAAATCACCCGCTGATAGACAACATTAAGACCGAGGCGTTTGTGAATGGTATACGCGATCCTGATATTAAACTAGCGGTATGTTCTACACAGAAGACAACTTTTGCAGAGACCGTGGCCTTCGCACTAGCCCAGGAGACCGCTCGCACGATTTCTAGACCACCAGTCAGCAAAGTGCGAAAAATGGAAGTCGTGGAGGAGGAGGAAAGCCTTTTAACTAAAGTTAAGGAGATGGTGAAGCAAGCTTTGGAAGAAAACGGACAAAGGACTAAACTTAAATGCTTTAATTGTGGAAAGAGTGGTCATTTCCAAAGAAACTGCAAAGCGCCACGCAAGAGATCAAGATCCACCTCACCATCGAGAAATAAGAAACGGGCGAACTACCAACCATCTTCACGAGAGTCCCCGTTAAACTAAAACGAGCTAGCACTGAGGGGCAAGTGCTGGCTCCCACAAGTGAGGGCCCCACAATCTCAATATCAGTGATGCAACAAAACAACAACAATCTTACGGCGTGCGGATACATTAATGGCAGACCACATACCTTCACTATAGACACCGGGGCGACGCAGTCTATCATCAGACCAGATGTAGTGAAAGGAAAGTGTGAGGCACTTAGCAATGTAAGACTACGAACAGCTACGGGAGAGTCTGCCACCGTCTATGGGAAAACAGAGGCGAAGGTGACTATAGCCAACATTAGTGTAAGTCACATCTTTATTGTTGCCGATATCGTGGACGAGGTTATAATTGGTGCCGATTTCATGATAGCTCATGGCATCAATTCGAATATGGGGCAACAGATTATGAGTTGGCGAAATGTAGAGATACCTCTAGACGTTGGGTACAAGCACCAAGTGCACGCTAGAAGGATAGTTGCGGTCGAAGAACTTAAATTGCCACCTCAGAGTGAATCACTGATATGGGCGCGTATGGAGGGAGATTGTGTGGAAAACCGCTTGTGGGTTGTTGAACCAGCAGAAATACAGACGGATTTAATATCAGCAAAGGCCCTCGTCAAATCCACAGAACAAAGAATAGTCCCGGTGAGAGTGCTAAATCTATCAGGCCATGAAAGAGTCGTCTGTAAAAACTCAGAGGTGGGCCAATGTGTTCCAGTAGAGGCGGTAATAAACAGCGAACAAACGCCGCAACCTGCCGATATGTCAGCCAAGGATCAAAAGGAATTTGGTGAAAATGTGGAGAAATGGATAGCAGGTTTAGCAGCTGCAGAGAAAACCAAAGCCAAAAAGCTGATAAAGAGGTATGCTTTCGCTTTCGCCACTAACAGCAAAAGGCAAGGAAGAACAGCCATGGTCAAACATGAAATTGATACTGGCGAAGCGAGACCGATAAAGCAGGCACCCAGAAGCATACCGCTGGCGAAGCGTAATGAAGTCAAGGAGTTAGTCGACGAAATGAGGAAGAGCGGTGTAATCGAACCATCATCGGGTCCGTGGAGCTCACCTGTAGTTTTAGTAAAAAAGAAAGATGGCAGTACAAGATTTTGCGTAGATTACAGGAAGCTGAATGATGTCACCAAAAAGGATAGTTACCCGCTACCAAGAATTGACGACACACTCGACACTCTAGCCGGAACAAAATGGTTCTCCACATTGGATCTACAAAGCGGGTATTGGCAGGTGGAGATTGCAGACAAGGACAAAGAGAAAACCGCATTCAGTGCGAACGGCGGCTTATGGCAGTTTAAGGTTATGCCATTTGGACTCTGTAATGCTCCGGCCACATTCGAGCGGCTTATGGAACGTGTTCTAAAGGGACTGCATTGGAAGACTTGCCTGGTGTATCTCGACGACATAATAGTGATGGGCAGAACTTTCGACGAACACCTCAAGAACCTGAGAGAAGTTCTGCAACGGATATCAACGGCTGGACTAAAACTAAGCGTAAAGAAATGTGCTTTTTTTCAAAAGCAGGTGAAATATTTGGGGCATCTTGTCACAGCAGATGGCATATCCACCGATGAAGATAAAATACGAGCAGTAAAGGACTGGCCTCGTCCCCAGAATCTTCATGAACTACGCAGCTTTTTGGGACTATGCACATACTACAGACGCTTTGTGCCTAACTTTGCCAGCGTGGCTGCAAGCTTACATGAGCTCACAAAGAAGTCGAAAATCTATCAATGGGGTGAGCCACAGGAGAAGGCGTTCCAGACACTAAAAGACCTATTGTGTGCTGCACCAGTTTTGGCGTATCCAGTCCCAGGAGAAAAATTCATCTTAGACAGTGATGCTAGCGGATATGGTATTGGTGGTGTACTTTCCCAAGTGGTCAATGGAACAGAGAAAGTCGTAGGCTACTATAGTCGCACATTGTCAAAGCCTGAACGGAATTATTGTGTGACCCGACGAGAGCTACTGGCAGTTCTGGAGTGCATCAAACATTACCATAAATACCTGTATGGCCAAAATTTTCTGCTAAGGACTGATCACTCCGCACTGAGATGGCTGCTACAATTCAAGAACCCCGAAGGACAGTTAGCGCGTTGGATTGAACGCCTCCAGACTTACGACTTCAGCATTGAACACCGAAGGGGCGTAAAACATGGAAATGCTGACGCTCTTTCACGCCGACCCTGTAATTTGGAGTGTAAACATTGCGTGAAAGCTGAGAGAAAGGAATCCATCGTCGATATCCGGCTAACGCGGATTGAAGCCAACGAAGACTGGTCCCAAGCACAAAGGAGTGACCCCATATTGTCGAAGGTAATAGCAGCGAAGGAGGAGGACAAACGACCTACAAGAAATGAGATATCCGCAGAAGGTCCTCTTACAAAAGCTTATTGGGCACTATGGGACAGCTTAAAGATCATAAATGGGTGCCTATATCGACTTTGGGAAAGCGCTGATGGCAAGACCTCATCCAACCTATTGGTAGTGCCTTCCTCCAAAATAAAAGAAGTGTTAAAGGAGTTCCATGACGGAGCCAGTGGAGGACATCTTGGATTGACCAAGACGCTGGAAAGGCTAAAGCAACGTTTTTATTGGGTTGGATGTCAACAAGCAGTGGCGGATTGGATAGCAAACTGCACCCAGTGTATTGCAGCTAAAGGTCCAGCAAGAAGAAGTCGAGGTCAGATGCAGCAGTATAACTCAGGCGCACCTTTCGAGCGGATAGCGATGGACGTAGCAGGTCCTTTTCCTGCAATGCCGGAAACCGATATGTTCTCGTTGTGATGGACTATTTCAGCAAGTGGCCGGAAGTGTATGCCATACCCAATCAAGAGGCGAACACAATAGCTAACGTTTTTGTGAACAACTGGGTATGTCGCTACGGGGTTCCAATAGAACTACATTCCGACCAAGGCAGAAATTTTGAATCAGCTGTATTCAAGGAAATGTGCGAAGTATATGGCATTAAGAAGACTCGAACGACGCCTCTTCACCCACAGTCAGACGGAATGGTAGAGCGATTTAACCGAACCCTGGAGGAATATTTGCGGAAAGTAGTGAGCGAGCAACAGAAGGATTGGGACGAACACATTCCGAGGTTTCTACTGGCATACCGATCTGCAGTCCATGATTCAACATCCAGATCACCCGCCAAGATTATCTTTGGGACTGAGATAAAACTGCCCGGTGACTTAGAATTTGGTGTTAAGCCCGCCACAGAGAGGAACGAAACATACACTGGAAAAGAAGAAAGCCTGAATGAACTTCATGAGTTTGTACGCACCCGTATAAAAATGGTCAGTGATAGAATGAAAGCCAGGTATGATAGAGCAGCAAACACGGAGGGCTTCCATGAGGGACAAATGGTTCTGCTATACAACCCAAAGCGGAAGAAGGGATTATCTCCCAAGCTACAAACCAGCTGGGATGGACCGTATAAAATAATTAAGCGGTTAAACGATGTCGTGTACAGGATACAGAAAGCTAACAGCCCCCGAACAAAAATGAAGGTCGTACACATAGAGCGACTGGCAAAATATGGGAAAGGAGATAATGAGCCTATTCGGGACGAACAGTCTTAAGTGGGCGGCAATGTTACGCAAAGCGAAACGACCTAATATCGTTTAACAATAAAAACGATAAACAAAAGCTATCAGCTACACCAACACAATACACACGACACAAATACGCACTAACACTAAGAATACAACGAACGTGTTGATTATCTAAAGCTGCACACACACATGTGTACAACGAACCAGGTAGCAACAACAACATAAAGTAAACCAGCTACGACAAATATGTAACGGACAACATAAGCAAAGTACACAAACAACAATGTACTAGCAGAAGTCTCGAGAAGGCGTGAGCGAGAACCTTCCACATCGAGAACGTTCATCATACTGATCATACGTGTGTGCGGACTATAAAAGGGCTGGGCAAAGCAAGCAGCAGTCAGAGTTAATTTAGTCAGCCTTGTGTGAAGTTGCGTGTGAACAAAATAAGTCGTGGTTGTAAAGATCTAGCGAATACTTGTGTGAACTAGTACAGTGAATAAACAGATTATTATTGTAGTATCGTTAAGTTCTATATGGTGGCACACAAAAGTAGTGTGAATAATAAAGAGATTTAAGAGAAAATAACCACATATTTGTTTTTACTTTATTTGCAATTACGAACTCATATTTAAACGTTTTTAAAAAGGTAAAAACGTAACAATATAGAATTCTCCTACTTTAATTTTAATATTACATTTTTAAATTTTAATCACTAAATTCAATCATTCTTAAATAAAAATTTATTGGTTAAATGAGTCCTTTTTCTTTAAGTATATTGGTGAATAATTTTGATTTCTATCATAAATTTAAATAAAAATTTTAATTATTAATTTATTCAACTTCATGTTAAATTTCAAAATAATATTTTAAAATGAATTTGAATTTTTCTGTATTTTTAGTTTAGGTCTTTAATTTATATCATATTACTTTTTTATATAAATATGGGGAATTTCGTGTCAAATGACCCAATTTTTAAAATCGATGTCTTCTGATTTGGATGAAATTTGTTAGTACTATTGGATAGTGGGCCAGGCACAAATTTTCAGCTCTATCAGTCAAGAACTGCCGGAGTTAGAGGGGGCCAAAGTTGGACATTTTGGTCATACAGGGTTTTTTAAAATGTGTGTAACTTTTCACCTATTCGTCCTAGCAAAAATTTTCCAAAGGATATTAGATAGCTATTTCTTCCATCTTTCCAAAAATATTTTTTTAATTTAAAAAAAAAAATTTTTTTAAATTAATTTGTTTTAATTTTTTTTCAAAATGGCCCTTCTTTTTGCTCAAAAAAAAGCTTATACAATTTCCTTTAAGGCCTTTATAATCGCTTAATGGGATGCGTGTGGGATATCTATCAAGAAAATTATTTTTTAATTCAAGAATAAGGTTTTTCAATATTTGGCATGAAAACGTACTACCTAAATGATCTTGAAAAAGTATTTGCATTCTAAGGACATTCGGAAATTAGTTTTCTATAAATTTCATCACATCAAACAAATGATTGGCTTTCATGCAGTCCAGAATTCAACCCGATTGAGAATTTATGGCAAGTTGTAAAAACCAAAGTAAGTAAAAATAAGCAATTTTGATGATCTCTTTGCCGAAACAAAGAAAGCTTGGGAGGCCATTCCAACCAGTGTATATGAAAGTCTTGGTACCTCTATGCCTCGGAAATGTCAAGCTGTTTTCGACCGCAATGGTTTTGCAACAAAATATTGATTTTTTTCTAATAAATACATGTTTTTCATAAAGTTTACGTTGTGTACTTAATTATATGCACGAATGAAATCAATATTCTTTAAAAAAATGGCTTTCAGCTTTATAAATAATAATTTATTTGACACAATAAGTAGTTATTTTCTACGGCTAACAGTTTAATTAACTAAATTTGTACAAATTTTGACAATATCATACAACCATATGTATTTTTTGCTTCAAGCTCGCATTTAAGCTTCGTGTCCTTAATAAGTTGCACGCAGCTGTATATATATATGTATATACATATATAACAATATAAACTATTTGTATAAAAAATGAAATTATATGCTACAATTAAAAATATATAGATATATGTTTGTATGTAGGTATATTATGCATAATTATAATGTTGAGTTTGAGTAATTTTTTCTTATTTTAATAATAATAATAAAAATAAAAGTTGATAAAAGTAAATAATAAGTTGTTTTTATAATAATAGTAATTATAATGATAAAGATAAAAATTAAAATTAATCCATTTCTTTTTCTTTCTTCTCTTTTTGTTTTAATAAAATAAAAAAGGAAATAAAATTTTTATATAATTTTCTTTCTTGAAAAGTTTATAAATTATTTTTCTCCTTTAATTTAACGCTCCTTATTTGGAAAAAAGTTGTTGTTGTTGCTGTTGTTGTGTAGAGTGTTTCACAGTATCAATATACTTCGTTCTTCTTTTTCTTTTCTGATTAATAATTTAAATTCTTTCTTTTTTATAATTTTTTTAAATGTTAAATATTTAAATAATTTAGTTTCCATGATAAATCCTTGTTTTTATTTTAATATTCAATTGTATAAATTTTTTCCTTTTAGTTTTTCAATTAATGTTTAGTCTTTTAATTTTACTTTTTCCTTTTTTTATTTCCCGTGTTGGTAGTGTTCCTCACAAAATCCACTTTGCAATTGATTTGTTTCACGCAAAAACCTGAATCTAGTGGCGTGATTTTTTAAAATGTTGGAAATAAAGTCACATTATGGTCTTTAAAAAAATATATATATATTCCTTAAATAGGGACAAGATGAAATATGAAACATATTTTGGTTTTTAAAATCAAATTAAAAAAACAGGGATGGAAAATTGAGTGCCTATAGAATTTTGCCTAATATTCTTTTATAAGAAAAAACATTTTCGCACTAAATGTTAGTTATTTTTAGGTCATTATCTAATAATAAGCAAGTAGGTTATTAGGTAGGTGAACTATATGCATATGTTTGTCATAAATTATATATAAAACATATATATATACATATATATATAAAAACACTCATAAAACTCCTATAACCATTTCTGCCTTTATTTTACACTTTTCTCTGCTCTAACAAAAAAACCTTTCATATATGTCTATAAAAAATTTTTGGATTTTAAATTGAAAGTTTCAATTCCTTGAAGAAATGAAAAAATGTTGTATATAATTTTTTGATGTGCCAGTATCAATTAAAATACGAAGCTCCTGACCGTTTTTGCACTTTTTCGTAATAAACGGCAGGAGCGAATTTAGTTTCAAAAATTTATTTCGTCACCATATTCCGCTATAACTTCATCATTATAATTATGATGATCATTTTGGTCATTCTCATAATAATATTCATTTTCAAAATCAATTTGTCGACTCAGGGTTTCCCCTTCATTTGAAAAAGTTCGTATTTCCTCGGACATATAATTTACCCTTTGTAGTTTGGGAATGGGTGAACGATCCGATTGTAACTGTTCCCGATTCCGTTTATATGGTAATGACAAATTAGGATTTAAATTCTGTGTTGTAGAGATGTAATTAGGTTTGGTATGTGGTTGAACTGAATTTTCTAAATGCTGTTGATTATGTGGGTTGGAAAAATTATAACGCTGCCGGTAATAGCTTGTATTGTTATCAACTTCCATTGGAGTTGATCTATCGACAGTGTTTTGGTTGAAACGTGTGACGTGAGGTCGCATTGATCGCCAAAGTCATGTTATTTAAATGTTGTTTCGTTCTTTCATTCACCTCATTCACAATTACTATAACCTGTTCTCTATTAGGAAACTTTTTGTTAGGTTGTAAATTACTTTCACTGAAAGACTATGTAGATGAAAATTTGATAAAATTTTAGAATATTTTTCAGTCTTCGCACTATATCAATAGGGACACTAAAAGCAATCGTCGTTTTAATGATCACATTTCCTTTAAAATTTTACACTAATACCGAAAATTTTTATCAAAGAATTACATAGAAAATATTTTGCGGTTTTTCTCGAATCGAAATAAAAAATAATATTTACACTCGGAGTTTTAATTTTTCAACATGTAAAAAATAACACCAATATTCAACAATTTATCAATAGTTCACAATTTAATACTAATATAATATCCGCTTAAAAATTTTTTTAAATTATCCCTTACACTTTTAAATTTCTAAGATGTATGAATAAGATGAATTCAGCCATGGCTCCTTCGTCCTTACACGATTCACATATCATTCCAGTAGGGCAAGGTCTTCACCACTTTTTAAATATCTTAATGTTTCCTTTGTCTGTCCAATCAGAAGTTCTAGGGCCTTAAGCAATTCTCAAATTAAATGTCTTAATGAATGAGGCAAACACTACTGCTTTGTCTTTTTGGGATTCGAATGTCCTTTAGCAGTTGTAGGTTCTTAAGCCCCACGTTGGGCGCCAGTTAAATTAAGTACAGTTTTTACTTATAAAAATAATATTTTATTGAACAAGTTTAAGCTGTACTTAACAATTAATTAAATAAATCCAAAAACTAAGCATAATACGAGCTTCATACTCGAGTATTATTGTTGTATGTAATTATGTCGCCAATGCAGCTTAAAATTTGTTGGTAGCGATGTAATTGCGTATTTGAACAATTATGTTTTCGCAATGAGAAAAGCTTTGTTACAGCAGTTCAAAGCTTTTCTGTTGCTATGTTCTTTTATCGAAGATTATGATAATAAGGAAAATAGAATGATCAATAGAAGTATGTATGCATGATTATAGCACAGCATCTTAACATATGCAACCAAGCGAACCTTTATGTCATAATTTGTATTGACGCAGCCTGGCGACAGATAAATGTATGAAACAAAAAGTGATTATTTTATTTACTGTTTTAACTTACATACTAAGTTTATAAAAGCATACTAAGTTTTATAATAACTTAAACATCCAACAGAGTTGTATTATAATGTAACAGATACAGCGGTGTAATAACAAGTACATACACTTATTGTATATAGGTAATCGAATAATATTACTAACACCCCTTCCCAATATTATAAATATTGCTTCAGGTAAATACAATACAAGTTAGAATATTAAAAAAAATAATACAATAAAAATAATTATTAATATAAACAAATTAACGCTCTTATTTTACATATCCTTATCCTCTGTAAGGGTTTAGTTAGAATGTCAGCCAACATGGAATCAGTAGGACAATATTCATAAAGCACCTTCCAGTCTTCCTTAAATTTCTCACGAAATAATATTTTACGTCTATATGCTTGCTTCTTGGTGTTATTTACTCCTCTTGTAGCATCTTTAAACAGCTCTGGTTGTCTTCAAAAATTGTGGGATCACAGATGTTAATTTGAAATTCTTTCAGCAACTGGATAAGCCATGGGAACTCTTGAGACGCTACCGCAAGAGAAACAAATTCAGCCTCAGTTGATGATAAAGTTACGTTCTGTTGTTTTCTGCTGGCATAACGTATCACGGCATCACCAAGCTTAAAAATGAAACCACTTGTTGATTTTCGGTCCTTTATATCACCTGCCCACTCAGCATCAGCATACCCTTTTAACTGCAAATCTGATTTAGAACCCACACACAACTTTAGGTCCTTTGTACCCTTCAGTCATTTCATTACTCGCTTCAATTCTGTCCAATCATTATCGTTTGAATTACTTATTTTTCGAGATAGGATTGATACGGCCACAGCAATATCCGGACGTGTGTTATTTGAAACATATAACATCACATAACATATATAAATTGTTGTTATTCAGAATATTTTCAGAATTTACCTTCAAATAACCAGGATCCATCGGTATAGTTGAAATCTTTGCATCTTTAAGATTGTAGTCATCCAATATTTTTTCAATATAATTTCTTTGTGATAAATAAAACAATCAATTTTCTCGTGTGACTTCGATTCCCAAATAAAGCCACAAATCACCTAGATCAGTGATTTCAAATTGGGACTTTAAAATTTTTTATAATATCATTGATTTCCACATCATTATTCGATGCGATGACAATATCATCAACGTAGATAAGAACGTAAGTAAATAAATCGCCACTGCCTCTCATATACAAACAAGGTTCTGCTTCTCCCCCTCTGAATCCCGAATCAATTAGTACCTTATTAATACGGAGATTCCAACAACGAGCAGACTGTTTTAGACCGTACAATTCAATTCAATTTACAGACAAAATGCTCTTTTCCGGATATTGTATATCCCTTTGGCTGTTTCATATATATTTCCGCATCTATATCGCCATAAAGAAATGCTGTTTTAATATCTACGTGACGTACTTTCATATTTTTGTAGCTCGCAATAGCCAGTAACCTTCGAAAGATAGCTGGTTTTACAACTGGTGCAAATATTTCATCATAATTCTCACCATATTTCTGAGAAAATCCCTTCGCGACCAGTCTAGCTCTATATTTCTTTTCACCGTTAATCAGATGTTTAATTTTGTATACCCATTTGCAGTCTATTAGTTTACAAATTTTGGGAACCTCTACCAAATCTCATGTATTGTTTTCTTCCAATGCTCTTATTTCTTCTTTCATAGCTTTCAACCAATATTTACTGTCCGATCCAGACAAAGCATCTTCAAAACTTACTGGATCTACTTCACCGCAAATTTTGTAACCATATTTTTTAGGTTGCTTCTCGAAGACATTGTGGGAGTAACATGTTGTGTTGTTTGTGACTCGGAAGATGATTCAAAACCACAAAAGTTATCGGTACTCATTACATCAACATCACTTTCGTTTGGTTACTCAAAAGATACAATATCAGTACATACGTTTCTTGTGGTAGAATTCACATCACGATCATCAACAGCACCATCAATAGAAGATTTATTCGTTAGTAGAACATAACTAGACTACAATTACCTTTGTCATCAACATCACCATTGCTTAAAACGCCACTTTCACAATTAGATAAATTAGTTATGCTCATATTATTTTCAGGTTCCAAAAAACGTACATCTCGACTTATGATGATTTCCCCGTTTCGGTATTCAATAAGCGAAAAGCTTTGGATTCTTCTGCATAGCCGACCAATTTGCGTTTAACGGATACTTCGTCCTGCTTTCTACGATTTTGTTTATTAATTTGAGCATAACCACAGAGCCAAAAGTACGAATGTATTTTAGATTCGGTGGTTTTCCATACCATAACTCAAATGGTGTAACATTTACAGCAGCAGACAAGGACGATTTTGAATATAATTGGCATTGTTAACAGCTTCAGCCCCAAATTTTAAATTCATGTTCGCCCCATCTCGCCATTTCCATTAGGCTTCTATTTTTCCGTTCTGGCACTCCATTCTGCTCAGGAGTATAGGGTGCGGTCAACTGGTGACTGATACCCTTATCCTTGAAGTATTGTTGCATTTGTTTATTTACGAATTCTCCACCTCTATCAGTTCTGAGTATCTTAATACATTTTTCAAGTTGATTCTCCGATTGTTCAATAAATTGTTTAATTTTTTCAAAAGCCATATCCTTCGATGCAAGAAAGAAAACAGTGCAATAACGACTATAATTGTCAATGAGCGTCAAAAAATATCTGTTACCACTAAGTGTTGTGTTTTACATTGGACCACATAAATCACAGTGCACCAAATCTTAAATTTCTTTAGACCTCGACGATGACGAATTTGGAAATTTATTTCGTGTGAGCTTTCCTCTTAAACAAATTTCACATTCAGAAGAGATGCAAATGCTCTTCTTATCCTTCCTTATTTTTATACCCTGCACTAAATTCTTCGAAACAGACATACTTATGGCTTGTATATTTTTATGACCAAGTCTACGATGCCAAACGTGAACACAATCATTTTGATATTCAGATATATTAAAGGCTTTATCTTTATGGTTTAATACAAATAAATTGTTTTTAAGGTAACCAGTGGCTAAAATTTTTCCATTTTTAGATATTTTGCAACCATCATTTTCAAATCTTACCTCAAAACCAATATCAGTTAATCTCCGGACAGATAATAAACTCCCGTCTAATTCAGGAATGAAAAGTACGTTGCGGACGGAAATCTCTTTATTTTCACAAAATAATTTGCAATCTCCCACTCCGATTACTTTAATCTCAGAGCCATTTGCCATATATACAGTGTCCGCCATTTTGATTAAATTAGTAAAACACTTTTCTTCACAACACATATGATTTGTTGCTGCATAGTCTACATACCATTCACATTTTGGTCTTTGTTGCTTTACGCCAAAACAGATATAATCATCATCTCTTATGATGTTCACACGATTGTTGTTCGTTTCTCTATTTCTGCAGTCCTTTTTAAATGTCCCGGCTTGCCACATAAATAACATTTTGGTATAAATTTTCTTTTATACTCCTGCACCAACTTCTCTTTCACCAAATTTTTAGGGAGATCAGATTCCGGACGCATTTCCAACGAAAAAATCAAGTTATTGTAGTCATCAGGCAATGTGCCAAGTAAAAATGCAACAGTTTTGTGTTCTTCTAGATTTTCACCCAAATCACGCAAACGGTCAACAATTAATAAGAATTCCGTTATGTGATTTTCCATACTCTGGCCAACAACCAACCTTTTCGATGACATTAGTCTAAGAAGACTCACCTTGTTCGTTATATTTGCTTTCTCATGATGTTTCTTCAAAGTATCCCAATATTCTTTTGCTGTTTTCAAATGTTTTATCAATATTTCCTGCGACTCCTCAACAACAAGACCTATAGCAGCTCTGGCCCTTCCGTCTTGCGCCAACCATTTTGCATCAAGTTCTTCAGGAACTACACCAGCAACGAAATCCCGCAACTCCCTTTCCAGCAACAATAACTCCATATTAAATTTCCACACATGATAATTGCTGTTCTTCAATTTGGGAAACAACGCAATTGTCGTACTCATTTTTCCTTTCTCCCTTAAGAATTTTTTTTAAAATTTCCAGAAACAAAAGGAACGATTTTAATAAAACACGCGAGCCTGAGCCATACTAAGTTTATAGAAGCATACAAAGTTTTATAAAAACTTACACATTCAACAGAGTTGTATTATAATGTAACAGATACAGTGGTGTAATAACAAGTACATACACTTATTGTATATAGGTAATCGAATAATATTACTAACAACTTAGTTAAAATATTTACAAGCATATTATATCTACACTATTTGAGAACTTACTTATAATATTGCAACAAATATATAACTTAATGTTAAAAACTATCTACAGTTGGTGAATTATAACATTTTTGAGTAAAAAGATAAGAAAAACCTCAGAGAGAAAGACATTTTATTTTTAGCTTTTTCCACCATCTTTGCAGAAGTTTGAGAAAAGGATAATAATCTTACAAATTTCTTAATAATTCTAAAGTTGAAGATCTGGTTTTTTCTTCAAATCTTGTAGTGAATTTATTAACAAAATCATTGAACAACTCCTGCTTAAATTTTCGGTGTAAGGGGGCTGTTAAATATCTTCTGAGAAGGTTAAAAATAGTTTTTAAATTTTTATTTTGTACGATTTGCAGTTTTTTCATGTACGTTTCCGCACATCTAGACGACCACACCTGGCAGCCATATGTCATTATTGGCGGATGCACATTTTGTAAATTAACAGTTTGTTCTTTTGATTTAGTTGTGATTTTTTACCTAGTAGGGGATATAAGGCCCTACCACAGTTTAATGCTTTATTACATGATTGGAGAACGTGCTCTTTGAATGTTAAGTGCTTGTCAAATAACAGTCCCAGATATTTGACATTACTACTAAGTGGAATTATAGATCCTTGTATATTTAAATTTACCTTTGGTATCCTTTTTGCTGATCTATTAAAAGGAAAGATGGTAGCTTGTGTTTTCTCCTGATTAATTTTTATTTTCCACCTGTTGAAATACTTTTCAGCATGAATAAGTGCATTTTTCATATTTTTTACAATTGCGTTTGAAACTTTACCCGAGGTTATTATTGCTGTATCATCAGCATAAAAGGCTAAAGACTGGTTTCTTTGAGCTTTAAAGTCAGACGTAAAGATAGCGTAAAGAGTAGGGGATAAAACTGGCCCTTGAGGGACACCTGCACAAAGTGTCTTTGAGTAGATGTCTCATTGTTAATGAACACTTTGAAGTATCTGTCCAGTAAAAAGCTTTTTATGATTTTCTGTAAGTAAATTGGGTACCCAAATTTATGTAATTTGAATATGATACCGTTATGCGTCGAAAGCTTTCTCTATGTCGAGGAAAACCACACCAGTACTTTTACGACGAGCTTTGTTAGATGATATAATATTAACGATTCGTTTAGCCTGATGTACCGTAGAGTGTTATGTCCTGAAACCAAATTATTCCTTGCTTAGAATGTCATTTAATAAGTCTACTTAATAAGATATTTTCAAAAAAATTTTCGAAGCAGTTTAACATACTAATAGGGCGGTAACTTTTAGGCGACTTTTTATCTTTGCGCTGTTTTAAAATTGGTAAAACTTTAGCCACATTAAATTGTTTTTTGTTAAAAATATTCGATATTAATATTGTTGGTTTTATTTCATCAATTCCTGGAGCCTTTCTTTGTTTACTTACAAGGTATTTGATTTCTGCAGTAGAAGTAAATAGTTAATAATATCAGCAGGAATTGATCCATCTTTGATAGTATATTTAAAGTTATTTGATGCGAATTTTCAAAAACAACGGCTAGTGCATTTGCCTTAGTTTTATTATCATAAAGATCAACGCCATCTATTGTCAAACTGTCAAAAGTGGATCTCTTACCTCTTATTGCTTTGTTTAATTTCCACATCTTATTGCTAGCTAGTAAACTTTTGTTTCTGTCAGTCAGTTTAGTCATGTGGATATTTATCATATTGTTGAGTTGTTTCAAAACAGCTGATAAATACATTCTCTCTGTGTTATTATAAGATCTTTGTAGTTTTCTTCTAAATTTGTTTCTTTGACCAATGAGGTATAATGTTGTTTGAGATAACTTTGATTGCCATACATTAATTTTTCTCAGCGGAATTTTATTTTGCACCTCTTTAACAATGTTAGTATTATTAACCAATATTTCTTCGACATTAGCTTCATTTAAATTTAGTCAACCCATCTGCTGATATCATTCCAGTTTGCAAGATTGTACATGGGAACTAATTTAATTTTTTCTACAACCGATCCATAAATTTGACGTAATCGGGACATGATCCGATTTAAGAAGTCCTAGATAAGTAACGATCGTAGACACATTCAAGTTGGAATTTGTAAGTAACAAGTCAATAACTGAGGGCTGCGTGTAAAAGCATCGCTGGCCAAAACGAGTTTAATTGTGAGGGTAATGTATATAGTAATTGGAGTTTAGCTGATGGTTATACAATTTTACCCCAGCTGTGTTGTTTTTTAAGCAGTTTCAACTTGTATGCTGCGCATTTAGGTCTCCAAATACAAAAAAAATTGAGATGTTGGTGCTGTAATACTATTAATATCGTTAATAGAATCATTTGTGTACTTCGGCGAAAATGCTGCTATGAATTTGATTGGTCATTCTCAATATTCGATGTTGGTGTTTTTTTAACAAGCTGATGTGGTATTGAATTTTTCACAGCAATAAGGACTCCGCCACCATGAGTTACTCTGTCTTCTCTGTAAATATTACAGTTTTGCAATTTAAATTTAGAATTTAGAATTAAAAATGTTTCATTAATAAAGACAACATCTATTTTAATTTGTTTTACTGTACGTTCTAATTGATAGATAGTAGATTTGTTCTTTATGCCTTGCGCATTCCAGTGCATAACATTGAGGCTATAAATTGTTTGTCCATATGACATATCTAATCATCATTCCTACAACTCACAATTTATCATATTTATTCTTGCATTTTTCTAGAGCGTCAATTGCACTAAATAATATGTACCAAAGTTTATCATTAGTAAGATTATCGTCGATTTTATCTTGATCTTGTTATATTAAATATATTGCTGAAATTATTCTGACTTTTGCTGAGAGAGGGAGGCTCTTCAGTATTATGATTTAGTCGAGGAAAGTCTTCATTCCAGTTAAATGATTTTGCCATAATATTTTTACTGACTGGCTTTGCTTTTTGATTGCCTGTGACGCGTTGCCGAATAGCTAGGTACTCTCGCCGAGATGGACAGTTTGGATCGTCAGCACGATGATTTACATTTTTAAGTTTATTTTTCATGCAATTGAAGCATTTGTAAATTACAGGCCCTTCGTTCGTAGTTTTGCTCAGTTGGCAAGTTGAGTAGTCATGATGGACACCACAACCTAAACATGCTGGCTTTCTGAAGCAATTGGATCATTTGATCAACAATGATTGGGGGAATTTTTACGCGTTCCTCGATATTTTTACCTTTTTCTATACTAGAAATATCATCTTCCACGTCAGAGAACACTTGATATCTATTTGAATCAGTCTTAGTCGCAGACTTAGAAACTTTAAACTTAGGACCTCGGCCATAAAATATTTTACGTTTTGGGCTGATTTTAGTCAATTTAAGTACTTAATGTATTACAAATTATAATTAATTTAAACAATACCAATATACTTCACGCACTACCATATGTCACCAAAGACAGAACGATACTGATATTTTGTACTTAACTGCTTACAATTCAAAAATTTTTTTCTAAGTCGTCTAATAATTTTATTTTTGTTTGAAGATATATTTATGCGTTTACTCCGTACGACTGACAGTACATAAATATGTTTCTTGCTCAACACGGATAACTTGTGCTTACAAATATGTTTGTAGGTATAAGTACAAATAAAATACAGTGTTTGTACTTTGAGTTTTATTCGTAAACTGAATTCTTTATTTATTAAAAACATTTTATATATGATTAACATTATAAAGGTCCTCACAAAAAAATGCTGATTTTACATTAAATCTAAAAAAGAATGTTTTTTCTTTTAATAATAATTTATAACATAAATTTTAAAAATAAAATTAGATTCATATTACAATACATGAATTATGGTATGCATATGTCACTCCTCCCCTCCTTACATAAGTCGATGTCCTCATTGACATTTTCTTTATTAGTTTGTTCTTTTCTAAAGATATTCTTCTTAAATCTAATGCATAAGCTTACAATTACTAGCAATATAATCAAAACAAAAGTTAATAGACTTATAGAATAGTTGTTCGTTTTAGTATTTATTATATCTATGTATATGCTTCTTCAACTTTAGCAACGATACATTTTCCTTTACCAAATTTTCTATATCTTTTACAACAGGTAGTATGTTTTTCTCTCTATTCTTTGTTTCCCAATGACTTCAAAATTACCAATTTTTACTTTACATTTATTCAATCTTATAATATTGTATAATTGTTTACTCAAAAATTCAAGATTTATATTTTAAAATTCAAAGTTTAAAAAAATACAAAAAAATTTGAGTTATAAAATTTAAGTTCTCGCGCAAGCGACCGACTTCGTTTAGAGCAGGGGTGCCCAAAGTTCCTTATGGAAGTGCAAACACCAATACATTTAAAGAAAAACAAATTTTTATTAAATATTTTTTGTTGTGAAAACTAATACATACAAAGAAAAAAAAAATACTTCGTATATTTATTTGTTTTACGCACACGGCAAAAAAAAAGATTTCCATTTTTTGTAAAAATTATCTGAAATCAAAATTAATATTAAAAAATTAAATTAAATTAAAAAAAATAAATAAATAAAAAAAAAATACAAAAACAAATGTGCATGAAGTGCATAGGGCTTGGGCACTACTGGTTTAGAGGTTGAAGATGTCTGACTGGTGTTTGCATATGCACATGCGCACATTTTTTTTACACGATAGGGACCAGAATACTTCGACTTCAACTTAGCTTCGGATCTTTGATGGTCGAAATTGGTAACGACTTCTTGTTCTAACAGCTCCTTAATGCGGATGTCTTCTCTACAATACATCCTGACTCCAACCAATACTTCAAACGGTGTGGAATCGATGCTTCTGTTGTAGGTTGAGTTGAGAATTTGTTGTACTCTTCCGACAAATTTGTACCATTTAGTCGGGTCTTCTATACTTAACTTAGCTAATACTGGAACAATGATGCTGTTCATCCTTTCTATTTGACCATTGGCGCGTGGTAAGCCTGTTGTAATCTTGGCGTGTTGAATACCTTCGCCTTCACAATACTGTTGAAATTCCGCAGACGTAAATGCTGAACCACGATCTCATACAATCTGGACGGGATTTCCGAACGTAACACTTTGCTGTTCTAATTTGGATATAGCATCTCTAGCTGTAGTTGACTTCGTCGGGCAGCAAAAGTTAGTAAACGAATCAGTGACGGCAAAAATGTGGTTATAGTTTTTGTTGGTAGACTCCAACGGACCGAGAAATTCAACATGGTAAGTCTTCAACGGCACTTCTTCTTTTGGTATCGGATTAAGTTGACCTTCTTGTTTATCTTTCTTTCCATTCGTCACGATACATGGAACACAATTGGCAATATGGTGTTTTATCTTATATTCGAGCTTTGGGATGAAGTAGTCACGACATATCAAGTCTTTGGTCTTCTTTAAGGCAAAATGAACTTTCGCGTGTGCCTGCCTGATGACTTCGCGTTCACTACCCTTCGGTACAACTAGCAACTCATGATCGTCGACGACTTTATAGAGTATTTCACCTTTGAGAAAGTAGTCTTTATAATCTGTAGTAGTCTTTAGAATATCCTTTATCGTTGCGAGGTCTTCATCTTGTAGTTGGGTACGTTTTATCCTTTCGATAATACTGTCCTCACTGGAGATTATCATAACTGGATGACGAGAAAAAGCGTCGACGTGTTTCATCTGCTTTCCAGGTCTCTGTTCGACTGTGTAATTATATTCTTGCAGAAATAGTATCCAACGTGCTACGCGAGTGCATAAATCCTTCTTTTCGAGCGTCTTCGTAAATGCGTTGCAATCGGTAACTAACTTAAACGGAATTCCAAGCAAGTATATTCTGAACTTCTTCAATGCCTCGATCACGGCTAGAATCTCCAACTCGTAGCTTGAATATTTTCTTTCTTGGTCTGTAGTTTTTTACTCATATAATAAACTGGGTGTAGTTGATTACCGTCAGGTGATTTTTGCATTAATACTGCTCCGTATCCTTCCATAGATGCATCAGTATGAACTTCGGTCTCATAATTTTGATTATAGATCCGTAGAACAGGATTTTCACTCATTATAGATTTCAGTATGTTGACTGCTGAAAGCTGCTCATCGCCCATCTCAAATTTTCGATCTTTTTTCTTCATGTCGGTTAATGATTTTGCAATAATTGAAAAATTGGGAATAAACTTACGGAAATAACTTGCTAATCCGAGGAAGCTTTCAAGTTGTTTCAAGTTCTTCGGGATAGGAAATTTCATAAGCGCATCGATCTTCTCGGGTGATGGCGAAATCCTTTTATTCTCGATTACGTACCCAAGGAACTGAATTTTCCTCTTAAAAAAATCACATTTTCTCAGATTAATCTCCAAACCATATTCCTCACACAGCCTTAAAACAGTTTTCAAATTTTGCATCGCCTCGTCTTCGTCTTTAGCGGTTATTATCACCTCATCTATGTACGGTAAATCTATACCCTGTCTAGTCAAATCACGGAACACTGCATTCACATGGCGCTGGAAAACTCCTGGAGAATTCGATAAACCAAACGGCACTTTTCGAAATTGTTATTATCCACTGTGAGTGACAAAAGACGTATACTTTCGACTCGACTCTTCGACTGACACATGGAAGAAACCATTTTTTAAATCTATGGTTGAAAATAAATTCGCGTCCTGTAACCGATCAAGTTGGTCTTCAATTAATGGTAATGGGAATCTATCCTTTACTATGACTTTGCTAATCTTCCGGAAATCGACACAAAGTCTTGGTTCTCCATTTCGTTTTTTCACTAGTACCACTGGACTACTATACTCCGACTCGGACGGTTCGATTATTCCTTCTTGGAGCCATTTTTCAACTTGACTGTCGACAATATTTCTTTCCATAATCGGTAAACATCTGGGACTGCTGTGGATTGGTGTATCGTCCTTAACAATAATTTTCATTTCGACATTTGTCGTCTTAGTTTTCATAGGTCGATAATTCTCTATCAAATTCTTTACCTCGAGTTTGGCGTTTTCACGTACACTGTCATCAATATTATTTGTACTTACGTCATTATCTGGATCTTCATACGCATTTATAACCATCATCTTGTGGGTTTCATCTGATGTCTCATCCTTAAGCTTTCGTATTCTCAAACCATCTGAAGTAATGTTGATTTCACAAAAATTACAGAATTCACTACCCAATATTACGTCCACATCAATAGAATTGGTAGGTACCACATGAAAATTTAAATTATAATCATCGCCGTTAAAATTCACACTCTGATAAACATTTCCAGTCGGCTTAATTTTATTACGATTATCCTGGTTTCCAAAACCAACGAGATAAAAATCCGATTTCACGAGCTTGGGTGAATTCAGCTTTTTATAAACACTATTCGTAACCACACTGAATTTGCTACCTGTATCGAACAAGGTTTTTGACTGAAATGGTTGGTCACACAAAAATTGTATCTCGAACTCCATGGCATTATTTTTCACTGTTACAAGCTGGCGTACATTTGGCTTTTCCAGTTTTGTCGGACACTGTTTAGAAATATGACCATATTTGTTACAATTAAAACATTTAACGCCTTTGTCTTTGTCCTTACAGTTCTTGGATTCATGACCTTTGCTACCACAATTAACACTTATTTTCCTTTCTGTCGTTCTTGGGTTTAATTGTTGTTGGTGTTTCGGATTTCGATTTAGCTGCTTTATCCACCATAGTCTCATAACATTTCAATTTAAAATCTTTCAAATTTGTCGCACCATACAAAATAGATTTATTCACCGTCAAATCATTAATACCATCAATTACATATTCCATGAGAGTGCTGTCATCGATATTTCCGCGAGAAGCCAACTCTTTCATACTAAAAAAGTATTGATGAACTGTTTCGTCTTTATTGATTTTGCGTTCAATCATCATTCTATGCAATTGCGCACTGTTAATCTTTGTACCAAATTCACTTCTTAATGCATCCTTCAATACTCCGTATGATGTTATACCGCGTTCACTGGATACATACAATTTAGCTAAACCATTTAAAGATTTTTTAGCAAAAATAAACTTCTGGAAATCGTCAAATCCCATAATAGAAGATGTTTCCTCAAACTCATTGATCCATACTTCAATTGGCATATTACCATCACCGTCAAACGAGGGAATAGAGTCTTCAATGTGTAATGTACACATCGACAGGGCCGTATTATTTAATATGTAAGGTACCAGGTACACAGGGCGCTATATTTATTAATTATGTAATGTTAGTCTACAAAAGAGCGCCATAATTATTATATTATGGAATGTACAATGTACACCGGGCGCCATATTATTTTATATTATGAAATACGTAGACACCGCGCCATATTAATTAAATTATGTACTGTACACATGCGATGTCAACTAGTTTTAATCAGATACACAAGCAAATTAAGTATCCGTTCATAAAGTGTCGGACTAAAACAGGTCGGCGGGAGCCTATAATTTGCTAGCTAGCAGTCGAGTGGGGGGATCTTGACCTAGTTCTAACCGCCTCAGTCGTATTACACACTGTTTTATAAAGACTCCCTATTGTTACACTTATTATTGTTACTCTATGTGGTCCTGAGTAGTACAGATCAAAACAAAAGAAAACAAAATCTAGCCCCTCTATACTACTAATTTGGGATAGAAAAAAATAGGTATTAATTATCTTTTGCTCACTAAATGTGTTTCTCGGATATTTTGAGAAATCACGCTTCTTTACCCTCCCTAAACCTGTATCCTACGAGCGTAATTGGGGAGTAGGATCCCTAAATCTACCAGTCTACTTCAGCTACACCATACAAGAGAATTCAGAAATACTGTTTAAGCATTCATTCTTAATTAAACCATATTTTATTATTATATAAGGAAAATATAAAATTCAATGAGTTAAAATTAAACAACACCTTAGAAAAAGGCTAATCGTAGACCGTAAATATTAAGTACTAACTAGGAACAATCTTATAAGCAAATCTAAATCGAAATTACTTAAACCTTACGAAAAGCTGTTATATTAACATAAATTGGAAATTATATATCTTCAATCGTAAATTGGAACGGAAATAATAAGGATTATTCATTCAGATTATTACTTATTCTCTCACGATTGGAAATATATAGATACCGAACTTAAGCTATAAGAGTAATATTGAAACACTACGGATTATAATTATAATAAGGTAATAGATTATTATCAAGGAAAAATAAACATTCTAACGCCGTTCTACTTCAATTGCCATAATAATATTATTTCATAATATCTAAACGTAAAAAAACAAAAATAAAACTTCCTAGGTACTATCTTTGATTTCTATAATTTACAATCCACAAATGACGATGGATTGATGAAATTGGTTCCTAAGACCATCGTTACGTTAATGGGGGATAAATATATTATGGATATATATAAATATCATAGACATATACACATACACACACACATACATACATATGCATATACATATATATATATAGATATATATATAAATACCTATATATTATACATGATAGACTTATAAATATATAGAATAGAAAAAAAAAATATTCTAAACATCTACATCCGTATATGCAAGATCAAACTTAAAACCAAATGAAAATGGAAACTTTGGACTTACCCCGAATGCAGCAGCGATGTTGATGAGGCCTCCTCGCGTCAATGCTGTTGTCTATAATGATGGGGAGTATATAATATTATCTCTTGCATATATAATCCTAAATATACTTCATAAGAATAATAATTACGATACAACAAAAACTACTCTGATGTCGGTAAAGCTGGTTTTGGTGGATGCACTGAGGGAGAGGTTGCTATTGAGGTTCCGGTGTAGGTTGATTACGGTGTAGGTTGAGGAATCTGGTGCTGTTGAGGTTACCGTATAGGTTGAGTGTGTTGTAGATTGATGAATTTGGCGTTTTTTTTTTTTTGATGTTGCCGTATAGGTTGGGGGGTGTTGTAGGTTGATGAATCTGGTGCTTTTGGATGTTACCGTATGAGTGAATGCATATAGACGTATAAGGTAGGTACAGTTGTGGGAGGATGATTATGATGCTATTGCGGTTGTGTTGTAGGTTGATGCATATGGTGCGTCTAGGTTAAGTACAGTTGGGACGAGGTTTATGGTGCTATTGAGGTTATGTTGTGCAGGAAGGACGGATGCCCCTGATGAAGATGATGCCGGTTGAAATTACCGGATGGGTTGAGGCATATGGTGTGTATAGATTAAGTACAGTTGTAGGTGGATGATTATGATGCTATTGTGGTTAGGTTGTAGGATGATGCATGTGGTGCGTCTAGGTTAAATACAGTTGCGGATGAGGTTTATGCTGCTATTGAGGTTATGTTGTTGGTGGATGATTATGATGCTATTGAAGTTATGTTGTTCATTAAGTACTGATGCCAAGTTGTAGGTGGATGATTATGATGATATTGCGGTTGTGTTGTAGGTGGATGCATATAGTGCGTCTAGGTTAAGTACAGTTGCGGATGAGGTTTATGGTGCTATTGAGGTTATGTTGTAGGTGCATGATGAGGGTGCTATTGAGGTTATGTTGTTCATTAAGTACTGATGCCACTGCTGAAGTTGATGTCAATGGAATATGGTTAAAAATGCGCAGAGGGCATCCATGCGGTGCTATGCTGGGCCGTTTTCATTGGACGCCACCAACCCGTTACCTTACCAAGATTTTAAATTCTTTTTGTTCCTTTCTATTCTGTTGTTGCTCTCTGTCGTCTAGTTATTTCTTCAAACAACTGGTTGCTTTGACCGAGGATGTTGTTTCGGTCAGCTATCACTTGAGATAAAATGTAAAGGAGGGCGTTTTTGCCTATGCTGAAGCTTATGTAACTTTTTGAGAAGAATTTTAGTTGAATAGAACGAAAGCTTCTACGAAAATCACCGTTAGTTAGAGTTGCATGCTAAATCTTCGATCAGTCAGTGGCAACATTACCAATTGACCGGCCGAATAAAAAAAATACGTATGACATGGCATCACTCAATAGCATATTTGGGAATTTTGAGAAAATTTATTTTCTTTGTTCCTTTTCCTATTAGCAAAAATTAAAATAACAAAAACGTTATCAAAATTCCTCCTTTCAACAATAGAAACTCCCTTTTCAAGAAAATAGCCGTCGCAACATTATTAATAAACTGGCAATTCCCTACAAAATGCGAAACAAAATTTTCTGTCAGAAATATCCAAACTGCAATGTTCTAACTGACAGCGATCAATGACTTAACCCTTTTACCAAATGTGAAAGAGATATTGAGAAATTTTTTTCTTTTCCAGTCGTTCACCACAAACTGCATAACATGAAGCAATTGCCCATCATGTTAGGAAGAAAAAGAACGACATCATTAAGTTTTAGTTAATTTTCATAATTCTCTAGCAATCGGGAAAGTGTAACCCTAGGAACGAATATCTTTAGCATGGTATGTACCAACTGGCTTTCCTTCTAAATCCTCTAATCCATAATAATGTCTTCCTAGTTTCTCTTAAACTCTTGCATTCACGAAGACTGGCGCTAATTTGCTGTTAAAATGTTTCTCCATACTACTTTGCACAAAATTTCTTCTTACTACCTCTTGGCCGATGTGGAACGTTTCTGGTCTGGTTCTTAAATTATATGTTCGCTGATTTGGTTCATAAGCCCGCCTTAAATGTTTCTGTATATCCGCCCTTAGTAATTGTAGATTATTCTCTCGCGATAAATTAATATTTGGTTCGCAAAGCAGTTTTAAATTTCGCAATACTCCGTAAGCAGATCCATGGGTTATCATATTAAGTCCAAATAACGCGTGATAAGGTGACATTTTTATTGATTGATGATATGCGTTTCTAAGGGAGCAACTAATTGCACTTAAATTTTTTGTTCCATTTGGAGTGGTCTCGTTTTAGATAAGCCTTTATAGCAGCTATAATAGATCGATTTACTCTTTCAGACGCATTTGACTGAGGCGAATACACAGCCGTGTAGGTGTGCTGTATCCCCAATGAGGTGAAATATGCATTGAGTTCGTTCGCTTTAAACTGGGATCCATTGTCACTTACGATAACTTCCGGTACACCATAAATATGAAATATTTATTTTTCCAAAAACTTTTTAATAGAAGATGTAAATTTTTTCAAGGGATGTAGCCATGGAAATTTCGTTAAATGATCAAGCACAATTAGAATTCCGATATGTCCTGATTTACTCCGTGGATAAGGTCCGATTAGGTCAACATATAATCTTTGAAAGGGGCGGAAAGTTACAATCTGCTTACAAATTTCAGGCTTCATGATGAAGTTAGGGTGTTTTGTAGTCTTACAAGTTTCGCAGCTTCGAACAAAAGTTCTAATATCTTTAACAATTCCTGGCCAAAAGAAAGTTCGTTTTATCAATTCTAACGTTTTATGCATTCCTCCATGTGAGGCAATGGTTGAATCATGAAATCGACTAATTATAGAATGTTGGAGTCCGTTAGGAACCCAAAGTTTCCACGATAAATTTTCATTGTATTCAGTGCCATCATAATGTTCGTTTCTGATATATATATATTTATCCACTATTTTGATATCCGGGTACTTTTCTTTATTATTCTCTACTTTTTCCTTCAACTTAATGTATTCGTCACTATCAAAATAGGGTGAATTTAAATCAATTTCTGGTTCTGACTTATATATAGAAGAAATTTCTTCACTTGGGATTCTAGAGAGTGCATCAGGTATAACATTTTCTTTGCCTTTTCGGTGACTGACGGTAAATTTATACGACTGTAGTTTTAATACCCATCGAACTAATCTGCCACTTTAATTTAGGCTGTCTCATTAGCCATATAAGACTCGAAATATCCATTATTACCTCAAATTCTTGAAGTTCTAAATAACATCTAAATCTTTGTATTGCCTCAATTGCTGCTAAGCACTCACTTTCAGTAACGCTGTAATTTCTTTGAGCAGAATTCAACTTTTTGCTCATGTATGCAATAGGCTTTTCCTCATTGTTTTCGTCTAATTGCAAGTACGCTAGCATCACAATGGACATAAAATATCTTATCGAAGTTGGGATTACTTAATACGGGGGCTGAAGATAATACGTTTGGATTCCAAATGAATTTCTTTTTCGAGTACAAGGTTTCGGAAATCGGGAAAACAATGCTGGAAAAATTCCTAATAAATCTTCGGTACCATCCTAAAAAAAACCTAAACCCTCGTACTTGCTTTATATTTTTGGGAACAGGCCAATCACGAATGGCACTAACCTTTTCCGGATCAGTAATAATACCGCCGTCACCTATAATATAACCCAAATACTTGACTTTCCTCACGCGAAATTTACTTTTCTCAATATTCAACGTTAAATTTGCTTTGCGAAACTGTTCAGCTACACGCACTAATGTACCAAGATGCTCTTCAAAAATTTCCTATAAAATTATTAGGTCATCAAAGTATCCAAATACACGATCCTTTAAATCCGCCGGAATAAAATCATCCATAAGTCGGCACATAGTTTGCGGTGCATTACATAGTCCAAATGGCATTACTGTAAACTGATAGAGTGGTCTCCCTGGCACAATAGAAGCAGTCAGAGGTTTTGAATCATCCTCTAGTGGTATCCACCAATAAGCATCCTTTAAATTGAATTTGGAAATTATATTAACATTCGGAAGTCGAGCAAAAATTCCTTCGATTGATGGTAACGGATATGCAACTTTCTTGGTAACAAAATTAACCTTCTTTGCATCTGGACAAAGACGAACTTTATTTGGTTTTATTACAAGTCTCAAAGCGAATATTCTGTCGATTTCTTTAAACATTAACTTCTCCACAGCGGGGGAAACAGGATAGAATCTTTGTTTGATTGGTTTCGAATCTCCAACATCTATGGAATGGCTTATTAAACTTGTCCTGCCTAGTCCTTGAGTAGCAAAATTTGGAAATAAAGAAATTACGGTGTCGATTTGGTGTCTTTGGCTTGCAGTTAAATCACAATATTCGCTTGAGTATGTGGAATCATTTTTTTCTATTGTATACAAAGGATTATCCGGTATCTGAGTGTTAGAAACAGGCGAATTAACATTCAATACCGACTTGTCTATCATATCAGCCGACGCAATCATATTGGGGATTAAATCAAATTTTTTCCAAAAATCTATTCCCAATATAAGCCTCTGTGATATAGATGGGATTATAAATAAATTTAGTGGTTTTGAAGTGTTCTTGTAAATGACAGTAACACTTAACCACCCTATAACTTTTTGATCAACTCCATCTGCCGTTTTAGGTTTTGCTTTTCGAAAAATTAGGATATTTAGAAAAATCTTCAATCTTCTTTAAAAATTACCTTTTAAGAAGAATTTCAGTCGAATAGAATGAAAGCTTTTAGGAAAATTACCGTTAGTTAGAGTTGCATGCAAATCTTCGATCAGTCAGTGGCAACATTGCGACTTGACCGCCCGAATAAAATAGAAAAATACGTATGACACTGCTTCCGCTCAATAGCACATTTGGGACATCAATCATCTCTTTGTCTTTTCTCCCTTTAGTAACAAATAAAATAAAAACAAATTTATCGAAACTCATCCATTTATCAATAGAAATTTCCCTGTCATATAAAATAGATGTTGGAAACATTGTTAATAATTTGGCATCAAAAGACAATGTGGCAATACGTACTTAACGAACAAAATTTTCTGTCAGCATTATGCCAACTGGAATGCTCTACTTGACAGCTGTCAATTATTTAACCCTCTATTAATATTCGCAGTACTTATGGTTTGATCGTAATTTGCGTATCTTTTCTCTGTTTTAGCTATGATTTCGTTTTAAGTAATGCTTCGCTGTTCCACATCCACGTTTTGCATGCAGACGATTGAATTGTATGTCTGGCGGAGGAGGATGGTTGGGTGTAATTAAATTAGTAACACTGGTGAATGTGATCACCTTTTGTTTCCTCTGTTTCTTCTTGTTTCGTATGATTCTGAATTTTATTTTTTAATTATTTAATGCTGATTAAAATTCTTGATTTGCCGCCATTTTTTTTAAACCAAATAAATATTTTATTATTATTCTAGGAAATTAGAGAAAAAAACACACACGACTGACTCTTATGGATCTCAAATAGAAAAAGAACTTCTTAACACGTTTTCGTGTAGAAGGAAGTTTCCTTCTCGAAAATTCTATGCGTAGTAACGAGTTAAAACCAAGGTACCGATTATCTATCAATTAACATATGTCAAGTTACCATGACCATGGTAACCTGAACAGTGTTGACAAATAATATAAATAAAATACTCAAAATTAAAAAACGTTTGTTACAGTTTGAGACTGAGGTGAGATAGAATAGCGAGATGTTGATTGAAATCCAGGGTTGTTTGTAGCGTCCATTCGAGTGATTCTCATCAAATCTAAGATTTGCGAATTGCACAGATAATAAGCGTCCATACATGCATCGAAATTTCCCTTGGCTTCCTGCTTAAAATCTGGAGCGACTAATTCATCAGGGGACAACATGACTTTTTTGTAGCATGAGTCGAATTCGTTTCAACGAGCTTCCAAATCCTTTAGTTTAACCTCAAGAATTGATTCTGTTTGGTCTTCAACTGGGCTTCCGTGAAATTTACTACAAAACTGTAGCAAATGTTTGCTATGAAATAGGAAATGTTCCTTTAGGGACTCTTGTGAACTAGATGTAGAAGTCATCTTAACGCGAATTACGAAAACGAGTGATAAAATGAAATAAAATAACATAAGTGACTGTAACCGGGTTACAAGTATTAATTATAAGTGATAGTAATTACTAAACGAACACGAGAGTAATAGAGTTAGTTAGTTTCGGGTTTCATTATTAGGGGCCAACCGTGGCACTGGATATGGGATCCAGTTATTTAATCAATAATGTTTATTTCGAGAAATATTTCAAATAATTTTAAGTTTACAAAAACTTATAAAAACTAAAAATTAAATCAAATTGTGTGTGACTCTGAAAGTCACACTGATCCGCAATGGTAAATTTAGGGGGTTAATAGGGGCCAACCGTGGCACTGGATATGGGATCCAGTTAACTTCTCAGTAATGTTTATTCTGAGAAGTATTTCAAATAATTTTAAGTTCACAAAATAAACTCAAAATTAAATGAAATTGTGTGTGACTATGAAAGTCACACTGATGCGCAATGGGTAAACACAGTAAATAGGGGTAGAGTTATCAAATTGAAATTTTGAGTAACAAAGTTTTATCTTTAAATAAATTGTGATTCGCAATGGGTTAAACACTGTATTTGAGTAGAGTTACCAAATTAAAATTTTTAATAACAAAAATTTATTTTTTAATAAATTGGGTTTAAAATTTTATATGTTATATATGGTTAGAGCTGAAATATTATATTAATATGAAGTGAGATAATAATATTAGAATATTTTATTTTATATATAAAGGACACTTTATTTTCTTTGTTCTTTATTGCTTGCTTACGCTTTGATAGATTTACAAAAAGTGATTGATAAACGGAAATGCTAAAAGTAAGGATGCATTCCAACTGTCAAAGGTTTAATGAGTTTGTGGAGTTCCCACATTACAGATCATTACAATCTCGGCCAACCTGACTAGGCAATCGACCTCGGTTGCGGCACATCTTGTGAAAACTCATCTTCCAGGAACTCATAGTCCTCGTATTCACTCGTGTTGCCTTCAGTTTCGGATAATTTGTCTTCTACCCACTTTACTTTACTTCC
The DNA here is from genome assembly GCA_936449025.2 of Sarcophaga subvicina. NCBI lineage: Eukaryota > Metazoa > Arthropoda > Insecta > Diptera > Sarcophagidae > Sarcophaga > Sarcophaga subvicina. Next base: position 43,872,335 of record OW388080.2, on the reverse strand, counting down.
AACCATTTTCTTAATCGAGTTGAATCCACTACACCTCTATAGGGTAATTGTGTCACCTGGCAATTACAGATATTTCGTAACGATCATCTCCTAATTTCTTCTGAATTACGTATGGGCCGCGGTACTTCGGTATTAATTTTTTATTGACTCTTTGGGTTGTATTAATATTCTTTAAGACAACTAAATCTCCAGGTTTGAAAGATTTTGGCGGTTCGTGATGAACATGGAAATACTTTAAATTATTCGCCTGGGACCTCCTTATGGATTCCGATGCATCCTCTCTCATTGACCTTAAGTCCCTATTAAAATCCTCATACCTATCCTGTAAGTATTCTGTCAGTTCATCAATTATCACTCCCCGTTGTTCGACCCCAAATAGTAACATAGCTGGCGATTGTCCTGTAGCACTGTACAACGGGATATTAATGGCGAGCTCCACCTGCGACAGTTTATCCGCCCAATCACAAAGTTCCGTTGGCTCAGATAATTTCGATAGCATAGCCCTCAAATCTCTATTTATCCTCTCTACTTGACCGTTTGACTGTGGAGAAGCTACCGATGTTTTCACGTGAACAATATTCCTTTCAGTTACAAATCTACTGAATTCATCAGAAGTAAAACACGTACCGCGGTCACTAATGATTCGCATAGGGCGACTATAGTCCCTAAAATATTTCCGTAAGGCACAACATGCCTCCTTCGTCCCCGGCGAGTTCACAGCATAAAGCCTAGTAAATTTCGTAAATGCGTCTACTACTGCCAGTATGTATTTCCGTTTGGACCTAACTGCTGGTAATATGCCAAAGTGGTCAATATGCAAGGTGTCGAAAGGGATAGCCTTCTTCTCAATGTTGTATAGGTTCCGTTCATTCCTCCTATGTGGCCCCGAATAGTAAATACATTTGAGGCAGTTTCTTATGAATCTATTCAGTTTGTCCCTCATATTAGGGAACCAATAATATCTGCTTATCCTGTCCATACATTTCCCAATATCAACATGACTATACTTCTCACGCATTAATCTCATTACATTCTCCTCCAATTTTTCGGGGACGTATAATTGCTTCTGTCCCAGATTACCTATTCTAAATACTAATGTCCCGTATCTTCGGATCCCTAGACTGCATAATCAGAATATTCACGTCAACTTCATTCTCATCTATAACTCCCATAACTGGTTCCCGGCTGAGTGCATCGACGTGAACCATCAATTCCCCTCTCCTCTGCCTCATGCTATAGTTATAGTTTTCTAACTCTAAAGCCCACCTGGCGATTCTGGGGATCATTAATTTCTTACTCAGTGTCAGTGTAAGGGAATTACAGTCGGTCACAATAGTGAAAGGTATCCCTTCCAAATATATACGAAATCTTCTCAGTGCATATATTATGGCCATGGTTTCCAATTCAAAACTATGGTACCTCGATTCCGCCGGAGAAGTGACTTAGAGTAGTAAGCCACTGGGTGAAATTTACCATCACCTAGTCTCTGTAGAAGGACAGAGCCATAACTTTTAGTACTGGCATCCGTATGTAGTTCCGTTTCACGTCGCTGATCGTATACTGCCAGCACAGGAGCATTCGTCAGTCGGTCCTTTAGAGTCAAAAAGGCGTCCCTGCATTCGTCCGTCCAATTAAAATTTCCATTCTTCTTCAACATGTTCAGAGGCCTTAATATCCTCGAAAAGTCCTGTACGAATCTTCGAAAATAGGAAGACAGTCCCAAACAACGTTCCACTCCCTCACAGTCCGTAGGCACAGGATACTCCCTTATAGACCTGATGTGATCCTCATTAGGCCTAATGCCCGACTCATTCACCTGATAACCAAGATAATTTATCTCCCGATACGCAAATTTGCACTTATCCATATTAGGTCTCATTCCCACATCACTTACAACGCCTAACACGTCTGACAACAACCCTACATATTCCTCCATAGTCTCAATGGCAATGACTATATCGTCCAAGTAAACCACAATCCTACCTGACTCTATAAAATCCCTTAAAACTTTATTAATAAACCGCTGAAATACGGCACCAGCATTCTTCAGCCTGAATGGCATATAACAATACTCGTATTGGCCCATAGGCGTGACAAAAGCCGTGTATTTTATCGACCCCTCATGCATCGGCACCTGATGAAAACTATTTTCCAAATCAAGGGACGAGAAAATATTCTTGTTACCCAAGTAGTCCAAGCAGTCCTCGATTATGGGCAAGGGATAATTATCCTTCTGCGTAATCTTATTCAAGACCCTGTAGTCCACGCACATCCTCAACTGCCCATTTTTCCGTCTCACTAATACAATCGGTGAGGCATGTGCCGAATCACTAGGGCGTATAATACCCTTCCGCAAAAGTTCATTTAATTTCAATTTAACCTCGGACCGCTCCCGGTATGAAAGCCGCCTTGGACCACTGTAAATCGGTACATCATTAGTCACCCTAATCTCCATACAATAATCTACACTTCGCGTCGGAGATCCCAATCTGTCAAAATACTGCCTCTCTATTATCGACCTCAATGTACACACACTCGCCATGTCCAGTCCCTCATCAATGTCTACCTTCGTACTATCCTCAACATTGCAAATTATTTCCATGTTTTCCTCACAATCCTCATCCTCGTCAATAATTTCTAAATCCATAACGCTTTCAACTATACCACACTTATCTTCAGAAGCAATTCTGTCGCGATTCTCTAAATGTTTTCCTTCAGGTGAAACAATTCTGCCGAGGTCAATCGATTCAATAAAATCATTTTCATTACATATGGCAAACGGAAGTTCATCAAACAATTTTTCTACTGCAGGTGGAAGTTTAGGATCTCTACAAATTTTAAACAACACAAGCGCACGATGTATCTTTTCGCTAATACTTTTATTTTTTAAATTCATTTTTTCCATAAGAAATTTTTTTAATACATAAGTGAATATCCAGTTTCTTAAGTATGTCACGACCGATTAGAAGTGGCACTATGGCTTCAGAATCTGGCAGGACAAATAAATTACACACTACTGTTCTGTTTTGGAAAATTATGTTACATTCAACACGACCGACCACCTTTATGACTTTGTTTCCAACGCCGCGAAATGATGGTAATGTTTTATTAATGGGGATTGCAAATGGTACCAGCGATTCACTTATGCAACTAATTGGGCTACCCGTATCAAACAAAGAGAAAAAATTTATTTATTATTATTTATTTATTTATTTCTTAAATTTAATCTACAGAATCAATTCTGAAGTTAAATACAATTAAGAGCATTAGCTACTTGGGCCATCAGCTCTGGTTGATAAATATTTATATAGGCTTATTACTAAAGTTATATTTATACATTTGTACAATAAAATGGGAGGATAGTTGTCGCACCTGACGCATCCAAACCCGAACCCCCGCAGCCCGGCAACCGACAGAATAGGATGCATAAACCTCCCATTCCATCCGCTAACAGACAGCCAAGGCCCGAAACCAGACACGGCAGCTACCACAATATTACTGCGTTTGCTTAAATTTTTAATTTAGTTGCTTTAATGAAGCTATATATATTGTTAATATTAGTATATGATGGTTCTTTTAGAAGATCAATGGCTGATGCATTTGAAAGTATTTTATTCCTTTGGGCTTCAAAAACTGGGCAGTCTGATAGAACATGTTTGATAGTTAAATTGTATTTACATTGTGTGCAGGTAGGTCGAGAAGTTGATGTCTTTAGTAACCAATCATGTGAGAAGCTGGTATGTCCTAGACGCAGTCTTGAGAATGTTTTGATTTTATTTTTTGAGATGTTTGTAGGATATATCGGTGGGTTGTACTGCGGATTAATTGTTGAATAATGATAATGTGTGATGGGAGTTTTCTTGAATTTGAGCTTAAGATAGCTTTCGATGTGACGTCGAATGTCAATTTTTTCTATAGTACCATCCATTATGATTGGTGCAGAGGAGGCGTATTTGGCTGCTGAATCGGCGATTTCATTACCAGCGATTCCAATATGGCTCGGTATCCATAGTAATTTTATTCTATTTTAATTTCCTGTTAGCGAATTTCTAATATGTGGTATTATTTTCTATTTGTTATTAAACGGGCTACTTATGCTTTTAGAACTGATAGATATTTGTTAAGATAGCAGTCTTATTTTTGTTTTTAAGTGCAAGACAAATAGCCTGATAAATAGCACAGGATTCTGCAGTGCAAACTGAAGCATGTTCGTAAAGTGTTCCTAGAATTAAACTTCTTCCATCATCATCCACTACGGCGTAAGCTGGCAATTGGTATTGGGATTTAGTGCCATCGGTATATAGTAAATTCCAACCTTGATTTTTAAAATTGGTTTTAATTTCCGAAATCATACAATGAAATGTATTTTGTCAAGACAATTTATATCGAATTTCCATGGAGCTTTTGTTAGTAGTATAGTAGCTTTGTTAGTAGTATATTAAAAACAGAAGACATTTCCAGCGATTCAGCTATTGCCGATTTAAATCTTTTAGGGCGTTTAGAGTTTAGGTTGGATTTAATGTCCTGATCTATAACTGAGTTTGTGCTATTAATGAGTTTTGGAAGAATTCTAGCTTTGGGATGATATATTCTATTTTCTATAGATGGAAGACCAGTTTCTTTGAGTAAGTTGTTGATCGGAGTTGTTCTGAAAGCGTACGCCGCTGCCCTTACTGCTTGATTATAAATTGGCTTAATTATATTGATACTAGACTTGCTACTTTTACCATAAATGTATAGGCCGTAGTCCATTTTGCTTAGAACTAGAGTTTTGGTGAGGTAAGGAAGAGTGTTGATGTGGGTAAGAGTCTTGTTTGCTAAGTATGTTGACTCTGGCTATTAATGAGTTCTTCAGTGCAACTAGGTGATCTTTCGAGGTGTAATTTGATGAGAAAGTTAGTCCTAAGATTTTCAATTTTTTTACGTTTTCAATCTCATGGTTATTCATTTTAATTTTATAAGAATTGGAGTCACAAAGGTGTTTTCTGCAAATATGGAATTTATTTGTTTTTTGGATCGAAATTTTAGCACCAGAATATTCAGTCCATTTATAGATGTCATGTAGAACTTTTTCTAGAATTTCTGTGGATTCGTTATTGCTGTTTCTTTTGCAGATGATATACAGATCATCTGCGTATAGGCAGTGATCCACAAACTTGTGTTTGTTAACAATTTTACTTATTTCATTAAATGCAATCTGGAACAATATCACTGAGAGGGGAGAACCCTGAGGAATGCCGTTATGGAGGTTAAACGATTTCGAATCATGTCCATTAATTCTAATTTTGAATTGTCTATTTGATAAAAATGACTTGAAATAATTGAAGATTTTCGGCCCCACCGACCAGGATTTGAGGATGTGTAAAATGACATGAAGGGCTATCCTATCAAAAGCTTTCTCAAAGTCAATTGATAATATGTTTACATGATTCTTTGCAGAAAGAGCTTTAGTTATATAATAGTCTATGTGTAATAAGGCGTCGTCACAACCCTTATTGGCTTTGAAGCCAACTTGTTCTATTGCGATTAAATTTTTCTTGGCTATGAACCATGCTAATCTAGTGGCTATGATGCGTTCCATAATTTTGGATAAACAAGAAAACAAGGATATTGGTCGGAAATCTCCTACAGAAGTTGAATTTTTATTTTTGGGAATTGGTACGATGACGGCAAGTTTCCATGAGTGAGGTATTACTCCGTTACTGAAAATAATGTTGTAAATATCTAGTAATCTTGCTTGGAATTGATGCGAAGTATTTTGTATCATAGGATAAGAAATCCTATCGTGTCCTGGTGATGTGGATTTAATTTTATTCAAGCAGCTCTTAAATTCTACCATGGTTATGGATTCTTCCAAGAATAAGGCCTCTTTGTCATTAGTGCTTTCCACAGTTATGTTCGATGCGTTCTTGGATGTTCGGTATAAGAGTGAGAAGTTTTCATCAGAAGAATACTTTTCCCATTCTGTCCCGAAATGATTACCGATTTGCAGTGGGTCAATTAATGTTTCATTTTGTGTGTGTACTGCTTTTATGGAAGTGCCTTCTTGCGACTTTATTAATTTTGTTCCATATATTTGCAGTTCTTGTATTCCTGTTGATTGTTTTGGTAAAGTTTTCAAAGGATGCAATTTTGGCCTTTTTTATTTCATATCTAAATTTAGCATTTTGTTTCTTGTATGCTAAGAGGTTTTATTGATTCGGTTCAGATTTAAAGTTTTTTAATTTTTTGATTTTCTGATTGCGAAGGCTTTGCAAGTTTGGATTCCACCAAGGAACTGGGGTCCGGTGTACTTTTGCACTGCCCTTAGATTGGGGAATGTACAGATTTGCGGCTGTTCGTATACTTTTAGTTATTTTCGCAGCATCTTTGTTACTCTGGAAGGATATGGGGCTTTTGGACAATTCATTATCTACTTTACGCGAATAATTGGGCCAATCAGCGAGGTGCACTAAAAACCGCTTTGTATTTGCTTTAGAATAGTTTCTATGCGATATTTTTAGAGAAATTTTTATTGGAAAGTGGTCGCTCCCGTGTAAGTTAGTAAGAGTTTTCCAGTAGGCGAGAGGTAGTAGTGATATTGAGCAAAGAGATAAGTCAGTTTGGGAAAACGTGTTGTGTGTTGAAATGTGTGGGACTTTTATCATTCAGCACACACAGCCCAGTGTCTAATATCATGCTTTCCAGTAGTTTTCCTCTGTTGTTATTGTATGTCGATCCCCAAGTGGTATTCCATCCATTGAAATCACCAACAACAAGAACAGGAGTATTAAATGAGTGAATGATATTAGTTAATTCTCGAACTGAGATGTCCTCGGATGGTGGAATATAAAAGGATAGGATGGTGAACTTAATGTTGAGATTTATTTCGATGGCAACGAGTTGATATTCTGTGTCTATGTTTATTTCTTTGTGTGGAATATCTGATTTGATGAATATTCCTGTACCTTGCTTAGATGTATTATTTTGTGTTGAATTTGTGAAATATGCGGAGTAACTTTTTGGAGGAATTGGTGTAAAGTTATAAGCACAATGCGTTTCTTGTAAAGCAATAATGCTTGGGCTTAAGTCCCTAATTAATAATTGAAGCTCAGGGTAGTTATTTACAAGTCCACGTATATTCTATTGCAATAGCACGAAATCCATCATGAATATATGATATTAGTGCTTGTGTTGGTTTTAGTTGGTTACGTCTTAACTAGGTCCAAAGTAACCTCGTCGAGAGGCTCCTCGTCGCTCGACGTAATAAAATATTTGTCTTTTTTTATAAGAGATTGAGTTAGATGAGAGATTGGAGACATCGATATGTTTGTGTTTAATTTAATAGAATCTGTGAAATTTTTTTTGTGAGTAGATGTTGTTGGTTTTGTGGGTTCGGATTTATCCGTTACTAATAAATTTGTTTTTGGTGTTACAAGTTCATTTGAGAATTCATTTGTTTTTATGGTTGTAAGTATTTTTGTGTTTTTGATGTTTTGATTTGTTTTTGTTGTTGGCTGTTTATTCATTTCTTTATTCTGGTTAGCTGTATATTTTATTGTCTGGATGTTTGATGGTTCCTTTCGTCTTGTAGGGAGCCAGAGGTTACATTAGCATATGTGTTTTGTGTGAATGTTGGGACTGGATTATTTTCTCTGTATTGACGGCGAGCTTCTCCAATACTGCAATAGTTTTTTGTTTTAATTTTTAATATTTCTTTCATTTGTATGAAACGGGGGCACTTATTGTCAGCTGATGAGTGTTCTCCAGAGCAATTTATACAGAAGATGCGGGTACACGGTTCTGGAGGATGTGGTGGAAGGCTGCAATCTGGGCAAGTAGGGTTACCTTTGCACCGATTTTTAGTGTGGCCAAGTAGCTGGCAGTTTTTACACCTCATCGGGTTAGGAATGTAGTGTTCAACTTTACACTTATACCAAGCAACGTCAACAGTTGAGGGTAAACGGTACAAATCAAAAGTCACAATCATTTTGCCAGTTAGAACACGAGTATTACCATCATCGCTGGGTCTGGTGAATTTGTAGATATCAATCACCCCTTGGTCCTTCATCTCCTGTACTATATCGCACTCTGGAACATGTATTAAACACGGTGCGTATATTACACCTTTCACAGAGTTGAGAGTCTCATGAAGCTTGCATGAGATTGGACATAAATTTGCAAGTGATTTTGTCTTCAAGAATTTTTCTGCAATACGAAAGTTGCGGGTAAGAATGAGGAGGCTCCCATCACGTAGCATCGAAATTGAATTTATCTCCGTCGAGATACCTTCTATTGCCTTTTTTATAGCAAATGGATTAAGTTTGGAGAGAGAGAGAGAAAATGGATTAAGTTAAGTTTGCTTTTTGTCGTCTGTGGATTTAATCAGTATGTACTTTGGTGAATTTTTTTGAGTGCAGATTGGAACTGATAACGCTGGGAAATCATTAATAGTTTTTGCTTTCTTGGACGGATTTTCTATGAAATCCGCAAGGGCAAAGAACCTGTTACTAGACAGTTTGTCCGGTGGACCCGGAGCCATGGTTAATTTAAATACTGACTGTCTCTGTGTGTGCTTTTCAATTTACAAAAAGAACAATATAAAAGAATAGGGAAAAAATAAGCACTTGTTTTTTTGCGACAACCGTTACTCTTCAAACTTGCTTTCTTTATTTGTACAAACGAGAGCAGAAACAACCGTACGCTTTGAATGCTAGTCGAAGACTGAGAAAAAATTATTAACACCAGTGCGCTTGTTTTGTTCTCTGAAGGCAACACTTACCAATTGGAATGCGTTGATCCCCTTAATATCTATGGCTCCAACAACATCAGTCTTCTTCTTCCTCGGGCAGTCTTTATGGAAATGCCCCACCTCTGCACACACAAAACACGAATTCGTGGGACGTCTGGGCTTCTGGCACTGACTCTGGTAGTGTCCAAATTGGGAACAGTTATAGCAGCGGGCCTCAGCTTCGGTGGACTTATTACCAGTGGTTTCGGATGACATCGGTTTAACTGCAGTATTAGCCTTTGATAGGACGCGGCGTTGTTGACGGCGGCACTCATATCTATCCAGGCGACGTAGTAGGTCATCCATATTACTAAAGCGGTTACTCGAAGAAGCTTGGTAACTGAGCGTTCATCCAGAGGTTTATCTAATTTAAATTTCGGATTATTACCGAAAATCTTTTTTCTTTTCATTTGACCGAATGAAATCAGTTAGAAGTGTAATTATATTGTACCTTAATTTTACAGAGGAATGTTCTTTTTTTAGAGAAATGAACCACGTGTATTATCAGCTGATACGCGACCTTTTATTTATTTCACAACAATTCGACACAACCGTTCGTATTGAATGTAGTGAGGTATATTAAAGTATTAAAATGAGCAAAGCTTTTATTGGACAAATAACGTATTATGTTGACGCGTGAAGTAAGTGGGCTTTTTATTTGAAGGAAGTGGTCTTTCCAGTTATAATTTCGCGAAAAAGTAAGGCCAAGAATTTTCAATTTTGAAACATTTTGGATTGAAGTGTCGTCAATAAATATTGTGTGTGAAGATGAGTCGCAATTGTGCTTTCTGCAAACATGGAATTTTTTGTTTTCAAAAGAAATTCGGTCCGGAAATTCGAAATTCCGGAATATTCGGTCCATTTTTTGATATCCAGAAGTATTTTTTGTAGGATTCTATTTGAGTCGTTGTTACTATTTTTTTTCCAGTTCGCCAGGTGAAGCAAAAATTTACAGGTTTTTTTGGGAATGTAGATTTCCTCTGATAGTTTTATAGTAAAAATTGGGAAGTGGTCACTATTATGCAAATCATCAAGAGTGATCCATGATGTTAATGGAAGAAGGTTTGTTGAGCAGAAAGAAACATCTATATTAGTGAGGGTATTATGTGAGGAGAAATGGGTGGGGCTACCGTCGTTCAGTATGCAAAGGCCAGTTTGTAGTACGATATTCTCAAGTATAATGCCTCGGTTGTTATTACTCGCAGAACCTCACAGAGTATTCCAACCATTAAAGTCTCCAATTACTAGTAACGGTGTATCAAACATTTTTTTTAGTCCTAAACTAAAAAACGTGCAATTTCAGCCCTTTTCAGTATTTTTGTTTAGCCCTTTTTGCCCGTTTTTCCTTTAATTCTGTATGGCAATATTATCTTATGTTTCTCTGGCAATGTCGAATTGTAAGCCAATGTGACAGCGCTTTTTTGTTCTATTTTTTGTTTTCTTCTTTGTCATTTACATAGAATTAACAAAAGTATCGAGAAACACAAGCTTTGCTGAAAGTTTAAAATTGTATTTACCTAATAATTAGGCATTGATAAAAAACATTTTAATAAGTATATGAGTGTATAAGTCATAATTTAATATTCTTGGATGTTTCTTTAAAGTAAATGTTATGCTATGTTTAGATGGAGAGCTACACGCAAAGATATCGTAAAATTTGGGGAACAGATCCCCTTTTTAAGAAATGGATAAAGCCTTGTAAAGATGAATCTAAAGCAGTATGTATTTACTGCAACACGCAAATCGCCGCTAAACACTATGACCTGGTCAGACATTCAGAAACGAAAAAACGATTAAGAATTGTGGTGTTTTTATCTGAAAAAACTATTTTATTTTTAGCCCCCTTTTTGCGCTTTTTTCAAAAATATGAAATTGTATTGTACTAAAAACGTTTTTTTTAAATTTAGCCCGTTTTAGCCCTTTTTTCATTTTTGTTCACGCGTTTGGTGTCCTAAGAGTTGGCATCACTGCTGCCATCGACAAATTTAGCACTGGCAGTACAATGTATGGCAGTGCAACATCTTTATATATTTATAGTCTTTGATTCTATGTTATGAGAGTATTTAAATTCATCTGTAATAGTTTTGGCGTCCATTTGAGGAAGACCAAACAACACTAGTTTAAATTTTTTCTGGTCCTTGAGTTGGTGTGTAAAAAATCTAATTTGGGCGTCTTTAAGGGTTTTTAAGGCTTCTTCATATAAAGAAACAGTGCTAGATAGAACTTTAGTTCCGACCGACATTCTTTGTAATTTGTATTGCGATCCCATTAATTTATATATGGTAGAAAAACCAGTTGTTTTATCTATTATTATTGGAGGAATCTTAATGTTAGAGATTTTACTATCTTTTCTATACTCATCATGTGTGTCCATGTCAGCTCCGTCATCTAGTAAACTAAAGCGGTTACTCGAAGAAGCTTGGTAACTGAGCGTTCATCCAGAGGTTTATCTAATTTAAATTTCGGATTATTACCGAAAATCTTTTTTCTTTTCATTTGACCGAATGAAATCAGTTAGAAGTGTAATTATATTGTACCTTAATTTTACAGAGGAATGTTCTTTTTTTAGAGAAATGAACCACGTGTATTATCAGCTGATACGCGACCTTTTATTTATTTCACAACAATTCGACACAACCGTTCGTATTGAATGTAGTGAGGTATATTAAAGTATTAAAATGAGCAAAGCTTTTATTGGACAAATAACGTATTATGTTGACGCGTGAAGTAAGTGGGCTTTTTATTTGAAGGAAGTGGTCTTTCCAGTTATAATTTCGCGAAAAAGTAAGGCCAAGAATTTTCAATTTTGAAACATTTTGGATTGAAGTGTCGTCAATAAATATTGTGTGTGAAGATGAGTCGCAATTGTGCTTTCTGCAAACATGGAATTTTTTGTTTTCAAAAGAAATTCGGTCCGGAAATTCGAAATTCCGGAATATTCGGTCCATTTGTTGATATCCAGAAGTATTTTTTGTAGGATTCTATTTCAGTCGTTGTTACTATTTTTTTTTTCCAGTTCGCCAGGTGAAGCAAAAATTTACAGGTTTTTTTGGGAATGTAGATTTCCTCTGATAGTTTTATAGTAAAAATTGGGAAGTGGTCACTATTATGCAAATCATCAAGAGTGATCCATGATGTTAATGGAAGAAGGTTTGTTGAGCAGAAAGAAACATCTATATTAGTGAGGGTATTATGTGAGGAGAAATGGGTGGGGCTACCGTCGTTCAGTATGCAAAGGCCAGTTTGTAGTACGATATTCTCAAGTATAATGCCTCGGTTGTTATTACTCGCAGAACCTCACAGAGTATTCCAACCATTAAAGTCTCCAATTACTAGTAACGGTGTATCAAACGCAGATATAATATTACTAACATCCCTTAAGGAAATGTCTTAATTTGGTGGAATATAGAAGGATAAAATAGTGAATTTGATATTTTGACTAATTTGGACGGCAATTATTTGGTATGTGGAGCTAACTGGTATTAATGTGTGAGGAATGTTGGACTTTATGAAGATTCCAGCACCTTGTTTTGAGGTGTTATTATCCGGTGAGTTAACAAAATAACCGGTGTAATTTATTGGCGGAATGGGGTTGAAGTTGTAGGGACAGTGTGTTTCCTGTAGCGAAATGAAGCAAGGGTCTATTTCTCCCATGAGTAGTTGAAGATTCTGATAATTATTGATGAGGCCGTTGATATTCCATTGTAAAACAATAAACTCCATGAAAATATATATGAACGAAATATGTACTATATGTATATTAGTGCGAATTAAGTTTAGAATAAAAGACGTTTATCAAGATGGAAGAAATATGTGAGAAGTTAAGGTGAATGTATATCCATTGATGTTTCGTCTGAGTCTTCTTCATCCGATTTCGGGATATAATAATTATTTTTGGCTAATAGAGATTGAGTCAAATTTGAAATAGGTGACTTAAATTTATCCACGATAGAGATATTTTGTTTTTGGTAGTTATTCTCGGTTGAAGTAATGTTCTTTTGTGAATTGAGGTTGCTAAGTTTGTTGATGTTGTTGGTTTGGGCTGATTCTTTAGCGTTAGATTGTGTAATATGCTTTGAGGTAGATGGGGTGTTGACTTTAGGTTGAAGGGGTGTTTGAGTGGGATGGTTTCCTGATACGTTACTTGCTGAAGGTGAGTTTGTATTATCGATAGGTTGCTTGTTGCTGACGGGTTTTTGTAGTGTAAGGGGACCAGAGGCCATTGATGCGTAGGAGTTGTTATGAGCTGTCTGAATGGGATTATTTTCTCTATATTTCTTCCGGGCGTCACCAAGGCTGCAATAATTTCTTTATTTTATTTTCAATATTTCCTTTAATTGAATGTAACGGGGGCAGTTGTTATCAGCAGATGAATGTTCCCCAGAGCAGTTTGTGCAGAGCGTTCGGGTGCACTTTTCGGGATTATGCGGAGGGAGACTACAAGTGGGGCATGTTGTATTGCCGTTGCAGCGGTTTTTGATGTGACCCAATTTTTGGCAATTCTTACATCTCATTGGGTTCGGGATGTAGTGATCCACTTTGCATTTGTACCAGGCCACATCTACCGACAATGGAAGACGATAAAGATCAAAAGTGAGAATGATCTTACCAGAAGGAATACGTGAGTTACCATCTTCGCCAGGTTTTGTAAATTTATAAACACTGGTGACTCCTTGACTTTTCATTTCTTGCACTATTTCTTGCTCTGGGACATTTATGAGACAGGGTGCGTATATAACGCCTTTGACGAAATTTAACGTGTCATGAAATTTGCACGAAATTGGACACACATTTGCTAGGGATTTGGCTTTTATTAATTTGTCGGCAGCGCGAGTGTTGCGCATGGATTAGTAGATTTCCATCACGAAGTGAGGTTATGGATGTGTATTCTGTGGAGATACATTCAATTCCTTTTTTTATAGCAAACGGGCTAAGAGTTGATAGCGGTTTCTTTGGGTCAGTCGAAGAAATTACAACATATTTTGGGTTGCTATTATTATTATTATTGCTGCTCTGTGGAATGGGTAGATCGGGATAATCGGCGAGTTTCTGTTTCTTAGGCCGGCATTCAATATAATCCCCCAGAACGGAGAATCTGTTGCTAGAGAATTTGTCCGGAGGATCCGGAGCCATGGTGTCAATAAAAATGTGCACGAAGTTCTATTGAAGGTTAGGAAGAATCACAAACAAACGCGAGAGAAAAAAATAAAAAAATTAGAAAAATAATAAGTTTAAGGCAAAGTAAGCTGAGAGAAAGTAGCGGTACAGGAAAAACACGTATTCAAAGAAAAGAAACGAAGCGATTCGAAAAAAAAAACAACTGTACGCTTTGAAAGCTAGACGATGTCTATCTTCTAGTAATAATAAATTAACGTGATTAGACTACCCTTGTACTGGAATATTAGGGTCCGATTATATCATTGTTGTCATTAAAACCAAACGTGTTCACACTAATGTCGGGATTGTTCATTTCAAAATCTTTAATTTTATTCGCGGAAAAGTAAAATTTTTAAAATTCAAAACAATACCATTTTTCAACGTGATAATATAATCGGTAATGTTATTAGTTTTATATGATGAGCTTCTATTAAAGTTGATATGAACAGGATACAATGCTGATATAATAGCTCACTTGAATTGAACAATATTGGTCTTTGTGTTGAACATTGATGCACGCATATTTCTTTTGTATTGGGTATGGTAGAGGAATATATATAATAATAATATAATAATACTGTGAACCTTTTATACACTGATATTGATTTGATATTGATTTATATTAATTTCTAACCGTACTATTTTTATTAATGTCCAACCACTATCGCGTTCCTGGTATTCACTAATTTTTTTTTTTTTGATAATAACATCACATTGTCTATTGTAAATATGTAGAATATCATATGTAGTTGATGATGAGAGATTAATTATAATCATTTTAGTATGATGTGATTTCATTTCGATGCGACATAATTTCTCGCCTTCCTGAATCAGCACGTATTCAGAAAATATTTCAGGATTTAATTTTATACTATGATGTTTTCGAATCCGAATTCCTTAACAGTTTAACCGCTTTGAATTTAATTCGTGATAAGAAGTTCTCAGGTATTAAATCTGTTTTGTTATTATTGTATTGATGAGGGCGTAATACATTTTAGAAGTAATGAGGAGTAAATTTAATTATGTATGGACATACATAATTGTCCACTTATGTGTAAAAAACGCAGACATTGCTGTACATTTCTTTCTTATCAGTTTAAAATGAAAGATTCTTATTGCACCAAAAACAACAACAACACGTTGAGCTATATTTCTATTTCTTCAACATTATATCATACAAAAAATAAAGATAAACAAACATCTAAAAATTTTTATACTTAAAATTAAAAACTATGATATAAATCAAGTGTTTTAAAATTTGTTTACATTACATTAAAAAATATTCGTATTGAACTTGTTCTTAAGCATAAAAAATTATAATTACGCGAATTATGTTTAGGGTAAACAATCTTAGTATAAAACACAACTTTTAGCTTTGAACGTCAATCTACTTCTATTTTAATTATAATTTTTGTCTCTTATGTTAACTTTTACAATATTTCACAATTAAATTAAATAAGACAAATAATAGATAATAATAGGCTGGTAGACAGTAGTATACTAATTAAATTAAATAAAACAATTCAGCAATATTACCATATTAGAGGTCGACATCTAGTGCATTAACCTGCATCCACTTCCGTTCATGGGTAGCATGTATGATAGCGTATACGTAACTCGCGCGATGTTATTGTTTACAACATCAATGTATCATTATCCCACTCTTGACCGTCTGCAAATGTGTCAGCATTTTATCATTACAAGAAAACGATATTGGGGCAATTAATATTCTTTTGTTAACATATACATTAAGTGGTTTAGAAAAACATCAATTTCTATATTTATATTTTTACAAAACAAGAACTACCTGTAATGTATCGCACCTACAACAAAAAATAAAAATAAATTAAACAAAACCACAATATTCCACAAAGCACTCAGCGTCGGCAACTGGAGTTAAGGGTACTCTACATCACACACTCACATTTCATCCGAACCTCGCTCCTGAGATCCATGAGTTTATGGTACCCTACACAGAACAACTCGTTTGAAATCACAGATAAATGCATACCGTGGTAGCCGATGTGATAAATAAAGCACGATATGTTATATACTAATGATTAAAATTTATTTAATAATAAAGTTGTTTAATGTACAAGAGCCAGAATAATACTACGAACAAAAAGAAACGTGAATAAAAGAGTGAAGTTGACAGCCTTGTGAGGATGACTAGTTTAGCAGGATAACATCTCTGTTAACGATGACAAATAGACCTTCTTGATAATTCAATTTAGTCGATAACATATTCTCCCAAATAACCTGGTGCCCTGCGTCGACGTGACGATGTTCGGGTGGCAGTAGTTACTTGGCTTAATTCTAGGTTTTCGGATAATTGTGGAATATACGCATAATACCGCTCAGAATTAGACTTTTTAAAACTGTTTTGATACACATCAATTACCTTGTATACACCGTAGTCTATGCGCTAAATATTTGTAACTTGATCAACTTTGTTCTTGTGAGGATGATTCCCGGCGTTTCTTCTTAATGGTGCTATGCAAACTTTACTCACATGACCGGTTTTATTGCAGCTTGTACATTTCAGTTTATCCTTACATAGACGACATTCTTTCGCTTTATGGTTATTTCTTCCGCATCGAAAACACGATCCTGCAGCACCCAATTCTTCGTAACTAGCCTTCCGTATTATTACCTTATGGTTAGATCGTTTTTGTTTAGATATTTCCAATTTAGAAATTTTATTGCTGTTATTTGAAGTTGTGTCCAACTCTCTTGCGTCCAATTTCACTGCTTAAAGGGCTAAAGCTTTTGTAATAATTTCGTCAAATTTGAGCGTACTTGTTTGCAGCAACTGCTCTCAGATGTGGTTGTCTGTAATGCCACGTATAAACTGTGCCCGAAGGAAAATGTCGGCTATTGAAACTTTACAGGGACAGGGAGACGTAAAATCACACTCGCTTATCTCCGACCTCAGGTTAGCAACAAAATCAGCTATTGTTTGTTGATCATTTTGGTATCTAGATAAAAACCGGTGTTGTGCCGTTAATAAGAATTGAACATTTTTGTTAATTCATCGTAGGTAAGTTCAGCCGGGGTTTTTGGTGCTGCTAACGCTGTAATTATGTTGAATGTATCTATACCCATGTAATTTAATAATAGTTTTAAACAATATTCTTTGTTGGACGTAATGCCCTTCATTTCTGTGTAATTTTCAAAACGCTGGATATAATTTTTATATGGCTCCTTAGCTGGATTAAATAAATCAAAATTTGGTACTAAAAGTGTATTAGTTGTTGTATTTTTTGTGCATGTACCGGTGAAGTATTAGCCGTTATTCTCATTTGTTCGAGAATTTGCATTTGTACCTGCAGAAATTTCTCGAATTGGTTTGTGTCCATTTTGTTTTATGATGATATGTATGTGTGACTTTTAGCTTACGCCCTTATTATTTTCTGTTCTTTTCTCACTCGTCGCCACTTTGTGGTAGCCGATGTGATAAATAAAACACGATATGTTATATACTAATGTTTAAAATTTATTTAATAATAAAGTTGTTTAATGTACAAGAGCCAGAATAATACTACGAACAAAAAGAAACGTGAATAAAAGCGTGAAGTTGACAGCATTGTAAAGATAATTGGTTTAGCAGGAGAACATCTCTGTTAACGATGTCAAGTAGACTTTCATGATATAACACATACTAATTTGAATTCAATTGAAGAGTATTAAGTATGGCAAAATGAAAATACTTTGTTAACAAACCAAACGAATCGTAATAATTAACAAACAAAATAAAAATTTTCAAGTTTTACATTGTCTTCTACAAGTGTGCTTATGTTAATGACTTATAATATCAAATTTTTCAAGGCAGTGTTCTGATCGGAACTCCAACTTTTCAGCATAGAGTATATTTCCTCTTCTTTTTAATACGCCACATTCATAAGATCCACGTTTAATTTCACTACCACGATAGGCTTCTAAATTAAAAGTACTAACTACTACCAGTTTGCTGCATATAGGTAACATGCGTTTATGTTTGCTTATACGAACGTCAAGTAGACTTTCATGATATAACACATACAAATTTGAATACAATTGGAGAGTATCTGGTATGGCAAAATGAAAATATTTTGTTATTAAAAATAAAAAGAATCGTAAGAATAAACAAACAAAATAATAATTTTAAAGTTTTACATTGTCTTCTAAAACTTATGTTAATGATAATGACTTATTATATCAAATTATCCAAGGCACTGTTCTTATGAAAACTCCAACTTTTTAAGATACAATATACATCCTCTTCTTTTTGATACATCATATTCATAAGATCCAGCTGTAATTTCACAACCACGATAGGCTTCTAAATTAAAAGTACTAGGATTTTTATAGCTAATAATTTTGATTGTAAAGATATCTATAGTCCAGTTTGTTGCATATAGGTAACATGTGTTTATGTTTGGTTATACGAACGTGATCGTCAAGTTTAAACTTGGATCTCCTAAGAATCTATAGAAAATTACTATAGATGGATTTTTTCATTTGAAGGGTTCACTTCGTTTGGTGTCACTATAATTGTTAGATGAAATGTATTATTACATTTATCCACCAGTTCTTGATATATGTTCATCAATTTGTAGGGTCCTTGAAAGCTAAAATATTTCCACATCGAACACTCCAATGTTCCATTAAGTCGTTCAACTATTGATACCTTTTAACAACTATACATATATTGAATAGTGGTTAATTTGATTAGATTGCATTAAATGTTCAAGACGTTTGTAAAAGAACTTTCCAACGTTATTCTCTCACCGAATTTTGTAGCCATTCTCAAACATTATAAAATTTCATTTGTGCCACGTATGGGTTTGTCCTTAATATAATTAATATAAAAGAATAAGAAATTTTTGAATAAGAAAAAATCAGTTATTTCCTAAAAGTTTTTAATTTTTTTCTAATATTTACCAAGCACAAGTGAGAGGAAATTCTAAATTTCAAAAATAGTTTAAAATGTCTTACCAAACAAACTAGCAGCTTTTAAGAAAAAAAGAAAAAAAAAAACAAAACAAAATCAGAAATAAAATAAGAATGCGATCAAATAAGATCTATAAAACATTAAATTTCAAATTCTATAACATCTATAAAATTTAAACATTATTAAATTAGTAATAAATTAAATATAAAATATACAAAATATTAAAATCGATAAAATTATTTGTGTTAAAATGAAAACTAGAATAAGTATACAAATGAAAATATGTAACTATTTAAATAATTCTATGAATTTTTGATGAAAGAAAGTAATACATTATTTATAATAAATTTATTTTAATTAATTTTTAAATGGAAGAGTCATATAATATGATACGTCAACGCCTAGATCCAAGTTACTCTATGATTACATTAATAATTAATGTAGTCTACTTACTATACTTTACTTGCTTTCAATACTAACTATACTATAAAACCTATTACATTTATTATTATGCTATAACCACTATAAAACCAACGCAGCAAATAAAGCAAACTTTATTTTATTTGCTTGTTGTCGCGTTGCCTTTAAAATAATCATTTCCTCTGTATTCTATTTTTAAGAGATTTCTGTGTTTGCTTCATTGCGTTTATTGTGTTTATAGAATAATACTACATTAGCTCCTATACTACATTTCTATGTTATACTAAGTTAGCCCGTTAAGAATTGTACGATTTGTAACTGCATTTATATTTGAAAAATATGAGAAAAATATTTTTAAATAAAAATAAAATACTTTACAAGTAACATCCGAACTATAAAGACGTGTTTTTATTTCCATAATTTTACTCAGCACGCTTTTTTTGAGTCTCTATATGTAAGTATATGTATATGCTGTTTCATATTATCAGAAAGTTTACATGGTAAGTCAATGCGTATATGCTTTGTTGTATTTGAAATACTTTGTTTTGTATCTATGAATTTATATGTTGGTTTTCGTTATAGAAATGTATTTTTCATTATTTCTTACTTCATTAACCTTACAATCCTTCAGTCAGAATTACAACCTAGCTTCCCACACTACCCATGTGGCATGTGTTAAATTTATGCATGAGTGGCTGGCAGATTTTTAAGAAATTGTTCATCGCAATACTAATTATTATTTGAAAGAAAGTCGCCCAAGATATATTTTTTCATATTTGGCCTCAAGGCTAATAAGCCAACGCAGTACCTACTAGTCTCCTGCGGCATTTCTTCATTACATGAATAATAAACCTTGCGTCACTTAGAATATAAAATTCGAAACACAAATTTACTGATGCACAGGTTATAATTTCTACATGGCTGATAATTTCCACATTCAGTTATTACGCTAATCCTTTCTATTAAGAGTTGGAAAGGCTTTATTAGTCTGGTAAAGTAACAAAAGTATTCGCCAATGACAACTGTAACAATCATAATTAAGGCATTAGTTTTTTTAAATCTGGATATTTCTTGTTTTGAAATACGTAAATATTCCTATCCCCAACCATTATGATAGGATTTTCTGCATGAGCATCCATGAATTCTTCAATTTTATTTAATCATACATTTTTGCGAACGATATACAGATATTATTCAAGATATTCAAGGGTTTGTTGTCAATTCGGAAATATTGTAAGAAAATTGAAATAAAATCAATAAAATGATCACTTTTGCAGTGTTCTACGACTATTTCAAGGTTTTTGTTGATATATAATGATGTCCCACCATATCCATCACTCCTACAACAATGAATGCCTGAGTATTCAGGAATAGAAAAAAGCTGCGTTAAATTATCATCAAACAAACTCTTCTGAATCGCAATAACATCCGGTAATTTTGAAAGACTAGCAATTAGCGACTTAAATTTATTAAATTTTGCAATTGATTCGTCTTCATTTCTAATGTTTATACAAATAATATTCAGAAAATAACCATTTAAATTGTTTAAGTAATTATTATATTAAGAAAAAAATTTTAAAAATTGAGAGAAAAAGAACAACACATCATGTTAAGGTTGACATACCCCAATGTTGAGCAGTATCATTATTTATTGTTGCCCATCGATCTACGTTTCCAGCATTGAGCAGTTGTTGCACTCAGAAGTAATTTATCTACGTGCTCTTCACTCTTATTCAAGCAAACAACGAACAAGTAACCTTAACTTTTCAGAGCCCTAGCGTTTCTTTACTGAGAAAATCATTTACAAAGACTCCACTTGAATCTTTGAGTTTATCCTTTGAGTGTTTGTTAGAAAATTTAACGACACTCTTTTTATCACTTGTGCCTTTTTGCGAAGAAAATAAGCATAATTAATATTTTCAGATCCCATGTTAACACCAACACTTTTTGCCAACTTCAACACTGTATCAACAGCTGTAGCTTTGTCACCAACTTTCAACCCACTCACAATACAATCATTTTTTACACGTCACAACGTCGTTTAAAAATTTTGTTGATGATTTTAAATTTCTTTTTTCAGTTAAAGATTTTTCTTTTAAACATCATTCAATCTTTTTCTATTATCGGCCAAACCCTTTTAAATATCATCATACTGCTGGGACATGAATTGAATTGTTTCTTGTATGTTAGTCAATTGGTCAAGCTTATCCAATTTTGTTTTGAGTACTCGAAGTTCAGTTTTTATTCTTCCATTATCTGCAAAAATGCCAAATAAAAATTTCATCTTGATTATTAACAAAAAACTCAAACTCTCTTCTATTTAAGTGAGAGCACTAAGAGTGTAATATTTTGTGACAATTATCACACTCAATAAGGTTGCCTCTTTCTTTTATTTGCATTTTACGTTTGCCACAAGAAATGATATTTTTATTAGTAAGGCCAACATTTCAAAAAATGTGAAACTAATGATTATAAAATTGTATGAGGAGGGGAATACCATTGTGGAAGTATCTCGTATAACGTCAGTAAATATAAACACCACTAAAACTATTATTTCGCGATATAAAAAAATGACTGCAAACTAGTGGAACTTCCTCGTGGAAAAAATAGGCAAAAAAAATAATTCCCCAAATCCTGGAAAAAATTGAGACGATTGTGGAGAGTGAGCCGGGAATAACTTTGAGAAATATTCGCAAAAAGTTATTTGAATAATTTAATGTATTAGAATGTTTATTGTCTTTAAAAATGATTAAATCACTTAGAATTTAACGTTGAAATTGACGAGATCCCATATGCAAAAAATATACGTCTATTAACTGCCAGGATTGCCAATCATGAGAAGGACGGCTACTCTGGGGCAATAGAACCATTATTACTCCACCGGGTCTCCAAGACATTCTTTAGGCCTTGCACGCTGGACATCCGGGCATCGTCAAAATTAAAGGGTTGCCAAAAAGTTATGTGTGGTGGCCAAAAATAGATCCGATAGAAAACACAATTAAACATTGTATGCAATGCCTAGAAACTCGGCATGAACAACCGCAAGCAGTGGTTCGCACCTGAGAAACTACTCTGACCGCTTGGTCGCGGCTACATATAGATTTCACCGGGCCATTTAAAGGTAAATTGTTTTTCCTAGTGGTTGATTCGTATTCCAAATGGTTGGAAGTACACATCGTCAAATCCATGTCATCACCATGTGCAACTAAATCATTGCTATCACTTTTTGCAACTTATGGACTTACTGACGTCAACGTCTCAGATAACGGTATGGCTTTTACTTCAGCCGAATTAGAAAGTTTTTTGGAAAACAATTTAATACGTCATGTAAGATGTGCTCCTCTTCATCCTTCCTTAAATGAACATGTTGAACGTATGGTGCAAACCACAAAAAATTACTTGAACAAAATGCCATCTAATTCAAGCGTTGAGTTGGATCTTGTTCGTTTTGTTTTTAGTCAACACATAAGCCCACATGAGAAACATTTAAAATTTAAGACCCTGTGTGGACTCGGAATTACGCATCAGGTCAAAAGTGGAATCACAGCCTATACCCTTGTCTTACAATGTGCGTTCAAGATAATCATATAGTAAAGCGCAATTTAGATCAGATTCGCAGCCGAGCTTCAACCACCACCTGTGAGGTAGGATTTTCCAAGAATTGGAAGAAAAACTTTGTTAACACGAAAGTTTAGTTTTTTTTTTCAATAAAAACTATGAAATTTTATTCGATGGCGTTTAAAAGTTTTTAAAAATTTATTATTCGTATGGAAAAGGAATTCGAAAAGGTAAATTATATTTTGAAAAAGCTACGCAGTTAATTTGTCTACTTAATTATTTTAGATTTAAAAAAAGTGAACAAATTTAGCGAGAAAAAATGCAACGCAATGTGTTAAAGGTAAAATTAGGTTAAATATAGTAATCAAAATAAATGTTTAATGACAAATTTGCAAATTGTGAATTTTAAAAAAGAAACAGCTGTCTGCAGATATCAAATTTGCGATTATAAGGACTTTGGAAGAAGGCAAATCAATGAATGACGTTGCTCATCAATTTAATATCAACAAATCAATGGTTTGTCGGATTTCATCGCGATGTCGTCAAACAAGTAGCGTAGAAAGAAAGCAAGAAATTGTCGACCTCGTAAATGTACTGCCCGCCAAGACCGTTTAATGGTAAAAATAGTAAAAGTTGACGGTCAGAAACAAGCAGTAGATGTTATTAACTATGCAAACGAGCAATTAGGGGATTCTATTGGCGTCTACACAGACAGAAACCGATTAAGGGAGTAAAATTTATTAGATAGAAGACCAGCCAAGAAGCCACCAATAAGTATGGTTAATAAGAAAAAAAGACTTGACTTTGCCAGACGGTATCTGCATTGGTCAAAAGAGCAAAGTTTTGTAGAGCGTCGAATCAAAGTTTAACTTATTTGGCTCTGATGGGTTAAATTACATTCGTCGGCCCCCTAAACAAAGGTATTCACAACAATTCTGTAAATAAACAACATTCTGTAAATGAGACAAGACACGGTGTTGAACATAATATGACATGGAGTTGCATTATTTTTTCAGCTACTTTATAATATTAACGCACACAACATGGTGTATAAGGGTTATAGTGACCAACTATGTATGTATGTATTCTCCTCTTGAAGTGCGTTTAAATTGTTTGGTTATAAGACTCAAAAGACTCAAGACCTTGTGTTGGTTTACAAATTTTGACAAGAAAATCGGATATACATCAATTTTTTTATGACTAGATATATAGGATAAGGAGTAAAAATAGACTAAGAAACGAACAACGGTTGCAAACCTTTCAAATTTGTTTTCAAAATTTTTGTGGGGACACGCCACTACTGAGAATAAAGGAAGGTACTAAGCTGTGTTAACTGATTAAAATACTTACTGTTCGAAAATAGGAAACTTTTCAAACAGGGATAAATCAGTCCCAATTCCAAAATTGAAACTCACGAATGGACTTCTCAGCCGTGGACAACATATTTAGAAAATAAACATTAAAACCCTAAAGATTATAATTCTAATTTTAAAATTAATATGCATTTTTAAAACTTAAATTACAAATTCTTTACAAATTTAAATTATTAAATAAATAAAATAATCTTAAAATATTCGTCTCTTTATTTTATCCACCTTAGTAGGGGATTCAGTGTCCTTGTATGGCTTCGGCTCTAGTGGCAAAGATTGTTGTTGTTGCTCCTGCTGTGACATGTGTTATTTGAGTTGTTGTTGGAGCTGCTTCAGATATTTCTCCGCATAATAGTGTTTGAGGCGGGCAATTTGTCGTCTCAACTTATTCTTGAAAATGGTTTCACGACTGATGGTATGGAAATCATCTGAAGAACACTTATCGGCATTTTGTACTGTTTTATTGATAATTTCATGCGTCAGTTGCAACTTTGTGTAGGCTTTGCGCATGAAGCTTGGTTTCCTCTTTCTCATCTCTTCCAAAAAAGGATGTTTTTAATTGATCTCTTTTGTATACCTTACTGGACACTCACGCTATACCGCAACCTATGGCGCCGATTAAAATCTAGTAGGGTTTTATTTGACATTCCATACTTAAAAAATCTTCTTTGTTATTACATTGCATTAAGCCACTCTATTAAAAGAATTTCTATATGACATAAAAAATTAAATATTAATCCTCAAACATCTTATAATTTATAAACGAAATAAATTTATGACTAAATACAACAGAGTAGTTAGTTTGTTGTGTAACGCTTTTACATATTAACTACTAGAGAGCGATGATTGTCTTGGGTGCAAGAAAGTCGCTTGTTAGATAAATATTTTGTAAAATGAATGGGAACAATAAATTAAAAAAGTGAAAAAACACTGAGATATAATGAAATAGGGTTAAGTAATAAAATAGAGGTTTAGAAGCGGTACCTGTCATGCATGCCCTAATAATATACACTCGCTTCTGCCAGTTATCCGTTTACAATTTACCTTTTTTTAAAGGTCTCGACAAATGCGTCTAGCGACGCTACTAGCTCTCTACTTAGCCTTAAATACAACATTGTTACCAGATTCATGTTGGCTCAATAAGTGATATTCAACAATTTTTTTCTTAATTATTACAAAAAAGGATGTGTTAACGTCGTTTATACTTTTGAACTAAATAAATCTAAAGAAATATTTCTAATATTAAAAGCTCTGGCTGAAAGATAACTTTCCGATAGAAATGCCTCAGTATGGCTTTGAGATATCTGATAGATTTAATACGCTGCACTTCCTGTATCCGACAGCAACAAGTTTTAAAAATATAACACAATAAATCCAAATGACATTGAGTGCGACGTTTCTAAAGTCTCTAAAAGTTGAATAAACCTTCCAAATCTTTTTAACGAGTAAGCGCTGTTTTGGATAAGTTTGCTCCTTCATATAATTCGTATGAAATGGCATACCAAACTAATCATAAACTAAGTGTTTAATCGGTTATCGATCAGTACCGTCAATTTGGAAATATGAAATATGGTGAAAGCAATATAATTGTACTTTAATTAAAAAATTATAAATGACTTAAATCATAGCAGCTAGAAACATAATTTCTTTTCACAACGCCGAGACACATTGAATCCGTAATGCGTAAATTTTATTAACTAACAGGAAATCAATGTGTATATGGCTCAGTGAGTAAGCTGTTCCTTTTTTTGTTCAATCGATATAACAAAATTTAATTGTTTTAAATGGTTGTTTACGATATTTTTCCATTCCTTCAATTATAATTTTTCTTTATAAAGCTCTTCAGCATCGTGAAGTGATGCTCTGTTGTACTTTAGACGTTTTTGTTTACTTCTCCTCCAAACGCAATCATATTCAATGTTGTAACTCTCATAAGAAAGCATAAAACATAAGCTATCTGCCTGAGATAGAGGAAAAATTTTTTACGAATAATTCTCAGCTAGATTGGGTTTAATTATAGAGTTTGGCCGGACAAATTAGAACGGAACTGCCAATAGGTTATATTTCACCAAAGAATATGGATATAAAGAATGCGCATCATGTAGAAGTAAAATTTATTATGGCGGGTCGTAACATCACGACCCGCTCTCACCAAATTTTTTTAAAATCATTTCTGGGCGAGGGGAGAGGAAGACAGAAGGAAAATGAACACAAACAAAGAGCGTAACAATGTGTTGCTCTCATCGTACGTATGTACATGTGTATGTATTCTTCTGTTTTTTGATTTAGTTGTCGATCAGACTGCGACAAGAATACATGTGCTGCGGATGCTTTATCATTTTATTTCAGAATAACACTCGAATAATATTTTGTGTTAAAAATGTTCTATGTCATTAGCTGGGCGTATTTTATTTTTCATTTTGTCCCATAGTATATTTTTTTTAAATGCTTTGGAATGCTCGTTTTTTTTCTTTTAATAAAAATTGGTTTTTTATTCTTTTTATTTTTATTTATAAAAAACATGGCCTAATTTTTAAGCCAAAGATGGAGAGCTTTATGTTCTTTTAATAATAAAATCGATGTTTTATTATATTTTTATTTATCCAAAATTATTAAGCCAAATATAGACAGCTTTACATATGTATGTTGATGAAATGAAAATAAAAATAGAGTATATTACTAACACTTTTTTATGGCTGTAAATAAATAAATTCTCTCAACTTATTTTCTCTCTCTCACTCACTAATCCATAACCATAGGCTTGTGTTAACCTAGAGGAAAATTGTTAGTAATAATGTCAAGTCTACTTATTAACCCAATGATATGTATATATGATCGGAAAATATAGAACAATTGTACTGCACTAAGTCCCTAAAGACACCGTACTTAACTTGGCAAGTATTCTTCCAAAAATCGAAATCATTTCTCATTGATATTAGTGAATACTACTGTGATATTTCTTTGGGTGTATCATTGAAGTCTGAAAAAAGCGACATGAACCTTCTTCTTTAAAAACTGACAAGATTTTTACGCTCTTTTTAACGAACATTCTTGATGTTCGTGTCCTATGTGTGTAAAAAGCCGAAGATGTTCTTCCCCTGAGGAACATTGGTTTTTAACACTAGAAAAATAAATAAAAAGTGGTCAAACAACAAAAACGCACGATGAGAACAACGCATTATGAGAACAACGCATTGTTACGCTCTTGGTTTCTGTAACCTTCCCTTCTATCTTTCCCCCCGCGTCATGAAATGTTTTTGAAAAATATTCCAAAAAATGTTAAAATGCGCATTCTTTATACTTTATTTTCTTTGATTTCACTTACAAAGTTGAATTGATTTATGAGGGAAAATTTTTGTAGTAATAACATTCACTTTCGAGTGTATATATATATATATATATTCCATAGGTTTTCTAAGTGTATACACCTTTATTAATTAATATATACTCTGTTTTCTAACATACTCTATATCTTTGTAAACTTTGTAACTTTTAAAATTTAGAAAAAAAAACATGAAGTAAATTCTTATTCCAATAAAGTCACTTGAATTGTAAAGACACGTTTTTTTTTCTTAATAAAGTTGCAATAGGTTATGGGCCTATGCATAGGAGATAAAGTTAAAAATAAATTGTTTAACCAACATAAAGTTTAATTTTAAAATAAAATAAAATAAAGATGACGGACACAAAAACAAAATTCAATAAATTGAGCAATGAAAATTATGTAAATTGGAAATTTAAATTGGAGTCACTATTGAGAAAGCAAAATTTATGGAAGCTGGTGATTGAAGGTAGCCGCCCTGAACCTAAGTTTAAAAATAATGTGATGGAGAACAAGGCAGTGATTGATGAATGGGACATCAAAGATGATGAGGCCAGGGGAACCATTGGATTGCTTGTGATGGATGACCAACTTTGCCATATAAGAAACTCCAAAACGGGAAGAAATATCAAAGAAATCTGAAGTAGAACAAGTATTTAAAGGTTTTATAATGTTTTGTCGTACAAATTTTGGTAGAGCTCCCAAGGCCATTCGTTTCGATAGAGGTGGGGAATATACCAGAAAAAAATTTTACTTGTTTTTTACAGTCTGAAGGTATTCAAATACAATTAACAGCCCCTTATAGTCCTCTACAAAATGGCAAGGCCGAAAGAAAAAATAGAAGCCTAATTGAAATGGCCAGATGCTTACTAATAGATGCTGATTTGACTTACTTATTTTGGGGAGAAGCTGTATCGACTGCGAATTATATTCAAAATAGAGTTTTTACAAGATCTACAAATAAAACTCCATATGAATTATGGTATGGTTCAAAACCGAATTTAAGCCTCTTTCACGTTTTTGGTTCAGAATGTTTTGTACACGTTCCATCTGAAAAAAGGCGTAAATTAGGTGATAAAGCACTAAAAATGATTTTTTTGGGATATGATGATAATTCAAAAGCTTTTCGTTTTTACAATCATATAACGAAGAGAGTAGTCATAAGCCCTGACGTTCGATTTTTAGATTACATTAAAGATAATACTGATGAAAACATTTCCTAAAGCCTGCCAAATTTATCCATCCATGATTGAGAAAGAGAAAATTAAATCAGAAATTCAGAATAAAACCAACTCATTATTGATTGAGGAGGAGAATACGGAACAACAACAACAAAATTCAATCAATAATGATACGGCAGAACTTAATGAAAAAACTGATAAAGAAGATAATTCTGAAAAACATTTGGAAATACATACACCAACAGTTAGAGTTTCTAGCCGTACAAATAAAGGCAAAGAACCTAGAAGACTAATAGATGAATTATGGTCAATACAAGAAATCAAAGAACCTGAAACATATACGGAGGCAATTAATTGTGATGAAAAGGCTCAGTGGTTAGCTGCTATGCAAGACGAAATGGATCTATGAAAAGGAATCAGACTTGGGAACTTGTCAAATTGCCCAAGGGAAAGACAGCCATAGGAAGTAAATGGGTGTATAAAATAAAACGTAATTCCGATGGTGAAATATATCGTTTCAAAGCATGTCTAGTTGCTCAGGGCTTTTCACAGAAATATGGAATCGATTATGATGAGGTTTTCGTCCCAGTGGTATCCCACACTACATTCAGAATTTTATTATCAATTGATGGAAAGACAAATATGATCGTGAATCACATTGATGTAAAAACAGCCTCTTTAAATGGAAAATTGTCCGAAACAATTTATATGAAACAGTCCCAAGGTTTTAATGATGAAAACAGTGAACTGGTTTGCCTACTAAAGAGAAGCATATATGGCTTAAAACAGGCTGCAAGATCATGGAATAATACATTACATGGAATTTTAATCGGAATGGAATTCAAACAGAGTTTTAATGATCCCTGTTTGTATTATGGTAATATTTACGGGAACATATGCTATATAATCGTTTATGTTGATAATCTCATTCTGGCTTGTTCAACAATGGAACAAATAAGGTACGTTGAAGCCAACCTATTAAGTAATTTCACTATAGAAAATCTAGGCGAATAGAAACATTATTTGGGAATTGAAATCTCGAAAGATTTCGATGGGAACTTTCACATTTGTCAATCGAATTATATAAATAAAACAGTTATTGAATTTGGGTTTCAAGATGCAAAATCCGTTAGAACCCCTTTGGATTTATGTTACGGAAAAGGAGGAGATACTAATTTACTTGAAAATAATATTATGTATGGCAAATTGATTGGACATCTTTTATATATTTCTGTTAACACCAGACCTGATATCTCAGCAGCTGTAAGTATTTTAGGGCAAAAGGTATCGCGGCCCACTAATGAAGACTGGATACAGTGTAAGCGTGTTTTAAAATATTTGTAATCAACAGCAAATTTAAAATTGAATTTAAGCAACAAAGATAATGAACAAAAACTAATTGGTTATGCTGACGCGAACTGGGCTGAAGAAAGAATTGAAAAAAATCTAATAGAGGCCGAATATTTTTCTACAATGTTGGTACTGTTTCTCGGTCGTGTCAAAAGTAAACAATGGTTGCTTCTTCAACATGTGAAGCGGAATATATTTCATTATCTGAATCTGCAAAAGAGGCAAATGGCTCAGACAACTACTGGAAGTTTTGCAACAACCAACTAATTAACCAACAACTCTCCTAAATGATAACCAAAGCTGTTTCGACTTTTAAACGACGATTGCCCTACAGAGGAGATGATAGCTGACATTTTAACGAAGCCGTTGGCGCCAATTAAATTAAATTTCGTGGAAGATGCAACTTAAAGTGAATGAGGAGGAGTGTTATATATATATTTCATAGTTTTTCTAAGTGTATACACCTTTATTAATTAATATATACTCTATATATACTCTGTTTTCTAACATACTCTATATCTTTGTAAACTTTGTCACTTTTAAAATTTAGAAAAAAACATGAAGTAAATTCTTATTCCAATAAAGTCACTTGAATTGTAAAGACACGTTTTTTTTAATAAATTTGCAATAAAAATTGATTTAAATTTACATTAAAAGCGTCGGGCAGTATTAATTTTCCAAATTTTTAAAAACACATGAATCTTGTTGCAGAAAACTCTCAGTAAAAATTAATTTAATACGAAAAAAATTTGTATAACACGAATGAATTCAGCTGAAGTTAAGGTACGGTCACATATGGCAAATGTTTACCCCAATTTTGTTTTGTGGTCAGTCTATACATATTTATATTCACATTTTTGTTTGGGAGAATATGTTGCCATACGACAAACAAATGTTTATATTTTTCATGTGTAGCCAACCAATTTTATTGTATTAAAAACAAAATTCTTCTGTGCATCCTTCTTCTGTTCTGCCCTGAATCCATTTTCGAACCCAAAAGTCGTCTTTCTCTTCTTTCTTCGCAAAATATCACAGAAGATCCGCAACACAAAACGAGAAAATATTCATCTTCAGACGTCGGCACCAATGTCCTCCAGGGGAAGAACATCTTCGGCTTTTTGCACACATAGGACACGAACATCAACAACGTTCGTAAAAGAGCGTATACACATAAAGAAATATTACAGAAGGATTCACTAATATCAATGAAAAATGATTTCGATTTTTGGAAGAATACTTGCTAAGTTAAATATGGTGTCTTTAGGGATTTAGCGTAGCACAATTTTTCTATATTTTCCGCTCACATATACATATTATTGGGTTCATAAGTAGACTTGAAAATTTTACTAACGATTTTCTTCTAGGTTAACACATGTCTCTCACAAAACACTCACATTTTTATCATATTCTCTTTGTGCCGACCTCTGTTCATCTTCCATTATGTATGAAAATACATACATATACCTATATTTTTTTTCAACACTGGTCATATTTCTGTGAAAATAAGTTTGCGTATTGTGACCACAAAACAAAATTTTATGGCGCATAGCGACTCAAGGCTCAGGTTTTTTATTTATTGAAATCCATTGAGATTTAGAATTTTTAAGTGCCTCAGCGCTACTAGGGCCTTAGAGAGACAAGCTGGCAAAGTTAAGAAATTGTATAAAAACAATTAACAAAAACTATTTAATACACGCACAACTCGCCGTAGTCTAGTAGGTAGTGTGTTGGCTTATTACACGTAAAGTCAGGGTTCGAGCCCCAGGCCAGACATCAAAACAAAATACAAAAAGTATATCTTCGACGACTTCCTCTCACCAGATTTCTGGCAAAAACTCTGAGAGTAAATAAAATTGCCATGAAGAGTTTCTCAAAAATCTGTCTTTCGAAGTCGATTTTAAAAGCCGAAAGTCCATACCATGCGTTTTGCATAACATGCGTATACCGAAAAAGTAGAATCAGTGTATTTGATTGTGACAAGTTACAGAAGAAAAAGCATAATATGCATAGACGCATACAAAGTAGGATTACTTTCTACTTTTCTATGCGAATAATGCAGTGTTGGAAAATGTCAGCAGTTTTTTAAACTTGGCATGCCAAATTATATACTATTGTGAATGGTTTCTACAAATATGTTTAAATAGTGCATTACTATTTTCGCATTTTTCTTTATTTGTATTATAAAAATATTAATAAACACATATTTCATAATAAAGTTTATTACTAATTTAAGAGGAAAATACATTAAAATACATTTTTTAACAAATTTCTTTCATGAACAAAATATGTATATGATGATTGTTTATACATATGTATGTATATGATTGTTTTTATGTACTGAGTGTCATCTATTTTGAATTTATTAATTTGTAAACAAGAAAATGGAGGATAAATTTACTGAAAACACTCGTCTTGTGTTCTTTTGAGGATTTTCGTAGGCCTTAACAGCACAATACAATGTAATTTTTGTGTAAAACTATTAATAATAAAAACAACTAATCACAATTTTTAATTTTTCCTTCCAAGAAATTAAAAAATTTTGGCAACTTTCAGCAGGAACAATTTTTTATGAGCAGTACGTTTTATTTTGATCTTATTATATTTAGCTTCTTAATTAACTCTTGCTCAAGAAACTATACTCATTGTGACCGAAATTCACCAACATTTCGATTAATATTTAAATATTTAAGAATCTTTAAACTTTTCATTGACGAAATTAAAAATATTCCAAATTTTCCCCTTTTTAACACAAAATAAATGTTTGTTTACATTTAATTTTTTTACTTTATCTGCCAGTTTTCACTCTGTATATCTGTTGCTTCTAACACATTTGCCTCGCAAAACTTATAACATTTTTTTTCTCCCTCTAAATTGACCTGTCCTTTTATGTTATGATCGTTTTTCAAATGTAAACTCATAAATTTAAATAAACTCATAAATTTGAAATTAATGTCATAAATTCTTTTAAAATTACAATTTGATTTTCTGTTTTTTACAAAAATGTTCTTGTTCGCTTGTTTGTTGTTTACCACAACAGCTGATCAAAATAAAAAACCAGTCGCATAAACGCATTGTGTGTAACTTGCAATAAAATCGGCATAGAAAGCAATATTCGCAAGGCGCATGAAAAGGATGGTATGGACTTTCGGCTTTTGGCTGACAGAAACAGTACATAAAACTTTTAACAAGTAGCTTTAAATAAATATAAAATGGTTTAAATGAACCTAAAAACTCTGTAGTGATAACACTGGTTAACAGCTGAATTAAAGAAAAACAAAAGACGTCATATTGAAAGTGATAAAAGGAATGAAACAAAGTTTTAAAAATTTGGAATTAATATTAAATATGTTTAAAAACAATAAATAATAAAATAAAAACTCAAACCCAAAAACATATCTTCCACATCTGCATTTTTGTCTTTTAAGTTTTACAATTTTTAATTCCTTATTTGATTTTGTTTATTTCTTTTATTGTTTTGTTTACCTAAAAACATGATACGTTTTTACGTTCTCTATAATTGCTCTTATATTTTTACATTCAGTAGACAAAAACTTTATTTTCACTCCTTTTTTCACTTTCAATATTGCGTCTTTTGTTTTTATTTAATTCAGCTGTTAACCAGTGTTATCACTTCAGCGTTTTTGGATGCATTTGTACGAATGTAAAAACGTTTTTATCTTCTCTAGTAAACGTAAAATGCAAACTGAAATGCTTTTCGAACGCTTTAGTTAAAAGTCGATAATTATATTTTTCTCATATAAAATAAAAATAAACGATTTTTTAAGTCAAATTTACTAAAATAACAATTGACGATTTTTCATTTTTCCCGCGAAAAAAATGACGATTTTTTAAAAGCAAAACTTACCATATGTTTTTTTTCCTAAAATTCAAATTTTGTAAGACCCCTTTTGCAAGGTAGAACATGTATGCTATTTTTGGTGTGAAAAGGAAAGAGAAAAGTATACTGTATACAGTTTTTTTGTTTCCATTACATAGTAACCTGTTAAATTTTGTCAGTTAAAAAAACAGACAGGATAAGTTAGGTACAAGTTTATCTGAAAGAAAAAAAATACACTTGCATATAATTGAAAAATGGACAAATTTGTTATTAGAAGTGGTAAGTTGTTGTTCATTTAATGTAAATTAGTATATTAAATTAATATACATATTTACAGAACCAACAATCGAAATTGAAGAAGAGCCCGTATGTCAAGAAAAAAAGAGGCACAAAGTAAATTCATGGGCAGTTAAAAAAAGATTCGAACTTTTATTGCAAGGTTTGTAAATCCATATTGAAAATAGCATCTGGATGGTCAGATATAAGTCGACATATGGAAACTCAAAAGCATTCGGAGGCAGCAAATTTTATTTTGGAAAACCAGCCAACAATTTCATTTTTCAAAACGGATCCTTCAAAAGGAATAGAAATAAAACTATCTTTATTTCTAATTGAACATAACGTTGCATTTGCTACCATGGATCATTTGTCAAAGCTGGTAAAAAACTCTTTTATAGATTCCGATTATGCCAAAAACATATCGATTGGAAGAACAAAAGCTACAGCCATTATAAAAAATGTTGTCGGTAAAACCCAGCTCCAAACAATATGTGAAATCATGAATACCAATGCTTTTTCGTTATGTACAGATGAATCTACTGATATCAGTAACAAAAAACTGATGTGTTTGGTATCAAGAGTTTGTCTAGATTTTGAAATACATGATTTCTTCTTTGGTTTGATTGAAGTCGATAAATGTGATGCAGCCTCTTTATTTACAGCATTAAAAAATATTTTTTGGATAACAAGATTGGCTATCAAAAACACATGATAGGCTTTGCCGCAGATGGGGCTCCCAACATGACAGGAAAACACAATTCCGTGGCAAGCCATTTGAAAAAAGAAATACCTAGTTTGTTTATTGTAAAATGCGTGTGCCATTCTTTAGCACTGTGCTCATCATATCCCTGTTTGAAGCTGCCATCATCAGTGGAAACTTTGATTCGTAATATATATATGTAAGTACATTTCAAACAGCCCTAAAAGTAATAATCAATTTCAACAAATTCAATCTTTATTGGAATTCAAACCGCAAAAACTTCTTCATCCTTCACAGACCAGGTGGCTTTCACTGGAATCAGTTGTTAACCGTTTACTTGAACTTTTCGAGCCACTAAATATTTATTTTGGATTCGCGGTCAATATTGATCTTATAGACACAGCCGAAGACATACTAAATAATTTGAATGGTATTCACCAGTTATATTTTTATTATTTAAAGTACTTTCTTCGTCTTATAAACAAACTTTTTTAAAGTGAAAGTGTACAAATCCAAAATATATACAGTGAGTTGTCCAGATTGTTAGAAACCGTCTTATCAAATTTTGTGAAAGAAGGATTAAACTCCATTGAACCAAGCGTAGCTTTAAACAAAAAAAAAAATGATTCAATTTTACAATTGGCCAAAGTTTTCCAAAATTTATTAAATGGTAAAGATTATTAAATGGTAAAAAATAAAAAAGGTATCAAGATCTTGATAATGAAGTTCGAGAATTACGTAATATGAAATTGACCGAACTCGAAACATTGGCCTTTTAGAAAAAGGTTTCTAATTTAAACAGAGTCAATAACGCAAAGGCCTTCCCAATTTTAACACAATTTGTTTCGAGTATAATGACACTACCACGTTCGTCGGCCAACTTTGAAAGAATTCTTAATATTGCAAATTTAAATAAAACAAAAACCAGAAATGCTTTGAATTCTTCAACATTACAAGGAATATTGTTTTCAAAAGATTATCTTAAGTTAAATAATTTTCAGTGTTTTAATATAGCAATTAAAAAATGTCACACAGAAATGTACCAGAGTAAAGTCACATAATACCAAAATTAAATTAATTATTTTTTATTAAATAATAACTTTATTTACATGTAACTAAAATAAAAATATTTAAAAAGTTAATAAATTTTTTTTGGTAATTTTGTCTTGACGATTTTTAATTTTTAAATTGACGATTTCTCCAAAAAAAGTTGGCAGCACTGGTTGTGAAGAAGAAAAGAACATATGTTTTATGCAATGCAGGTAGCGAAAATCAAAAGTATTTTGATATTCTTTAAACTCTTCTCGGTCTGCACGTGTGAGTACAGTTTTATCAGCACATTAACAAAAAACCATTTTGCATTTATTTTTAAAAATGTAAAACTTGAAAGCAGTTTACGAAGCGCACCCGAACTAGATGGACGTGTTTTTTTTACTCTGCACGCCCCAGATTAAAAAAGTATTAAAACTAAAAGAAAAGAGGCCTTCCAAGTTCTAAAACTTTAATTTATTAAAATCGATAGCGTGGAGCCTCCTCGAATTCGAAAAAAAATTAAAGTGATTAAAATCAAAAAGTAAAACAATCTTATAAAAAAATGTATAAAAAAGAAATACCCAAACTTAAACTAAATCAACTGAATAAAAATAAAATACCAGTTTGAAAATAAAATGTAAAAAAAGAAAATTTAAAATAAGCATTGCAACGAAATAAACAACAATACGAAAAATTCGAAAACCACAAAAAAGTACAAACGATTAGAATGCAAAATAACTACAATCAAAGGGTATACAATATAGCTTAAGTCGAAATCTCGTGTTTAGATATTTAGTGGTTTGTACAAAATAAATTGTGTTTGTAAAATATAAATGCGTATAGTTTTATTAATAATGACATTTAATACATGAAATTTAGCTGAGTGATAGATCTTGAAGAAGAGAAAAGGAATATGTAATAAAATGAAAAAAAAATGCATGTTATAAAAGGTTTAAAATACTTTTTCTTTACATTTCCTGATGCTGGGGGTAAGATCAGAGAAAATTTGGGCTTTACTCTCAGAGAAATAATTTCATTACTCTGCTTTACCCCAGTCTGCAATTGGATTGTTTTTTTTTTTTTGCAAAATCACCAAAATTGTTTGACGACGATAAACTGATTCATCAATTTAGTGCTTCAAAAGGGACTAAAAAAAGATTCATTCATTAACAAGAGAAATTAAAAAATATTGGCAACTTTCAGCAAGAAAATTTTTTATGAGCAGTATGTCTCATTTTGTTCTTGTAATATTTAGCTTCTTATTTACCTCTTGCACAAGAAACTATATTCATTGTGACCGAAAATCACACACATTTCGATTAATATTTAAATATTTAAGAATCTTTAAACTTTTCATTGAAGAAATTAAAAAATATTCCAAATTTTCCCTTTTTAACACAAAATAAATGTTTATTTACATTTTGTTTTTTTTTTACTTTAACCTGTATATCTGTTGCTTCTAACATATTTGATTCGCAAACCATTATAACATTTTTTTCTCCTCTAAATTGGCCTATCCTTTTATGTTATGGAGGTTTTTCATCTGTCAAAAGTTTCGTATCTATATGCTTGTGGTATGGACTTTCGGCTTAAATAATGAAATAGAACTACTTTGTTCTTATAGGTGTTGTTTTTGTTTGTGATTTTTGTTGTAACGAAAACTCTATACGATTATGATTTTTGTATTTTAGTTTTTTACTTTTCATTGCAGAAAGCAATCAATTGCTATTGTGATCGCAAAGAATTAACATTGTGCCAAGTGTTTTGAACAGAAAAGAATTATAAGAAAGAAAAAAGAAGCAATTTACTCTGAAACCATGTATAGAAAAATAAAAAAGGAAAAACTAAAAGAAAGACAAATTTATTTAGAAAAAACTATAATTTTTAATCAAAACGGAAATTTGTTAATGTGGAAAGAAAACGAAAACTAACTAACTGGACAAAGGAATTAAATACAAATGACAATAAAGTGTGACCCGAGTGTTTCAAGGAAAGGTAAACAAACCTATGTCGGTAATATTTGTTTTGCTTAGCACAGCAACACATTAAAATTGTGCCCTCAAACTACATTGTATTGTTGTTTGAAGGAGAAAAGAACATATGATATATGCAACACAGGGAGTGAAAATGAAAGGTATTTTGATATTCTTCAAACTCTTCTCAGGCTATATGTATGAATACAGTTTACCAACACATTAACAAAAACGATGAGTTTGATGCGTGACCGGGCAACTTAAGAAAGAGAAAAATATAGAGTAAGCAAAACATAAATACACAGAAAGTTCAGTAACATAAACACCAATACTGGGAAAACAAATCAAAGACGAAAACAAAAATCTGCAGAACGAAAACAATATTTTAGTTAAATATGTTTAAAAAGAAAAGAAGTGCGATTTGGCAAAGGAACAGACATAAACAACAGTGATAATTACAACTGCAATACTGGGAAAATAAATCAAAGACGAGAACAAAAATTTTCAGAACGAAAACAATTTTTTAGTTAAATATCTTTAAAAAGAAAAGAAGTACGATTTGACAAATGAAGAGAAATTGTTCGGTTGGAATGAAAGGAAGAAAAATAGAGTGATGAAGAAAATAAAATGTGCAATTTATTCAAGAATAAAAATATAAACAAACGGCCGTATTAAAAAAAGAACGAACATTTCCAAGAACATTTTGTAGGACTTTTTCAAAGCCTAACAGAATAAAGAACAGGCGTAAATAAAAAAGTGTTATTAAGACAAAGAGAAAAAACTAAAAACAATAATAAACACCAGATCACCTACACAAAGTTTTTATTATTAAGCCTGACAAGAGTAAATGTTTGAAAAAAATATAGCTTTGAAAAGAAAAAATGAACTGTAAAAGTGTTATCAGAACGAAGGAGAGTAAAAAAACCTGGATATTAAAAATAACTGACAAATATAAGAACTTTTATGAAAGTAAAACAAAAAGAAGCCATATCTGCAATAGAGACGAATCGAGCAACCAGCGAGTGCCAGGTCTATGCCACTTATTTGGAATCACGTTCGAGTTTGTTAAAGAGGAGTAAGGGCAATTAATAAAACTATATTTTTATTTAAATTAAATTAAATGTAGTCTATATAGTTCTATAATATAATATAATAATAAATAATAATTTATTATATAAGAAAAAAATTATTGGAAATTTCATAATTATATTATTATAGTTACTAACAATTAGTATTTATATAAAATTTCTAATATACATATATAGCAGGGCGAACTCAATAAGGTGATAGCAATAGTACAACAAACCAGTTCGCAGTGTTTTTTTTTTACAAAAACAACATGTATTTTCTGTTGTTTTTGAATGACCACTAATGTCAAATAAAATTCGCCGTAAGCCAGAAATGACGAAAGTTGTTATTTTGTGTCGCTATTTCTCTTGTGTTTCTTTTTGGTTTATAAAAAAAAATTTAAAAGACAAATTAATTAATTTAATTCGGGCTGATTTGCGCTATCACTAAGGTGTGACGACCTTCAGAGGGATACCGGGAAGCATAAAAGCGGATTCTACAACAAAAGTTGTGCCAGAACATCCAGAATATTTAAATAAATTATAAATTGTGTAGTATACAAAAATAAAAGGAAATAAGAAATAAATAAACAAATGAATATATATACAGTGAGCAAAAAAATTTGTACACTTATTGTAAAAAACTAAATTAATCCATAGGATTTTGTTTAAGATGACTTTCTAGAAAATTCGGTCGCCATAGTCAAAAAATCAAAATTTTTTGCCTAAAAATGTGGGAATTTCTTAGTTTCGACAATTATTTTCTTGTTACGTAACCAATAGAGAAATGTTTATAATCAGAATATAGTTTTTAAGCTTTTTTTAGTCTTAAAGACAATAAATTTCGAGGTTGTAAGTGTACAAGTTTTTTTTTTGCTCACGGTACGAAAACAATATGTTTGACATTCATCCGTACTGAAAAAAGCACTCACATGGGCTAATAACAACACCTTATATGAATTCGCCTTGATATATTGTAACCAGCAAAAAAAATTTCATTACATATCATAATAATTATTAATAATTTTTTCTTCTGATCTTGCTTTGTTTTTTTTCATATGAATCGGCTTATTTTAATATTACATGGACATGTATCACAGATATAATAATAATAATATAATAACGTCAGTCGTAGTATACAATGGCAATATGAAAGTTAAAAGCTTAGGAAAGAAAACTGTGCTTAATTTTTTTATCGTTTTCTGCTTTTTAAGGAATTTAATTTTGAGTGTGAAATCTGCGATTTTCTGGAAATGAAATTTAAAGATAGCTTTGATATTGTAAACAATATTTTGAGTAAATTGAATGCAATTACATATTTTCGTAACTGACAGTGAAATACTGATCATGAACCTTTTTTGTTTATTTTTATACAGGGAAGAGGAAATATAACATTGCTAACATGAGTCAATACCTCACGGCATAAATTCCATTAATCAGACATAATGAATGAATAGTTTATGATATTTCTTTCACTTATAAAATGAAATATAATATATACACCACCACAGATACACCAAATTATACGAAATTGTACAGACATCCAGAGTGTAATGTTTGTGTGTAAATTTGTCCTATAGAATTCTAGTTTATCTGAAAAGCCTAGGAATTGTAGAAGGCTATATATCATGGCAAAGCCAATTGTCGAAGTTGATGATAAATAAACAGGTTCGAAGTCTGATTAGTTTCTGATGTTTATTTACAAAAATTTATAAGATGTTTTGTACTTATTGAATTGCATTTGATTGTAGCATTATTTCTGCGGCTATTTGAATTGCTTCATTTAAACTCTTAGGTCTAGCAGACAATACTGTGAATCGTTCATTTGAATAATAGTTTTTCTGTAATCTGTAATTCATTTAGGCTGGCTATGAGTGATTCAATTTTGTTGGTGTTGTTCTTTAAAATTATTATTTATTTAAACTCAAAACGATGTGTATACTTCAAAGGCTAACAAAGGAATGAAATAAAAAATGATACGCATAAACTTATATAGAAAAATAGAACAAAGGAAATAAATAGATACATTTATAGATACATTCATGTTGTAAGGTTGCCATACCATTCAACACGCCCCCTCAACGTGGATGTGTCTTCACATTAAAATACTTCATATTCATTAACTTCATACAGTTATTGTGCTTAACTCTAGGTAAATTTTCGTTAAAATATCGGCTACCATTCTATCAGTCGGACAGTAATTCAAAATAATTTCTTTAGATTGTGATAAACAGGATCAGAAGCTAACTTTTGTGCACCTTGAATGTCGATGTATAAAACTGCTGGTTTGCCATTCGAGTAGTACAATTCTCCCAGTAAACGCCGCAAATTCACCGTCTCCTTCGCAGCCTCTGATCCGGCCATATACACCGCCTCCGTGCTGCTTAGTGCAATTGATTTTTGCTTTCGAGACTCCCATGACACCAGACAACTACCAACAAAGAATAAAAATCCTGTATAAGATTTTCTGTCTGTGGCATCACCAGCCCAGTCAACATCTACGTAGCCTCTTATCAAAGGATCTCCGGAAGCCTTGAAATTTATTTTGTGGTCTACCGTAAGAGCTAAATATCTAAGCACATGTTTGAACGCCTGCAAGTGCTGCCGGTGTGGATCAGAATTTCGTTGGGCTAATTTGGTAATTGAATGAAGAATATCTGGCCGTATTGTTATTGCCAGATACATCAACTCACCTATCATAGATTGATAAAGCTGTTGATCACCCTTATCACAGTTTTCAGTGCAATGCGGCTGGTATCCTGCATCCAGTGGTACTAAAGTGTTTTTTTCTTTCACTCATTCCATACTTTTTCAGTAAATTGACTATGTATTGCCTATGACCGAAACTTATTGGTCCTTTTTCACCACACCGGTCTATTTCGATACCTAAAAATGATGTAATGGCCCTTTATCAGTCACATCAAATT
Source organism: Sarcophaga subvicina (assembly GCA_936449025.2). Classification (NCBI taxonomy): domain Eukaryota; kingdom Metazoa; phylum Arthropoda; class Insecta; order Diptera; family Sarcophagidae; genus Sarcophaga; species Sarcophaga subvicina. Next base: position 43,830,458 of record OW388080.2, on the reverse strand, counting down.
CGCTGCATATTTGTTGCTTTATTTCTAAAACGATTTTCTTATCCGAACAGCCAATTATTATGTCATCCACATATACAGCAATCAACACTAAACATTCACCAATTGTCTTCTTGTATAGGCAGGGGTCAGCTTCAGTTGGTATAAAGTTAATTTTTCTCAAAACTCTATCTAGTTTAGTGTTCCACTCTCTTCCTGACTGCTTCAATCCGTAAATTGACTGGTTAAGCCGCAAAACTTTGTTGGGATTTTCCGTTGCTTCAAAATATTGTGGTTGCTTTATGTAGATTACCTCGTGTAAATCGCCATTCATGTGGTGCAGGTACTCGACTGCCAATGCCAAAAAAAACTATTAACGTCGAATATCTAATAACGGGTGAAAAGGTCTCCATATAATCAATTCCATACCGTTGGCTGCACCCTTTTGCCACTAATCGTGCCTTGTGACGTTCAACATTACCTCATCTATCCCTTTTTAAAGCAAACACCCATTTGCAGGGTATAGCTTTATGGCCTTCAGGCAAATTTGTTAATGTCCAGGTATTGTTTTTCTGAATAGATGAGTATTCTGCTTTCATCGCTTCCAACCAAAGTTTTCTTTCATTACCTGATATTGCCTCTTCTGCAGTTTTAGGTATTTTCATTTCGACCATACTATTTAACTCATGGTATTGCTTACGTGGTCTTCCAGGTGTACCAGCCCTTATAATTTTTGGTCTGTCTCTTCTAGTTAGTTTTGGCTTATGTTCACGATCATCATCACATGGGCTGTCTTAATCGGCAGTGTCACACACGTCTTCTCGATTTTCTTCGGCTAATAAGTTTTCTCTCGTTTCTTCTCCAACTTTTTCTCAAATTTCTTCTTCAATGTCTTCTCTTGTTTCTTCTTCAATGTCTTCACCCTTACAAAGTTCTATATGTTGATCTTGCTGTAGTTTTGTTACATTGCTGACGTCATTACCATTCTTAGCATGCATTGTTAAATAATCGTTCGCATTACATGATTCTTGTGTATCTTCTCTGTTGTTGTTATTGTTGTCGAAAATTTCTTCGTTGAATAAAACACCGCGCCTTTCAACTATGAGTTGCGTTCTCTTGTCAAACAATCTATATGCTTTCGCCACTGTTGAGTATCCAACCATCATTAATTGTTTGCCTTTCCGTTCGAACTTTGACTTCTCTGTTTTATCCAATGCAACCGCATATGAACCAAATGTACGCATGTGTTTAACTGTTGGTTGTCTGCCATACCATATCTCATATGGAGTTTTAAAATCATTTGCTTTTGTTGGGCATCTATTGCGAATGTAAGCAGCTGTGTTTACAGCTTCTGCCCATAGATTCTTTGACGCGGCAGCATGAAACATTATAGACCCACTCAATTCAACAAGAGTCCGGTTACAGCGCTCTACCAGGCGTGTACGGCACCGTCAACTGACGCTGTAGACCTTCTTGTTGTAGAAATGCTTCAAACTCTTTGTTGACATACTCTTTGTAGTTATCTGTGCGTAATGTAACAATTTTGCGTCCAGTCTCATTTTCTACCTGCCGCTTAAATTGTTTAAATTTCTCAATCGCTTCATTTTTTGCCTTTATAAAATAAACATATATTCGCCTCGACTTATCATCAATGAAGGTTGTTTGGAGGGTTAATTCGTATGACTCAATTCAAACACATAAATTTGAACTGTACTAACTTTGATTTTGAGTTTTTACTTTCAAGCACTTGGAACTTGAACGTAATGGCATGCAATGATTAAAACAATTGAGTTTTTACTACTGCCCGAAAATTTAAATTTTATTGAGCTTTTATACTAAATCTATAATAACAACAATTCTGAGTCAATTCAAATTTAATTTTCTTGTACCTGATGTTGCATTTCTTACGTAACTACTGTTTTGTGAAATTAATAGGTTCATTGGCTGTGTGAGCAAGAACAACAAAAAAAAAATGCAAAGAAATGAATACAAACAAACAAAAAATAGTTTTACTGCCAAATGAAACTTAATTCCAAATTTTGTCAACATAAAAAATTAAATAAAATGTATTTATAAATTTACACTGTAATAAAATAATTTTCGTCAACTTAAAATATGCAATAAAATAAAATGAAATAAAATAAGATAAACTAAAATAAAATAAAATATATTTATCGGCTTTAACAAAAGTTATTTATGCTCAATTAATAAGTTGCCAATTCAAACAAATAAATCTGAACTGTTTTATTAATTGTTGATTTTTATCCCTCAAACACTTGTAACTTGAAGGTAAAGTCGCACAATAATAAAAGACAATATTTTTATTACTGAACCACATTTTAATTTTTTATTTAACTATTTATACTACTTAAAATTAACAATAATGCTAAATCAACAAAAATAATTTTAATGTAATATAATATTCTTATTGCTAAAAATTCATTAAATTAACCAATCAAAACGTTTTTAAATAAAATTAATTTTATTGGAATTTGATATATAAGCTGATACTAATAATAACATCGGTATTCCCCATGTGTAGACCATTATACTAATTATAATAGTGGTATTCACTTTAAGTACAAACATTCTCCCCCACGTTGAACGGATGTTCAATCAAATGAGGATGTGTGGTTAAGCTGAATACGCCGTTGTGCCGGACTAAATATCTAGAATGAATTGACGTGGCATGGGTGTAGGAGTCCTGTTGTTGGTGTCTGGTCTAACTGATTGAAGTTCGATAGTTTCTTCAGCACTTTCAATAGCTACTGTTGGTCTTTGTTGTCTACTTTGACTTCTGCGCATTTTAGCAATCGCATGGTTGTGTAGTTGGTGGGACTTAAATTTGTTGGGTAATTCTATAATGTTTTCTTCCTTCAGAGTTTTTTGCAAGTTTGAGAGCTTGTTCATATTCTTGGCATAATTTACTTGGCATATATTTTTTCCAGATTTATTTGAGGTTGAGTTATTGTTGTGGATGGAGACTGTAATATTATTAAGCAACGATAACTCTGAGATTTTTTCAAGACTTGTATATGAGGATCTTATTGTGCTTGATATAGCTTGTCGTCCGTTCATAGTAACAGAGTCATGTTTGAGGATGCATTCTGGATCTAGCGTGAGCACACCGGAGCTCTTCAAGGATTTCCCTATTGCAAACAGCGGTAGCTTTTCAGGATTGTAGACTCTCTTTGTCGAGTGGTATCCATTTTGCGTCAGTTTTCTCCAGAATACATGTTGGTGTTGTTTTATTGCTGTATAAATTAATTTCACACGTACAGGTATTTGCACCAAAATTGTAACCAATTTGAATATTGGAGCAAACAAAAACTCCTTTTTCTATTATGTCACAGAAGCTGAACTTGGAACTGGTAAAAGGAATGTATTGTTTACGAGATGCGTTTATGCCCAGAAAAGTAGTACATGGTTTAATGGCTGCCATTGTATTATTCATCAGGTTAGGGACCGGAATCAAGTGAAATACATTGAATTTTTCATGTTCGACCAATGGTAGGGTTATTTTAAAGATGGCGTGTTGTTGCGTTAGTGTTCCCTTTACTCTCATAAGTTTAAATAATTGAAGCAAATTCGATTTTTCTGATACTGGAAGAATCAGCGATTACGGTGAATGGAGTATGATCTGTTTAACTTCAGTTTGCAATTGTTCTGGGGTAAGTAACCATGGACTGATTTTTCCATGACGCGTGTCCATAAGTGTGCTAAGGATTGCTGCCTGTATTTTTTTAATACTATTTGCAATTAGAGTTAATTCAAGAACCGCGGAATTAAACAATTGGTTGAGTTGCAATTGTAATAATACGTTGTTAATGTCATGTATTTTCTCAGCATATATTTTGATTTCCTGCTCCAGTCGTTCAAATCTTGTTTTAGATGTTACTTGATTCTGACGTATAATATTTAATGTTGAATCAACAATTGATGTTTGATTTTTTAACAATTTAAGCAAATACGATTCATTTTCATTGACTTGTTTTATTATATCAGACATATGTTCAGCGTATTCTGAATCTAGGATGCCAAATAATGAATGAGCAACATTACCAACTATATTCAGTGCACCCCTTTTGCTTCGCAATAATTGGTTATCTAGTTGTAACTCATTTACCATTTGTTTAAAGTGATCAATCGTACTGAGGCATGATGGTGTTGTAGCATCTTACAGATGATTTGTATTGATCTCGTCCCATTGACAAGGATTGATGTTTCGTACCAATAAGCAACTAGATCGTAGTATACGAACAGATTCCATTCGGTAGTTAAAATAGCGGCTATTCCAATTTGTTCGAAATGGGTAGTAAGGCGAGTCGATGAATTGGACGTTTAAATGTTCCTGATGCGGTTTTTACTTCTGCGACTCTTGCTGCACCGTCATCACCAGTATTGACTTGAGTAATTCTTCCTAATTGCCATTTCATAATAGGTATGTTATCTTCTTTTATAATAACCATGTCTCCAACCTTAATATTAGCAAATTGTCTCTGCCATTTGCTACGTTGTTGTAGTTCATTTTAGTATTCTGTAGACCATCTGTCCCAAAATTCCTTTTTGAGATGGGATACCAATTTCCAATGAGATAAAACTGATACTTTTGGTAGTTGTGCCTTGCTATCGACTTGCGAGGTAAGTGGCTCGCCAATAAGGAAATGGCCAGGAGTTAATGCTTCAAGGTTATTTGGATCATTTGTTATTGGTGTTAGTGGCCAAGAGTTAAGTATCGCTTCAATTTCTACTACGATGGTTTCCAATTCTTCTTGGGTTAGAGATGCATTTGCGACATTCCGAAATAAAAGATGCTTCGCTGATTTTACGGCTGCCTCCCATAAACCTCCAAAATGTGGTGCTCTCGGTGGAATGAAATGAAAATGTATTCCTTCTGAACTAGAAGAGGAAATAATTGATGATTGAGCTTTAGAAGAGTAAGTGCTATCATCTAATTCTGTTAACTGATTTTTTGCTCTAATAAAATTCGTAGCGTTGTCAGAATAGATGTTTTTGCATCGGCCTCGTCGGCCAATAAATCGTTTCAAAGCGCCAATAAAAGCGTCTGTTGGCACGTCTGAAACCAGTTCAAGATGAACTGCCTTCGTAGAGAAGCAGCAGAATACCGCAATATATGCCTTTGTTGGTCGTTTGCCTTTAATCCTATAGTGAATCTAGAACGGTCCACAATAATCTACACCAGTGTTGATAAAAGGTCGTGCTGGGGTAACCCGAGTCTGTGGGAGATTTCCCATAATTTGTTGACATAGTTGTGGTCGAGTCTTTGTACATCTTACGCATTTCTGCACTGTTTCTCGCGTCATTATTTTACCTTTTATTGGCCAAAATCGTTGTCTGATTGTGTTCAAAAGTGCTTGTGGTCCACAAAGACTATTTTCTTCGTGAATCATGATGAATAAGAGTTTTACGATGGGATCATTATATGGAATCAGCATTAGATGTTTAGCATCGTACGATAGCAATGACGCTTCCAATCGTCCTCCCACCCGTAGTATGTCTGAACCATCTATAAATCGACAAAGACTTATGATAGAGCTTTTTTTAGCGACTTCTTTGTTCTTTTGAAGTTGATTTATTTCTGAAGAAAAGTCGGACCTTTGAATGCTTTTTATGATTAAGAATAGTGCATAGTCCAGGTCAGTCGGAATTAATGCCTTACATATTGGACGTTCTTCCTTTTTATTCTTGTGTTTCTGATGAATCTAAGCATGTATCCTAGTGTCCTTTGAAGAGTTCTGAATGAGTTTTTATGCGGAATCTTGTAAACAAAATCGTCATTGCAGCAACTGGCTGCTGTAATAACGGTTGTCTTCTTTCTCTCTGTCATTTGGAATAAGTCGATGCGAAAATTCAGGTGGCCAATTTTGTTCTTTTTCGTGCAAAAACAACGGCCCATGGAACCATAAACTGCATTCGGCGAGTTTTGTTGCCGATAGTCCTCTGGAGAGTATATCAGCTGGATTTTCCTTGGAACCGACATGGCGCCATTGTTTGGACAATGTTAATGATTGTATTTTGGAAACTCGATTAGCTACAAATGTGTGGTACAATGAGGATTGAGCGTTTATCCAAGATAGCACTATTTCGGAATCTGTCCATAAAAACATAGGTAAATTTCTAATCTGAAGATCAGTTTCAATTCTGTGTCCAAGTTGAGCAGCCATGACTGCCGCACATAACTCTAGACGTGGTAAGGTCTGTTGTTTTAATGGAGCGACCCGTGTCTTGGCACAGAGTAATTGTGCAACAACTATTCTGTCTTTAAGAGTTGCTCGTATATAGGCAACTGCACCGTAAGCTTTTACGGAAGCATCTGAGAATATGTGTAATTGTTTATTTGCTGGAAGTTTCCCATTAAAGATGTGTCGAGGAATTTTGAAATTGTTTAAGCTGTTTAAGTCATTTCTGAATTTAGTCCAATTTTCGTGAAGATCTTTAGGTAATGGTTCATCCCAGTTTAGTTTTAGCTGCCATAATTTTTGAATGAAAATCTTTGCTTGACAACAACGGGTGCTAGTAGGCCGAGAGGATCAAATAATTTAGCCAGATCTGAGGTTGCTGTAAGTTTTGAAACCGTATGAAAATTATTAGCTTTGACCTTAATGCAAAATTGGTCTCTTGTAGGTAACCACAGTAATCTTAAAGTTTTTACTATGTTGTGTTTGTTTCCGGGGGTTGCAGGGTAAATTAAACAAAATATTTTAATTTAAGTCGAAAGAGAAAAATAACAAATGTATTAGAAAAATACACAATAATTAATCAACTAATTAATTAGACGTACCTTCGTGTTTGGGGGTTGATCGAGAATAACAAATCAATCTTTTTTATTTTCTTCTCTTTTCATTTTTATAATTCACATAAGCGTATTTACACAATTAACTTATATTTAGAGTGACCAGCGTAAACATCCCGTCCCCTTGCAACACTGCAACAAGGGAGAACAGGAAGCTGGTGAGCAAAGTATTTACAATTAAAAAAAAAATTCATTTACAATTCATTAATCCATGTGAGTTATTAGGTAAGAGAATACATAATATCAAAAAATAATAACAATAAATGACAAAGGGAAAATAGAGATTATTTGCTGACGACATTAATTACAACCGTCGCCCCTGCAGTGTTTGGGGTCGAACCACATTGTGATCCTTCTTGTGGCTTCGAGAACGGCAGGAACATTCAGGAGCTTGGCTGCGGGTTGCGCTCCTATTGTTGCGTTTGATGACCTTAGTCCCTTTGTAGTTGTTGTTGTGTGATTGTTAGGGTTTATTGATGTGACTAGGCCGAATATGCAGCATAGTGTGATCGTGTCCCAGACACTCCATGCATCGCTCCCTACTTCTACAGTTCCTTAAAAAGTGCGATTGGGCCAAGCAATTTATGCAATACTTATATTTCCTGACGACACCCAATCGCTTATAAAGTTTTAAGCGGCGGAATTCCGGGCCCTTTGCAGCGTGTGATTTCCTTTGCACAATCGGCATTTGGAGGTGGAACCGGCAATTACTTTGTCCAGACTTCTATTTTCTGGACGTTCGACGGTGAGTCTTCGGGGTGCAACTTCGGACATCTGTAAATAACGGACAAAACAGACATAGAAAAGGGAGAACGAATTAGTTTTGATTCGGGTTAGGAAGTAGTACGAGCTTCGCAATAGGCCGCGTTAGAACGCCATTGGCAGTTCGAACATCAGCCACTCGTACTCTAGAATCGGAGCCGATGTACACGCGAGAGATACGACCGAGCTTCCATTCGTTTGGTGGTAAGTTATCATGCCGAATAACCACAGAATCGTCAATCGCAAAATCGCGTTGGGGACATTTCCATTTGTTGCGCTTATGGAGTCCAACCAGCGACACGCAAACAAATGGTGAAGAACCCTTAATTTCCGCCACCTATTAACGTAGTTGAGAGATTCCATCGAGGAATCAGGTTCAGGGGGTGAGAGGATCGCACCTCCCACAAGGAAATGGCCTGGAGTCAAGGGGTTAATATCCGAGGGGTTATCCGTCATGGGACAAAGATGACGAGAGTTCAAGCAAGCTTCTATTCTTGTCAGCATAGTAGCAAACTCCTCAAAAGTGAATTTTTGAGCATTTGATAGCTTCCGCAAATGGGTCTTGAAGCTTTTAACACCGGCCTCCCAGAGGGCGCTCATATGTGGAGCTCCAGGGGGAATGAAATGCCATTCAACCGATTGGAAAATGTTTTCCGACACAAGCTTATGCCTCAGCTCAGTAAGGAACTTAGCCTGGTCCTTCTTCATTATATTGGCGGCGCCAACGAAAGCGGATCCATTGTCCGAATAGATATGTGCGGGGCAACCTTGTCTAGAGGAAACACGGGTAAACGCTGCCAAAAAACAATCCGTCGATGTTTCATTGGTCGCTTCCAAATGAATTGCCTTCGTAGCAAAGCATACGAACACTAGCACATATCCTTTAGTGATTCGGCAACCACGTCCAATATACGATTTAATTTCAAAAGGTCCAGCGAAATATAGACCAGTGTGGGTGAAAGGACGAGTTAACGTGGTTCTTTCCGGAGGTAGCGCAGCCATAATTTGTCGACTGAAATTCTTCCGATAGATCGTACAGATCTTGCAGTTATGAATGACGGTTCCAACCAGTCTTCCAAGTTTAGGGACCCAAAACTCTTGCCGGTTGAGGCGCAGCATCAGGGACAATTCTGCATGTACTGAGCACCTATGAAAGTACTCCAAATACAATCGGGTAAAAAGGCCAATGTAGGGGAGTAATTTGGGGAAGCGTTCATCGTATGTCAAAGTCGGTGGCCGAGAGTCTTCCATTGACTCTCAAGAAACCATTAGAGTCGATAAAAGGGTTTAAGGTCAGCAGAGAGCTCTTACGAGACAAAGTACCTCCGTCTTTCAAAATTGAGTACTCAGGAAAATGAGAAGTTTGACACAAAACAATCAACCGACGCTTCACGAAACTGATCTCATCTTGAGTGAGTTCCATGGACAAGTATCCGTGAGATAAACGGTGGCTCTTATCAGCAGAATGATAAAAACGAAAAATTTACGACAACACTCGTAACCCACGAGGCAAATCAGAAAATCTGCTCAAAATTTCCTCCGTGGGCATTGTCGTGTTAAGATTCACTTGAACCAAACGTGTTTCAAGCTGGGTACAGGGCTTGAATGATGATTTAGGTCATTCTGAGCGCGGGCGACTTAGACAAGTAGGACCCCTCCACCAGAGGTCAGAATTAACGAGCTCTCTGGCTGTCATACCTCGATCAATGTTGGATACCTCGATCGAATGTTGGAAGATTCAACTTTTTCTGAAGTCTCCTCGAGACAAAGGTGGGCTGAGAGGCAGGGTCAATGCTCTAGCAGAATATCTTACGTCATTGAGCATGACATCCACTACAATCGTGGCCAACAAGATTGTAGAATACGGGGTGGACTGTAATCATGTAGCAAAATTTTTAAACGAGAGAACCTCGGCAGAAGTTGATGGACGTCCACCAAATTTTTCTCAGAACGAAAAGGGTGCTCCGGAATGGGAGCAGAGTGGTCTGATGTCGCGGGGGTTACTAACCATTTTCCAATTTGGGTCGAGAATGACTAAGGGCTTCAGAGCGATGAAGCAGCGTGTTGAAGTAATGTATGTAGAGAAAATGACTTTATGCAAAGAACTTTATGTAAAGTATTTTAAGTATAGATTTATTTTTAAGTATAGATTGTATTTTAAGACAAGTAAACTGTTCTTATACAAAGTCAAAGCACAAGTGATTTACTAAATTCAAGTAATATTACTTGTAAGCAATTGTACTAAATAAAGTAACGGGATCATCTCTCACTAAAGTAGTACTAATGAGAGATATTATAAATAATTAATACGGGAAAAAGGAATTAAGATAATAGACAAAAATAAAACTGGTTTTTCTACATTCTTTAGATAACGTACTAAAATATTTTAATATGTACAGCTGAAGTTATCTAATTAGTAATATCAAAAGGAATTATGTTTACTAATATATATGTATAAAAATGTATATGTATATAAAAATATGAGAATTCTGTTGCCAAATATATTTTCGGCAACATTCTCCCCCTGGAGAACGAATGTTTTCAAAAGAGATATAGTATGTAGTAGACGGCCTATCGTTGGGAGTACTTTAGTCGAGTCATGAAACTCCGCTATGCTCCGACTCACAGCGTTGTCTTAGGCTCCATCTTCTACGTTAACAGCAGCTTCAGGGCTATCCTCTGACATTTCTTTAAAAGGTTCACTGGAATTTTCTGGAAGGAGAAAAATTTTAGAAATAGGTCTTTTAAGTATTTTATTTTTAGTTTGGACTGATACCACCCTTATCTTTCCGTCACCTCCTGGATGTGTATCAACAATTCTTCCAAGAAGCCATTGACCTGGTCCACATCTGTCATCTGCTACAAGTACCAAATCTCCAATATTAGGATTCTGAACGCTTTTTAACCATTTTGGCCGAGCTTGAAGTCGATTAAGGTACTCTCTGTACCATCTTTTCCAAAAATGCTGTTTCATTCTCTCGATAGCTTGCCAACGTGAAAGATGGTTTCCCCTTTGAGCTAATAAGTTTTCTTCTTGAACACACTGTAGTGGTTCGCCAATGAGGAAATGTTAGGACATAAAGGCCGCGAATTGAGACAACTTTCAATTTGACAAAGTAAGGTATTTAGCTCCTCAAATGTAAGTAGTCGATCATTGGTAACTCGTCTTAGATGATACTTCACGGATTTTACGCCAGCTTCCCATAATCCACCGAAATTTGGCGAGGCCGGAGGTATGAAATGCCAATTGGTATAATTAAGGCTCAAAGCATGTAGTAACTCCTCTGGCAATGACTTTTTGTTCTTATGAAAAAGAATTTGAAGTTCCTTTGATGCGCCTACAAAATTTGTACCGCAGTCTGAATAGATGTCAGTGCATGCGCCTCTTCGAGAAACAAATCTCCGAAAAGCTGCCAAGAAAGAATTTGTAGTAAGATCTGAAACCGCTTCTAGATGAATAGCCTTCGTGACCATACACACAAACAAGCACATATAGCCCTTTGTAATAACAGCGGATCTTAAAGTAGACGATTTAATATTTAATGGTCCAGCATAGTCAACACCGCTGTGTTTAAAAGGTCTAGTAACGTTAAGTCTCACCAAGGACAAGTTGCCCATTATTTGTTGTGAACTTTTAGCTGCATATTTAGACACTGTAAACATTTACGTATAATGGTTTTTGCTAGCTGAGCCCCAGATACGATCCAAAATTTTCGATTAACGATAGACATCGTTAATGTAATTCCACCATGAAGAGAATTCTCATGGGCATCCAAGATGATTAGTTTTGAAAGAGGATTAGATTTTGCTAAAATTATAGGGTGTTTAAGGCTATAATTAAGATCAGAATTTTGTAAATGACCCCCAACACGAATAACGCCGTTGTCGTCCAAAAATGGCATTAACTTCAATAAAGGACTGTGACGAATTTCTTGTTTTTTAGAAAGAAATTTCAATTCCATTGGAAAATCTATCAATTGAGTAATTTTAACATAGCGCAGTAAAACATTATTAATTTCAGAGAGAGATATAGCTCCAGTGTTCCTTCCCAAAAGAGAGGTTTTAGAATTATTTACAAATCGTAGGCATAACGCAGTAATTCGAAGCAGTGTCCTTAATTTCGAGAATCTGGATAATAACTCTGGATAGCCTTTTTCAATACTAATATTAGTAAAAACTTTCGAACTCTTTTCTTCAGAAGTTTGTAAATTTAATAATCGCTTAGGCCATGAAGAAGGGGCTTCATATAAGAACTTTGGACCAAACCACCAGATATCGTTTTCTACTAAATTTTGACCTAAAATGCCCCTCGATGCACAATCGGCTGGGTTTAAGTTAAAAGGTACATATCTCCACTGCAGAGGGTTACTTAAACGTTGTATATCTGCAACTCTATTTGCAACATAGACGGTCCAAGTTGATGAAGGTTTCCGAATCCAGCTTAAAACAGTTGAACTATCACTCCAATAAAAAATGTTTTCTATTTTACAAATATCCAAGGAATTCTTGATATCTTCAGTAAGTTGAATCAAAAGTTTAGCGGCACATAGTTCCAACCTCGGTATAGTAACAGTTTTAATAGGAGAGACTTTCGATTTTGCTTGTAAAATATTAACGAAAGTACCTTCCGAAGTAATAACTCTAAGATAAACTACAGCTGCATAAGCTAGAGTTGATGCATCGCAAAAGCCGTGCAATTCTGTTTTCACTCCTGGAGACCAATTTATCCATCTGGGAATTTTCAAGTTCACAAGGTCTACCAATGACGATCTGTACTTAAACCATTCCTTTTCTATTTCAATAGGTATCGAAGTATCCCAATCTACACTATGTTCCCATAGTTTTTTAAAAACAGACTTGGCTACAATGGTGGAGGGCGTAAGCCATCCTAAAGGATCATATAGTCTAGCAGATTCTGAAAGAATGGTGCGCTTAGTAAATGAATTAGTATCGTCAAGGTTTACTTTAAAGGAAAAGAAATCACCACAAGTATCCCACTGGATGCCTAGAGTCTTCACCACATTGTCTTTATCAAACTGTAAAGTTTTAGAGTTTTCCTTATGTTCTTCGGGAATTTCTCGTAGGAATTGAGAAGAATTAGAGATCCACTTGCGTAAATTGCAACATCCTTTTTTCAGAAGATTGCATAAATCCCTTTGTAGGCTAATTGCACTTACAAGGTTATCTGCACCCGAAATAACATCGTCTACGTAAGAATCAGAAACAAGAACATCTGCTGCTTGTGGAAAGTCGTCTTTAAAATCATCTGCTAATTGCTGCAAAACACGTATAGCCAAATAAGGAGCTGAAGTGGTACCGTATGTTACGGTATTCAGCTCATAAATAGATATTTCATCGTTTAACTCATGTCGCCAAAGTATTTGCTGAAATTTCCTATGTTCTGGACAAACATCTATCTGCCGGAACATTTTCTCAATATCCGCGCTGAATGCAATCCTGTGCCTCCTCCATTTTGTTATAATTCCTGGTAAATCGTTTTGAAGCGCAGGTCCAGGACAGAGTTCTTCGTTTAACGATTTGCAGTTAATCAAATGACAACTTCCATCAAAAACCACTCTTAGTTTGGTAGTTGTACTGCTCTCCTTTAGTACACCATGATGAGGCAAGAAATAAGAATTAGGTCTGACATCTTCAGGATATTTTCCAAATTTGGTCATGTGACCTAAAATTTCGTACTCTCGCATAAAGTTCCTATATCTTTCAGCAAAAGTAGGTCGGTTCGAAAAAGAGATTTCCAATTGTCGCAACCGTCTGTAGGCACTAATGATATTATTCGCAGCAGACGGTGCAGTGTTGTTTTCTACTAGAGACCTAAACGGCAAATGTACTATATAGCGACCAGATTGTGATTTATTAACTGTATTCGCAAAATAATTTTCACATTTCAGTTCTTCGTTACTTATCTTCCTTTTGGTACCAACTTCTTCCTGCTCCCAAAATGACTTCAATAATGTCTCCAATTTGACGTTAAGTATGTGCAGTCTGTTGCAAGAAATGTTACCACTTTTTCCAGAAAACACCCATCCAAAATGAGTATTTTGGAAGAATAAATTGTTGTGAACAAAGGATTCGGCGGGAAGTTTTATTATGGAGCAGACATCTGAGCCTAAAATTAGATCTATCGGATCAGAGTTGAAGAAAAGTGGATCAGCCAAATTTTCAGGATCAATATCAGGCAATGAAATAAGTTTAGACGAAAGATCCGGTGTATACGAAGAAAGATTAGCTAAAACTAATGCCGTACATGAAAATACAGGTTTTCGTTTACGGGAATATAAATCAATATTAGCAGAGTATTTCGATACATTTTCACTACTGTTACCAATACCGATTATTTTACAATATGATCTTTCTTTTCGAATGCCCATCAGTTGAACTGCAGCTTCAGAAATCAAACTTCCTTGTGAGCCTGGATCCAAAAGAGCTCGTAAAGGAAAATAACCTTTGTCAGTTCGAACAAGTAATCGAATAGTGTATAACAATACTGCTTGGTAAGCAACTGCACTATGAACAGTAGCACCTGGTGTGCTTTCATTTTTTGAATTGATTGAAATAGCAGGAATAGAAGAGGCCTCCGCCTGATGTTTGTCTAAATGAAGAACAGTGTGATGTGGATGTTTGCATATAATGCAGCGAAATGGTGAGCTACAATTTTCATGATTATGACCAACAGCAAGACAATTACGGCAAGCCTTTCTTTTTAACAAAAAACCGTTCTTAGAATCCAAAGGAGTTGGCAACCCTTTCGCGCAAACGTCAAAATTTTATCGTCTTGTGAATTATATTTTTTTTTTTTTTTTTTTTTTTTACAAAAAACAGTGGTTTATTCCGTTTAAACAATAGCTTATTGTTGTTTATTTTATAAAGCAAGGTGTAAAGATTATAAAATCAATAAAGGTATGTCTGGTAAAGGCCGTCGCAGCATACAAAATGCAAAACTTTTCTGTGGCCAATGCGAAATGGAGGTAAAGGAGAATGAAGATAACATCGATTGTGATAAATGCGCCAAATGTTATCATGCATTATGTACGAGCTTAAATAAACGTCAATTTGAACATTTATTAAAAAATGAGAGTGAAGAGTATGTATGTAATGCTTGCAAGGAATGTGATGGAACAGTAAAAGAAGAACTTGTTGAAATAAAAAAACAACTAAAACAATTAAAGAAGTTGGATCAGCTGTCTTCGTTACAAGAAACAATGACATTCATGTCAAAACAATTCGATGAGATTATACGAGGGGTGGCTGAAAATAAAAAGAAAATTGAAGCAGTACAAAAAGAAAATCGTGTATTAAAGAATGAAGTAAACAATTTGAAAGATTCAGTTAAGCTATTGAATGATGAAAGAGTTAAAAACAACTGTCTTATTAGCGGCATTGAAGTAAAGGAAGGTTCAACAGCAGTTGATACGTTGTTAGAAATTGCAAAAGATGTTGGTGTAGACTTAAAGGAAGATGATGTTGAAGAAGCATTTTTTATTAAAAAGAACAATACCTCAAATAAAACTAAAAATTTAAAACAATCTATTATTGTGAAATTTGATTCGAAAAAGTCTAAACAAAAATTAATGTCAGCAAAACAAAAATTGAAAGAAAAAGAAGAAACAAAATCAGTTTATGTGAACGATTGTCTTAGTAAAGAGACTTTAAATCTTTTTAGACATGCTAAAACCCTACATAAAGTGGGATATCAATCTGTGTACACCTATAGTGGTAGAGTTTATGTAAAACTAAGCGAAATCTCTAAGCCAAGATTAATTAGATCTGAGGAGGAAGTAGATGATATGCTTTTGAAAGCCACAACTAACAAGCTTCAAAAACGTAGATCTAATCTTCAGCCCCCATTAGCAGTTGACGATACACATGATGAAGATGAAACTCGTGCTGCTTTTATGTCACCGGCTTAATAGCTTAAATGCAAATATATTGTTTTGATAAATATTTAAATATTTCTTTTTTTTTTTTTTTATGATTAATAATCAACATTTTTTAAACTTTGAATCTTTTGAAACTTATTTTTGTGGAATAAATTTTCCTACTTTGAATATTATTTCAGTAAACATAAGAAGCATTTCCTCTATAGATAAATTTAATAAATTTAAATGCATGATTTCTAAATTACCAAAACTACCAAGTGTTATAGCGGTTCAGGAGACGTGGTTTAGCTCAAATTTAGTTCAGATTTATAATATTCCTGGTTATGATGTTGTTCACTGCTGTAGATCAGATGGATATGGTGGGGCGTCAATTTACATAAATAACAGCCTTCATTACAATGTTGAAACTTGTTGTAGTAAGGATTTTATTGAAAATATTACAATATCTTTGCTTAACCACAAAATCAATGGAAAGAGTTTAAAACTAACAACGTTTTATAGATCCCAAAAGTGCAATGTGGAAAAATTTGTAAGTTTTATTGAAAATATAGTTGCAAGTTATGGTCGCTTTCCTAGTATTATAGTTGGAGACTCCAACATTGATTTTATTAATAATACTTCAGCTGATTTAATTAATATGTTGTCAAGTTTTGATTATAAAAACTGTCATACATTAATAACTCGTCCGGTATCTGGAACATGTATAGATAATGTGTACAGTAATATCCCAGATGAACTTTTGATAAATACTATTGAATGCTGTTTAACAGATCACAATATAATATATTGTATGCTTAAAAGTAATGCTCCAAATTCCGAGTATTTTGAAAAAGTTTACCGAATATGCAATTATGAACGTGCAAAAGAAAGTTTAACTAACTATTTAGAAACTTTTCAAGAAACTGGTGACCCGTCTGTTGATACTTCTCAAATTATGTCACATATTTTAAATGCAACAATAAATTCTACTGTGGAGAAAACTGAAAAAAAATTGATGAAAAACGAGTTAACACCTTGGCTAAATCAAAATTTACAAGCTCTTATATTTTATAAGAAAAATCTTTTGAAACAGAGGAAAAAACGTGATGTTGAAAGTAGATTAAAAAGAATTAGTAATGTAATCAAAAAAGCTTGTAAGCAGTCTATGAACAACTTTTATTACAGTCATTTAAATCAAATACAACAGGAGCCAAAAAAATGTTGGAAATTTTTAAATGAAAATCTTGGAAGAAAGTCAAAGAGTGAAATAAAAGTAAAAGACGCTGACGGAGAGTTTATTTTAGACAACCATCTAAAGAGTAATTTGTTTAACCAGTACTTTCTTCAAATTCCTAAAACATTAAAACAGCAAATTGATTACTTACCTGGTGACTCGTGTAATGCTCTTAGAACTTTAGGTCAATGTCAAAGCATCTTTAATTTTTCATATACCACAGAGATGGAAATAGCTGAACAAATCTCAGAACTTGATGTTACAAAAAGCTCTGGGTCTGACGGGATTTCAGCAAAAATACTTAAGGTATGTAAAGATGATATTTGTCCATATCTTTCAAGAATTTTTAACAGAATGATTGACACTTCAACATATCCACATGATTTCAAAATAGCAAAAATTATACCAATACCAAAGGAATCTAAAGCTACACTGATAGAAAAGTTTCGACCAATTGCCTTGTTACCAATAATTGATAAGATTTTTGAAAAAATACTCTACAAACAGCTTTCTTCATATTTTGAAGTCAATAATTTATTATATAATTGTCAGTATGGCTTTAAAAAAGGATGTGGTACAGAAGAAGCGGTTATAAACGTAATTAATAACATATGTAAAGGTTTGGATGATGGTTTCAGTGGTGTTGGTGGTATATTCTACGACTTGTCTAAAGCGTTTGATCTTGTGGATCACAATATAATGATAAATAAACTTGAATACTATGGTGTTAATGGACGAGACTTGTTATTGATACGGAGTTATTTGGAAAATAGAAAGCAGTATGTTGAGGTGAATGGTGAAAAAAGTTTTATTGGTTCCGTTGAATATGGAGTTCCTCAAGGAAGCGTATTAGGTCCACTTTTATTTAAAATTTATGTAAATGATATAAAAAATCTTCAGGTGTTTGGAAAAATGTTTATGTACGCGGATGACATAAGTCTTTTTTATCCTTATAAACATGAAACTGCTTTAAAGGTTCATATGGAGTACGATGCTGCATTAATTTCAGAATATTTAAGACTTAATAGATTGAAATTAAACGCTGAAAAAACTAAAATATTGCGATTTAGACCGTATTTAGTTCACGATCAAGTTTTTGGCATTTGGGTAGATGGAAAACAAGTAAATGAAAGTCTTTCAACAAAATACCTTGGTGTGCACTTACAGAGTAATCTTTCATGGGATACGCATATTCAGAAATTAAAATACAAAATATTATCTGTAATTGGTCTACTATATAAGTTTAAGAATAAATTCAACACGAAAACAAAATTGGTTATATATCAGGCTTTAATACACAGCCATTTAAACTATTTGCCTATTATATATGGTCATAAAAAAACCAATGAATTTAAATCTCTACAGAGAGCTCAAAATAGAGCATTGAAAACGGTTTTTAATTTGCCTCTGACGTATTCAACAATACCTTTATATAAGAACATAGCTTTAACCATTCTTCCTGTACATGGCTTACACAAAATGCAACTTTTACTTTATGTTTTTAAATCTTTGAATAACATTGGGCATCATACAATAACTTTTTCCAGAAATCAAACAGCTTTCAACACAAGGAATAATTCGAATTTAAGGGTAGCACGATGTCGATTGGAAACCACAAAACAGCGGGTAGAACACATTGGTAGTTTGGAGTTTAATAACCTTCCTGAGAATACAAAAAATATTGTTCGAATCTCCATTTTTAAAACAAATGTTAAAAATTATCTTTTTCAAAATTTAGAAATGCTTCTTTTGTGATTATTAGTTTGATCTCAGTTAAATTCTTATTTATTTTTTATTTTGTTTTAAAATTTGTTATTTTCTTTTTTCTTTTTTTTTTATTTTAAAATTTGTTATTCTTTATTTAAAAAATATACTTAAGTTTATATAATTTTTATTTGCCAACTCGCCTCAACAATGTCTTCAAGACGCAGAGGCACAACATATTGTAAAACAATTATTATGAATAAAGAATTAAATAAAAAAAAAAAAAAAAAAAAAGGTAAGGATAGAAATTTAAAACATTTCGAAAGTGAATGTCCCTTATCACAAAATAAGCAAAGTTTTGTATAATGTGCAGAAAAGTTGCCAGAATTACACGATGTCCTTTTAGCGGAATTAAAAGGTTTATGAATCTTCGAGTTTCTATATTTAGATGACGATGAAGCATCATCATTAATCGATTCCAATGTTCGGAAAGTTCTCTCTAAGAATGTAAATAGTTCATCACGAGAAGAAAGTTCAGTAGAGGATTTCAAAGATTGTTCCCATTCCTTTCGAGTCTGGAAGTCGAGAATAGGATCCCAGCTTTGGGTGTTTATGTTGAGGTTTTGAAGTGAAGCCAAGATTTCCTTGGTAGAATCCAATAAAGTTTTAATGGATTGAAATCCACCATCAGATTTCAAAATATGAAAAAGTTTTGATATTAAACTGCCAACAAGTATTCGCATGTTATGATATCTGGATTCTAGAATGTTCCATGCCGAATCGTAATTTGCTTCAGTAGCAGAAATATTTTTAATTAAATTAAATGCTTCGCCAGAAAGAGTACCCTTTAAATAATAAAATTTTTGAACCTTGGTGAGCGAATCATTGTTATGAACGACAGAAGAATAAATGTCGCGAAATGGAATCCACTCCATATATTCTCCAGAATACTTTGGCAGTGAAATCTTAGGTAACTTAGCATCACAATTAACTGTAATATCAGGGCGACCGTTAGTTGTGACACAAGTACTTGATAACGGTCCATTTATCATCGTGTTGTCTGCCTTCGAATCCAATAATTTTCCTTTAAAGCACAAATATTTCTCCGAAAATTCAAAGTTAAGATCTTCTTCCATGTATGGAACATCCTCGTCTTCTAGAGATTCCTCGTGAATTCGACGCACTATTTTATCATGTTGAGATTCAAACTTACCAAATATTTTATCTAGTTGTTGCACCAAAGAATTTAAGAAACCGCTTGTCCTCTCATCTTTTTCTTTTTGCTCGAAACGAGTTTCCAATTTAATTAATAATTTCAGCAGGTTGCGTTGTTCCTTTATTATTAGATCTAATTCACTCATTGTTCGTAGAAATTATGTTCCAATTATTTTTTTAAAAAATAATAGTTCACTTTTATAAAGTTTTAATTTAATAGAGTTTTAAATAGTTCAGTTTTTTTTTTTATGGAGTTCCCGGGTTTCGACACCAATAATTATGTTGAAGTAATGTATGTAGAGAAAATGACTTTGTGCAAAGAACTTTATGTAAAGTATTTTAAGTATAGATTTATTTTTAAGTATAGATTGTATTATAAGACAAGTAAACTGTTCTTATACAAAGTCAAAGCACAAGTGATTTACTAAATTCAAGTAATATTACTTGTAAGCAATTGTACTAAATAAAGTAACGGGATCATCTCTCACTAAATTAGTACTAATGAGAGATATTATAAATAATTAATACGGGAAAAAGGAATTAAGATAATAGACAAAAATAAAACTGGTTTTTCTACATTCTTTAGATAACGTACTAAAATATTTTAATATGTACAGCTGAAGTTATCTAATTAGTAATATCAAAAGGAATTATGTTTACTAATATATATGTATAAAAATATATATGTATATACAAATATGAGAATTCTGTTGCCAAATATATTTTCGGCAACGCAGCGAATGATGCTTTTGCTTGCACATATAACAAACATTAGTGCTCTGGCATCTTCTAAATTCATGCGATGTTGCCAAACAATTTGTACAAATCTTGTTCCTTTTGGCAACAACTGGTTACACTTGACTATAGTCAAGTATAGTTGACTAGTCACAGTTGACTAGTTAACTAGTTATAGTTGACTATGGTCAACTATAGTTGACCCCTTATAAAAGAATTTTTTTTATATATTTTTATTATAAAAAATATAATTTATTTTATAATTTATAATTAGTGATAATAATAACAATAATAATAATACAGCTTGCATATGGCTTTCATACGTTGATTACAGTAGACACGAATATACCCATCGCTGAAATGCTGTTATATAATTCAAGAAAGTAGAATAGCAGAAGCCTGAAATTTAAAAAAAAATTAATAATTGAATTGCAACTATTTAAACAAATGGAAATTTTTATTTGTCTTTTTCAAATTCCATTTACTTACCCGACGTAAAGTCGTTATAATGGTAAACACTACTGCTCCAAATACCAAAATGATATAGAAAATAAACAATTGGCCAATAGCAGAACTTATGGAAAGAATAACAATATCAAAAACAAATTTTGGATTCTAATAAAATGAAAGAATAAAATAATTTAAAACTTTAAATTTTAAGACAATATATAACGAATCTTGTTAATTTCATTTAATAGTCGCTAGGGTAACCACAAACAAGCCAGTATCAAGCTTATTCTTAACCGAATATTGCGTAACTAATTTATTCACCTTTTGGACTGTGTTTGGGACTTCAATATCAAGAGCAGTTTTAATGTCTGACACATCAGTCATATGGTACAAACCTCTATTATCGAGGCTCTTCTTAACTCAGGAGGTGTAAAAGTGTATGAATGAATATTTTGAGACCGAAGCAACTCCATCGTTTCCAAATGCACTTTAAGATCATTAAAGTAGAGTTTGTTTTTACTTCTAGAAGAGTTTATAATTTTATGAACCACCTTGGGGGATAATTTATTCAACTGATCGACAAGTGCTTTCACGTTTACATTATGTAAAATAATTGGAGAACAAAATTTGTTTCTTACCAGTTTACCACAGCTTTTACCGTTATTTTCATGTTCATCTGGGGTCGCCACTTTGCTTGTTGATGCACCTTCGTTTACTTCAATGTTGATTTGTCCCAATAGCTCGAAACGGTTGTGTGAGATATTTGTGGAATGCGTGTATGGTTGTTGGAGACATCTACTTTTGACTTCCTTTTATCGCCAGTCGACAATGGGGCATCACTGTCCCGATCTGGGCCTTTTCGATGTGAGCAGTTGGAAAGTTAATTCCTTGTTGGAAGCGTTTTCTATATTATCGGCAACATTATGTCGGGAAATTCCACTCTGTGACATTAAAACTCCAATCTTGTCACTAACAAGCAATCTGTCTCTGTCCGGAGGCCACTTCTCGGAGTTTGGTATCATGTCAATTGAATCATTCAGTTCACTATCCATCGGTATGGATAACAACAAAACTCTAAAAAGCTTCTATGAGAGAAATATTGTATTGTATTTCCCAAAACTTTTATTTTAATTTAAAAATATAACAAATTCCAAGCGCAAAAAGAAACCACGTGTTCTCAATCTACCGTTAATCGTCTCATGGCTTCTTTTTAATTTTTCTTTTATAATCATAAAACAAAATAAAAAGAGACAAAAAACCACAGTTTTGTTTATTCATGCTTCTTAATGCAGTTTCTTCTTTGTTGTTTTTGTAAAAAAAAAAACAAGCAAAAAAATATATATTAACCGTTATTTTTCTTATTTGGTGAGAAAAAGTACAGAATTTCTTGTTTCTATGTTGTTGTTGTTACAAATGTATATATTTTTTTTTTTTTCGAAAAAGCAAAAAAATTAAGGAAAAACACAAAATAACCGCCAAAAATCAAAAAATACGACAAATTACTTGATTTTGCAACATTGTTTATTGGATATATGGGAATATTCAATAATTTCTTTATCAACTGCTTTTTATTGAGTGATATTTTAAATTTTGCACTATTGATAAATATTGATGTTATTAATTTGACGAGTTTTGTTATAGAATTTCTTAATTTTTATAAATAACGTATGTTCACAGAAAAAAATTTTCTTTTTGATTTTTTTGACATCTTTGCTGAACATGAGCACATCGTCAACATATACGGCAACAAACAGCATGCCGTCTTCGGCATTCGTGTGGTATATACATTGATCAACTCCGCTTCCCTGGAGCCCAAATTCCAATAGGACGGATTTAAGTTTTTCGTTCCACATTTTACTCGCTTGTTTTAAACGATATAATGACTTTTTTAGCTTGCAGAGCCTTCCGAAATTGTCATCGATTCCAGCAGGTTGTACCATATAAATGTCTTCTTTGAGCTCGCTCTTTAAAAACGCAGTCACAGCGTCCATTTGATGTATGGCCAAATCATGTTGTAGAGACAGGGCTAAAAGAAATCGAACCGAAGTATATCTAACGACTGGCGCAAAGGTTTCCTGATAGTCCACTCCTTTTCTTTGGCTGCATCCCTTTATGACTAATCTAGCCTTATGTTGCACTGTCTCACCATCAGCACCTATTTTATTTTTAAAAATCCACTTGCACTATATGGCTTTCTTGCCTGTTGGCAACTCTTTAAATTCCCATGTACAATTGGCACTATGCGAGTCATTAGCATTTTCACACGACAATGCATATCCATTTGAGGCTCTTCTAGAATGAAACTCATTGCACAGAAGTTATGCGAAGTATCTAACTGAGTTAAACGTGCAGATCTACGTACTTGTGTTTTTTCAGTGGTAACACTTTCATCCGGTATATATGTTTCATCGTTGTCGTCATCGCTTGGTATATACGAATCTTCAGACAAATTACCTCTGCTGTTTCCAGAACTGCTGCACTGGACTGGAGTTGTGGGCATCTGTTGAAGCGTCTTCTTGTGATGGCAATTATATGTTACCACCTTGTCCCTCTGAATTGACATCACACGGTTGTTGGCAAATATCATTTTTTCATCTTCAAGAAAAACCACATCACGACTAATAACAATTGATTTCGTAGTTGGGTCGAACAAGCGATATGCTTTTGCTTTTTCGCTGTAACCACCGACGCTTCTGCTTTGGTACGTGGGCTAGAGCTCTGCATCCAAACACACGCTAATGCTTCAAATTGACCTTTTTGCTTATCCATAGCTCTTCAGGGGAAAATGAATCCGACTTACGTACCGTTCGGTGCAATACATACGCTGCCGTATTCGCCGCTTCTGCTCAATACTCTTCTCCAAGGCCAGTGTCTATAAGCATGCATCTAACTCTCTCCATGAGTGTTCTGTTCATACGTTCGGCGACGCGCCGTTCTGTTGAGGTGTGTAGTTTGATGCAAAATTCCAAATTTTTCAAGATATTTCTTAAAGTTTGCGTTCATATATTCTGTTCCACTGTCCGAGTTTTACAAACTCTTTAAACACGTCGCCTTTCGTTTTTATTGGTATCACAAAAACCTTATGGGTATAGTCATCCACAAATGTGAGTAAATATCTAGCACCGGTGTACGACGCAGCATTGGTCCCATTACATCGGTGTGTAATATGCCCAAGACGTCATTTGCAGAATTCTGACTTTCACCAAAAGGTAATCTAGTGTGTTTACCTTTCACACATACTGTACACTTTGTTTTGCCTTTTGAATTAATTTTCAATTCATTTGCCGTAGCTGTCGCATTCACTAAATCACAACTTATATGGCCAAGCCTTCTGTGCAGTAAATCATAGTTGACCATTGTAAGCACATTACCAACCATAGCATTTTTCTTTATTTTGGTTTTGAACACAATTTAATTTATAGAGAGCGTTTACTAAATTCGCAGACGCAACCACTTTATTGTTGTTTTTGTTAGTTATTTTTCAATAATCTTCTTCAAAAACAATGCGTTTGCCATTTTTTGTCATTTGGCTTGCTGATAGTAAATTTACAGCTGGGTTTGGTACGGCTTGTACATCTTTGGCAGTAATCCTCTCTTCTTTGTTGTTGTTGCAAACACACTGTCCAATGTCTCCAACACATACTCATTAGGCAAACCTGCCAACAACAACGATGCGATAAGCTCTTCATCTAGTTTGAGTCCAGCGGTTTTGACTTTGACTGAGGTTAGTAGTTATGATATTTAGTTTTTAAGTAAAACCAAATTTATTTAATTTTATTTATATTCTTATTTATTCAAAGAAATAATAAATTCTTTTATCAATACTTTTTATTAATGTTTTAAATTTTAACAAATTCACACGGTTTTATTTATAACAATTTGTTTTTAATGTTGAACACAATTTTCTTTACAATAATTTTAGTTATAAAAATTTTTATTTTAATTCTTATTTTAATACTTTCTGTCCAAACGCCAGATCAATAATGTTTCCTTTCTTTCTATGTAACCGATTTTATAGTTGTAGGCTCTAGGAGTCAACTAAACTCCTAGGGTCTTGCAAAAAATGAGTTGACGAGTATTGGGATATGTATATTCCTCTTGAATATATATATCCCCCAAGAAAATAAGAAGACTTAGGGTTTTCTTTAACTTAGATTTATTGCCTTCTTGGCTGGGTTTTGTCTACTTATCAACTAATCTACTAATTCTAGAAATTAATATAAGGTTTTAAGAAAGTTCAAATTCAAATTAAAAATTAAACATGAGGAATTCGAATATATACAATAAATACATGGGATTATACATACGAGAGATTGAGAAAAAATAAGATAAGGAATTAAGAGAATAATAATAATAATTAAGAGAAAATAAAAATAATTCACAATGGGACTACAACAAAAAATAAATGTTGAACACGGTTCAACATACTCCGCGCCCCTTTAGTGGCAATTACATCCATCCCATCTTCCGTGGGTGATCCAGCCAAAAGCGGAATTTTGTGCTTGGGGCAGCGTTGTCTCGGGGCAATCAAATTGACGTAACATGAATTGGGACATTAACTGCCGCCCGATGACTCCGTCGATCTTACGGCAGTCATGGAAATTAGCGTGCGCCTTCGGAGAAAGATGTCGAAAATGGTTTAACAGCGACTCGTCCAAGAGGGGTGGTGGGAACTTAAAAGTGGCTCTGTTCCTTATTTCTAACTCCCAAGTTGCAATTATGTTCATCGCATCGTACTCTAGGGCCACCTGAAACACTCCTTTTGTCTCAGAGGTGGGAAGCTCGGGAAACTCAATTGCTTTGGTCTTCAGGAGAAAGCTACACTGACTTGAAGTCTGCAAGAGGAAAGTAGCCACCCTGGGGACATTACTATGGAGGAGCTTTACTCTAATAAGAGGTGGTATCAATCCTCTTTCTTGGGTATCCGGGAAGTTTGACGGTCCACTTGGATTTGGGTGCACTTTACAACTAGCTGTAGCTTTGTTCTGCCCAGGATGACTTGACGGGTCACTTATGCTTAAATCCTCTTCAAAACTCGACGCAGCTTGCTCCCTGCCATCCTCATGCAGCATAGTGTGATGTCTGGCACCGCATATGTTACATCTGTTTAATCATTCACACAAAAACCGGTTATGAGTTTGTGAGAAACAGTTTAGGCAGCCTGCCTCTTAACATGAGCTCTTCTTTCGGAGGGGGCCATATCTCGAAACTGCACACAGTACTTTAGAGGATGATTCCGCCTGCACAATTTGCAGCGAGGTTTGTTTAGCATGATCTGTAAAGAGAGAACAAAGAAAACGTGCACAATACAAATAAAATATAGCTTGACTTAAATCTCTAAGATCGTGTGATGGATAAAATTGTAAATTAATTGATTAGTTTTGCGTACAAGGATTATTAGTTTCAATGGGTAACTTGCAAAGTTTTGTTATAGGACGTTTAATTAAGCCGTGACTGGTCAGTCACGGCAACACTAACCTTTTGATCTGTACCGTGAATAACATTTTTTACTCTACCAAGTCGCCATTCAGTAGCGGGTAGCATATCCTCTTTAATTAGAACGAAGTCGTTTTCCTTCCTTGTCCTTTTCTGTTCTCCATTTGCTTCTACGTTGCAACTCGGTGATATATTCATTTTTCCAGCGACGGGCAAAGACTTGTTGTATGACTTTAAGTCTGTCCCAGCGTTTCATGACGGATATGTTTTCCACAGAGGGTGATTGGATAATTCTGGAGCGGCTACTACCGAAGCGCCTCTCAGGAAGTGACTTGGAGTTAAAGGAAGAAGTTCGTTGGGGTTTTCAGATAAAGGGGAAATTGGACAAGAGTTCAAGATTGCTTCGATGCATGTAAGTATGGTATAGAATTCCTCAAAAGTGAATGTTAAGTTGCCAGTTGCCTTTTTCAAATGAGATTTCATACTTTTGACAGCGGCCTCCCAGAGGCCGCCCATGTGAGGGGCATATGGTGGAATAAATGTCCAGCTAAAACCATGTGTGCTATATTTTTCGATTAGGGATTTTTCGGCATTTTTTAGAAAGTCGTTGTGGGTGGCTAACAGCGAATGTTTAGCGCCTAAAAAGTTTCTGCCATTATCAGAGAATATGGTTTTTGGTAGACCTCTACGACTAGTAAATCTGGTGAAGCAAGCAAGAAACGCATCTGTTGATAATTCCGAGCAGACTTCGAGATGAACTGCTCGTGTGGAGAAACAAACGAAAACTGCTGCGTATCCTTTCAAACGTTTTGCATTCCGCAAATTGGAGGCTTTTAGTGTGAATGGGCCGGCAAAGTCCACTCCTGTATAAGTAAATGGTAATGAAAATGTGACTCTCTCACGGGGTAGCGCACCCATTATTTGTTCTTGTACTTTGTGCTTGTAAACTGTGCAGGTTTTACAGGTTCTGACACACTGCCAAATAAGGTTTTTCAATCGCGGAATGTAAAAGCCCTGTCGAACTGCTCTTAGCATTACGTGGTGTTCCGCGTGAAGCAAAATTTGATGGGTGTATCTTATAAGAAGTCTATCTAGTGATGATTTTTCTGGAATAATGATAGGATGCTGTTCGTTGAAACTTAATCCGGAATTACTGAGTCTGCCACCTAAGCGTAGTAGTCCATGCTGGTCAAGAAAGGGATTGAGAGAAAGTATTCGACTTTTCCGATTTATGGGTTGGTTGTTCTTAAGGCAATCATATTCTAAATAAAAATGAATGTGTTGTGCATTTACAATTACAAAATTTTTTACAAATTGTATTTCCTCGAAGGTGATGTGTTTTTGTATCTCGTATGGACGTTTCAGAAGACGATTGATGAAGCCAAAGCGATAACTGAGAATTCTTAGGGCTCTGGGAAATGACGAAAATTCGCTCAAAATATATTCCTGTTGCGTTTGTAAATGAAAATAAAATATGTTCCGGGATTCTAAATCAGTGGGATCGAACATACGAGATTTGGGCCAACAGTCAGGGGATTGACTTAGCCATGGAAGACCGTGCCACCATAGTTTACTTTCCGAAAGTTCCCGAGGAGCGCATCCTCGAGTTCCAAGATCGACTGGATTCTTATCTGTCTTTACATATCTCCAACGACCAAGCTGAGTGATCTGACTAACACGATTGACTACGAAAATTTTCAAAGTATGCGGAGGTTTCTGCAGCCAGCCTAAGACAATCGAAGAATCAGTGTATAGAAATAGTTCAAAGGGAAATTTTAATCGTTTAATTAAGCTCTTCGTTAAGTTATATAACAGTAATGCTCCACAGAGCTCGAGTTTCGGAATGGTTATAGTTTTCAAAGGCGCAACCTTAGTTTTCGCAACTAATAATTACAAAAAATTTCTCCCTCAGGAGTAGAGACTCTCGAATAAACCGCTCCACAATATGCCCTTTCCGATGCATCACAGAACCCTTGAATTCGAGCTTGATGTCGAGGTGAGAAATTTACCCATCTAGCTATTTTAGTGGTTGAAATTTGTGTCAGAGTAGTCGAAAATGCGTTCCATGTTTCCAATATCTTTGGTGGTATATCTTCATCCCAATCCGATTTGCATTCCCATAGCTACTGCATAATAAGTTTAGCTACAATAATAATCGGTCTTAACCAGCCTAGAGGGTCAAATAACTTAGCTATGGTCGATAAAATTTGTCGTTTGTTTCTGGTGTGTAGTAAAAAATATCATGCTTGGCATTCCAAAGACTAAGGTCTTTAATGAGCTCGAGTTTTCAAATTTCAAAAAATCTTCTTCAAGATCTTCCCGGGCTAAATTTTCCAAAAGAGCTTGGTGATTGCTGGTCATCTTCTTCAGGGGAAATACAGCAGATTGCAGTGCTTTAGAAAGTTGTGTTTGTTTTTCTTTTGCCTCTTCCAGGTTATGTCCTCCTGATAAAACGTCATCTACGTATATCTCCTCCTTAAGAATTGAAGAGGCCAATGGATGTGTTCTTAGTGCTAAATACGGTGCGCTATTGACACATTTTTTTGTATTTTTTTTTTTTTGTACGAAGTTTTGATTTTGTTTTCTGTAATTTTTTCTTTTACTGTGTCGTTGTTTTTTATTTTTGTTTAGTTAAATAATTTTTTTTTCAGTTTCTATTTTTTCTGTTATTTTTTGGTTTTATTTCTTTGTTTTATTTAAATAGTTTTTTTTATTTTCAAAATTCTGTTCTTTTATTTTAATCAGTCAGATTTTTTTTAAAATTCTATTTATTTCCTCAATCACTTTCCTTTTCTTTTTGTTGTAAATTTTTTTTTTCAAAATTCTGTTCTTTTTTTTCACAGTCTTTTTGTAAGAATTTTTTTTCTCCTTTTTGTTTGGTATTGTGTTTCACTGTCTATGTGTTGTTTGTTTTACACACCATTTTTTTCTTTTAATGTTGCAGCGCCGATTGACTTTATGTGAATAAACGCAAGAATTTTGTCAGTCGTGTTCGTAGGCGTATTACAACAGAGATGCGAATTGAAACATGCGCAACGAAACGGAGATCAACTGCAACACACACTTTTGTTGTTTTAATTTTTTTTGTTCTTTCTCTTTTTAATGTTTTCTTTTGACCCCGTTGTAATGTGTAGAGTTTTGTTCTCTTTGTGTACAGTTGATATTGATATTAACTTGAAGTATTGTTATGATTTATGTTTCTCTATATTGTTTCATTTCAATGTCGTTCTAATTCTTTTTGTTTTTTGTTGGCTTGTGGAATTTGCTCGAAGCTTAATATGTGTATTTTTGAACTGGGTTTTTTCTCTTTTTCTGTTGTTTACCGTTGCCCTTTATACGTTTTTTTATTTTTGTTGGTATTTTCCTATCTATACCACAAACGCGTGATACTGACCTTTTTTTGTCCTTTGATCTTATTGGTGTTTTACATTTTACTATTTGTCGTTATGAAAACCGGTTTTTGCATGTTATACATATGCGTATGTAATTGCGTGATTTCTTTTTTTGATTTTTTACACTTCCTACACTGTTCTCTTAGAGATTTCTTTTAAGTCAAAGCTATAACTACTGTACTGTACATACCTTTCTTGTTCTCTTACCCTTTAAATGCCCTTGATTGACACTTGTAACCTCTGTCTTTTCCTTGTTGATAACTGACCTTATGTCTTTCCGTGTAGAATTCTTCAAATGCCCTTGACATTAACCTTCCTTCCTGGGGATGAATTTTTTGATGATCGATCTCCTGTCTCTTTTTTCCTGCAGATGAATTTGTTGATAATCGATCTATTGTCTTTTTTCCTGGGGATGAATTTATTTATCTTCTGTCTCCAGTTTTTGTAGATTATGATTGTTTGACTTCTCGTCGTTTTCCTCTTGATGAAATTGATACTGCGAAAGCCTTAGTCTAACCTGTGGATCTTATGCCACTTTACGGTTGTTGGGATTGATGCTTGTGGCACACAATCGCCGGTGATGCTTAGTGGAGCTTATGCCACTCTACGTTTATTGGGGTGATGCTGCGAAAGCCTTGGTGTAACCTGTGGTTCTTATGCCACTTTACGGTTGCTGGGATTGATGCTGGTAGCGCACAATCGCCAGTGATGTCTAGTGGAACTTATGCCACTCTTCGTTTATTGGGGTTGATGCTGGTAACGCATAACCGCCTTTGATGTCTAATGGACCTCCTGCCACTGACTCAAATCACAATCCTAGACCGCTAGGACTTGTCGAAGGACCAATTTTGTAGGCTCTAGGAGTCAACTAAACTCCTAGGGTCTAGCAAAAAATGAGTTGACGAGTATTGGGATATGTATATTCCTCTTTTCTTTAACTTAGATTTATTGCCTTCTTGGCTGGGTTTTGTCTACTTATCAACTAATTCTAGAAATTAATAGAAGGTTTTAAGAACGTTCAAATTCAAATTAAAAATTAGACATGAGGAATTCGAAAATATACAATAAATACATGGGATTATACATACGAGAGATTGAGAACAAATAAGATAAGAAATTAAGAGAATAATAATAATAATTAAGCGAAAATATAAATAATTCACAATGGGACTACACTACAAAAAATAAATGTTGAACACGGTTCAACAATAGTTTAATGTAAACGAACAAAACCAAACATGATCGTGCATGCATGATCATGTTTGATTTTATTTATTATGTCTTCTTGCTTTTTCTTCCTACATTATTTTTACATGTAGCAAAGTAAGCAAGTATGTACATACATTTACTTTATATGCGTTAACGTTTGTTATGCAAAATCATAACAGAAGAAAGCAAGATTGTAGATGCTCAATCATGTTTGTTTAAAAAGGAATAGAATAAGAATAATATCAAATAAATGGTACAGTTGTACCAAATATGTATTTATATTAAAAGTTACATGAAACACAAATAAATAACTACGGTTACCGCAAAAGAAAACAAGATTGTGCAT
The DNA here is from genome assembly GCA_936449025.2 of Sarcophaga subvicina. Taxonomy (NCBI): domain Eukaryota; kingdom Metazoa; phylum Arthropoda; class Insecta; order Diptera; family Sarcophagidae; genus Sarcophaga; species Sarcophaga subvicina. The sequence goes on along the minus strand of OW388080.2, from coordinate 43,799,308 downwards.
GATCAATTAAAACTGTTATTTAAGAAGAGAAAAATAATAAAGTAAATGGTACAGTTGAACCAAACATATCAAAAGTTACATGTACACATGTATGATTACTACAACGATCATTATGGGTGTTCACACACATAACTCCCCCATCGTTAGATTGACGTTCCGAGGAAATAATTTGTCAAATTTATTATAAAATTTAATTTATTAACTTTAACTTACTCACTATTGTGTACATGCATTTTTAAATATATTTGATTGTTTCTTCTATGGTTTTACTAGGTTTAAATTTATATGATTAAAACATGTTATATGTACATTTTCATATGTATATTGCCTTATATAAATTTATATATTACTTATTTAAATTTCGTATATTTTTGAAAAAATTCTTATGTATATATCCATATAAACTACTTACATACATAACATACATAATTGTCATTAAACTACTTATAGGAATTAATTTAATTTAAATATCGATTATTTTAAATCATTTTCCACAAAAACTTGGTTTTATTTCAAAAAACAAAAAAATCTTTGTATCTTTATATTATCAACTATTGTAAAACTTTTTCTTCCACTTGATATGGGATTTATAGTATTTGTGACCTTTTTGTGTGATAACGTGATCATCATCAAATTGTTCTACACTAATTTTTCTTAATTTGACATGATTTTTCCCACCTCTTTCGGTTTTTATAAACTAGTTTCCTGTTTGAATTTCACAGTTCTCACGACGATTATTTAATTTATGTAATGATTTCTCCTTGCATTTTAAGATTTTTTCCTTTATCGTCGAATACTCATCAGACTTTATCACGCTGTTTTGGAAATCAACAGGTCTACATCCTGTGGTAGCGTGAATTGTTTTGTTATAAAACATTATTATTTTACTGATTTTCTCCTCAACGGAATCACTATCTTTATCTGGGTCATGCCTAGGTAAACGAATATGTTCATTGATCGTGTTATGAAGACGCTCTACGTCTGAATTTGAAGTGTGGTTATTGTTTGAGGAAAAATGAATTTTAATAATGTTTTGTGTTAAAAATTCGACCAACGGCAATGCCTTAAAACCTAGCTCATTGTCAGCTATGATATTTTTAATATTACCTACAATACTTGAATACTGCGTAAAGGCTCTCTTAAATTCCAACCTTGACCTTTTCTGGATTTTTATTGCCTGAGCAAATTTTAAAATAATGTTTTCTGTAAACTGTAAAACACGTCGATATGAACTATTTGTCCAGGTCTATCAGGAGTTTCAGTCATCATAAATTTTTGTTTAATCGGATGGTGATCATATTTCTCAATATTGCATATTTCACAATTATTAATATATTTTTAAATTCTAAATTTAACTTTCGGATGATATACGTATTACTGTCTTTAATTGTTCAAAATTTTCATTTATACCACGGTGGTTATTCCTCAGATGTTCTTTTTTAATAATATCGTGTAGTTCATTTTCGTCAATAATGTCATCTAAAAAGGTATCGCATTTTGCTATCTTTAGGAGGGAGTTATCAGAAAAGTACTTTAAATCAGTTTCCTTAAAAACTTCATAAAAAGCACTATCCGGAATGAAAACCGCGTTGACTTTTTTAAGGTGGAAATTATTTTTTATAATACTTATCATACCATTTTCGTTAAGACTACATGCTGTAATGAAAGTTCTATAATTTTTGAAAATTGTTTTCTTTACCGTTTTTATAGTGGGAGAATTTTATTTCTGAATAATAATCTGATTCCTATATACGTTAATTGGAGCATTACTCTCCGCTATCAGATTTTGTTGTGGAGAATGAATTAAATTTATTTGTGGTTCAATGCGTGACGATGCGTCCGCATTCCTGTTGTTTATACCACGTTTTGGAAATCGTAAAGACAAAATATTACCATTTATCCTCAGTTCATTTTGATCATAATCTATAGCAGCCTTATATCTAAATAATATATCATTTCCTATAATTCCATCGTAATTATCATGAAATTTGCACTCTATTAGCAACATTTTCTCGCTTGAACTCCCTAGCTCGGAAAACAATGGTATTTGATAAATAGTATCCGTTAATATCTCACTTTGTAGTGTCTTCAATTTAAGAGTTCCTAAATTTATTTTCCAGTTTGGGTTACATAAGACTGGATTAACGATTGAGTGAGTGGCTCCAGTATCCACAATAAATTTAAGGTTGTCTTTTAATATTATATACGGTAGCTCTCTGGAGAGGCCCGTAAAGGAAAATTTTCGGCACCTTTATTTGAGGTAGCAACATGAAGTAGATGAGAATTCGGAAATTGATTTGCATGATCTATTTCTTGCAATTGTCCTTGTGGTTGAGTTAACGAATTTTGAGACATATTATTGCCAACATCTTGAGTGGATTGGGTAGAATAATTTTGGTTAAAAGGAAAATGGTCTGAAAATTTAGGTAGTGAACTTGTTTGTGATGTGTCAGCATTAATTTGATTGCGTAATGTAGTGTGTTGGTCACACTTATCCACTGTTGAGTATTGGTTACGTTTGTGCTACATTCCTCAATAATATAAACAAAACTGTCAATGACCAATGGCACGAGGTATCAAATTGCATTATAAAAATTTGCTATACGTAATAATTCTAAAGTAGCAAAATGCTGACCATGCTCACTCTAAATTAAGTAAAAACTAAATTAGGTCATATGTATTATGTAAAGAAATTAGACTTAAGTAAAAAACTAAATTAGGTCATAAGTATTAATATTTAAGAAATTAGACTTAAGAAATTTATATAAATAGCGGTAAGTTGATTGATAGAATTAGAATAAAAATAACGATCAAAACGGCTTCATAGCTGAAAAAGATTTGATTTTTATTCTCACCCAAACTGCGGCTTATTAGCCATACCCAAACGGCGTGCTCGCCTTTATAATAAGCAAAACAAACACAAAACTAACCGACACAAACATTACATTTATTACAGTAAGTTACAAACCATATTGACGTCCATAGATTCTGGCGTTGGTTGTCTGATTAAAGAATTTTGGTTAAAGTTTGAATAATTTTGGTTATAATTTCGGTTGTCTCTGTAATAACTATTTGAGCTATTCCTGTTATTGTTATTAAAATGAACATTTTTCTGCATGTTGGTATTAGGTGACCCGTTATAACTGTATTGCTTATTTCCGTTATAGCAGCTCTTATCAACGAATTTGTATTTGAAATAAAGTTGTGATGACTATTTTGAACTCCGTTATGATTCCCCTCTTATACATATTTCTGCTACCAAAGTTCCTATCGTGGCTATCGTAATTAGCGTATCCTGATGCAAAAATAATGTTCATGACTTCCTCGAGAGTATTTGAGTTTCTGCAAGCCAGAATGGTTCTCATCGGCTCAGGAATTTTCTCTTTAAAAACGTCGAGAGCAGTTCTCATATTGTTCTTAGCAATCTGTTCTCTATTAGCATTTATCCCTAAATCCGATACTGTTTTATTATTTAAACTTCGAAGCCTATTTTTTATATCTTTATAAAAGTCAATTACATTTGTCTTGAAAACTACAGATCGAAGTCGTATAGTTGCTCTACGCTTTGAGTTTCTTCAAAGTAATTGGTCAAAACTGTTTTAATTTCTGCCCATGTCTATGTGAAAATTTATTTCAATAGCCTCTTTGGCCTTGCCTATACATTTGCTTTTGATTAGGTCTATAAAAAGGCGTTGAGAAAGTTCGTCATAGCATAGTAAAAGAGGATTTATTCTGTCTAGCAGAGAAATAAATGTATATAGATCTCTTTTGTCTCCTGCAAATTCCGGAAGTCTCTCAATAAATTGAAGAGGATCTAAAGAGTTAGGAACAAAGGAGATATCGGAATTCGCCATTTTGTTCTTGTTTTTAATTTCTGAATAACAAGCAACAATTGATCTAAACCAAAAAGTTCACAAATGTATCACGAATGTAAAAAAGCTGTAATTTGTAAGGGAAGCAAAAGAAGAAAGAAAAAAATTTGTGGAAAACGAAACTTGTCATCGACAAATGTACAGTTTTTAATATATAGAAGTTTAATGAATATATAAAAAAGGCCTATAAATACTAGTTATATTTAATAACTTACAAATTAATACTTATATTTAATAGTTGCTCTATTGTCCTTATAGTTGACGTTGAGGCTCCAGATGAAGTTTCTAGTTGTTGGTGTTTCCAGATGTAGGTTTTAGTTGTTGAAGTCGTTATATTCTTTTGCACATCAGATGATTGAAGGATTTATACAGGAATTTATATTAAATTGTTCTCTTTGTTGTTAGTTTGATTTTAATCCATTTTTAATCAATTTGTTTATTTTAGCTGAATTTTGGATTATTAGTAATTTTGTTTGCAAATTTATATTTTCGTTTTTATTGAAAAGTTTTGTCCGAATAATTATTTTTATTAATATACATATGTATACAGTATTTATACTTTTTGTTATATTTTTTATTATATCAATTTAAACATTGTCATTTAAATTGTTAAAAATTTCAACATTGTCGTTTTAAAGAAGGAAAAAGTTGGTATACCCATTTAAACATTAAAATGTTAGTATCCTTTTTCTTATGTAATTTTCAATTATACACTAGGATACTTGGGTATCCTACCGACTGCGCCAGTTATGATATTTAGTTGTTAAGTAAAACCAAATTTATTTAATTTTATTTGTATTCTTATTTATTCAAAGAAATAATAAATTCTTTTATCAATAGTTCTTATTACTGTTTTAAATTTTAACACATTCACACGGTTTTATTTATAACAATTTGTTTTTAATGTTGAACACAATTTTCTTTCAATTTTCTACAATAATTTTAATTATAACAATTTGTATTTTAATTCTTATTTTAATACTTTCTGTCCAAACGCTAGATCAATAATGTTTCTTTTCTTTCTATGTAACCGATTTTATAGTTTAATGTAAACAAACAAAAGCAAACATGATCGTGCATGCATGTAATCCTCTGTCTTAGGAATTTCGCGTAGTATTTGGTCGACAATTCCATTAAATTCTGCGGGTGCAGTTTTGATACCAAATGATAGGCGATTCATCCGGAATGTGCCCCTATGTGTAGAGATGGTTTGAATTTCTGCTGACAACTCGTCAACCGGCGCATGCAGATAAGCCTTGTATAAATCAAGGCGACAGACTTTGAATCTTTAAGGCTATTAAAAACTTGGTCTATTTGGCGTATGGGGTAGAGTGCATGCACTAAGCGTTGATTTACCCTTACCTTATAATCGACACATAGTCTCACGCCCCCATCGGGATTGGGAATAACCACCAAAGGTGATCCCCAATCACTGTTGGCAACCTTCGTAATGATCTCCTTTTCCTCCAGTTCTTTACCTACCTTTTCTATCAATGCATACGGAATTTGACGTTCTTTTGTGTAAATAGGGGTTGTCTTGTCACGTAGCTGTAAGGAAACTTTATAATTAGGTAAGCATCCAATTTATTGCTCAAAAACAGACGCAAACTCAGATTTAAAATCGTCTATTTGATGTAAATTAGTAATTGAATCTGTAACAGCTTGATAGGAGCTTCCTTGGTCTAATTCATTAAGGTCAATACCTAAACGCCGTATCCATTATCTACCTATAAGAGCTGTGTACCCGTCTGGAACGATATATAGGTCATCAACTATTGCTGTTTTATTAAATACGACGTGTACGCGGACCTTACCGTCTGGGGAAAATGTGTGTAAAAGCGAAATATAATCTTCGTAGACATCAATTTGCTATCCAATTGAAGTTTTTTGAATAACCCCCGTGGTGAAAAGGAGTAACCGGAACCAGAGTCGACTTCAAATTTAAATATTCTCCCTTCTATTGCAATATTCGCATAATAGCGCTCTGAGTTTGAATTTATGTAATTACTTCTGTATACGTCGACAATTCTATATATTCCATAATTTAAATTTTCAGAAAATACTTGGTTAGTGGAACTCACCTTTGTATTTTGTTTATCTTTATGTCCGGCGTTAGGACCGTATGCCAATAATGAAGCAAGGAGGCTTTTGCTACATGTCCATGCTTTGAACATAAGTTGCACTTTATTTTTGTACTAGAGCGATTGATTATTTTTGCCACAACGCAAACACAGCCCAGCAATCCCTAATTGGTCAAATTGGACCCTTTCGGAGTTGTTGCGTAGAACGGCCATGTGCTGTTCTTTTATTAAAAATTTTGTTGACCGTCTCATTCAGAGAACTTGCAGAATATAATATATAATATAATATTCTTGAATCTATTTTTGCCGCTTCTAGCGCTAACGACTTCGAGACAATTTCCTCAAATTTCTGTGAACTTGACTGAAGTAACTGTTCTCGAACGTTATTGTCATTTAAGCTACAAATAAATTGGGCTCTCAAGAAGATATCTGGAATGGAAATTGTACAATCACAATTAGATACAAACTCGCAATCAGCAAAGTCAGTGCGGAGAAATGCCACAAAGTCCGCCACTGACTGTCCGTCATTTTGGTATTTCGAAAGAAATTTATGCTGCGCCACTAAAATATTTCTTTTTGGCGCCAAATGCTTTTCCAAAAGTCCTAGTAGTTCGTCGTTTTGTAATTCCACAGCTAATTTTGGTGCAGCAAGTGCAGTGATTTTATTAAAATATTTAGCACCTATTGAATTTAAAAGCAATTTTGAACAATACTGTTTATTTTGGTCAATGCCCTTCATGAATATACTTTGTAAAACGTTGTATGTAATTTCGGTACGATTCCTTTGCCTGATCGAAATTTTCAAAATTGGGACCAGCATTGTGTTCATTGTACTGTTATTACCACTTTGTACTGTACTTGGAGAAGAGACGCCGCCTGCTAATCTAGATAACTGTTCCATCATTTGTTGTTGCAGCTTCATAAAAGCCGTGAATTGTTGGGTATCCATTTTGTAGAATTAATTTATTTTAGTTTTTTACCTCGTCGCCAAAATTGTTGTATATTTAATAAGAATTCATTTATTTTATCAAGTAAGTAAGTAAGTATATTTTATTAAGTCTTCTTCATTTTCTGATAACATTGATTTTCTTACATACGAGGAGAATAACAATATTCTTAGAGTTATATACGTCTTGCTCTAATAACACATTGATTGAGTAAAGCTACATTGCTAAAATGAAATAGTATATGTATACAAAATGTAATTGTACATAAAAACGAAAGTTTGACAAGGCTTGCTTCCGGCCTTTCAATATCGCAAACAGAGCAAATGTCTGTAGATAACATTCTTAAAACTAAATAACATCTAAACAATAAATAACGATTGTCTGTTAAATTCATTGACAAACATAACTAATACACAATATGCATACATATTATGCTATAAATACGAGTGTAGAACGAATGTACTCAAGTATACTAAGTAACATCGAATAAATATTAATATTATAATTAATAATATTAATTAATTAATAAAAAAAATAAATATGTATGAGATAAATAATATAATATAAAATAACGAATGGAGTACAACTCCTGTATAAAGATAATTAATTAAATAATTAATGAACTCGTAGTAGTAAAATCCAAATGTTCAGCCCCTATGAGTGCCGGGAGTGGACTTCAAGTAGAATGATGGTACGTTATAAGGGTCAGGATCGTTGTCAAGATTCTCGTTCATAATCCCAAACGGAGACAGGTAAGCAGATCCACTCCAGTTTGCATTTCTCTCGTAATCATATATTTGTCTAACTAGAATGTTGTCGTGGTCCGGGATTTTCAGAACAAATTTTTCCAACAATGACAAGGCGTATCTACAGAATGGTACCACATTTGCGGTCTTGTACACATAACTATTCGAAAAACGTTTCACAAAGTTTTCATAGTTTTTTCCGATGCACTTTCTAAGGATCTTCCTTTCGAATGCTTCCAATTCTTTAGCCACTATAGGAGATATAGTGAACCAGATGGGAAATCCGTAAGTGAGTACCGACCTAATGGCGACCTTGTAGAGTAGGAGTTTGGTGTTCATGGGTAAGTATGTATTGTTCATTAAGCTTGCAAATATACCGGATATTCTTTTTGTTTTCTGTAAAAGGTTCCTGGCGTGTATATTGAATTTTAGAAGTTTATTAAAATGGATCCCAAGGTATTTTATAGAATTTTTAAAAGGTACGTTCACACCATCTAGGGAGAGTTTTAGCGATTTGCTCTCAGGAACTACATACCTTGGACATTTTCCCGAGGGGTTCCTGATGCAGATCGCTTCCGATTTGGCAGCATTGATCTTGATACCCCATCTTTTGTAGAAGACGCTTATTTCGCCGAGATGAAATGCTGCATTATTCAACGCTTCTATTGGCGATGTGTTGTGAGAGTATATTAGACAATCATCTGCGTAGAGAATAGCCCGGGAGCATCTGGAGAGATGAGGGAAGTCATGGAGAAAAAGGTTAAATAGTAATGGAGCTAGAACGCTTCCCTGTGGGACCCCACTTTTAATAGGGCCAAAGGCAGAAGTTACGTTGTTGATGCAGACTCCAAATTCACGATTAGAGAAGAAGCTAAGAAATAGCTTTAAAAGAAATGGATCAACGCCGAGGTTCAGTAGTTTATAAAGTATACCGTTGTGATATACTGAGTCAAACGCCTTCTCTATATCCAAAGATATAGCAACAGTGCACATTTTGTTCCTTAGGTTTTGGATAACATCATTATGGAATTTCAACAATGCATGATTTGTAGAGTGAAATCGTTTAAATCCAAACTGGAGGTCCGAAATTGGTTCTATAATAAATTCATTCTCAAGTTTTTCTTTCAGAACGTGCTCAAATAATTTGCCAATGTTGGATAAAAGAGATATTGGTCGAAAATCCTCTGGTTTATTGCTGTCCAGTTTCTTTTTTATGGGTAAAATTTTTGCTTTTTTCCACTCAACAGGGAAATAGCCGTTATTAATACAATTATTGAAAATTATGGCTAATAGTTTTAATGTTGTGTCAGGAAATTTTTTAATCAGAAAATTGGAAACGCCATCAAATCCCGACGATTTCTTACTATTGATGGTGTCGATATGTTTTCTGATATTGCTTACATTTGTAAAATGGAAGGAGTCAGAATTTTCGTCAGATTGGAAGTTGTCATCAAAAGTGTAGATATGTTGAGGAATCCCGTTAACACATTGTAAAATTTGATTTTCGATATCGGGGACTGGCCTCTCAGGTATCGCTTCTTGGAAAACATTGGTATAGTACTCTTTGAATATGTCAGAAACTTGATGACTATTGGTTATAGAGATATCATTGTGGATGAGCTGTGTACAAAATGGAGATTTTGGATTTCCTAATATTTGGCGAACTTCTTTAAAGGCCGTAGGTCCTGGAACTATTTTCGTGAGTCTATTACTAAAATTCCTGGCGTCTTCTATGTTGACAAGGTCGTTAATAATAATTTTCAATAGTTGTATTTGTTTTGATAGTATTCTATACTCACTACTTATTTGGTTGCCAGTTCTGTGAAATATTTTCTTTAGGTCTTTCTGCCAAGTGTACTTGATTCTGAAGAATTTTCTGATGTTTTCAGAGTATGGTCGCTTCCGATCATTAATCTCAAATTTATCCGAATGATTATCGTGTATCGAGGTAAGTGTGTTGTTGAAACAGTTAATCAGTACATCTAATTCATTATTATTTATATTACAGTTTTTAGGAGGAAGAATGCTAAGAGTGGCTGCTTCCAAGTCCCTTGAAAATAGACTCCAATTAGTGTTTTTGTAAGACGTTATTATTTGGGGGCTTCGTAATTGTAAGTGGCCCCCATTAACGTCAAGTTCTAAAATTAAGGGGAAATGATCAGAGAATGTTGATATTGATTTGATCTTGAAGTTGGGATAAATGGAGTTGATTGCGCTGGAGCTTATTAAGAAATGGTCCAGGAAAGAGGAACCATTCGGGAACGATGGGGATATATCACATATACGCTTGACATCCAGACAATTATTTTGTAGCCAGTCATAAAGTACTTTACCGTTAGAGTTCTCGAAAGTGTCTCCCCAATTAGGACTTTTGGCGTTAAGATCACCTCCGACTATGAATTCGTCATAACTTTTTGCGAGGCGAAGGATTTTATTCAAGTCATCATGTAGTTCGTGGGAAGGATATACACATGGAATGTATACAGAACCTATAAGGTATTTTTTGCAAGTGTTGTTTATGTACAATTCAATTTGAATAAAGGAATTATTAAGGCGGATTCCGGAAAAGTTTATTTTGTTGAAATGGATTGAGTTTTTAATGACTACAGCTACGCCAATATCTGAGTTGTCGTGAATGAAATTGTAGCCATCAATTCTTACTTTTCTGTTCGCTTGTAAGTGGCATTCTTGTATAAATCCTATGTCGATTTGATAATGGTGGAGTATGTTTGATAGCTCTATTTGACGGCTTTTACTTGCTAGAGAACGAACATTGAAAGTCATAAAATGTATAACTCTATGGACCATATTTAGTATTTACCTTATTTAAAAGACGAAGAAATTCTGACTTTGCTTCATGTTGTGGCATATTTTTATATTCAGATAAGAAATTTGAAATTTGTTGCTCCAGTGGTAGCTCCTCCGGTGTTAGAAAGACGTTTGCAAGTTTTAGGAAATCATCAATTATTGTAGGCTTTTGCATTGATTCATGTTGATGGAATAAATTAGCGAAAGTTTTCCCAGGGGATCGTAGGGACTGATTTATTGTTCGGCTTACGTTGGATTTAGCAATCAACTTTTCCTCTCTGGCTTTTTCCATACGCTCCTTACGCGCACCAATATATTTTTTGTATGTAGGGCAACCTCTCCAGTTTGCTGGGTGTCCACTTTGTCCGCAGTTTACGCAATGAGGAGCTTCCGTTTCTGATCCCATTCGCTGACACTCACCTTGAAGATGATTTTTGTCACATTTGACACATTTATACTCAGAATTGCAGTTTTTGGCTATGTGACCCCAACGCTGACATCTGTGGCACTGCACCTCCTTTTCTTTTCTTTTAGGCTTTTCCCAGAGAATTGTCTGACTTAGGAGATATTTTATATGAGAAATATCGCTAAGGCTTTTACCAGGGTTAAGCGTTACTAGGAACAATCCTGTATCATATGCATTTTTAGTAGAATATGGTGTTGTGAAACGCGTTACCTTCGAGACGACACCTGTGACTGTTTTTTCCAGGGCTCTCTTTACCTCATCTATCTCGGTACCATGGTAAAGACCTCTTAGGATAAATGATGTTTGTTTAAACTCCTTTGGTGTATAAGAATATGAGTGAATATTCTTTTCCTTTAGCAGGGCCATCATTTCTGTGTGCACCAGTGGGTCAGAGAGATAAAGTTTACTCTTTCGTTGGTTTACATTCTTTATTTTAAATGTAATTTTTGGCGTTTTAGCTTCCAACTGCTCGACTAACCGTTTAATGTTGACGTTAAACAAGAAGATGGGTGGACAATATGAGCTGTTCATATTCTTGGGCTTTGTGTTGGTAATTTTAACTGGCTTTTTCGTCCTAGAGCTGTCCTCCGTATTCTCGACCTCTAGTCCTGAAAGTAAGGCAAATCTATTCTCACCCAGTTGGGTGACGTCAATATTTGTGGGCGAAAACCCATCGATCCTTTTCCGCTTTGGGTTATTGTCCGACTGTGTGGGAGGATTTTCATCGGGCGCAGGCAGTAAGTTCACGTCATCCATACTTTCCATTTATAATCATGAATTTTCCGGAATTTCTGTATAGATTTACGCAGTGATTTGGCCTTTTTTGTCAATCACTTTTAAGGTTTTGTATGTTGAATAGATTGTCTTTTAGCAAAATTCCTTTGCATTTATTGTTTTAAATAGATGTTATTGTTTTTTAAATATTTTAATTATTCTTTCTTTTTTTTTTAACAAACCGCTAAAAGTTCCGTTATTCTTCTTTTTCTAGCAAATTTAACTGGAATGCATTTAATACGATGACTAGAAAAGCAATATAGCGGCACCAAATTTATTTTCCAGGCTTTACAGTTCCTTTATTTCACAGAATTTTAGAAATCTTTCCATAAACTGTTTTTATAATTTTTTACCGTTTTCAATAAGTTTTCCAGAGAGATCAAAAGTCTATGCTAATCCAGCAAAAGACTTTTTTTTTAATTCTTTTCCCCAAAATTCACAAAATCTTTAGCTTTTATTTCTGGTATTTTTTTTCACACCAAATTTCTTCCAAATTAATCTCGATATCAATTCCCGACAGTTGCAAAAGATGGGTTTTGCTTGTCTCTATTACACTTCTTTGCTTTTTAGCAAATTTTCTGCAGTTTTTTACACTTTGTTTAAAACATATTTAGATTTTTTTTGGTTATTTTTTATTCGTTCATTTGAACTATTTAATAAAATTTGCTTAAATTCGTATTATATTTTGTATAAAAATACATTTCAGTTTACAATAAAAATTTTTTTCACGAATAGAACTGATAGAAAAAATCTGACTTGGCGTGCTTCTGCCTAAAATCCTTTATTTTATCAAATACATTTCTTATTTTACTAATTACACTTTTATGTATTTATTTATAAATTCAAATGTAGAGCAAGATCAATGTAATAATAAAAAGAAGAGTTGAGCTGCGTCGACGAAAAGTGTAATGATCCACACACAAAAAAGGAAGAATAATAGCGTCAAGTTAACAACTACTCTTTCAGTGATGTCAATGTATCAAAACTCTAACATTAGTTTAAATTGACGGTCTAAGCTTTTGTTACTAAGCCCGTGAACATCATTGTGAAAAACGCACGTTAGTTCAGCCCTGGATATGTGTGAATCATAATTTGAGTCTGCCGGAACAGCGAAGTTTATCATGCTGTTTGAAAATTTTTGTGACAATGCTAATTTCATATGCCGTTTTGCTTGGATATGTTTGTGTAATGCTCGACTTCCTTCATATTTTATAGAAATATCAATTTAGCATAATTTGCAAAATGCGGTAAAATCATCTTTTTTTTAATCCATTTGCAATATTCTGCTCCTTCAATCAATCTATCGCAGAATGTTGTAAGTCTTCCTTTTTTTGAAGGTCGGATTTCTTCGTTATTTTCCATGGTAAATGGACGACACAAGGCTCAATATATTGTAACAATATTATTTTAAATTGTTAAACGAATATAACATTAAACAATTTAAATTTACTATTCACATCAAAAAAAATTACATTCAATTTCAATCAGCTGTTGTAATTTTTTTAGTGTTGGGCAAAAACAAGCAATAAGTCAATGATGAGTTAGGGGGGAAATTACAAGTGTAGATACTTTTTTGGTTATCGATTGCAATGAATTATTGATGTTGGTCAAAAAATTAGAATTAGTTTTTGGGTTTGGTGTTTAACAAATCATGATTGTTTTTTTTAATATTGTATTTTTTAATTTTAAAAATTAACTGGACAAATTTTATTTTATCTTGACACTTGAAAGGACCTAAAAAAACTTGACAATCAAGCTCATTCCAGGCCATGTGGCAACCATAACCACAACGGAAAACCTATCCATTTTCCAGTACATAACCCTCCAGATCTCCTTTTCATAATTTACTCCGAATAGCTAAGATTTTCTCATCCTTATTCTGAACAATTTGTGCAATTAGTTCGTCTCTACGATTCCGAATTCGATAATCTAAATTAACCAATTCCAAAGCCCATCTAGCTATCCTTTATCCTACCTAAAGTCAGCGTAAGCGAATTACAGTCCGTTACTATTGTGAATGGATTTCCTGCCAAATATACACCGAAACGCCTCAAGGCAAGAGTTTCCAATTCGAAACTATATTTCGATTCCTCTGTTGACGTGCACTTAGAATAATAAGCCACAAGTTGAAACCTATTGTCCGTCTCCCTCTACATGAGTACTGAACCATAACCCTTAGAGCAAGCATCCGTTTGCAACTCTCTCTCCCCGGGAAGGGTTATATACCGCCAAAACTGGAGCGTTGACCAGTTTGTTTTTCAAGTTCATTCGTCCATCCAATTGAAATTATTCCTCCTCAAACTAGTTAACGGTCTTGCTATTCTTGAAAAATCCCAAATAATCCAATTCGCATTTCAAACCTGCGTCCCTCACTGCACATAAAACATCAGTCAGAATCCGTAAATGCTCCTCAAACGTCTCCGTGGCTATACTTATGTCGTCCAAATACACAACAATTTTCCATTCATCTATGAATTTTCTCAACAACGTATTGATAAAACGCTGAAATACTGCCCCTGCATTCTTAAGGCCAAATGGCATGTAACAATACTCAAATTGTCCCAATGGGGTAATAAAGGCTGAATATTTAAAATTGAGTCTTCATGTACTGGCACTTGGTAAAAACTGTTCTCAAGATCAAGTGTCGAAAAAAAATTTTTGTTGCCCAGGTGGTCCAGACAATCCTCGATAATAGGAAGAGGGTAATTATCCTTCAAAGTTATCCTATTTTATGAAGGGTAATCGACGCACATTCTCAATTTCCCATTTTTTCTCCTCACCAGCACGATTGGAGAAGCATAAGGAGAATCACTTGGCCGAATTATACCATTCTGCAACAGCTCCTCAAGTTTAACCTTCCCTTCACACTTCTCACGATATGACAGACGCCGAGGTCCAATATGAATTTGACTGTAATTTAACAACCTTATTCCCATCCAATAATATGTTACCCTTGAGGCATTACTGGTATTATTCAAATAATTCTTCTCAAGAACCGACTTTGTAGCGAAAGCTTCCGCTGAACCTAATTTGACATCGACATCGATTCTATCTTCAGTCCCAATAGCACTTATTATTTGCATCAATTCCTCACATTCGTCATTATCTTCTATTAATGATTCCTGTACACAACTAATGGGGCTACCCGTATCGAAAAGAGAAAAAATTCATTACTTCAGTCCGCTTATTACGTCTAATAAAGTTAAAACTTAGCATTTGGGACGCATCGAGAGACTCATCATATTTTGCATCGACTAAAGCAGCAGTGACACTCTTCTTTCTTGGGCAATCTTGGTGGAAATATTCAAATTTGGCGCATACGAAGCATGAATTGGAACAATTGAAGCAGCGGATTTCCCCATCAGTTGTCTTAGCCGTGTAGTTTGAAATTGCAGCGGTACCTCTCAGCTTATTTACGTGGGTCATATTAGCTACTCTTGCCAGGCCACCTCGCACCCGTTAGCGTCGTTGTTCATATCGGTCCATACACTTAATTAGCTGTTCGATATTATTGGCCCCGTATAGACAGGTTACTGCGTTGTTGTTGTGCGGTACGCCATCCATAATTATATCCACCAATTCCTGTTCATCGATATCCGTCGTACTTGCAATTGATTGCATTGAAACCACATAACTCAAACACGATTCGTTTGGTTTCAATGAACGTGAGTGCAGTCGCTGATACACATGTTGACGCGACATTGATCGTTTGAATGTTTTTATCATATTCAACTTCAGGTTGCCATATTCTATCAGGCCTAAATTTGTGACATATTTTTTGCAGTGCCCTCCAAACGACGCCGAACTGCCACACACTTTTCCTTATCAGAATAACCACATAGTTTTGCATAGTCCTCGAACTCTACAAACCATTTCGTTATGCTGTAATTATCATCCTCATTAAATGGTGGTATAGCCGCATCTAGTACCGCCAGATCAATGCGGCGGATGTTGGGAAGACGCTGCTCGCCTTCCTCCAACAGGCGGATTTGTTGCTGAAGTTTTAGCAATTCCAAGCCCATTTTTAAATTTTTTATTTCTTCTTCGTCAGAGGCACGAGCTGTGGCTACAACGTCGGCAGCGGGCTCACAAACTTGGGCAGTGGATGATCTAACGGCGGGCATCTCAATGTCTTTGGTAGCGGGGACTTCCATATAATTAACAGCAGATTTGGCAGCTGCGGTTACAGCGTCGGCAACGGGCTCAGCAACTTGGGCAACGGGTGGTTTAACGGCGTTCATTTCAGTGCTTTTGGCTGCGGTGACTTCGAGATATTTAACACAAGATTTGGCAGAGAGCGTGTCAATGTTTTTGGCAACGTATTTAACAGCGGACTTTTCAGCATCAGGCGGTAAGTACGTCGCCATGTCAGCGTCGGATGGCACGGCCAAGGAGTATACGTCTTCCTTACACTCCGCCTTGCTCCCAACTCCCTCGTACAGCATCCGAAGCTGACTCAACGTGGCAGACTCCGGAAAGTCTACGCCAGCGTCAGCATGTGCCGTCATTAGCGTCTTGCGGCTAGGAAGAAAATCCATTTTCATCCGATAGTAATTTTTCAATCCTTTATTAAAAACACTTTTTTTAGTTTTACTAAAGGCGTACCCCACACCTGATTTTGTAGTGAATCTCCGTTTAATTATTTTTATGAATATCTTTTTTATTTGTTTCTTAGCTTATCTTTATTTTACAAACGTGACTTACTTCTATCTATCTGTATTCTAAAACGGCGGAAATTGTAATGATGCCCAGCAGCACTTCAACAAAACATCTGTTTTCATACATTTTACTGCACTTAGCCAAACGCATGTCATTGCATCAGTGCTGCCACATCGTAAATCATTACAATTAATATAACTTTTTATCATAGTATTATTATTGGTTTACCTGCAACTTTAGCTCTATTCGTTGATAGCGGAAAAGTCAAATTTTTAAAATTCAAAACAATAACATTTTTCAATAATATCTCTAATATAATTCATTTTATATGATGTGCTGCTTTTAGAATTGTTATTAATAGGATACAATGCTGATATAATAGCCCATTTGAATTCAACAATATATTGGTCTTTGTTTTGAACACTGATACACGCATGTTTCTTTTGTATTGCATATGGTAGAGGAATATACTGTGAACCTTTTATACATTGATATTGATTTATATTAATTCCTAATCATAATGTTTTTATTACAGTCCAACCGCTATGGCGTTCCTGAAATTTACTCTTTTTTTGACAATAACATCACATTGTCTATTGTAAATATTTAGATGTAGTTGATGATGAGGAATTAATTATACACATTTTAGTCTGATGCGATTTCATTTTTTTGTTTATTTAAATGAAATTTTTATTATAATTACTACAAATAAACAAAATAATAGTATAAATAGCTTATAACTATACACTGTCCCATAAACGAGCTCTCTAGTATACTACAAATAGGTGTAAATATATACAGTATATACATTTTTTTAAAATTAATATTTTTTTTATATGTACAAGATTATATCTGTTTTTAATAACAAATGTTTCGTAATGAAAAATTATTCAAAAAACCTTACAGTAAGAATTATTATAATAAAAGAAAGTCAGGAATTAAAAGAGAAAAAGAAATTACGGTATTTAACTAAGCCACCAGTATTTACTAATATTTAAATTTAGAAATATATTCTTATCATCACGAAAAAGACTCGTATCAAATCTTCTATTCTCAGCTGTCAGGTTATTACTTGAGATAGCTTTAACATTTGCCCTTCTATATATATGAAAAAATATAGCGACACCTGTGTGGTTTTGTATAACACCTTTCTTATCCAGGTACACGAATGCTTCAGGAGGAACGTAACCACTTTGTAGTGTTTTGGATATACAGTGCTTGACAAAACAATGGAAACTTTTTCAAAAACTTATTTAATCGGACAAAAATTTAACAGGTTTTTTAAAAATCGGCAAAACATTTGTGGATCTTATTAATATGCACTGTTATTAACGTTTCTGTATATTAAAATTATGTATAAAAATGAATTATATAATTCAATAATTAAAAAAGTTTCCAAAGTTTCCATTGTTTTGTCAACATCAAATATGTGAATAGAATTATTTTATTTTAATTACTGAACTATATAGTATTTTTATATATTTTTTAAAATACAGAAATGTTAATAACAGTGCATATTAATAAAAGGCATTAATATTTTGCCGATTTCTTAAAAAGATTTTTAAATTTTCGTCCGATAGTAACACAGAAATAAATTTTGAACAAGTTTCCATTGTTTTGTCATGCACTGTATATACGTCGTTGACATAATAGGGAGCCATCATTAGGTTATTTTCGTCACGGTGTCAACAAGATCTAATATGATTTCTAATAAGGTGTATGATGAAATTATCAATTCGGCTAATTTTGGCAGCATTGTATAGTCTCGAATTACTTATATATTTCGTAAATTCACTACTTGGGGATCTGTATAATGAAGTACATGCTCTTAGGCATTTTCTTTCGAATTTACGTATTTTTTCCATATAAGAAGGAGTAATATTAAACCAAATTTGGCAACCGTATGTTAAAATTGGACGTATTAAGGTTTGATACATGAGAAGCTTGATATTCAGTTTAATGTGTTTAGAAAAAAATAAGTTTTTGTACATAAAATAAGCATTTCTGGCTTTTTTAATTTGTATGTTGACATGTTCATTAAAGTAGAGAAATTTGTCCAAATGGATTCCTAGGTATTTTACCGTTTGTTTATTAGGTATATTGTTACTGGATTGAATGCCGAAGGATTTCCAGTTGCGCCTTATGTTATAGTTACACTTTTTAACAGGAGGACGGAATAGTATAGTTTCACATTTGTCTACGTTTAATTTCATTTTCCAATATTAGCATATTTTTCTACAATATTAAAATTGTTTTGTAATTTCATATTTATTTCTTGTATTTTGTTCTCAGCATAATATATTATAATATCATCTGCGAAACCAATAATATTATCAAGACTCTTTAAAAGGTCATGTATAAATATATTAAAAAGTATAGGAGCATTAACTGTACCCTGTTGTAACCCATTAACTATAATAAATCTCCTACTACTAACTTCTATTCTGTTGCAAACGACAAACGATTTATTGGATAGCATGTTATGAATTAAAATTATCAAATGAAGTGGGAATTTATATTTTAGAAGTTTATATATTAGACCAGGAATCCAAATGTTATCGAAAGTCTTTTCAAAATCGACAAGACATGCCCCTGTACAGAGAGATTTATTTAAATTCCAATTAATATCAGATGTCAAAAGATGTATTCCATGTATTGTAGAGTGTTTATACTTAAAACGGAATTGTCTATCGTTAATCAGATTATAATTCTGAAAAAATTTTGGATATTAATATTTATGCAAATTTCAAAGATTTTACTTATATTCGAGAGAAATCTCAGATTTTTCGGATTGCTTGTGTCCTTATCTTTTTTGGGCAATACTACAACTTTAGCCAATTTCCATGCTCGGGGGAAATATGAGTTGTTCAGCATATTGTTAAATAATGTACAATAAACAAGTATTAATACATCAGGGAATTCTTTAATACTATATTTGGAATGGAATCAACACAAGAAAATAATTTATTTCTTAAATTTTAAAAAATATAGAAAATTTTTTCCTGTGTAATAAAAAAAGTTCTCTGATTGTGATCCACTTATTTGATTTGCCCTTTTGTCTGAATTAAAGGTAGTAAGACATGACTGGTTGCATTAATAACTAGATTTTTGTTAAAAATCTGTTGAAACGATTGTCTACATCAACCTATAAATAATTATTCTGATTAATCTCTTTAAATGAATGGATCTTTTCGAGAGATGCTCCTATTACATCTAAAATTTGCTGCTGTTCTCTTATAACGAACTTCTCATTGTCGCGCTCTGCAGTGAGGGGATTTATGCCAACATAAGTTAATAGGTTTTCTTCGTCGCGTTTAATTTTTACCAAATCTATATCTACTGACAGCTTAGGTTTAAATAATTTATTTACTTCACTAAACATATGTGAAGAATATGCTTCTTTATTATAGTTAAAATTCTCCTTTTTTCCGTATGTAGTTTCTTTATAATTGGATTTACAAATTTATTTATTTTGTCACTATTTTTCAATTTTGGTACAATTTTATTGGTAGAATCTATAATGATATCTTTTAATTTATTCAAATAATAATCAATTTCAGAGTTTGAGAGATCTCTTGTGACAGGAATGGGATCAGTGTTTTTGTGTACATTTAAAATATATTTTTTTAATTTGTTCCAATTAGTTTTTTATAATTAAATTGAGATTTGGGCGAATTAACAACAAAATGAAAGGGGTGATCATTTGTATCATTTAAAAGTTCAATTAGTAAGGCGTTATGATCACTATCGTAATCGAGGGATTTAAGGGAATTAATAGTATTATTAACTCTGAGAAAAGAGAGCCGCGAGTCTGCTAAACACAAATCTAAATACGAACCACATCTTGGATAAGAGGGGGTGGTAGACGCATAAAGCCTACATTTAAAATGTATTTCGTTGTTCTCTATCCATTCTTTGAAGGAATTACCATTAGTATTGTTTACTTTATTGCCCCAATCGAAATGTTTACAATTAAATTCACCCGCCATTATATAATATATATTTGGATTTTGTAAATTCAGAAATTGAAAAACAGAGTTTAGATCAGGTAAAAAAAATTTGCTGTTATTACCTGAGGGATAGTAAGAGGATATAATATATAGAGTTTTATTAGCCAGTAGTGGTATTTTTATAATGCACACTTCCAGACACTTAAGTGAATTGCCAATGATATGTGTGCAGTTTTTGAATTTTATATCTTTTTTTATGGAAATAGCAGTACCACCACCTTTAGAGGCGTTAGGCTATCTTTACGAATTAAATCATAATTTTCGGAAAATAATTTATGCTTCGTAGTTAGTTTTGTTTCATTTAGCAAAACTATATCTGGATTATGCAAATTTATAAAATTTAATATCTCATATCTTCTACTAAGTTTTATAATAGAATTAACATTAATTTCAATTATTTTAAGTTTTTTTACAGTTGATTAATAATAATAATAGTTGATTAATAATAGTTGATTAATAATAATAATAATAATTTTTCCCTTTCGTTTTCCGACACATTTTCTTATTTGCAATCACCAATGTCGGGCATTTTATCGCATTTTACGCATCTGGGCTTCAAGAAGCAGTTTGAAGCACTATGAAAAAAGCTCTGGCACTTCCTACATTGTGGAATTTCCGATTTCCTTAGAGGTTCCCAACGCATACATCTATGAAAAAGTCCCTTTATAGATTTGAGTTCATTAAGGCTGCTTTCGTCGCTATTTTGAATCAAATATATGGGGAGATCTTGTCCATTCCTGATAGACATTTTAGTTTTAAATGGTCTAACTTTTAAAATTTTCAAGTTATCGTTGTTGTATTTATCAAGTTCCTGCTTGATCTCATCGACGTTCAAGTTAGTGCTAAGGCCTTTTAATAGAAAAGTTTTAGTTTTCAAACTTTTAGGCGTAAAAGTGAAAAATTCAGTTTTTGTTTTTTGAAGGTAAGCTTTAACCCGTACGTAATCATCAATAGATGACATGAATAGTGATGTTTTTCTATTATTAAGTTCTTGGATTTTAAAGTTTATTATTTCTAAACCCTTTTCAATAAATTGTATTAATTCATTTGGTTCCACATTAAATATATTAAGTGGAGGTATTTTTTATTTTTATTTTGATCTTGTTTTGTTATGTTTCCAGTATTTATCGTTTTTTCTGTTTGTGAAAGATTTTGAGATGTTGTTGGTACATGATCGTTTACATGTTTTTCGAATTTATTTAAATATTCTTTATTGCAATGTTTATCATTGTCCAGAATAGCATAATAATTATTCTTATTGTGTCATATTGTGTTTCACTTTTTCTTTTTCTTTCATTTATATACTTATCATTATTGTCTTTACAAGACAATTTGTCTTTATTTATATTTGACCTTGAATCATAATGTTCACTCATTACTTTTATTTTTCCGATTTGTAAGAGTCTCTGTCTCTTGAGTGAAATTGTTGTTATAAAAACTTAACGATTTAAGCAGTTTTGAACTTCACACCAACACATAAAAAACAAAATAATAATAAAAAGAAATATAGTAAATACGAGCAAAAATATTTTTTCTGCAATACGTCCGTCTATGACAATCACGATTGAACCTCTGCTACATCTTTTTGAGCTACAACTTTTTTTCGTTTTTGAGAACCACTTAAATATGTTCGTTTCGACATTATGAAATATAAAGCAATATATTATATGTACTTAGTACGTATTACTCTCTAAATTCTTTACAAAAAACACTTCACCACGTATAAATTATTGTTTTATCTAAAACACAACACTTTCACTGATTTAAATTTGAACATTCGGGGATTTTCCAATTTATTGACATCTATGCGGTGTATGAAAACAAACGAAACATTTCGCAAACGTTTCCATATTGTACAAAAATTTTAAATCGTTTTGTATATGAGCAAAAACAAAACAAAAAATTTATAAATATATTGTATGCGTATACAATATGTGGTATCATCTAAAAGGTTTTTTGAAGCTAACGGTGTATAAAACATGCATAATTTGGCCGCATTTAATGAAAATCCTTAAAATTTTAGGTTTTTTTTGGAATATAACAATTATAAGGTTTTAGACATCATTGGATGCGGCTTTAAAAATTATATACCATATTAAATATATTGTTTCTAAAAGTTTAGATGTTAGAAAAGTAAATTACAAAAAATTTGCTGAAATATTAAAAAATAAGAATTTCGAAAGTAAATTGGTTCTAACTTGGGGCCCCCTTGAAGTCGGGTCCCCTGGACACGTGCCCCAAGTGCCCTTATGGTAAAGACGGCACTGGTTTAATCTCTTTAGAGATTAAATTTTGTTTAGAGAATGATTCGGTTAAATTTCTTTAGAAATTTAGCTTTCCGACTGCGCCAGTTAAGTTATTTTAAATGTTCACTTTAAATTCTTTTCACTGAAACAATAATTTCTGTAAAAAAAAATTTCAAAGAAATAATATTTTTTATATTTTTCTTAATGCAACTTTATTGATCAAACTTGGTCTTAAGATTAATTTTACAAAATCTTAATTTTTTTTTACTACACCAAACTTTAGAATTTGAAGACCAAAGAAAAAAACCACTTCAGAATAAAACAAAATTGAGCAATCATTAAGCCAATGACATCGATTCTGCTTGGCCAGAGTTGAAAAATAATTCTTATTACCCAAATAATCAAGACAATCCTCTATTATGGGCATAGGGTAATTGTCCTTCAATATCACCTTATTTATTGATCTATTATCGACACACATCCTCAACTTCCCATTTCTCTTCTTTACCAACACGACCGGAGAAGCAATGGTGAATCGCTTGGGCGAATTATCCCCGCCTATAATAATTCGTCCAATTTCTTCTTCACTTCGCACCGCTCCCGATACGACAGGCGTCTAGGTCCACAGAATAACGGCTCATCCCTAGACAATGTTATCCGCATACAATAATCAGTCGACCTTAAAGCATTACCTACTTTCCTCATATAATTCTCCTCCACAATTAACCTCAGCCTCACACTATCCGACTGACCCAGATCACACTCAATATCTATCTCACTCTCATCCTTGACCACACACACAATTCCTCCTAATTCTCCAAATCCTTCATCCCAACCAAAAATTCCCGATCCCTCATAACCGTAAATTGAACCCTCAGATTCGGAAGCAACTGGCACATTCACGCCCGAACTCTCTCTTGACAAATTTACTTCACAAGCTTTCTTCGTTAACGGCCCGTTATTATTAATTTCATTTTCGATTGGCTTCGGAATCTCTGCAATTTCATTAGAAACCCCACAAAATTTGAGTGATATAAGCGCACCAATAACCTCTTCTGTTAATTTTATTTTATTCTTGGAATTCATTTTCTTTACTTCATTTACTGTGTATCTTATTTTTATTTGGCATAGCCGCAATTTAAACTTCAATAATGCATCGCGTCCGATCAGCACTGGCAACACCGCTTCGTCATCTGTGTTCTATCATCTTATTGTTATACAATATCGAACATTCTACCTGTCCATAGGAGCTAATTCTACTTTTCCCAATGCTTCGGCATGGTGTTATAATTTTCCTTTCCTTCAGGGCGAATGGTACCAATGATCTCTTGACGCAGCGAATAGGGCTACCCGTATCAAATAAGGAAAAATAGTCAGTTATTTCGGTGCGCTTACCTCTCTCAACAAACGCAACGCTTACCTTCTGAAAAGCTCCTACTGTTTCATCAGCATCGTTCCTACTAATTGCAGCAACAACTCCCTTCCTCTTCGGGCAATATCGGCGGATGTGGCCGACCTCTCCGCACGTAAAGCAGGAATTTGGAGGTCGCTCGGCTTCGGGCATTTGCTCTGGTAGTGTCCGAGCCCAGAACAATTGTTACAACGTATTTCGGCTTTTTCCAGTTCACTTCTCTCGCTAACGGGTCTTCCCCTGGGGTACCCTGTGTCCTTCGTGGGACCCATGCGCCTGCCTCTTCAGTTCATACCCGTCCATCCGCTTAATTAATTAATTAATGGACCCTGCCCCATACAACCTTGCGATATCAGTAGTACGATCTTGAATCCCATCGATCACTAGTTATATGATTTCTTGCTCATCAATGTCCGTCTGTGAGGCTATTGCCTGCATGGACACCAAATAGCTTAGGCAAGACTCATTCGGTCTCAAGGTCCTTGCACGCAGCTGGCGATATACCTCCTGGCGAGCTAGTGTCCTTTTAAACATTGAGTGTAGACTATCTCTTAGCACCTCGTATTCTACCATCCCCAGGTTGATGGCGTGTTGCTTAGCAGTGACCGTCGAGCGTCTACGAATCGCCACACATTTCTCTGTACCAGTGTACCCGTACATATCCGTATAATCATCAGCCACTTGGTAACATCGTACTGGTAGTCTCCGCAGAATGAAGGCACTGCCGCATCTAGCTCCGTCAAGTCGACTTTGTGGGCTTGTCCCATTGTACCTTCACTCTCTAAGGTACGGATTTGTTGCCGTAATTTTAATATTTCCAACTGTAGTTGAAGCTTCCTAATCTGCTCTTCTTCAAAAGGATTGGCTTCTACAGTTAGATTGATTTGATGTAGGAGGTACGATGGTAGAGGGTACAGTGGCAGCGGGTTCTTCGGCAGAAGGCACAATAGCGGCAGGCACATTAATGGCCGGTACAGTGACGGCAGGCACAGCGACAGACGGCACGGTGGCCTAGGGGACAGTAGCACCAGGCACGGTGGCAGAAGTTACGGTAACGGCTAGCACGATAAAAGCAGGCTTAGCAACAGCAGGCACTGTTATTGCAGGTACGGCCACAATATGTACGTTGGGCGTTTGCATCATAGTAGATGACATCGTGGCTGCGGTCAAGGTGGCAGACATTGCAGTGCCTGCTTCTTGAACGTCGTGAGCACATCCAGCGGCCTCTGGCCTATAGGAGGCCGAAGCCATCGCATCATCTTCATGCATATAACGTTTTCAGCTGCTTCAGTGTTGCGGATTCTGGGAATTCCACGCCAGCATCCGTCAACACCTTTATTAGGGTTTGTCGTTCCGGTCTCAAATCCATTCATATTTTTTTAACTTCAATTAATTAATTATTAATTAAAGTGTGTGTCTTATTTTTGGGGGAGGGCGACATTCGTCCGCTGAAGTCTCGGAACAAATAAGGGAGCCATTGAGACTGGTTTCTGGTTGCTCGTCTTCATGATTATTTGTTGCATTAAGGGAGGACTGTAAATTCTTTAAGGGTGGGTTAATAGAGTGTTTTGTACCATATACTTCATCAAACATGTTGTAGAATTCCCAGGATGTAGCGTTTCGCCCTTATTATTTCTAACTTTATTATTTCTAACTCTTATTATTTCTAACTTTAATTATTTTATATGTGGTGTGCAAATTCAAAAGTTTCCGGCTTATTTGTTCCTTTGTCAAAATCATCCGGTTCGATTTCTTTAATTTTTAATAAGATTTTCCCCCCACAATACTTTCTATATCTATACTTTCTTGGAAGTCCGACTCCATATCCAGTCTAGTTCGTATTATTAATTTTTGTATGTTGAATGTGAAATCTTCCTCGTAACTAAAAATTTAAATAATACAAATTTTCTATAACAATATCGGTTAAATTTTATTACTTTTCCATTTTTCTGCAAATAAAGCAAAATTTTCTTTTGTTTAATATCTTTTATTTCACGAAACTACAATATTGTCGAACAAATGTTGCTTAATTTGCAAAAATTTGCGACAGCATTGCCATTTGTCTGCAAAAAAAAAAGTTCGACACAAGTCAGTGCTGCCAAGTATTGCATTTTGAATATTTGATATTTATTATGCTCCAACGTTGCACAACTACTACATTTACGAACGTACCCTCTATTTCTTTGTTCTTATGTACATATTTTTTCTTATTCAGGTTCTTTCCCAAATTTTGGTTGCTAACTGTTGTGTCCTTAAATAAAATCATACGCAATTAGTTAGAATTAGTTTATACAAATGTTTTATTGTAATGTTCGTTCTACAAAGAATTTTCTAGAGTAAAAGTAAATGGAGTTTTTAACAAAACAGGTTGCCAGAGAGATTAATACCTTTACTAAAACAAGGGGTGATACCAGATTAATATCTAACACTAACACTTATAGACAATACAGTGGCGACATCTCTAATAGCACGTTTCACAAATGGACAAATTAATGACAATTTTCTTTCAATTGCTGCGAAAAAGTTATAAACTTTTATTATATTTAAACCACCTATATTATTGTAAATAATTAATAGTGATTCTATTTTAATTTTTTTGTTCATATATTTTTTTACATAATTTTTTAACAAAAAAAGTTTTTTTTGATGACAAATTAAATAGCACACATGAGAGTGCATCTAAAATTCATTTAAAACTTAAGATTAATTCAACATTTTTATTATGTTAAATAAATTTCAATTTGTTAATACTATCAGTACTTTGTAGGAAACCCGTTATTTTTAACAACGGCTGTGCATCGACGATGCATTGACTGAATCAGCGATTGGCATCTTTCTAAAGGGATGGAATACCATGCTTTTTGAATTTCAGTCCATAAAATGTTCAAATTTGTAGCATTAGCACCATCGG
Source organism: Sarcophaga subvicina (assembly GCA_936449025.2). Lineage (NCBI taxonomy): Eukaryota > Metazoa > Arthropoda > Insecta > Diptera > Sarcophagidae > Sarcophaga > Sarcophaga subvicina. The sequence continues at coordinate 43,772,377 of OW388080.2, read as the reverse complement.
TTCTCTTTTCAACATCGTGCCATAGGTTCTCAATCGGATTTAAATCCGGAGATTGAGCTGGCCAAGGTACTACATCAATTTTATTATCAAAAAACCATTTTTGAACAGACTTAGCCGTATTTTTAGGATCATTATCCTGTACAAGCTTCCACTTTAGAGGCATTTCTTCCTCAACGTATGGCAACATTATATTCATTAAAATGTTTTTGCAAGCTACTTGGTCCATTATACTCTCTATTCGTGTTATAGGACCCACACCGTACTATTTGAAGCTTCCCCAAACAAACACGCTTCCACCCCCATGTTTAATGGTTTTTCTTGTGTACCCTGGATCAAATTCTGTGTTTATATTTCGCCTTAAGTATGACCTTCCATCCGAACCAAAGCGGTTAAACTTAGATTCGTCCGTGAAAAGTACATTATTCCAGTAAGAAAGTGGTTTTTCTAAATGGGCCTTGACAAAATTAACTCGGTTTATTAGATTTTTTTTGGACACATGTGGTTTACGCCTGGCAATGCGCCCAAACAAGTTATTTTCTCGTAATCTGTTTTTATTGTACACACTTGTGGATAAGTTTAGTCCCAACTGTTGTTGAATTTTTTCCCGTATTCTTGGTGCAGTTAAAAAAGGATCACTTTTGCTCATTTTAACTATTAATTTATCTGTACTTTGAGACGTTATTCGGGATCTTTTTTCGTGTGATGCTTTCAAAAGATTGAGTTTTTTCATAATGTTTGATTGCGTTATCCACTTTTTTCGCGAACAATCCAGTTTCTGTGATATTTCGGTAAATGTCAGACCGTCCTTGCGGTATTGAAGGACAAATCTTCGAAACTTGGATTAGCGTGTTGGCCACGCCCCATTCTATGACAATAGTAATACTTTAAATTTTAAATAATAACTTAGATAATAATTATCAACTTTATACTTTTTTTCTTAATCAAAGTGTTAATTTTAATCAAAAAATAATTTTTTAAATATCTTAAGACGTGTGCTATTTAAAATATCCGCGAATATAGCGAGAAAGAAACAATAACATTCAGTTTCTAAAAATATTGTTATTAAAATATATTATTTTTTTGCATTTTTTTTTTACAAATTAACAACAACATGTTATTAAACAAATAACTGTAAAAAGAATTTAAATAATTGAAGAAATAAAAGAAAAAAAATGTGTATGAAAATTTTTACACTAACCATACTATTTGAAATGTCGTCACTGTACATACATATATGTTTCTATACACCAGTGATTTTTTCTAATCATAACCGTTTTCATTTTCTTCGTTTTTTATTATTACCTTTTTTTGTTTTTATGTATGCATTTGTTTCTGCCCGTTTTCTCTGCGTTCCCACGAAAAGTCTCTCTTAAAGAATATTACTCAGAGCCCAAAAAAAATTTTCGTTTCATTCCCGCCGTTACGCACACGCACAGAAAATCTCTTCAAAACGTTTTCTTTGTTCTTGATCGCGCAAATTTTGTATTTTGTAAGGACGTTTAAGTTTAAATAAAAACAACACAAAAGATTTCGGATTTTCTGCGTTTTGGAGTTTTGACAATTGTTTTAACACCTATTCTATTTCTTAGAATTTTGTCTGTAATTTTGTTTTAAATTTTAAATTTTTTAGATTATTTATATTTATTCTTAAAATATTTAATAAATATAATAATAAATATTTAAATAAAAATTTCTTTGGTAAATGGAAAAATGCTATCAATTTCCTAAATATCCCGAATTTTTTGTTCCCAAATTGAGTTTCTTTTCTTTTTTTAAGTGAAGTCAGCCTCATTCCTCAAACGCACTTCAATGAGTAGCTTTTTCTTTTCATGATTCCATTTTTTTCACTATGTACAAAACATTAAATGGTTAATCACATTTGTATTTATATAAAAAAAACATTTAAATTACTACAAATCTGCCATTTCTATCACAAAATTTTTGCCGCCAATAAATGTAAATATTTACAAAGAATCACAAATAAAAAGCATGCACGAAATTGACATATAATGCGCTCTGAAAAGAATTCTCATGTAATAATGAACATGAGGCATTGCCAAAACAAATTTTATTCCTTTTATGAACATCATGCATTGTAAGGTTACATTGCAAACTGTGTTTATGAAGTCAGCCTTTGTTTTACAATTTTATTTTATTATTTCTTTTTTTATTTTGTGTTTTTTATGCTTGCTAAGAAATCTTCAATAACTTCTGTTTTGTTGTATGTGTTTGTGTTTGAATATGTAACTTCTCCATCCTTTAGATTAGAATTCTCCTGAATTCTTTTATTTAATATTATTTTAATATATCTCTGCTTTACAATAACAAAAATTAATATAATAATTATTATTATTGTAAAAGGAGATAAAGTCCATTGGATATATTACTATGATATTGTAGTGCTCTAATATTTCTAACATTATTGCGAATATGTGAAAAATATGTGAAAAATTTTTTTCTATGTGAATATTTTCAATTATTTGATTTTCTTCTATGTTTTCAATTATATTTGAAAAATAATAGTCTTTTATTCTAATTGAACAGTTATTGAAATTTGCGGTATAATTTCCGTTTAGCATAATTTTTTCAAAATTACAATTTTGATTGATACTTATATTTATTGCATCCTTAATTATAATTGCATTTATGTCTAATTGTATAATTTCTGAGTCATTATTCTTTATTAGTTGACAGTTATTTTTTATTAGACAGTGATTACTTAATTTTAAACTCTTTAAATGTTTATTTTCTTCAAATTTGTATGTTTTGTTTTCAAACTCAATTGTTTGCTCTATTACAGAGTCTATCTCGTCATTGTGATCATTTGGTAGTGTAACAATATATTTAAGCTTAACATTTATAAATGTTTTGGGTATTCTTATCCCAAAAATTAAACATGAATTATTAAAAAATACAGTCTGAATATATTTTAGCTTATTATAATCTATAGCATATTTTTCTATTTCACTAGAAGTCAATATACTAGGATGTGCAATACCATATTTGGTGGACACTACATTATCCTGCAGATGTTCTATTCTACTTCTAATTAGTTGTATATTTGATAGTTGTTCTAAATATATGTGCTTATCATTTTCTGTTTCTAAAAATTTATTGATAGAATTTAATTCCCTTTCTATTATTTTTCTGTCATTTTTCACGATCATTTTTAAATGGCTAATAGTTTCATTAAAATAATTATTAATTAGTATTTGTTGGTTATTATTTTCTTTAAATTCGTCGATTCTAAAAATATGTTTCTGAATGTTTTGTCTGTCTTCATCGTCCATAGTCCCGAATAACCATTTCGATATACTCCATATTCCGTTAATTAGTCCTCTTCGTTGTCGGTTTTATTTTGGTGTTAAAGTAACCAATTTGTTTCTTGCATCTAGCAATTCTAATTGAAGTAAATGTTTATTTTTTGTTTCCAGTAAACTAATATTTTCTTTCATCTGGTTTAGAATATTTTCTATTTCATGTAAGTTTACTATGCGTAGTAAAGGGTGTTTTTTATAGAGGTATAGAACTTTAAGTTGCAATAAAACAACGATGGATTATTCGATTGACATGAATTTTATTTATCCGAAAGATAATCTTGTGGCATTACATTTTAAATATGAATTCTGGCATATGACCGCCGCGGCTTGCGCGGATGTAGTCCAATCTGGACGTCCAATTTTCGATGACTTTTTCCAACATTTGTGGCCGTATATCGGCAATAATAAGGCGAATGTTGTCTTCCAAATGGTCAAGCGTTTGTGGCTTTACCGCATAGACCAATGACTTTACATAGCCCCACAGAAAGTAGTCTAGCGGTGTTAAATCACAAGATCTTCAATTCAATTCAATTCACAGGTCCAAAACGTGAAATTAGGCGGGCACCAAACGTGTCTTTCAATAAATCTATTGTGGCACGAGCTGTGTGACATGTTGCGCCGTCTTGTTGAAACCACATCTCCTGGACATCATGGTTATTCAATTCAGGAATGAAAAAGTTAGTAATCATGGCTCTATACCGATCACCATTGACTGTAACGTTCTGGCTACCATCGTTTTTGAAAAAGTACGGACCAATGATTCCACCAGCCCATGAAGCGCACCAAACAATCAGTTTTTCTAGGTGTAACGGTGTTTCCACATACACTTGAGGATTACCTTCACTCCAAATGCGGCAGTTTTGTTTGTTGACGTAGCCATTCAACCAGAAGTGCGCTTCATTGCTAAACAAAATTCGCTTATGAAAATCGGGAACAACGGTAATCTCGTTTTGGGCCCATTCGACGAATCTACGCCTTACTTGATGATCGTTTGGCTTCAAATCTTGCACGAGTTGAATTTTGTAAGCACGCAAACCAAGATCCTTCCGCAGATCCAATTCCTGTGCTCGATGGCGGATGGACTCATTCGGGTCTTCCTCAATGCTACGCTCTACAGCAGCAATAGCTTCTTCTGTACGCACCGTACAGCGTCTCTGGGAATGCGAGTTATCAATAAGAGTAAACGTGGTGCGAAAACGTTCAATGGTTAATCGAATTAACTGCTCTGATGGACGATTTTGTCGACGATAAAATGGACGTAGTGCGCGATACGTTTTCCGCACAGAACCATTATTTCCGAAATAAAATTTCACTATTGGCAAGCGTTGTTCAGGCGTGAGTCTATTCATGATGCATTGCCAAACCAAACTGAGAATAAATCACTTAACAGCTGTTAAATCGGTCGCCATCTTGAAAAGTAATGCCAACTTAAAGTTCTATACCTCTATAAAAAGCACCCTTTATAATGTCCGATTCCTTAACTATATCTATGTTTTTCATGTAGATGTTTGTAAATCCTGCTTGTTCCGTAAGTCGTTTGGTAGTCAGTTCTCCTTTAGTCATCGGTGTCCATATTATTATCAGCATAAAGATGGCTATTATCGTATTAATCCTCAAGTTAGCGATTTGTTTATAAATCTCGTTTCCTTGATGAGTTTCCAATTGTCGGGTTCTGGGATGTTAATCACTGTATTTTTTGCTTCTCCTTGGGTGGTTCTGTAATATACAGCTCTTACTGCTTCCTTTTTTGTCTTTCGCCATCGAGTGTTGATATTAAATATTCCACGCCGCTGAAGAATGAGTTGATTGTGACATCTCCCTCTCCCGTATAGGCTGGTAAGTGGTTTATGTTTTTAACACTCCCTCCAGCCTGCCTGGATCCTGTTGCTGTCTTTGTTGTAGTTCCATATAAGCCAATCTCAGTTGTTCGAGCTGCCGTTCCCTTCTTGCGAGTTGTTCCACCAAATCTGCAGGTGCTATTTCCTAGTGATCTTGGTTCATTCTTCTCTCGTCAAATCTTCTGTTCCTTAAATGTTGTCGAATCTTGTTATTTGTTTGTAACTTTTACTCAAATTTATATTTGAGTGTTTTCTGCACTATTAAAAGATTTATTTATGATCTAAGTGGTCTTAACACCGATTTGTTCTTCGTGTGTATTAACTGCACTTTTTTCGCTTATTTAGTGGTCTTTACACCGATTTTTTTTCGTGTGTATTAACTGCACTTTGTTTTCACTTATTTACTGGTCTTTACACCGATTTTTTTTCGTGTGTATTAACTGCACTTTTTTCACTTATTTAGTGGTTTTTACAACGATTTTTTTTCGTGTGTGATTACTGCACTATTCTATTTCTTAGAATTTTGTCTGTAGTTTTGTTTTCAATTTTGAATTCTTTAGATTTATTTTGACAAACAGGAAATAGGTTTTGTTTTACAATTTTATTTTATTATTTTTTTATTTTTATTTTGTGTTTTTTATGCTTGCTAAGAAATCTTCAATAACTTCTGTTTTGTTGTATGTGTTTGTGTTTGAATATGTAACTCGCACTATGGATATTTATCCCACTTGTGAACTATTAGAAATGAACAATAAATTATGAAAATACATGTTTTATTAAACTCAGTATATAAATTAAACTAAATTTTAATTTTTATTTTTTTTAAAATTACTTCAGACTATTGTCTGAAGCTTTTCTTTATTTTTTAATGTTGCTTAAACAAATATTACAAATGAACTGACTGAAAAACTTAATTATGTTTTACTTAAAATAATAAATAATTCTATATTCAATAACTTCAACCAGACGCAAGGACACCAATGTTCCAGTTACATTTAAAATTATTGCAACATAAGTTTAATACCTTTGTTGCTAATTCGGTTAAGTAAGCTTTATCGTTCAATGACCTGAAGTAATTAATTTTAAATATTTTGTTTCTTAACTCCTCCGCCCCTAAATTCAAAAGTCCTCGATTGATTTAAAAATATGTTGTTAAAATGTAGCTCTTGGAGTCATTCTAATGACAATATGTTTATGCTTCTTTTTTTTCTATGAGAGTATCTTGCATTAGAGCTGGAATTGGTCATCTGGTTTACTTTCAGGTTCTGATATATTTTGTCATCTATTTTTATTGTTACATTGTCAATTTTAATTATAAATATTCCATTTAGTTTATAGGTAATTGTTTCTGTTGAAACAGTTTTGCTAACATCATTTAGGAGTATTATCTCGTTTGCAATTTCTTCAACATGAGGAATATGATGAACATTGCTTTTTGCGCATGTGGGTTGTTTATTGAGTATAATTTTTGTTATACAATTAGATTTTTTTGTTATACTTAGATCTGATAAATACATTTTATTATAAATTTTGATTTTATTATAAATTTTCCAATTTTCTTTTATTGCATTAATTTACATCTCTATTTAAAAATATTTCTGTAGAATTTATTATAGAGTTATTCTTTATAATAGGTTTTACAATAAGTTTTTTATATAAAATTTCGCTTGTAATTGGAATTTTAAAAATGTATAAAATATTTGTGTTATTGATTAAAACACTTATTTTCGATAATTCTAAAGCTTCTTCTATGTTGTTGAAAGGCATATTTTCTTTTATTAATTGATTAATTACAATGTTCATTTCCTTTTTGTTTTATTAATTTCTTATATGGTCTTTATGAACCATTCTATTAGATTCTGTCAATACCGTACTGTTATTTTCTTGACTATTTCTTCTTTATATCTTGATGATAATTTAGATCCTAGTCTTTTATTAATTTTTACATAAATTTTCTGGCCTGGAGTATAGTCCTTAAAAGGTTTTCGTTTTTTATTATGATTTGCCATATCTTTTTCCTGTTTCCTAACGATGGCTTCTATATTTTCTTTTCTTGCATTTTCGTATTGTTCTGGACTAGTACAAACACTTTTTCCAAAAAATAATTCAATAGGTTTCTTGCCTGTTGTTGAGTGTATGGTGTAATTATATTCATAAACTGCTCTATCTAGTAATTCTTCAAAAGTCCTATATGTCTTCTCTGTTTTAAGGCAACGCATAATTTCCGACAATGTGGAATGAAATCGTTCCACTTGGCCGTTAACGGTACTTTTGTAGGGGGGAGTTTTGAAAACCTTTATATTCAGCTGATCTTCAAGCATAAACAAAATTGAATCTAAATTTAAGGATTTTTTATTATGTACAACTACTATTCTGGGAACACCAAAACTAAATACTATTTTCCTTAATGGTTCTCTAATATCCGCTATTGATCTAGAATTTATTACTGTTGCCTGCGCATATTTTGTAAGCTTGTCTATTGCAGTAAGTGAAAGATATTTTTCAGTGGACCAAATGTCTATGTGTAGTATTTCTCCTGCGTATTGTGGGATTGGAGTAGGTGATATATTTGACTTATTAAGATGTCTATCGTATTTTTATTCTTTACAAAATTAACATTGTTTTATTATTTTATTTAGAGCATAACTCATCTGTGGGAAGTAATATTTTTCTAAAAGTTGTAATTTATTATCTTTAGCGTTTCTGTGGGCACTTTTATGTACTTTCAGAGATTCTTCTTCCTGTCTAGAAGAGTCAACAAAATCTTCTACTTGGGTTTGTGTGTATCTGATTTTATATTTAGAAAAGTGAAGGGGGTATATTGATTGTATCTTTCCCATTATACTTTCGCAAGTAAACAAACTATTCACTACACTCGGATTAAGATATCTCTCCAGAATATCCAAAAAGAGTGTCTTCCGAAAAGCTTGGGGCTGTAATAATATGTCTATAAAAAGTTGGTAATTTAAATTGGTATTCAGTCGTTTCTCCTATAAGGATAAAAATCTGATTTTTAAAGACGTTTATATGACATTCAACTGCAGGAATTAGATTCTCTCCTGAACTATCATCGCTGTGTACTGTAGCCGTTAAAGAGTTAACATGAGTGTCGTTTTGTGGTGGTCTAGAAAGAGCATCTTTTACCGGGCTTATAATGGAGTTCATAATTATATTCCTCCAATATTGCCTTCCAACGCTTCATTTTTGCGTTATTGTTTTTGTTACTTAGCGCGTATGTAAGAGGTTGGTGGTCAGTGAATATTATGACTTTGGCGTGGCTGTACAGATAATTTCTCAATGAATCAAGTGCCCAAATTATAGCTAGCATCTCCCTGACTGCATAGTCCTCTTCTGTTTTTCTCAGAGATCGAGAAATAAATGTAATTGGTCCGTTTTCCTGTATATCTGAATCGTTGTTCGATCCTAGTTTTAAATAGAAATTCCTACTTTGTTTACGAGTTTTTGGATGTGGTGGAGGTGGTCGTTTTCCATAGAGTCCGTTGTTCGCTGGTCTGTTCATATAATTTATGTTCCTGGTTCTCATACTCTGGTCAACGTCCATCGGTTCTGGTCTTGGTTGTGGTTTTGGTATAAAAGGTCTTGGTGGAGTGTAATTTGTATGGTGATTTTGGTTGTATTGATTGTATTTAGGAATTGCTCCCTGATTTTGATAATAGTTCAGTCCGTGAGGAGGTTGTTGTCTTTGGAATTGCCTGGTTATTTGCTTTGGTCGAGGTGGTGGAGGAATGTGTGCTAATTCCGGATAGAATATAAGTTGGTTCCATGTTGGAATAGACATAAATTTTTTATTGTGAGCATAGCTAGTCCTAAAGTTCTGGTTCTCCAGCTTTAGACACAAGTGTAAAGTTTTAGGTAAATCTGTTGGTTCTTTCATAGCCAAAAGTCTAGGTAGATCTCCTTTCAACCCTCTTATGAAGGTGTCCAATGCTTTATCTCTATAAGTTTGTGTCAATAGGTGCAAAGATTCCTGTCCTATGTCCATAACACTAATCTTGTTGAGTATAAGAGATAAATGGTTATAGACCTTTTGGTAGACTTCCTGAATGGTTTCTGTTCCCTGAATGAATGAAGTTAACTGATATTCGAGAGTACTAACATCGCTCTTATCTGCGTAATGCAGAGTTAAGCAGCGAGAAATACTTTCCCAGTTCAAGGGTGTATTGTACGATTCTAATATGGCATCTGCACTGCCAATAATTTTATTCCTTATTACGCTAAGGATTCCAAAGTATTTGGGTGTTCCTCTTAAATGTTTGTAAATGTTCAAAATTCGCTCAACGGACTTCCTCCAGGAACTGTATTCGCCTGGTTGTCCTGTAAATTCCCTTAGGCTTCTGACTACGTCAGGTATCCTGTCCAAGTCATTTAGTTGTGCCCTATGTTGCGGATCAATTACTTGATCTTGGTCAATTACCTGATTCCTAGCATTCTCAGGATTTCTAATCTGTTCTTGTATTGCCTCAGTGATCATTCTCCTAATTTATATTTCTAAGTCCCTCATATTAAATGGTGCCGGATTCTCCTGTACGTTCATTACAGGTGGCCTGATTAAATTGTTTGGGTTTGACATTTTAACAAGGAATATGAGATGGCTAATTTTTTTCAATTATATAGTATTATTGTTATTATTATTTAATATTTTATTATTATGAAACTGAGGGTCCCGTAGGAATCGCAGCCTCGAATTTTATTTTTTTTATTGAATTCCGTGGGATTTTTATTAGATTATTGTTTAATATTTCTTAAATCTAGCTTATCTTAGTTTATACTACTGTATTCTTTATATTTTATTTTACTTTCTTCTTCAAAAATGTTCACAAAATATTGATTTATGTTTTGTATTATATTTTTTTTTTTTCTTTACTTTACTTCAATTTTTTCACAGAATAATAAATTATATTTTGTGTTATATTTTATTTTTTAATTTACTTTTTAAATTTGTCCACACAATATTTAAACTTATATATTTCCTTATCAATTCAAAATTTTTCTTAAATAAAATAATTTTTTTTCTAAGATTTATCTAGGATATAATTTTAACTCTTAACTCTTGTTATTATTTTTATATTTTAGATTTATTACACTTTTGTCAATTTAACTTTAATATTCATGCATTTTACTTACATTAAATATAATCTAATCATCCTTAAAAATATAAGTGGAGCAGCGGCATTCCAACACCCTTTCCTCTGTTCGAACCAGCAACTCGGGGGCCCTTTTTTCTGCTCACTATTCTTCGGAATACCGCGGGAAAGTGCTGTCTTGCAGGACGATTTTTTTTGCCGTACTGGATTTTTATTTATCCTTTTTGGTAACCACGGTCCTATTCTTTGAGATTTATCCGTTTGGCAACCGCGGTCCCTGCTCGGACGCCAATTAAACTAAATTTGTATTTTTAATTTTTTTTTAAAATTACTTCAAACTATTGTCTGAAGCTTTTCTTTATTTTTTAATGTTGCTTAAACAAATATTACAAATGAACTGACTGAAAAACTTAATAATGTTTTTCTTAAAATAATAAATAATTCTATATTGGATAACTTCAACCAGACGCAAGGTCAGCAAAGTTATAGTTACATTTAAAAGTATTGCAACATAAGTTTAATACCTTTGTTGCTAATTCGATTAAGTAAGCTTTATCGTTCAATGACCTGACTTAACTTGCATATGAAATGTTGTGTTGGTATTGACGACCGTAAAATCATGCTACAATGGCACTGTGGTCTGATGTTTTATACCATTTCTGTTCAATAATTTTGATATATGTTTATTGCAAAATTCCGTGCCGTTATCTGTACGTAAACATCCTATTTTATGACCAGATTCTCTCAACTTTAACCATAAAATTTTCTAAACATGTTAGTACTTCCGTTTTTTCCTGCAATATATAAAGAAAAACCTTACGGGAAAAATCATCTATAAATGTTAAAAAATACTTATCTCCACCAATCTATTTTTCCTCCATCGGGCCACAAAGGTCCGAGTTTATGAGCTGTAGCAATTTTGTAGTATGGGATTTTGAAATTTTAAACGATTTGCTTGACATTTTTCTTTTAATGCAGCGAACACAATTTTCCTTTTTATCTGATTGAAACTTCATTCCAGTTACCAACTATTTCATTTTACCTAAATCTGCGTAATTTCAATGGCCCAAACGAGCATGCCATACCCTAAAATTTGATGTAGTTGAAACCACACACATTTGAATCGCTTCGTGATCTAATTTGAACATATTATCTTGCAGGTGAGCCGTTGCAATTACAGTGTCATTTTCGGTTATTGTGCATTTACCATTCTGGAATTTAACTATGTAACCTCTTTCCATTATTTGGCTTACAGACAAAAGATTCACTGTTAGACCGGGTACATATAGTACGTTATGAACAGTTACATTCACCAGATCTCCATTGCTGTGTTTGATATTAATTTTAATGTCACCAACACCTTTTCTTTTTCTTTATTGGCCACAAAAATTTGCGATACGTTAGGCCCCTTAATGTCAATAAACCAGTCCTCTCTCATGGAGATATGCATTAATGATACCCGTTGTAAAAACTGTGTAAAAGCCAATTTCTTTTTTAGTTTTACCTTTATTAGAATTTGCTTTTAATTCAGATGCTTTACGCCCATAACGATTGCAATTGACGCAACGAAATCCTTTTTTCATATCATGCTTCTTCTTTGTTTTAGCAAAATAGACAACGTTTTCACTCGATTTTTTTACATCTTGTGAAAGTTTTGTTTTGATGGAATCACACGTTATTTTAACGCCGGAACATTCTATTCCCATTATCATCGGAGCGTACTCACCAGGCAAACCTACCAACAGGAGTGTACCTATCCATTCGTCAATTACCGGCATGTCAAATTCTTTTAATTTATGCGCAGTCGAAACTATTTTGCTAACGTATTACTTAACATTTTCTAATGTGGAAAAAATTGTTGTTATTAGCTGTCGTAAAAGACCAAATCTACGTGTGAGGCCAGAGTCCTGGAACGCTGCTTTTAATTTATCCCAGATTTCTTTGATGTTTCGGCATCTTCAATATGCACATAGTTTATTTTATCAACAAGTAGTATTATCTTCGTTTTTGCCTTTATGTCTTGCATTCCATCCATTCCAGTAGGTGGATAGTCACCATGAACAGTGTCCCATAGTTCCTCATGTTGAAGTAAATTCTTCACAGCAAACGACCATGACTCGTAGTTTTCTCTACCCACTTATTTCTACACATTAAAATTTGAGGCAATCGACATTTTACCAAAATGATTTAATTTACTCTAAAAACGGTTCTTGTACTTATCAACAAACACTATGTGGGCCCATAACCTGTTGTGATGATGAAATAAATAGGCGGATTCGTTTTTGATATATACAAGTTCATGTGATTGAGATTAATGTACTCAGTCATGAATTTGTGATACTCTGCCTTGAGATCACCATTTTTTGCAAACTGTCGTTCTATTCACTTAAGTCTTCGCATCGCCTCTGTCTTCGATTTACCAAGTGGAAAAGTGTTAGCTTTGAACGAGAGTTTCACGATATATTGTCCATCGGGTTGTTTCTGAATGTAGGCTCCAGGAGTTATCTAAAGTCCTAGGGTCTAGCAAAAATTAGTTGACGAGTATTGCGATATGTATATCCCTCCTGAATGTATATATCCCCCAAGAAAATAAGAAGACTTAGGGTTTTTCTTTAACTTATATTTATTGCCTTCTTGGCTGGTTCTTGTCAACTTATCAATAGAACTTATAAATTAATAGAAAGTTCAAATTCATAAAATATATAACTAAACCAAGTACATATGTAAGTAAAAATTAGACATGAGGAATTCGAATATATACAAGAAATACATGGGATTATAAATATATGAGAGATTAAGAAAACATAAAATAAGAAATTAAGAGAAAATAAAAATAATTCACAATGTGCTTACACTACAAAAAATAAATGTTGAACACGGTTCAACATCCTCCGCGCCCCTTTAGTGGCAATTACATCCATCCCATCTTCCGTGGATGATCCAGTCAAAAGCAGAATTTTGTGCTCGGGGTAGCGTTGGCTTAGGGCGATCAAATTGTCTTAACATAAATTGGGGCATTAACGGCGGCCCGATGACTCCGTCGACCTTACGACAGTCATGTAAATTAGCGTGTGTCTTCGGATAAAGATGTCGAAAGTGGTTTAATAGCGACTCGTCCAAGTGGGCTGGTGGGAACTTAAAAGTGGCTCTGTTCTTTATTTCTAATTCCCAAGTTGCAATTATATTCATCGTATCGTTCTCTGGAGCCACCTGAAGTACTCCTCTGGTCGCTGAGGTGGGGAGCTCGGGAAACACAACTGCCTTGATCTTCAGGAGGAAGCTGTGCTGACTGGATCTTTGCAGGAGAAAGGTGGCCACCCTGGGAACCTCATTATGGAGGAGTTGTACCTTAATAAGTGGTGGTAGCAGTCCCTTTTCTTGGGTATCGGGTAGATTTAACGGGCCGCTTGGAATTGGGTCCTCGTTGCGACTGGCTGCAGTTTCTTTCGGGTCAGGGTAACTTGGGTCCTCTCGATGCAGCTTTCTCCCTTCCATCCTCATGCAGCATGGTATGATGTCGAGCTCCACATATTTGGCATCTATTTTCGGATTCACATCAGAACCGATCATGACTTTGCGCAAAGCAATTTAGGCAATAGCCGTATCGTTTGACATGGGCTCTCCTTTGAGTTGGAGCCATAACCTGGAACTGTACGCAATACTTGAGGGGGTGATTGCGTCGGCACAACTTGCATCGAGGTTTGTTTAGCATGATCTGTAAAGAGAGAACAAAGAAAATGTGCACAATACAAATAGAATATGGCTTGACTTAAACCTCTAAGATCGTGTGGTGGATAAAATTGTAAATTAATTGATTAGTTTTGCGTACAGGGATTTTTAGTTTCAATGGGTAACTTGCAAAGTTTTATTATAAGGCGTTTAATTAAGCCGTTACTGGTCAGTATTTCGGCAACACGAACTCTTTGATCTGTACCGTAAATAACATTTTTTACTCTACCAAGTCGCCATTCAGCAGTGGATAGCAGATTCTCCTTAATTAGAACAAAGCCGTTTTCCTTCAGATTGTCCTTTCCTGTTCTCCATTTGCTTCTACGTTGCAACTCGGTGATATATTCATTTTTCCAGCGACGAGCAAATACTTGTTGTATGACTTTAAGTCTGTCGCAACGTTTCATGAAGGATATGTTTTCCACAGAGGGGTTATTAGATAATTCTGGAACAGCTACTAGCGGAGCGCCTCTCAGGAAGTGACCTGGAGTTAAAGGAAGAAGTTCGTTGGGGTTTTCAGATAAAGGGGAAATTGGACGAGAGTTCAATATTGCTTCGATGCGTGTTTGTTTTTTTCAAATGAGATTTCATACTTTTGACAGCGGTGGTGGAATAAATGTCCAGCTAAAACCATGTGTGCTATATTTTTCGATTAGGGATTTTTCCGCATTTTTTAGAAAGTCGTTGTGGGTGGCTAACAGCGAATGTTTAGCGCCTAAAAAGCTTCTGCCATTATTATCAGAGAACATGGTTTTTGGTAGACCTTCTACGACTGGTAAATCTGGTGAAGCAAGCAAGAAATGCATCTGTTGATAATTCCGAGCAGACTTCGAGATGAACTGCTCGTGTGGAGAAACAAACGAAAACTGCTGCATACCTTTTCAAACGTTTTGCATTTCGTAAATTGGTGGCTTTTCGTGTGAATGGGCCGGCAAAGTCCACTCCGGTATAATTAAAAGGTAATGAAAATGTGACTCTCTCACGGGGTAGCACACCCATTATTTGTTCTTGTACTTTGTGCTTGTAAACTGTACAGGTTCTGCAGGTTCTGACACATTGCCGAATAAGGTTTTTCAACCGCGGAATGTAAAAACCCTGTCGAACTGCTCTTAGCATTACGTGATGTTCCGTGTGAAGTAAAATTTGATACGTATATGCGATAAGAAGTTTAGCTAGTGACGATTTTTCCGGAATAATGATAGGATGCTTTTCGTTGAAACTTAATCCGGAATTAT
This sequence comes from Sarcophaga subvicina, assembly GCA_936449025.2. Classification (NCBI taxonomy): domain Eukaryota; kingdom Metazoa; phylum Arthropoda; class Insecta; order Diptera; family Sarcophagidae; genus Sarcophaga; species Sarcophaga subvicina. Next base: position 43,757,150 of record OW388080.2, on the reverse strand, counting down.
TGAGTCGGCCACCTACGCGTAGTAGTCCATTCTGGTCAAGAAAGTGATTGAGAGAAAGTATTCGACTTTTCCGATTTATGGGTTGATTGTTCTTAAGTCTATCATGTTCTAAATAAAAATGAATTCGTTGGGCATTTAAAATTACAAAATTTTTCACAAATTGTATTTCCTCGAAGGTAATGTGTTTCTGTACCTCATATGGACGTTTCAGAAGACGGTTGATGAAGCGAAAGCGATAACTGAGAATTCTTAGGGCTCTGGGAAATGACGAAAATTCGCTCAAAATATCTTCCTGTTGCGTTTGTAAATGAAAATTAGATGTGTTCAGGGATTCTAAATCAGTGGGATCAAAAATACGAGGTTTGGGCCAACAGTCAGGGAATTGACTTAGCCATGGAGGACCGTGCCACCATAATTTACTTTCCGAAAGTTCCCGAGGAGCGCATCCTCGAGTTCCAAGATCGGCGGGATTCTCATTTGTCTTTACACATCTCCAATGATCAAGCTGGGTGATCTGACTAACACGATTGGCTACGAAAGTTTTCAAAATATGCGGAGGTTTCTGCTGCCAGCCTAAGACAATCGAAGAATCAGTGTATAAAAATAGTTCAAAGGGGAATTTTAATCGTTTAATTAAGCTCTTCGTTAAGTTATATAATAGTAATGCTCCACAGAGCTCGAGTTTCGGAATGGTTAATTTTTTCGAAGGCGCAACCTTAGTTTTCGCAACTAATAAATTACAAAAAATTTCTTCCTCAGACGTAGAGACTCTCAAATAAACCGCTCCACAATATGCCCTTTCCGATGCATCACAGAACCCATTAATTTGAGCTTGATATCGAGGTGAGAAATTTAACCACCTAGCTATTTTAATGGTTGAAATTTGTGGCAGAGTAGTTGAAAATTCGTTCCATGTTTCCAATATCTTTTGTGGTATATCTTCATCTCAATCCGATTTGCATTCCCATAGCTCCTGCATAATAAGTTTAGCTACAATAATAATGGGTCCTAACCAGCCTAGAGGGTCTAATAACTTAGCTATGGTCGATAAAATTTGTCGTTGAGTAGTGGACGGTGAAACTGCTATTGTTTGTGTTGAAAGCTGTGTTTGTTTTTCTTTTGCCTCTCCAGGTTATGTCCTCCTGATAAAACGTCATCTACCTAGATCTCCTCCTTAAGAATTGAAGAGGCCAATGGGTGAGTTTCTTTACAATCCTCGCTTAATTCAAGAAGTGTTCTTAGTGCTAAATACGGTGCGCTATTAACTCCAAAAGTAACCGTTTTCAGTTAAAAACTTTAACTGATTCGTTTGGTCTATCTCGAAATAAAAGTTTCTGATAAGGTCTATCTTCTTCATGAACAACAATTTGGCGATACATTATCTGGATGTCACCAGTGAATACATATTTATAATATATCCATGACAAAATAATTTGCATGAGGTCTCCTTGAAGGGCTGTTCCTTGATATAACACGTCGTTTAAAGAAAATCCACTACACGTTTTCTTGGATGCGTTAAATACTTTCCGGACGAATAACTGCGTGATGTGGTAGAAAAAAACCGAAATATTTCGTCGTTGAAGGCTCCTGATGAGTTACTTATTCCATATGACCCAAATCTATATACTCTTGAAGAACCTGTTGATATTGCGCTTTTAGTTCAGGATTTTTGTCGAGTTTCTTTTCCATCTGAAGGTACTGTGCGTAGGCTGTACTTTTCGATAAACCCAAAAAGATTTCCGAGGGGTAATTTTCCTTAAAAGGGAGTCTTACCATGTACCTTCCCTCTGGTTGACGTTTAACCGTATTCTTATAAAAATTTTCACAATATACATCGTGATCTGAATCAACCTTTTCCTTCTCTACCTCCTCTATTTCCCAAAATATTTTCATTTGCTCCTGTAGGGCAGTTTCTTCTTCTGATATGACTAAGGTGGAAAATGAATTATATGTGTGACTGGATTCAGGACCTGATAAATACCATCCGAAGTTGGATTCCCTTGCCTCTAACGTGTTCTCGATATTTGATTTTATACCACTTAGGTTAATGAAGGGTAAATAGTCGCTTCCCATAATGAGATCTATTGGACCAGGTTTGTAAAAGTAAGGGTCTGCTAAATCTAAAGCTTCAATATCCGGAAGATTGGTTTTCTGTATTGGAGAGGTAGGTAGAAAATGAGCTAATCTCGGAGCGATTATTGCTTTAAATGTAATTGAAAAATCGGACCTCTTTGTTCGCAACATGAGATTACATATTTCCTTTGACCTTCCTACTACCGTTCCTCCTACACCAGAAATTCTGGTATGATATGCCTCCATAGGAATTGATAATTGTTGTTGAACTTTTGACGATACAAAACTCTTTTCGGATCCCGCAGCGAGTAGCGCCCGAACTGTAAATAGCTCACCTGCTTGTTGTATGTAGATAAGAGCTGTCGGTAAAATTGTTGTGCGTTCGTACGGAAGGGTACCTATATCAATGTGAGTTAACTTTTTTTTTGTTTCTCTTTGCTGATTACATGAGTACTGTATGAAACTGTTTCCTCATTCCGTGGAGAAGCTTCCTTAAGTGTTCGAGTATTGCCCTCGTCTATATGTAGTAATGTGTGATGTTTCTTTTTACAGCGAAAACAAAGAACTTTACTGGGACTTTTAGATTTAAAATGATTAAGAGAAAAACAATTGGAACAATATTTGTTAGCATACACAAAATTTATTCTGTACTTTACAGATAATTCCAAAAATTGTTTACATTGTTTCAATGGGTGATTCTCATTATATTTTTTCAATTTAATTTCATCCTACTTCCGTCCGCTTGTGAGTGAAATGAGTTCGACCTTGCCCCTGAGTTTTCCTTCCAATTTGGCTTCTTCATATCTAACACAGTTTCTAACATCTCGATCCTTCGTTTCAGAAAATTGCTCATGTCATGAAGAAACGTTGATGTCACAGGTTTTCAAAATGGCTATTTTTTCATCGATGGTGTCTACAATTAATCGTATGGATTCGTTCTGAGCAGTTTGTATTGGCAGAATGTGTTTTATCTATTAGTTAACTAAAATTCATGGGTTCTCAAACCGACTCTGAAGCGCGTTCCAAGCTAACTCAAAATTTTTTCCGACTAAATCGAACCGTTTTACGATTTGGTAGGCCTCTCCCCTTACTTTGGTTCGGAGGTATTGAAGTTTTTCGACTTGCGATATGTCCTTGTTTCCCAAAACTAATGATGTAAACATATCCCTAAATTCCGGCCATTTGGTATAACCATCTTCGAAAATTGGCATGTCACATGGGGGTAACCTTAAGCCGGACCTTGATTGCCGAACGACTGTTGCCTCTGTTGTATTTGTTACGCTTTGATCCACTATCGATCTGTTCGCTATCGTATCCATGAGTTTTGCTTTTAGCTTCTGATACAAGTCTGCTGCTGTTTCGTACTGTAGTGAGACTCCATCCTTGAAGTCGTTACTAACCTCACTCTTTTCGTCCATAACAAAAGCATCATAGCTTTCCATAAACCTACCCCATCTTCTCTCCATCTCTTCCTGCTTCACTTGGAGAAACGCTGGAGTCTGATCTTCCCCGCGAACATTATCGAACTCTGTACACAACGCTGTTAGTTGGTGTATATCAAATTTACACCTTCTTTTTACTGACATTGTGCGAAAACAATAAAACTACTTGAAGTATAGACTTTGTGTTATAAAAATTTAAGTACAAAATTCACGCGCGGAGAAAAAATAATTTTGCGATTTTTAATTGACCGATATAGTAATAATGAATATCAAAAAATTTCAATACAAATTCCAAAAAAATGCAAGATATGGTAAACAGCTGACTTACCGTGGTCTTTTCCTTTCCGTTCTTACCACGCGAGAAGCGTTTACCTGTGTTGATTGTGTTGTTGAAAAAAAGCGTTATGCGTGTTGTTGTAAACATTTTTTGAAAGGAAAAATATTCTGGTTGTTTTTAAATTTTGAGCGAGAAAAAAATTTGGTTTATTTCTATTTTTGAGCAAGTTTTATTAGTTTTTGTTCAATAATTTTGATTTTTGTTCTTCTTTTTGAAATTTTTTATTTGTTTTTATTACTGTGAAAAAAAATTTGTATTTTTGAGACAATTTTTATTTCGTTTTGTCCACTGTATGCAATAAATTTTGGTCCCGTTTTGCTATTACCGTTTTTATTTCTTAAAATTTTTTTGTCTCTTTCAATTCTTCTATTTTTACTTTACTGTTTTTTTCTTTGTTTTGTATTTTGTTTGTTTTCTGTTCACAAAACAATTTGTTTCATAAAATTTTATTTTTGTGCCTATTGTTTTTTTTTTTGTATTTTGGCCACTAGAAATTTTAATTTGGTATGGAACAATTTTATTTTATGTCCACTGTATTTTTTTCCACTATTTTGGCCACCAGAAATTTTAATTTGGTTTGAAAAATTTTATTTATGTCCACTGTTCACTGTTGTTTTTTCTCTTAAATGATTTAATGAGATTTTTCAATACTTTCTGTTTGTTTTTTTCCTACTGTCTTTTTTTTTTGCTTTTTCCTTTTTCTTTTTGAAGCTACCGCGCTGACAGACTTTATGTAAATGAACGAAAAAATTTTTTTTATCGTTTGCGTAGTCCTACTGCATTTGTGATCAATTGAAAAACGCACTTTTGTTGTTTTCATTTTTTGTTCTCTTTTTTATTGTTCCTTTTTGATCCCGTTGTAATGTGTAGAGTTTTTGTTCTTTTGTGTATAGTTGATAATTATGTTAAGTTGACGTATTGTAATCATTTATGTCTCTCTCTATTGTTTCATTTTAGTGTCGTTCTAATTTTTTTTGTTTTTTGTTGTCTTGTGGAATTTGTTCGAAGCTTATTATGTGTATTTTTGCAACTGGTTTTTTTCCGTTTACCGTTGCCCTTTATGCGTTTTTTATTTTTGTTGGTATATTCCTATCTATAGCACAAACGCGTGATACTGACCTTTTTTTGGCTTTTGATCTCATTGGTGTTTTCATTTTACTATTTGTCATTATGAAAACCGGTTTTTGCATGTTATACATATGCATATTTAATTGCGTGATTTCTTTTTTGATTTTTTACACTTCCTACACTGTTCTCTTAGAGATTTTGTAAGTCAAAACTACAACTTCTGTACTGTACATACCTTTCTTGTTCTCTTATCTTTTAAATGCCCTTGATTGACACTTGTAACCTCTGTATTTTCCTTGTTGATAACTGACCTTCTGTCTCTCCGTGCAGAATTCTTCGAATGCCCTTGACGTTAACCTTCCTTCCTGGGTATGAATTTTTTGATGATCGATCTCCTGTCTCTTTTTTCCTGTGGATGAATTTGTCGATCTTCTGTCTCTAGTTTTTGAAGATTTGGATTATAGTTATTTGATTTCTCGTCGTTTTCCTCCTGATGAAGTTGATACTGCGAAAGCCTTAGTGTAACCTGTGGATCTTATGATACTTTACGGTTGCTGGGATTGATGCTGGTAGCGCACAATCGCCAGTGATGTGTAGTGGAACTTATGCCACTCTTCGTTTATTGGGATTGATGCTGGTAACGCATAACCGCCTTTGATATCTAATGGACCTCCTGCCACTGACTCAAATCACAATCCTAGACCGCTAGGACTTGTCGAAGGACAAATTTTGTAGGCTCCAGGAGTTATCTAAACTCCTAGGGTCCAGCAAAAATGAGTTGACGAGTATTGGGATATGTATATTCCTCTTGAATATATATATCCCCAAGAAAATAAGAAGACTTAGGGTTTTTCTTTAACTTATATTTATTGCCTTCTTGATTGGTTCTTGTCAACTTATCAACTAAACTTAGAAAATAATAGAAGGCTTTAAGAAAGTTCAAATTCATAACATATATCACTAAAACCAGTACATATGTAAGTTAAAAATTAGACATGAGGAATTTGAATATATACAAGATATACATGGGATTATAAATATATGAGTGATTGAGAAAAAATAAAATAAGAAATTAAGAGAAAATAAAAATAATTCACAATGGGACTACACTACAAAAATAAATGGTGAACTCGGTTCAACACTGAACATTTGCCTTGAAATGTTGTTCAGCATGTGCCACATCAGGAGTTAGATGTTCTGATTGAACATCACATTGTCCAATCTCCCAAAAACGTTGAAGTTGTTCATCTAGGCCAGTATGTAGATGAGTAATCATAATGGACTTTTCGGGTTATCCGTTGATGTTACCCATAATCACCAAACCGAATATTGTACTTAGAGCAGTCGGCGAACCTGATGGATGCGATACCTTTTCACCTAAAATGCAACGGGGAAAGATGTCAGCTCCTAAAATGATGTCGATGTGGTTTGGTTTATGGTAAGCATGATCAACCAGCTCCAAATTCTGAAAGTATTCTAGCTTCTTGTTTACGATTGTATGTGATGGAATATATTGTGTTTGATTCGACAAGCAATAAGTATGAACTATGATTGTTCTGTTGACATCCTTAGCAAAAATTTCCAATTGCACCTTTCCTCTGGTGTAACTTGTATTCATTCCACCAACTCCACATAAAGCAGTCTTATCATATGATCTTTTCAACTGAAGCCGCTGAACACATGATTCGGAAATAAGCGTTGACTGAGCAGCTGTATCTACAAGAGCTCTGCATGGCTGCAAGGTGTTGTTCCTATCACTTACTATAATTACTGCCGTTGGGAGAAGTGTAGTTTGATGTGTTATAGTCCGTTGACTTGAATTTACCGTAATCGAAGAGAAGCCATTAGTATCGTCACTTGACCGTTCGGCGTTGCCCTTTAATGTGTTGGTATTAACATGCAATAATGTGTTGTGTTTTAATCCACTAGTTCTACAGAAACTGGATTTACAGTCCCCAGAAAAATGCTTTTCCTTTAGATAGTTGAAACAAAACCCACTTTTGAGAACGATGTTCTTGCGTTTTTCGATATCTAGATCCTTAAAATGTTGGCATGCAAACAAAAAAGGATCCTTTTAGCAGACGGGACACGATTGAGTTGTTGCTGTCATTGTGACAAATTTTTTAGTCTTCTTAAACTTTGTTGACTGATTAGGTATTTCTAAACTTTTCAACTCTATTACACGATTTTCCAAAAAATTTAACAACTTTTTAAATGACTGCCTATCAATATTATTCTGCTGACGATACCATAGAGTAATTGTTTCACGATGTAACTTCTCCCTTATCAAGAATAGCAATAGTGGATCCCATGAAACACAGACTCATATAAAACAGAAAGAGCGTTATAGCACTCAATAGTGTTGTTGTAAAATTGTCAAACCTCAGACAAAGTGCCATTCTTGACTGAAGGCTGTGTCAACAGTAGTCTAATATGCGTTTCCTTTATGTGATCTGTCATACTTCTTCTTAACTAGTTCCCAAGCTATTCTATAATTACTGTTCGTAGGAGTCAAATTGATTATCGACGATGCTTTACCTTTGAGTTTCGTCTGAAGGTACTCTAGTTTCTCTGCGTCCGATAAATTTGTTCTAGCGTCAACCATGGCGTTGAACAAATCCCTGAGTCGTATCCACTTTGATAAATTGCCATCAAAATTTGGATCTCAATTTGTGGCAAACGAATATTCGAATTGTTGTTATTATTACCTGCATCATGCATGCTATATGACTGCAAATTAACGACCGATGTCAATGTTGTTGACATTTTTTGTAATGCCGTCAAATCAGTATTTAGTTGTGGAGTACTTGCAGCAGCTCCTTCAATTACAATGTTATCTAAACTCTCCTGACTAAATGATGAAAATATAGATTTCGCAGCAAAATACAGCTCCTCAATTTCATTACGATATGCATCTTCTTTCTGAATATCAAAATCTTTATCGCATAAGCAATCAATTTCATCCCGAATGTCCTTGCATTTCATAGAAACATTTTGAAATTCATCAATACGTACCTTTACATCATTGTAATTCACATTTTGGCCAAATATAAAGTTATACAATTTAATGATTGATTTTTTCAATTGTGTGCGTTTCTTCTTTAATTGTTCCATTTTGAAAAAGTTTACGTTTCACAATTGCCGAAATGTTTTTTATTATTACCGAAATTCCCGGTTATTCAATGTCATTCAGTCTCTTTTATTCATACGCACACCGTGTTCTATAGTCCAGGCACTTTAAATCAATATTAAGCCAATTCACAAATCAACGGGTTCATGCTATTCACTTAGCAAATCTCACAAACTTGTAAACTTCATTTGGGCACACTATTTTCAATATCAATAATTAGCGAATTCACAATTAAAGACGTTGCCAATATCAGCAAATCACACAAATTTGTAAACTTCAAGTTTTGAACTGATTTAAAGTTTCCAAACTATGATTCAATTATATTTCGGTTACAGATGCACTGCTCATACTTTCACATTTCAACTTTTAACTGACTCTTCATATCAACACTGTATACGATCTTTCCTCGTCTTTTACGTTTCGCACTTGCACTTTTCCCCTCGTTATTGAAATCTCTTGTATGTAGAAATTTCATTTATTTAACACATTTCGCTTTCCATGTATGTTGGCACTTTCTGTCCTACGCATTTCGCAATAAACACTTCTAGACACTCATGTATGTAAGTTATATTCTGTATGTATGACAAAATGTAATTATCCTTGGTCCGTATGTATGTACGACACACGTATATATATAATAAGATAACATGAACATGTATACTCTTTATCCTGTTGATGCTTGCGAATTTGAATTTTAAAATACAATAAAAAAAACTACCAAGATTGTTCGACGTGTATGTATTGTTTTTGTTATCATGCAAATTATCCAAAAATTCGTTCTTCACTTCACTTACACAGCCGTATCTGGGTCGATTGGACCAATATTATGTTCGATTCTTTAGCGGACTGTATCAAATTAAATTAAACACAGATGTTTTGAAGTTTAAATAGAACATAAAAATATTTATTTCACTGGTTTTCTATTATACAATTTATATAGAGTTTTATTCAAGTTTAGTGGTATCAGGTGTTGTTCTTTTAGTTGTCTGTTTTATACTAAAATTCTTGTACATTGTGAAGGATTTACCAAAGTTACAAAAATTGATATTCACAGTGTTGTAATATTATGTATGTATTAAATATTAAAATTGAGTTTGAGTTTTGATTAAACAATAAAATAGCAGCAAATAATGACCGAAGTCATAAACATTTTGTAAAGAACCTCCAAAGGAGAATCGGGAGTACGAACCTTGTATCCCTGCTTTTTTCATACATTTTGTCCCTATCTGCTTCTATTTCTGGTACAGTTTTTAACTTTCTCATCTATTGCATTTTGTTTTACGATATATGAGGCCAATTTCCTTTGTATCCTATGGATATTGTCTAAGCGCCCAGACATCAAAGTGGTAAATCTTTCCTCCACGCAGTCGTCGGTGTGGTTGATGATGATCCTAACGATGGATGTACTGGTGGTGGTGATGTTGTAGTTGATGGGGTCTCCTCTTGTTGAGGAAACCAAATAAATCTAACGACATTTTTTACGTTCAATTTCAATTATAATGTAGTGTAATTACAATGTAATGAAAAATTTCTATTAAAACACACTCTGTTTATGAAGGTGTATTCTTTTCTTTTTAAATAATGCACAGTTTGGTTAATGACAAAAGCTGTCCTTATCTGATCCACAAAAGTTAAGTTATCAAGTAAAGCCTCTCTTGCCCTTGTCTCAAATTTAGATTTCACAAAATTCAAAAATGTTAAATTTAAGCTAGGATCGGTCAAGTCTTCTAACAGTGTAACCTTATCTAAGAAAGAATCTAATGCTAAAGGATCACCATTATAATTTTACCTAGTAATTGATGTACACATACTAAAGTAGGATTTCTTCTGCTCTAGTGTCGCCATTCCGTATTCCAATTCTAAAATATTCACTATCGGATTCAATTTTCACCACAACATCGGTGTCAATACGTGATAACAAATTCACACCTTTATTTAAAACGCTGTAACCCAATCTTTCCAAACACTGAATTAATAATGTTTTACAATGAATAATTTATGATGAAATGTTAGCTTTGTTAACATTCTGAATTAAAATCCAAATATTCAAACAATGCGTTATAATTCTCAATTAAAAGTGTTTTATATTCTTCAATTTTATTAACGTTATTGGTTAATGGTCTATTTTGCAAAATTCTCTTTTATTTTAATAAATTTTTTAATAAATTCGTGTTTAATATTATGTGAAGTAATGGTTGGTGTAAGTATATTTGATATAAATACACTTTCCCTTGATAACCGATACGAGCCGTTTCCATTAAAATTTCCCTTAGCCAAGGTCCCCAAAAGTACAGGTCAGGCTGGTGTTCATGCCGGGGAATGTCCTTTCAAGAGAAGTTAGATATACTACTCGCCTAACGGAAGTAGTGACTCAGGTTTGGAAGTTAGTCCAAGAAGACTGCGGGAGCCATTGAGCACTAGCTTCAGTCGGGGGGTTCGTGTCTACTCAGCTTGGAATTACATAAAAATTATTATAGACTCCCTGGTTTTTCCTTGGAAATCACCTAATCGGACAATTAAATATTAAAACAATCCTTTGAATGAGAAAAAAACTATGAAAGAGATTAACTAATAATAGCTACAGGATTCCTAGGTAGTATTATGAATCAAAGCCTATTAACCCTCCCAACCTAGATCCATTGGCACAGAGAAAAAGGTTACAAGATCCCCTATACTAGGCCTACTCCTCAATCAACTACGAATTATCCATGAAAGAAAACTCATGAATTCAATACTTCATCATGACAATGGATAATATTTATTTAAACGCAAAATAGTAAATATAAATGTAAAAAATACGTAATATGAAAAGAACAACGCATGTTTCAATTCAATCGAATGTACGCTTAAAATTCATGAAGACATTCACTTAAAGTTAAAAATTAAATATAGGTTCTATAAGTAGATGGGTCTAAATAATAATATAGGTCTAGAATTAATCTCAGTCACCGAAGTGAAGACACAAAACTGATATAGAATAATAATTAAGGTATTAAGAAAAATGTACTGTCTTTCAATTATCTCAAAACACATAAAAAAACATTAGGAGGAATGAAATGAACGATGTTTAATCATCGTATATACAGTATTGTTCGAAACCTAAGCAACTTTTTCCCACTAAGTAATAATAGACTCATTTCTTTTCTTTAAATAAATTTATAGAAAATATTTATTTTGTTTACTATTGCACAATGTGCCTATAACCTAAAAATAACAACATAAATTAAATTCCATTTCTTTGGAAGTTATAATAAAATAAAAACAAAATTAACCTAAAAATTCGCTGTTCAAAACTTAAGCAACTTTTAATATTTGGTATGATATCCTTTGTTTCTTACGACCTCAGCGCATCTTTTGGGCATAGATTCAATAAGATTTGATAGAATAGGTGTTGGTATAGCTTCCCACTCTGATTTTAGACAGTTCATCAACTCCTGTTTATTCTTAAAGCGTCGAGTTCCAAGTCTCCGTTTTGAAATGCCGAAGAGGTTCTCTATGGGATTCAAATCTGGCGATTGAGGTGGCCAATCCAAGACTTGAACCCCATTAGCAGATAAGCAATCGTTGACCAACTTCGGTGAGTGTTTTGGGTCATTGTCATGTTGAAACACCCATCGAAGTAGCATTTCCCACTAAGCATAGTTAACCATGTGAGTGGCTAAAATGACTCTGTAAACAAAACGGTCCATTTTTTTTTTTGAATTTCTACAAAGGTGTAATGTACACGTCGACAGGGTCATATTATTTTATATGTAAGGTACCAGGTACTCAGGGCGCTATATTCATTAATTATGTAATGTTAGTCTACCAAAAGAGCGCCATATTTTATTCATTATGTAATGTACAGTGTATCCTGTGTCATATTATTCAATATGAAATGTACACATATAAAATGTCAACAGTTTTACTTAGCTACATAACCAAGTTATGTAGCAGTTCATAAAGGATCGGACTAAGGTAAGTCGGTGGGAGCCTATAATTTGCTAGCTAGCAGTCGGGTGGGGGGGTTCGTGACCTAACTTAGCCGCCTCTGTTTTGTTATACAGTAAGTTTATAAAGACTCCCTAGGGTTTGCATTTTCATGCTCTTTACTCTACATGGTCCGGAATAGTATAGGTCAAATAAAGCCCCTCCTATACTATTAATTTGGGATACGAAAGAAAAAAATATACGTTAATTATCTTGCTCACGAATTTGGTTTCTCTGATGACGTTAAGAAACACCGCTTCATAACCCTCCCTAATCCAGTATCCTGCAAGCGAGAGTGGTCTATAGGATCCCTTTATTCTAAAACAACCTCATCCCGGTCACTCCATATAAGAGAACTTACACCACTTTTTCAATTAATCATTCTGAGTTTGTACCGATTTATTAACAATAAAAGATAGGATCGAATTCATTTGCACATACAAACAAAATCATTTAGACAAAAAAAAATGTGAACCAAAATATTGGGTATATACACTAAGAATAGAATTTACTCTAACCTAAGTGACAAATATACATATATAGCTATATTCATAAATGAAATATACGGTATCTTAGAAAAAAACTGCTAATAAAATTTGGTTTATAATTCATAAATTTTAGAATATTATTACTTATATAAATTTTAAACTACTACCGAAAGGATTACAATCCACAACCGTCGAATTATTTGTGGACTTTGTTCATTAGGAACTTGGTTACGTTAATAAAATACAATAGGTTGTCAAGGAAACAGAAATAATCTATATGCCTAAAGATATGCAAGATTTAAAGTGATATAAAAGAAAGATTAAATTAGTGCATTAGACTTACCCCTTTGTTTTCAGCAGCGATGACGATGAGGCCTCTTCGTGTCGATGCTTGTAACTAAAATTGAGGGGAGGATATACATTAAGCCTTGCATATGTAAATATATCAATACTTCCTAAAGATTACGATATCGATGAATAAGGATATAAATTTGAGGTTATGGTGATAGTATAGTGGTATATGAAAATTATGTGATGGATTACACATGACTTCGTATAGAGATGTCTTTGCATAGAGATGAATTGGTATAGAGATGAATTGATATCGAGATGACTTTGTATAGCGCTTGTGGTTATGATGACTTCAGAGATGCATTGAGAGATGTATTTGAGGTTACGGTAGAGTTGAATATGGAGATGATTCTATGGATTACAGATGACTTCGTATAGAAACGACTTTGTATGGAGATTAATTGGTATGCTATTGTGGTTATGGTGACATTAGGATGAATTTAGAGATGGATTGGAGGTTATGGTATAGTTGAATATAGATGACTTTGTATAGCTATGTGATTATGTTGACCTTAGAGATGAATTTGAGGTGGATTTGAGATTAGGGTATAGTTGAATATAGAGATGATGTTTATGGTGACATTAGGATGAATTTAGAGATGGATTGGAGGTTATGGTGATATTATAGTTGAATTTGGAGATGAATTGTGGTTATGGTGACTTCAGAGATGAATTTAAAGATGCATTTAAAGATAGATTGGAGGTTATGGTGACATTAGAGATGAATTTAAAGATGGATTGGAGGTTATAGTATAGTTGAATATAGAGATGATGGTTATGGTGACATTAGGATGAATTTAAAGATGAATTTAAAGATGGATTGGAGGTTATGGTGATATTAGAGATGAATTTAAAGATGGATTTACGGTTATGGTATAGTTGAATATGGAGATGATTGTTATGGTGACATTAGGATGAATTTACAGATGGATTTGAGGTTATGGTACAGTTGAATATGAGATGATGGTTATGGTGACATTAGAGATGAATTTAAAGATGGATTGGAGGTTATGGTATAGTTGAATATAGAGATGATTCTATATAGTTATGGTGGTTATGCGACATTAGAGATGAATTTAAAGATGAATTTAAAGATGGATTGGAGGTTATAGTATAGTTGAATATAAAGATGATTCTTTGGATTACAGATGACTTCGTATAGAAATTGTGGTTATGGTGCAGATGACTTTGTATAGCGCTGGTGGTTATGGTGCAGATGACTTTGTATAGCGCTGGTGGTTATGGTGCAGATGACTTTGTATAGCGCTGGTGGTTATGGTGACATTAGAGATGAATTTAAAGATGAATTTAAAGATGGATTTAAAGATGAATTTAAAGATGGATTGGAGGTTATGGTATAGTTGAATATAGAGATGATGGTTATGGTGACATTAGGATGAATTTAAAGATGGAGAGTTGAATATGGAGATGATTCTATTTTGTACACGTTTTCGATTGGGAAGCGACCATTTTTATTTGGAAGCATCCCCCGTTACCTTAACGGTAAACTTCCCCTCGTTTAGGGTACCGTTAAGATAACAATCCGCAGTGTGCACAAAAGTAGAATATATCCACTCTTTTCGTTTTCCTTTCTCCCGTTGATACCACTTTTTGATGAAGGTTAATTGTCACCAAAAAAAATTTATATTCACTTTTTTTCTTTAGATAGACCTCCTATCTCTTACGATACAATGAAAAAGAGGGCGTTTCTCGCTCTGCTGAAGCCTAAATACCTTTTTTGAGAAGAATTTCGTTAAAATAGAACGAAAGCGTTTGGAAATTTACCGTTGATCAGGGCTGCTTAATAAATTTTCGATCAGTCAGTGGCAACATTGCGAACTGACCGCCCGAATACAAACACAATAAAAAACAATATGTATGACACTGCATTGCTCGAGTATATTCGAGATATTAATCATCTATACTCAAAATCGATTGTTTTCTCTTTCTCTTTGTTTTTTTTTTTTTTTCTCTGTTTCGTTCTAAGCAACATTCAAAATACAAACAGTGAATTTGTTAATTTTTCCGTCCTCGAAACATTCCTTTCATGTAAATTAGCCGTTGGCAACGTTGTTAATAACGTTGGCAATTCCATACATGGTAAAAGACAATGTGGCAATACGAACTTAACGAAAAATTTATATCAGAAATATCTAAGCAGGAATGTTCTACAAAACAGCTGATATCCATGCAAAAGGTGACCAAAATAATTACATGAAACGATGGGGTGGGTATTACAAATTTTAATAAAAAAAAAAAAAAAAACACAAATGGTAACGTGAAATAGAATCGTTCACCACAAACTGCATAACATGAGGCAATTGCCCATCATGTTAGGAAGAAAAAGAACGACATCATTAAGATCTTATTATTGTGGTTGTGCAACGTTATGAACGAATATCCTTAGCGTGATAGGTACCAACTACCCTTCCTTCCAAATCCTCTAACGCATAATAATGTCTCCCTAATTTCTCTTTAACTCTGGCCTTTACGAAAACTGGTGCTAACTTGCTATTAAAATGTTTCTCCATACTACTTTGTACAAAATTCCTTCTTAATACCTCTTGACCGATGTGGAAGGTTTCGGGTCTGGTTCTTAAATTATATGTTCGTTGATTTTGTTCATAAGCACGTCTTAAATGTTTCTGTATATCAGTTCTTATTAATTGCAGATTACTCTCTCGCGATACATTAACATTTGGTTCGTCTAGCAGTTTTAAGTTCCTCAGTATTCCGTAATTAGATCCATGTGTTATCATATTGAGTCCAAATAAAGCGTGATAAGGTGACATTTTTATTGATTGATGATACGCGTTTCTAAGAGAACAACTAATTGCGCTTAAGTTTTCGTCCCACTTGGAATGGTCTTTTTTGAGATAAGCTCTTATAGCAGCGATAATGGATCGATTTACTCTTTCAGATGCATTAGATTGAGGCGAATGTACAGCCGTATACGTATGCTGTATTCCTAATGAGGTGAAAAAAGCATTTAGGTCGTTCGCTTTAAACTGGGATCCATTATCACTTACGATTACTTCTGCACACCATAAACATGAAATATTTGTTTTTCCAAAAACTCTTTAATAGGAACGGATGTAAACTTTTTCAAGGGATGTAGCCATTGGAACTTCGTTAAATGATCAAGCACGATTAGAATTCCGATATGTCCTAATCTACTCCGCGGATAAGGTCCTATTAGGTCAACATATAATCTTTGAAAAGGCCGAAAAGTTACAATCTGTTTACCCATTTCAGGTTTCATGATGAAGTTCGGATGTTTTGTGGTTTTACAAGTTTCACAGCTCCTAACAAACGTTCGAACATCCCTTACCATTCCTGGCCAAAAGAAAGTACGTTTTATTAATTCTAAAGTCTTATGCATTCCTCCATGTGAAGCAATGGTTGAATCATGAAAGCGACTGATTACCGAGTGTCGTAATTCATTTGGGATCCAAAGTTTCCATGCTAAATTTTCATTGTATTCAGTACCATCGTAATGTTCGTTTCGAATATAAATATATTTATCAACTATTTTAATATCCGGATAATTTTGTTTAGTATTCTCTACTTTTTCCTTTAATTGCTTATATTCTCCACTATCGAAATACGGAGAATTTAAATCAATTGCTGGTTCTGAATTATTTATAGAAGAAATTTCCTCACTTGGTATTCTAGAGAGTGCATCAGGTATAACGTTTTCCTTGCCTTTTCGATGACTAATTGTAAATTTATACGCCTGTAGTTTTAAAACCCATCGAGCTAATCTGCCACTTAAATTAGGCTGTCTCATTAGCCATACAAGACTCGAATGGTCCGTTATTACTTCAAATTCTTGAAGCTCTAAATAACATCTAAATCTTTGTATTGCCTCAATTGCTGCTAAGCACTCACGTTCAGTAACGCTGTAATTTCTTTGGGCGGAATTCAACTTTTTGCTCATGTATGCAATTGGTTTTTCCTCGTTATTTTCGTCTAATTGGACAAGTACGGCTCCTATGCCTACATCGCTAGCATCACAATGGACATAAAATTTCTTATCGAAGTTGGGATTACTTAATACGGGGGCTGATGATAATACATTTTTAATGTGCTCGAAAGCTATTTGCGCTTCTGGAGTCCAAATGAATTTCTTTTTAGAGGACAAGGTTTCGGAAATCGGGAAAACAATGCTGGAAAAATTCTTAATAAATCGTCGGTACCATCCGGCTAAACCTAAAAACCCACGTACCTGTTTTATATTTTTGGGAACAGGCCAATCTCGAATGGCACTAACCTTTTCTGGATCAGTAATGATACCGCCATCACCTATAATATAACCCAAATACTTGACCTTTCTCACACAAAATTTACTTTTTTCAATATTCAGCGTTAAATTTGCTTTGCGAAATTGTTCGGATATGCGCACTAATATACTAAGATGTTCTTCGAAACTTTCAGATAAAATTATCAGGTCATCAATACACGATTCTTTAAATCCGCCGGAATAAGATCATCCATAAGTCGGCACATAGTTTGAGGTGCATTACAGAGTCCAAATGGCATCACTGTAAACTGATAAAGCGGCCTTCCGGGCACAGTAAAAGCAGTCAGAGGTTTAGATTGATCATCTAATGGTATTTGCCAATAAGCATCTTTCAAGTCTAATTTGGAAATAATATTAACTTTCGGAAGTCGAGCAAAAATTCCTTCAATAGATGGTAACGGATAAGCATCTTTCTTGGTAACACTATTAACTTTCCTTGCATCTAGACAAAGCCGAACTTTATTTGGTTTTATTACAAGTCTCATTGGTGAACTCCAAGGTGAATTTGACGTTTCAATAACACCTAGAGCCAACTTTCTATCAATTTCCTTAAACATTAACTTCTCCACCGCCGGTGAAACAGGATAGAATCTTTGTTTGATTGGTTTGGAATCTCCTACATCAATTGAATGACTTATTAAACTTGTTCTGCCTAGTCCTTGTGTAGCAAAATTTGGAAATAGAGAAATTACGATGTCGACTTGATGTTTTTGGCTTGCAGTTAAATCACAATATTCACTTGAGAAAGTTGAATCATTTCCTTCCATTGATCCCAAAGGGTTATCAGGCCTCTGAGTGATAAAACCAGGTGAATTTATATTGAATACAGACTTATCTATTATGTCAGCCGACTCAATTATATTGGGTATTAAATCAAACTCTTTCCAGAAATCTATTCCTAATATAAGTCTCTGGGATATTGAGGGTATTATGAACAAATTTAGTGGTTTTGTAATGTTCCTGTAAGTGACCTTTACATTTATCCAACCTATGACTTTTTGAGCCACTCCATCTGCAGTTTTCACATAGGTCTTACATTTTGAAAAATTAGGGTATTTAGAAAAATCTTTCAGTGCTAAATCTGATCCAACGCAACTAATACTAGCTCCGGTATCTAACAATTCATACTCGGTAAAATCTAAAAACGAAACGTTTGCGTAAAATCGTTTATCTTTGGTGTGGCCAATAACAGCGGAAATTAAAAATTTAGCACTTAATTTTTGAGATTTATAAAACTTCCTTAACCGTGGCGTTGATCTCTTTGGTTTCTTACATAAATTGATTTGATCTATTTGAAAATCACTCAAAATCGTATTTCTTTTCTCAAGGTATCGTTCCCATTTCTGGTGGTATGGTAATCTAGGAAAAATAATTCTATCAAGGTTCTTTTCAATTTTACGGCCTTCAATGGATAAGTCTCGTTTAAGTATTTTTATATCTTTATCGGAATAGTTACAATCAGTATCATTTTGTAATAGACGAGGATCTGGTGATGCGTCTACGTCGACACAAGTCTGGTTAGCTAAGTGTTGGGTTTTATTGGAGTCTGAGTTTGGTAGTTTTTTGAATATTTTCTTTCTTTACATTTAAGACATTGTGGTTTGTAGGTATTTTTAGCCCCACAGCCATAACAAAATATTGTTCTTTCAAATAAACAATCTTCCCATACGTGACCAATTCGATCACAATTCCAACATCGTAAGGAATCTGTTTTCTGAATTGCAGCTACGACTACATCCGATGAACTACATTCAGGTTCACTAACTTCCATATCGACTTCAGCGATGTGTCGTCGTACCATCGGATGATTAATGTTTCGCTGATTAAAATTTCGTCGTACATTTTCGTCATCATAAAATGTTTCACGCATTTGAACTAATTTCCTAAGGTGAGATATTGAGTGAATAGGTATGTAAAGCAGTTCTTTCCGAATGTCTGGACGTAAGTTCCGGGTAATTATTTCTATTAATTCCATATCCGATAACGTTGAGGGCAATCTATCCATAATTGAGGAAACAGCTTCGAAAAACATATCAAATGACTCTCCAGGCTTTTGTTTGCGATTTCTTATTTCTTCTCGAATATCAAACGTAGATTTGAAATCTTTATATTGTGAACGAATAGACTCACAAAATTCATTCCAGGTTATGTGACCATTTTCTTGTTTATGATAGCGCCAAAACCAATCACGCGCTTTACCAGCCAATAGAATATGTAAATTTTTACAAATAATACCAAAATCTCCGTTAAAGTTATCTTTGGTTAAAGACTTTAATCTGTATAAAAATTCTTCTACACTTAATCCTGCAGGCGACCCATCAAATTTTAAACTCCAATTCTGAATTATCGAAGTGATTTTATCATTGTAGTAAGTCGAATTCTGAGAGTTTAATGAATTTGAATTGCCATTATTGAAATTATTTGGAGACTGTTGGTTCGAATGCGTATGGTTACTATTGCTAACAAAATTTGATTGTCTACTCTGTGACTGAGTATTTCCAGGAATATGATAATTATGAGAAACATTATTTTGATTGTTAGTATACCTATGAGCCGTTTGACTATTAAAAGCTATCTGATCCTGCCTAGGACGTTCACGATTAGGTACAAGGTTTAAATTATCAAAAGCCCTACGGACATTAGATTCAACCAATTGGTTAACATACTGCTCATCAATGGATTGTGGTTGCGACAAAGTGAAATTTTGTAACACTCTGTTCAAATTTGATTCGATCATCTTATTAATTTGGTCATAATTAACCACTACATTTTGACTCGATTCTGAACTATTATTCGCTACCTGAGGAAGATGCTCATCTTGTGATAATCTGTGCTCACTCGTTTCATTAGAGCTAATATCGACTATAGGAGTACTGGGTTCTTGAAAGAGATTTTTGTTGGAGCTTCTGGTGTGATATGATTTAGTATGGGCACCGCGAGGCTTACTCTTAGGTTTCTGTACATTTAGCTTAAAAGGAAAAGTAATTTTCCGGAGATCCTCCAATTCACAGGTTTGTTTACAAACTGGACATTCTTTTTCATTAACAAGGCTACTCTCTATACAAATTCTATGAAATATGTGATTACACCGATTCAAAATCATACATGAAACTGTTTCATCCATTTTATCCATGCAAATAGGACATTTTAGATCTGATCCACTAGCTGCAGTTGAAAATTGACTAGGCGACGAGACCGCCACAGATGCCGACGAACGAGGTGGAGTTCTTGGCAACGACATGTTTAACGAAAGTTTTCAACAATTCAAAAAAAAAAATAACTAATAAAAAAAATTTCGTTGTAGCCGTAAAAAAAAAATTTTTATGTTTTACGTATAAAGTTTAGATATAAATTCATTAGGAAAAATTATCTTATATGGTTGACCCAGATGAGGCTGAATTAAACGAGCAAAAATAATTAACACTGGGATACAAGACTGGTCTATGATATATTTGAGTACAATATTATTCAGCTGGAATTATCGACACCACTCTAACAATTGATTTCTGCGTACTTAATGTTTACTTAGTAACAGTGGATATGAATTCGATCGTTTCAAATTAATATATAAATCTCAACAGTCACTAGTTTGTTAGTATCAAAGTTGCTTAAACTCCAACTAAACAATATCACACTGCAAATTTTAATGAAATAAGTAACAGAAATGTAATACTTCCCTCTCTCAACAAAAAGATTATGCATTGATATTCGGTTAGGATACTCGAACCTACATTCCTCAAATACCTAAAATTCCTGAATATATACATAAATTATTTGCAGAAATAGTTCTTATACTACATCACCGTTAAAAATCTCACTGAAAAATTGAACTCTAAATCGAAATAAAAAAAATTTTTATTGGGGAACTAAAATCTCAAACAAAATTTAAGATTCTCGCCCCACGTTGGGCGCCATTTAATATTATATGTAATGAACATCTGGACCCACGTTGCGCGCCATTTAATATTATATGTAATGTACATCTAGACCCACGTTGGGCGCCATTTAATATTATATGTAATGTACACGTCGACAGGGTCATATTATTTTATATGTAAGGTACCAGGTACACAGGGCGCTATATTCATTAATTATGTAATGTTAGTCTACCAAAAGAGCGCCATATTTTATTCATTATGTAATGTACAGTGTATCCTGTGTCATATTATTCAATATGAAATGTACACATATAAAATGTCAACAGTTTTACTTAGCTACATAACCAAGTTATGTAGCAGTTCATAAAGGATCGGACTAAGGTAAGTCGGTGGGAGCCTATAATTTGCTAGCTAGCAGTCGGGTGGGGGGGTTCGTGACCTAACTTAGCCGCCTCTGTTTTGTTACACAGTAAGTTTATAAAGACTCCCTAGGGTTTGCATTTTCATGCTCTTTACTCTACATGGTCCGGAATAGTATAGGTCAAATAAAGCCCCTCCTATACTATTAATTTGGGATACGAAAGAAAAAAATATACGTTAATTATCTTGCTCACGAATTTGGTTTATCTGATGACGTTAAGAAACACCGCTTCATAACCCTCCCTAATCCAGTATCCTGCAAGCGAGAGTGGTCTATAGGATCCCTTTATTCTAAAACAACCTCATCCCGGTCACTCCATATAAGAGAACTTACACCACTTTTTCAATTAATCATTCTGAATTTGTACGGATTTATTAACAATAAAAGCTAGGATCGAATTCATTTGCACATACAAACAAAATCATTTAGACAAAAAAAAAATGTGAACCAAAATATTGGGTATATACACTAAGAATAGAATTTACTCTAACCTAAGTGACAAATATATATATATAGCTATATTCATAAATGAAATATACGGTATCTTAGAAAAAAACTGCTAATAAAATTTGGTTTATAATTCATAAATTTTAGAATATTATTACTTATATAAATTTTAAACTACTACCGAAAGGAATTACAATCCACAAACGTCGAATTATTTGTGGACTTTGTTCATTAGGAACTTGGTTACGTTAATAAAATACAATAGGTTGTCAAGGAAACAGAAATAATCTATATGCCTAAAGATATGCAAGATTTAAAGTGATATAAAAGAAAGATTAAATTAGTGCATTAGACTTACCCCTTTGTTTTCAGCAGCGATGACGATGAGGCCTCTTCGTGTCGATGCTTGTAACTAAAATTGAGGGGAGGATATACATTAAGCCTTGCATATGTAAATATATCAATACTTCCTAAAGATTACGATATCGATGAATAAGGATATAAATTTGAGGTTATGGTGATAGTATAGTGGTATATGAAAATTATGTGATGGATTACAGATGACTTCGTATAGAGATGTCTTTGTATAGAGATGAATTGGTATAGAGATGAATTGATATCGAGATGACTTTGTATAGCGCTTGTGGTTATGATGACTTCAGAGATGCATTGAGAGATGTATTCGAGGTTACGGTAGAGTTGAATATGGAGATGATTCTATGGATTACAGATGACTTCGTATAGAAACGACTTTGTATGGAGATTAATTGGTATGCTATTGTGGTTATGGTGACATTAGGATGAATTTAGAGATGGATTGGAGGTTATGGTATAGTTGAATATAGATGACTTTGTATAGCTATGTGATTATGTTGACCTTAGAGATGAATTTGAGGTGGATTTGAGATTAGGGTGTAGTTGAATATAGAGATAATGTTTATGGTGACATTAGGATGAATTTAGAGATGGATTGGAGGTTATGGTGATATTATAGTTGAATTTGGAGATGAATTGTGGTTATGGTGACTTCAGAGATGAATTTAAAGATGCATTTAAAGATAGATTGGAGGTTATGGTGACATTAGAGATGAATTTAAAGATGGATTGGAGGTTATAGTATAGTTGAATATAGAGATGATGGTTATGGTGACATTAGGATGAATTTAAAGATGGATTGGAGGTTATGGTGATATTAGAGATGAATTTAAAGATGGATTTACGGTTATGGTATAGTTGAATATGGAGATGATTGTTATGGTGACATTAGGATGAATTTACAGATGGATTTGAAGTTATGGTACAGTTGAATATGAGATGATGGTTATGGTGACATTAGAGATGAATTTAAAGATGGATTGGAGGTTATGGTATAGTTGAATATAGAGATGATTCTATATAGTTATGGTGGTTATGCGACATTAGAGATGAATTTAAAGATGAATTTAAAGATGGATTGGAGGTTATAGTATAGTTGAATATAAAGATGATTCTTTGGATTACAGATGACTTCGTATAGAAATTGTGGTTATGGTGCAGATGACTTTGTATAGCGCTGGTGGTTATGGTGCAGATGACTTTGTATAGTGCTGGTGGTTATGGTGCAGATGACTTTGTATAGCGCTGGTGGTTATGGTGACATTAGAGATGAATTTAAAGATGAATTTAAAGATGGATTTAAAGATGAATTTAAAGATGGATTGGAGGTTATGGTATAGTTGAATATAGAGATGATGGTTATGGTGACATTAGGATGAATTTAAAGATGAATTTAAAGATGGATTGATGGTTATGGTGACATTAGGATGAATTTAAAGATGGAGAGTTGAATATGGAGATGATTCTATTTTGTACACGTTTTCGATTGGGAAGCGACCATTTTTATTTGGAAGCATCCCCCGTTACCTTAACGGTAAACTTCCCCTCGTTTAGGGTACCGTTAAGATAACAATCCGCAGTGTGCACAAAAGTAGAATATATCCACTCTTTTCGTTTTCCTTTCTCCCGTTGATACCACTTTTTGATGAAGGTTAATTGTCACCAAAAAAAATTTATATTCACTTTTTTTCTTTAGATAGACCTCCTATCTCTTACGATACAATGAAAAAGAGGGCGTTTCTCGCTCTGCTTAAGCCTAAATACCTTTTTTGAGAAGAATTTCGTTAAAATAGAACGAAAGCGTTTGGAAATTTACCGTTGATCAGGGCTGCTTAATAAATTTTCGATCAGTCAGTGGCAACATTGCGAACTGACCGCCCGAATACAAACACAATAAAAAACAATATGTATGACACTGCATTGCTCGAGTATATTCGAGATATTAATCATCTATACTCAAAATCGATTGTTTGCTCTTTCTCTTTCTTTTTTTTTCTCTGTTTCGTTCTAAGCAACATTCAAAATACAAACAGTGAATTAGTTAATTTTTCCGTCCTAGAAACATTCCTTTCATGTAAATTAGCCGTTGGCAACATTGTTAATAACGTTGGCAATTCCATACATGGTAAAAGACAATGTGGCAATACGAACTTAACGAAAAATTTATATCAGAAATATCTAAGCAGGAACGTTCTACAAAACAGCTGATATCCATGCAAAAGGTGACCAAAATAATTACATGAAACGATGGGGTGGGTATTACAAATTTTAATAAAAAAAAAAAAAACACAAATGGTAACGTGAAATAAAATCGTTCACCACAAAGGGACCTACACCACTGGCCGAAAAACAAGTCCAAACCATCACATTGCCATCTCCATGCTTTATTGTGGCTTTTGAGTACCGAGTATGTAGCCACTTTCCTTTTGGTCTTCTCACATGGCAAACTCTATCTGAATTTAGTAAGTTAAATTTAGATTCATCGCTAAACAAAACAGTTCTCCATTTGGATATAGTCCAATCCATATGTGCTCTAGCAAAATCCAACATAAAACAAACAAAAAGTTGAAAAAATCAGAGACTACGTTGCAATCAATCAGATAGACCTCTTTTTTAAATGCTTCTTAGTCAGCATAGGCTTCTTAGATGGCATGAAGCTTCCAAAAGGAAAGCATGGAGATGGCAATGTGATGGTTTGGACTTGTTTTTCGGCCAGTGGTGTTGGTCCCTTTGTAGAAATTCAAAAAAAAAATGGACCGTTTTGTTTACAGAGTCATTTTAGCCACTACATGGTTAACTATGCTGAGTGGGAAATGCCACATCGATGGGTGTTTCAACATGACAATGACCCAAAACACTCATCGAAGTTGGTCAAGGATTGGTTATCAGCTAATGGGGTTCAAGTCTTGGATTGGCCACCTCAATCGCTAGACTTGAATCCCATAGAGAACCTCTTCGGCATTATAAACAGGAGTTGATGAACTGTTTAAAATCAGAGTGGGAAGCTATACCAACGTCTATTCTATTAAATCGTATCGAATCTATGCCCAAAAGATGCGCTGAGGTCGTAAGAAACAAAGGATATCATACCAAATATTAAAAGTTGCTTAGGTTTTGAACAGCGAATTTTTAGGTTAATTTTGTTTTTATTTTATTATAACATCCAAAGAAATGGAATTTAATTTATGTTGTTGTTTTTAGGTTATAGGCACATTGTGTAATAGTAAACAAAATAAATATTTTCTATAAATTTATTTAGAGAAAAGATATGAGTCTATTATTACGTAGTGGGTAAAAGTTGCTTAGGTTTCGAACAATACTGTATATATATATATATTCTTTAAAAATATATATTTAAAAATCACTAAAACGCGAAAACCAATGCAAAATAGCTCACATTGCAGAAAATAATAGGAAGAATAATTAAGATTAAAATTATAATCAAATCTGATGCACTCACCCGCATTACTTGATGTCGCAGAGGCCTCCGGATCTTGCAAGTTAATGTGTGTGATGAATGAAGTTGATGCTCGTTGAACGTTTTAAGATAATTAAAAAATTAGTGAGAAATATACACATAGAATTTACTAATAATATTTATATGGTAGAAAAATATCTGAATCAGATTACAGAACAAAATTATAAGATACATAAGTGCGAATCACGTCGTGGCAATTAAGCGGAAATAATCTAATTCAAAAAATTTCACAACTTAAGGTTTATCAAAAAAACAGAATATTTATTTATAAGAAAAAAAAAACAGGAGATACATACAATAAAGTTTTATATAGATATATAAATATATACTTATTCAAAAGAAAATTCAAAAGGAAATATCCGAAGAGATATTAAGGATATGATGTCATCCACAATGAAGTCCATGTAGAGTAAGATGGTTGAATATCAACGGATAAATATATATATATATAAGGCTGCGTAGTTAGCTTGCAGGATATGATGATGGCATTAACACATGAAGTATATGAAGGTAGGTATAAAACAAAGTCACATGAAGAATAAAAGGATACCGCATATCTGATGCGAAGGAATTATCGGGAGACATATGATGGCGTCGTTAACAGGTTGCAAAGGTGGTTGCAGTTGATGCATAAAATAATTTCGTTAACATGATGAATAAGTTGACGTAGATGATGAATAAAAGGATCTCGTTAACATGATGCCTCGGAGGATGTAGTTACCATGTGGAATATATGGTGATGCAGACTAATTAATACCAAATGAAGACTGTTTGGACAAAGATTTCCTCTAAGTCGATATATATATATATAAATAAAACGGAACACATGTACACGAAACAACGAGTATTTTTGAACGTGGGTTTTTCTTCTCTTAAAATTTTTCTTTCTTAGGTTTTCTTCGAAGAAGGAGGACAGAAGGTTTTTAAATATAGGATTCGTCCACAAAATCAGAATTTCTCGAATCTTGCGGAAGATGAGCCGTAATTTCGTCTTTTCACTAAACGGGCTTCTCCGTCGTTATCAAAGAGGTTTTTCTACGATTTTTCCCAACTTAAATTAATTCAATCTCTTATTTGCGCTAGATGTTTCTGGATTTCTTCACTTTCATTGGTTTTTTCTCACTTCACTTCTAGATGCACACCACACTCACCCACATCTGTCTTCTTCAACGTTCAAAAGTAAAAAGGGCAGATTCTCTCGTCACCAGAAACGAAACCTACATATCACATGATCAAATGTCAATTATCCAGACGTCAAATACACCCTGAACACATTCAACACACTCAGCTTATCAGATGTCATAGCTGTGAACTTTTGTATATAAGCAAAAGTAACGATCATATTTATGCTTAATAAACACAGCTTATACAAAAACGAGAATATGAATTGTCTATGCAAAATAAATCATGTAGTCAGATAAATGACCATTACAAGTACTAAACTTAAAATACTTTAAATATCCGTTGGTCACCTTTTGTACGGGCTTCTTCTCGGGACATTCTGCAACGCGATGCTCAAGACTTCCGCAACCAAAGCAGGCTCCTACCTCTCTTTTAGGTTTTCGGCAATCGACAGCAAAATGTCCAAAAGAATTGTAGTTAAAACATCTTTGTCTGGTTTCTTCTTTTGTTTTCATTGTCACGGGTTCTTTAAGTTTAATTTTTGAAAATGTCTGCAGCAGCTGTGCTTTATTTTTGTAGCACTGTGGATTTGCATGAACTCTTAAATATTCATCAGGTATGCCTTCAATTATATAATCAATAAGTTCATCTTCCTCCATTGCGATCTTTTTCGCTAGTAATCAATAAAATTCACATTATACTGCCATGTGCAAGCTTCGAAGTTGCGTCGCATTACTAATTTACTCCCCTTTGAGCTGAACATATCAACCATTTCCTCGAAAAGACCTTCAAGTTTTTCGTAAACATAATTCGACTTGGAATGCAGCCGTACTTGAACTTTTCGCTTTACCTTCAACATCAACAATGCCTTTAGGCTGCTCTCACCAACATTATATATTTTTGCAATGTTCTTAAATTGCTTGATCCATACTTCAGGACAACTTACACCATCATAATCTGGCAATAACTCTTTCAATAAGTTAAATGAAACACCATTGATGCCATTGCCATTTACGTTGTCATTATTATTTGTTGCATTGTCCACTGTATAGTCATTTTTTTATTATCTATGACGTCACTCGCTCTATTTCTCAAAAGATTCTGATTTTTTTCAAACTCCTCTTTTTTTCTATAAAACTCGTTTTCTTTCATCAAAAGCTCTTTCTCTCTTAACATTTCCAATTCCAATTCATTAGCATCACATCGTTTTCAATCGTATTCGTATTCCTTTTATTTTCATAATTCATTTGCACACTCACGTCGTCCATTACACTTTCACTCATTTGACTATTACCACTCATTTGAACATTGTCTCCTATTTGTACTGTCGCACTCATTTGTACAACGACGTTAATCTGCTCATTTTCAAAATCAATTTCATTTGCTTCAGCCGTAATGCTGCTATCAATTGGACACTCTCCTCTATCCTAAGCTGAAAGTTCATTTAATCTCAAAACAAGCATATTTTTCGTGCCCACTGTCGGCAAATTAAGTTTCTGAAGACAGCTTCGCAGTTGCGCTGCTGTATATTTATTCGCATTAATATCCATTATCAAAACCATTCAAACTTTTCTCTTTAAAGTAGCGTAGCCACGATCAAACTGAACTGATCCATCTGCCATGTTTGTGATTGTGTTGGTAAAGCTGTACTCACACGTACAGGAAACTGTCCTCACACGTACAGACTGAGAAGATTTTGAAGAATATCAAAATACTTTTGATTTTCACACCTGCTCCGCAGAAAATTAATGCAACTTTGGCAATTACTTAAAATTTCATTTTTCTCCAGATTTGAGAACAAATTAAGTGCAGTAATAATTCGTTTTAATTGTTTTTTTATAGTTTTTCTAAATAAACTTGTCTTTCTTTTAATTTTTCCTTTTTATTTTTCTATACATAGTTTACAATCCAATTGCAGACTGGGGTAATGCAGAGTAATGAAATTAATTCTCTCTCAGTCAGCTAAATTTCATGTATAAAATGTCATTGTTAATAAAACTATACGCATTTATATTTGACAAACACAATTTATTTTAGACAAACCCCTAAATATCTCTAAACATGAAATTTCGACTTTTTTGTGGTTTTCGAATTTTTCTTATTGTTGTTTATTTCGTTGTTATGCTTACTTTGAATTTTCTTTTTTATATTTTATTTTCATACTGGTATTTTATTTTTATTCAGTTGATTTAGTTTAAGTTTGCATATTTCTTTTTTATACAATTTTTTTATAAGATTGTTTTACTTTTTGATTTTAATCACTTTAAAGTTTTTTTTTTTGAATCCGAGGAGGCTCCACGCTTTCGATTTTAATAAATAAAGTTTTAAAACCTGGAAGGCCTCTTTTCTTTTAATTTTAATACTTTTTAACCTGGCGCGTGCAGAGTAAAAAACACGTCCATATAGTTCGGGTGCGCTTCGTAAACAGTTTTCAAGTTTTACATTTTTAAAAATAGATGCAAAATGGTTTTTTGTTAATGTGCTGATAAAACTGTACTCACACGTGCAGACTAAGAAGAGTTTGAAGAATATTAAAATACTTTTGATTTCCACACCTGCTCCGCAGAAAATTACTTTGGCAATTACTTGAAATTTCATTTTTCTCCAGATTTGAGAACAAATTAAGTCCAGTAATAATTTGTTTTAATTGCTTTTATATTATATTTTAAAATCCTGTTTATTTCTCCACAAGTTTCTATAACAATGCGACCAATTGCTCGTTCCGAAATAGAGTTGACTAATTTTAAATCAGAAAAGGAATTGAGTATCTCGTATAATGTGACATGCTTCCGCTGGTGTTAATCAACTTGTGCCAATGCTTCCTACAACAACAAAAATCATACAACAGCTTAAGCTAGTGTGGACAGATAACCAGCGTCGCTGGTATGCTCGCGTTATGCCGGGCTGTGGCTCGCCGGATGCGGTGTTCCTTGCCGGTTATCCGAACCGAAAGCGCACTCACATATATAAAAAAGAAATTTCCATACATACATACATACATAGCTTTAAAGAAATCAACAAAAAAACATACTCTAAGGGACCCGAAAGCGAAACAACTAATAACGAAAACTACAACTAACAGATTCTGACTCGTGTTACACGATTCCAATAAGGAACCTAAAGGATCCCACCTTGATAGCTCTGGAATTTTCAGAGCCATCCATAATATCAACTTATCTTCCTTCAACCCTGCCACCATCCTATGAACTTATCTGCTTCTCCTAACTAATCACTCATTACAAAAAAAGCGTAAACATCACAAAAATTCATTTTTACAACTTATTAACACTTATAGTTTATTCAAAAAATTTCTTTCTTTACCTAAGGTACCTTTAAATAGAGTCCTACCAATAAATATAGAAAAGAAATTAATGAAAGAAATCTAATCTAACATTCCTAATCCCTCAATCTCTTCTTAATATTGCGATATATATATATATATATATATATATATATAATATATATATATATATATATATAATATATAATAATATATTATATATATATATATAATAATAAATATTATATATATATGTATAATATATATATATATAATAAATATATATATATATATAATAAATATTATATATATATATATATATAATATAATATATATATATATATATATATATATATATATATATATATATATATATATATATATATATATATATATATATATATATGAATATATATATATAAAATATGTATATATATATATATAAAACGAAAATAATAATGATCTTAAAATTACAGTCAATGGGTGTGTCAGTCGTAGAGTCAAGGTCTTAAAATACCTGAATTACCCCTCTTTTGAGTGGAGTAGGTATTACGTGATTAACATTGATGTAGGTGATTAAAGATGATATAGGCATGATGCATCAGGAACTGGTGATTTATGATGATATATATAGGTGAAGGATAATATGATTGAGGGTTAAAGATGATATATTTTTCAAAAACCGATGATTATAGATGATATATATATAATAATATATTAGATAATATAGCCGAGGCGTTGAGGACTGATGGTTAAAGATGATATATTGTCAAAAACCGATGAGTATAGATGATATATATGTGATAATATATTAGACAATATAGCCGAGGCGTTGAGGATTGATGATTAAAGATGATATATTTTTCAAAAACCGATGATTATAGATGATATATTTGATAATATATTAGATAATATAGCCGAGACGTTGAGGATTAAAGATGATATATTTTTCAAAAACCGATGATTATAGATGATATATATTGTTATACTTTTATGTTTATTAAAAGAAAGACGCTTTGTTAATCTAATAATAAAATAACTCGAATCGTTTATTGAGGTGTGTCTGCCTTTGCATGTCACAACTTGCTTATAAGAAAAACGGTTATATATGAAAATGTACATAAAAACTTAAAACTTATGAAGCGTGCAGTGTCGCATTTCATTGTGATGCCACAGTATTATGCTGCTGCTTCATAATAGGGATACCCCCAACATCTCCCTCCTTAAGACTATTGCGGTAATCTCGACAATGTTTCCACAGGTTGTCTACGGCTGGTTATACGCATTGGAGTTGGGCATGGTGAAGCTGTAGGCGTTTCAAAAGATTTTTGCAATGGTGGAATTATTTCGAATTCCTTAAGCAATAAGTCCAAAGGTAGATTTGATGTTTCTAATGTGTTAGTGTCACTTTCGGTGTATCTAGGTTGGTCTGTGTGTGTTCTCACGAGTTTTTTTCCGTTACCAACATGGATCAGAGTATTGTAAACTACGTTACAAATTTTCTCGATGATTTCCCCTGGCACCCAGTATTCTTTGTTTCCTTTGAAGTTCAAAGCGTAGACTTGGTCGCCATGTTGTTATGTTCTCTTACGTCTACCGTGTTTGGTGTTGTATTGTTTTTCCATTTTCTGATTGGTTTCACGATTGGTAACTTTAGACTTTTTGATGATGTCGAAAACTGTTCGCATTTTTCGACCTATGAACGATTCCGCAGGAGTCTTACCATGTGGAGATTTTGGATTAAGTGTTGATCTATAGACTTCGAAGAATGTTTGGAGTGCTGTGGTAGGTGTATCCTCCCCTTCTGCTTTTTTGAGAGCGCCTTTTAGTGTGTCCACGAATCTTTCCGCTTGTCCGTTTGAGCTGGGATGGAAACGTACAGTTCTTGTGTGTTCTATAGCTCTTTCCTTGCACCAGTTTTGAAATTGTTCTGAGCAAAACTGTGTCCCGTTGTCCGAAACAATTTGTTCAGGATTTCCAAACTGTGCACAATACTCGTTCATAATTCTTATTGTTGCAAATGATGTAATAGTTGGTGTTTCGTAAATAGCAGGGTATTTAGAAAATGAGTCGATGATGACTAGATAGTACTTATTCTTTAGAGGTCCAGCATAGTCAATATGTATTCTCTCGATCGGTAGGGTTGTTATTAGCCAAGAGCAAAGGTCGGTTTTGACAGGTTTCTTTGCGGCTTGTTGACAGTTTTGACACTTTTTGATGAAATCTTCAATTTGTTTGTCCATACCAGGCCAATAAACGTAACTTCGAGCGATTCATTTACATCAAACTAATGTGCCCTCTGTGAAGTTGCTTGAGAATCTTTTGACGATATGGATCTGGTATTACAATACGATTGTTAAACATAACGCAACCATCTGTCGTCGATAACGATTCCTTTCTATTAAAATAAGGTACAATTGAAGAATGGATATTTCCAATTTTTTCCGGCCAGCCTGTGTTCATGTACTGTATAATGCTTTGTAGAGTTTCATTGTTCTTGGTGGCTTTGACTATTATTTTGAAAGATACCGGTAATGTAGATACTGCTTCATTCAGATCGATGCGAATGTCATCCTCAAGCGATACGGAAGCTACTATGTACTCGTCGGTTGGTTTCTCGTGTTCATTGATGAGTCTGGGTAATACGTCCGCATGACCGGAATTCTTAGTGTTCGTGTATTTAATTTCGAAGTCATACGTTAGCAGCGTCAAAGCCCAGCGTTGTTGTCTGTTGGCTGTATACACAGGTATACCTTTCTTTGAGCCGAAAATTGCGAGGAATGGTTTGTGATCTGTATGCAACGTGAATTTTCGTCGAAGCAGCATCTTATGATGAATCAGAGCTAAACCTTCCTTCTCAATTTGGCTATAATTACGTTCAGCTGGTGTGAGAGATCTTGATATGTTATGAATTTCTTTCATGCTGTTATCAGGAAATGTATCATAGATCACGGCACCTATACCGTGAGATGATGCATCAGCTGCAACGTGAATTGGTAAATCCGGGTTGTAGTGTGTAAGTAACATATCCGAGGTCAAAATTTGTTTAAATTTGTCCAAGGATTTTTGGCATTCTGAAGTCCAATTAAATGTGTTCTCCTTTTTTAATAGGTCATCAAGAGGCTTTCTGAGGTTTCGCATGTTCGAATTTGCCGTAATGATTAATTGAGCCTAGGAGCGAACGTACTTCAGAGATGTTTTTCAGAGTTTTCAAATTTTGAATTGCTGAATTCTTCGTTGGATCAGGTTGAATACCATTACTGTTTATAATCTGTCCAAGATATGTAATTTGCTTTTTGAAGAATTGGCATTTTTCAATTTCAGACGGAAACCAAAATCTTTAATTTTCTGTAAGAGAAAATTGAGATTGTGTTCCGCAATTGACTTACTTGCGAGCATGATGTCGTCTATATAAGCCTTGGCGCCTTCTACACCAGAGCATAGTTGATCCATAATCCTTTGAAATGCTCCTGGAGCTGATTTTATACCCGGTGTCAAACGATTAAATTTAAAAAAACCTCTGTGTTCTTTGCTGTCATCGTCCACTTCGACTTGGAGATATGCATCTGACAAATCCAAGTGACTGAAGATAACACAATTGTTGCAGTCCGAAAGAATTTCCTCTGGGGTGGGCAATGGATAATGATTTGATTCTACCATCGAGTTAAGTCCCGTAGAATAGTCTGTGCAAATTCTGATTTTTCCATTCTTCTACTGACCACAATTGGTGCGGCGTATTTTGATGTATTAACAGGCGAAATTATGTTTGCATTTTCCAATCTCTGTAGTTCTGCTTCGATTTCGATTCTTGCTGCATAATAAACTGGGCGTTTAGGAACGAAAATTTCCTTTGCATTTGGGAGCAGTTGAATATGCACTTTTGTTTTTGTACAGAGACCTAAGTAGAGTTATCAAAAACGTGTTGATAATCTTCCTTAAGCTTAGTTATCTCGTCATCGAATTTGATCTGTCTGCACCATGCAGCTATTGGCTTATCCCAAAGATCGAAAGTTTGAATCCAGTCGATTCTCATGATGTTCAGTTGGTCTATATCTGTGATATAGCAGTTTACTGTTTTTGTGACGTCATTCATCCTTACATCGCATTCAAACATAGCTAGGAGATTAATTTTGTTGATATTGACATCACTAGCACTATCCTTTGTAGTATATGCTTCGGGTTTGTCAATGGATTCCCATGTTTTAACAGAAATTATCGAGATATCCGATGCTGTGTCTATCTGAAGTCGAATGGTGTTATTAATGATGGTCACAGTTGCATAAGTTATTTTCCACCTTACTGTTCTCACTATGTGAGTTGTCTTATTTATTTATTTTATTCCAAATAATAAATTTACAACTTTATTTGTTTCGTTCTTAGTTATTTTATTTAACAATTTGGTAAACTTCTTTATTTTCAATCAAACTTTATTATTTTGAC
Source organism: Sarcophaga subvicina (assembly GCA_936449025.2). Lineage (NCBI taxonomy): Eukaryota > Metazoa > Arthropoda > Insecta > Diptera > Sarcophagidae > Sarcophaga > Sarcophaga subvicina. The sequence continues at coordinate 43,722,548 of OW388080.2, read as the reverse complement.
TTTGTTATTTTATTTAACAATTGGATAAACTTATTTATTTTCAATCTGTTTTATTTCACTATGTGAACTTACAAATTTATTATTTTAATTTCTTAAACTTTAGAGTTCTCACTATGTGAGCCGACTGAATAATAATTTTCAAAACATTTTTAGCCTGACTGAGGAAACCCAAAACCACCTGCTGAGCCAGCAAATATCGGCGTGCAAAATTTTTGGCCAATTGGCCAATCAAATTAAGTCAATTGCGCAACATGAATTAAAATGTTGCGTTAGCAAATATTGGAAGAGTTTTTAAGGAATGAAATTAACATTTGGGCGGAAATGCAGAGGTTTAAATCTACCAAATGACGACTGACGTAATAACGGACATTAACTGCTTTAAGACGAAGACGTCCCCGTCTGTTCGTAATTTTGGATAATATTGTTGATTTTTACTTTACGTTGCCTTTTAGCAAAAACGTAAGCAATACAAATTATTAGGATTAATAGAAAAAGAGAGGCATATAGGGTTACTTTCACTTTCAGGTGTAGGTGAGAGATATGATCTACATTTTTAATATTTAGATCATGAAGGTATTGAAGTGACAATATAGTAGTATGATCCGTCAAGTTAACGGTGTGAGCCACCGGAATCTCAGGACTCTTAAAGGCGATTTTCCGGAAATTTTTAAATTCCGTTGAAATAATGGTCAAAGTATTGTCAAAAGTTATGAGATAAGTACCTCTTGGAAGATATTTTGTTAAATTTTCGAAAATGACTCTGGAGGGCTGGTTGTTTATGATGACGATTCCATCGTCAATCTCTATAAAGGTTTGCATATTTTGTGCGGAATTTGTGCCGCAAGCGGCTGTGTTATTGTTCAATAAAGTGCTGAGGCATGAACTGTTCTTACTGCTCAATAATTCACAAAATGAAGTTATGGATTTCCTCTAACAATTCTTTAACATAATATGTTCGTAGCCACATTTTGCTACATCACCGGTCTCAAAAGATAATGTAATATCATTATGGACAACAGGAAATATTAGCTTATTAAAAAATTTTAAGACCTTAGGAAATTTTATTAAAAACTTGATAATGTTCTCATTCTGTAGAACTTTTAATTTAGAATTCTCAATTATTTCACTTACACTAATATCGGGATCTGCTTCGAATTTTAAGATGAAATCTATTTGTGAACTATCCAACAAAATTGGATTAATCATCTACAACTTTCCCCAAGCTATGTACAAAGCTATATTATCTAGTTCCCTCAGTATTTCTCTATTTCTTTCGCTTAGCAGTCTATAAAGGTATCCCGAATCCATTTCTGAGGTTTTTACTTTCTTTACAAGTGTATTGACAGTTTTAGTTAAGTTATTAATTCTAGACTGTATTCAGTGTTTATAATTAACTGCGTGTTACTTGCTGTAATCAATTCGTTTTATTTCAAGGCAGTCCCAATAAAATTTATGCTACGAGCGTGTCTGTGGTGCATTCGTAAGGACTGTATTGCTTTTTTCATTTGGTCAACATCTGATTCCAGTAATTTACGCATGTGCGATTCTGACAATAGTTTTTTTAGGTTTCTAGCCTCTTCTACTATGGTTGTGAAATTTGACAGGTCCGTTACATGAGCCGAAGCTCCATAAGAATTAAAGATTGCTACTTCTCCGTCCGCTACTGGGATGTAGTGTGAGGTAGAATAATCCAAGATGGCAGCATAGTTGGTGGTCAGAATTATTGTAAATATTAGGGTGCTGCAATAAGGAAACGAATATTATCTTTGTGGACTATTCTATTGTCAATTTTTACGGTTGTGCCCAAATCCTCTTGCACCACTTTTTCGGCAAACGTATTACTAAATATATTTCCCAAACGCTTATTTACTCTAACAAAAACCTTTTCTCCAGGGCTGTATGATTTAACTATTGCTTTTTTGTTGTGATAATCAAGATCAGACTTTTGCTTTGCCAATATTTTGCGTTAAAACCTTTCTCTCAAACCATCCGGTATAGACTGAATTATGTCTATTGGTCTAAGTTCGGGGGTTGAGTGAATTGACCTATTATATCTTGTGGTGGCTATTAATACCAATTCCACTGTGTCCTCGAAAGCACATTCCAATTTAAGACATCTAGCGATTTCAGTTAAAGTTCCGTGTTACCTTTCGACTTGGCCGTTGGAAGTACTGTGCATTGGTAGAGTTGTGTAAACCTCAATATCGAAGTTGTCCTTGACTAATGATTTTATTGTTTGTGAATTTAGGGACTTTTCGTTATTACAAATCATTGTTTTCGTTCCTTTAAAAAAATTCAAAATTTCTATGAGTGCTGGTTTAACATCAATTATGGCAATAGGTTTCACTATGGCAAACTTTGAAAACTTATCCAAGCAAGTCAAGAAATTTTTTTTGTCTGTGTTATAGATGTCGATATGAAGTATCTCACCTGGAAAGGAAGGTATAGGAGTTTCGCTCAATTCATGTTTTTGAGGATGTCTTTGATACTTTGCCAGGTGACAAATTTTGAAATTTTTCGCAATCTCTCTAAGTTTTTTCCTGATATCAGGGAAATAGTAGTCTTGAAGGACCTGCTTTGCGTTTTCCAACGCTGAACGATGTGCCCTATTGTGTTTGTTTGCCAGAATTTCGACCTGAATCGTCGGAATTGAAGATATCAGGCACGAATTTATTAGCATACCGAAACTTTACAGATGGATAGTTTGTTATGATCAGATGTTGAATTTGACCCAACGTATGCAAGTCGCAATGAATAGCGTTAACTACCTGTGAGTTTACACAATCTTTTAATGTGACCAAGAGATTTTCAATTTTGTCGAATGTTACAAGGTGTCGAACTCGGTCTTTGAAAATAATCCTCGTTACGTTCTTACATTCAGTACCCTCGGTAAGAACAATTTGGTTTCTGAAACAGTTGACCGGATTTTCGACAGTGGGAATATTTTCAGTAAGCGAAATTTCGCTTCCGCATGCCTGGAGTGAAGTTGTAGATCCGGAATCTTCCATAACATGGACAAATTGCCTTGAAAGAGCGTCGGCGACTACATTGTCCTTGCAAGGTTTGTAAAAGAAAGTTGGAGAATATTCCTCGATGAAAGCTCTCCACCGTTTCAATTTTGAGTTCGGATTTTTGTCTGAAATCGAGAATGTGATGGGTTGATGATCAGTAAATATGTTGAGGTTGTTAACCCCATAGAGATAATGTCTAAGACCTTTCAAAGCCCACACAATTGCGAGAAGCTCGCGCTCGTTCGTGGCATATTCTTCTTCGGTAGCGGACAATGTTCGAGATATCATTGTGATAGGACGTCCATTCTGCGAAAGGACCGCTCCAATTGCATGAGACGAGGCGTCCGTTGTGAGACCGAAGGGTTTTTCAAAGTCCGGATATAAAAGAGTGACATCCTCAGAGGATAGGATTCTTTTTAACCTCTCGAAAGAATTTAAGGCGTCTTCATCTAATTCTATTTTGATGTGTTTAGAATGTTTAGTGCCAACATGACCATTTTCGTCTCTCAGAAATCTAGTAAGCGGCTTCGCGATGGCTGCATAGTCCTTGACGAATCTTCTGTAATACCCCGCTAATCCCAAAAAAGACCTTAGGCTTCTTAGTGTTTTGGGGACCTCGTAATTAAGGATAGCTTCTACCTTCTTCGGGCAGGTCCTTATTCCGTCGGTTGAAACAATAAACCCCAAATACTCTAAAGAGGTTTTGAAAAATCTTGACTTTTCTAATGATACCCTCATATTTGCGTGGTGAAGTTTCTTCAGAATTCTGTCGATATCATCAATATGTTTCTGCTTAGAGTCAGAGAATATTATGATATCATCGATGTAAACATGACAAGATTTCCCTATTTCGTCACGCAAAACGTCGTCAATCGCTCTTTGGAAAATACTTGGTGCGTTTTTAAGCCCAAATGGCAAAACTCGTATTTCCCGTTATTTACACTGAAAGCAGTCTTCTCGCGATCACGCTCAGCCAAATTAATTTGGTGAAACCCGCTCTTTAAATCCAAAGTTGTGAAGAATTTTGATCTTCCAAGATTTGATAAGATAATTGACGGGTCAGGATTGGGTCTTTGTCTGGAATGGTTTTAGAGTTAAGCTTAGTAAAGTCAAAAACCAGACGTCTTTTGGGTTTGCCATTTTCGCCAAGACCCTTTTTATCGACAACCCAAACTGGGCTATTGTAAGGTGATCGAGACGGTCTTATTATGCCGTTCTTTAGAAGTTCTTTCACCTCTTTATTAACAAACTTTATCATTGAGATGGGATATGACTGATACCTTCAATATATTGGCTCTTGGTCTATGGTCCTAATTGTAGCTGAAATTTTAGTGTTGTACGGTAGGGCTTCGTTTGGGTTAGCAAAAACGACCGAGTTTTTATTAATTATTTCGAAAAATACTTGCTCGACGCCTTTTGGAATGCCAATATCACTCACCAAAGCATTGACCGTGTCTAGGCCGAGCTACTTTAGTTTTTCTTGACCACCCTCAAAGTAGATGATGTCTTGTTCGGTGTCGATAACTCCCTTTATGCCCTTTATGAAGCTGTATCCAATGATACCGTCAAAAAGGGATAAGTTTGGAAGAATAAAAAAGTCTCAGTTTTACCAAAAACGTTAACTAATGTTTTTCTATTCACCAAATCAGCTCCGAGAATAGATTTTTACTAAAAATGGAATTTCTAATTTGTTTATGTTTTTGAGTGCGGAAAGGTTTGTAATATAGCTTTTCGATGCGTCAGTGTCAATCAGGAGTTTTATATTTTTACCGCCTATCATTCTTTCGACGTAGGGGAGTACTGAGCCTCCTCTAAAAAAATTTATTTCATCCTCAAAGGCTGGATCTGCATTAGTCTGATTGTCCAAAAAACTCTGATAGGGCTAAATATCGGGATTTCCCCAATAATCGTGAACCTCCTCAGAAAATTCATTCTGTAGGACCTCATGGCCAAGATTGTTGATTCTTTTGATCTTTCTGGGAATCTGTTTATCGGATGTTATGTCCCTTTTCTGTGTATGGAACCCCTGAAATCTGTTACTTGGCACTGTTCGCATGCTTACATCAGTCTCGACTGGCTGGGAAGTCGAGGTAGGGTTGAACCCTTGTTGGTTCATGTCCTGAGCTGAATTCGGCATGAAAGCGCGAAAATTTGGGTGGGAGCTGAAATTAGAATTTGTGGTATTGTAACGTTGCGACTGATTGAACGTTTGCTGAGTCCGATTATGAAAATGTGGCAAATTCGGTTGCACGGAATAGCCAGGAGGGGCCTGTGGGCATGTCAGCTGCTGGCTGAAATGATTTTGTCCATATAAAAGAAGTCCAGCATAGCCACGATGACCTTGAAATTAAGCACCGTATTGTAGGCGCTTAGTGCAGCGTCCGCGCTTCCTGTGACCTTATTCCGCAGGATTGCCACAGCCTGATAGTATTTCGAGCTACCACAGTAAGGCTCGAACAGCTTATGTGCCGGGATGGCGGCCTGCCGCCAAGAGACATATTTTCGCGACTCACCCCCGATTTCAGGCACTGACTTGACTATATCCAGTCTCGTCACACTGTACCCCAGGCCTCAGCTCTATCTCTCTATACTCCTCGACAGCGGACGGTGGCTGCAAACTATCAACTCTAGCTGTCAAATTATTTATAGTGGTCTGAAGCTCCTCTTTAGTCCTCTGGACAGCCTGATTAATGGCAGTGTCCAGGAGTACTCTCAAATTCGCCGCGTCCATTCCGTTGCTACTTCCTACCGCGTCTGTCCTCTGTCTGCCAGAAATTGTCAATGCTCTTATCTTAGCTGAGAGTTCTTCGGATCTCCTTATGATCTCACTATGGTCGATAAACCTCTCGGAAATTGCCAAAGAACATCAAAAGAACCACAAAACTCTAAAGCCACCCTATGGTACTCTATCCGAAAAGTGTTAAAACGAAGGTATTCACTCAAAATCCGAAAATTCATCCGATATAAAACTTAATTGGAATCAAAAATCATTTTGTGAAAATTATTTTATGACATGAATCTAATTTTCAATTAAAAAATCTTTAAATATCTCAATAAAATAAAACAAATTCTTATTTCTAAGGCTTACAAGCAGATCTTCATGTTGTCAGCACGTTGATAATAATTGTTGCAGGTACCATCCACTTCTTCTAGCTTAGTCCTCGTCCTTGCCTCTAACGGGTATCAAAAGTTATTTAAAATTTCTTTCTTCAGCCTAGCTTTTATATTTATTTTCGATTTTATATTTACTTTTATTGTTGCAAGTTGTTAAGCTTATGTTTTCTTTTGATATTTTATGATTTTTCTGTTTTCATTTTTCTAAACCTTTTTTTATTTGAAAAAAAATTTTTACTATGCTGAACTTTATTGTTTTTATTAAATTCAAATTTTAAGTTTATATTTTTATTATTATCACTTTTAATAGTTTTGTATCTTTATAACATTTCAGTTTTCATTTATCAAAACCATTTGATATTTTTCTACCATGTAGAATCTAATTGCTTCTATTAAATTTGAATTTTAAGTTTATGTTTTAAATTACCACTTTTAGTAGTTTTGTACGAGTCACACAACTTAAATTCTACTTATGTTTTTCACTGTATAGTGATTTCACGTTGGGCGCCAGTTATTTTCCACCTTACTGTTCTCACTATGTGAGTTGTCTTATTTATTTATTTTATTCCAAATAATAATTTTACAACTTTATTTGTTTACTTCTTAGTTATTTTATTTAACAATTTGGTAAACTTCTTTATTTTCAATCCGTTTTATTTAGCAAACTTTATTATTTTGACTTTGTTATTTTATTTAACAATTGGATAAACTTATTTATTTTCAATCTGTTTTATTTCACTATGTGAACTTACAAATTTATTATTTTAATTTCTTAAACTTTAGAGTTCTCACTATGTGACCTGACTGAATAATGATTTACAAAACATTTTTAGCCTGACTGAGGAAATCCAAAACCACATGCTGAGCCAGCAAATATCGGCGTGCAAAATTTTTGGCCAACTGGCCAATCAAATTAAGTCAATTGCGCAACATGAATTAATATGTTGCGTTAGCAAATATTGGAAGAGTTTTTAAGGAATGAAATTAACATTTGGGCGGAAATGCAGAGGTTTAAATCTACCAAATGACGACGGACGTAATAATGGACATTAACTTATACACTGATATTGATTTATATTAATTTTAAAAGTAATATTTTTATTATTGTCCATCCTCTATCGCGTTCCTGGAATTCACTAATTTTTTGACAATAACATTACGTTGTCTATTGTAAATATTTAGAATATCATATGTAGTTTAGTATGAGAGATTAATTATAATCATTTTAGTCTGATGCGATTTCATTTCGATGCAACATAATTTCTCGTTTTGCTTAACCAGCATGTATTGACAAAATATTTCAAGATTCAATATTATACTATGATGTTTCTGAATCATATTCCTTAACGGCTCAACCGCTTTGAATTTGATTTCCGATAAAAAGTTCTCAGGTATTAAATCCGTTTTATTATAATTCTCAATAATACATAGATATCCGATATATTGTTTGCAATTAGTACAATTAACAGTATTAAGCCTTTCTCTTCCATATCCAACCTTAGAATATTGTAATATGTATTGCTGATAATACGACTGGTTTGAGAAATATCTATTGTATGGTATACATTTACTTGAAGACGATGGTTTTTCATGTTGTAGTCTATGATGTGTTCTTAATGTTGCATTCAACTTGAATTCTTCAAAACAAATCTCACAAATAAAACCAGCAATTTTTTCCCTTTCAATTTTGAACTTGAAAGTATAACTGTAAAGGTTTCTAGTACAAAAATGACTTTTAAATCATTAAAACAAGTATATTTTTCTCTGGGATGTTGATGAGGGTGTAATACATTTTAGAAGTAATGAGGAGTAAATTCAATTATGTAATTATGTCCACTTATATGTAAAAAAACGCAGACATAACTGTACATTTCTGTCTTATCAGTTTAAAATTAAAGATTCTTATAGCACAAAAAACAACAACAACACGTTGAGCTGTATTTCTATTTCTTCAAAATTAAATCATACAGAAAATTTTTTTTTTTTTTTTTTTGATTTAATAAGTAGTATTTTATTAATACTTTTGAAAATTACAAATAATTTTACAAAAAACTTTACAGAGTTTAGCTCGGATATACATTAACATTTTTTATAAAAGATACTAATTTTTTTCTAAATATATTGTTATTAGTTTCATTTTTAACATCACTTGGCATATTGTTGTAAAAGCTTAGTCCTTTATAAAATAACGATCGTTGCATTGCACTCGTGTCTGCTCGCTGAAGCCTGAAATCTAAAGCATTCCTCAGGTTGTATGGTTGAAACTCCCCAACATATCTTATTTGCTCGATCAAATATTCAGGTGCATCTCCACATTTTATTTTTTGGATGAAGTTTATTGTATTAAGTTCTAGTCTTTGTTGTATCTTAAGCCATTTTAAAGTATCCAGCATACCTCTTACTGACGCATACCTGTTAAGTTTTAATATTGTACGCATTGCCTTATTTTGTAATTTCTGTAGTCTGTTTATTTGTGTATCTGTACAGCATGTGTATAAAACCGTTGACCCATATTCGAAATGTGGTTTAATAATAGTATTATATATGTTTATTGATGTTATTATTGATAAGCTGTTTCTTACTCGTTTAAAAAACCCGATTTTTTTCCCGATTTTTTTACATATGTATTCAATGTGTTCTTTAAATTTTAAATCATTGTCAATTATAAAACCCAGATATTTAATAGAATTTACTTTTTCTATTGTTATATTGTTTATTTTTAATGTTATATTAGAATTCATATTTATCTCCATTAGTTTAGTTTTATTTTCATTTAATTTTAACTTGTTAATTTTTAGCCATTTATTAATATTGTTCATATCACTTGAAAGATTTTCGTGGCAAATATTTTCTGTTTCTCCTTCCGTAAAAATTAAGGTGTCATCTGCATATAAAATAATTTCACACTTCTCCAGTACTTTTTCCATATCATTTATGTATATAATAAATAAAAGTGCTCCTAATATTGAGCCTTGAGGAACTCCATAGTCATTTACTATTGCACTTGATTCCACGTTATTAACTCTAGTAATTTGCATTCTATTGGTTAAATATGATTGAAACCATTTTAATTCTTTGTCCTTAATTCCATAACTATGTAATTTCTTTATTAAAATTTTTCTATCTATAGTTTCAAAAGCCCTTTTGAAGTCAAGAAAAATCGCCAATATTTTATTATTCCGCTTCATATTTTTCCATCTGTTTATTATGTAGTTTAATGCTGTTTCACACGAATATTTTTTTCTGAAACCTGACTGGTATTTTGATAATAATTTATTATGTTCTAAATAGTGTTCAAGTTGATTTTTAACTACTTGTTCCAAAATTTTTTCAAGTGTTTTTAGAATATTTATTGGGCGGTATTCCTCGCATATATTAGTATTCTTTACTTTTTCAATTGGGGTAATTAATGATTCCTTCCAATTTTCTGGGAACTCTCCTATTTCAAGTGATTTATTTATAATGTTCAGTATAATATTGCCAGTTATATCCCAATTATCTAGTAATATATTGCTTGATATTTTCTTATAGTCAGGTTTTTTCTTAATATTTCTACATATAATTTTTAGTTCTAATAAAGATATTGCACGAAATTCAAATTTAATGTTTATCACAGGAATTTTATTTTCATATTGCACGCTTTCAATGGAGTTTCTTATATCAGTAATGCTATTAACGAAATAATTATTAAAATTATTGGCTATATCTAAGTTGTCCTTATATTCTATTTGGTTAAATATCACAGTTTTAATCACATTTCTGGGTATTTTTATCACTAATTCTTTTATTTTATTCCACATTTCTTTTTGATTGCTTGTGTTAGTTATTTTATTATTTATGTATTTATGTTTTTCGTTTTCAATATTAACTTTATAAGTGTTTCTTATCGATTTATAGCTGTTCCATGCTTCAGTAGTGTTTTCAATAATCGCTTTTTGGTACTTATTTATTTTTTCTTGTTTAAGAAGTCTGAGTTCATTATTAAACCATTTATTTTTACTTTTCTCATTAATTGTCTTTTTTATTGTAAATTTTTTTATTGTATTTTCAAAACATCTATCAATATCGCGGACATATTCGTTTAGATCATTAATTTCATTACATTGTAATATTACACTGATTTCATTTTTAAAACTATTTTTATTGTATTTAAAAATTTCTATATCTTTATTTTGTCTTTCAGTATCATTTATTTCAAACTCAATAAAAATGTCTATGCATTCATGATCTGCGATTTTGTTGTTTATATTATTTTTTGCCGTAATTATTTCATTGTTCGTTATTATGTAGTCTATTAAGGTTTTCGAGTTTTGTGTTATTCTGGTGTATTCATTTATAATTTGTTTAAGACCATTGTCATCTAATATATTTTCAAATTTATTTTTATAAAAATCTTTATACCAGTCGATATTAAAATCTCCTGCTATTAAAATATCACAGCTTTTTTCACATATTTCATCTAAAAACTCTTGAAAAATATCACAAAATTCGGCTTTGGAACTGCTTGGTGATCTATAAACAATTACTATTATAAACGAGATATGTTCTCGTGTAGCCATATACGCACTGATCCAGTGTTTGGAGTCTGCTATATGTTCCTTTATTTTAATTATGGACCATTGCTTTTTAATATATAATATTACCCCTCCAGTTTTCGAGGAATTTGAAATTGTGGGATAGTTATCATATTCTTTTATTTCATATTCTTTTTCATCAATTTTATTACTGATATGAGTTTCAGAAAGCAATATGAACTCTGGTTTAACAGTTTCGACTATGTTTTCCAACTGGGCAAAGTTATTTAAAAGTCCTTGAATGTTTGTATATATTCCATATAATTTCTGTGGTTGTTAAACTGTCAAGCCTATTCTTTTCATTTTCAATGTTAATTTATTTTGATATACTGGACATTCTCTGTTGTTAGTGCAATGGTTGTCGTCAAGACCTAAGTTCAGCCTTCTATTTTCTTTTATACAATTTATACATTTGTTTACTATTTCCTTTTTGCATTCTTTACTTTTGTGGTTACCGTGACATTTGTAGCATGTATCCTGATTTTTGCATTCTGATGATTTGTGGTTGTATCCTTGGCATTTAAAACATTGCGTTACATTTGTACCGTCGAACACTCTACACCTATCCCATCCTACATTAAGCTTCTGGCCTGATAATACTTTTGGGTACGAATCATTGTCTATTTTTATTTTTGCATTAAATATTGTTCTGTTAAATCTTTTTGTTTCAAAAATTTTTATTATTTCAATTTCACTATTTTCAAGTATTTCGTTTTGTTTTCTTAATTTTTCTAATAAGTCCTTTTCTTCCAATTTAAAATTCATGTCAGTTATTAACAATTGCATTTCAGTTTGTTTCGGAACCTTAACTTCATACTTTTCACTTATTTCCTTTTCTATAGCTTCTTTTATTTTCTCTCTTTCTTCATTGTCAATGCTTTGAATAACAACAGTACCATTTCTTCTATTTTCGACATTAGTTATCTTAAATTTTATTGGGTCCACTTTTTCATTTAAATCAGCCTTTGTTTTTTCATTACTTTGTTTCTCCTTAGGTTTTATTACTAAGGGGACATTTTTTGCTAAGTCTGGCATCACCAATTTATTTGTCACTGTTTGGGCATATGTCATTTTCGGTTTGACATTTGTTTCTTTTACAATTTTCTTAATTTCATTACACATGTTTACATTATTCTTTTCAATTGAACTAAACATATCTTTGTTTTTGTTTTCTATTTCATTTACATTTCCATAAAGTTTACTAACTTCTTGGACATTTTTCTCACATAGTTTTTGAATATTATCAATTTTTTTAAATCTTTCATCGTATCGCTTTTCTATAGCTTCAAGTAATTCTTTAATTTCTAATTCGTTTTGTTTTAGTGAGCTTTCAAATTCATGTTTATATTCCTTTAATGTTACTTTGTTTTTGTCAACACCATCTTGTATTTCTTTTAAAACTAGATCTACATTATGGAAATATTGTATTGAAAATAACACATCCAAACTATAATATGAGTCAAGTGTTTTAAAATTTGTTTACATTAAATTAAAAAATATTCTTATTGAACTTGTTCTTAAGTATACAAAATTATAATTACGCGAATTATGTTTAGAGTAAACTATCTCAGTTAAAAAACACAACTTTTAGGTTTGAACGTCACTCTACTTATATTAACTTTTACATTATTTCACAATGCTTTTACAATATTCCACAATTAAATTAAATAGGACAAATAATTGGTAGGCTGGTATTCAGCAGTATAATAATTAAATTAAATAAAACAATTCAGAAATATTACAATTTTAGAGCATTCCACTTCCGTTCATGCGTAGCATGTATGGTAGCGTATACGCAACTCGCGCGATGTTTTTGTTTATAACATTAATGTGTCGTTATCCCACTCTTGACCGTCTGCAAATGTGTCAGCATTTTATTATTACAAGAAAACGATATTGGGGAAATTAATGTTTTTTGTTAGCATATACCAATTTCTATATATATATATTTTTTACAAAACAAGAACTAGATGAAATGTATCACACATACAACAAACAACAACAACACGTTCAACTATATATCTATTTCTTCAATATAAAATCTTACAAAAAATAAAAATAAAATAAATAAAACACAACATTCCGCAATGCACTCAGCGTCGGCAACAGGGGTTAAGGGTACACTACATCACACTCTCACAGATCATTCGAACCTCGGGCCAGAGATCTATGAGTTTACGGTACCTTACACAGGACAACTCGTTTGAAATCACAAATAAATGCATACTAATTTGAATTCAATTGAAGAGTTTTAAGTGTGGCAAAATAAAAATATTTTGTTAACAAACCAAACGAATCGTAAGAATTAACAAACAAAATGATATTTTTTAAGTTTTACATTGTCTTCTACAACTGTGCTTATGTTAATGACTTATAATATCAAATTATCCACGCCACTGTTCTGGTGGAAACTCCAACTTTTTAACATATAATATATTTCATTTTCTTTTTAATACGTCATATTCATAAGATCCACCTTTAATTTCACTACCACGATAGGCTTCTAAATTAAAAGTACTGGGATGTTCATTGCTAATAATTTTGATTTTAAAGGTTTCTATAGTCCAGTTTGTTGCCTATAGGTAACATGCGTTTATGTTTGGTTATACGAACGCGATCGTCAAATTTCAACTTCGATCTCCTAAAAATCTATAGAAAATTACTATAGATGGATTTTTTCATTTGAAGGGTTCACTTCGTTTGGTTTCACTTTAATTGTTCGATTAAATTATTACATTTATCCACCAGCTCCTGATATATATTTATCAATTTGTACGCGGTCCTTGAATGCTAAACTCTTTCCACATCGACCCCTACAATGTTCTATTAAGTCGTTCAACTCGTGATGCCTTTTAACAATTATATATTGAATAGTGGTTAATTTGATTAGATTGCATTAAATGTTCAAGTCGTTTGTAAAAGAACTTTCCAACGTTATTCTCTCACCGAATTTTGTAGCCATTCTCAAACATTATAAAATTTCATTTGTGCCACGTATCGGTATGTCCTTAATATAATTAATATAAAATAATAAGAAATTTGTAAATAAGAAAAATTTACCAAATTTTTTAAATTTTTTACTAATATTTACCAAGATCAATTCTAAATTTCAAAATAGTTTAAAATATGTTACCAAACTAACTAACAGCTTTTAAGAAAAAAAGAAGAATGAGAATGCGATCAGATAAGATCTATAAAATATTAAATATCAAATTCTATAACATCTATCAAATTTAAATATTATTAAATTAGTAATAAATTTAATATTATAAATTGTAATTAAAATATTAAAAACGATTAAATTATTTGTGTTAAATTGAAAACTAAAATAAGAATACAAACGAAAATATGTAAGTATTTAAATAATTATAAGAATTTTTGATGAAAGAAAATAATACATTATATTTATAATGAATTAATTTTGAATTAACAGGGACTGTTTAGTTTTGAATTAACAGAGAATGTTAATTTTTAAATGGAAGAGTCATATAATACACCAACGCCTATATCCAAGTTACTCTATGATTACATTAATAATTAAAAAATTAGTATACTCTACTTATTATACTTTACTTGCTTATCATACTAACTATTATACTATAAAACCTATTACATTTATTATTATGCTATAAACACTATAAATACAACGCAGTAAGCAAAGCAAACTTTATTTTATTTTATTTGCTTGTTGTCGCGTTGCCTTTAAAATAATCATTTCCAAATACAGCTATGTATTCTATTTTTAAGAAATTGCTGTGTTTGCTGCATTGCGTTTATTGTGTTTATAGAAATGTACTACATTAGCTCCTATACTATATTTCTATGTTATATGAAGTTAGCCCGTTAAGAACTGTACGATCTGTAACTGTATTTATATTTTAGAAATATGAGAAAAAAAATTTATTAAAAGAAAATACTTTACAAGTAACATCAGAACTATAAAGACGTATTTTTATTTACACAATTTCACTCAGCACGCTTTCTCTGCGTATCTATATGTAAGTATATATATATGCTGTTTCATATTATCAGAATGTTTACATGGTAATGCGTATATGGTTTGTTGTATTTGAAATACTTCGTTTTGTATCTATGAATTTATATGTTGATCTTCATAATTTCATCACAATGAATTGAAATGGGTTTTTCATTATTTCTTACATAAGTGGGCATTGCAACCCTTCAGTCAGAATTACAACCTAGCTGCTCATACTATCCATATAGCATGTGTCAATTTTATTCATCAGTGGTCGGTAGATTTTTAAGAATAATAGTTATTATTTGAAAGAAAGTCGCGCAAGATATATTTATTTTCATATCCAATATTTATTTTTATCCAATAACCCAACGCAGTACCTACTAACCTTCTGCAACATTTCTTTATTACATGAATAATAAACATTGTGTCACTTAGTATATAAAGTTCAAAACACAAATTTACTGATGCACAGGCTATAAATGCTGACAATTTCTACATTCTTTTGATTTCGAAATTCAGTTATTACGCTAATCCTTTGTATTAAGGGTTGGGGAGGCTCCATTAGCCTGGTAAATTAACAAAAGTATTCGCCAGTCAAATGGTTTGACTGAAAATATTTTTTATTTTTAATACAGCTTTATGCTTTAATGAGAAATATACCAGTTTTACTATGTATTAAAAAATTGTTTTAATCGTCACGTATTATTACTTGGTATCAAACGGCCAATTTACAAACTTGTTTTTCAAATTGTTATCAAATTGAGTAATAAAATTTAAAGAATCAAAGTTGTACAAATCTGTGTGTATATGACAAATTCTGTTGAAATCCTTCAGTTTGTTTTGATATCCAAATATCCATTGATTTTAGATAACAAATTTAACTGATTACTTCCGTTTTTTATAAATCGGATCAACAATACTGGTCAAACTCTTGAATTGATATAGAGACTGACAAAACCAGGACAGTGAAAACCTGCCCTTAGACGGCGCTAGACCCTTTATTTGTTATAAGTCCGTTGAACACGGCAAATAGACAAAACACGATATTTACGCCATAAAAGATGTGCTCCTTTTAATCTTTCGTCATATGTACAGATTGAACGTATGGTGCAGACTACAAAAGATTACTTGAAGAAAATGCCATCTATGTCAAACGTTGAGTTGGATCTTGATCGTTTTGTTTTTAGTCAACACATAAGCCCATTACTACAACTGGTCGTTCACCTGCCGAGCTCTTGTTTAATCGGCAACTCAACAGTTACTTCGACAAGGTTCATCCACATGAATTGCCAATTTCTGGTGAAAATTTCCCTGTGAAAGAAACATTTAAAAAAGAAGACTCTGTATAGATTTACGCAGCAGGTCAAAAGTGAATACCAGCTAACATAGAATCACAGACTCAACCCTTGCCTTACAAGTGCGGCTTCAGGATAATCGTGTAGTAAAACGCGATTTAGATCAGATTCGCAGCCGAGCCTAAACCACCACCTGTGAGGTAGAATTTTCAGATAATTGGAAGAAAAATTTCGTTGACACCAATTTTTTTTTTTTCGGTAAACACTACGAAATTTTTAGTAGTCTATTCGATGGCGTTTAAAAGTTTGTAAAAATTTATTATTAGTATGGAAAAGGAATTTGAAAGGATAAATTATATTTTGAAAAAGTTACGCAGTTAATTTGTCTTATTATACCTCCAGTGTTTCAGTTTTACATTGTAAAAAATTAAAAAGGAAAACAACGGCAATCGATGTGTGTTAAACAAAGTATTTTGAAAGCTAAAAGAGAGGAAAAATATATATCAATAAAAAAAATTAGAAGTTTTGTTTAAAGTTTTAAATTTATTATGTTGGACTTTTATTTAAGAGACATTTTTCATAATCATACTCACTACGCTCGTGGTCGGAGTTGTAGTCAGCGTAGAGTGTTGGTTTATTAAACGCGAGTCCATGGTTCAATCCCCAGGTTAGACAGCTCCAACAAAAAGAGAAACTCTGACAATAAAATTGATAAGAAAAATTTCTGTAAAGTCATTCCCTCGGAGTCGACTTTAAACTCTTATATGATATTCAATCTAGACTCCAAACTTATGTATAAAGGTATCCAATTCCACTTCATTTTTTTATTCGTTGATTTTTTGCATCTTTTTCTACTTAATTTTTTTAGATTTAAAAAAAAGTGAACAAATTTAGCGAGAACAAAATGCAACGCAATGTGCTAAAGGTAAAATTAGGTTAAATATAGTAATCAAAATAAAAGTTTAATGACAAATTTACAAATTTTGAATTTTAAAATAGAAACAGCTGTCTGCAGATATCAAATTTGCGATTATAAAGACTTTGCTCATCAATTTAATTTCAACAAATAAAGGGTTTGTCGGATTTCGTCAAACAAATTGCGTAGAAAGAAAGCAAGAAATTGTCGATCTCGTAAATCTACTGCCCGCCAAGACCGTTTAATGGTAAAGATAGTAAAAGGTGACGGTCAGAAACCAGCAGTATATGTTATTAACTATGCAAACGAGCAATTAGGGGATTCTATTGGCGTCCACACAGACAGAAACCGATTAAGAGAGTAAAATTTATTAGCTAGAAAACCAGCCAAGAAGGCACCAATAAGTATGGTTAATAAGAAAAAAGACTTGGCTTTGCTAGACGCATTGGTCAAAGGAGCGAAGTTTTGTAGAGCGTCGAATCAAAGTTTAACTTATTTGGCTCTGATGGGTTAAATTACATTCGTCGGCCCCCAAAACAAAGGTATTCACAAAAATTCTTTAAATTAACAACATTCTGTAAATGAGACAAGACACGGTGCTGAACATAATATTACGGTTTTGACAATTTTTACCGATAGAAGCGACTTTAAAGCAGTCTGGTTATCTCGAAATTATAAACAACCATGCCTTTGAGTACGCAAACAACCTTTTTCCAACCAGTGAATGGATTTTACAGTACGATGCCCCTTGCCACAAAGGATGGTTACCTACAACATTCCTAGTAAACGTAGGGCAGGCTGTTCTTCCATGGCCTTCTCAGAACCTTGACCTAAACGTTATTGAAAATGTTTGGGCTTTCATAAAATATCCTAGAACTATAGATAAAAGTCGAAAACGCGAACAGGCTATACAAGAAATTAGTGAAATTTGGTCTAAATTGACTACCCAATTTGCCCAAAACTTAATTATCTCAATTCCAGAAAGATTACTGGCGGTCATTGATCCAAAGGCGGTATTACAAAGTACTAGTTAAGTTTATTAATAAACTATGTAAAAATAAAATAAAAATAATTAAAATAAAGATTGCGACCGGACTTAAGTCTTGTGTAAATTCTTTTGAAAAGAATAAAATGTGTGTAAATAATTTTGACTACTTATAAGCATATGATTATTTGTTCTTATTTAGTACCGTTATCTTTTCCAATTTTATTTTATTCGCTTCTGCATATTCCAGGCTAGGCAATAGTAAATTTTTTTTTCGAAATTTACTTCCAGTAAAAAGTACTGAGACTTTTATTAAGAAAAACGTAAAAATGCTCTTTTGTGTAAATACTTATGACTACCTCTTTATGTATTCTCCTCTTGAAGTGTGTTTAAATTGTTTGGTTATAAGACTCAAAAGACTCAAGACCTTGTGTTGGTATACAAAAATCGGTTATACATCAATTTTTTTATGACTACATATATAGGACAAGGAGTAAAAATAGACTAAGAAACGAACAACGGTTGCAAACCCTTCAAATTTGTTTTCAAAATTTTTGTGGGAACATGTACTAAGCTGTGTTGACTGGTTAAAATACTTACTGTTAGAAAATAGGAAACTTTTCAAACAGGGATAAATCAGTCCCAATTCCAAAATTTAAACTCACGAATGGACTTCTCAGCCGTGGACAATATATTTAGAAAATAATCTTCAAAACCCTAAAAATTATAATTCTAATTTTAAAATTAATATGCATTTTTAAAACTTAAATTACAAATTCTTTACAAACTTAAATTATTAAATAAATAAAAATCTTAAAATAATCGTCTCTTTATTTTATCCACCTTAGTAGGGGATTCAGTGTCTTTGTTTGGCTTCGGCTCTAGTGACAAAGATTGTTTTTGTTGCTCCTGCTGTAACATATGTTGTTATGTTGTTGGAGCTGCTTCTGATATTTCTCCGCATAATAGTGTTTGGGGCGGAAAATTTGTCGTCTCAACTTATTCTTGAAAATGGTTTCACGACTGATGGTATGGAAATCATCTGAAGAACACTTATCGGCATTTTGTACTGTTTTATTGATAAGTTCATGCGTCAATTGCAACTTTGTGTAAGCTTTGCGCATGAAGCATGGTTTCCTCTTTCTCAGCTCTTCCAAAAAAGGAATTTTTTTAATTGATCTCTTTTGTATACCTTACTGGACACTCACGCTATACGGCAACCTATTGCGCCGATTAAAATCTAGTAGGGTTTCATTTTACTTTCCATACTTAACAAAATCTTCTTTGTTATTGCATTGCATTAAGCCACTCTACTAAAATAATTTCTATATGACATACAAAATTAAATATTAATCCTCAAACATCTTATAATTTATAAACGAAATAAATTTATGACTAAATACAACAGAGTAGTTAGTTTGTTGTGTAACGCTTTTACAAATTAACTACTAGAGAGCGATGATTGTCTTGTGTGTAAGAAAGTAGCTTGTTAGACAAATATTTTGTGAAATGAATGGGAACAATAAATTAAAAAAGTGGAAAAACACCGAAATAATATAATGAACTAGGGTTAAGTAATAAAATAGAGGTTTAGAAGCGATACCTGTCATGCATGCCCTAATAATATACAATCGCTTCTGCCAGTTACCCGTTTACAATTTACACTGTTTTAAAGGTCTTGACAAATGCGTCTAGCGACTCTACTAGCTCTCTACTGAGCCTTAAATACAACATTGTTAGCAGATTCATGTTGACTCAATAAGTGATATTCAACAATTTTTTTACTTAATTATTACAAAAAAGGATGTGTTAACGTCGTTTATACTTTTGAACAAAATAAATCTAAAGAAAATATTTTTAATATTAAAAGCTCTGGCTGAAAGAAAACTTTCTGATAGAAATGCCTCAGTATGGCTTTGAGATATCTGATTTATTTAATACGATGCATTTTCTGTATCCGACAGCAACAAGTTTTAAAAATATAACACAATAATTCCAAGGGACATTGAGTGCGACGTTTCAAAAGTATCTAAAAGTTGAATAAACCTTCCAAATCTTTTTAACCAGTAAGCGCTGTTTTGGATAAGTTTGCTCCTTCATATAATTCGTATGAAATGGCATACCAAACTAATCGTAAAATAAGTGTTTAATCGGTTATCGATCAGTACCGTCAATTTGGAAATATGAGTGCTAATAGGACGGTGAAAGCAATATAATTGTACTTTAATTAAGAAATTATAAATGGCTTAAATCATAGCAGCTAGAAACTTAATTTCTTTTCACAACGCCGAGACACATTGAATCCGCAATGAGTAATGCCTTGGTTACCCAAGCGTTAGAAACGTCAAATCGTAACGTACGTAGCTATAGCAGGTATAGCTGATATAGCTGGTACAGTTGGTATAGCTGGTATAGCAGGTATAGCTGGTATAGCTGGTATATCAGGTATAGCTGGTATAGCAGGTATAGCAGGTATAGCAGGTATAGCTGATATAGCTGGTACAGCTGGTATTGTTGGTATAGCAGGTATAGCTGGTATAGCTGGTATAGTTGGTATAGCAGGTATAGCTGATATAGCTGGTACAGCTGGTATAGCTGGTATTGTTGGTATAGCTGGTATAGCAGGTATAGCTGGTATAGCTGGTATAGCTGGTATATCAGGTATAGCAGGTATAGCTGGTATAGCTGATATAGCAGGTATAGCTGATATAGCTGGTACAGCTTGCTAAATCTGGTACAGCTTGCTAGTATAGCTAGTACAGATTGTATAGCTTGCTAGTATAGCTGGTATAGCTGATATAGCTGGTATAGCTGGTATAGCTGATATAGCTGGTATAGCTGGTATAGCAGGTATAGCTGGTATAGCTGGTATAGCTTGCTAGTATAGCTGGTGTAGTGTTTCATGCGAAGAGGTATGAAAGTAATGAAAAATGGTTATAAACTACAGTCAAAAGAAAAACACCTAATCAGTGTAAGATTGGAAAAAGATTTGTAGACAACTTAATAAACAAATTATATGTTGAATTACATCCACCTGGTTATCAGTTTTGTGGACCTGATACAAAACTTCAAAACGAATAGCAAGAATAAAGGAAATAAAGGAATAATTTATTGGATGCAGATTGTAGAAAGCACGATATAGCGTACTCAAAATCAATGGATATAGACACAAGCCATCAAGCAGATCGTGATCAGGTATAAATCAGATCGTGACCAGATAGCAAGCAGTTCGTGATCAGATATAAAGCAGATCGTAATCAGATACAAAGCAGATCATAATCAGATAGCGAGCAGATCATAACCAGATCAAATTCAATAAAAAAATTATTATAATGTCTAAAAATTACCATAATAAAGTGTTGGAAGATCTTGTAAAGACAAGGGCTGTTCTAAAGAAAAAGTTAAAAAATATTAAACTGAATCAAATAGATAGAGTTAATTTATTAGAAGATACCTTTCAACCAATAACAAAACCACTTAAAAAAATCATTGGAAAACTTAAAGATAAATATAAGGATATAGACAACAATATTAATGATGACGATGATTATGATGATGTAAATGATGATAATGAAAACATCCCAAAACTTGAATATAAGCATAAGGATGTAGACAACACTATAGATGATGAGGAAGATTATTATGACGTAAATGGTGATAATGAAATCATTGGAAAACTCGAAGATAAGCATAAGGATACAGACAACACTATTGATGATGATGACGATTATTATGACGTAAATGGTGGTAATGAAATCATCGGAAAACTTGAAGATAAGCATAAGGATATAGACAACACTATTGATGATGACGATGATTACGATGATGTAAACGGTGATAATAACGATTTTCAGTATGAAAATATTTCAACTGATGATAATGATGGTGAAAAAAACTATGACCATAATAGACCTGTATCAAGTACATGTATCAAGAACATGCATTTTCTGTATCCGACAGCAACAAGTTTTAAAAATATAACACAATAATTCCAAGGAACATTGAGTGCGACGTTTCAAAAGTCTCTAAAAGTTGAATAAACCTTCCAAATCTTTTTAACCAGTAAGCGCTGTTTTGGATAAGTTTGCTCCTTCATATAATTCGTATGAAATGGCATACCAAACTAATCGTAAAATAAGTGTTTAATCGGTTATCGATCAGTACCGTCAATTTGGAAATATGAGTGCTAATAGGACGGTGAAAGCAATATAATTGTACTTTAATTAAGAAATTATAAATGGCTTAAATCATAGCAGCTAGAAACTTAATTTATTTTCACAACGCCGAGACACATTGAATCCGCAATGAGTAATGCCTTGGTTACCCAAGCGTTAGAAACGTCAAATCGTAACGTACGTAGCTATAGCAGGTATAGCTGATATAGCTGGTATAGCTGGTATAGCTGGTACAGTTGGTATAGCTGGTATAGCAGATATAGCAGGTATAGCTGGTATAGCTGGTATAGCTGGTATAGCAGGTATAGCTGGTATAGCAGGTATAGCAGGTATAGCAGGTATAGCTGGTATAGCTGGTATAGCAGGTATAGCAGGTATAGCTGATATAGCTGGTACAGCTGGTATAGCTGGTATTGTTGGTATAGCAGGTATAGCTGGTATAGCTGGTATAGTTGGTATAGCAGGTATAGCTGATATAGCTGGTACAGCTGGTATAGCTGGTATAGTTGGTATAGCTGGTATAGCTGATATAGCTGGTACAGCTGGTATAGCTGGTATAGCTGATATAGCAGGTATAGCTGATATAGCTGGTACAGCTTGCTAAATCTGGTACAGCTTGCTAGTATAGCTAGTACAGATTGTATAGCTTGCTAGTATAGCTAGTACAGCTTGCTAGTATAGCTAGTACAGATTGTATAGCTTGCTAGTATAGCTAATACAGCTTGCTAGTATAGCTGGTATAGCTGATATAGCTGGTATAGCTGGTATAGCTGATATAGCTGGTATAGCTGGTATAGCTGGTATAGCAGGTATAGCTGGTATAGCTGGTATAGCTTGCTAGTATAGCTGGTGTAGTGTTTCATGCGAAGAGGTATGAAAGTAATGAAAAATGGTTATAAACTACAGTCAAAAGAAAAACACCTAATCAGTGTAAGATTGGAAAAAGATTTGTAGACAACTTAATAAACAAATTATATGTTGAATTACATCCACCTTTTTATCAGTTTTGTGGACCTGATACAAAACTTCAAAACGAATAGCAAGAATAAAGGAAATAAAGGAATAATTTATTGGATGCAGATTGTAGAAAGCACGATATAGCGTACTCAAAATCAATGGATATAGACACAAGCCATCAAGCAGATCGTGATCAGGTATAAATCAGATCGTGACCAGATAGCAAGCAGTTCGTGATCAGATATAAAGCAGATCGTAATCAGATACAAAGCAGATCATAATCAGATAGCGAGCAGATCATAACCAGATCAAATTCAATAAAAAAATTATTATAATGTCTAAAAATTACCATAATAAAGTGTTGGAAGATCTTGTAAAGACAAGGGCTGTTCTAAAGAAAAAGTTAAAAAATATTAAACTGAATCAAATAGATAGAGTTAATTTATTAGAAGATACCTTTCAACCAATAACAAAACCACTTAAAAAAATCATTGGAAAACTTAAAGATAAATATAAGGATATAGACAACAATATTAATGATGACGATGATTATGATGATGTAAATGATGATAATGAAAACATCCCAAAACTTGAATATAAGCATAAGGATGTAGACAACACTATAGATGATGAGGAAGATTATTATGACGTAAATGGTGATAATGAAATCATTGGAAAACTCGAAGATAAGCATAAGGATACAGACAACACTATTGATGATGATGACGATTATTATGACGTAAATGGTGGTAATGAAATCATCGGAAAACTTGAAGATAAGCATAAGGATATAGACAACACTATTGATGATGACGATGATTACGATGATGTAAACGGTGATAATAACGATTTTCAGTATGAAAATATTTCAACTGATGATAATGATGGTGAAAAAAACTATGACCATAATAGACCTGTATCAAGTACATGTATCAAGAACATGCATTTTCTGTATCCGACAGCAACAAGTTTTAAAAATATAACACAATAATTCCAAGGGACATTGAGTGCGACGTTTCAAAAGTCTCTAAAAGTTGAATAAACCTTCCAAATCTTTTTAACCAGTAAGCGCTGTTTTGGATAAGTTTGCTCCTTCATATAATTCGTATGAAATGGCATACCAAACTAATCGTAAAATAAGTGTTTAATCGGTTATCGATCAGTACCGTCAATTTGGAAATATGAGTGCTAATAGGACGGTGAAAGCAATATAATTGTACTTTAATTAAGAAATTATAAATGGCTTAAATCATAGCAGCTAGAAACTTAATTTCTTTTCACAACGCCGAGACACATTGAATCCGCAATGAGTAATGCCTTGGTTACCCAAGCGTTAGAAACGTCAAATCGTAACGTACGTAGCTATAGCAGGTATAGCTGATATAGCTGGTATAGCTGGTATAGCTGGTACAGTTGGTATAGCTGGTACAGTTGGTATAGCTGGTATAGCAGGTATAGCTGGTATAGCTGGTATAGCTGGTATAGCAGGTATAGCTGGTATAGCAGGTATAGCAGGTATAGCAGGTATAGCTGGTATAGCTGGTATAGCAGGTATAGCAGGTATAGCTGATATAGCTGGTACAGCTGGTATAGCTGGTATTGTTGGTATAGCAGGTATAGCTGGTATAGCTGGTATAGTTGGTATAGCAGGTATAGCTGATATAGCTGGTACAGCTGGTATAGCTGGTATAGTTGGTATAGCTGGTATAGCTGATATAGCTGGTATAGCTGGTATAGCTGGTATAGCTGATATAGCAGGTATAGCTGATATAGCTGGTACAGCTTGCTAAATCTGGTACAGCTTGCTAGTATAGCTAGTACAGATTGTATAGCTTGCTAGTATAGCTAGTACAGCTTGCTAGTATAGCTAGTACAGATTGTATAGCTTGCTAGTATAGCTAATACAGCTTGCTAGTATAGCTGGTATAGCTGATATAGCTGGTATAGCTGGTATAGCTGATATAGCTGGTATAGCTGGTATAGCTGGTATAGCAGGTATAGCTGGTATAGCTGGTATAGCTTGCTAGTATAGCTGGTGTAGTGTTTCATGCGAAGAGGTATGAAAGTAATGAAAAATGGTTATAAACTACAGTCAAAAGAAAAACACCTAATCAGTGTAAGATTGGAAAAAGATTTGTAGACAACTTAATAAACAAATTATATGTTGAATTACATCCACCTGGTTATCAGTTTTGTGGACCTGATACAAAACTTCAAAACGAATAGCAAGAATAAAGGAAATAAAGGAATAATTTATTGGATGCAGATTGTAGAAAGCACGATATAGCGTACTCAAAATCAATGGATATAGACACAAGCCATCAAGCAGATCGTGATCAGGTATAAATCAGATCGTGACCAGATAGCAAGCAGTTCGTGACCAGATATAAAGCAGATCGTAATCAGATACAAAGCAGATCATAATCAGATAGCGAGCAGATCATAACCAGATCAAATTCAATAAAAAAATTATTATAATGTCTAAAAATTACCATAATAAAGTGTTGGAAGATCTTGTAAAGACAAGGGCTGTTCTAAAGAAAAAGTTAAAAAATATTAAACTGAATCAAATAGATAGAGTTAATTTATTAGAAGATACCTTTCAACCAATAACAAAACCACTTAAAAAATCATTGGAAAACTTAAAGATAAATATAAGGATATTGACAACAATATTAATGATGACGATGATTATGATGATGTAAATGATGATAATGAAAACATCCCAAAACTTGAATATAAGCATAAGGATGTAGACAACACTATAGATGATGAGGAAGATTATTATGACGTAAATGGTGATAATGAAATCATTGGAAAACTCGAAGATAAGCATAAGGATACAGACAACACTATTGATGATGATGACGATTATTATGACGTAAATGGTGGTAATGAAATCATCGGAAAACTTGAAGATAAGCATAAGGATATAGACAACACTATTGATGATGACGATGATTACGATGATGTAAACGGTGATAATAACGATTTTCAGTATGAAAATATTTCAACTGATGATAATGATGGTGAAAAAAACTATGACCATAATAGACCTGTATCAAGTACATGTATCAAGAACTTGGAAAGAAAACAATGTTTAAAGCTGACGAAAAGCTCTCCATTATTTGAAAATATACAAACACTTATTAATAATAAGCAATTGGATAAAATTTATGGTTTTAATCAAGATGTAGACGATAGTTGGAGATATGGCAAGGAAAAATTAATATTTAATAGAGATAATACTATGCAGATAGGGAATATGAAATTGAAAATGATGCCTGGATTATTTGAACTAGTATTTCATAAAACACCTCTCCATTATTCTAAAAATGATTTGAAAAAATATAAAGAGATTTTAATTAATACCAATGCACATAAACGTCGCTATGAACCTAATGAACAAGTGAAAGGAACACGAGCCTTCAAATATATACGAGTAATTAAACATTTATTCGAAACAACAACAAACATTTTAACAAAAGGCAGTGGTTTAATGCTAAAATTAAAAAATAATCTGAAATCAAATTACATACATTGGGATGATCCTAATGAACTAGTTGACAGACTACGTTTACTTCTTTCATCGGAAGGTTCTGGTCACAACAATCAACAAAACGAAATAATCTCTATTATCGAAGAACTTAAAGAAGCTAATATAATTTATTAGAAGAGTGAAAGAAATGTCTTATATTAATAAATTTGGAGAAGGTTTTAATAAATATAACCATAAAAACAAAAATATTGTAATCGAAAAATATATAACACAAATACATGATGATCTAGCTGATCAAATAAACAATTTAAACATTGAGGTAGAACAGGTTTATCTAAAACCTGGTAATGACAAAAAAATTATAAAAAAATTAAATTAAAATAGTTTTGTCTAAACTAAAACCAAAAAAGTAGATCGTTATCAGATATAAAGTAGATCGTGAGCAGATACAAAGCAGATCGTGATCAGATGTAAAGTAGATCGTGATCAGATACAAAGCAGATCAAAATCAATATCAAAAAATTAACATACTGAAATCATATAAATTGCTGTATATATAGGAGATCGTCTTGATTTCAGCTATTTTTGCGAAGAGGTATAAAAGTAACGAAAAAAAATTTTGTTATAATCTAGGGTCAAAACAAAACCTCAGCCAGTGTAAGATGAGAAGAGGATTTGTAAACAACTTAATAAATAAAGTACCTGTTGAATTACATCTACCTGGTTATCAGTTTTGTGGACCTGGTACAAAACTTGAAAAACGTTTAGCAAGAGGAGATAAGGGTATAAATTTATTAGACGCAGCTTTTAGAGAGCACGATATTGCATATTCACAATCAAAAGATATAGACACAAGACATCAAGCAGATCAAATATTAGCTGAAAAAGCCTGCCAAAGAGTAAAAGCTAAAGATAGTGATATTAAAGAACGTGCTAACGCGTGGTTTGTGACAAACGCTATGAAAGCTAAAGTGAAATTTGGATTAGGCTTGAAGGAGCAGAGACATAAGAAAAGAAAAGGAAAAATGAATAAGTGTAATAAGAAATTATTCACAGCTACTGTGAGAAAAACTTTAAAACAATTGAAAGAACAGAAACCCCTTGATATAAATGATGCTGTTAAAATAGCTCAAAAGGCTATTCATTCAAATTTTAAAGGGAAAAAGCGAGCAGACATTATAATACCGAGAGTTATACCTGTACCGAAAATTGGAGGATTTCTTTCACTTATTCCCGTACTAACAGCATTGTCAGCGCTTGGTGGTTTGGCAAGTGGAGGATCCGCTATTGTCAAAGCAGTAAATGCTATCAAAAATGGAAAAGAACAATTGGCTGAAGCTAACCGTCATAATAGATATATGGAATCAATTGCAATGGGTAAAGGGTTGTACCTCAAACCATATAAAACTGGATATGGTCTCTACTATAGTCCTGCTCCAAAAAACTATTAGATAACCTACCCAATCGCCCATTAACAGATTTGGATTTGAATAAATATGGAAGACATCTCAAACATTTTAGGGGTGTTTTCATGCGTGATTCTTTACCTGAAAAACCATTCAAACAAGAATGCGGCATTGTTAACTTAGATGATTCAAATGGTATGGGAACACATTGGGTAGCATATTATAAAAACCACAACTATAAGGAATACTTTGATAGCTTTGGAAACTTACAACCACCACTTGAAATTGTCAACTACTTAAAATTTCCTATTGAATATAATTATGAACGAAAACAAAAATTTAATACATTTAATTGTGGACACTTGTGTTTAAAATTTTTATTCAATAAATATAAATTAAAATGAAATAATTCAGAGTACATCGTCCCGCACTAACACAACCTACTATTAAATTTTTAAAGAAGGGGAACAAAAAATGATAACATCAGCTGAATTGGAAGAACTATTTATTAACAAAACATAGTAATCAGATTGATAAAGAGCATATAGATTTATTTATGAAACTTATAAATGAACTAAGAATATGTAACATTAGTAAAATAAGTAATCCATTTTTATGTATTAATATGTTATACGTTTGTATTATTGTGAAAATACTTATTCACAATCCTTCAACATTTGTCGATGTCAAACATTCTATACACAATATTTGTTAACACTTAAGTTATTTAATCTGTATAAACGTATTTTTAAATTCGAATCTGTAAAAATCTGAACAAAGAAATATGTAATAAAATTTTCAAAAAATAAAAAACTAATTTGTTTTAATTAATCCCTTTATTCTATAATTTCATTTATTTAAAACAGTAAAACTAAAAAATTCTAAATCCTTAAAAACAAGTCTATTTATACTCTGGGGTGTTGTAGATCAATCAGTAAATTCAATTATGTGAAAACAGATATTACTTATACTTATGCGTGAAAAAAACCCACAGGCACAACTATACATTTCTTTCTCATCAAATTAAAAACAACCGCACAACCAACCTACCCTTTCTTATTAGTTTATATTTCTATTTCTTCTACCTGTGATCATAAGCAATACGTGCCAAGAATTTACTATTAAAAAAAACGATCATACACATTACATGTTACGCACACACTCATTCTGTCCGTCCAAACATTCGTACATACGTATATACATTTTCACATTACAGTCTACTTGTACTCTGGGATGTAGATGAGGAAACGTGCACACACTCATTCTGTCCGTCCAATCATTCGTTTGAAAAGCAATACAAATGAAAGGACCAACAAAAAGCAGGTATGATCCCAAATTTGTAGGGAAAAATTGAAAATAAAAATGATTTAATTATTTTCCAGATATGCATTCTCCCAAATTTTAACACACGCATACACATTAAAAAGCATTACCTTTTCATAATACATGTTACAAACCTAAAGACCGATCGCACACAATTCATTTCACAATGCTGCAATGTTCTTACTCTTTTACAGCTATGCATGAGCCAAATTTTGTATGGAATAAGTGACCTAGAAACCCCATAAACATACTACTTATACCAACCAAAGGCAATACGAAACTGTTGTGGACTTTTTGATGATTCATCTGGATTTGGCCAAGGGACATCTAAAAGTGCCGGATGCAAGAAACAAACCTAATAATCTGTGGCAGAAACTAAGAACAGATTTGGTTTCACTTGGTCTACCGCAGCGAGATGTTAAAGTTTGGAAAAAAGTAAGCTTAGATAGATTCAAATATTTGAGTGCGATCTATTGCGGAGTTATTAAACATTTTAACTTTTATTAGGTTTGGGCAGACTATAAAAATGGTAGCCAAATTAAACACTTTGATTCAAATCCACAATCATTTTCACCAGTAATTACTCAGTATTTAATTGAAGAAAATTAGGAGGGATAAGAGTCTGGACACAAAAATAATTAGCTTACAGATATACATACATTTATAGATATATGTACATACATATATATATTTAATGAATTAGGTTTTCTTTTGTTTTTCGATATTTTTTTATAAATTTCTTTATATTTTAAGGTGCAGCAAACTTTATTTTTGGTTTTTCTATGAAATATTTCGAACGATTTACAGAATACGCTTTTATTTACTTATCGAAAACATTTTTGGAAAACTTTTACTTTTCGAATCGAGTTACGGAGTAACCCCCCTGTTTCTGTAAAATAAACACTTCACTTGCTTGTCTATTTATATGGAAAATACAATCAAAAGCACTCAATTTTGTGTTTGTTTTCCTCAACACAAACTAAATTGAGTGTTTTTGTTTGTGTGAAAGTGAAATTGTTTGGCTTACAGAAACAGTACATAAAACTTTTAATATGTACCTTTAAATAAATATAAAATCGTTGAAATGGATCTAAAAACTCGGTAGTGATAACACTGGTTAACCGCTGAATAAAAGTAAAATAAAAGGCGCCTTAAAATAAAAGGCGCATTAAAAGTGATGAAAAGAGTGAAAACAAAGTTTTTGAAATCTGAAATTAATATTAAGTTTGTTTAAAAAATAATAATAAATATAATAAAATAAAAACTCAAACACAAAAACATATCTTCTGTATCCATATCTGAGTTTGTGTCTTTTAGTTTTTGCAATTTTTATTTCTTTATTTGTTTTTGTTTATTTCTTTTATTGTTTTGTTTGCCTAAAAACATATGTTTACGTTTTTACGTTATATAATTGCTCTTACATTTTTACGTTCCATGCACATTACTGTTACATTGCGTTCCGGTAGCATAACTAGGGCTTTAAAAACGTTTGTGTAGTTATAGAAACGTTCAAAACGGGACATATGTCAACGAAGAATGTAAATAAAAACGAAACAGAACACAAAGCAACACACAAACAAACACAACACAATGATAGAAATTGGTATACATACTCATCATCAGTGTTGCCGTTTTTTGTTCAATGTGTAGATTATTCCGGATTTGGTTATTATTTTTCTTATACAAATAGCTTTTGTTTTGTTTGTTAAAATTAATTAATTATGAGACTATAATTTTGTTTCTTTTTTCTCAATTATAATTTAAATTTGAAAAAATGAAATAAAAAAACTGCGAATTTAATTTTGATCATATTTTTCCTTATTTGGTGATTTATTCACAAATGTTGGTTACAATATTTTTTTTCATTTTTCATATTTGGCATGTCCTCTCTGTTATGTGCAAATGTCACGTAAAAACGTGGGAGAATTCTGTTTTATACAGATCGTTCCGTTTTGCTAACGAGAGAGAACGTTTGGGTAAGCGTTTACATTGTTTTCCATATGCTTAAAAGAGAACGATTGCTACGGTACGTTACGTTACGTGTGGGTAATGGCTTGGTTACCCAAGCGTTAGAAACGTAAAATCGTAACGTACGTAGCCTTAAAAACGTTTGTGTAGTTATAGAAACGTTTAAAACGGGACATATGTCAACGAAGAATGTAAATAAAAACGAAGCAGAACACAAAGCAACACACAAACGAACACAACACAATGCATATAAATTGATATACAGACTCATGATCAGTGTTGCCGTTTTTTGTTCAATGTGTAGATTATTCCGGATTTGGTTATTATTTGTCTTATAAAAATAGCTTTTGTTTTGTTTGTTAAAATTATTTAATTATGAGACTATAATTTCGTTTTCTTATTTTCTGTTTCTTTTTTCTCAATTATAATTTAAATTTGAAAAAAAATAAAATAAAAAAACTGCAAATTTAATTTTGATCATATTTTTCCTTATTTGGTGATTTTTTCACAAATGTTGGTTACAATATTTTTTTTTCGTGGCAACACTGCACTCTCTCTCATGTTTTCTCTCTTATGTTCAAATGTCACGTAAAAACGTGGGAGTATTCTGTTTTATACAGATCGTTCCGTTTTGCTAACGAGAGAGAACGTTTCGGTAATCGTTTACATTGTTCTCCATATGCTAAAAAGAGAACGTTTTCTACGGTACGTTACGTTACGTGTGGCTAATTCACACTTAACTCCAGCATAAATTTTATTAACTAACAGGAACGCAATATGTGTATGCCTCAGTGAGTCAGCTGTTCCTTTTTTGTTGTTCAATCGATGTAACAAAATTTAAGTGTTTTAAATGGTTGTTTACGATATTTTTCCATTCCTTCAATTATAATTTTTGTTTATAAAGCTCTTCAGCATCTGTTGTACTTTAGACGTTTTTGTTTATTTCTCCTCCAAACACAATCATATTGAATTTTTCAACTCTCATAAGAAAACAAAAATTTCAAGTTGATAAAATTTATGCATTACGGCATCTATCTGCCTGAGATAGAGGTACAATTTTTAATGAACAATTCTCAGCTAGATTGGGTTTAATTTTTTCCCGGACAAATTTGAACGGAACTGCCAATATATCACTTACAAAGTTGAATTGATTTATGAGGGAAAATTGATTTAAATTTACTTTAAAAGCATCGGGCACCATTAATTTTCCAAATTTTTAAAAATTCTTGAATCCGAGAACTCTCAGTTAAATATAATTTTGTAAGCAAAAAATTAATTTGTTTCTATAACACAGATGAATTCAACTGAAGTTAAAGTACGGTCACATATGGCAAATGTTTACCCCAAAGTTTATGCATATTTATTTTCCCATTTTTGTTTGGGAAAATATGTTTGCCATACGACAAACAAATGTTTATATTTTTCATGTGTAGCCAACCAATTTTATTGTATTAAAAACAGAATTTTTCTGTGCATCCTTTTTCTGTTCTGCCCTGAATCCATTTTCGAACCCAAAAGTCGTCTTTCTCTTCTTTCTTCGCAAATATCACTGAATATCCGCAACACAAAACGAGAAAAGATTCGTCGGCACCAATGTCCCCCAGGGGAAGAACATCTTCGGCTTTTTGCACACATAGGACACGAACATCAACAACGTGCGTATAAGATCGGATATACCCAAAGAAATATTACAGTAGGATTCACTAATATCAATGAAAAATGATTTCAATTTTTGGAAGAATTCTTCCCAAGTTAAATATGGTGTCTTTAGGGGTTTAACGCATTACAATTTTTCTATATTTTCCGCTCGCATATACATATTATTGGGTTCATAAGTAGACTTGAAAATATTACTAACGATTTTCCTCTGGGTTAACACATGCCTTTCAGAAATACCCTCACATTTTTATCATGTTCTCTTTGTGCCGACGTCTGTTTATCTTCCATTATGTATGAAAATACATAGATATACCTCTATTTTTTTTTTTCAACACTGGTCAAATATTTGCTTTATGCCTAATATTTTTTGAGTATAACCATATAGCAAATATGTTTTGCCATATTTCTGTGAAAATAAGTGTGCGTAGTGTGACCACAAAACAAAATTTTATGGCGCATACCGACTCAAGACTCGGGTTTTTTTATATATAGAAATCCATTGAAATTTAGAATTTTTAAGTGTCTCAGCGCTACTAGGGCATTAGAGAGACAAGCTGGCAAAGTTAAGAAATTGTATAAAAACAATAAACAAAAACTATTTAATACATGCATAAGTCGCAGTAGTCTAGTAGGTAGTGTATTGGCTTATAACACGTAAAGTCAGGGTTCGAGCCCCAGGCCAGACATCAAAACAAAATACAAAACACAATGTAAGCAGTAACGAAACGCGATTTGACAGCGCATAGGCCAAACATGAAAGGGACAGCATATATTACCAAAAAGTATTTCTATCCCTGTCTGTTTGCAACTCTGTTTTGTTTTCGGGGTGGATTTTTATTATTGGCGCAAATGTGAAAAAGTGGTTGTATTGTGAAAAAGTGTGTGGTTGCAAGGTAAGTTTTTTATTTATTTCATTTATAATTTAAAATATTAAATATATTTAATTAATATTACTAACTAAAATGTAAAAATAAGTTACAGTAAGTTCTTTATTTTAATAGAAATTGTGAATGAAAATACAACTAAGGATCATTTGTGTCGAGAAGTAATAATAAGAACACAGGAAAAATGTAAGTATTTGTAAATATATTTATTTTATAAAATAATTGAATACATTTTTTACAGGACCAGAAAATGCATCATGGGCTGTCCACCAGGCAGAAACCTACACCAGTTTCCAGAAAATGCTGCGAGGTAAGTGCTTGTAAATTATTACTATATGAAATATTTTGTGTGGGAGTGTATTTTATTATTTACATAAAAGTGCGTTTATTTTTATTTGTGTGGGAAACCTTAATACAAAACAGGCCTCCGGTTCTTAAGGCTGGTTTCCCTCACAAACGGTTGTATATGGTTAGATTTATCTTTTTAATTTCGTTTATTAAAAGTGCGTTTATTTGTGAGGGAAAACCTGTGTTTCTTAACAAAACACAGTACTGGCCTCCGGTTCTTAAGGCTGATTTCCCTCACAAACGGTTCTATATATTCTGTTGTATATCGTTTGTTCTTCTCATTAATTTCGAATATTAAAAGTGCGTTTATTTGTGAGGGAAAACCTGTGTTTCCTAACAAAACATAGTACTGGCCTCCGGTTCTTAAGGCTGATTTCCCTCACAAACGGTTCTATATCGTTTTAATGATATAATATGCAAGTGTCAATTTGGATTTAATGGGCCAAAGATTTATCCATTATACGAGCTAATCAAAAATTTGAAATTTAATTTTAAATTTTTGTTTCGCTTCTATGGAGTTTGGAATTGGACATAGGTGAGTTCTTTTTGAACTCATTAGTACTATGGCTAATTCTAATTAAATTTTATCTTATCAACAATAATTATATAAGTAATATATTATAGTATAATCATATATATATATATATGTATATAATAATAAGAATAAAATTAATAGGAGGAAAGCTATGGTGGAAACCAATTGCAAAAAAGTAGACTAATTTTGGTTGTGGCTACATTTTGTTAATTTTTATATTTATATGCAAGTAGAAATTTTTTTCAGGATATAAAATCGCTAATTTTTAAGTTTTATGGAAAAAATTTTCTATGGGTTTTTAGATATCTAGAAATGCGTTTAGGTTTCGTTTATTTAACAAAAATCGGTGAAGGTAGCTCTGTAAATGTTTGATTTTTAGTTTTTGTACACAAAATGTGGATAAAAACAATCCTTTTGTAGCAAAAATTACGTAAGTAACATAGTTTACATAGAATGTTGAGTTGTGAGAGTTGTCCCGGCCTATCGACGGCTGTTTACCCGAGGAAGATTGGTGGAGGCATTCCAGAGATATCGCAGTTTAAGTATGTGGTATACGGTACGATTGAAGACACATTTGTTCTCTCTATTTCTCTCTCTCTTCTCTATTTAAAGAAGTGTGTATGTGTGATGGTTTAGCTTTTGGTTAAATTCTTTTTGTTTTGTATATGATTATGTTGATTTAATAAGAACTAAGGGATGAAAATGAAATTTTTGTAAAATTGTGTCAAAATTTTTTTTCCGTGAAATATTCAAGTAGTGAAGTTGTTAATATTATTAACTAAATTTGGTATTTCTTTTTTTGAATAATTGTTGTTTAGAATTTGATCTTTTTCACTATGGCTTTTTATGTGTTTTGTATTACAGCAGCTTTTCTTTCTTTATTTTTTGTTTCTTTTTTAGACGTACTGAATGGCTTCGTATTTTAAATGTGAAATCATCAGTGAAGCGCTTGTACGCGTGTAGTCTGCATTTTGCTCCGGAATACATTTTTGGAAATCGCATTTCCAAATTTGTGGTTGCGAAATGTGTTCAACTAAATTATTTGTCTAGAGAGAAACCAATTTTAAGTTTTAACCAAAGTAGTGAAATTAAGATAGAGAATGAAATATCCTGTAGTTTTAGCGAGACCCCCTCCCATTAAGAAACAATTTTTTATCCAAAAACAAAATCAGATGCTAGGACATTAAAAGCAGCCTTGGATCATTTTCGTAGCCAATATTCATTAGAAAAAAGATTAAGAAGTAAGTTGAAGTTTGCTAATGCCAGGTTATCTACGGAAGTAGAAAAATAAAAGACAAAGGTTGAAAACTTGGAATTGGAGTTAAACAAGAAAAATGATTTTTCTTCAAAAATTAGTAAACCGCTCTTGGTTTGCTTAGAAAATGGTTTGACTAATTATTCCCGTGAACCGAAACAACGTCGGTACAGTGTAGGATTGAAATTGATTTCTCTAGCTGTGTATTTCCTTTCTCCTTTAGTGTATAGATATCTACGTCCAATGTTAAATTGGCCCGAAATTAGAACTTTACAACTCTTCGTAAAGGACTGGCCAAAAGCTCCGGGAAATTTAAACGGAACTTTTGAGGCACTAAAGGTGAGAGCACAGGATTTTGCGGAGGAAGATAAATTTGTTAGTGTTTCCTGCGACAAAATGTCTCTAAAAACTTTTCTTGACTACGATAGGTTCAAAGAAAAAATTATAGGCTTACAGGACTTTGGGTACGAAAATCGTTCTCGCAACTTAGCTACAAGCGCAATGGTCATCATGGCAAGTGGGAAAGGAAGACAAAGTTGGTCGCAAGCTGTTTCATACTTCTTTATTTATGGAAATTGTAGAGGATTAACAATGAAAACTTATATTTTCGAGGCAATCTCAAAATTACAAGCAATAGGCTTAAAACCTTGCCAGTTCATTTGCGACCAAGGTGGCAATTTTGTCAACTTTTCTAAAATCGTTGGGGTAACCTTAGAACGTCCCT
This sequence comes from Sarcophaga subvicina, assembly GCA_936449025.2. NCBI lineage: Eukaryota > Metazoa > Arthropoda > Insecta > Diptera > Sarcophagidae > Sarcophaga > Sarcophaga subvicina. The sequence continues at coordinate 43,685,941 of OW388080.2, read as the reverse complement.
ATTTCCTAGTTAACGACAAAAGGATTTATTTTATGCATGACAGTCCGCATCTTCTAAAAAGCGCCCGGAATTGTCTGCTATCAACCGAAAAGAAAGTTTATTTCAACAATAAACTTGTGTCCTGGGCAGATGTTATCCATTTTTATAATGTAGATTCCAGTACAATTAAATTACAATTAGCTCCTAAGCTAAGTTTGGAACACATTTATCCCAATAATTTCCAAAGGATGAGAGTCAACTTAGCAGCTCAAGTTTTAAGTCGGACTGTAGTAGCCGGTATGCGAACTTTGCATAAGACTGGTAAATTAGATAGCTCGAAAGCCCTAACATTCCTAAATACATCCGAATACTTAGAGTTTTTTAATAATTTATTTGATATTTTCAATAGCCGCGCAGAAAGCACGGTTTTCTTATGTTCACAAGAACAATTACAGTTCTTAAAAGAAGCCTCTAAACTTTTACGGACAATAAAAGTTACAGATTTGGAAGGGAATGACTTAACAAAAAAGTTTAAATTTATTGCGGGATGGTTAACAAACATTTCAGCCTTGAAAGTCTGTGGCCACATCTTCATCAAGAAGGTTTTCGGGGACTTAAAACTCGCAGGTTGACCCAGGATCATTTAGAACACTTTTTTGGACAAATACGTAGAGGATCAGCTGATGCTGTAAGTATACTCCCCAAAATTTTTCAAGCTCTTTTCAAAAGCGCTGGGGTTTACACTACGTAAATGTTGTTGTAAATGGAAACTGTGAAAATGTTTCCTCATTTGACAATATCTTAGATTTTTCTATTGTGGACCTAGCGCATACTAACGATAAAGATCATACGCAATGGGATGAGTTCCATTCTCTACCAAACCCTTGCCCCTCCATAATTGATATTGAGTTACGCGAAAAACATTTCACATTTGTCTATATTTCAGGATATTTTTATAAAAACTTATCCCAAATGCACATATGTGAAGTTCCTATGACCTATTTTGATGATAATGACCCTGTCCCAGATGATTATTTCTTCACATATAGCAAACAGTTCCCTAATAGTCGCCTAGTTAAACTTCTTCAGGGCTTTGTAGATTATTATAAAGCATTGGAGAGTAAATTTATAGATTTGTTCAACAAAAATTGCCATAGACATAGTCTTCGTCAAGTACTTTTCGACGAACTTTTCCAAGAACGCCCCTTTCTTTGTTGTACATGTAAAACATGAAGATGTTTTAAATCTATACGTTAGAATTAGAATTTATTTTATTATAAAATATTTCAATCGTAGGATAAAAGAACCAAATTTCAAGCATAAGTTGTTATGTGTAGCTCATAGATAGGTTTTTGTTTTCAAACCATTTTCCCTAAGCGTAATTTGTCGCATACTCAATTTAGTTTAGCACATTTCGGAAATTGTATATATTTTTTATTTATTGCAGTCCTAACAAAGTAATAATACTAACACAAAAATTCACATGATTTATTGATTTGGAAATTTATATTTATTTTGCACTTACACCTACATGCATACAACATTACTAATTAATTATTACCATTAACATTCAATTTAACTTATTCCAATTACAAAATCATTTTTCATTTTGTTGTTATATTCATGAATGCATATACATCACATAAAATCACCACACAACAACTCGTCATACATATACACTTCATAAACAAAATATGGGTTGTAAGGGTGCTTTTTTGTTTACTTATGCCACTTGTATATATGTATTTATGAAATAAATGTATTCTTTTTATTTAAAACAAATTTGTTAATTTGCATAGCACCCATTATGAAATTTGTTGTATTTTTATATATCATTCTATCTTCATTGTATTTATCTATCAAATACTTGTTTTTGTAAGACTATAGGATGAACGCTTCAACGCTATCGAAAATTTGTATGCAAATAATAATTTCATATAAATTATCGAACATCTGAAACCTCTCTGCAAGAAGAGGGTAAAATGTATGCAGAGGTCACTTCAGTGGTCACTGCATACATTTTTGGCATTTAGAAATAATCAGTATATACAATTACTGAATTTCAGGAGTAAGTGCAGCGAAAATAAAATGCATTTGCAAATGTTTAAAAAAAATAGATTTTGTTTTTTATTCAAAAGTCCTTTATACAGCCAACATTAAACGTATAACGAGTTGTCCACATTTGTTTAAAGTTAAGTAGCTCAACATTGTGCAGCAAGTATTGTATAATAATTATATTATAGTTATATCACTAAATTTTGTTTATTAATTAGATGCCTTGTCTTGTCTTGCTTAAGCTGCTACAACAAACACCACAAACATCAACACCAAACGTAAAAATAAAAATGCTGTCTATTCACTGTTGCCTTCTGAATTGGCGATGCAATCTTGCCACCAAATACATCAGCACTGAATTTAGCTTCACTACATCAAAGGCCCTTCTCAGGGCCAAAAAGATTAAAAAAAAGAGATTTCTTTTTCTTCACAAATTGCAGTATTTGTTGATTTCATTTTTTATTTTGTATGTGTTTTATTAATCTAGCCATTATTTTATATCAAGGATTGTTTAACGATTATTTCCAATTTTCTTTTATACTTACTTAATACATATACGTGTGGATTGTTTGTTAACAATCTACTAGGCATTTTGGAAGCAAACGTTTGTTTCATATATGTACATCAGACGGCTTATAGCTTCTAGTATCAAAGGTTCTTTTAAGGGCCTCAAATATATAAAAGAAAGAGATTTTATTTCTTATTTTAGGACTTAGTTTTATTATAAAATATTTATAAATAAGTTTTTTAATAAAAAGTGACTATCATTAGTTATTTTGTCATACAAAGCTATAATTCATAAGCTTTGATTTATATATAAATAATTTCTGTTGGTGGGTGATTGACGTTGTTAGATGATAACAATAAAGGAATGTGTGTTGTTTGAATGGGAATGTGAAATGTGAAAAGAATGTGTGATGGAATAGGATGATGTTGATGGAGAATATGGGTATAATGTATTGAATATTTTGGTAGAAGTTGATGATATTTTGCTAGAATAACAGAATAATTTTTCAATAAAACGGGTTCTTGGTTGAAAGGAGATGAAGAGTAATTTGGAACTAATGTTTTGGGTGACACCTTTCATCGGTCGTCATCAACTTATTATTTAACCAATTTAGATTGTATATTCTCTAATTCCTGAAACAAAAACTTATGAGTATATATTTTGTTATATTTTTCTTTTTACTTACCTTTTGTACACGGAACTTTTTTCAGTGTGAAGGAAAATTTGTAAGAATTCGTTTAATGATGAAAAAATTACCGAATTTTAACGTTTTCATTCAAGAAATAAATAAATACTGGAAATATACAAAATTTTCTGCAAGAAAAATTTTTTATGAGCAATATGTCTTATTTGATCTTGATGTATTCAGCTTCTTACTTACCTTTTGCACAAGAAGCTATATTCATTGTGACCGAAAATCACACACATTTCGATTAATATTTAAATATTTAAGAATCTTTAAACTTTTCATTGAAGAAATTAAAAAATATTCCAAATTTTTCCCTTTTTAACACAAAATAAATTTTTATTTACATTTAATTTTTCTGCTTTATCCGCCAGTTTTCACTCTGTATATCTGTTGCTTCTAACACATTTGATTCGCAAAACATTTTTTTCTGCCTTTAAATTGGCTAGTAATTTGCTGCTATAAGCGTTTGTCAAAAGTTAATGGTTTCGATACTGCTTATACGGTGGTTTTTATTTTCAATGTTATTTAACTTAAAAACAAAAGAAGTTTCTACAACATCCTTTGTATTATATTATTATCAGAAATTCTACTGTGCCTTAAATACAACATTGTTAGCAGACTCATATTCAACAATTTTTTTAATTAATTATTACAAAAAAGGATGTGTTAACTAAATAAATCTAAAGAAAATATTTTTAATATTAAAAGCTCTGGTGGAAAAAAATTTCTGATATAAATGCCTCAGTATGGCTTTGATATATCTGATAGGTTAAATAGGATGCCTTTGCTGTAACCGACAGTAACTAGTTTTAAAAATATAACACAATAAATCCAAGGGACATTGAGTGCGACTTTTCTAAAGTCTCAAAAGGCGGGTTCACCCACAAGTTTCTCAAACATTTTTGGTTTGGAGAATTTTCTTGCTTACTGAGAGTTTTCCGCAACATGATTCACTCATTTCAGAAACTTTGTTCGTAAAAACAGTGCTGCCACATTTTAATTGAAAATGACGTAAATACATATGTGCATAAACTTAAGAAAGTTAATTATATTTGTGTCAAAATAAAGAAATAAAAAAATTAATATTTATGACAAAAAATAAACAGTATTTGTGGTGAATTATTTGGTAAGAATAAAAACATCTTGTTCTGCGATGGATAAAATGGATATAAATCATTTGCTACTCTTGTTCACCATTGAAGTGACCAAAGTAAAATTACTTGCAAAATATATTTATGAAAAAAGAAAATCAACGATAAACAAGAGGACGGGTGTAAGACCACTTTTGAAACAAAGAGAAGCCAAAGGTATTTTCACTTACTAGTTTCCGAAATGCGTTTCAATTACGTAGATTCATTTATAAATTTTCATCGCATGGACCCTGGGTCTTTCGATGAACTTCTGCAAATATTTGTGTATTGTATAAATTTCATATGGTGTGGCAACCTTTTCTAAAATGGTTCTGACCAAATTTATAATTAATTTAATTCACACTGAGAGTTGTTTGCACAAAATAATTTCTCTCGCTCTCTGAGAGAAACGTCAACCTCCATATAAAAAAATTTTGTCCGAACCAAAAATGTTTCAGAAACCTGTGGGTGAACCAGACCTAAAAGTTGAATAAACCTTTAAAATCGTTTTAACCAGTAACACTGGAGTTACCCACACGTAACGTAACATACCGTAGAAAACGTTCTCTTTTTAGCATATGGAGAACAATGTAAACGCTTACCCAAACGTTCTCTCTCGTTAGCAAAACGGAACGATCTGTATAAAACAGAATTATCCCACGTTTTTACGTGACATTTGAACATAAGAGAGAGAACATGAGAGAGAGTGCAGTGTTGCCACGAAAAAAAGAATATTGTAACCAACATTTGTGAAAAAATCACCAAATAAGGAAAAATATGACCAAAATTAAATTCGCAGTTTTTTATTTTATTTTTTTCAAATTTAAATTATAATTGAAAAAAAAAAACAAAAAATAACAAAATAAAATTGTAGTCTTAATAATTAATTAATTTTAACAAACAAAACAAAAGCTATTTTTATAAGAAAAATAATAACCAAGTCCGGAATAATCTACACATTAAACAAAAAACGGCAACACTGATGATGAGCCTGTATACCAATTTCTATGCATTGTGTTGTGTTTGTTTGTGTGTTGCTTTGTGTTCTGTTTCGTTTTTATTTACATTCTTCGTTGACATATGTCCCGTTTTGAACGTTTCTATAACTACACAAACGTTTTTAAGGCTACGTTCGTTACGATTTTACGTTTCTCACGCTTGGGTAACCAAGCCATAAGCGACGTCTTGGATAAGCTTCATATGATTTGTATGATATGGCATACCAAACCAATCGTAAAATAAGTGTTTAATCGGTTATCGATCAGTACTGTCAATTTGGATATATGAGTGCTAATAGGACGGTGAAAGCAATATAATTGTACTTAAATTAAGAAATTATAAATGGTTTAAATCATAGCAGCTAGAAACATAATTTCTTTTCACAACGCGAGACACATTGAATCCGTAATGCGTAAATTTTATTAACTAACAGGAACGCAATATGTGTATGTCTCAGTGAGTCAGCTGTTCCTTTTTTGTTCAATCGATATAACAAAATTTAAGTGTTTTATAAAGCTCTTCAGCATCGTGAAGTGATGCTCTGTTGTACTTTAGACGTTTTTGCTTATTTCTCCTCCAAACGCAATCATATTGAATGTTGTAACTCTCATAAGAAAACATAAATTTCAAGTTGATAAAATTTATGCATTAGATAGAGGAAAAAAATTTTATGAACTATTCTCAGCTAGATTGGGTTTAATTTTAAATTTTGGCCTAACAAATTTGAACGGAACTGCCAATAGGTTATATTTCACTTACAAAGTTGAATTGATTTATGAGGGAAAATTGATTTAAATTTACTTTAAAAGCATCGGGCAGCATTAATTTTCCAAATTGTTAAAAATACTTGAATCTAGTTGCAGAAAACTCTCAGTAAAAATTAATTTAGTACAAAAAAAATTTTTTGGTATGGTCACATATGGCAAATGATTAACCCAATTTTGTTTTGTGGTCAGTCTATGCATATTTATTTTCCCATTTTTGTTTGGGCAAATATGTTTGCCATACGACAAACAAATGTTTATATTTTCCATGTGTAGCCAACCAATTTTATTGTATTAAAAACAGATTTTTCTGTGCATTCTTCTTCTGTTCTTCCCTGAACCCATTTCGAACCCAAAAGTCGTCTTTCTCTTCTTTCTTCGCAAAATATCGCTGTAGATACGCAACACAAAACGAGAAAAGATTCATATTCAGACGTCTGTACCAATTTCCCCAGGAGAAGAACACCTTTGGCTTTTTACACACATAGGACACGAACATCAACATATATACATACATAAATGGTCATTATAACCCTTAAGTTAGGATTACGACCTAGTTTCTTATACCACTTATTATTGGATTTTTTATTGTTTTTGTGTAATTTTCTTATGTATATAAATGTAATTGTTATAAATTGAATATTGTAATTACCCTGTTGTAAAACTCTATATTTTACTTATGAATTTTCTACAACTTGATTTTTTTCACAAAAATGTTCATTCCCATGAAAGCATTCAAACTAGAAAGTTTTCGGCTTCTCTAATAAAGTTCAATACTTATATTGTGTGCGTTAATTTTTTATACATGAAGGCCATGTCAGATAGAACTTTTGCTTCGCGTTGCGTTACAAATTCGCTTTGACATTTAAGATAAATGTACATGTTTATATGGCACTTGTCAAGCAAAAAGTTGGGCATCTCTCATCTTTTTGCGCGCTTTGACAATCAGCTGCTTTCATTTTCTTCATAAACATATTCATAAACAAACAAAGCGTGGGTTTATTTTATTGATAAACAAACAACGCGAGTGTTGTCAAAGTTTTTATTGTGACATACACTTTTTGCTTTACTCTTTTCTTTCAAAGTTATAAACGTCACGCAAAGCAATAAAGTTTTATCTGACACGTCCTTGAGTGTTGGGAGCAGATTTCTGGCAAAAACTCTGAGAGTAAATAAAATTGCCATGAAAAGTTTTTCAAAAATCTGTCGTTCGGAGTCGACTTTAAACTGTAGGTCCCACCACTCATGTATAAAATTAACACGCACAAGATATATGGCGTGAGAAAATAGGTCGTAATTCTGACTGAAGAGTTGTAATGACCAATTATGTATGTATAAGTATATAAAAAAATTAAAAAAATCTTTTAAATTAAAAGCATTTCAATACTTTGTGATAAATATTTTTTTAATTTCTTCTTAAAGTAAGAAATTGTGCTACAATCTTTTATATGTCGAGGCAAGTTATGTATATTCCAGGCTATCAGCGTATTAAGTTTTTTGCTTCGTGATTAATGACATCTCACAGCACGAAGATTATTGCTATTCCTAGTCTTGAAAACAGTCTGGTTTCTTGAAAAGCATATCGTTATAAACATAAATTAAAGTTTTCATTTTATATAATCCATATATTGGTAAAATATTTTTCACAACGTCTGTGTACAAAGATTATGTTGAGTACATGAGACGGAGATTGTAAATAAGTTTGAGTGCTTTGCTTTGAATGATCCGTATATGTGAGTTAAATAGTTGAGGTGACTTTGTATAAGGGAATGAAAAATTATAAGTTTTGTTGTTGTGTCTAACTTGTGTCTTAATTTATACAATATTCCAAGTGTTATTTTGGATCTTATATGTTCGATATGATGATGCCATTTTAAATTGCTTTGAATTTTTAATCCTAAGTAATTAATAGAATCCACTTCTAAAATTTCGTTACCATCCTTTCGAAGGCTTATACTGGTATTGAAATTTGGCCTGGGCATGAATCTAACAAATTTAGTTTTACTTGGATTCAACATTAATTTATTTACTTGTGCGAATTCCGATATTAAAGCTGCACCACGTTCGACATAAGTTTTTAGTACTAAATTTTCTTTGTCATCTGCGTACATGAACATTATTCCATTTAATTCCAAATTATTAATATCGTTTAAATACATGGCAAAAAGTGGAGGCCCTAAATCTCTACCTTGCGGAACACCATACTTTATGTTTTGTACCGAACTCTTGCTTGTATTTATCTGTACGAATTGTTTTCTATTTGTCAGTAGCTTCTTATATTGCTTCCTCGAATCCCATAAAATTTTAGTTTATTAAGCAAACTGGAGGGATCGTTTATCCTACAGAAACAGGTCAGTTATTTCGGGAACCAAATTTGTACGAATGTAAAAACGTTTTTATCTTCTCTAGTAAAAGTAAAATGCAAATTGAAATGCTTTTCGAACGCTTTAGTTAAAAGTCGATAACTATATTTTTCTCATATAAAATAAAAATAAACACTACATATCTACATAATGTAGTAATAAAATAAATTACAATTTGGGTTTTTAAAATAAGTGAAGTTTTATTTAAATAGAATTCCACATACAGGAAAACATAGCATACGTACAAAATGTAAATTCTGTTTATAATCTCAATTTTCAGTTTTGGTGGTTTTTAATATTGACATGTTAATACTGCTAAACAGATGTCAGGTAAAAATGTAAGAAAATTCTATTTTTTACATATTCTTGGTCCGGTTACATTAAATTACATTTCTATAACCATTTGTATTGCTTTATACATAACAAAAACGATCAGCTGTTTCGTACTTTTGCGGTTACATTCGGTTAATGTAGATTACCTGAGCCTTCATGCTTAGCACAGCAACACTTCAAAATTAAATCTTTAAACTGCATTGTATTGTTGTTGTGAACAGCGCTGCCAACTTTGACGATTTATCGTCATTTTGACGATTTCTTAAGTCAAATTTATTAAAATGACGATTTTTCATTTTTCCCGCGAACATAAATGACGATTTTTTAAAAGCAAAACATATGGTAACCTTTTTTGTTACTAAAATTCAAATTTTGTAAGTCCCCTTTTGCAATGTAGAACATGTATGCTATTTTTTTGTGTGAAAAGGAAGGAGAAAAGTATACTGTATACAGTTTTTTTCCATGACATAGTAATCTGTAAAATTTTGTCAGTTAAAAAAACACACAGGATAAGTTAGGTACAAGTTTATCTGAAAGAAAAAAATACACTTACATATAATTGAAAAATGGATAAATTTGTTATTAGAAGTGGTAAGTTTTTATTCATTTAATGTAAATTAGTATATTAAATTAATATACATATTTACAGAACCAACAATCGAAATTGAAGAAGAGCCCGTATGTTAAGAAAAAAAGAAGCACAAAATAAAAGATGCGTGGCTCGAAGACCCGAAAGTAAATTCATGGGCAGTTAAAAAAGATTCGAATGTTTATTGCAAGTTTTGAAATCCATATTGAAAATATCATCTTGATGGTCAGATATAAGTCGACATATGGAAACTCTAAAGCTTTCAGAGGCAGCAAATTTTATTTTGGAAAACCAGCCAACAATTTCTTCGTTTTTCAAAACGGATCCTTCAAAAGGAATAGAAATAAAACTATCTTTATTTCTAATTGAACATAACGTTGCATTTGCTACCATGGATAATTTGTCCAAGCTGGTAAAAACTCTTTTACAAATTCCGATTATGCAAAAAACCTATCAATTGGAAGAACAAAAGCTACAGCCATTATAAAAAATGTTGTCGGTAAGACCCAGCTCCAAACAATATGTGGAATCATGAATACCAATGCTTTTTCGTTATGTATAGATGAATCTACTGATATCAGTAACAAAAAACTGATGTGTTTGGTATCAAGAGTTTGTCTAGATTTTAAAACATATGATTTCTTCTTTGGTTTGATTGAAGTCGATAAATGTGATGCAGCCTTTTTATTTACAGAAATAAAAAATATTGTTTGGATAACAAAATTGACTGCTTTGCCGCAGATGGGGCTCCCAATATGACAGGAGAACACAATTCCGTTGCAAGCCATTTACAAAAAAATACCTAATTTGTTTATTTTAAAATGCGTGTGCCATTCTTTAGCACTGTGCTCATCATATGCCTGTTTGAATCATCAGTGGAAACTTTGATTCGTAATATATATAATTACATTTCAAACAGCCCTAAAAGAAATAATCAATTTCAACAAATTCAATCTTTATTGGAATTCAAACCGAAAAAAACTTCTTCATCCTCCACAGACCAGGTGGCTTTCACTGGAATCAGTTGTTAACCGTTTACTTGAACTTTTCGAGCCACTAAAAATTTATTTTGGATTCGCGGTCAATATTGATCTTATAGATACAGTCGAAGACATACTAAATAATTTGAATGGTATTCACCAGTTATATTTTTATTTTTTAAAGTATATTCTTCGTCTTATAAACAATGTCAACAAACTTTTTCAAAGTGAAAGTGTACAAATCCAAAATATATACAGTGAGTTGTCCAGATTGTTAAAAACCGTCTTATCAAATTTTGTGAAAGAAGAGTATTTGGTTAATTTTAAAATCCAAAGTTTTAATAACGAAGACATATTTTTAAATAAAGATGAAGTGTATCTTGGCATTTACGTGAAGGAGCACCAATCTAGTTTAAATATTGAATATATTCAATGTAATATATTTGTTAAATTCTGCGTCCTATTTTATAGTGAATTGGTTTCACAAATTTTAAAACGTTTTGATTTTGGCGATAAACTTTTAGAAGGATTAAACTCCATTGAACCAAGCGTAGCTTTAAACAAAAATATGATTCAATTTTACAATTGGCAAAACTTTTTCAAAATTTATTAAATGGTAAAGAATATCAAGAACTCGATAATGAAGTTCGAGAATTACGTAATATGAAATTCACCGAACTCGAAACATTGGCGTTTTGGAAAAATCTTTCTAATTTAAACAGAGTCAATAATGCAAAGGCCTTGCTAATTTTAACACAATTTATTTCGAGTATAATGGCACTACCACATTCGTCGGCCAACGTTGAAAAAATTTTTAATATTGTAAATTTAAATAAAACAAAAACCAGAAATGCTTTGGATACTTCTACATTACAAGGAATATTGTTTTCAAAAGATTATCTTAAGTTCAATAATTTTCAGTGTTTTAATATAGCAATTAAAAATTACTTCTTAAAAAATATCACACAGAAATGTACCAGAGTAAAGTCACATAATACCAAAATTAAATTAATTATTTTTTATTAAATAATAACTTTATTTACATGTAACTAAAATAAAAATATTTAAAAAGTTTATAATTTTTTTGGTATTTTTGTCTTGACGATTTTTTTCAAATTGGCGATTTCCCCAAAAAAGTTGGCAGCACTGGTTGTGAAGAAGAAAAGAACATATGTTTTATGCAATGCAGGTAGCGAAAATCAAAAGTATTTTGATATTCTTTAAACTCTTCTCAGTCTACACGTGTGAGTAGTTTTATCAGCACATTAACAAAAAACTATTTTGCATTTATTTTTAAAAATGTAAAACTTGAAAGCAGTTTACGAAGCGCACCCGAACTATATGGACGTGTTTTTTTACTCTGCACGCGCCAGGTTAAAAAAGTATTAAAATTAAAAGAAAAGAGGCCTTCCAGGTTTTAAAACTTTAATTTATTAAAATCGATAGCGTGGAGCCTCCTCGGATTCGAAAAAGAAACTTTAAAGTGATTAAAATCAAAAAGTAAAACAATCTTATAAAAAAAATTGTATGAAAAAGAAATACGCAAACTTAAACGAAATCAACTGAATAAAAATAAAATACCAGTATGAAAATAAAATATAAAAAAGAAAATTTAAAATAAGCATAACAACGAAATAAACAACAATACGAAAAATTCGAAAACCACAAAAAATACAAACGATTAGAATGCATAATAACTACAATCAAAGGGTATACAACATATTTGTGGCATTATATAATAATAGCTTAAATCGAAATTTCGTGTTTAGAGATATTTAGGAGTTTGTCTAAAATAAATTGTGTTTGTAAAATATAAATGCGTATATTTTTATTAATAATGACATTTTATACATGAAATTTAGCTGAGTAATAGTTCTTGAAGAAGAGAATAGGAATATGTAATAAAATGAAAAAACACGTCTATGTCAACTTAAGCCATTATCATTTATTGTTACGGATATGTATAGAGTATGCATGTTATAAAAGGTTTAAAATACTTTTTCTTTACATTTCCTGATGCGGGGAGTAAGATCAGAGAAAATTTAGTCTTTACTCTCAGAGAAATAATTTCATTACTCTGCAATTGGATGATTGTTTTTTTTACAAAATCACCAAAATTATTTCACGACGATAAACTGATTCATCAATTTAGTGCTTCAAAAGGGACTAAAAAAGACTCATTTAAAGAACAAAAAACTGGGAAAATGTACGGAACCAGATTAAACATGTTGCGACTCCTTTTGTAAAAATTCATATCATATTTCCTCTCTGCCGTTACTTAAGCCTAAAGTCCATACCATTGAAGCCTTTTGTACTCCTTAGTAGCACAATACAATGTAATTTTTGTGTGAAACTATCAATAAATAATAAAAACAATTAACAACAATAACAATTTTTAACTTTTTCTTTCAAGAAATTAAAAAATATTGGCAACTTTCAGCAAGAAATATTTTTATGAGCAGTAAGGCTTATTTTGATCTTCTAATATTTAGCTTCTTAATTACCTTTTGCACAAGGAGCTATATTCATTGTGACCGAAAATCACACACATTTCGATTAATATTTAAATATTTAAGAATCTTTAAACTTTTCATTGAAGAATTTAAAAATTATAACAAATTTTCCCTTTTTAACACAAAATAAATGTTTATTTACATTTAGTTTTTCTACTTTAACCGCCAGTTTTCACTCTGTATATCTGTTGCTTCTAACACATTTGATTCGCAAAACATTATAACATTTTTTACTCCTCTAAATTGGCCTATGCTTTTATGTTAGTTTAAAGTTTCGTATGCCTGTGGTATGGACTTTCGGCGTAAATAATAATACTTTGTTCATATAGGGCTTGTTTTTTGTTTGTGATTTTTGTTGTAACGAAAACTCAATACGATTATGATTTTTGTATTTTAGTTTTTCACTTTTCATTGCAGTAAACAATCAATTGCTATTGTGATCTCAAAGGATTAACATTGTGCCAAGTATTTTGAGAAGAAAGTGAAAAGAATTATAAGAAAGAAAAAAAGAAGCAATTTACTCTGAAACCATGTATAGAAAAATGAAAAAGGAAAAACTAAAAGAAAGACAAATTTATTTAGAAAAAACTGTAATTTTTACTTAAAACGGATATTTGTTAACGTGGAAAGAAAACTAACTAAACACTGGACAAAGAAATTAAATACAAATGACAATAAAGTGTTTGAGTTTTTTATTTAAACAAATAAAAAGAAAAGATAATAAAGTTTGACCCGAGTGTTTCAAGGAAAGGCAAACAAATCTATGTCGGTAATATTTGTTTTGCTTAGCACAGCAACACATTAAAACTGAACATTCAAACTGCATTGTATTGTTGTTGTGAAGCAGAAACAAACATATGATTTATGCAACGCATGTAGTGAAAATCAAAAGTATTTTGATATTCTTCAAACTCTTCCCAGGCTATACGCATGAATACAGTTTACGAACACATTAACAAAAACGGCGATTTTGATACATTGTTTGATGTGTGGCCGGGCAACTTAAGAAAGAGAAAAATATAGAGTAAGCAAAACAGAAATACACAGAAAATTCAGTAACATAAACAACAGTTATAATTACAACAACTGCAATACTGGGAAAATAAATCAAAGACGAGCAAAAATCTTCAGAACGAAAACAAATTTTTTTGTTAAAATAACTTAAAAAAAATAAGTACAATTTTGAAAAGGCAGAGAAATTGTAATGGTGCGGTTGGAATGAAAAGAAGAAAAGTAGAGTGATGAAGAAAATAAAAAGTGCAATTTATTCAAAAATATAAATATAAAAAACGGAAGTATTAAAGCAACAAGAATGAACTCAAGAACATTTTTGTAGAATGTTTATTTTTAAAGCCTAATAGGCATAAAATAAAAATGTGTTCTTAAGTGTTATTAAGACGAAGAGAAAAAACTAAAAACAATAATGAACACCAGATCACCTATAAAATTGTTTTTGTTATTCATTTGTTTTATTAATAAATGTTTGACAAAAGTACAGCTTTGAAAAGAAAAATTAACTGTAAAAGTATTATCAAAACGAAGAAGAGTAAAAAACCGGGATATTAAAAATAACTAACAAATATAAGATCTTTTATGAAAATTAAACAAATTAAAGAATACAAAAAGAAGCCATATCTGCAATAGAGACGAAACGAGAAATCAGCGAGTGCCAGGTCTAAGCTACTTATTTGGAATCACGTTCGAGTATGGTAAATAGGAATAAGGACAATTAATAAAAATATATTTTTATTTAAATTAAATATAGTATATATAGTTTTATGCTATAATATAATAATAAATAATAATTAATTATATAAGAAAAAATCATTGGAAATTTCATACTTATTTTATTATAATTACTAAAAAATAATATTTATATAAAATTTCTAATATATAGTATACCAGCATAAAAAATTTCATTACATATCATAATAATTATTAATTATTTTTTCTTCTGATGTTGCTTTGTTTTTTTCCGTATGAATCGGTTTATTTTAATATTACACTTCTTTCGAAATTCTATTGACTAAGAGAAGAAAAGAACAATAGGAACAAAACTTATATTTTACGGAAAGTTATCAATAATACTACAGTAGTTTTGACTTACCTGCACAACTAACTTTTGCAAGAATTATTGTGCAGATAAGCCAAAAATGCAGCTAAATTACCTGTTGTTATTTTAAGAACCCTTTATTAAGTAATAGTAAAAAATATACATACAAGATATGTAAAAATACGTTACTCACAGAGTTGGAATATATAGTAATAATAAACAGTGGTGTTACAAAAAAAGCAATTTCATGTTTACAGAGTTCACAAAGCTCAATTTCATTATTCGCATTATTAACACCCCTTCTCAATATTAAAAATATTGCATACTAAAAAATTTAACTTTCAAAAAAAATTTCACAAATGTCAATTAAATTAAACCGATTGAATCTACATTCTAATCTAAATTTAGTTTAACTCTACGGAGAGGCTTGGTTAAAATATCAGCTAACATAAAATTTGTAGGGCAATAAATAAATGAAACTTTTCCAGATCTATATAGATCGCGAATAAAATAATAATTAACATCAATATGTTTGCGCCTTGGCGTAATTTTCTCATCCGCAAGCATTTTCAGACAGCTTTGATTATCTTTACCAATTACAGGCCTTAATACCTCTATACCAAATTCTCCAAGTAATTGGGTAATCCATAGCAGTTCCTGGGATGCTTCAGCAAGAGCCCCAAACTCGGCCTCTGTGGATGACAAAGTTACCTTTGTCTGCCTTCTACTTGCATAGCTAATAACGGCATCGCCAAGTTTAAAGATAAAACCACTTGTAGATTTTCGACTATTCATGTCACCTGCCCAGTCGCCATCAGTAAACCCTTTGAGCTGTAAAATGGACTTCGAGCCCACACACAATTTTAAACTCTTAGTGCATCGCAGGTATTTAAAAACTTTCTTAACCTCTGTCCAGTCCTCGACAGTTGGGCCATTTATATTTCTGGATCATACAGATACGGCTATAGCAATATCAGGTCGATTGTTGTTCGATATATACAGTAATGAATCAATTGCTTTGCGAAACGTATTATTGTCTTCAAGTAAATTCGTTAAATTGTGCTTTAAATAACCAGGATCTATTGGTATAGGTGGCGTTTTTGCATCTTGAAGACTGAATCCTTTCAATACTCTGTCAATGTACTCTTCTTGAGACAGATAATATAAACCAGAATCGAAGCTAAGTTGTATTCCCAAATAAAGTTTTAGATCATAAAACTCTGTTATTTCAAAATGTAATTTAAGGGTCTTTGCAACGTTTTGGATTTGGTCATTCGATTTTGAAAGAACAATGAAGTCATCGACATAAATTAGTATAAATGTTGTTGAATCACCTTCACCCTTTGTATAAAGACAGAGTTCCACCTTTCCCCTTCTGAATCCCGAATTCACCAAAATTCTATTTATTCGAAGATTCAACATCGTGCCGATTGCTTCAGGCCATACAAACTGTGAATCAACTTACAGACCAAACCCTCTTCTCCCGGCATAACAAAACCTTCCGGTTGTTTCATATAAATTTCAGAATTTAACTCATCGTATAAAAATGCCGTCTTTACATCAATATGACAAACTCTCATCTTCCTATTGCTCGCTATTGCCAATAAAGTTCGGAATGATGCTTGCTTTACTACGGGTGCAAAAATTTTATTATAATTTTCCCCGTACTTCTGCGAGAAACCTTTCGCAACCAGTCTTGCCCTGTACTTTTTCACACCATCAGCGGTTTATTTTGTCTTAAAGACCAATTTGCAGCCGATTGCTTTACAACCTTCGGGTAGCTCTACCAAGTCCCAGGTTCGGTTATTTTCAAGTGCTTCCATTTTTTCTTTCACAGCGTTTAACCACTTTTTGCTGTCAGAACCTGATACAGCTTCATTATAAGCACAAAACACAATTGTAAGTTACAGGGTCTTCATTGAAGCAGACTTTGTATCCGTATTTTTTTTATTTAATAGCTAATTGGTATACTTCTACTTTGCTTTACAAAACGGGAATGAATTTTGGTATTTAAAATATTAATTAAGAACACAGCAAAAGGTTTACAGTTATTCTTTTGCTGTTGTTGTTGTCATTTAATATATAAAAATAACTTGTTTTAACGGAGTGCTATTTACGAATAAGATGTTAAAAGCTTTACTTAATTGAGTGATATCTAAAGCTTTACTTAATTGAGTGATACTTAAAAGTAAATACCCTACAAAAACAAACAAAAAATAATATCAGTTTTAAATTCAGGTTCCGATGAAATCTAAAAAAATAATACATTTTACTTTATATATATGTAAAAGCTGTAAATATATCAATACTTTTTCACATATATAGATCACATTTTTCTTTTTTTCCTTTAGCTCAATAGCTAATATTTTTTAATTTCATAGACTCTATCTCCAACTTATGTTTTCATTTGCTTTACGATTTTCACCTTCATAAAAGACCTGTTGCAATTTAAGTAATCTAACTTTTTCTTCTTCCATTGATGTTTTTTTATTCTTATGAGAAATAAATAATTCGTTAGAAAATTTTCGTTTAATTGCAGAAGAATTAAATTTTACTTCTTTTGAAGATGGTTTGATAGCGGGTTTGTTTTTTAATTCAGGAAGTTCCTTGCATTCCTACACCGTGCTCACTTCGAGTTCGTCAGGAAAATTCTCTTCCAAGATAGAATTGTTGTTCACAGTATCCATATTGTCAAGAAATTCTTCTACAATTTTTTATCATAAATATTATTATTATTAATATTATTACTATTACTACTGCCATGAAAAAGCTTCTCAAAATTCTGTCGTTCGGAGTCGACGTTAAACTGTAGGTCCCGCCACTCACGTATAAAATTAACGCACACAACATGAGTGGTGTGAGAAGCTAGGCCGTAATCCTGACTGAAGGGTTGTAATGGCCAATTATGTATGTATGTACTATTAAAAAATCACAACAAAATAACAAATAATTTTAACTAAGTTAAACATTTTCTTACCGTCATTATCGAATGGATTGTACAATCCTATTGCACTGTTTCCAACCACAGATAATATTTTTTTCGAGACTGCAGATACTTTTTTTTTTTTTTTATTTTTTTTTTATTTTTTACAACTGAATAAAATTCATTTAGTAATATTACAATATGAGGCAAATAGTGTGATGAGTAATAATTCATTAATTATTCTCAAGAATGATAAACTATATATATACGAATATTTTTCTAGTTGACAGCTAAGTCCATTGGAAGAGTCCTATGCAGTCTTCTATAGGGGTTGTGAAAAAAAATATTTCATTAAGATCTTCATTAGTATGAAGCTGAAGTTTTGTTGCGTGCTTTTGTGCATGATGTTTTGTTTCCTCAACTACGGTGTTTATCCTTAAATCTCTATGTAGATCATCGTTACGTATGAACCATGGAGCATTGACGATAGTACGTAAAATTTTGTTTTGTGTTTTTTGAATCATTTGTAGATTGGTTTTCTTTGAACAACCCCAGAGCTGTATTCCGTACGTCCATATTGGCTTAATTATTTGGTTGTACACCAGTAGTTTGTTACTTAGAGATACTTCGGAATTACTTCCAAGTAACCAGTATAATTGTCTGAATTTTAATTTCATTTCCTGAGTTTTTTTTTAATGTGTTCTTTCCACTTTATTTTTGTGTCAAGGGTCATGCCCAGGTATTTGGCAGTATTAGCATGTGGTATTTTCATATTGTTTATGTATAACGGTAGGTATTTTATTTTTTTGTTAGTGAAGTTCACATGAATAGATTTACTTTCATTGAGTTTCATCCTCCATTTCCTGATCCAAACTATGATATCTGAAAGTGCGTTTTGTACATTGTTAGTGGATTCTTTTTCGTGTTTGCCTGTTGCTAGAATTGTTCTTGCTTCGGCAGAACATATACTGCAGATACTGATGCATTGGAAGGTGTACCGCCACCAGTACGGTATGTCTCACGCTTTTCAGTGACCAGCTCCATTTTAGACTTTCGCTTCATATTGTCGTACTTGTCCCTTAATGTTTTCCAGGGACGGTGTGTTCCATTCTGGCTCTTAAAGAATTCTTCCAACTTCACCCATGCTTCATTTTTTATTTTCCAATTGACTGCGTCCGATTTTTTGTTTTCCAATATATGTTTTTGACTTATAACCAAATCTACAAGCAGCAGTTCCTCTTCAGTGGTAAAATTTTTCCCACGTTGCTTTTTATCCGTCATCGTTTAAGATTTTATTTATTTTTCAAAATATTTGTTTTCTTAATTTTATTTTGTGTTATTTTTTTCACTATTGGAAAACAGCTGATTTATGTTGTCCTTGAAGACAGGGTTCCCAACTTTCATAACAATTTGGAGAGGTATTGCCAAATGAAAATAATGTTTTTGTCGGTATATTGAGAAAACCAAAATTGTTAACGGACAGTTTATGAATTGCATATATTCTTGTTGTTGACTTCAGTGGACATAGTTATTTCTGGATCCGGATTTGTAGGTAGTAATGCAAGACGATGTATAGGACGTTTGAACATTCCTGAGGCAGTTTTTATTTCTGCAACTCTTGCTGCACCGACATCACCAATATAAACCTTAATAATTCTAAATTAAAATAAATTCCAATGGCCGTTTCATAACGGGTGTACTGTCTTCCTTGATAATAACCATGTCCCAAATTTTGAGGTTGCTAAACTGTTTTTGCCATTTACCTCGTTGTTGTAGTTCGTTTAAGTATTCCGTGCACTGTCTGTTCCAAAAAGCCTGCTTAAGGTGGGATATCAATATCCAATGGGATAGAGTTGCCATATTTTGCACTTTTGCCTTGCTGTCTACTTGAGATGTGAGAGCTTCATCAATAAGGAAGTGATCCGGTGTTAATGCTTCAACATCATTTGGGTCATCTTTCATGGGCGTTATAGGGCGAGAGTTTAGTATAGCCTCAATTTCCACTATGATTGTCTTTAATTCTTCTTGAGTTAAAGATGCATTTGCGACGCTGCGGACCAAAAAATGTTTTGCCGATTTTACGGCTGCCTCCCATAAGCCTCCAAAATGTGGTGCTCTAGGTGGAATAAAATTTAACTGTATTCCCCTTGAGCTAGAAGCGGAAATAATTGACTCTGGCGCCTTACAGGAATAAATGCTATCAGATAGCTCTGTTAGCTGATTTTTTGCTCCAACAAAATTGGTGGCGTTATCACAATAAATATTTTGGCATCGTCCCCGACGGCCAATAAATCGTTTTAGGGCACCAATAAAAGCATCTGTTGATAAATCCGATACCAATTCAAGATGAACTGCCTTTGTAGAAAAACAGCAGAATACAGCTATATATGCTTTCGTTGGTCGTTTGCCTCTAATCCTGTAATGAATCCAAAAGGGCCCACAATAATCTACACCAGTGTTGATAAACTGCCGCGCTGGTGTAACTCTAGTATGAGGTAGATTGCCCATAATTTGTTGGCATAATTGTGGTCGTGCCTTGATACATCTTATGCATTTTTGGACTACGGACCGCGCCATTATTTTCCTTTTAATTGGCCAAAATCTTTGTCTGATTATATTCAATAGTGCTTGGGGTCCACAATGGTTATTTTCTTCATAAATCATCGTAAATAAAAGTTTTG
Source organism: Sarcophaga subvicina (assembly GCA_936449025.2). NCBI lineage: Eukaryota > Metazoa > Arthropoda > Insecta > Diptera > Sarcophagidae > Sarcophaga > Sarcophaga subvicina. The sequence continues at coordinate 43,665,383 of OW388080.2, read as the reverse complement.
TATGCCTTACATTTTGGACGATCTTCGTTTTTCATTCGGGTGTTTCTCATGAATCTAAGAATGTACCCTACGATCCTTTGAAGGGTTCTGAAAGAGTTCTTGTCTGGGATATTATAAATGTAGTCATCGGTGGAGGTAGTGGCTGCTGAAGTTACAGTTGTTTTTTTCTCGATGTCATTAGAGATGAGTCGTTGTGAAAATGTAGGTGGCAATATTTCTTCTCTTCCATGCAGAAACAATGGGTCATAGAACCATAAAGCGCATTTAGAAAGTTTTGTTGCCGGTAGCCCTCTGGAAAGTAAATCTGCCGGATTGTCCTTGGATCTGACATGGCGCCATTGTTCGGGCAATGTCAATGACTGGATTTTTGAGACTCGATTAGCTACAAAAGTATGATAGAGCGAGGATTGGGTGTTTATCCAAGACAGTACTATTTCGGAGTCTGTCCATAAATATACAGCTTGATTTTTAATCTGAAGATCAGTTTTGGCTCTATGCACAAGTTGGGCAGCCGTAACGGCAGCACATAATTCCAAACGAGGCAGTGTCTGTTGTTTAAGGGGTGCATCGCGTGCCTTGAAGCAGAGTAACTGTACAATCATTCTTCTATCCTTAAGAGTTACGCGGATGTAAGCAACTGTTCCATAGGCCTTTCCAGAAGCATCTGCGAATATATGCAGTTGTGTTTGAGCTGGGATTTCTCCCTTGAAAATGTGTCTTGATATTTTGAGATTGTCCAGGCTGTCTAACTCATTCCTGAATCAAGTCCAAGGTTCATGAAGGTCCTTAGGCAATGGTTCATCCCAGTCCAGTTTGAATTGCCATAGTTGTTGGATGAACATTTTTGCCCTGACCACTACAGGTGCTAGTAGGCCAAGCGGATCGAACAATCTTGCCAAATCTGAGGTTACATAACGCTTTGAGACAGTAGTTGGAGGATTAGTTTTTACCTTGACGCAGAACTGGTCTGTCTTGGGTACCCATAATAATCCTAACGTTTTTATTGTATTGGTGCTGTTACTGTTGAAATCTAAATCCACCACTTGATCAGCAAGTGGAATATTCTTTAGTAATGAAGGGTGATTTGCGCACCATTTTTTCAGATTAAAGCCATGTCTTTTTAAATTTTTTTTCATATATTATTTATTGAATCTTTCCTTTCAGAATTTACAATAAGTATTCAAATCTTAACCTAAAATAATACAATAATACAAGTTGTTATTGCCACTGCAACGTACAACTAAAAGTGCACATCAAAAGTAAATTTATCTGATCAGATCATTTGTTTGAACCCTTTTGAGACGTCTGTGACCCTCGAATACAAGTAAGTCTCTTACAAGACGGTTGGGATGTTCTGTAATCCTAGAGATGTAATTGACACTTGTTATTTTTATTTCCTCTCGAACTAAGGGCACCTTCAGATCTTTGTGGATGTTACTGTTTCTCATATACCAAGGAGTACCTGTTATTATTCTAAGAAGTCTAGATTGCCGTCTTTGGAGCTTCTCCACATTGGATGGTGAGGCTGCTCCCACGGTTGGATACCATAAAGCCAAATAGGTTTCAATACTGAATTATACAAAAGCAGTTTTAGTTCTAAATCAAGGGTTGACTTAGGTCCAATAAGCCAGTAAAGCTGTGCTGTTCTGAGTTTGATTTGGGTAATTTTGGCAGCTATATGGTGAGCCCAGGTAAAGCGACGGTCGAGATGGATGCCCAGATATTTTACACTACTATATTCTGGTACTGTCACACCATTAATCTTGATGGGCGGACAATTTCCCCCTCTCAGTGTAAACCTGATGTGCATGCATTTAGAAACATTGACTTTTATCTTCCATTTCAGCATCCAATTTTCCAAATCACTAACATGAGATTGAAGTCTTTGTGACGCAACTGTAGAATCTCTATGAATACTTAAAAACGCCGTATCATCCGCAAAAGTAGACGTGTGAGCCACTAAATTTGTAGGCATATCTGCAGTGAACAATAAGTAAAGGAACGGCCCTAGAATACTTCCTTGTGGTACGCCAGCAGATATCTTTCTGCGGGAAGAGGTGACATCTTTTGATTTTATTTGGAAATATCTATCCCATAAGTAACTTTTTAGCAATTTATGCACATTCTTTGGTAAAAACTGCGTGATCTTAAAAAGAAGTCCTTCGTGCCAGACCTTATCGAAGGCTTGAGATATATCAATAAATAGCGCAGAGCAGTACTGCTTGTTCTTAAAAGCACGTCTAATTAAATTGGTAATTCTGTGCACTTGCTGAATCGTGCTATGTTTTCGCCTAAAACCAAACTGATGGTCGGGAACTATGGCATTGACATCAATATGCGGCATTAAACTATTAAGCAGCATTTTTTCGAACATCTTAGAAAGTATTGGGAGTAAACTTATTGGACGATATGATGATACTTGCGTTATGTCCTTGCCTGGTTTAGGTATCATCACTAAATCAGATAATTTCCAAGACGCAGGAAAGTAGCCTATTCGCAACATAGAGTTAAAGATAAACAATATAAAACGCACGGCTGATGTAGGCAAATTTTTAATCATTGTCGCAGTTATTTTGTCACAACCAGGTGATTTGTTCGGCTTTAGGCTCTGGATGACGGCAATCACTGCAGACAGCCGGAACTTGATCGTCGATTGTAACTGAATTGTTTGGTATAAAAACATTATCTAAGTAGTTGGCAAAAGCGTCCACTTTCTGTTCTGCGCTTTTTGCCCAATCACCGTGCTGTAGTCGTAAAGGGGATTCATGCAAAGTAGGTCTCCTCATTTTTCTTACTGCCTTCCAGAAACTATACTCCGAGTCTTTCGTTGCGTCCAAATTTTGCAAGTATTTTTGCAGGTTCGACTCTTTGTCCTTCTGCAAAGCGTCACGCAGAAGTCTTCGGCACTGATTAAGTTGAAACTTTAGACCTGGAGAACGATATTCTTGCCATTGGCGTCTTAAATTCCTTTTTTGGCGTAACAGTGCTTCTATGTTATTAGAGCAGGGAAATTTTCGTTTTCTTACCAAAGGGGTAGAGGATGTAGATACCCTAGCAGCTTCACTTAAGATGTTAGTAAACTGGCGGACGCCGGATTCAATTTCCTGTTCACACTTCAAAGAAATATTTGATGGCAGGTGCGAGCTTACGAACATTTTGTATTTCCGCCAATTTGTCCTCGTCTGAAGATAATTTTGCTCCAGTAGGTTTGTATCAGGCACAAATGTTAGGATGGTTGGTGAGTGATCAGAAGACAGATCCAATGACGGGTACATACGAAGATTTTCACGTCTAATATTTCTTACTACGGCAAAATCTATGACATCCGGAATTTTTTTTGGATCAGTTGGCCAATAAGTAGGATGACCAGCAGACAAGGCAACCATTCTGTTCGAAGATACTGCGTCCAATAGCTGTCTTCCCCTCGGAGTAATGACACGTGATCCCCAGAATGTGTGTTTTGTGTTATAATCAACTGCTGCAATAAATTTCGGACCCAGCGTGTTGAAGTAATCGAGGAAATGTTGTGTCTTGGAGGACAATAAAGTGCTGATATTGTAAGACCAAAGTAGGGTAAATTAATTGATGTTGCTTGAATGTAATCTTGGGTGAATTCTGGCAATGGAAAGTGCCTAATGTCCTTGTGAACAAGAATAGCTGCCCCTCCGCATGCCCTACCACTAGGGTGTTTTGCGTCATATGTGTAGTAGTCATTACTTCTAAAGCAGTTTTTGTCCGAGAAGTGTGTTTCCGATATTAGCATGACATCAATTTGGTAAGTATATAAGAAGTTTTGTACTTCGTTTTTATGATGGCTTAAGCCGTTCGCGTTCCAAAAGCACATTTTTAGGGTGTTCCTGTCTTATTTACTAAAATCTGCATAAGCATATTTTGGTTTTGTAGCAGCTGTTGCAACATGTTCTGCATGTTAGTCATAAAATTACTCATTGTTTGGATTAGAGTATCAATTGAATTTTGGGAATTCGTATATGCAGTTGGAACGCCTTCTTTTAGAGCGGCAGCATATGAAAAAGCATCTGCAAATTTACTTGTGGTTTGGGCAGCATTTTTGGAGTTTGCCTGTTGTGGAATGGTGGGCTAAGGTAAACTTGGGATGTTTGATTCACGGTACTGATTATATATATATTTGACCACCGCTTTATTTTTGAGTTCCAAGTATACTTTGCATCCTCGATAATTAGCCGTGTGGTTTTCACCGCAGTTACTGCATTTTTTACAGCTTACTTCAGTTTTCGGCTGGGGACATTCACTGCTTCTGTGTACGCCTCCGCAACCTGACGCATACTGCCGGTAATTTGCAGAAAGATTTTGTGTGCCCAAATTCTTGGCAATTTTGACACTGAGGGGGGCCTTTACGTTTAATGGGTTCCTCTACATATATTCGACGGTTTAGAAGATACCGTAATCCTTTTTTGCTTATATTGTTCGAGTTAAATTCTATTTCGACTCTAAAAAGCGGTTGTGGAATTTTATTTTTATTTAAAATATTATTATATGAATTGGTTTGATATTTATATGAATTGAATTGACTTCATACCCTTTAGATTGAAGGGCATTCTTAATATCGCAAATAAGTACAGTACTGTCAATGCCTTTAATGATTACGTTTAAACCTTTTGCACTTTTGAGTGAATAAGTATAGTAGTTTTTCTTTTCAGTATCGAACTTGTTCACAATTGCTCTAAAAATCCTTTCATCTTTGGCTTGGATTTTGGTTTCCTGAATATTACCCTTTCGTAGAGAAACAACGTAGAAATTGTCTTTGCCAACAAGCTGTGTCAACTTGGTTACCAAGGCATTGGTAGTGGGCTCTCGTAGGTACAGTGGTGGGGGTTTGAAGTTCTTTTTTGCAGGTTTATTGTCTTCCATCTCTTTTTCTGCAAGAATTGCAAAACGGTTTGCGTTGTCAGTGGTATTTTTGCCTGTTTTGGACGTGGTTCCAACGTGGAGGCTGCTCTAGGGCTGGACTTACGTTTCGTTATTGGGATATAACGGTCCATAACTGTGAGGACTTTTTCACTGCTCTCAATCTTCGCTGCACTTTTTTTAATTGTTGTAGTTTCCTTATTTACGTCAGGTGATTGCAAAATATCTTCAATGTTCTTATGATTACCCAAAAGAGGGGTATGGGGTAGATTCGTATTTGGCCCAACACACTTATTTAAATTTTGACCACTCGCACTATTGCTGATTTTTTTTCACTTGTTGGGTCGCTAACGTAGCGTACCCGATTTGCAGGCTTCGCTGTCAAATAACGCGAGTCATCAATTTTTTATTTATATTAACTGTTTCACATCCTTTTGAAGTAATGATCACGTAAGTATTTCTATCATTAAAACTCAGTCTGTATTCATTAGCACTTGCACTTGGCTCACTCATTAATTAGGTTAACGGCCTTTATATTTTTTTTACTTATTTGATTGTTGTCTGTCTTTATGTAGTTTTCTTTTCTTTTTTAAACTTTATTAAGTTTAAGTTGTTTTGTTTTTTATTATTCTTTTTTTGATTTTAGTTGTAATAAAACACCTATTCCAAATATTTTTTGTAATTTGCCGACTGCACGTACACTTTAAGTGCCGCGAACTAATGTATGTCTTTTTAAAATGATGGTAAGTTCCTTCTGTATTTCCAATGCGATATTAAGGTTGTCGGCACCACCAAGACCATCATCTGCAATTTTTTGTAAACATTTAGTAGCAAGATAAGGTGCTGCTCGTGTGCCGGATCTTCTCTCCAAAAGATTTGCTGAAATTTTTGGTCATCTGGATGAATTAAAATCTGTCTATACATCTTTTCTATGTCGGTAGTAAAGACAAATTTTGGTAATCGGAAACGTAGTAGAATTGAAAATAATTCACTTTGAAGAGTTGGTCCAGTATACATAAGATCATTCAATGAATGACCCGATGATATTTTTGCTGATGCATCGAAAACTACTCTGAGCTTTGTTGTGGTACTATCTGGTTTCAAGACACAGTGGTGAGGAATAAGATATTTGAAATCGGATATAGTATTAATATTAATCTTCTTCATATGTCCCAATTGTTCGTAATCTTGCATACATTTTATGTAGTGAGTTCGCATGTCTTCCTTATATAAAAGTCGACGTTCCAAAGCCAAGAATCTGTTGTAAGCCATTGGTTGAGACTCTCCTAACGCTGTTGGGTTTTCTCGAAACAGGAGACTGACTATAAAGCGACCACCTTCATTGATGAGTGTATGTTGAGTGAAATGAAATTCACATTGCTTTTCTGATGGTGACAGACCTTTTTCGCTGACTTCAATCTCGTCTAGTTTCCAAAGATTCTCTATAGCTTCTTCTAAGGAGGTGTCATCAAATACTCCACATGTAAGTGAAAATGATGGTTTTGGGGATGGATTCTTTCCAATTGCGCCGCCCACAGTCCAACCTAATACAATATTTTGCAAGGTTGGTAGTTTGTAGGCCAGATGTATTGTTCCATGTTGAACTAATTTGTAATAGAATTCTGCTCCAAGCAGCAAATTTACCTTTTCCTGCTGATAAAAATGAGGATCAGCCAGCTGTATATTTTTTGGAATATCCCACGTTGAAGGGTCGATGTACTGGCTGGGTTGAGCAGGAATTGTGCTTGGTAGGACTTAAGCGTATACATTCGCAGAGAAATTATGATCTATGGATTTCATATTGATATCAACACGATATTAAGATTTTCTTTGTATTTCACCAATGCCATCAAGACAAAGTGATGCCGCCAATGGTTAGATGGATAATTTTTGACAAAGACGTTTTGATACAATGTTAACTTGGGATCCGGAATCTAACACTGCTCTAAATTCATCGGAGGCACCATTTGAGACTGTTATTATAACTTTTGCTGTTGCTGGCAGAACGTAACGTAAAGTAACGTATTGTGTTTTTTGGGACACTTTCGGCAACTACCATGATTGCATGATTTTGAATCATGGTTATTTCCGAAGCAGTTGGCACATAAGTTGTGTTGTTGGACCCAACGCAGTCGCTCTATTTCTAAAAATTGAAGGAATTTGCTACAGTGATATAATTTATGGTCACTGTGGTGGCACAATGCGCATTTGCCATTATTGTTGGATGTTATTAGTGCTGACACTGCTTTGTGTGCTGCTTTTTCTTTTGTGATTGCCTCCATTGATTGGAATTGACGCTCCAGAAATGATAAAAAATCGGTTATGGTCGGTATGCCTCTTGGGTTAGTTAATGACTGCATGTATCAGATATGTGTGTTCCTGTCAAGTTTTTTAATCATAAGTTGTATGACGAACGCGTCCCGTGAGGAAGTTGCAATTCCCAAATCGTTTAATGTCAATAGACACTCTTTTGTGGTGTCATGGAATTCTTTGATCGTATTCGATTAAATCGTTAGTGCAATTGGAAAATTTTTTAAGAGCCATCTTGAAATATTTATTTAAGGAGATGTGATAAAATTTGGGAATAAAATTGGGTCAAAAAATGCCTGCCAGCGATTTAACAGCCAGTAATATAGAAAACAAAATATTATTAATTAATTCCTAATTTCAAATTAATTTTCCCCGAAATTAAATTTTTATTGAGCCCGTTGGTAACCCCTTTCTATCCTTTCGTTGTCTTCTCTAAATCGTTTTCAAGTTTGTTATTGTGTATAAATATTCAATATTTTGTTACAAATATTTTGTTACGTTTAGTAGTCAAAGTAGTCTTTGGACTACCATATTTAAATGTTTTTTATGTTCTTCTAAATTTTCAGAGTAAACTATTATAGCATCTATATAGACATGGCAAAATTTTCCTATATAGTCAATTAAAATATTATCAATGGCACTTTGGAAAATGCTTGGTGCATTTTTTAGTCCAAAAGGTAGTCTAACAAATTCATATTTTCCATCATTTATGGAAAATGCAGTTTTCTCAATATTCTCCGGTTTCATTAAGATTTGATGGAAGCCGGATTCGAGATCAATGGTGGAAAAGTACTTTGTTTTTCCCAAATTAGACAGTATAGCATTACAATCCGGTATCGGATATTTATATGATATAATGTCTTCATTTAATTTTTTATAATCAATAACCATCCGCATTTTATTTGTCTCATCTTCATTAATTCCTTTTTTTCGCACTATCCATAATGGGGAGTTGTAAGGGCTTTTACTGGGACGTAAAATTCCGTTATTTAATAGCTTTTGTATCTCTTTATTTACGAATGAATTTTCTTTTCAGTTTCAGCAATTGTACGTATCTCAGCTTTAATATCCGTTCTAAATGGTAAAATTGTATTTTTCTCACAATTGAAAGTATCATCTTCATAAGGTTTGTACTCAAGATTATTTCCTGAGTCTGTAATTTTATTTATAATATCTTCCTCATCTTCCTTTCTATTACTACTAGATACTAACGTAGGTTAATTAAAATTTAAATATTTATCAAGTTTAATATTAGCTTTTTTTAAAAAATTTTATCCTATTAACAAATCAGATTCTAAGTTGGGAATTTCATAGAATCTTTCACTTATACCAAAAAGTCTTGCTTCATACAAATGGTCAATTATAGTGAATCCATTTATAGTTTTAATTCTCTTTTTAACTACTAATTTTTTCCTCTTAGTAAGGACATTTGGGCTACAATAACAACTAGTTGCCCCGCTGTCAATTAAAATTCTGTAAGTTCTTGCGGATGTTCCTGTTCTGATGATATAGGGCAATCCGGGGTCACGTCTAAAAAAGCAGTTTCGTTTAAATTATCAATTCTTTGTGTCTTATTATTTGATTGAGAACTTAACCATTTGGTTGTTGTCTTTTAAAGCCATGATTAAATTGAGATCTTTGAAAAAATTGATTGGATTGTGGTCGTTGTTGCCATTGACCGAAGTGTGGTCCTCGAGCGTAATTTTGAGTATGTCCGTTTTGGGGAATTTTATTTGTGTTCACAGCAATATTTGCCGGACTACCGATTTCCATCGGCTCAGGCTTTGCATGACGTACGTGTTGATTATTTCGGTACTGAAAACTGTTGTTGTGATTTCTGGGAGGAAATCGTAAAACATTCTGGTAATTTTTTGGAATTTGGTTATTGAATTGATTTCCGTTAAATTGTACCGCAAAATTAGCCCTAATATGATTAGCTTCTAGTTCCTGAGCCTTGACTAAGGCATTAGGTAAATCAGAAGGTGACAATGAAAATAGAATATTTGCCAATGGCGGGTTTAATACAGTAATAAAAACCCTAAGAGCATATTGACGGTTTTTATTATTTAATTCATTTGTCAAAGCAGAATTTGAACCGTGAGTCATTATCGTCTTATTTATTAATAAGGTCAGTTTTTTATTCACTTCGTTATAGTAATCTAATATAGTCAAGGAACCCTGTCTCATAACACTTAATTCCTGTTCAATAATATGAATTGGCCTTTTGTCGGCATGGGCAAAATCTAAACGAGCTATAATAGCATCAAAATTGAGTACAGTAGCATGATTTGTCAAAGTGTCATTTGCGTCGTCTAATATTTTATTTCGTAGAATAGTCAATGCCGCGAAGTACCTACAACTACCCCTAACATAAAGACTCATTGAATTGTTTGCTGCTTCTCGCCAACTCACATATGAATTATCCTTCCCATTAAAACTTGGAAGGGACTTAATAATGTCCAAACTTTCATCACATCTTTTGGTTTCGTCAATAATTTCCTGTCTGTAAGTCTGTTAAAGTTTTTCTTCAGCAATTCCAACTCTCTTAGAAGTGGTGCTGTAGATGGTGTAACTAGTCGTAAAACCTGTTCTGTGTCCATTCTGTTTGTTGTCTTATTCCTAATAGTCCAGTAATTTCGTCAACTGAGTATTCTATACTATATTTTCCTTCTAGTTCTTCTAATTCCTCGTCAACTATATCTAGTATCCTGTTATTAGTCAAATATTTCAATTCTTCGTCCGTTAAATTTTCCACTACACTTTCTACTAAATAAGCCAGTTTTAAGCCTCACAATCAATACAACGAATACAAAATTATATGATTTAAGTAATATTTTTCATAGGAAAATTAATCTTAAAAACAAACATACAAATCTTATCAAATAATCCTACATTTAAAATTCTCAGCTATCGACTTCAGATGGCCTCTTAAATGATGATTTCCTTCTTCAGATGTAGATACTGTGTTGTTTGGTTGTTGTTTATTAAGATGATATTGTTGCTAAGTTGTTTATTTGATGTTGTTCGATTGCTGTTATTTTCAATATTGTGGACACGAGTCACCCAAAAATCAAGAATATAATTGCCCATTGATTAAGATATTTGTTTTTGTAAATTCCTTTTATTTCATTTAGAGTTCTGTTGCTATTCGTTTTTTAAAGTTGATGATTGCAGAATTGTTATTGTTCACTGTAGAATTTTTATTTTTTCTCCTTTTTAAAAGGATAATTATTTAAAATTTTTTCTCTTTTTCTAAAGGATATTCATTTGTTTTATTTTTCTGGACCTTTTTTTAAAAGGATCCCGGTTGAGCCCCCAATTAAATTGTTTCGTTCATATTTAAAAAAAAAATAATTTTGTATTTTTCACTTTTTAACACTAGTATTACATTCGCGTCTTACCACTGACTGACTAACTCTCTACTTAATTCTAAATATCATACTTATACCGAATGAGAAGCACAGTTCGTTAAAAAAAACATAATAATAAATTGGAACATAATTATTGTTATCTGATATCATATTTTTAATGTTCAGTGATTCCATTTGAAAACAATTTTTTGTAGACATTTTATTAACCGTCAGCAAATAATTTTTAGGTTCAATGAAACCTATTAATACAGATTTTGTATAAGAGCATTTTCATTATGTTTCCATAACTTGCACGCGTATTATGATTCCGCGTTTTGGGTTCTTTAAAAAAACTAAATTTGTTTTTTTCTTTGAATCTTTATTTATTTTATTTGAAGCTTGACAACTTCTTAATTGAACGGGAGGAACAACACTGACTTAATCTAATTACAAATTTTTCTTATCAATTAAAATTATAAAAATAAAATAAAAAGAATAATGTTAATGTTGCATTTTCGTTTGGGAACGGAAATGCAGTTTTGACAATATTTATTGCAAATTACTTTATTGGTGAGAAATTAGTTAAATTAGGACGGTTGCAATTCTTGGAATTTCGACCGAAATATATTTTTGATTTATGCATTCAATCATAATTTCTTTAAACAAACTGGAAATGAGTTTAATATACATTTATTTGCAATAAATTCATCTATAGGGTCATTCCTATTGTAAGTGTCAGTGTTCGGTTTTATATACTTAACTCGCGCGCGCAAGTTAAAACGTTCACCAACAACAAAAGCGTATTGCTGTTTTCTTTTATACCAAACCACCATCGCCAATATTTGCAAAACACACACACAAACACATACTGTTTTTGTGTTTTATCCCACTTCTGATATTGTCAAAACTCCTTTAAAGTTTCAATTAGTCAAAAGAAGACACATAACAATTTTAATGTTCCAAGGTTGTTTATTTATTTCAAAAAGGATTAAAAACAAAAAAATAAAAGGTTATTTCAAATGCTCTTTCGAACGGCTAAACTACGACTGACTGCTTTTGTCATCTCACTTCAAATAAGTGTTGGCGGACGCTCTGAGGCTGCAGGACTGCCAGATGATGATGATGATAAATTTTATTGTAACACACCCTAAGGTTTTTTCAAGTAACGTATAAAATATTTATTGAAGCAGAAAATGAAAGAAAATCTTTACAGTTCAAAGTTTTAAATGAGTGAGGCTTTGACATAGTGGGTAGAATACAAAAAAGAAAATATGTAAAAGCCACAAGTCAAAAGCAAAAGTAACAACGTACACATTGCAGAGTTGCTATATTATATTCAACACTCCTCCTCAATGTGGATGTTGTTTTACAAAATAAAAAAATAATTCTATTTAATTTCATTAAATTTACAAAATTAAAATGTTTAACACTTGGTAGGTTTTTCGTCAAAACATCTGCAATCATATTAGCTGTTGGACAATATACAAGATCTACCTGTCCACTTTGCACCAGCTCTCTGATATGATGAAACTTTATGTCGATGTGTTTGCTGCGTTTGTGGAAAACTGGATTCTCAGCTAATTTTTGAGCACCTTGGTTGTCAATATTCAAAATTACAGGAACATCACTGCATGCATTTACTTCAATAAGTAATTGTTTTAACTATATTGCCTCCTTTGTCGCATCTGAAGCTGCCATATATTCAGCCTCCGTACTGCTGAAAGCGACTGAAGATTGTTTTCGCGACTCCCATGAGATTGTAGAACCGTTTCCTCCCCAGTTAGCATCTACGAACCCCTCCAGAGTTTTGTTATGATCACCCGCTTCATAAATAAGTTTCAAATCTATCGTTCCAGGAGTTTCAAATCTATCCTTAGGATGTGTTTTAATTTGGTCATATGTTCAACATGTGGGTCCGAATTTCGTTGAGCCATCTTGGACACGGAATGCAAAATATCCGGTCTTGTAGAAATTGCAAGGTACTTGAGTGTACCAACAAGCGATTGGTAATCGTGTTGATCAACCTTCTCACAGTCATCATTACAATTCACCTGATAACCAAATTCCAGTGGCACCGAGACTGATTTGCATTCATCCATACCATATTGCTCAAAACATCGCGAATATATTGAGTTTGACTCAACTTACCTACGTACCTGCATCGCCTTCACGCTCTATTTCCATTCCTAGAAAATGGTTGAGTACACCTTTGTCATTAACTTCAAAATTCTCGGCAATTTGTCTCTTCACTTTATGCACAACTGCTATGTTACTGCACCCAATAATTAAATCATCGACGTATACCGCTATTAATACCAGATTAACATTCTTGAAACCCTTGTATAAGCATGGTTCATTATCGCATGGAACAAAATTCATTTGTCGTAAAACACTATCCAGTTTACAGTTCCACTCTTTACCGCTTTGCTTCAAACCATAAATCGCCTTATTCAAGCGTAAAACCTTTTCTGGTGAACTAGCATCAACAAAATGTGTCGGTTGCCGCATATATATCTCATCTTGAAGACTACTATTTAAATATGCTTTACTTACATCCATTTGGTTTAGGTGCATCTTATTCCGTACCGCCAATGCCAAAAGTAAACGTATTGTTGAATACCGCACGACTGGAGAAAAAGTTTCCTGGAAATCAATTCCAAATCGTTGAATGCAACCCTTAGCAACTAGGCGTGCCTTATACTTCTCGACCTCTCCATTAAAATTTCGTTTTAAAGCGAATACCCATTTGCATGGTATTACCCTGTGACCAACTGGCAAATCTGATAATGACCATGTGTTATATTGCCAAATAATCCTCTGGCCTACGAGGTATTTCACAGTTGTTATTATTCTTCATATCAACATCAAACAATTCCTCATTAAACAAAACATCGCGCTGCTCGATGACATTACGTGTTGATTTATCGAAAAGACGATATGCTTTCGACGTCGATGAATATCCAACCATAATATATGGTATGCATTTTGCCTTAAACTTTGATTTATTTGTCGATTTATCCAGACTTACTGCATACGAACCAAAAGTTTTAAAATGATTAACATTTGGCTTTCTACCGAACCACACTTCATATGGTGTTTTATTTTCTAACTGCTTTGTTGGGCATCTATTACGTATATACGCTGCAGTGTTCACAGCCTCTGCCCATAAATATTCGTTAACGCCAGCATGTACCATCATAGACCTTGCCATTTCAATTCGTGTACTGTTGGCCCTCTCTGCCACGCCGTTCTGTTGCGGCGTATAAGGCACTGTTAATTGTCTACTGATACCTTCTGCCGACAAAAATGAGTCAAACTGTAAGTTTATGTACTCACCATTATTGTCCGTTCGAAGTGTTTTTATTTTGCAGCCCGTTTGCTTTTCAACATGTGCCTTATACAGTTGAAACTTCTCGGACACTTCACTCTTACTTTTAATAAAGTAAACAAAAATTCTGCGTCATCTGTCGTCAATACCACACACAATACTTTTATTCGACCACACACAATACTTTTATTCGACAATTCTTGCAGACTTTTAAAGTTGAGATGGCCATGCCTGTTATGCCATACGTTGTTCATATTATTAACAGCACACACTCTCTCTGTTGCACGATTATTTGCTCCTTCAATATAATAGTACCAACTGCTCTATTCATAACGGCATTTCTCGAATTAAATTTTGCGAATAAACCGCATTCGACGACTTTGTTGACAGAAATAAGGTTTGCCTGCAACTGAGAGGAAAACAAAACGTTTTGAAGCAAAATTTCAAGATTGTTGTTGTAGATTAATACATCACCTTTACCACTGGCATTTATGTGGTTGTTGCCAGCCAACGCAATAACCTCATGATGATCTTTAAAACGTAGAAACATCTCTCTTTTGTTACACATATGTGAAGTCGCCCCGCTTTCGACATACCAATTTTTCAAATTTAACGAACCTGCCTCTGCTGCAGCTAACATTGTTATTGCTTGTGTATTGGCTTTGTTTTTTCTCTCACATTTGCTTGCATAGTGACCAATCACACCACATATAAAACACTTGCCTTTGAACTTCTTCTTCTTGTTGTTGTTGTTTTTATACTTGTCTTTGCGTGTGAATGTTGATTTTGCTGTGAATGCCTGTTGCTGTTGTTGTTGTGAACCTGATGGTGCATGCTCGCTGTCGATTTTCTCTTTTCTGCGTTTGCCCTCTTCTAAGAGCTTCTGTTTTAGTAACGGAAAATTAGGCAAATCATCTCTTGTTTATTTTTTATTTATTATGATTTTTTTTTTTTTATTAAGTTTAGCTCTGAAAATCTTCTTTCAGCAGCAGCTGAGCTGTGCGGCAGTGTCATTAAATTAAAAACAAAATCGGTAAGCTCTTCAAAAGATTTTTCTTCTAAGCCATTTTTATAACTACACACATTGTCCCAAAATTCAGCAATATCCATTTCAAATTTTAGATTTAATTAGAAAATTTTAATATTTTCCATTCAGTAGAAATTTTTTCTTCATTGCCGTTTGTCAAATTTGAAAAAGATGTTAATAAAGGTTCTATGGATATTTCTGAAGAGCTTAAAACTTGCTGTGGAGTTATAATTGAAAGATATTTTAATTCTTTGTTTGAAAAATCAAAACGTTTTCAAATTTCATCCAAAAGTACAATATAAAAAGTTTGTATGTTTTTTAATTCATACATATTTTTTATTTGAGCAAACATTTTTCAGATTTTCTACCCATAAAAATATTTTCAATGTTTAAATAATTATCTTCATCAAAAATATTGACTGATTCTAATGAATCTAATTTTTTTACAAAATTACTTTTAGTAAAATTACTCAAAATTAATTTATAATTTAACTCCATTTGGTTATAGATATAAGGCAATCTTACTTTTTCCGATTGGAAAACTTTATTTAAATTTTTAATAATATTTAGAATATAAGATAAAAACAGAAAATAAATTTTTATACTGGGATCGACCATTTTTCCCCCTATTTCGCATGGTTTTATTCCATTTACCTCCAAATAGAAAAAAATGATATATAAATGTAAAGCTGTAATAAATGCTTACAATATGGGTGAAACAATGTGTAACAATGTGTGTGATTAAGAAAAAGGAAAGATGTTTCTTTTAATAAAAAAAAAAAAAATTACCTTTTAATTTTTAGTATACACTTGCACGTGGGCGTTGTCTTTTATTGCTCGATCAAAACTAATTGCTAAAGTCTATAAAATGGTGGAAATAACTAAATTGTCAATTATTGCTAATATTTCAATGTTGTCAACTCATTTTAACTATTAATATAAATTTTCATTTATAGCAACAGCATTACAATATAAGGTTTATTACATTTTCAAGTTACAGCCATCTGGTCACTGATATTCCTAAAATTTTATGTGGTTCGACACTACATTATTCTTTAAATTCTTCGATACGTTTTGGGTTGTGGGAAAAAAGTTGTAAATATCGCGACAAAGTATTTCAATTTCTTTTGGCAGCTTTTTGCTGGCGTAGGCAGAACAAAGGTGTAAAGAATGGCAAGTACATTTGATGTAAAATATGCTAACATCATTCCTTAATTTAGCCTGAAAGCCATTAACTTCACCTGCCATTACGTTGTCGCCTTCGGTAGCCAAGCCAATTATGTTTTCCAATGGAATTGTAATTAAAATAAAACCAACTGTTTTATTCAACGATCAATTCTACAATGTCTCTTAATTTTTCAACTATTCTTATTTATTCTTATTACTAACATCAGGTTTGCAAAAAGGAGTATTTTAGAGGATTTATAAACTTAGATAATTATTTCAGATAATTTATAAACTTAGTTGTAAATAATAGGAATAATTAAGTGAAGGGTTGCTACTATACCTCCCTTTTCATTATTTTTTTTTATTTATATATATATATATATATATCTTTCAATCCATTTATTTCAAAGTTCAAATTTAAATACAAATACACATGAACAGTAGTAAAAATAAATAATATAAAATATATTTAACATTATAAAAAATTTCTTATAAATAATATATAAGTGGGTTAGGTATACCTCCCTTTTTTTTTTTTGAAAAAAAAAAATAAATTGGTATTAAGATAAGAAAGAAGAAAAAAAATATAATTTACAATGACAACAAGAATGTATTAAATTATTAATTTGTTTCTGGTTTTATTGTTTTATTTTCAAACTTTTCTGATTTTGTCTTTATGAACTGTTTTTTCCTTTTTTTGTTTCGCTATTGTAAATAGTTACGTTAACACCATTTACACTTTTGGCAACATAAGGACCTTCATATATGTTCTTATGTTTCTCGTAAGGTTCTTTTTTAGCACAACATTAACTGCTAAAGGATTTGCAAATTTATCATAGAGTAGTTTGTTCCTCGCTTTGTGTTTGTCTATAAAACGTCTTGCAAACGAGTTAGTCGGTTGTAATCTATGCTCTACTTCTTTACTATAACTGTCCAAATTATAAAGTGGATCTAAACTTCCTGTTATGTTATTTGGCGTTGTAGCAGTTTTCCCAAATACTAACTCGAAAGGTGTAAACCGATTATCAAATGCAGTGTTTGGAGTAGTGTTGTGGTAAAAAGTGAAATATTTCAAGTAAGTATCCCAATCCGTAATATTCTCCCTGATATATGCTCGAATATATTCATTAAATACGCGGAGGTTACGTTCAACTGTACCCACACTTTGATGGTGATAAGCCGTTGAAAAATTCAAGTTTACTTTAAGTAATTTACATAATTCCGTGAATAATTCGTTCTTGAACTCAGTTCCCTGATCAGATTTTATAGTTTTCATTCTACCATAAATTAGAATAAAATTCTCAAATATCGCACGTGCAACAGTATGAGCTGATTTGTCAGGTACCGGAATAGTAACTAAATATTTGGATAAATCACATATCAAAATTATTGCATATTTATTACCATAAGTTGATTGAGGTAATGGACCTATGGTGTCTAAAACGACTACATCAAATGCTTTAATCGGAGTCGGAGTTAAGATTAGTTTTTCAACATTTCCTGGTCTAACTTTATTTAACATACATTCCTTACAATTCCTAACAAATTTTGAAATATCCCTCGTCATTTTCTTCCAATAATATTTTGTTCTAATTTTAGCATATAAGTTCTTCTGACCACAGTGCCCTCCTGTTATCGGATCATTATGATATATTTCCATCAGTTTTACTTTGTCTCTATCATCTGTTATAATCTCCGTTGGTTCCGTGAGGATAATTTCCAAAGTTTTTAAAATCTTCATACCTTCATCTTTTAGCTTTTGAATTGAACATATTGAGAAAAATGGATCACTTTTGGACCATTCAGCTGTGAAAATTTTGTGAATGTTGGCTTCTTTTTGTAGCCTCAAAAGTAACTTATATAAGCAAATTGTTTCGTTAACAATCCCAAAATCTAGGTATAGCAATTTTTTAAATATATTTATGCGCATTTTGAAAAGTTTTTGTTCAATATAAAATAATTCTGTTTTTATCTTTGGTAACTTTTTATCGAAATTATGCGAGAATTTATCGTAAATTTTCAAACTAATGGAAACACCCTGTTGTTCAATATCGAATTTGTTCTTACTATTTTTCTTTGACATTGCTCGAGTTGTCATCGAAAATATATTACTTAAATTCTTAAGTTCATTGATGGAGATTCTGGACAAAGCATCCGCGCCTACATTTGCTTTACCTTTTATATACTCTACTTGAAAATTGTATTCAGAGAGTTCTAATCTGATCCTTGTTAACTTGGACGAAAGATCTTTCATAATCTTTCGAACAATGAATGAAGTGCCATAGATATATGGTCGAAAATAAAGGATTGCAAAGTGTATTGCTAGAAATTCAAGTTCTATAATGGGTTTTTTTCTGTTCTGATAAGCTAAATGATTTCGACGCAAAATATATTGGTAAATCGTTACCATTAATATTCTGACTTAAAATGGCTCCGCTGCCGGTTTTGGAAGCGTCTACTGTAACTAAAGGGTGTTTTTTATAGAGGTATAGAACTTTAAGTTGCAATTAAACAACGATGGATTATTCGTTTGACATGAATTTTATTTATCCGAAAGATAATCTTGTGGCATTACATTTCAAATATGATTTCTGGCATATGACCGCCACGGCTGGCGCGGGTGTAGTCCAATCTGGACGTCCAATTTTCGATGACTTTTTCCAACATTTGTGGCCGTATATCGGCAATAATACGGCGAATGTTGTCTTCCAAATGGTCAAGCGTTTGTGGCTTTACCGCATAGACCAATGACTTTACATAGCCCCACAGAAAGTAGTCTAGCGGTGTTAAATCACAAGATCTTGGAGGCCAATTCACAGGTCCAAAACGTGAAATTAGGCGGTCACCAAACGTGTCTTTCAATAAATCTATTGTGGCACGAGCTGTGAGACATGTTGCGCCGTCTTGTTGAAACCACATCTCCTGGACATCATGGTTATTCAATTCAGGAATGAAAAAGTTTGTAATCATAGCTCTATACCGATCACCATTGACTGTAAAGTTCTGGCCACCATCGTTTTTGAAAAAGTACGGACCAATGATTCCACCACCACCACCACCACCACCGCGCACCAAACAGTCAGTTTTTCTGGATGAAACGGTATTTCCACATACACTTGAGGATTACCTTCACTCCAAATGCGAAAGTTTTGTTTATTGACGTAGCCATTCAACCAGAAATGCGCTTCATCGCTAAACAAAATTCGCTTATGAAAATCGGGAACAACGGTAATCTCGTTTTGGGCCCATTCGACGAATCTACGCCTTACTTGATGATCGTTTGGCTTCAAATCTTGCACGAGTTGGATTTTGTAAGCACGCAAACCATGATCCTTCCGCAAAATCTTCCATAAAGTGGATGGACACAGATCCAATTCCTGTACTCGATGGCGGATGGGCTCATTCGGGTCTTCCTCAATGCTACGCTCTACAGCAGCAATAGCTTCTTCTGTACGCACCGTACAGCGTCTCTGGGGATGCGAGTTATCAATAAGAGTAAACTTGGTGCGAAAACGTTCCATGGTTAATCGAATTAACTGCTCTGATGGACGATTTTGTCGACGATAAAATGGACGTAGTGCGCGATACGTTTTCCGCACAGAACCATTATTTTCGAAATAAACTTGCACTATTTGCAAGCGTTGTTCAGGCGTGAGTCTATTCATGATGAATTGCCAAACCAAACTGAGAATAAATCACTTGACAGCTGTTAAATCGGTCGCCATCTTGAAAAGTAATGCCAACTTAAAATTCTATACCTCTATAAAAAACACCCTTTATAAATGGTTTTGTAAAGTCCGGGTATTGTAGAATTCTTGGAGATAACAAGGCACTTTTTAATTTGGTAAAAGAATTGTGACAATGTTCAGTCCAGTTAAATTGTTCATTTTTTCTTGTGATGAAGTTCAACGGTGCTGCTAAAATTGCAAAATTAGGAATAAATTTTCGGTAATAATTGGCAAATGCTACGAATCGCCGTACTGCATCTTTATCAGTAGGAACGGGGTATGTTTTTATGATGTTAATTTTCGAATCATCTGGTAAAATACCTTTCGCAGTGCATCTGTGTCCTAAAAATGTTACTTCGGACCGAAAAAATTTGCATTTGTAAGGATTTATCTTAAGATTGTGATCCCTTAAAATTGTGAAAACGTTTTCTAAATTCTGAATATGATGTCTTTTGCTACATTAAATTATAATAATGTCATCTATATAAAGAAAAGCTTTGTTTGGTGCAAGTCCTGCAAAAGCGATATTCGAAAAAGAATTTGGGGCGATATTAAGACCGAAAGGTAAAACTTTCCAGCGATATGATCCACTATCAGTGCTGAACGAAGTGATATCACGAGAGTCTGGGTGCAGGGGTACCTGATGAAAAGCAGAATACAAGTCTAGGACTGAAAAATATTTCGCGCGACCAAGGTTATCTAAAATGTCGTCTATTCTTGGCAAAGGAAATTTGTCGGCTATAAATTTTTTATTAGGCGCGCGGTAGTCGACACACATTCTGGATGACTTTTTATCATCTAAACTTTTTTGGGCACTAAAATTAATGGACTATTGTGATTGGAAGTACTGGGCTCTATTAGATCATTGTCTAATAAGTTCTTAACTTGCCTGTTTATCTCGTCTTTCTGTGTGTGCGCAAGTCGGTAATTCTTAATATAAACAGGTGTAGAATCAGTCAGTCGTAAATTTTGTTCATAGACGTTAGCATATGTCATTTTATTATTTTATTTATTATCCTTTTTAATATGAGATTTGTGAACCATTCTTCCAGATTCTGTAAGAATTGTTACTCCTTTATCTTCTTTTACTATCTCCTCTTTAGGAGTCAATACACGATATCATTTGGATTATTCTTAGGGAAAGGTGTTCTTTTTTTGTTATGAAAATCGAGATCTTTATTTTGTTTATCTATAAGTTTTGTCACATTGTCTATTCTGTCCTTTTCCATCTGTTCTGGGTCAGTACTAACAGTTCGTCCGAAAAATGCTTCTATAGGTTTCTTCTTAATTGTGGAGTGTATTGAATTGTTATATTATATAGCGACCTAAAAAGTAACCCCTCAAAATTCCGATGAGTCTTTTCATGTCGGGTATTCTGTCTAGGTCTCCTATTTGTCCCAGATGTTCCGGTCTAATAGTCTCGTTCGTCGCGGTCGTAAGTATACTATTTGGGCTGTTGCTAGTGTTTTCCTGAACCACTTTTCTAACTGCATTATTTATAAGCCTTTCTAAATCTGACTGTGTAATTGGTATACTAGCTTGTGCAGAATCACGCTGGGTATTTGATACGCCAGGTGTCTCTAAGATACTGGGTCTAATTAAATTACTTGGATTCGACATATTTTATTAAGTTATTTTAGTTTTATGTTATCGTCTTTATTTTATTATTTATTCCCTTCTGGAAGGGGTGTTCTTCTACTCTGGACGGTCAGGAATTCAGATTCGCAGAGTTGAACTTTTTTTTACAATTGCAAAAAATTTGATTTTAATTGATTAAGGATAACCTATAACTTAAATTGATTAATTTAATTTAAAACAATCTGGAGGGTCCCGTAGGAATCGTAGATTTTCGCAAAAAAATTTATTTAAATTTATAGATTACGTTTCTTTTAAAAATCTTATTTTGATATTTTTTACGAAATTTTTATTTTCCTTACTTTAATTTGAATCAAAAGCTAAGCTGTTTTCAATTTTTCTTTTAAGTTTCTCACTTTTCTTTCAAATTTTATTTATTTTTTTATCTTTATTTAAATTAATTTTCACTTGCTTAAAAAAAATTTCCTTAAAATATTACTTTTCCTTTTTTCACAATTCTTAAATTTAATCTTAAAAATACTTCTTACACTATTATTATGATCTTCATCCCACGGTGATGGCGACTACGTCCTTTTTGCTGTCCGCTACTGGGGGTCGACCACTTCACACTCTCTGTGGGATAACGTTGAGTCCTCTTTTGGCTGTAACGTTGGATGTCGCTTCCTGTTGCACTACTTAAGGGCTTACGTAGTCTGATGGCACTTCTTAAGGGCTTTGTTTTCACTACTTTCCAGGACACTAGCGACAGCCCCACGTTGGGCGCCAATTAATTACTTTTTTATTATTTCATTTAAAAAAAAGAAATTCTTTTTTTATTTTCTATTTATTTTTTTTACTACACTTTATTTTCTGTTTGAAACCAAAATTGAACTGAACTTAAAACTAAAACTTAAAATTAATATTACCTACGATTTAACCAAATTTTGCCAATGCAACAAATTTCCGTTGAAATAACGTGTACGCAAAATCAGCAAAATGATGACCGTAAATAAGGTTGAACTATTGTACAACAAATTGTCAGCAATTTAATTGTTTTTAATAAACAAAACTGCCTGTTGCGAAGTTTCAACATTTGTGGTGTTAACTTGTATAAGTATATATTAAGTAAGTATTTTATATATGTTTATAGCAGTAAGTATATATATATTATATGTATAAAATTTATTGAATTACTAGCATAGTTGTCCTTTGTGCACTTTTTTAAATTGTTTGTTTCTTATGTTATTACTGTATTTATTTTTGTTGTTTTTTATCTTTACTTCATATTGAAAGTTTATGTGAAACACGTATATGCGTATGTGTGTGTTGCTTCTACATGGTTCATAATTTTCACTTTTCGTCATTTTTGATTATTCGTTTGTTTTTTTTTTAATATAATTTCAATGTTAACTGTTTATGTTTATATATATACATTTATATATATATATATATATATATATATATATATATATATTTTTATTATTATATATATATATACTAAGGGTTCTTTTTTCTTTTATTACACGTTTTGGAATTTTCGAAGTTTCAACATTTGTGGTGTTAACTTGTATAAGTATATATTAAGTAAGTATTTTATATATGTTTATAGCAGTAAGTATATATATATATATAGTGTTTATATGTATAAAATTTATTGAATTACTAGCATAGTTGTCCTTTGTGCACTTTTTTAAATTGTTTGTTTCTTATGTTATTACTGTATTTATTTTTGTTGTTTTTTATCTTTACTTCATATTGAAAGTTTATGTGAAACACGTATATGCGTATGTGTGTGTTGCTTCTACATGGTTCATAATTTTCACTTTTCGTCATTTTTGATTATTCGTTTGTTTTTTTTTTTAATATAATTTCAATGTTAACTGTTTATGTTTATATATATACATTTATATATATATATATATATATATATATATATATATATATATATATATATATATATATATATATATATTTTTTTTTATTATTATATATATATATACTAAGGGTTCTTTTTTCTTTTATTACACGTTTTGGAATTTTCATTTGAGGTTATAAATTATTCTCACATTTTGTTTTTTTTTTTAAGATTATAAATTGTTTATATGTTGTAACGGTTAATGTAACACGTTTTTCTGTATGTCCGTCTTTTTTTTGAGGTTATATTATAACGGTTGTTGATATACCACGATTTTTAACACGTTTTCTATTCTTTTAAGGTTATATTTTAACGATTTTAATTTTAAATCTTTTTAACACATATAATTATTGTAATGCCAAAACGTTTTTGTGCTAACGAAAACACAAGAAAAAGCAAAAAGTTTTAAAATTAAATCTTTAATTTAATCATTTATTGTAGATACATTGTTGTTACCGTCATAAAAATTCATATTCACTGGTGGTTGCGGAATATTAGCAAATTTCCTATTAACAGCATTAACATCTAATGTGTCTGATTTGTGGTTGGTATTGACAACTCCCATTTCACGAATCTGCCTCCATGTATGCTTAGTATATACAGCATTCTTAAATTTATTACCGTAGTATAATAGTTTCTCCCTACTTATCATCATTACAACTTCTCTTCTCGCCTTGTGCTAATCCGCAAGAAACTGTGGTGTTTTGTAACGTTTCCATCGACTGAAAAGTAGATCCCGACGTTCAATAGCCAATTTAATCTCCGATGAAAACCAGGGTTTTATTCTTCTATTAGATCTTTTGGTTCTGAGTGGGACGTGTTTATTAAATAACTGATAGATAAGACCATTTAAGTGTTCAACTTGTGCATCAACAGATGGAATATAGAAAATATCGTCCCAGTTAGCAGAAAACAGGTCGTTCCTAAGTGACGGCATATCAATATTATTGAAGTCCCGATAACAAAATGATTTTTCATGACGTTGTATTCTGAAGTTATGTGACAGAAATATAAGGTCATGCCTTGAAAAAACTGGTTATAAATTATTCTCACATTTCGTTTTTTTTTAAGATTATAAATTGTTTATATGTTGTAACGGTTAATGTAACACGTTTTTCTGTATGTCCGTCTTTTTTTTTTTTTTGAGGTTATATTATAACGGTTGTTGATATACCACGATTTTTAACACGTTTTCTATTCTTTTAAGGTTATATTTTAACGGTTTTAATTTTAAATCTTTTTAACACATATAATTATTGTAATGCCAAAACGTTTTTGTGATAACGAAAACACAAGAAAAAGCAAAACGTTTTAAAATTAAATCTTTAATTTTTTTTATAAGCATATGTATTTATATATTTTTGTTCTTCGAAAAAAAAAAATAACTGTTTTTATAACTTTCCTATAATATGATTGCTTTACATTTCTATTAAATAACTGTTTCTGTTAAATAACTGTTTTTTCTTTATAGTTATGTTTCTTTCAGTCTTGGGATTTTCAATAGACTGTACTTTTTTCCCGTTTTCTTTTTCTTATGTCACTCTCTCATGTTTTTTTTAGGTTAGAACGAAATTTCATCAGATCAGGGATGTATTTTTATGTAAACAAAACAAAAAAATTGTAAAGCACCTGTGCAAAAAAAAAAAAACAAAAAAACATTTTTGGCGCAAACAAGTATTCCTATTTTGTGAAAATATTTCTAAAAATATTAATATAATTCTAAAATTATATTCAAAATTTAATTAATAATTTAATGGATTTAGAAAAAGTTGATTTGATTCCTTGGACATTCTAACAAAATTTACAAAACTTTTTGGGTCCTCCAGTTGCAATTCGTTTATAGCAATGTGCGTCATATTTTTTCCGCTATAACGCCGTAGTAGCCATTCCCGGCCCCAAATGCGCTTGAACAGTCTTACTTCTTTAACCCGTTTCTTGTCTTTGCACTCATATTTTAATTACGGCAATAGCAAGTAAAACACCGAGTGCATTTTGTTTGTTTTTTTTAATATTTTTAATTCAATAGAAACTTTAAGCAAATTTTTTCACTTTGTTTGTTTATGTTTTTCTAACAGCTGTTTTCGTCTTGCGTTATTATTGTCGTATACCAATCGTGTAAACACAAAAAACTAATCATACGACTATTATTCTCTTTTTTGAAATACGGATGGAATTTCATTTTACTTTTTCATCTGACTTTACATATTACTTGTGTGTTCGTGCGAAGAGGGCTTTACTAACGTCAGGGTTGCAAAAAGGAGTATTTTAGATAATTTATAAACTTAGTTGTAAATAATAGGAATAATTAAGTGAAGGGTTGCTACTAGCATAACATTGACCCTAAAAAGTGTTTTTTGTCTATATGACATGTCTAATCATCATTCCTAAAACTCACAATTTTTCATATTTATTCTTGCATTTTTCTAGAGCGCCAATTGCACTAAAGAATATGTCCAAAAGTTTATCATTAGTAAGATTATCGTCGATTTTATCTTGATTTTGTTGTATTAAATATGTTGCTGAAATTATTCTGACTTTTGCTGAGAGAGGGAGGCTCTTCAGTATTATGATTTAGTCGAGGAAAGTCTGCATCCGAGTTAAATGACTTTGTCATAATATTTTTACTGACTGGCTTTGCTTTTTGATTGCCTGTGACGCGTTGCCGAATAGCTAGGTATTCTCGCCGAGATGGACAGTTTGGATCGTCAGCACGATGATTTACATTTTTAAGTTTATTTTTCATGCAATTGAAGCATTTGTAAATTACAGGGCCTTCGTTCGAAGTTTTGCTCAATTGGCAAGTCATGATGGCCACCGCAACCTAAACATGCTGGCTTTCTGAAGCAATTGGATGAGCCATATCCCAACATGGTACATTTAGTGCACTGAGTAGAACCTCTTGTACTTCGTTTAGGATTGCTCTGTGTACAACTATACCATAGAAATATCGTATTTTTATTACCTCTCTTTTAGATACTTGGTTTTTGTCGAATTCGATCATATAGAGTGTGCCGTCTTAGCGATCAAGAGCTTAATAATGCATTAATATAATTCTTAGCTGATGGGCTAATTTTATTTCTCCTTTTAAGGCAATGTGTTAATGGTTTTGTTATTTTGGAAAAATCTTGGATAAACTTCCTATAAAATCCGGCCAATCCCAAAAATCGCTTAATTTCCTTTTCAGATTTAGGAATTGGATATTCTAAGATGGCTTTAACCTTGTCAGGGTTTGGCTTTATACCGTCAGGTGTGATGATATGCCCCAAAAAGGTGGTTTCCCTTTTAAAAAATTCGCTTTTATCAAGTTCCAACTTCAAATTGGCCTCCGAAAGCTTCCTGAACACCTTATCTATTGAACTAATATGCTCTTGGAGAGAAGTACTAAAGGCAATGATGTCGTCCAGGTAGACCAAGCATTCTTTTCCTATAAGGTATCCCAAGATTGTGCTCATCAATCGTTGGAAAGTTGAGGGCGCGTTTTTAAGGCCAAATGGCATCCTCAAAAACTCATAATGCCCATTTTGTGTGGAAAATGCTGTATTTTTTCGATCAGAATGTTCCATTTCGATCTGATGAAACCCTTTTGTAAGATCGAGGGTAGTGAAATATAAACACCTACCCAATTTATCCAAAATGCCATCCATAACCGGAATTGGATATTTATCACTAATCGTTATATCGTTTAGTTTCCGATAATCGACAACGATGCGCCACTTTTGTTTACCAGTCGAATCGAGTTTCTTAGGTACAACCCAGATTGGTGCATTATAAGGCGACTGGCTGTAGCATATAATATTCTGATCCAGCATTTCCTGAATCTCTCTATTAACTTCGTCCCTATGGATCTGAGGGTAACGATACGTTTTGCAATATATTGGATCTTCATGGATAGTGTTGATTTTATGTTTGACAACATTAGTAAATGCTAATTTATCTTCCTCCTTATAAAAAATGCTGTCGTATTTTTGTAACAACACTTTTCAGTTTGTGAATTCCTCTTTACTGAGGTGATCCAATTTAAATATTGAAGTTTTAGATTCGCAATCAATACAATTCAAGAATTTTGGGTGGGCATTCTATGGGGTATCAAATCCGCTACCTCGAAGTTGTTTATACACAGGCTGATTGAGCTGTGAATCAGGGTTAATATTTTTATCAACTGGGAGACTTTTTGTTCCTTCTTTTTCTTCTTGATTTTCGTTCAAAAAGAAATATTTAATATCATTCAGAACAACAAATCCGTCTGGAACATTCAGTTTTGCTTCCAATTTCCTTAAATTATCAAAGCCTAGAAGGCCCGCATAATTGTTACTAAACCTATACGCATAAACCACCAATCTAACTCTTGTTATAGGACTAAAAATTTCTAAGGTCTCATTGAGGACCTTATCCCCAGTTGCTGTTCTAACGCAAATGGGATCTACTGTATTTGGAGAAACGGGCAAAGCGTCCGGGCAAAGAAGGATGATTGATGATCCCGTATCAACCAAGAACTTATAAGCTTTGCCTTGTATTATTATTGAGATGATGGGAAGGGGTTTGAAGCCGATAGGTGGAAATTTTCGACCTCCATGGGTTCGGCAGGGCCAAAACGCCTAATGCGAGATTGAATTGAATCATTTATCCTTTGTCGTTTGCAAGGACATGAATTATTGGGAAATCTGTTATTATTGTTTGGGCTATTATTGTTACTGTGTGTGTTAATATTTTGTCCGTTATTTCTATAATTATTCTGAAAGTTTTTATTACTTTTATTCATAAAATTTGGGTAATTAAAAATGTTTCTACTCCGATTTCGGGTATATATGTCTCTATATTCATTGTCCACTACCTGAGGATAATGGCGGGAATGATCGGTTCTGAGTAATTTTGTCGATCTTCGTTCAAAGTGCCCGTCATCTAGTTCGTTATTTCGTCTGAGAATATCTACCGCCGATTTAAAATCTGCTGCTAAATTCGCATTAACGCGTGCGGTTAAATGATTGGGTAGTTCTTTTTTAGTATTCTTAAAGCTTGGGAGTCAGCTTCATTCTTATAAAATGTTTTTTTTTTTTTCATTACTTTCATCACTCAACCTAATTGCATCGTATATTCTACACAAGTTTATGTTAAATATAATATTACTTAAATATAATATTACTTAATTTTAAAATTAGTGCTGGAATCGGTTGTTCTCTTCTGATTAAATTTAGGGCTTCTGCGTCTAATGTTCTCAAGATGCAATTGAAGAATAAGATCCTGTCATCTCTAGACAAAACCGCAATGTTGGGTAATATACTTTCTATGCTATTAACGTAGAGGCACAATTTATCTCTTTACCCAGTAAAATAATGGACCAATTTTAAGTTTTGGATGATAAAGTTCTTTTGCTCATCCATATTGTTGTTTACACTGTTGTTATCGTTATCACTATTAGCACCACTTTCTCTTCTATTGTTAATTGATAGTTGCTCTAAATTACGGAGCACTTCGTCCATAGGTCGATGAAAAAGTTATTTAGAATTATTTATATTTTCTTTTTCTTCTATTTGTTCAACAAAGTTTTATAACAGAAACAAAAATATATTTTTCCTTTCAGTATTAACAATTTAAAATCTTGTAAATTTTTATTTATTTATTTTTTTTAAGTTATTAAACGTTCAGGTTCGTTTAAGGATCTTTTTCACATGTCCTACCGACTGCGCCAATAAAGTACAGTGTTTGTATTTTGAGTTTTATTCGAAAACTGAATTCTTTATTTATTAAAAACACTTTATATATGATTAACATTACAAGGGTTCTAACAAAAAAATGCTGATTTTACATTAAGTCTAAAAAGGAATGTTTCTCTTTTAATAATAATTTATGTTATAGATGCTCTTATGAAAAAATGCTAATGTTACAGAGTGTTTAATTTCTTTTAATCTTCAACTTAAGAAAAATAGGAATGCAATAACATAAAGAATAAGAAATGTTTATCTTAGATTCATATTATAAATTTATGAATACATAAATTATGGTATGCATATGTCATTACAAAGAATAAGAAATGTTTATTCTAGATTCACATAACAATACATGAATTATGGTACGCATATATCACTTATATATACTTATTCAAAAGAAAATTCCAATGGAAATGTCCGAAGAGATATTAAGGATATGATGTCATCCACAATGAAGTCCATGTAGAGTAAGATGGTTGAATATCAACGGATAAATATATATATAAGGCTGCGTACTTAGCTTGCAGGATATGATGATGTCATTAACACATGAAGTATATGAAGATAGGTATAAAACCAAGTCACATGAAGAATACAAGGATACTGCATATATGATGCGAAGGAATTATCGGGAGACATATGATGGCGTCGTTACCAGGTTGCAAAGGTGGTTGTAGATGATGCATAAAATGATTTCGTCAACATGATGAATAAGTTGATGTATATGATGAATGAAATGATCTCGTTAACATAATGAATAAGTTGATGTAGATGGTGAATAAAATGATTTCGTTAACATGATGAATAAGTTGATGTAGATGATGAATGAAATGATCTCGTTAACATGATGCCTCGGAGGATGTAGTTACCATGTGTAATATATGGTGCTGCTGTATAATTAAGACCAACTGAATACTGTTTGGAAAAACATTTCCTCTAAGTCGATATATATATATATATATATATATATAGATAAATAAAACGGAACACATGTACACGAAACAACGAGTATTTTTGAACGTGGGTTTTTCTTCTCTTAAAATTTTTCTTTCTTAGGTTTTCTTCGAAGAAAGAGGACAGAAGGTTTTTAAACATAGGATTCGCCCACAAAATCAGAATTTCTCGAATCTTGCGGAAGATGAGCCGTAATTTCGTCTTTTCACTAAACGGCCTTCTCCGTCGTTATCAAAGAGGTTTTTCTACGCTTTTTCCCAACTTAAATTAATTCAATCTTCTTATTTGCTCTAGATGTTTCTGGATTTCTTCACTTTCATCGGTTCTTTCTCACTTCACTTCTAGATGCACACCACACTCACCCACATCTGTCTTCTTCAACGTTCAAAAGTAAAAAAGAGCAGATTCTCTCGTCATCACCGGAAACGAAACCCCCATATCAAATGATCAAATGCCAATTATACAAAATACAACCCTGAACACATTCAACACACTCAGCTTATCAGATGTCATAGCTGTGAGCTTTTGTATATAAGCAAAAGTAACGATCGTATTTATGCTTAATAAACACAGCTTATACAAAAACGCGAATATGAATTGTCTATGCAAACTAAATCATGTAGTCAGATAAACGACCATTACACAATAGTAGTGCTAATATTGCCCCCTGGGGGACACCGGTATAAATATTCCCAGTGACAGATCTTATGTCGTTAATCTCTACAAAAAATTGTCTATTCTCGAAATAGCTCTTAAGCAATTTAACGATAAAAACATTGCATCGTAATTGGATAAGTACGATCAGGACTGCTACGGTGCATCGCTTATTTCTTAAATTGACGACAACTTCGTTATGCAAGAAAGTAAGCGCATCTATCGATGAATGTCCAGGCTGAAAACGGAATTGGTGAATGGGAATTGCACTCAAATCCAACGATTTGTCTGATTTCAGTCTTATAATCCTTTCGAACAATTTTCCTATGTTGGACAACATTGATATTGGTCGCGCATTATTTATACTATAATCATTTGGCTTTTTAACAAGGGGATAAATCTCGAAAGTTTCCATTATTCAAACGATTATAAAATATAACTACTAAAAATTCTATTGCTGAGGGAGGTGATTTTTTAACTATAAAGTTGATAAATTGTCCGAACCGGAGGATTTTTTGGCGTTAAGATTTCTTATGCAATTATTAACTTCGGAAATATTTGTGAGATTAATACTGTCTGTGTTATGCAATGCGTTGGAGGTCTCATTAAAAACTCTTTGGGTCCGAGGACAACTATTTAGGAGAGCGTAAACGGTGTATAAAACTTCTCAATATTAGGTCTATCGGGGCCAGTAGGTCCATAGACGTTGGCAAAATGTCGTCTAAAATGTTCAACCTTAGCAATGTCTTCATGGTACATAATATCACCAACTTGAAATTTCTCGAAACCCTTAGACCTTCTGCAACCGACAAACTTAAAAACCTCCCTAAATGCCCTAGGTCCCGGTTTAATATTCGCCACTCTTCTGTTTACTGTTCTACTTGTTCTTTGATTATTGTCTTAAGTAGCTGAATTTGACAACTCAGCAATTTGTACTCATCCGAAGTTCTGTTACCATTTCGATGAAATAAGTTCTTAAGATCGCTCTGTCAACCGTATTTTATCCTAAATAGTTTTCGAACATTTTCCGGTACGATAAACTAACTGTTTTTCACTTCCACTTTTCTGGAATTCCTTGTTATTTCGGAATTAATACAATCATTAAATAGCGAAATATTAGCATCAACTTCATCATTATCCAAATTCCTATTCGAAGGCACGCAGTTGCGTAACATGTTAAAATGGACACCCTCCCGGAATTCTTCCCAGTTAGTTTCATCGAAACATAAGAAATTTGGGGGGATAAGACTAAATTAAATTCAGGGAATTTTCAATTTTAAAGGAAAATTATCTGAAAATGATGAAAGTGTGTCCAAATGAAAATTTGTAATTACCGTATATATTAAATCTGTCGTTAGTAAGAAGTGATCCAAATATGATGAAGCTCCCGGGAAGGAAGGGGAGATGCCACACAATCTAGTCAAATTGGTACCAGATAAATTCAACCATTCATTGAAGAATTGACCGTTTAGATTTACCATTGTGTCACCCCATGATATATTTCTCACATTAAAATCGCCTCCTATAAACACTCCATCATACAATGATGAATTGTTTTCAATACTATCGAGACTGAATTTAAATTCAGTGCGCGGAAAATTAGTGGGTACATAAATACTACTCAATAAGAAACGTTTGTTGTCACCATTGAACGACAAGTTAATTGCTATAAAACAATTTGGATATTTTATATCTGGAATGTAAATGGGAGTAAATTTTATATATTTATTCATAAGTATTGCGGTACCTTGACTAGAGGTGTCCCTAATAATATTATAGTTCTCGAAGACTAGTACTTCGTTTAATAAGACCCCATATTCCCGCTTGGCAACTTCTATTGGCAAGGTCTTATATATCCTAATAAAACTTATAATTTTCGACTCCAAAGATACGACCTTTGGTTCATTTAAATATTCACCGAGCTTAATAAATTCTTAAATTAACGACTGTGTATTACCGTGATAATTTTTCTCCCTATTATGGAACAGGCTGGCAAACGAGGTTTTTTTGTTCACTGGCTGACTATTCCGAATAGCATTATTAACATTGCTCCTAATCTCCTCTATTCGCTCTTTGGTCCTAGCCAACAATTCCTTTTTCTTGATGTAAATTTTGTAAGAGGGACAAACCCTATAACTCGCAACATGTCCGGCTTCGTTGCAGTTGACACAAACTGGGAACATGTCTCCCTTATCAATGGAGCAAACGCCTGGCTCGTGATCTAAATTACATTTTACACACCTAAAACATTGAATCTCCCTCTTCTTTGACTTGTTTCCCAGGTTATAGACTGGTTCAATATATAACGAATCTTGTTAATGTCATTTAACTTTTTACCAGTCACTAGGGTAACTACAAACAAGCCAGTATCAAGCTTATTCGTAACCGAATATTGCGTAACTAATTTATTCACTTTTTCGACTGTGTTTGGGACTTCAATATCAAGAGCAGTTTTAATCTCTGACCCATCAGTCATATGGTACAAACCTCTAACTATTACCGAGACTCTTCTTAACTTATTAGTTGTAAAAGAGTATGAATGAATATTCTGAGACCGAAGCAACTCCATCATTTCCAAATGTACTTTAAGATCATTAAAGTAGAGTTTGCTTTTATTACTAGAAGAGTTTATAATTTTATGAACCACCTTGGGGATAATTTATTCAACTGATCGACAAGTGCTTTCACGTTTACATTATGTAAAATAATTGGAGGACAAAATTTGTTTCTTACTAGTTTACCACAGTTTTTGTCGCCATTTGGCTTGTTGATGCACCTTCGTTTACTTCAATGTTGATTTGTCCCAGTAGCTCGAAACGGTTGTGTGAGATGGTTATGGAACCAAGGTTGGAGACATCTACGGTTGACTTCCTTGTATCGCCAGTCGACAATGGGGCATCACTAACCCGATCTGTAATTATCCTGGGCATTTTCGATGTGACCAGTTGGAAAGGTAATTTCTTGTTGGAAGCGATTTCCATATTATCGGCAGCATTATGTGGGGAAATTCCACTCTGTGACATTAAAACTCCAATCTTGTCACTAACAAGCAATCTGTCTCTGTCCGGAGGCCACTTTTCGGAGTTTGGTATCATGTCAATTGAATCATTCAGTTCACTATCCATCGTTATGGATAACAACAAAACTCTACAAAGCTTCTATGAGAGAAATATTGTATTGTATTTCCCAAAACTTTTATTTTAATTTAAAAATATAAAAAAATTCAAGCGCAATAAGAAATCATAAAACAAAATCAAAAGAAACAAAAACCACATAGTTTTGTTTATTCATGCTTCTTAATGCAGTTTCTTCTTTGTTGTTTTTGTAAAAAAAACAAGCAAAAAATGTGTATTAACCGTTATTTTTCTTATTTAGTGAGAAATAGTACAGAAGTTCTTGTTTCTATGTTGTTGTTGTTATAAATATATATTTTTTTTTCGAAAAAGCAAAAAAATTAAGGAAAAAAACACAAAATAACCGCCAAAATTAAAAAAATACGACAAATTACTTGAAAAATAAAATATTTAAAGACTATTTAAATAGACAGGACTATTTTAAAATCATAAACAAAGTGGTGAAATACAGTCAAAAAAGCCATTTATTGATTGGAAAAAACAAAATAAAAGTTGAAGCATAGATATGTCGGAATGCCATCATTGTAAAACGGCAATACGCGGCGAATCTGGCTTGGCGTGTGAAGGAGTATGCAAAAAAGTTTATCACTGTGCGAAAAAGTGCTCGGGAATCGATCAATATTCTCGTGGAATATTGGAGGCTGGTGGCTTCATCCGTTTTATGTGTGATGACTATATTCATAATGTGGATATGGCGATCGGAGATATTCAAGAAAGTGTGAAAAAAACATACAACATTTGGCTGAATATAATGGCGAATTCAAGGAATCTTTAAAACAAAACGAAAACGAAATTAAAGCGCTACTTGAAGCTATCGAAAAAAGGTATGAAGAGAGATTGATAAAATTATATGAAGCTCAAAGGCAATGCGATGTAACTGTAAAGGAAATAAGTAAGATGTATGGAGTCATAAATGAAAATCAAAATAAAAGTAAATAGATGTGTAATATAATTGAAGAGAAAAACAAAATAATGTGTAATGAAATAAAAAAAAACAATAGAGGAAACAAGTGTCAAAACAAGTAAGCTATCATTTGCGGATGCATTAAAAAGTAATATAAGGATGCCAGACAAAAATAAACAAAACCCGCTTATTATTAAACCAAAGGGGGAGGATTTAAATAAAAAAGTTGATCCTATGAACTTCAAAATAGTTAATATAGAACAGCGAAAAAATGGTTCGGTAGTTATACAAAGCGAAAGTAACGAAGAAAGGGAAAAAATAAAGGAAACAATGTAAAAGAAAATGGGTGAAGACTATGAAAGTTCCTAATCAAGTTGATATGAAAATTAAAATAATTGGTATGTCGTTCAAATTAACGGAAACTGAAATTATCGAAAAATTGAGAAGGCAAAACAATTTTCTTTTATGATAGCCAAATGGAAGAAATAAAGTTTTTCGAGTATAAAAGAAATGGTGATACAACATACAACGGTATACTAAAATTAGATAACGAGTCATATATGAAAGTAATGATGGCACAAAAAGTTAATATTGGTTGGGAGAAATGCAGAGTTTTCGATGGTACACACATTATGCAGTGTTTTAAATGTAAAGAATATAACCATAAAGAATCTGATTGTAAATATGAAGAGGTATGCATTAAATGTCATGGAAGTCATAAATCGAAGGAATGTAATAAAGATACAGTAAATAAATGTATTAATTGTGTGAGAGTGAATAACAGGTTGAATCTAGGTTTGAATGAGAAGCACTCGACCAATAGTAAAGACTGTTCCGTATATCAAAATAAATTGAATGCAAAAAAGAGGAGAAGTGGTTTAGTGGCATAACAATCACGGAAAATACATGGCATATACACAAATATACAAGGAATATTAAATAACTATAACCAATTAGAAATATTAGCAGAAATGAAAAAGCCTGAATTTATAATACTTTCGGAAACCCATTTAACCAAAGAAATTAATGAGGAAGAAACGCAGCTCATTGGTTACAACCAATTTATAACGGTATCAAATTCAA
This sequence comes from Sarcophaga subvicina, assembly GCA_936449025.2. Classification (NCBI taxonomy): domain Eukaryota; kingdom Metazoa; phylum Arthropoda; class Insecta; order Diptera; family Sarcophagidae; genus Sarcophaga; species Sarcophaga subvicina. Next base: position 43,629,662 of record OW388080.2, on the reverse strand, counting down.
CAAGAACAGGTGGAGTAATAACATATTTCAAAAAGAGTTGGAATGTGCAAAACATCTTTGAAAAAATTATAGACTCAAAAATTTGGATAGCTGCTTATATGGCGAAACATAATAATTACACAATTACAATTATATCTGTATATAGATCACCGAATAGTGCTGAAACGGAATATTTGGGAGTATTTGAAGAAGTATTGGAAGAAATGAATGAATTAAACTGCGATGTAATAATAGCTGGTGATTTTAATATAGACAGTTTTTATAAAAATAAAATGCAATGTTTGCTGGATAATAATGGCCTTAAACAAGTAATAGGAGAGTTTACACGAATTAAACAGAGTACGAAAACATTAATTGATTTTGTCATAACAAATAACAGAAATATATCGGCAAAGGCCAATAGTTCATGAAGCAATAGACATTATAGTTGATAATATGAGACACAACATTAACAGCATTGATTATAAAGAAATCGATATTTTTAAATATAATAAACAGCAATATAACAGAGAAATATGGAGCATCCAAGAAATGAATATGAATATTGATTTAAATGACGTCGTGATGGTGTTTGATAGCTGTCTAGAAAATGCAGTTAAAAATATGACAAGAAGGCGAAAAATTAAAGAAAATTATAATATAAATTGGTTTAATGAGGAATTAAGACGTTTAAAAAGAGAAAAAATTAATAAATACAATATTGCAAAAATAGAAAACTCTAGTGAAGCGTGGGCTATATATAAAGCGATGCGAAATGTATATAAAGTTAAAATTGAAAACGCAAAAAAAGTTATATTAATAACAAAATTACTACCGCAACTGACCAAAAGGAAATATGGAAGGAGATAAAAAATCTTATTTTAAAAAAAATCGGAGTGCAATAGAAACTAATATTTGATCAGGTAGAATATAAAGACAGTTTTGATATAGCAGATAATTTTAATAAATATTTTATAAATAGTATTAAAATGATAAGAGATGGGATAGATAATGTGCAATATGTCAATAGAATAATTGTGATAAATTCCAAATTTAAATTTCGGGAAATAACATTAGAAGAATTAAAAACAATTTGTAAAAGCCTAAAGAAAAAATCGGACTATAATAAAATTTCAAGTGACATGATCATAAATAGTTGGCATATCGTCGGCAGAATAATGCTAGGGATAGTAAACAAATCACTACAAACAGGAGTGTTTCCAGAAAATTGGAAAACAGCGATGGTAACACCAATTGAGAAGGTTGCAAAAACAAAAAGATGTGATGAATATCGGCCAATAAATACTCTTAAGACGTGTGAAAAGATAATGGGAAAAGTGGTTAAGGAACAGTTGGAGCAGTACTTAGAATCTAAGAAAATACTATCGAAATATCAGTCCGATTTCAGAAAAAAATTCTCATGTGAAACAGCAATTAATTATTTCATTAACAGATGGAAAAGGACAGACAAGAATAATAAAATATTGGTTATTTTCCTGGATTTTAAAAGAGCTTTCGAAACCATCGATAGAAAAATACTTCTGCGAAAATTACAAGCATATGGCATCGAAGACATAGAATTAAAATGGTTTGAATCATATTTAACAAACAGGAAGCAAATAACGAAAGTAAATAACATTAAGTCGCACATACATTACAACGAATACGGTGTGCCACAAGGATCGATATTGGGAGCACTACTATTTGTCCTAAATGATATGCCAAACGTATTGAACAAGTGCGAAATAGTTCTATACGCTTATTTTTACGGAAGGGGAATCTGAACAAATATGTTATAATAATCTCAACGAGGATATGAATAATGTTAATATATGGCTAAAAATCAATAAACTTAAATTGAATGAAAGTAAAACGAAAATAATAGAGGTAAATTTAGACAGCAATATAATTTTTAGAATAAATAATCAAATAATAGAAAAAGTGAACCAAATAAAATATTTAGGCTTTATTATTGATAAAAACTTAAAGTTTAAAAATCATATTGATTACATATGTAAGAAGATCGGCAAAAAGATTAGTTTTTTTAAACGAATAAGAAACCAAGTCTCAATTTTAACGGCGGTTAATATATACAACACAATGATAAAGCCTCATTTCGAATACGGTTCGACAATATTATTCACATGTTGCACAGCTCATCAAATCGAAAAATTGCAAAAACTACAAAATAGAGCAATGAGAATCATACTTAAAGTCAACAGATATACGTCGATCCACTTCATGCTTGAATCCCTTAAACGGTTAAATGTAGAACAACGGCTTAAATTGAACACACTAAATTTCATACACAGAATTAAAAACGGTGAAGCACCAAAATATCTAACCGAGCGAGTATCGTACGTGAGAAATTCTCAACCTTACCAACTTAGAAATGCCGAACATTTTAGAATTGAAAGAGCATCATCATCTGCAATGCAACGGTCACTATTTTATAAGGGTTTTCAACTTTACAACTCCCTACCGAATAATGTAAAAATGGAACCTAATTTTAATATATATAAGAAACATATTGTTTTTTTGTTTAAAATAACATGTAAAAATATGTATTAGTAAATTTTATACGTGATGAAATTGTAGCACAATTGCTTTTTAAAAGTATTTTTTAATACTAATAAAGAAATAATAATAATAATTTTGCAACATTGTTTATTGAATATATGGGAATATTCAATAATTTCCTTATCAACTGCGTTTTATTGAGTGATATTTTAAATTTTGCACTATTGATAAAATTTTTATTAAGTTGACGAGTTTTGTTATTGAATTTCTTAATTTTTATTAATAACGTATGTTTACAGAATAATTCTTTTTTTATTTTTTTGGAGCACATCGTCAATATAGGTGCCAAAATCGCAGTTTTCCAATCATGGGGAAGACACCGCTTGCCAGGATTTCGTTGTAAAGATCACATAAATGAGACTTTAGACCATTTGGAGCATTTTTGATCATCGCCTAAGTAATCTTATCCTGTGCTGGAGTGGAACCCTTTAAATCCTTCAAAATTTTCTCAAATTCAACAAGATCTATTTTAGCACCAATTATGTCATAATTTAGATCAGAATACTGTAGGTTATCAATGTCAATGTCTTTTTGCTGCTACTATATCAGGGCTAAAATCATCATCTGAACTAAGTGAGCTCCAAAAGATGGCAAATTTATCAGCAATGTCCTTAGGATGTGATATACTGCTATCATCAACGATCAAATTAGGGAAATTACAAGTTCTGTTTGAATTTAAATTTCTAATCCTATTCCACAGGTGTATGGAGTCCATTGTTGGACTTAAGGAATTCAAAAATTTTTCCCATATTTGTCTTTTAGCAATTCTGCACTCTCATTTGACCTTAGCACAAGCTTTTCTGTATTCTAGAACATTTGTTTTGTTACGATGTCTTTTAAACCTTTTCCAGGTTTGTTGCCTTATACGAATCAACTTTGCAATGTCTGCATTAAACCAGACTTGACTATGCTTGTTCCTGGGCTTGCTACTAATGGTTTCATTAGCTGTTTTCCTGAGTATACGTTTGATTTGGGCAGCTTCCCTGTTAATGTTGAAGGATTTTCCAAAATGAGATTCAATCACCATTTCTTTTTCAGAATTCTTTTCACGGAAACGTGGTGAAAAACGTTTAAAATGGGATTGCATGTTATTAAAGACTCGAATTGGGAAATGGTCTCCAACTTCAGGCATGGGTAAAATAGACCAATTTCAATGGGGAGCAATTTCAGCATTTGACATTGTAACGTCAACAGAGGTCAGTGTGTTTCTTGTGTTAAATAAATTATGAGTTCCATCATTCAATATCACTAAGTTCTTGTCGTCAGCAAAATCTTCCCATATTCGACCACTGGGGGAGTTAACAGAAGAGCCCCATAAAGCGTTCTGAGAATTAAAATCACCCAGTATAATATTATGAGCATTTTCAATGTACGGAATATCGCCAACCATAGTGGGGCTCAAATTCATATCACATGCCTTTTAGATGTTAGTTATGCACAAATCCTTACCGGCATTTATCGTAACAGTCTGGAATAGTAGTTCGCCCGTAGATCTAGTGTGATGTTTAACATTCAAATTTTCCTTAATTAGCAAAGCTATACCAGACTTATCGTAAGAGTAATTTTTATTGTGGTGATATATTTTGTATCCTGGTAAATGTAAAAGCTGTAAATTTTTCCCAATAATATGAGTCTCCTGTAGAGCCAAAATATTAGGCTTATGTTTAGCAACTAAAAGTTCTAATGCGAATTTATGATTGATAAAGCCTTGAATGTTCCACTGAAGCAAATTAATATAGAGACCAAAATCCATTTTGAAGTTATAATTATTTTTTGCCCTTTTCGGCTGATAGCACCGTTTTCCTTAAGGTGTTAGGGGTAATTAGTACATTAAGATCTGTAAATTTATTGTATAGTTGAGATGTAGGCGTTAAATCGTTATTAGTAATAATATTATTTCTCGGAGGGCTACTTAGATCCAAACCTTCTGTGATGTCCATAATTATACCTTCCTCTGGTAAATCTTCTGTTCTATTATCCCGTGTGGTGCTTTCGAAAAATATCGTCATCAATACTGTCATCAGTTACATAAATATCAGAGTTTATGTTAATATTAGTTGATTTGAGCACAGCTGGTGTCTTTGAGTGAAATTTTATGGTCAGATGTTAAGTTGAAAATTGACTGTTGTTGATGAGTTTGATGTTTGAGTATTATTTTCAGGTGAGGGCGATAGATTTACAGAGATTGAGGTATGAGTGTTGAGTTTCATTATGTACAAAAGACGTTATGATTTTCTGCACGTTTAGTTTTGTTCGGTATAATAACAGATGTATTGGATGGCGTGTGGTTGTTGTCCTTGGTTAAAATTTGTGCATAAGTTGGAGACTTTTTGACTTTCCTCGCGATCGGTTTCAATAAGTTAAGAGATGGGTTGTCATTAAAAATATCCCAGGCTTTTCTTGTGGTGCATTTTCTTGTAATACGTAAAAAGTTAACAGTTTTGTGTTTCCAATATGTTGGACAATCGGGATCGTAAGAGGTGTGAGTCTCATTTCCACAGTTTATGTAATATTTACGAGAACATTGTTTATGCGGTGGTGGTAGATAGCATTTCTTACACACTAGTGCACCCTTACAACGATTTTTGGTATGTCCTAGCTTCTGACAAGAGGTGCATTTCATAGGGTTGGGTATATATTCCTCGACGGGGACTATTTCCCACCCAAGTTTTAGGGTGTCAGGGCGGTGAACGTAGTCATAGCTGCGTCTGTAGCCAGTGTTTTATCACCTTCTTTTTTCAGTTTTTTACGGACCTCGACAACCTTTTGTTCCCTGAGGCACTCCAAGATTTCCTGTTCAGGGATGTTTATAATTTTCCGAGAAAAGATTCGTCCCTGGACAGTGTTGAGAGTTTTATGTAATGTAATCTTAACTGGGATGATATCAATGTATTTAGGTTTAAGAAATTTTTCAGCCGTCTTATTATTAGCTACTTTAATGGGAAAATCTCCGCTTCATATTTCACTAACCTCCAGTCGATCGCATGATATATAGTTAAGGCCCTTTTCGACCTGAAAAACATTATATGATGAAAGTGGTGCAGGCTCTGAATCCTCCTTTACAGTAACAGCAGATGCAACCAAGTAGCGAGGGAGATTTTGCTCCCGTGAAGTAGTTGGTGGTAAAGGTATAAAATCCTCCGAGCGTGGACGTTTGCTTTTACTTCCTCTTATCCTCCCGGTTTCACCAAGCTAGCGAAACCGGTTGTAATTGGGGGGGGGTGAAAAATTTATCGAGAAAAAGAAGAAAAAACAGTAATACAAAAAACTTCCTCCCGTTAAAAAATGCAAAAACAAACACGCGGTATGTTTGTAACAGAAAAATGTTAGTTAACCTACACAAGCGAATTTGATGTGCACGTGGCAACTGCCTGACTTGATCTGTTTATCTTTTTATGTTTTTCTATTCTTTCTTTTTCCTGACTAATTCATTTCTATAATTTCCCTTTGAATAGGGTTTGTCATTAAGACCGGCATTAGGTCCATTCGCCAAAAGAGAGGTTATGCAAACCTTTGCTACATGACCTTTTTTATTGCATAAAGTGCATTTCAAATTAGATTTTTTCGAATTACAATCAGATGCGAAATGATTGTTTTTCCCGCAACGGAGACATAGGCCTGTAATGCCCAATTTTTCATAATTTATTTTCGATAATTTTTGCTGAAATATTTTCTGTTGACTCTTATGGAATGCTTTACTCATTTTGCCATTACCAGAAATTTTATTAAATTCTTGTGTATTACCTGTTGAATGAGTAGCTAGCTCTCTGGCGTCCATTTTTGCGGCTTCCAGCGCCACTGCTTTCGACAAAATATCCTCAAATTTTGAGGAACCAGATTGCAATAGTTGTTCACGAATGTTATCACGGATGCCTCTAATAAATTGTGCCCTGAGGAATATGTCGGCCAAAGAAACCTCACATGGTGAAATAAAATCGCACTCAATTATTTGCATGCGCTTTAAAAGAGCTTTCGAAACCATCGATAGAAAAATACTTCTGCGAAAATTACAAGCATATGGCATCGAAGACAGAATTAAAATGGTTTGAATCATATTTAACAAACAGGAAGCAAATAACGAAAGTAAATAACATTAAGTCGCACATACATTACAACGAATACGGTGTGCCACAAGGATCGATATTGGGAGCACTACTATTTGTCCTAAATGATATGCCAAACGTATTGAACAAGTGCGAAATAGTTCTATACGCTTATTTTTACGGAAGGGGAATCTGAACAAATATGTTATAATAATCTCAACGAGGATATGAATAATGTTAATATATGGCTAAAAATCAATAAACTTAAATTGAATGAAAGTAAAACGAAAATAATAGAGGTAAATTTAGACAGCAATATAATTTTTAGAATAAATAATCAAATAATAGAAAAAGTGAACCAAATAAAATATTTAGGCTTTATTATTGATAAAAACTTAAAGTTTAAAAATCATATTGATTACATATGTAAGAAGATCGGCAAAAAGATTAGTTTTTTTAAACGAATAAGAAACCAAGTCTCAATTTTAACGGCGGTTAATATATACAACACAATGATAAAGCCTCATTTCGAATACGGTTCGACAATATTATTCACATGTTGCACAGCTCATCAAATCGAAAAATTGCAAAAACTACAAAATAGAGCAATGAGAATCATACTTAAAGTCAACAGATATACGTCGATCCACTTCATGCTTGAATCCCTTAAACGGTTAAATGTAGAACAACGGCTTAAATTGAACACACTAAATTTCATACACAGAATTAAAAACGGTGAAGCACCAAAATATCTAACCGAGCGAGTATCGTACGTGAGAAATTCTCAACCTTACCAACTTAGAAATGCCGAACATTTTAGAATTGAAAGAGCATCATCATCTGCAATGCAACGGTCACTATTTTATAAGGGTTTTCAACTTTACAACTCCCTACCGAATAATGTAAAAATGGAACCTAATTTTAATATATATAAGAAACATATTGTTTTTTTGTTTAAAATAACATGTAAAAATATGTATTAGTAAATTTTATACGTGATGAAATTGTAGCACAATTGCTTTTTAAAAGTATTTTTTAATACTAATAAAGAAATAATAATAATAATTTTGCAACATTGTTTATTGAATATATGGGAATATTCAATAATTTCCTTATCAACTGCGTTTTATTGAGTGATATTTTAAATTTTGCACTATTGATAAAATTTTTATTAAGTTGACGAGTTTTGTTATTGAATTTCTTAATTTTTATTAATAACGTATGTTTACAGAATAATTCTTTTTTTATTTTTTTGGAGCACATCGTCAATATAGGTGCCAAAATCGCAGTTTTCCAATCATGGGGAAGACACCGCTTGCCAGGATTTCGTTGTAAAGATCACATAAATGAGACTTTAGACCATTTGGAGCATTTTTGATCATCGCCTAAGTAATCTTATCCTGTGCTGGAGTGGAACCCTTTAAATCCTTCAAAATTTTCTCAAATTCAACAAGATCTATTTTAGCACCAATTATGTCATAATTTAGATCAGAATACTGTAGGTTATCAATGTCAATGTCTTTTTGCTGCTACTATATCAGGGCTAAAATCATCATCTGAACTAAGTGAGCTCCAAAAGATGGCAAATTTATCAGCAATGTCCTTAGGATGTGATATACTGCTATCATCAACGATCAAATTAGGGAAATTACAAGTTCTGTTTGAATTTAAATTTCTAATCCTATTCCACAGGTGTATGGAGTCCATTGTTGGACTTAAGGAATTCAAAAATTTTTCCCATATTTGTCTTTTAGCAATTCTGCACTCTCATTTGACCTTAGCACAAGCTTTTCTGTATTCTAGAACATTTGTTTTGTTACGATGTCTTTTAAACCTTTTCCAGGTTTGTTGCCTTATACGAATCAACTTTGCAATGTCTGCATTAAACCAGACTTGACTATGCTTGTTCCTGGGCTTGCTACTAATGGTTTCATTAGCTGTTTTCCTGAGTATACGTTTGATTTGGGCAGCTTCCCTGTTAATGTTGAAGGATTTTCCAAAATGAGATTCAATCACCATTTCTTTTTCAGAATTCTTTTCACGGAAACGTGGTGAAAAACGTTTAAAATGGGATTGCATGTTATTAAAGACTCGAATTGGGAAATGGTCTCCAACTTCAGGCATGGGTAAAATAGACCAATTTCAATGGGGAGCAATTTCAGCATTTGACATTGTAACGTCAACAGAGGTCAGTGTGTTTCTTGTGTTAAATAAATTATGAGTTCCATCATTCAATATCACTAAGTTCTTGTCGTCAGCAAAATCTTCCCATATTCGACCACTGGGGGAGTTAACAGAAGAGCCCCATAAAGCGTTCTGAGAATTAAAATCACCCAGTATAATATTATGAGCATTTTCAATGTACGGAATATCGCCAACCATAGTGGGGCTCAAATTCATATCACATGCCTTTTAGATGTTAGTTATGCACAAATCCTTACCGGCATTTATCGTAACAGTCTGGAATAGTAGTTCGCCCGTAGATCTAGTGTGATGTTTAACATTCAAATTTTCCTTAATTAGCAAAGCTATACCAGACTTATCGTAAGAGTAATTTTTATTGTGGTGATATATTTTGTATCCTGGTAAATGTAAAAGCTGTAAATTTTTCCCAATAATATGAGTCTCCTGTAGAGCCAAAATATTAGGCTTATGTTTAGCAACTAAAAGTTCTAATGCGAATTTATGATTGATAAAGCCTTGAATGTTCCACTGAAGCAAATTAATATAGAGACCAAAATCCATTTTGAAGTTATAATTATTTTTTGCCCTTTTCGGCTGATAGCACCGTTTTCCTTAAGGTGTTAGGGGTAATTAGTACATTAAGATCTGTAAATTTATTGTATAGTTGAGATGTAGGCGTTAAATCGTTATTAGTAATAATATTATTTCTCGGAGGGCTACTTAGATCCAAACCTTCTGTGATGTCCATAATTATACCTTCCTCTGGTAAATCTTCTGTTCTATTATCCCGTGTGGTGCTTTCGAAAAATATCGTCATCAATACTGTCATCAGTTACATAAATATCAGAGTTTATGTTAATATTAGTTGATTTGAGCACAGCTGGTGTCTTTGAGTGAAATTTTATGGTCAGATGTTAAGTTGAAAATTGACTGTTGTTGATGAGTTTGATGTTTGAGTATTATTTTCAGGTGAGGGCGATAGATTTACAGAGATTGAGGTATGAGTGTTGAGTTTCATTATGTACAAAAGACGTTATGATTTTCTGCACGTTTAGTTTTGTTCGGTATAATAACAGATGTATTGGATGGCGTGTGGTTGTTGTCCTTGGTTAAAATTTGTGCATAAGTTGGAGACTTTTTGACTTTCCTCGCGATCGGTTTCAATAAGTTAAGAGATGGGTTGTCATTAAAAATATCCCAGGCTTTTCTTGTGGTGCATTTTCTTGTAATACGTAAAAAGTTAACAGTTTTGTGTTTCCAATATGTTGGACAATCGGGATCGTAAGAGGTGTGAGTCTCATTTCCACAGTTTATGTAATATTTACGAGAACATTGTTTATGCGGTGGTGGTAGATAGCATTTCTTACACACTAGTGCACCCTTACAACGATTTTTGGTATGTCCTAGCTTCTGACAAGAGGTGCATTTCATAGGGTTGGGTATATATTCCTCGACGGGGACTATTTCCCACCCAAGTTTTAGGGTGTCAGGGCGGTGAACGTAGTCATAGCTGCGTCTGTAGCCAGTGTTTTATCACCTTCTTTTTTCAGTTTTTTACGGACCTCGACAACCTTTTGTTCCCTGAGGCACTCCAAGATTTCCTGTTCAGGGATGTTTATAATTTTCCGAGAAAAGATTCGTCCCTGGACAGTGTTGAGAGTTTTATGTAATGTAATCTTAACTGGGATGATATCAATGTATTTAGGTTTAAGAAATTTTTCAGCCGTCTTATTATTAGCTACTTTAATGGGAAAATCTCCGCTTCATATTTCACTAACCTCCAGTCGATCGCATGATATATAGTTAAGGCCCTTTTCGACCTGAAAAACATTATATGATGAAAGTGGTGCAGGCTCTGAATCCTCCTTTACAGTAACAGCAGATGCAACCAAGTAGCGAGGGAGATTTTGCTCCCGTGAAGTAGTTGGTGGTAAAGGTATAAAATCCTCCGAGCGTGGACGTTTGCTTTTACTTCCTCTTATCCTCCCGGTTTCACCAAGCTAGCGAAACCGGTTGTAATTGGGGGGGGGGTGAAAAATTTATCGAGAAAAAGAAGAAAAAACAGTAATACAAAAAACTTCCTCCCGTTAAAAAATGCAAAAACAAACACGCGGTATGTTTGTAACAGAAAAATGTTAGTTAACCTACACAAGCGAATTTGATGTGCACGTGGCAACTGCCTGACTTGATCTGTTTATCTTTTTATGTTTTTCTATTCTTTCTTTTTCCTGACTAATTCATTTCTATAATTTCCCTTTGAATAGGGTTTGTCATTAAGACCGGCATTAGGTCCATTCGCCAAAAGAGAGGTTATGCAAACCTTTGCTACATGACCTTTTTTATTGCATAAAGTGCATTTCAAATTAGATTTTTTCGAATTACAATCAGATGCGAAATGATTGTTTTTCCCGCAACGGAGACATAGGCCTGTAATGCCCAATTTTTCATAATTTATTTTCGATAATTTTTGCTGAAATATTTTCTGTTGACTCTTATGGAATGCTTTACTCATTTTGCCATTACCAGAAATTTTATTAAATTCTTGTGTATTACCTGTTGAATGAGTAGCTAGCTCTCTGGCGTCCATTTTTGCGGCTTCCAGCGCCACTGCTTTCGACAAAATATCCTCAAATTTTGAGGAACCAGATTGCAATAGTTGTTCACGAATGTTATCACGGATGCCTCTAATAAATTGTGCCCTGAGGAATATGTCGGCCAAAGAAACCTCACATGGTGAAATAAAATCGCACTCAATTATTTGCATGCGCAGTGAAGCGACATATTCGGCTATTGATTGCATTTTACTTTGATATTTTATTAAAAATTTATGTTGTGCCACAAGAATATTCTTCTTTGGAGCTGAATGTTCACCTAGAATTCTCAGCAATTCGTCATACTCCAGCTCTGTTGGTGTTATAGGCACTGACAATGCTGACAGCAAATTGAAGTTTTTCGCTCCGATTGAATTCAATAATAATTTTTTGCAATATTCTTTATCGCCATCGACGTTTTTCATTTTCACGTAATTTGTGAATCTCTCAATATAATTTTTATAGTTTTCTTTTGCAGCATCGAACATTTCAAAATTTAGCACAATTGCGGTGTTGATGTTGCCTCCCTGCACTGGTTCAGGACCCCGCATATTCATTTGCATTAATTGCGCCATCATCTGCTTTTGAACCTTCATAAATTCGGTAAATTGCACGGCATTCATCTTATTAGTCGATTGTATTCCTTATTTTATTATTACTGTTTTATACTCGTCGCCAACTGTTGTAACTGTTGTATTTATTTTAAGTCTAAATAAAAGACGTTAAATAGATCTTGTGTCTATAAAATTTATTCTTTAAAATGAAAAATATAACTCTTGTAATAGGAAATATGACGACCGGCTTTAAGAAAGAAAGAATCTAGAATGAACTAAAAAACGTGCTCATCTCATTTGACAACTGTAATAACAGTAATGCTCGATTGGGTTTAATCTACACTGAAAATTATTTTGGATACTACAGTCGTTATCCATAGATCCAGCGACGAAATTTATCCCTTTCCCCAATATGTTTATTAATCCCCGCTTATGCCTAAAATGTGGAATTAAATTTTTGTTTCACCAGTCTTGGTTGGTATAAAACCATTATTGTTTGTAAGGTCCTGTATGTCGATCGTTTCGGTAGTTGCAGTGGATATCAGGGTTATTAACAGTAGTTGGTAAAATTTATACTTTTTCTTTCGTTTGATATATGCTTTATAGTATTTTAATCCTGTCTTTATCTATAACATGTGTAATATTATATGTATTATTATCTTTATATTTAGCAGGATTTCCTTTTGTTTTCTTTCCGTTGATGTTATGAGGGGTTCCATGGTTGTAGCTAGAAGAAGTAACAGTTAAGCTGATTTACATATCATCCGAGTTTAATTACAAGCGAAGTCCTATAGACTTCCCTCATAGGGAAAGAACAACCCAGGTATCAAAGTTATACCAAGCAGGCTGCGGGAGCCACTGAGCACTAGCTTCAGTCGAGTGGGGGTTCGTGTCTACTCGGAACTAACTGGGAATTACATAAAAATTTATTATAGACTCCCTGATTTTGAGGAAATGACAACCAGATCATTAAACAGTAAAATGATCCTTAGAATGGAAAAAAAGAACTATGGAAAGGATTAAATAGCGTCAGGGGAAAGATTCCTAGTTGGTATTGGGAATCAATGCCTCTTTACCCTCCCAACCGACATCCATTCGCCACAAAACAAAAATTTTACAGGTTCCCTAATATACCTTAATTAACGAAAACTAATCCATGAAAGAAAACAAGGACCGTATTAATTCATCATTATAATACGCAAAATTTATTCATAACTAACCACATTAAAAAAAACGAAGAACTTTCTAGCGGACTAACTTAGGCCTAAAAATTCATACATAGGGTATACTTATCAGGATAACTATAATTAGAGATGATAACTAGATATATGTATTTAAATATAAATTAAGAACGTAGGTCTCCAAAATGGACCAATAGATGATAATGGTAAATATACATGAAAATTTAACTAATCCAATGATTAAATAAAAAATATATTTATATAGGTAAAAATATAGAAATGCAAATGATCGAAATCTCGGCATATAAATATAGATATATATAGATCACTAGTATATGGAATATTCTATGGTGTACATAATCAATTATAAAATAAGAACAATAATAAAATTTAACATGGTTCACTCACCCGCATTACTTGTTGTCGCAGAGGCCTCCGGATCTTGAATCGACGAGCGTAAATACTTAGAGATAATGGAAAATTTAATTACTAAATACATACAAAACCAGTGACTGTAGAAAATTATAATCTCGAAAAATTCCTGAATTAGACACAGCAGTAAATATTCAGATATCTACCGGGGATAATTACCTCCACGCAGAGCAACAAAAGGAAAAAATTAGAGAAAAATAACAAAATTTTACTAATTCTGAATTTTTTCGTTGTTAAAACTAGTGAGGGTTGGAAATTATTTTATCGTTACAGACATTAAAACTCAATTCCATAATATAATTTTTAAGGTTTAAGGTACTTAGCTAGATCGAAGAATATATTAGAATACATACTCATAATAGAATAGATTGAGTAGGATTGATTCATAAAAGATGAATAGATGTAGTTGATTTAGGTTAACTGGATGAGATGCTTCCTTTTAATCTTGTTTGTTGTAGGTTAGATGACCTTGGTGTAGGTTAATGAAGTATAGGATTCTTATTAATCTTACTGTAGGTTAGATGACATATTGTAGAATAGATGACTTTGCTGTAGAATAGATGACTTTGCTGTAGTATAGATGACTTTGTTGTCGAATAGATAACTTTGTTGTAGGTTAATGAAGTATAGGATTCTTATTAACCTTATTGTATTATATACAAACCTCTGAAATAATGAAGGGGCATTCTTAAGGCCAAACGGCATCCATAAGAATTCATACTGACCCAACGGCGTCACGTAAGAAGTATACTTCACCGAATCATCATCAACATAGACATGGAAAAATCCATTCCTCAAGTCCAATTTTGTAAAATAGCGTTTACCTGCAAGCCTATCTAACAAATCGTCTATCAATGGAATGGGGTAACTGTCCTTTGAGGTCATCCTATTTAAAACTCGATAGTCCACACACATTCTGAGGTCACCTGTCTTCTTCCTAACCAAAACTATTGGCGACACAAATTCCGATTCGCTTGGCCTAATGTATCCCTTTTCCAGGTATTCATCTAAAATTACCTGAAGCCGTTGCCTTTCATCATACGACAATCTACGCGGAGTACAACTAAATCGTTTTGCGTTATCAAGAATCAATCTAAGCTCACTCTTTACCATAAATTCAGCGGGTTATTCAGGACGTATATCATTATATACTATAATATAACATAATATAACATGTCATTCAATCGTTTCCTATGCACATAATCGATATCCTCACCAATGGCCAACTGTGCCCCGTCACTAGCCCAATCAATTGACATTATCATTCCCGCCGCATCATCGGCCTCAATGTCATCACACATTACTGCCTCTGCCCCTGACATTAATACTAAATTTGCCTTTTCCAAAAAATCCCTTCCCAAAACACAATCATAAGACGTGGACTCATCGGCAACAACCAACATTTCCAATTCAATACTTTTATTATCATAAAATACATAAAATAAAAATTTCCCATGAATATTCAATTTACTGAAATTAATTTCATAAAAAAATGAGTCAACGTTCGTTATACAATCAAAATTTATCCTTCCAGCAACGTTAGATCTTAGATCTAACAATGCTTATAGGGCTCCCTGAATATAATAGGCATTCTAAATAAAAGAAATTTTCATAATTACCATTAGTACTAAACTTAAAATACTTTAAAAATCCGTTGTTGTTCACCTTTTGTACGGGCTTCTTCTCGGGACATTCTGCAACGCGATGCTCAAGACTTCCGCAACCAAAGCAGACTCCTACTTCTCTTTTCGGTTTTCAGCAATCGACAGCAAAATGTCCAAAAGAATTGCAGTTAAAACATCTTTGTCTGGTTTCACCTTTTGTTTTCATAGTCACGGGTTCTTTAAGTTTAATTTTTGAAAATGCCTGCAGCAGCTGTGCTTTACTTTTGTAGCACTGTGGATTTGCATGAACTCTTAAATTTTCATCAGGTATGCCTTCAATTATATAATCAATAAGTTCCTCTTCCTCCGTTGCGATCTTTTTCGCTAGTAATCAATAAAATTCACATTATACGGCCATGTGCAAGCTTCGAAGTTGCGTCGCATTACTAATTTATTCCCCTTTGAGCTGAACATATCAACCATTTCCTCGAAAAGACCTTCAAGTTTTTCGTAAACCTAATTCGACTTAGAATGCAGCCGTACTTGAACTTTTCGCTTTACCTTCATTATATATTTTTGCAATGTTCTTAAATTGCTTTATCCATACTTCAGGACAACTTACACCATCATAATCTGGCAATAACTCTTTCAATAAGTTAAATGAAACACCATTGATGTCATTGCCATTTACGTTGTCATTATTATTTGTTGCATTGTCCACTGTATTGTCATTTTTTTATTATCTATGACGTCACTCGCTCTATTTGTCAAAAGATTCTGATTTTTTTCAAACTCCTCTTTTTTCTATAAAACTCGTTTTCTTTCATCAAAAGCTCTTTCTCTCTTCTTAACATTTCCGATTCCAATTTATTAGCATCACATCGTTTTCAATCGTATTCGTATTCCTTTTATTTTCATAATTCATTTGCACACTCACGTCGTTCATTACACTTTCACTCATTTGACTATTGCCACTTATTTGAACATTGTCTCCTATTTGTACTGTCGCACTCATTGGTTCAACGACGTTAATCTGCTCATTTTCAAAATCAATTTCATTTGCTTCAGCCGTAATGCTGCTATCAATTGGACACTCTGCTCTATCCTCAGCTGAAAGTTCATTTAATCTCAAAACAAGCGTATTTTTCGTGCCCACTGTCGGCAAATTAAGTTTCTGAAGACAGCTTCGCAGTTGCGCTGCTGTATATTTATTCGCATTAATATCCATTACCAAAACCATTCAAACTTTTCTCTTTAAAGTAGCGTAGCCACGATCAAACTGAACTGATCCATCTGCCATGTTTGTGATTGTGTTGGTAAAGCTGTACTCACACGTACAGGAAACAGTCCTCACACGTACAGACTGAGAATATTTTGAAAAATATCAAAATACTTTTGATTTTCACACCTGCTCCACAGAAAATTAAAGCAACTTTGGCAATTACTTAAAATTTCATTTTTCTCCAGATTTGAGCACAAATAAGTCCAGTAATAATTTGTTTTAATAGTTTTTTTATAGTTTTTCTAAATAATCTTGTCTTTCTCTTAATTTTTCCTTTTTATTTTTCTGTACATAGTTTACAATCCAATTGCAGACTGGGGTAATGCAGAGTAATGAAATTAATTCTCTCTCACTCAGCTAAATTTCATGTATAAAATGTCATTATTAATAAAACTATACGCATTTATATTTGACAAACACAATTTATTTTAGACAAACCCCTAAATATCTCTAAACACGAAATTTCGACTGAAGCTATTATTATATAATGCCACAAATATGTTGTATACCCTTTGATTGTAGTTATTTTGCATTCTAATCGTTTGTATTTTTTTTGTGGTTTTCGAATTTTTCTTATTGTTGTTTATTTCGTTGTTATGCTTATTTTAAATTTTATTTTTTATATTTTATTTTCATACTGGTATTTTATTTTTATTCAGTTGATTTAGTTTAAGTTTGCGAATTTCTTTTTTATAAAATTTTTTTATAAGTTTGTTTTACTTTTTGATTTTAATCACTTTAAAGTTTTTTTTCAAACCGAGGAGGCTCCACGCTATCGATTTTAATAAATTAAAGTTTTAAAACCTGGAAGGCCTCTTTTCTTTTAATTGTAATACTTTTTTAACCTGGCGCGTGCAGAGTAAAAAACACGTCCATATAGTTCGGGTGCGCTTCGTAAACTGTTTAGAAGTTTTACATTTTTAAAAATAGATGCAAAATGGTTTTTGTTAATGTGCTGATAAAACTGTACTCACATGCGCAGACTAAGAAGAGTTTGAAGAATATCAAAATACTTTTGATTTTCACACCTGCTCCGCAGAAAATTAAAGCAACTTTGGCAATTACTTAAAATTTCATTTTTCTCCAGATTTGAGCACAAATAAGTCCAGTAATAATTTGTTTTAATTGTTTTTTTTTATAGTTTTTCTAAATAATCTTGTCTTTCTCTTAATTTTTCCTTTTTTATTTTTCTGTACATAGTTTACAATCCAATTGCAGACTGGGGTAATGCAGAGTAATGAAATTAATTCTCTCTCACTCAGCTAAATTTCATGTATAAAATGTCATTATTAATAAAACTATACGCATTTATATTTGACAAACACAATTTATTTTAGACAAACCCCTAAATATCTCTAAACACGAAATTTCGACTGAAGCTATTATTATATAATGCCACAAATATGTTGTATACCCTTTGATTGTAGTTATTTTGCATTCTAATCGTTTGTATTTTTTTTGTGGTTTCCGAATTTTTCTTATTGTTGTTTATTTCGTTGTTATGCTTATTTTAAATTTTATTTTTTATATTTTATTTTCATACTGGTATTTTATTTTTATTCAGTTGATTTAGTTTAAGTTTGCGAATTTCTTTTTTATAAAATTTTTTTATAAGTTTGTTTTACTTTTTGATTTTAATCACTTTAAAGTTTTTTTTCAAACCGAGGAGGCTCCACGCTATCGATTTTAATAAATTAAAGTTTTAAAACCTGGAAGGCCTCTTTTCTTTTAATTTTAATACTTTTTTAACCTGGCGCGTGCAGAGTAAAAAACACGTCCATATAGTTCGGGTGCGCTTCGTAAACTGTTTTGAAGTTTTACATTTCTAAAAATAGATGCAAAATGGTTTTTGTTAATGTGCTGATAAAACTGTACTCACATGCGCAGACTAAGAAGAGTTTGAAGAATATCAAAATACTTTTGATTTTCACACCTGCTCCGCAGAAAATTAAAGCAACTTTGGCAATTACTTGAAATTTCATTTTTCTCCAGATTTGAGAACAAATTAAGTCCAGTAATAATTTGTTTTAATTGCTTTTATATTATATTTTAAAATCCTGTTTATTTCTCCACAAGTTTCTATAACAATGCGACCAATTGCTCGTTCCGAAATAGAGTTGACAAATTTTAAATCAAAAAAGGAATTGAGTATCTCGTATAATGTGACATGCTTCCGCTGGTGTTAATCAACTTGTGCCAATGCTGCCTACAACAAAAAAAATTATGCAACAACTTAAGCTAGTGTGGACAGATAACCAGCGTCGCTGGTATGCTCGCGTTATGCCGGGCTGTGGCTCGCCGGATGCGGTGGTCCTTGCCGGTTATCCGAACCGAAAGCGCAATCACATATATAGAAAAGAAATTTCCATACCAGCTTTAAATAAATCCACAAAAAACATATTTTCGGAGCCATCCATAATATCAAATTATCTTCCTTGAAACCTGCCACCATCCTATGAACTTACCTGATTCTCCTAACTAATCACTCATTACAAAAAAAGCGTGAACATCACAAAAACTCATTTTTACAACTTATTAATACTCATAGTTTATTAAATAAATTTCTTTCTTTACCTAAAGTACCTTTAAATAGAGTCCTACCAATAAATATAGAAAAGAAATTAATGAAAGAAAACTAATCTAACATTCCTAATCCCTCAACTCTTCTTAATATTACGATAAATATCTAGACTTATACAATTATATAATATATATAAAACGAAAATAATAATGATCTTAAAATTACAGTCAATGGGTCTGTCAGTCGTAGAGTCAAGGTCTTAAAATACCTGGATTACCCCTCTTTTGAGTGGAGTAGGTAGTCGTGATTAACATTGATGTAGGTGATTAAAGATGTGTAGACATGATGCCTCAGGAACTTGTGATTTACGATGATATATATAGGTGAAGGATAATATGATTGAGGGTTAAAGATGATATATTTTCAAAAACCGATGATTATAGATGATATATATATGATAATATATTAGATAATATAGCCGAAGCCTTGAGGACTGATGATTAAAGATGATATATTTTCAAAAACCGATGAGTATAGATGATATATATATGATAATATATTAGACAATATAGCTAGGGTTGAGGATTGATGATATATTTTTCAAAAACCGATGATTATATATGCTATAATAATAATATATGATAATATATTAGATAATATAGCCGAGGCCTTGAGGACTGATGATTAAAGGTGATATATTTTCAAAAACCGATGAGTATAGATAATATATATATGAAAATATATTAGACAATATAGCCGAGGCGTTGAGGATTGATGATTAAAGATGATATAGTTTTCAAAAACCGATGATTATATATGATAATATATTAGATAATATAGCCGAGGCGTTGAGGATTGATGAATAAAGATGATATATTTTTCAAACACCGATGATTATAGATGATATATATTGTTATACTTTTATGTTTAATAAAAGAAAGACGCTTTGCTAATCTAATAATAAAATAACTTTAATTGTTTATTGAGGTGTGTCTGCCTTTGCATATCACAACTTGCTTATAAGAGAAAACGGTTATATATGAAAATGTACATAAAAACTTAAAACTGATAAAGCGTGCAGTGTTGCATTTCATGGTGATGCCACAGTATTATGCTGCTGCTTCATAATAGGGATACCCCCAACATCTCCCTCCTTAAGACTATTGCGGTGATCTCGACAATGGTTCCACAGGTTGTCTACGGCTGGTTATACGCATTGGAGTTGGGCATGGTGAAGCTGTAGGCGTTTCAAAAGATTCTTGCAATGGTGGAATTATTTCGAATTCCTTAAGCAATAAGTCCAAAGGTAGATTCGATGTTTCTAATGCGTTAGTGTCACTTTCGGTGTATCTAGGTCGGAGTTGGTCTGTGTGTGTTCTCACGAGTTTTTTTCCGTTACCAACATAGATCAGAGTATTGTAAACTACGTTACCAATTTTCTCGATGATTTCCCCTGGCACCCAGTATTCTTTGTTTCCTTTGAAGTTCAAAGCGTAGACTTGGTCGCCATATTGGTATGTTCTCTTACGTGTACCGTATTTGGTGTTGTATTGTTTTTCCATTTTCTGATTGGTTTCACGATTGGTAACTTTAGGTTTTTTGATGATGTCGAAAACTGTTCGAATTTTTCGACCTATGAGTCTTACCATGTGGAGATTTTGGATTAAGTGTTGATCTATAGACTTCGAAGAATGTTTGGAGTGCTATGCTAGGTGCCTGTGTTCATGTACTGTATAATGCTTTGTAGAGTTTCATTGTTCTTAGTGGCTTTGACTATTATTTTGAAAGATACCGGTAATGTAGATTCTGCTTCATTCAGATCGATGCGAATGTCATCCTCAAGCGATACGGAAGCTACTATGTACTCGTCGGTTGGTTTCTCGTGTTCATTGATGAGTCTGGGTAATACGTCCGCATGACCGGAATTCTTAGTGTTCGTGTATTTAATTTCGAAGTCATACGTTAGCAGCGTCAAAGCCCAGCGTTGTAGTCTGTTGGCTGTATGCACAGGTATACCTTTCTTTGAACCGAAAATTGCGAGGAGTGGTTTGTGATCTGTATGCAACGTGAATTTTCGTCCAAACAGCATCTTATGATGAATTAGAGCTAAACCTTCCTTCTCAATTTGGCTATAATTACGTTCAGCTGGTGTGAGAGATCTTGATATGTTATGAATTTCTTTCATGCTGTTATCAGGAAATGTATCATAGATCACGGCACCTATACCGTGAGATGATGCATCAGCTGCAACGTGAATTGGTAAATCCGGGTTGTGGTGTGTAAGTAACATATCCGAGGTCAAAATTTCTTTAAATTTGTCCAAGGATTTTTGGCATTCTGAAGTCCAATTAAATGTGTTCTCCTTTTTTAATAGGTCATCAAGAGGCTTTCTGAGGTTTCGCATGTTCGAATTTACCGTAATGATTAATTGAGCCTAGGAGAGAACGTACTTCAGAGATGTTTTTCGGAGTTTTCAAATTTTGAATTGCTGCATTCTTCGTTGGATCAGGTTGAAAACCATTACTGTTTATAATCTGTGCATATGCACTTTTGTTTTTGTACAGAGACCTAAAGTAGAGTTATCAAAAACGTGTTGATAATCTTCCTTAAGCTTAGTTATCTCGTCATCGAATTTGATCTGTCTGCACCATGCAGCTATTGGTTTATCCCAAAGATCGAAAGTTTGAATCCAGTCGATTCTCATGATGTTCAGTTGGTCTATATCTGTGATATAGCAGTTTACTGTTTTTGTGACGTCATTCATCCTTACATCGCATTCAAACATAGCTAGGAGATTAATTTTGTTGATATTGACATCACTAGCACTATCCTTTGTAGTATATGCTTCGGGTTTGCCAATGGATTCCCACGTTTTAACAGAAATTATCGAGATATCCGATGCTGTGTCTATCTGAAGTTGGATGGTGTTATTATTGATGGTCACAGTTGTATAAGTTATTTTCCACCTTACTGTTCTCACTATGTGAGTTATCTTATTTATTTATTTTATTCCAAATAATAAATTTACAACTTTATTTGTTTACGTCTTAGTTATTTTATTTAACAATTGGATAAACTTATTTATTTTCAATCGGTTTTATTTCACTATGTGAACTTACAAATTTATTATTTTAATTTCTTAAACTTTAGAGTTCTCACTATGTGAGCCGACTGAATAATAATTTTCAAAACATTTTTAGCCTGACTGAGGAAACCCAAAACCACATGCTGAGCCAGCAAATATCGGCGTGCAAAATTTTTGGCCAATTGACCAATAAAATTAAGTCAATTCCGCAACATGAATTAAAATGTTGCGTTAGCAAATATTGGAAGAGTTTTTAAGGAATGAAATTAACATTTGGGCGGAAATGCAGAGGTTTAAATCTACCAAATGACGACGGACGTAATAACGGACATTAACTTATACACTGATATTGATTTATATTAATTTTAAAAGTAATATTTTTATTATTGTCCATCCTCTATCGCGTTCCTGGAATTCACAAATTTTTTGACAATAACATTACGTTGTCTATTGTAAATATTTAGAATATCATATGTAGTTTAGTATGAGAGATTAATTATAATCATTTTAGTCTGATGCGATTTCATTTCGATGCAACATAATTTCTCGTTTTGCTTAACCAGCATGTATTGACAAAATATTTCAAGATTCAATATTATACTATGATGTTTCTGAATCATATTCCTTAACGGCTCAACCGCTTTG
This sequence comes from Sarcophaga subvicina, assembly GCA_936449025.2. Classification (NCBI taxonomy): domain Eukaryota; kingdom Metazoa; phylum Arthropoda; class Insecta; order Diptera; family Sarcophagidae; genus Sarcophaga; species Sarcophaga subvicina. Next base: position 43,606,981 of record OW388080.2, on the reverse strand, counting down.
AATTTGATTTCCGATAAAAAGTTCTCAGGTATTAAATCCGTTTTATTATAATTCTCAATAATACATAGATATCCGATATATTGTTTGCAATTAGTACAATTAACAGTATTAAGCCTTTCTCTTCCATATCCAACCTTAGAATATTGTAATATGTATTGCTGATAATACGACTGGTTTGAGAAATATCTATTGTGTGGTATACATTTACTTGAAGACGATGGTTTTTCATGTTGTAGTCTATGATGTGTTCTTAATGTTGCATTCAACTTGAATTCTTCAAAACAAATCTCACAAATAAAACCAGCAATTTTTTCCCTTTCAATTCTGAACTTGAAAGTATAACTGTAAAGGTTTCTAGTACAAAAATGACTTTTAAATCATTAAAACAAGTCTATTTTTACTCTGGGATGTTGATGAGGGTGTAATACATTTTAGAAGTAATGAGGAGTAAATTCAATTATGTAATTATGTCCACTTATATGTAAAAACGCAGACATAACTGTACATTTCTTTCTTATCAGTTTAAAATTAAAGATTCTTATAGCACAAAAAACAACAACAACATGTTGAGCTATATTTCTATTTTTTCAAAATTAAATCATACAGAAAATAACACATCCAAACTATAATATGAGTCAAGTGTTTTAAAATTTGTTTACATTAAATTAAAGAATATTCTTATTGAACTTGTTCTTAAGTATACAAAATTTTAATTACGCGAATTATGTTTAGAGTAAACAATCTCAGTAAAAAAACACAACTTTTAGGTTTGAACGTCAATCTACTTCTATTTTATTTATAATTTTTGTCTGTTATATTAACTTTTACAATATTTCACAATGCTTTTACAATATTCCACAATTAAATTAAATAGGACAAATAATTGGTAGGCTGATATTCAGCAGTATAATAATTAAATTAAATAAACCAATTCAGAAATATTACAATTTTAGAGCATTCCACTTCCGTTCATGGGTAGCATGTATGGTAGCGTATACGCAACTCGCGCGATGTTTTTGTTTATAACATCAATGTGTCCTTATCCCCCTCTTGACCGTCTGCAAATGTGTCAGCATTTTATTATTACAAGAAAACGATATTGGGGAAATTAATGTTTTTTGTTAGCATATACCAATTTCTATATATATATATTTTTTACAAAACAAGAACTAGATGAAATGTATCACACATACAACAAACAACAACAACACGTTCAACTATATATCTATTTCTTCAATATAAAATCTTACAAAAAATAAAAATAAAATAAATAAAACACAACATTCCGCAATGCACTCAGCGTCGGCAACATGAGTTAAGGGTACACTACATCACACTCTCACAGATCATTCGAACCTCGGGCCAGAGATCTATAAGTTTACGGTACCTTACACAGGACAACTCGTTTGAAATCACAAAAAAATTCATACTAATTTGAATTCAATTGAAGAGTTTTAAGTGTGGCAAAATAAAAATATTTTGTTAACAAACCAAACGAATCGTAAGAATTAACAAACAAAATGATATTTTTTAAGTTTTACATTGTCTTCTACAACTGTGCTTATGTTAATGACTTATAATATCAAATTATTCAAGCCACTGTTCTGGTGGAAACTCCAACTTTTTAACATATAATATATTTCATTTTATTTTTAATACGTCATATTCATAAGATCCACCTTTAATTTCACTACCACGATAGGCTTCTAAATTAAAAGTACTGGAATGTTCATTGCTAATAATTTTGATTTTAAAGATTTCTATAGTCCAGTTTGTTGCCTATAGGTAACGTGCGTTTATGTTTGGTTATACGAACGCGATCGACAAATTTCAACTTCGATCTCCTAAAAATCTATAGAAAATTACTATAGATGGATTTTTTCATTTGAAGGGTTCACTTCGTTTGGTTTCACTTTAATTGTTCGATGAAATGTATTATTACATTTATCCACCAGCTCCTGATATATATTTATCAATTTGTACGCGGTCCTTGAATGCTAAACTCTTTCCACATCGACACCTACAATGTTCTATTAAGTCGTTCAACTCTTGATGCCTTTTAACAATTATATATTGAATAGTGGTTAATTTGATTAGATTGCATTAAATGTTCAAGTCGTTTGTAAAAGAACTTTCCAACGTTATTCTCTCACCGAATTTTGTAGCCATTCTCAAACATTATAAAATTTCATTTGTGCCACGTATCGGTATGTCCTTAATATAATTAATATAAAAGAATAAAAAAATTTTAAATAAGAAAAATTTACCAAATTTTTTAAATTTTTTACTAATATTTACCAAGCTCAATTCTAAATTTCAAAAATAGTTTAAAATATGTTACCAAACTAACTAACAGCTTTTAAGAAAAAAAGAAGAAAAAAAAACAAAACAAAATCAGAAATAAAATGAGAATGCGATCATATAATATCTATAAAATATTAAATATCAAATTCTATTACATCTATCAAATTTAAATATTATTAAATTAGTAATAAATTATGTATTATAAATTGTAATTAAAATATTAAAAACGATTAAATTATTTGTGTTAAATTGAAAACTAAAATAAGAATACAAACGAAAATATGTAAGTATTTAAATAATTATAAGAATTTTTGATGGAAAAATGATACATTATATTTGTAATAAATTAGTTTTGAATTAACAGGGACTGTTAATTTTTAAATGGAAGAGTCATATAATATGATACACCAACGCCTATATCCAAGTTACTCTATGATTACATTAATAATTAATGTAGTCTACTTATTATACTTTACTTGCTTATCATACTAACTATTATACTATAAAACTTATTACATTTATTATTATGCTATAAACACTATAAATACAACGCAGTAAGCAAAGCAAACTTTATTTTATTTTATTTGCTTGTTGTCGCGTTGCCTTTAAAATAATCATTTCCAAATACAGCTATGTATTCTATTTTTAAGTAATTGCTGTGTTTGCTGCGTTGCGTTTATTGTGTTTATAGAAATGTTCTACATTAGCTCCTATACTATATTTCTATGTTATACGAAGTTAGCCCGTTAAGAACTGTACGATCTGTAACTGTATTTATATTTGAAAAATATGAGAAACAAAATTTTTAATAAAAAGAAAATACTTTACAAGTAACTTCCGAACTATAAAGACGTGTTTTTATTTGCATAATTTTACTCAGAACGCTTTCTCCGCGTGCCTATATGTAAGGATATGTGTATGCTGTTCCATATTATCAGAAAGTTTACATGGTAAGTCAATGCGTATATGGTTTGTTGTATTTGAAATACTTCGTTTTGTATCTATGAATTTATATGTTGATCTTCATAATTTCATCACAATGAATTGAAATGCGTTTTTCATTATTTCTTACATAAGTGGGCATTGCAACCCTTCAGTCAGAATTACAACCTAGCTTCTCATACTATCCATATAGCATGTGTCAATTTTATTCATCAGTGGTCGGTAGATTTTTAAGAATATAAGTATGAAAAAAGAAAGTCGCCCAAGATATATTTATTTTCATAATTCATTTTGTTTCAAATGTCTGGGCCTTACGTCCAATAACCAACGCATTACCTACTAACCTTCTGCAACATTTCTTTATTACATGAATAATAAACATTGTGTCACTTAGTACATAAAGTTCAAAACACAAATTTACTGATGCACAGGCTATAAATGCTGACAATTTCTACATTCTTTTGATTTCGAAATTCAGTTATTACGCTAATCCTTTGTATTAAGAGTTGGGGAGTCTCCATTAGCCTGGTAAGTTAACAAAAGTATTCAAATGGTTTGACCGAAAATATTTTTTAATTTTAATATAGCTTTATTCTTTAATGACAAGTGGACCAGTTTTACTGTGTATAAAAAAATTGTTTTAATCGTCATGTATTATTAATTGGTGTCAAACGGCCAATTTACAAACTAGTTTTTAAAATTGTTATCAAATTGAGTATTAAAATTTAAAGAATCAAAGTCGTGTGTATATGACAAATTCTGTTGAAATCCTTCTGTTTGTTTTGATATCCAAATATCCATTGATTTTAGATAACAAATTTAACTGATTACTTCACTTTTTTATGAATCGGATCAACAGTACTGGTATAGAGACTCACAAAACCAGGAAAGTCCGTTGAATACAGCAGATATAAATAAAGCCTTGGAGATAGACGAAACACGATATTTATGCCATGTAAGATGTGCTCCTTTTCATCCTTCGTCAAATGGGCAGGTTGAACGTATGGTGCAGACCACAAAAGATTACTTGAAGAAAATGCCATGTTTTTAGTAAACACATAAGCCCACATGCTACAACAGGTTAATCGGCAACTCAAAACTTACTTTGACAAGGTTCATCCACATGAATTGTCAAACTCTGGTGAAAATTTACCTGTGAAAGAAACATTTAAAAAAGGAGACCCTGTATATATTTGGAATTACGTAGAATGTCAAAAGTGAAACTGGACCCTTGTCTTACAATGTGCGTCTTCAAGATAATCGTTTAGTAAAGCGCCATTTAAATCAAATACGCAACCGAGCCTTAATCACCACCTGTGAGGAAAAATTTCAAAAAATTTTTTTTCCTATAAAAACTACGAAATGTTTAGTAGTATATTCGACGGTCAACGACAGGTAATACGGCTTCCGTAAATTCGGTTCTACTAATAACACGATGATTTGGTGAGAGCTATCTTGTGGCTTCAAATATTTTTAAAGCATTGGAGTCTTTTTGATTTTTGTTGTTGCTAGTTACCTCTCGATTTATTTGAAGCTCGAGCAAGGAGGGTTTCCTAAATATAGGACTCCAACAGATGAGTTCACACTCTCCAGTTGGTAACTCAATGGTTGATTTTGCAGTGAGAAATGTTTGTTCTTGTTGTATTTTTATAACTCAAATAAACCGTAGAAGAAAGACAATAATTCTTGTAATACAGTAAAATCAAATGGAAATACCTCGTTGGTAGTATCACAAAGCTTTAGAGTTTTGTTATATTCAAATTCAGCATAAAATTATTATACAATAGTAAAACAAGAAATACTAGCAATAGGCAATTAAAGTTTTTTTTTTTGTTTTAATAGAAATTTTATTTTAATCTATTAATTTCAACAATTTTAATGTTGCTTAAAGACTTTAGTACTGTGTGTTTATGACTTAAGTCTTTTGTCTTGTGTAAAAACCAACTAAATGGCAATCCTATACCAAAAGAAACCTTGTGGCTTTTATTATTATTTATGCCTACTTAAAATAATACTTACACCACTAATATCATGTTAGACCAGTTTCTTTAAGTATCTTTTGAGGTTAACCGACTGCGTGTTGATGAGGATAAAGGTACTCCTTGATGACAATTGGTTATCAAATTCATTATTCCAATTAATAAGAGCACCATCGCATTGTTGAGTCTGATTTGTTGTTTTAACGCTATTTCGACGGAATGTGCAAGAAATAGAGACTTGTTCCTGAAAACTCAGTAGTCGATTTGCCAGTGGATCGCATAGTGCACTACACACAGAAATAATTTTTTTTGGTCGAAATCTGTTGTAAAAAAGTAAAAAAAGAAAACAAAAAAATTAAGACAACAAGAATTAAGCAAATAAATTTATAGACTAAAAGTGTTTATTTATCACATATTAAAACATATGAATGTACACTGAGCGCAATAATTAATAATAAATTTTCTATTATAAAAAATATACTTGTAGCACAACATTAATTTTGACGATGAAAATTTAAAGCTTCCTTCATAACCAACTCTCACCACAAAATAAAAATTAAAAAAAAACAAAAACATTTTTTTACTGGTTTAAAACAAAAAACTCAAAATATTTGGCAGCAAAAGTGAGTATGCACTTTTCCTCTCATTATATTTTTTGCTAAACCGTTAGATTTACTGCTAGTTTTCTTCAAATTTTTGTAAGCAAATACAATTTAAACATTCTTTAACCCTTTCATGCCCGAATTTTTTGGGCCAGAGCTAAAATTTTTTAGGGACATGTGTTTGTTAGTCATGGCCTCAATATGAAGTGATATTAAATTCAGAGTCCTACGTACTCTGGTTTTACACGTTTTTAACCAAGCTTATTTGCAAAAAAAAAATCATTTAGAAAAAATAAAAATTACGGAATTTATGAACAAAAATATACAATTTGCCTATAGACAACATAGGGCATGAAAGGGTTAAGTTCATTAGTACTCATCACTTGCTGTGTAATAATCTGCCAAGAAGTACGAAAGGTTTTAAAAAGATGAGAACTGAAATTTCAACTCGAAAAATTATTGTAGAACTAAGGGAAAAAGATAAAACTTATCGTGAAATTGCGACAATTGTTGGAAGGCATCACACTTCAGTTAAAAAAATTGTCGATAATTATGAAAACTTTAAAAGAATAGTAAATTTTAATCGAACGGGTCGGCCAAGAATTTTAAATGAAAGGGAAGAAAGGAAGATTATTACCACAGTAAAAAAATCCTGGTTCTAGCGCAGTGCTGATTGCCAAAGAGATTAGTGAAGAGTTGGAAAAAACTGTAAGTGGAAGTACAATACGACGTGCATTGCATAAATCCGGGTTTCATGACAGACGTCCTAGAAAAAAACCCTTTATTTCCAAGGTAAATAAAACAAAACGCATAAATTACGCGAAAAAATATGAAAATAAGGACATTAACTTTTGTGAAAATATCATGTTCACGGTACAGTTAAGCACGGAGGAGGCTCAGTAATAGTTTGGAGGTGTTTTTCTTGAGCTTGACTTTATTGACACGACTATGAATGTTCAATGCTACGTAAACCTTTTAGAAAAAAATCTTGCACCAAGTGTTTCCAAATTGAATTTGCCTGGACATTGGATCTTTCAACAAGACATTGATCCCAAGCATACCTCCCGTTTAGAAAAGAGTGGTTGCAACGAAACACACCAAACATGCTGGATCATTTGGACCGCCAGATCCGAAAAAAAAAAATATTGCAAGCAAAGAAACACTAAAAGGAGCATTATTAGAAGAATGGGTCACCCGAATTTATCAGAAAATTAGCGGAATCTATGCCAAATAGGTTAAAATGTGTCAAAAAGGCCAAGGAAAGTCCAACTAAATATTGAAACTTTTTTATATTTTTAATATTTATCTTAAGTAAACATTGAAGTGTATACTAACTCTTAGTGTGAAAATTTACAGATAGTTTTGTTCTTAATTATAAAAAAGTTCCTTTATCATGAATTGTTGTTTTTGTTTTAATATTTTATAAGTAATAAATAAACGTTTTTATTTTTGGAAATTTATTCGACTATTCTCATTTATTTTTCTCGCTATCCTAAAAAAATTAATAATCAAGTGGTGTTTACTCACTTATGGCGATCAGTGTATATAGAAATAGTTTACAAACTTAAGTAAATAATCTGAAAACAATTTTGTTGTTTTTGTTGCGGTAGCAATTGTGGTTTTCGTTGCTCATGCTGTGGCAGATGTTGATTGAGTTGTCGTCGTAGCTGTATCTGATATATATCCGCAAGATTGTGTTTGGCACGGGCAATTTGTCATGCAACTTATTCTTGAAAAAGGTTTCAGGACTGATGGTATGCAAATCATCTGAAAAACATTTATCGGCATTTTGTACTGTTTTATTGATAAATTCATGCATCAGTTGCAACTTTGTGTAGGCTTTGCACCTGAAGCTTGGTTTCTTCTTTCTCAGCTCTTCACAATGTAAATGAAGCATGAAAGAGACGTCGGTATTTGAATGCTGAGCTTGATGTAATTAATCCTTGGTGCTGAAGTTTGTATTGCCTTTCTTAGTGTACGGGTGCCATGATGATTCACTGTTATTCGAAAGTTATAGTATGATTCCTTTCCGTGGTAACACAGAGTGTTGTAGATGAACTGATGTTGATTGTGAATATGTCAAAGCTTTTATTCATATATGCAGTCATCTACCTGCGGCATGTAACATCAGGTATAAGGATAATCTATAGATATCTTTCCTTCTTATTTACATATTATTATTATTTACTGGTCTTATTTGTATGCTTTCTTGGACATTCACATGGTACTGAAATCTCTAGTGTCAATTAAAATCTATTTGGTTTTCATTTAGGTTTCCATACTTAACAAAATCTTCTTCGTTATTACATTGTGAAGAAATATAGAAAAAGACACTTATAGTTCTTCTGTATGCATTAAAAGAAATTAAACTTTAATGCTCAAACTTAGTATTATTTATAAAGGAAAAAATTTATGACTGCAGACAAAAGAGTAGTTAGTTTATGGCATAACGCTTTAACAAGTAAACTATTAGACCTGCCTTGTATGCCAAAAAGTAACTCGTTGAAAAAATATTTTGATATACGAATAGGCATTTGGAACGTCCTAATCCTTCACAGTGTAGGCGCTTCCACCCACCTGACGGATACCTCATGAAATGTAGGACGGAAATCACTGCCATTCAGGTAATGCGATGGATAGGATAAGGATGCAAAAGGCTGGTATCTTGCGATTATATTACAGCTGCCAGGTTGATGAGCACTTATTCGGATGCGGATTTATGGTTAATAAGAGACTTCGCCACCTTGTCTATGGGTGAATGAATAGCCACTATCAACATCAGCCTTATTTCTGCTCATGCCCCGACGAAAGAAAAGGACGATGTGGTCAGAGATGCCTTCTATGCTTAACTCGAGGACGTATACGATAAGTGTCCGGCCCATGACGCCAAAATCGTAATCGGACCGGAAGGCATCTTTGGCCCCACTGTCGGACAGTTCAGCCTCCACGCGAACATTACCTCCTATGACATGAGACTGATCGATTTCGCCGCGGCGCGTATCATGGTAGTATGTAGCACCAAGTTTCAACATCTCGACACTCACAAGGCCACTTGGATGTCCCCTTATTAATCAACGTCCAACCAGATTGATCATATTGTGATTGGCTGAAGGCACGTATCCAGTGTACTACACGTGCGCACGTTCAGGGGTACAAACATCGACTCGGAGCACTACCTTGTCGCAGCCAAGTTTTGATTGCACACTAGCGCCTCGAGGTCTGCTCGCTCTAGTGCATTGCGAAAGCTGGACGTCAAGAACCTGCGATCACAGAGGACGGCTGAGGCGTTCTCCATTCAACTCTCTGAAAAGCTCCGTCGTTCCCCTTCTAATCTCAATGACATTGGAGGACTGTGCGCCAACAGCTCCCACTCCTTGCGCAATATTGCAGAAACAGTCCTTAGTTTCGAGCGCCCACCCCAACGAAATCAATGGTACGATGAAGTGTGTCGCGAGGTAGCTGCAGCGAAAAACTCCGAATACAGGAAAACTTTGCAGTCTGCCGCTACGCGAACCATTGTCGAGAGAGGGGAAGGGATAATAGACGCCTTTTCAGACGCAAGAAGATGGAGCAGGAAAGGCGTGAGAGTGATAAAGTCGAGATGTGTAGATGTAGGAATGATGCTCGAAAATTCTATCAAAAGGTTAAGCGTCTAACCGAGGGTTATAAACCCGGTGCGTCTTCCGGAAACTTGGTCCGCAGGGGGTGCTGAGTTTGTGGAAGAAATACTTCTCTACTCCGCTACAAGGCGATAACGAACTTTGCCTTTAGAGATGATGTTCCGAACCCGATCGATAATGACGCCGAGGAGATTCCGCCGCCTAGCCTCCCCGCTAAATTGTTTAAGACCGGATGTAACGAGTTAAGCCTTCTCCCTATCACATATAAGGCTCTTACGGGCGTATTGTTTGAAAAACTAATGCCATTCGTCAAATAACTGATTGGACCTACAGACCTGGCAAGTCCACCATCGACCAGATCTTCACACTACGCCAAATCCTGGAAAAGACCTATGAACAACAAGTCGGCACACATCATATTTTTTCCGACTATAAGGCAGCCTTCGATAGACCCATAATGGATCGTTTTTTTGCCGCAATGTCTTTGCTCGGTATACCTGCGAAGCTGATAAGGCTATGCAGAATGACGTTGAGCCATTCCTGCAGCTCCGTCAAGGTAATTATGGACCCCACCGAACCTTTTTTTTTTTTTTTTTTTATTTATTTATTTATTTATTTATTTATTATAATTAACATAACACAACAAGATTTTAATCTTATAAGTTATAGTGCTATGCTTAGGATCAATAAGACATAAAAAAATAATAAAAATTATGAAATATAAGAAATTAAGTAAGACTAACAAATTAAGATAAAAACAAATTAATTAAAATATTAAAATATTAAAATTGAGTAGAAATATAATTTAATTTATTTAATTATTTTAGGAAAACTAACAATACTACAGAAATAAAAAGAAAATAAAAAAGTTTAAAAAGATAAAGAATTCTAAAGATATAAAAAAGAAATATTTACAAAAATTGGTATAGAAAAGTAAGGATAAATATTTAACCGATATAATAAACATGCTAAGAACGTAACAAACTTTTCATTAAGAGAACAATTTAAATAACTCCTTCTTGAACGCGTTTGCATTGCCTAACTTTTGGATGTAGTTTGGTAGGGAATTCCAGAGACTAGTGGTGTGTATAAAGAACTGTCGCTGTGACAGAAGAGTCCTGTAACGTTGTTGAATAATCTTCATGCCTCGGCATGACCTAGCAAACTTAATACGGTCTACTAAATATTCCGGCTGTCCCGTATTAATAATTTTATGGAATAGAATGAGGCATTTAATTTTCAGAAGATTATCAAATTATAATATGATCCCGGCGACCTTTAAGAAATACGTATCTTGCTATATTGTTGTATGCCAAGTTTAATTTTCGGTTGTCATTACTATCGCAGTTTGCAAAAATTTCGCACCCATACAATAGCACAGGAATCAAATAAGTTTTAGCAAGTTGCATACGAATTGCAAAAGGAGCTGAATCAATGCCCGCCCATAAATTCCGTAGCATGCTGTAAATTCTGCCCACAACGACACTTATATGGCCAGACCACGATAATCTGTCATTAAATACAATACCCAGATTAGTAGCAGACTTGACATAGTCAATTTTATTTCCCCTGATACTCAATCCAGGTATGGCAAACGAAACATTGGTCTTCTTCCTTTTGATACCGTGCGAGGTTTCAGACAAGGCGATGCCTTATCATGAGACCTCTTCAACTTCGTCATGGTGAGTGTTCTGCGAAAGGCAGGAGTGAATCGTTATGACACTATTTTTCAAAAAAGCGTCTAAAAGCGTGACATCATAGTCCGTACCAAGCGAGATGTTACTGCTGCCTTTAGTGCTATTGAACGCGAGTCCACTAAGATGGGTCTGTCAGTCAAACAATTTATTAATCTTGGCTCCGCCGTTACTACCAAAAATGATGACCTCTTGCCAAGAGGTGCTATTATAGTCTCAATAGGCAATTGAGTAGAAGGGACCTCTCTCGTGCGACAAAATTAACACTCTACAAGACGCTCATCCTCCCCGTGCTTCTTTATGGCGCAGAGGCATGGATCGTATTAAGCACTGATGCAGCAGCCTTGAGAGTATTCGAGAGAAAAGTCGTACATAAGATCTTCGATCCAATGCGAGTCAGCGATGGTTTCCGCATCCGATCCTAAAGTGAGCTGTATGAGCTCCTCAACGACATGGACGTTGTGCAGCATAGTAACATTCAGCGGCTGTGCTGGCTCGGCCATGTCGTTCGAATGGATGAGGATTCTCCGGCGAGACGTGTATTTGTTGCGGGGAGCTGCTGAAGTCGGCGAAGAGGACGACCTTGTCTGCGTTGAAAGGAAAAAAATCAAGGAGTCTCTGTCATCGATTGGAAGGATGTGTTGTGGCAGGCCGAAATCCGTTAATCGGGTTGTTAATTGCCAATTAAGTAAGTAAGAAATTGTAACCTTTGTTTATAGAAACTTTGGTTTCTCCACTTTTTGGTATACATTTTTCGTCGTTACATTCGTCTCCAGACACTAAAAACTTGCTTTATAAAAAGTTTGTTTTAAGGTTTTTGGAAAAGTTTAAAGTTGCACTTGCAGATTCTCCTGCAATAATTATGTTAAGAAGTTGCGATTTTCCTTTCTTAACATAATTTACTGGCGTTAAGGCATAAATCGGTTAAAAATTTAAGATAACGGAATACTGTACATTACAAATAGAATTTTCATCACACTCATTTTAAAGTGAGTTCATAACGTTTGTTGATTTTATCTATTTCGCTGCAAGACTACATCTTCTGTTCACAACATCAAAATGTTCACGAACAAGATGAAAAACAGAAGACAGATACACGCAATTGTATCAAGATGTGAACTTCTGCTCTCAAAGAAAAATGTTGCATAGAAAGTGAAATCAAGTACTCTAGTTAGAGCAATGATGGCGTCAGATGTTTCTAGCTTTATGTTTTTATTTTCATTGTTATTTAAATTAAAAACAAACGAAGTTTCTACAACATCCTTTGTACTATATTATTATCAGATATGCTACCAGCTCTCTACTGTGCCTTAAATACAACATTGTTAGCAGATTCATGTTGGCTCAATAAGTGATATTCAACAATTTGTTTTAATTAATTATTAAAAAAAGGATGTATTAACGTCGTTTATACTTTTGAACTAAATAAATCTAAGGAAAATATTTTTAATATTAAAAACTCTGACTGAAAGAAAACTTTCTGATAGAAATGCCTCAGTATGGCTTTGAGATATCTGATAGATTTAATACGCTGCACTTTCTGTATCCGACAGCAACAAGTTTTGAAAATATAACACAATAAATCCAAAGGACATTGAGTGCGACTTTTCTAAAGTCTCTAAAAGTCGCATAAACCTTTCAAATCTTTTTAACCAGTAAGCGTTGTTTTGGATAAGCTTCATATGATTTGTATGATATGGCATACCAAACCAATCGTAAAATAAGTGTTTAATCGATTATCGATCAGTACTGTCAATTTGGATATATGAGTGTTAATAGGACGATGAAAGCAATATAATTGTACTTTAATTAAAAAATTATAAATGGCTTAAATCATAGCAGCTAGAAACATAATTTCTTTTCACAACGCCGCGACACATTGAATCTGTAATGCGTAAATTTTATTAACTAACAGCAACGCAATGTGTGTATGTCTCAATGAGTCAGCTGTTCCTTTTTTTGTTCAATCGATGTAACAAAATTTAAGTGTTTTAAATGGTTGTTTACGATATTTTTTCCATTCCTTCAATTATAATATTTTTTTATAAAGCTCTTCAGCATCGTGAAGTGATGCTCTGTTGTACTTTAGGCGTTTTTGTTTATTTCTCCTCCAAACGCAATCATATTGAATGTTGTAACTCTCATAAGAAAACATAAATTTCAAGTTGATAAAATGTATGCATTACAGCAGCTATCTGCCTGTGAAAAAGGAAAAATTTTCAATGGACAATTCTCAGCTAGATTGGGTTTAATTTTAGATTCTGGCCGGACAAATTTGAACGGATCTGCCAATAGGTTATATTTCACTTACAAAGTTGAATTGCTTTATGATGGAAAATTGATTTAAATTTACTTTAAAAGCATCGGGCAGGATTAATTTTCCAAATTTTTAAAAATACTTGAATCTTGAATCAGAAAACTCTCAGTAAAAATTAATTTACCACGAAAAAAATTTTTTTTGTATAATTGAATTGAATTGAATTGAAATGAATTCAGCTGAAGTTAAGGTACGGTCACATATGGCAAATGTTTACCCCAATTTTGATTTGTGGTCAGTCTATGCATATTTATTATCCCATTTTTGTTTGGGAAAATATGTTTGCCGTGTGACAAACAAATGTTTATATTTTTCATGTGTAGTCAACCAATTTTATTGTATTAAAAACAGAATTTTTCTGTGCATCCTTCTTCTGTTCTGCCCTGAACCCATTGTCGAACGCAAAAGTCGTCTTTCTTTTCTTTCTTCGCAAAATAACGCTGCAGATCCGCTACACAAAACGAGAAAAGATTCATCTTCAGAAGTCGGTACCAATTTCCCCAGGGGAAGAACACCTTCGGCTTTTTACACATATAGGACACGAACATCAAAATATATACATAATTGGTCGTTATAACCCTTTAGTCAGGATTACTACCTAGTTTCTCATACCACTTATTGTTGGAGTTTTTATTGTTTTTGTATAACTTTCTTATGTATATAAATGTAATTGTTATAAATTGAATATTGCAATTACCCTGTTGTAAAACTCTTTATTTTACTTTTGAATTTTCTACAACTTGATTTTTTTCACAAAAATATTCATTCCCATAAAGGCATTCAAACTAGAAAGTTTTCGGCTTCTCTAATAAAGTCCAATACTTATATTATGTGTCTTAATTTTTTATACATGAAGGCCATGTCATATAGAAAATTCCCTTTGACATTTAAGATAAATGTAAACATGGCACTTGTCAAGCAAAAAGTTGGGCATCTCTCATCTTTTTCTGCGCTTTGACAATCAGCTGCTTTCATTTTCTTCATAAACATATTCATAAACAAACAAAGCGTCTATTTATTTTATTGATAAACAAACAACGCGAGTGTTGTCAAAGTTTTTACTGTGACATACATTTTTTGCTTTACGCTTTTCTGTCAAAGTTATAAACGTCACGCAAAGCAACAAAGTTTTATCTGACACGGCCTTGAGTTTTGGGAGCAGATTTCTGGCAAAAACTCTGAGAGTAAATAAAATTGCCATGAAAAGTTTTTCAAAAATCTGTCGTTCGGAGTCGACTTTAAACTGTAGGTCACACCACTCATGTATAAAATTAACACGCACAAGATAAATGGTGTGAGAAAATAGGTCGTAATCCTGACTGAAGAGTTGTAATGGCCAATTATGTATGAATAAGTATACAAAAAAATTTAAAAAAATCTTTTGAATTAAAAGCATTTCAATACTTTGTGATAAATATTCTTTTAATTTCTTCTTAAAGTAAGAAATTGTGCTACAATCTTTTGTATGTCGAGGCAAGTTATGTATATTCCAGGCTACCAGCGTAATAAAATTTTTGCTTCGTGATTAATGACATCTCACAGCACGAAGATTATTGCTATTTCTAGTGTTGAAAACAGTCTGGTTTCTTGAAAAGCATATCGTATGGTGACCAATTCCATGTAGAGCGTTATAAACATAAATTAAAGTTTCATTTTATATAATCCATATATTGGTAAAATATTTTTCACAACGTCTGTGTACAAAGATAATGTTGAGTACATGAGAGGGAGGTTGTAAATAAGTTTAATTGCTTTGCTTTGAATGATTTGAGGTCTGCATTTTTCTGAAATCCGTATATGTGGGTTAAATAGTTGAAGTGACTTTGTGTAAGGGATTGAAAAATTATAAGTTTTGTTGTTGTTTCTAACTTGTATCTTAATTTATACAATATTCCAAGTGCAGGTGATATTTTGGATCTAATATGTTCGATATGATGAGCCAACTTTAAATTGCTTTGAATTTTAAAACCTAAGTAATTAATAGAATGCACTTCTAAAATTTCGTTACCATCTATTCGGATGCTTATACTGGTATTGAAATTTGGCCTGGGCATGAATCTAATAAATTTAGTTTTACTTGAATTCAACATTAATTTATTTATTCGTGCGAATTCCGATATTAAAGCTGTCACGTTCGACATAAGTTTTTAGTACTATATTTTCTTTGTAGGGGTACAATATACAAATGTCATCTGCGTACATGAACATTCTTCTATTTAATTCCAAATTATTAATATCGTTTAAATATATGGCAAAAAGTAGAGGCCCCAAAACACTACCTAGCGGAACACCATACTTTATGTTTTGTACCGAACTTTTACTTGTATTTATCTGTACGAATTGTTTTCTATTTTTCAGATAGCTTCTTATAGAGAACGTATCATATGTTTTTAGGTAAACAAAACAATAAAACAAATAAACAAAATCAAATAAAGAATTGAAAATTGCAAAAACTAAAACACAAAAATTCAGATATTGATATAGAAGACATGTTTTTGGGTTTGAGTTTTTATTTTATTATTTATTGTTTTTTAAACATATTTAATATTAATTCCAAATTTTAATAACTTTGTTTCACTCCTTTTATCACTTTCAATATGACGTCATTTGTTTTTCTTTAATTCAGCTGTTAACCAGTGTTATCACTACAGCGTTTTTTGATTCATTTCAACGATTTTATGTTTATTTAAAGGTATTTATTAAAAGTTTTATGTACTGTTTCTGTAAGCCAATTAATTATACTTTCAAATAAGCAAAAACTAAAATTTAATGCTTTTGATTGTATTTTCCGTATAAATAGACAAGCATGTGAAATCGTTTATCCTACAGAAACAGGTCAGGTATTTCGGGAACCAAATTTGTATGAATGTAAAAACGTTTTTATCTTCTCTAGTAAAAGTAAAATGCTAACTGAAATGCTTTTCGAACGCTTTACTTAAAAGTCCATAACTATATTTTTCTCATATAAAATAAAAATAAACACTACATATCTACATAATGTAATAATAAAATCAATTATAATTTTGGTTTTTAAAATATGTGAAGTTTTATTTAAAGAGAATTCCACACATAACATACGTACAAAATGTAAATTCTGAATTTATAATTTCAATTTTCAGTTTTGGTGGTTTTTAATATTGACATGTTTTTAACACTGCTAAACAGATGTCACGTAAAAATGTAAGAAAATTCTATTTTTTACAGATTCTTGTTCCGGTTACATTACATTACATTTCTATAACCATTTGTATTGCTTTATACATAGCAAAAACGATCAGTTGTTTCTTACTGTTGCGGTTACATTCAGTTAATGTAGATTACCTGAGTCTTAATGGTTAGCACAGCAACACTTCAAAATTAAACCTTTAAACTGCATTGTATTGTTGTTGTGAACAGCGCTGCCAACTTTGACGATTTATCGTCATTTTGACGATTTTTTAAGTCAAATTTATTAAAATGACGATTGACGATTTCTAATTTTTAAAAGCAAAACATATGGTAACCTTTTTTCCTAATATTCAAATTTTGTAAGTCCCCTTTTGCGTGTATGCTATTTTTCTGTGTAAAAAGGAAAGAGAAAAGTATACTGTATACAGTTCTTTTGTTTCCATTACATAGTAACCTGTTAAATTTTGTCAGTTAGAAAAACAGACAGGATAAGTTAGGTACAAGTTTATCTGAAAGAAAAAAGTACACTTACATATAATTGAAAAATTGGTAAATTTGTTATTAAAAGTAGTAAGTTTTTGTTCATTTAATGTAAATTAGTATATTAAATTAATATACATATTTACAGAACCAACAATCGAAATTGAAGAAGAGCCCGTATGTCAAGAAAAAAGAAGCACAAAATAAAAGATGCGTGGCTCGAAGACCCAAAAGTAAATTCGTGGGCAGTTAAAAAGATTCGAACCTTTATTGCAAGGTTTGAAATCCATATTGAAAATATCATCTGGATGGTCAGATATAAGTCGATATATGGAAACTCAAAACCATTCGGAGGCAGCAAATTTTATTTTGGAAAACCAGCCAAGAATTTCATCATTTTTCAAAACGGATCCTTCAAAAGGAATAGAAATAAAACTATCTTTATTTCTAATTGAGCATAACGTTGCATATGCTACCATGGATCATTTGTCAAAGCTGGTAAAAAAAACTCTTACAGATTCCGATTACGTAAAAAAAAATATCGATTGGAAGAATAAAAGCTACAGCCATTATAAAAAATGTGGTCGGTAAGACCCAGCTTCAAACAATATGTGAAATCATGAATAAAAAAATAAAAAAATATTTTTTGGATAACAGATAGGCTTTGCCGCAGATGGGGCTTCCAATATGACAGGAAAACAGAATTCCGTGGCAAGCCATTTTTAAAAATAAAATCCCTAATATGTTTATTTTAAAATGCGTGTGTTAGTCTTTAGCACTGTGCTTATCATATGCCTGTTTGAAACTGCCATCATCGGTGGAAACTTTGACTCGTAATATATAATTACAGTCGACTTTTAACTGTAGGTCCCAACACTAATGTATAAAATTAACACACACAACATAAGTGGTGTGAGAAACTAGGACGTTGTACAATGGGTCAATTTGACCTCCGGGTACTGTACTTGTCTTAATTGACAAGTACACGTCCTCTAACCTAACCTAACCTAAAAATTCAATTTCGATTCGCGGTCAATATTGATCTTATAGACACAGCCGAAGACTTACTAAATAATTTGAATGGTATTTATTATAGTTATATTTTTATTTTTAAAGTATATTCTTCGTCTTATAAACAATGTCAACAAACTTTTTCAAAGTGAAAGTGTACAAATCCAAAATATATACAGTGATTTGTCCAGATTGCTAAAACCCGTCTTATCAAATTTTGTGGAAGGATTAAACTCCATTGAACCAAGCGTAGCTTTAAACAAACAAAAAAATGATTCAACTTTACAATTGGCCAAACTTTTTCAAAATTTGTTAAATGGTAAAGAATATCAAGAACTTGATAATGAATTTCGAGAATTACGTAATATGAAATTCACCGAACTCGAAACATTGGCGTTTGGAAAAATGTTTCTAATTTAAACAAAGTCAATAATGCAAAGGCCTTCCCAATTTTAACACAATTTGTTTCGAGTATAATGGCACTACCACATTCGTCGGCCAACGTTGAAAGAATTTTTAATATTGTAAATTTAAATAAAACAAAAACCAGAAATGCTTTGGATTCTTCAACATTACAAGGAATATTGTTTCCAAAATTATCTTAAGTTAAATAATTCTCAGTGTTTTAATATAGCAATTAAAAATAACTTATTAAAAAATATCACACAGAAATGTACCAGAGTAAAATCACATAATATCCAAATTAAATTAATTATTTTTATTAAATAATAACTTTATTTACATATAACTAAAATAAAAATATTTAAAAAGTTAATAAATTTTTTTGGTATTTTTTTCTTGACGATTTTTTTTAAATAGGCGATTTCTCAAAAAAAAAAGTTGGCAGCAATGGTTAGGAAGAAGAAAAGACATATGCTCTTTTCTTCTTTTCTTTTATGCAATTCAGGTAGCGAAAATCAAAAGTATTTTGATATTCTTTAAACTCTTCTCAGTCTGCACGTGTGAGTACAGTTTTATCAGCATATTAACAAAAAACCATTTTGCATTTATTTTTAAAAATGTAAAACTTGAAAGCAGTTTACGAAGCGCACCCGAACTATATGGGCGTGTTTTTTTACTCTGCACGCGCCAGCTTAAAAAAGTATTAAAATTAAAAGAAAAGAGGCCTTCCATGTTTTAAAACTTTTATTTATTAAAATCGATAGCGTAGAGCCTCCTCGGATTCGAAAAAATAACTTTAAAGTGATTATAATCAAACAGTAAAACAATCTTATAAAAAAATTATAAAAACGAAATACGCAAACTTAAACTAAATCAACTGAATAAAAATAAAATACCAGTTTGAAAATAAAATGTAAAAAAGAAAATTTAAAATAAGCATTGCAACGAAATAAACTACAATACGAAAAATTCGAAAACCACAAAAAATACAAACGATTAGAATGCAAAATAACTACAAGCAAAGGGTATACAATATATTTGTGGTATTATATAATAATAGCTTAAGTCAAAATTTCGTGTTTAGAGATATTTAGGAGTTTGTCTAAAATAAATTGTGTTTGTAAAATATAAATGCGTATAGTTTTATTAATAATGACATTTTATACATGCAATTTAGCTGAGTCATAGATCTTGAAGAAGAGAATAGGAATATGTAATAAAATAAAAAAACACGTGTATGCCAACTTAAGCCATTATCATTTATTGTTACGGATATGTATAGATTGTGCATGTTATTAAATGTTTAAAATACTTTTTCTTTAGATTTCCTAATGCAGGGGGTAAGATCAGAGAAACGTTAGGCTTTACTCTCAGAGAAATAATTTCATTACTCTGCATTACCCCAGTCTGCAATTGGATTGTTTTTTTTTTTTTTTTTTTTTTTTTTTTTTTTTTTTTACAAAATCACCAAAATTGTTTGACGACGATAAACTGATTCATCAATTTAGTGCTTCAAAAGGGACTAAAAAAGACTCATTTAAAGAACAAAAAACTGGGAAAATGTACGGAATCAGGTTAAACATGTTGCGACTCCTTTTGTAAAAATTCATATCATATGTTTTTCTGTCGTTACTTAAGCCGAAAGTTCATACCATTGAAGCCTTTCGTACTCCTTAGTAGCACAATATAATGTATTTTTTGTGTAAAACTATTAATAAATAATAAAAACAAATAATTACGATAACAATTTTTAACTTTTTCTTTCAAGAAATTAAAAATTATTGGCAACTTTCAGCAAGAAAAATTTTTTATGAGCAGTACGTCTCATTTTGATCTTGTAATATTTAGCTTATTAATTACCTCTTGCACAAGAAACTATATTCATTGTTACCGAAAATCACACACATTTCGATTAATATTTAAATATTTAAGAATCTTTAAACTTTTCATTGAAGAAATTAAAAAATATTCAAAATTTTCCCTTTTTTAACACAAAATAAATGTTTATTTATATTTAGGTTTTCTACTTTAACCGCCAGTTTTCACTCTGTATATCTATTGCTTCTAACACATTTGATTCGCAAAACATTATAACATTTTTTCTCCTCTAAATTGGCCTATGCTTTTATGTTATGAAGGTTTTTCATCTGTCAAAAATTTCGTATCTGCATGCCTATGGTATGGACTTTCGGCTTAAATAATGAAATAGAACTACTTTGTTCATATAGGGGTTGTTTTTTGTTTGTGACTTTTGTTGTAACGAAAACTGAATACGATTATAATTTTTGTATTATAGTTTTTTACTTTTCATTGCAGTAAACAATCAATTGCTATTGTAATCGCAAAGAATTAACATTGTGCCAAATGTTTTTAGCAGAAAGTAAAAAGAATTATAAGAAAGAAAAAAGAAGCAATTTACTCTAAAACCATGTATAGAAAAATAAAAAAGGAAAAATTAAAAGAAAGACAAGTTTATTTAGAAAAACTATAATTTTTAATTAAAACGGAAAACTAACTAAACACTGGACAAAGAAATTAAATACAAATGACAATAAAGTGTTTGCGTTTTTTTATTTAAACAAATAAAAAGAAACGATAATAAAGTTTGACCCGAGTGTTTCAAAGAAAGGCAAACAAACCTATGTCGGCAATATTTGTTTTGCTTAGCACAGCAACACATTAAAATTGAACATTCAAACTGCATTGTATTATTGTTGTGAAGGAGAAAAGAACATATGATTTATGCAACGCATGTAGTGAAAATCAAAAGTAAGATAAGATAAGATAAGCTATTCTTCAAACTCTTCTCAGGCTATACGTATGAATACAGTTTTCCAACACATTAACAAATTGTTTGATGTATGGACGAGCAACTTAATAAAGAGAAAAATATAGAGTAAGCAAAACAGAAACTCACAGAAAGTTCAGCAACATAAACAACAGTGATAATTACAACAACTGCAATACTGGGAAAATAAATCAAAGACGATCAAAAATCTTCAGAACGAAAACAATTTTGTTTGTTAAAATAACTTTAAAAAGAAAATAAGTACAATTTTGAAAAGGAAGAGAAATTGTGATGGTGCGGTTGGAATGAAAAGAAGAAAAGTAGAGCGATGAAAAATATAAAAAGTGCAATTTATTCAAAAATAAAAATATAAAAAAACGGAAGTATTAAAGCAAAAAGAACGAACTCAAGAATATTTTTGTAGAACGTTTTTTTAAGCCTAATAGGCGTAGAATAAAAATGTGTTCTTAAGTGTTATTAGGACGAAGAGAAAAACTAAACACAATAATGAACACCAGATCACCTATAAAATTGTTTTTATTATTAATTTATTTTAATAATAAGGATAACAGAAGTAAATGTTTGACAAAAGTATAGCTTTGAAAAGAAAAAATGAACTGTAAAAGTATTATCAGAACGAAGAAGAGTAAAAACCGTGATATTAAAAATAACTAACAAATATAAGAACTTTTATGAAAATAAAACAAATTAAAGAAAACAATAAGAAGCCATATTTGCAATAGAGACGAAACTAGAAATCAGCGAGTGCCAGGTCTAAGGTACTTATTTGGAATCACTTTCGGGTATGGTAAATAGGAGTAAGGACAATTAATAGAAATATATTTTTATTTAAATTAAATATACTATATATAGTTCTATGATATAATATAATAATAATTAATTATATAAGTAAACAATTATTGGAAATTTCATAATTATATTATTATATTTACTAACAAATAATATTTGTATAAAATTTCTAATATATATATTGTATCAGTATAAAAAATTTCATTACCTGTCAATAATAATTAATTATTTTTTCTTCTGATGTTGCTTTGTTTTTTTCGTATGAATCGGTTTATTTTAATATTACACTTCTTTCGAAATTCTCTTGACTAAGAGAAGAAAAGAACAATAGGAACAAAACTTACATTTTACGGAAAGTGAACAATAATACTACAGTAGTTTTGACTTACCTGCACAACTAACTTTTGCAAGAATTATTGTGCAGATAAACCAAAAATGCGCCTAATTTCCTGTTGTTATTTTAAGAACCTTTTATTGAGTAATAGTAAAAAATATACATAGAAGATATGTAAAAATACGTTATTCACATAGTTGGAATGTATAGTAATAATAAACAGTGATGTTTAAAAAAAGGAATTTCATGTTTACAGAGTTCACAAAGATCAATTTCATTATACTAACACCCCTTCTCAATATTAAAAATATTGCATACTAAAAAATTTAACTTTCAAAAAACTTCACAAATGTCAATTAAATTAAACCGATTGAATCTACAAAATTCATTAATAATTAATCATTGAATTGTGTCTTAAATAACCAGGTGAAGTTTTGGCATCTTGAAGATTGAATTCTTTCAAAATTATGTCAATGTGCTCTTCTTGAGACAGATAATATAAACCAGACTCAAACCTAACCTGTATTCCCAAATAAAGTTTTAGATCACCAAACTCTGTTATTTCAAAATGTTATTTAAGGGTCTTTGCAGCGTTTTCTATTTGGTCATTCGATTTTGAAGCAGCAATGATGTCATCGACATAAATTGGTACAAATGTTATTGAATCACCTTTGTATAAAGAATGGGTTCCACCTTCCCTTCTGAATCCCGAATCCGCCATAAGTCTGTTTATTCGGAGATTCCAACATCGTGCCGATTGTTTCAGGCCATACAAACTGTGATTCAATTTACAGACCAAACCCTCTTCTCCCGGCATAACAAAACCTTCCGGTTGTTGCATACAAATTTCAGAATTCAACTCACCGTATACAAATGTCATCTTTACATCAATATGACAAACTTTCATCTTCCTATTGATCGCTATTGCTAATAAAGTTCGGAATGATGCTTGCTTTACTACGGGTGCAAAAATTTCATCATAATTTTCCCCATACTTCTGCGTGAAACTTTTCGCAACCAGTCTTGCCCTGTAGTTTTTCACACCATCAGCGGTTTGTTTTGTCTTAAAGACCCATTTGCAGCTGATTTTACAACATTCGGGTAGCTCTACCAAGTCCCAGGTTCGGTTATTTTCAAGTCTTTCCATTTCTTCTTTCACAGCGTTTAACCACTTTTTGTTGTCAGATCTTGATACAGCTACATTATAAGCACAAAACACAATTATAAGTTACAGGGTCTTCATTGAAGCAGACTTTGTATCCGTATTTTTTAGGAGGTACGCCTTTGTTTATTCTTGAAGGAGTTCTCGGTTCAATTTTAGAGTCACATTGAGTTTCAGAATCGGATAATGGTAATGACTCTTCAGCTGACATAAAACCATAAAAATCGTCCGAGCTCGCTACATCCACATTTTCATCTAGCTCTTCTGATGTTTGCGACAAAACGACATTAGGCTTGGTTTCTGACAAAGAAATTCTGCAGATTCTAATATCTTCACATTACGGCTAATAATAATCTTATTAGTTCTGCTGTCCAATAATCGAAAACCTTTTGATTCGTCAGGATAACCGACTAAGCGACATTTAACTGATACTTCGTCTAGCTTTCTGCGCCTTTGCTTATTTATATGAGCAAATGCAAACCAACCCAAAACGTAAATGTGGCTCAAATCCGGAGGCTTGCCGTACCATAGCTGGAAAGGTGTTACTTCAACAGCAGATGACAACATACGGTTCTGAATATAATTCGCGTTATTTACCGCTTCAGCCAAAAATTTTATATTCATGTCTACATCGTACAACATACACCTGGCCATCTCCATTAAGCTACGGTTTTTTCTCTCCGCTACGCCATTCTGTTCAGGCGTATAAGGGCATGTAAATTGTTGAATAATACCTTTGGTTTTTAAAAAATGTTGAATCTTCTTATTCAAAAATTCGCCACCACGGTCGCTTCTAAATATTTTCATTCGTTTACCAAAAAAAATTTCCGTTTGTGCAACAAACTCTTTTATTTTATCAATTGCCATATCTTTCGATGGGATAAAATAAACTTTATAAAAACGGCTGTAATCATCTATCATCGTTAAAAATATTTGTTGCCACCGGGGTTTTGATTTTGCATTGGACCACACAAATCGCAATGTACTAGCTCTAAAATTTCTTTTGCTCTAGATTCGGATGCCTTCGGAATACATGTTACCTTACAGTTGCATTCGTTTATAAAAACACAGATACAGTTTATAAAATACAGATACATATCTTATAGCATTTATATTTCTTTGGCCAAAACGCCTGTGCTAAACATGAACATAATTATTGCGACAATTTAAAAAATTATTTGCCCTTTGACTCAGCACAAATAAATTGTTTTTTAATGATGCCTTTGCGCAGATATAATTATTTTCAGAGATTGAACAACCATCTTCTTTAAAGCGAACATCAAAACCTTCACTCGTTAATTTATGGACAGACAGCAAACTTCCATCTAATCCAGGAATAAACAGCATATTACGAACACGAATTTCATTATCCTGACATAATAATATGCAATCACCTATGCCTTTTGATTTTAATTTTGTACCATCAGCTAAATAAACTACTTCACTTTCAAGTTCGTTCATGTTTATAAAATATTTTGCTCATATGGCGCGTATTCGCTGAATCGACGAACCAATCGCCATTCGATTTTGCATTACTGACACCAAAACAAATATTAATATTATCCTTACCCTTGGCAATATTGGCGCGATTGTCGTTGGCCCTTTGCTGTTTTTGTGGCTTATTGTTTGGGCAGTTCCTTTTGAAATAGCCAGGTTTGTCACACGCAAAACACTTTGGACGGACATTTTTCTTTTGGACTTTAAACGTGCTTTCAATTTCGTTTTCGGAACCAGGTTTTCGTTGAAATTCTTGAAGCAGTTTCTCCTTTGCCAGGTCAATCGTGAGATCGGCCTCAGGTCGCATTTCCAATGATGTTATTAATGGGTTGTAGGCTTCAGGCAGTGTTCCCAATAAAAATGCAACAGCCTTATGTTACTCTGTCGTTTCACCCAAATCCCTTAAGCGATCGATTATGGTCAAAAATTCTGTAATATGGTCCTCCATCGACTTTACACTTACAAGTCACATTTTCTCACAAGACTGACCTTATTACTGATATTAAACTTCTCATGATGATTCTTCAACGTGTCCCAAAATTCATTGGCAGTTTTCAGTTGCTTTATGAGGACTTTTTGCGATTCCTCCACAGACAAACCAATAGTGACTCTCGCCTTACCATCACGAGCAAGCCACTTCTCATCCTATACGGCAGGAACAGCAACAACAACATCCACAGCTCTCTTTCCAACAGCAACAGCTCCATGTTGAACTTCCAACCATGATAGTTGGAATTAGATAATTTTGGGAATTGTGTGGGTGTACTGTGTTCATTTCAATTTTCGTTCCACCAAAGAAATCGCTCAATAAAAAATTAATTTCGCTGCACTGGGCCCACTGTTGTTATTTTAAGAACCTTTTATTGAGTAATAGTAAAAGATATACATACAAGATATGAAATTGAAATTGAAATTTTATTGAGTCTTTTTTTTCTTCTTTACATGGTAGAGTGAGATACAAAATCGATATTTTGATGTATAAAATCTTAAAACTATATATTTGTCTTGTTCTAATACACTTTAAAAGATGAAAGGCAACTTGCTAAAAAGTGATATATTGTTAACAGAACTGTTAAAAAAGATAAGCAAACAATGCTTGCTCCCGACATTTACTAAAGGGTGTTTTTTATAGAGGTATAGAACTTTAAGTTGGCATTACTTTTCAAGATGGCGACCGATTTAACAGCTGTCAAGTGATTTATTCTCAGTTTGGTTTGGCAATTCATTATGAATAGAGTCATGCCTGAACAACGCTTGCAAATAGTGCAATTTTATTTCGAAAATAATGGTTCTGTGCGGAAAATGTATCGCGCACTACGTCCATTTTATCGTCGACAAAATCGTCCATCAGAGCAGTTAATTCGATTAACCATGGAACGTTTTCGCACCACGTTTACTCTTATTGATAACTCGCATCCCCAGAGACGCTGTACGGTGCGTACAGAAGAAGCTATTGCTGCTGTAGAGCGTAGCATTGAGGAAGACCCGAATGAGTCCATCCGCCATCGCGCACAGGAAATGGATCTGTGTCCATCCACTTTATGGAAGATTTTGCGGAAGGATCTTGGTTTGCGTGCTTACAAAATCCAACTCGTGCAAGATTTGAAGCCAAACGTTCATCATGTAAGGCGTAGATTCGTCGAATGGGCCCAAAACGAGATTACAATAGATTTATTGAAAGACACGTTTGGTGACCGCCTAATTTCACGTTTTGGACCTGTGAATTGGCCTCCAAGATCTTGTGATTTAACACCGCTAGACTACTTTCTGTGGGGCTATGTAAAGTCATTGGTCTATGCGGTAAAGCCACAAACGCTTGACCATTTGGAAGACAACATTCGCCGTATTATTGCCGATATACGGCCACAAATGTTGGAAAAAGTCATCGAAAATTGGACGTCCAGATTGGACTACATCCGCGCCAGCCGTGGCGGTCATATGCCAGAAATCATATTGAAAATGTAATGCCACAAGATTATCTTTCGGATAAATAAAATTCATGTCAATCGAATAATCCGTCGTTGTTTTATTGCAACTTAAAGTTCTATACCTCTATAAAAAACACCCTTTATAACCAACAGCGAAAACTCTTAAACAAAATAAATACATAAAATTAAATAACACTTAAAACTTAAACATTTAAATCTACATAAACAAAAACGTAAATAGCATTGGCAAACAGTGAAAACCGATATCACAGATAATCCCAATAACTAACAATGTTTCCAAAAAAGAACGCATATTGTATGTGGAAACAAATTCACTAACAGAAGTAGCATTCGCAGAATTCAAAAATTACGTTAAAAAACGGATACAATGATGAGCAAAAAAACATATACATATAACCCGAAAGTACCATTCAAGTACAAAAATAAATTTGGCATATAAGTAAAAAAAATAATTATTAGATAAATAAAATTAACAAAAAAAGTGATGAAATCATCCCCTATGGGCACCAGGTATAGTCCCGCAATAAAAATCCGGCAGCTTGAACGGATCCGAGTCAACATCCAAAGGCCCCATAATAATACCAATCGGTGATAGGTATCCAGATCTCGACCAGACTGTATATCTCTCCTCCTCATAAATATCGTTCATAAGAGAGTTGTCATGGTGGCTAAGATTCCCAATAAATTTCCTCTGGATGTCGAAGGCATACGCACATAATGGCCTGACACCAGACTGAGTATATATATGAGCTGGAGTATCGTTTGGTATGGCTTTGGAAATTTCATCCATGCACTTACAGAGGACTTTTCATTCATGAATTTCCAATTCCCTTGCAATTATTGGTGAAATAGAAAACTAGATTGGAAATGCATAAATGAGAGCTGATCTGATGGCAACTTTGTACAGAAGAAGTTTTGTGCTTTGGTGAAGGTGTGGACTGTTAAATAAACTGGAAAACATGCCAGTTATACGTTTAGCTTTGTTAAGTAAAATTCTCCCGTGATTATTGAATTTCATCAACTTATCAAAGTTTACCCCAAGGTACTTAATACTGGATTTAAACGGAATTTCAACGCTATTCAAGGAGAGTTTCAGAATCTTGCTTTCCGGAACCACGTATCTAGCGCATTTCTCATACAAATGGCCTGAGATTTTGCAGCATTTATCTTAATGCCCCACTTTCTATAATAATCATCGATCTTGTTCAGGTGAAGAGTAGCATTACTCAATGCTCATACAAGATATGTAAAAATACGTTATTCACAGAGTTGGAATATATAGTAATAAAAAACAGTGGTGTTACAAAAAAGCAATTTCATGTTTACAGAGTTCACAAAGATCAATTTCGTTATACGTACTAACAATTATCTGATCAAATTAAATTATAAGTTTTAGATTCCTTTAAGAACTCAACAATTTAGGTTATATTACCTATGGTGGGATTGGTCAGTAGGATTTCGGGATTAGGAACATTTATAAAAAAATTTTGAAGTAATTTCTGGGATTTAATGCATGTGCAAAGAATTTGGTCGTGAATTTCCAAAGGATTCACATTACAATAGCATATTCGGGCCAAATTTTAATTTAATAAGTGATCGTGGGACAGCTTTGAATGTCCAAATTTTGTTAAATCTTTCCTCTTTGTAGGCACATTGTTGAATTTTAAAAAATCATCTATAGATAATTTATTGTTGTTTATCATTTTATAGCAGCTAGAAGTTTCTTGAAATAAGGCGTTATTTTCAAGATAGTATTTTTTATTTGTCACTATCAATGGGGCATTAGTTGCTTCTTTTGCTATTTTATCAGTGAATTCATTTCCATATATTTGACTATGTCCTGGAGTCCAGATTATTATTATTTTTGAGTATTTAGAAATTAATATGTTCCTTATATATATTGCTTAAAAGTTATTGTTAGCGACATTTGAAATTGCTCTTAAAGATGATAGGGAGTCAGAACAAATCGCAAAGTTTCCCTTTTTTGACCTTACTAGGTTAATTGCTTCCATTATGGCAATGATTTCTGCAGTAAATATTGAACAGTAACTTGGAAGGATAGAGTATTTGATAATCTTGTAGTTTTGTGTAACACTGTAACTTACAGCATCGCTTGATTTTGATGCGTCAGTACATATAAAAGTGTAGTTTGATTTTTCAGATTGGATTTGTCGGTACTGTTTCCTAAAAAAAAAAAAAAAAAAAAAAAAAAAAAAACAAAGGATCTGTGTTTGATTTAGAGTGGTAGTGTAGAGTAGTGTTAATTGCTTGTTCATTTAAACATTAAGGAGGGTTGGTAACATGTTTGTATACTTTCCTTGTTAGATGTAAATTATGTTTCCTACAGTTTTTTATTATTCTTAATATAACAGATAGTATTTTTGGATTATTTTTAGTCTTTTTGCACTTATTGATAATTAAGCCGAGGGGAGAATCTTGGTTATTGTGTAGACATTTTAGTAGTCTATCCGTCATAAGATTTCGTTGCGTCTCTAAAGGTAGTATATTGGATTCAAAAAACATATTAGAGATCGGCAAATCTAATAGCTGCGTTGATTTTTGATAATAGTAGTTTTTTAATTATAGATACTAGTATGAATGTATTGCAGTTAAATTTTTGATTAGATAGACATTGTATGATGTTGAAGTTGCTTTGTTATTGATGCTGAGATGTAATCTATATGGGAATTCGATTTATACGATTTGTTAATGTATAAACCGAGTATTTTCAGGCTCTCTACTTTTTAATTGAAAAGTTGTTTTGGGTTAAACTGGGAGCGCAAGCTCGCTTTCTGCATATATGTATGTATGTACTTGCATTTAGGCCTAGATAATGTTGCCGCTGAGTATTTACACCATTCGTTGATATTTTCGAAAACTTGGTTGACATCAATGGTTATACTATACAATAACTTTCAATAATTAGTTCCAGTGTTTGATCTTATTATTAGGTTGAAGTCATCAGCGTAGTCTGTAAAGTCTACATTATTGTGTAGTGGTATAGTGGAACAGAGTTTATTTTAAGCTATTAAGAACAATATTACCGATAATGGTAATCCCTGGGAGATTCCATTTTGTAAACTGTCTCAGTCAGAATAGTGTTTACCCACTATGGTTATGATTTTCCTGTTTAGTGTTGTTGTAAACACAACAGCAGTGTTTGTATTTATTTTAATTTTTTGTTAAAATTCTTTATTTCCACTAAAGACGACTTATTCTGTTGCTAGTTGCTTAGAGAGTAAAAATTCTTATTTTTTAACATGTAATATGTAATACTTAAAAGTAAAAGCTCTTACTAATATATAGTATGCAAATGCACAAAAGAAAGATAAAACCAGTATAAAACCAGTATTTAACAACGGTAAACTTTACAATGTTAATATAATAACAATTATAAAAATAAAGCAAAAAAACCAATAATCTTCATTTCCAACTTTAAAAGAATGTAAACATTAACCCCCTTCCAATACCCCCTTCTTTTATTTTTCTTTTCTCGTGGTTTTTTTAATAATAGAGAAAAGAAAAAATTTTATAATTCTTTACGTTTACATACTTATATAAATACATTCTCTTTTTTAAATTTTCAATTTTCTTTGTCTTAGATTGTATTTAGTAGCAGTATTACTTTCACTAACAATCTTGTCTTCTGTACATACAATTTTATCCACTGGATTATTACTATTTCCCTTTACAACACTTTTTTCGGTTTGGTTATTCAAAATTTCAGTATGATTGCCTGCATTTCCATTAGTTATAATTTCACCATTTTTTTTCTAAATTTACATGTCCTGTACTAAGATTAACTTTTTGAAATGGATCTAATATTGGCATTTCAGGTGTGCTGCAAGAGATGATTTGGTTTGCATGCCTTTTCCATACTCTATTACATTCTAATTTTACCAAATAGGTTTGTCTACCCAAAACTTTAGAAATTATGCCTTTTTTCCACGATACTTTTCCTGGAGTGGCATAATCCTTTACCATTACTCTCTCATTCATCCTAAACTTTGAATTTTTATAACCCTTATGATATATTATTTGATTTTTCTGTTTTTCTGCAGCGTACTCTTTAACATTTCTACATTTTCTAATCTCAACTTTTCTTTTAGGGTTAATAAGATCAAGATTTGTCCTTAATTTCCTGTTATTGAAAATTAGGGTAGCTGGAGAAACACCAATACTTGAATGTACCGTGTTCCGATAATCGACATAACGCTGTGTTAAAACCTGATGATGGCACACTTTTCAAACTACGCTTTAATGCATTTTTTTACAAGTTTAACGGCATTCTCTGCCTGGCCATTGGTAGCTGGATGTCCTTTTTTAAAATGACATATGTTAAACTGATAACCAGATAAGGTTAAAGCAATGCGCTGCAACCGGCTAGAGGCCATAAGTGGAATGCCCCTTTTTGGGCTAAATATATGGTGCAGCGGTTTGTTGTCAGTCACCAAAGTGAAATTACGACCATACAAATAATGATGAAATTTCCTTACACCTAATAAGATTGCCACTGCCTCGCGGTCCAACTGTGAATATCGTTTCTCACTGTCCGTTAAAGATTTGGACGCGAATTCTATTGGTCGTTCTACTCCCTGATCATCGATTTGTGATAAAACTGCGCCTACACCTACAGGACTGGCATCAACCGTCAATCGCGTCCTACAAGCTGCATTAAAATGGGCCAAACAATTATCTGCCAATAATAAAGACTTAAGCTGATCCATAGCAGCAGAACAGTTATTGTCCCAGACGAATTTTGTATCGACCCGAAGCAAATTGTGTAGTGGGTGTAATAAGGTTGAAACGTCTAGCAGGAACCGTCGATAAAAACTCACTACACCCAAAAAAGATTGTAGTTGCTTAACATTTGTGGGATATGGAATATTAGATATTTCCTTAATTTTCTCTGGGTTCATATGAAACTCACTTCTGTCAATTATATGGCCCAAATATTGGATTCTTTTGGAAAAAAATTCGCACTTTACCGCTGATAATTTAAAACCAGAATCATTTAATATGCTAAGTACTTTTTCAAGTCTTTGAATGTGCAACTCTCTGTTAGGTGCACTAATTAATATGTCATCCAAAAAGACAACAACTGCGTCTAAACCTACTAAAAGGGTATCCATTATCCTTTGAAATATAGCAGGTGCCGAAGCCAACCCATATATTAACCTAGTGTATTGAAAAAGACCCTTAGATGTTGAAATAGTAGTATATTTCCCCGATTCCTGGCTTAATGTTACCTGCTGATATGCCATGCTTAAATCCAACTTAGTAAATTCTTCTCCCCCATGCAATCTCGAAAATATATCCTCAATTCTAGGAAGTGGGTACTTCTCAACATTCAAATGCGGATTAAGGGTGACCTTAAAATCGCCACAAATTCTAATATTTCTATTTTTCTTTACAATTGGAACGATAGGGGTCCCCATTCACAGTATTTTACCGGCTGAAGAACTCCGATTTGCACTAAATAATCTATTTCTTTTTCCACTTTATCCTTTATAGCAACAGGTAATGGCCTTGGTCTAAAAAACTTGGGTACTGTACCACTTTTTACTTTCAAAACTGCCTCAACACCTTGAAACTCTCCCAAACTACCATCGTAAAGGCTTCCAAACTTGTAAATAATTTGCCGAGCGATTGTCATGGGTGCGCAATAATTTAATTTACAAATTTCAATTTTAAACATTTTTAGAAAATTTCTTCCTAGTAATGGCGAGCCACCATTTTTAATTACTATGAATGGAATGGAATGGAAAATAAAATAATGGTACTTTTTCTTAGTACATAGAAGAATAAAGAATATCAAATTTGATGTTACAGTATTGTAAATATTATCACAACTAAGTCAGTCATATGTCGTGTCTTAAATTCGTGGCCACCACTGTATATAGTATATCAGCATAAAAAATTTCATTACCTGTCATAATAATTATTAATTATTTTTTCTTCTGATGTTGCTTTGTTTTTTTCCGTATGAATCGGTTTATTTTAATATTACACTTCTTTCGAAATTCTCTTGACTAAGAGAAGAAAAGAACAATAGGAACAAAACTTATATTTTACGGAAAGTTAACAAAAATACTACAGTAGTTTTGACGTACCTGCACAACTAACTTTTGCAAGAATTATTGTGCAGATAAACCAAAAATGCGCCTAATTTCCTGTTGTTATTTTAAGAACCTTTTATTGAGTAATAGTAAAAAATATACATAGAAGATATGTAAAAATACGTTATTCACATAGTTGGAATGTATAGTAATAATAAACAGTGATGTTTAAAAAAAGGAATTTCATGTTTACAGAGTTCACAAAGATCAATTTCATTATACTAACACCCCTTCTCAATATTAAAAATATTGCATACTAAAAAATTTAACTTTCAAAAAACTTCACAAATGTCAATTAAATTAAACCGATTGAATCTACAAAATTCATTAATAATTAATCATTGAATTGTGTCTTAAATAACCAGGTGAAGTTTTGGCATCTTGAAGATTGAATTCTTTCAAAATTATGTCAATGTGCTCTTCTTGAGACAGATAATATAAACCAGACTCAAACCTAACCTGTATTCCCAAATAAAGTTTTAGATCACCAAACTCTGTTATTTCAAAATGTTATTTAAGGGTCTTTGCAGCGTTTTCTATTTGGTCATTCGATTTTGAAGCAGCAATGATGTCATCGACATAAATTGGTACAAATGTTATTGAATCACCTTTGTATAAAGAATGGGTTCCACCTTCCCTTCTGAATCCCGAATCCGCCATAAGTCTGTTTATTCGGAGATTCCAACATCGTGCCGATTGTTTCAGGCCATACAAACTGTGATTCAATTTACAGACCAAACCCTCTTCTCCCGGCATAACAAAACCTTCCGGTTGTTGCATACAAATTTCAGAATTCAACTCACCGTATACAAATGTCATCTTTACATCAATATGACAAACTTTCATCTTCCTATTGATCGCTATTGCTAATAAAGTTCGGAATGATGCTTGCTTTACTACGGGTGCAAAAATTTCATCATAATTTTCCCCATACTTCTGCGTGAAACTTTTCGCAACCAGTCTTGCCCTGTAGTTTTTCACACCATCAGCGGTTTGTTTTGTCTTAAAGACCCATTTGCAGCTGATTTTACAACATTCGGGTAGCTCTACCAAGTCCCAGGTTCGGTTATTTTCAAGTCTTTCCATTTCTTCTTTCACAGCGTTTAACCACTTTTTGTTGTCAGATCTTGATACAGCTACATTATAAGCACAAAACACAATTA
This sequence comes from Sarcophaga subvicina, assembly GCA_936449025.2. Classification (NCBI taxonomy): domain Eukaryota; kingdom Metazoa; phylum Arthropoda; class Insecta; order Diptera; family Sarcophagidae; genus Sarcophaga; species Sarcophaga subvicina. Next base: position 43,572,640 of record OW388080.2, on the reverse strand, counting down.
TAAGTTACAGGGTCTTCATTGAAGCAGACTTTGTATCCGTATTTTTTAGGAGGTACGCCTTTGTTTATTCTTGAAGGAGTTCTCGGTTCAATTTTAGAGTCACATTGAGTTTCAGAATCGGATAATGGTAATGACTCTTCAGCTGACATAAAACCATAAAAATCGTCCGAGCTCGCTACATCCACATTTTCATCTAGCTCTTCTGATGTTTGCGACAAAACGACATTAGGCTTGGTTTCTGACAAAGAAATTCTGCAGATTCTAATATCTTCACATTACGGCTAATAATAATCTTATTAGTTCTGCTGTCCAATAATCGAAAACCTTTTGATTCGTCAGGATAACCGACTAAGCGACATTTAACTGATACTTCGTCTAGCTTTCTGCGCCTTTGCTTATTTATATGAGCAAATGCAAACCAACCCAAAACGTAAATGTGGCTCAAATCCGGAGGCTTGCCGTACCATAGCTGGAAAGGTGTTACTTCAACAGCAGATGACAACATACGGTTCTGAATATAATTCGCGTTATTTACCGCTTCAGCCAAAAATTTTATATTCATGTCTACATCGTACAACATACACCTGGCCATCTCCATTAAGCTACGGTTTTTTCTCTCCGCTACGCCATTCTGTTCAGGCGTATAAGGGCATGTAAATTGTTGAATAATACCTTTGGTTTTTAAAAAATGTTGAATCTTCTTATTCAAAAATTCGCCACCACGGTCGCTTCTAAATATTTTCATTCGTTTACCAAAAAAAATTTCCGTTTGTGCAACAAACTCTTTTATTTTATCAATTGCCATATCTTTCGATGGGATAAAATAAACTTTATAAAAACGGCTGTAATCATCTATCATCGTTAAAAATATTTGTTGCCACCGGGGTTTTGATTTTGCATTGGACCACACAAATCGCAATGTACTAGCTCTAAAATTTCTTTTGCTCTAGATTCGGATGCCTTCGGAAATGGATAACGTGTTAACTGGGCTTTTAAACATATCTTACATGTTACCTTACAGTTGCATTCGTTTATAAAAACACAGATACAGTTTATAAAATACAGATACATATCTTATAGCATTTATATTTCTTTGGCCAAAACGCCTGTGCTAAACATGAACATAATTATTGCGACAATTTAAAAAATTATTTGCCCTTTGACTCAGCACAAATAAATTGTTTTTTAATGATGCCTTTGCGCAGATATAATTATTTTCAGAGATTGAACAACCATCTTCTTTAAAGCGAACATCAAAACCTTCACTCGTTAATTTATGGACAGACAGCAAACTTCCATCTAATCCAGGAATAAACAGCATATTACGAACACGAATTTCATTATCCTGACATAATAATATGCAATCACCTATGCCTTTTGATTTTAATTTTGTACCATCAGCTAAATAAACTACTTCACTTTCAAGTTCGTTCATGTTTATAAAATATTTTGCTCATATGGCGCGTATTCGCTGAATCGACGAACCAATCGCCATTCGATTTTGCATTACTGACACCAAAACAAATATTAATATTATCCTTACCCTTGGCAATATTGGCGCGATTGTCGTTGGCCCTTTGCTGTTTTTGTGGCTTATTGTTTGGGCAGTTCCTTTTGAAATAGCCAGGTTTGTCACACGCAAAACACTTTGGACGGACATTTTTCTTTTGGACTTTAAACGTGCTTTCAATTTCGTTTTCGGAACCAGGTTTTCGTTGAAATTCTTGAAGCAGTTTCTCCTTTGCCAGGTCAATCGTGAGATCGGCCTCAGGTCGCATTTCCAATGATGTTATTAATGGGTTGTAGGCTTCAGGCAGTGTTCCCAATAAAAATGCAACAGCCTTATGTTACTCTGTCGTTTCACCCAAATCCCTTAAGCGATCGATTATGGTCAAAAATTCTGTAATATGGTCCTCCATCGACTTTACACTTACAAGTCACATTTTCTCACAAGACTGACCTTATTACTGATATTAAACTTCTCATGATGATTCTTCAACGTGTCCCAAAATTCTTTGGCAGTTTTCAGTTGCTTTATGAGGACTTTTTGCGATTCCTCCACAGACAAACCAATAGTCACTCTCGCCTTACCATCACGAGCAAGCCACTTCTCATCCTATACGGCAGGAACAGCAACAACAACATCCACAGCTCTCTTTCCAACAGCAACAGCTCCATGTTGAACTTCCAACCATGATAGTTGGAATTAGATAATTTTGGGAATTGTGTGGGTGTACTGTGTTCATTTCAATTTTCGTTCCACCAAAGAAATCGCTCAATAAAAAATTAATTTCGCTGCACTGGGCCCACTGTTGTTATTTTAAGAACCTTTTATTGAGTAATAGTAAAAGATATACATACAAGATATGAAATTGAAATTGAAATTTTATTGAGTCTTTTTTTTCTTCTTTACATGGTAGAGTGAGATACAAAATCGATATTTTGATGTATAAAATCTTAAAACTATATATTTGTCTTGTTCTAATACACTTTAAAAGATGAAAGGCAACTTGCTAAAAAGTGATATATTGTTAACAGAACTGTTAAAAAAGATAAGCAAACAATGCTTGCTCCCGACATTTACTAAAGGGTGTTTTTTATAGAGGTATAGAACTTTAAGTTGGCATTACTTTTCAAGATGGCGACCGATTTAACAGCTGTCAAGTGATTTATTCTCAGTTTGGTTTGGCAATTCATTATGAATAGAGTCATGCCTGAACAACGCTTGCAAATAGTGCAATTTTATTTCGAAAATAATGGTTCTGTGCGGAAAATGTATCGCGCACTACGTCCATTTTATCGTCGACAAAATCGTCCATCAGAGCAGTTAATTCGATTAACCATGGAACGTTTTCGCACCACGTTTACTCTTATTGATAACTCGCATCCCCAGAGACGCTGTACGGTGCGTACAGAAGAAGCTATTGCTGCTGTAGAGCGTAGCATTGAGGAAGACCCGAATGAGTCCATCCGCCATCGCGCACAGGAAATGGATCTGTGTCCATCCACTTTATGGAAGATTTTGCGGAAGGATCTTGGTTTGCGTGCTTACAAAATCCAACTCGTGCAAGATTTGAAGCCAAACGTTCATCATGTAAGGCGTAGATTCGTCGAATGGGCCCAAAACGAGATTACAATAGATTTATTGAAAGACACGTTTGGTGACCGCCTAATTTCACGTTTTGGACCTGTGAATTGGCCTCCAAGATCTTGTGATTTAACACCGCTAGACTACTTTCTGTGGGGCTATGTAAAGTCATTGGTCTATGCGGTAAAGCCACAAACGCTTGACCATTTGGAAGACAACATTCGCCGTATTATTGCCGATATACGGCCACAAATGTTGGAAAAAGTCATCGAAAATTGGACGTCCAGATTGGACTACATCCGCGCCAGCCGTGGCGGTCATATGCCAGAAATCATATTGAAAATGTAATGCCACAAGATTATCTTTCGGATAAATAAAATTCATGTCAATCGAATAATCCGTCGTTGTTTTATTGCAACTTAAAGTTCTATACCTCTATAAAAAACACCCTTTATAACCAACAGCGAAAACTCTTAAACAAAATAAATACATAAAATTAAATAACACTTAAAACTTAAACATTTAAATCTACATAAACAAAAACGTAAATAGCATTGGCAAACAGTGAAAACCGATATCACAGATAATCCCAATAACTAACAATGTTTCCAAAAAAGAACGCATATTGTATGTGGAAACAAATTCACTAACAGAAGTAGCATTCGCAGAATTCAAAAATTACGTTAAAAAACGGATACAATGATGAGCAAAAAAACATATACATATAACCCGAAAGTACCATTCAAGTACAAAAATAAATTTGGCATATAAGTAAAAAAAAATAATTATTAGATAAATAAAATTAACAAAAAAAGTGATGAAATCATCCCCTATGGGCACCAGGTATAGTCCCGCAATAAAAATCCGGCAGCTTGAACGGATCCGAGTCAACATCCAAAGGCCCCATAATAATACCAATCGGTGATAGGTATCCAGATCTCGACCAGACTGTATATCTCTCCTCCTCATAAATATCGTTCATAAGAGAGTTGTCATGGTGGCTAAGATTCCCAATAAATTTCCTCTGGATGTCGAAGGCATACGCACATAATGGCCTGACACCAGACTGAGTATATATATGAGCTGGAGTATCGTTTGGTATGGCTTTGGAAATTTCATCCATGCACTTACAGAGGACTTTTCATTCATGAATTTCCAATTCCCTTGCAATTATTGGTGAAATAGAAAACTAGATTGGAAATGCATAAATGAGAGCTGATCTGATGGCAACTTTGTACAGAAGAAGTTTTGTGCTTTGGTGAAGGTGTGGACTGTTAAATAAACTGGAAAACATGCCAGTTATACGTTTAGCTTTGTTAAGTAAAATTCTCCCGTGATTATTGAATTTCATCAACTTATCAAAGTTTACCCCAAGGTACTTAATACTGGATTTAAACGGAATTTCAACGCTATTCAAGGAGAGTTTCAGAATCTTGCTTTCCGGAACCACGTATCTAGCGCATTTCTCATACAAATGGCCTGAGATTTTGCAGCATTTATCTTAATGCCCCACTTTCTATAATAATCATCGATCTTGTTCAGGTGAAGAGTAGCATTACTCAATGCTCATACAAGATATGTAAAAATACGTTATTCACAGAGTTGGAATATATAGTAATAAAAAACAGTGGTGTTACAAAAAAGCAATTTCATGTTTACAGAGTTCACAAAGATCAATTTCGTTATACGTACTAACAATTATCTGATCAAATTAAATTATAAGTTTTAGATTCCTTTAAGAACTCAACAATTTAGGTTATATTACCTATGGTGGGATTGGTCAGTAGGATTTCGGGATTAGGAACATTTATAAAAAAATTTTGAAGTAATTTCTGGGATTTAATGCATGTGCAAAGAATTTGGTCGTGAATTTCCAAAGGATTCACATTACAATAGCATATTCGGGCCAAATTTTAATTTAATAAGTGATCGTGGGACAGCTTTGAATGTCCAAATTTTGTTAAATCTTTCCTCTTTGTAGGCACATTGTTGAATTTTAAAAAATCATCTATAGATAATTTATTGTTGTTTATCATTTTATAGCAGCTAGAAGTTTCTTGAAATAAGGCGTTATTTTCAAGATAGTATTTTTTATTTGTCACTATCAATGGGGCATTAGTTGCTTCTTTTGCTATTTTATCAGTGAATTCATTTCCATATATTTGACTATGTCCTGGAGTCCAGATTATTATTATTTTTGAGTATTTAGAAATTAATATGTTCCTTATATATATTGCTTAAAAGTTATTGTTATCGACATTTGAAATTGCTCTTAAAGATGATAGGGAGTTAGAACAAATCGCAAAGTTTCCCTTTTTTGACCTTACTAGGTTAATTGCTTCCATTATGGCAATGATTTCTGCAGTAAATATTGAACAGTAACTTGGAAGGATAGAGTATTTGATAATCTTGTAGTTTTGTGTAACACTGTAACTTACAGCATCGCTTGATTTTGATGCGTCAGTACATATAAAAGTGTAGTTTGATTTTTCAGATTGGATTTGTCGGTACTGTTTCCTAAAAAAAAAAAAAAAAAAAAAAAAAAAAAAAAACAAAGGATCTGTGTTTGATTTAGAGTGGTAGTGTAGAGTAGTGTTAATTGCTTGTTCATTTAAACATTAAGGAGGGTTGGTAACATGTTTGTATACTTTCCTTGTTAGATGTAAATTATGTTTCCTACAGTTTTTTATTATTCTTAATATAACAGATAGTATTTTTGGATTATTTTTAGTCTTTTTGCACTTATTGATAATTAAGCCGAGGGGAGAATCTTGGTTATTGTGTAGACATTTTAGTAGTCTATCCGTCATAAGATTTCGTTGCGTCTCTAAAGGTAGTATATTGGATTCAAAAAACATATTAGAGATCGGAAAATCTAATAGCTGCGTTGATTTTTGATAATAGTAGTTTTTTAATTATAGATACTAGTATGAATGTATTGCAGTTAAATTTTTGATTAGATAGACATTGTATGATGTTGAAGTTGCTTTGTTATTGATGCTGAGATGTAATCTATATGGGAATTCGATTTATACGATTTGTTAATGTATAAACCGAGTATTTTCAGGCTCTCTACTTTTTAATTGAAAAGTTGTTTTGGGTTAAACTGGGAGCGCAAGCTCGCTTTCTGCATATATGTATGTATGTACTTGCATTTAGGCCTAGATAATGTTGCCGCTGAGTATTTACACCATTCGTTGATATTTTCGAAAACTTGGTTGACATCAATGGTTATACTATACAATAACTTTCAATAATTAGTTCCAGTGTTTGATCTTATTATTAGGTTGAAGTCATCAGCGTAGTCTGTAGAGTCTACATTATTGTGTAGTGGTATAGTGGAACAGAGTTTATTTTAAGCTATTAAGAACAATATTACCGATAATGGTAATCCCTGGGAGATTCCATTTTGTAAACTGTCTCAGTCAGAATAGTGTTTACCCACTATGGTTATGATTTTCCTGTTTAGTGTTGTTGTAAACACAACAGCAGTGTTTGTATTTATTTTAATTTTTTGTTAAAATTCTTTATTTCCACTAAAGACGACTTATTCTGTTACTAGTTGCTTAGAGAGTAAAAATTCTTATTTTTTAATATGTAATATGTAATACTTAAAAGTAAAAGCTCTTACTAATATATAGTATGCAAATGCACAAAAGAAAGATAAAACCAGTATAAAACCAGTATTTAACAACGGTAAACTTTACAATGTTAATATAATAACAATTATAAAAATAAAGCAAAAAAACCAATAATCTTCATTTCCAACTTTAAAAGAATGTAAACATTAACCCCCTTCCAATACCCCCTTCTTTTATTTTTCTTTTCTCGTGGTTTTTTTAATAATAGAGAAAAGAAAAAAATTTTATAATTCTTTACGTTTACATACTTATATAAATACATTCTCTTTTTTTAAATTTTCAATTTTCTTTGTCTTAGATTGTATTTAGTAGCAGTATTACTTTCACTAACAATCTTGTCTTCTGTACATACAATTTTATCCACTGGATTATTACTATTTCCCTTTACAACACTTTTTTCGGTTTGGTTATTCAAAATTTCAGTATGATTGCCTGCATTTCCATTAGTTATAATTTCACCATTTTTTTTCTAAATTTACATGTCCTGTACTAAGATTAACTTTTTGAAATGGATCTAATATTGGCATTTCAGGTGTGCTGCAAGAGATGATTTGGTTTGCATGCCTTTTCCATACTCTATTACATTCTAATTTTACCAAATAGGTTTGTCTACCCAAAACTTTAGAAATTATGCCTTTTTTCCACGATACTTTTCCTGGAGTGGCATAATCCTTTACCATTACTCTCTCATTCATCCTAAACTTTGAATTTTTATAACCCTTATGATATATTATTTGATTTTTCTGTTTTTCTGCAGCGTACTCTTTAACATTTCTACATTTTCTAATCTCAACTTTTCTTTTAGGGTTAATAAGATCAAGATTTGTCCTTAATTTCCTGTTATTGAAAATTAGGGTAGCTGGAGAAACACCAATACTTGAATGTACCGTGTTCCGATAATCGACATAACGCTGTGTTAAAACCTGATGATGGCACACTTTTCAAACTACGCTTTAATGCATTTTTTTACAAGTTTAACGGCATTCTCTGCCTGGCCATTGGTAGCTGGATGTCCTTTTTTAAAATGACATATGTCAAACTGATAACCAGATAAGGTTAAAGCAATGCGCTGCAACCGGCTAGAGGCCATAAGTGGAATGCCCCTTTTTGGGCTAAATATATGGTGCAGCGGTTTGTTGTCAGTCACCAAAGTGAAATTACGACCATACAAATAATGATGAAATTTCCTTACACCTAATAAGATTGCCACTGCCTCGCGGTCCAACTGTGAATATCGTTTCTCACTGTCCGTTAAAGATTTGGACGCGAATTCTATTGGTCGTTCTACTCCCTGATCATCGATTTGTGATAAAACTGCGCCTACACCTACAGGACTGGCATCAACCATCAATCGCGTCCTACAAGCTGCATTAAAATGGGCCAAACAATTATCTGCCAATAATAAAGACTTAAGCTGATCCATAGCAGCAGAACAGTTATTGTCCCAGACGAATTTTGTATCGACCCGAAGCAAATTGTGTAGTGGGTGTAATAAGGTTGAAACGTCTAGCAGGAACCGTCGATAAAAACTCACTACACCCAAAAAAGATTGTAGTTGCTTAACATTTGTGGGATATGGAATATTAGATATTTCCTTAATTTTCTCTGGGTTCATATGAAACTCACTTCTGTCAATTATATGGCCCAAATATTGGATTCTTTTGGAAAAAAATTCGCACTTTACCGCTGATAATTTAAAACCAGAATCATTTAATATGCTAAGTACTTTTTCAAGTCTTTGAATGTGCAACTCTCTGTTAGGTGCACTAATTAATATGTCATCCAAAAAGACAACAACTGCGTCTAAACCTACTAAAAGGGTATCCATTATCCTTTGAAATATAGCAGGTGCCGAAGCCAACCCATATATTAACCTAGTGTATTGAAAAAGACCCTTAGATGTTGAAATAGTAGTATATTTCCCCGATTCCTGGCTTAATGTTACCTGCTGATATGCCATGCTTAAATCCAACTTAGTAAATTCTTCTCCCCCATGCAATCTCGAAAATATATCCTCAATTCTAGGAAGTGGGTACTTCTCAACATTCAAATGCGGATTAAGGGTGACCTTAAAATCGCCACAAATTCTAATATTTCTATTTTTCTTTACAATTGGAACGATAGGGGTCCCCATTCACAGTATTTTACCGGCTGAAGAACTCCGATTTGCACTAAATAATCTATTTCTTTTTCCACTTTATCCTTTATAGCAACAGGTAATGGCCTTGGTCTAAAAAACTTGGGTACTGTACCACTTTTTACTTTCAAAACTGCCTCAACACCTTGAAACTCTCCCAAACTACCATCGTAAAGGCTTCCAAACTTGTAAATAATTTGCCGAGCGATTGTCATGGGTGCGCAATAATTTAATTTACAAATTTCAATTTTAAACATTTTTAGAAAATTTCTTCCTAGTAATGGCGAGCCACCATTTTTAATTACTATGAATGGAATTACTTCTATTCTATCACCATACCTGACTTTAACATCACATGCACCAAAAGCAGTTATACTTGTGCCATCTTATGATCTTAACCACACGTCAACTTTCCTAAGATTATATTCTTTAAAATATGCTTCGTAAAAATTAACCGAGACTACATTATTTTCTGAACCTGGATCAAGTTCCATTTCAAAAAGCTAATCTTTTACAAAAATTTTGATTTTAATAGGACCATCATCAGTACTACAAATAGAATATAAACTTACATCACTATTGTCAATGAAATTAATAGTTTTTACACTACACATTTTTTAAATGCCCTCTTTGCTTACTATTATTTAATTTTTAAACTTACAGTTGTCACTCCTATGATTGCTGTAACCACATACTTTACATTGTTCTGCTGATATTTTACGTTGTTGCTACTGTTGTTGCTTTTTTTGCGGACCTCTTTTATTCTTCTTTATAAAATTTAAACCTTCTTCTTTAACTTCATGGACCAAATTATACTGTTGTTCGGTGTACTCCACGTTGTTGGCTATTTCCATGACCTTTTCAAAAGAAGAATCCACCGATTTCAAGAAAATTTTATCACGGGCCGGACCCTTTTCTAACCCCATTACGAATTTATCCCGAATAGCTGTTTCCAATTTAACACCAAACTCACAATGCACTGCTAGTGCTCTTACTCGAACGGCCCATTCATTTATTGTTTCACATGCTAGTTTAGTGGCATTATAAAATTTGTAGCGCTCAGCTAAACCAGATGTAGCAGCCTTAAAATGTTTTTTCATTGCTAGCATACAAGTATCATATGTTGTGCCTACATCTTCCACTTTTGCTGGACTCACTAAATTCTGCAACAGCATATACGATGTTTCACACACTGATGTTAATAGGATAGCTTTCTTCTTAGCTGCATCTTTAATTTCATTAGCGATTAAAAACTGTTCCAATTGGTTTTGATACTCAGACCAATTTTTTTGAGCGTGATCAAAATAAGGCATTTTTCCAAAAATTAAATTGGCCATGGATTTTAATTTATAATTATAAAACAATTTATATATAAGTATAGTGTAGGAGAGAGTATTGAGCCTTGTGGAACACCCGCAGGGCTAGATATAAAAGATGACAAGCTTTTGTTAACCGAGACAGCATACGATCTATTTTCAAGGAACTGTGAAACAATCTTACAAAGATATGTGGTTATATTGGCTAAAACCATTTTATATAACAGTCCGTTATGCCAGACAGTATCGAATGCTTTTTCTTTATCAAGAAAAATTAGGCCAGTAGATTTCCTTTGGCTTTTGTTGTAATTTATTTTCTTTTTAATACGTCCAATTTCTAGTATTAACTAATCTCTCGTAAAGCTTACCCAAATTGCTCAAGAGGCTGATTGGTCTGTAGCAGAAGGGATCGTTGGATGGTTTGTTTGGTTTTTTAATTGCAATGGCTTTTGCTTTTTTGAAATCAGAAGGAAAATAATTAAGTCGTAAGCAACTGTTGAAAAGCCGAACCAGAAGTTCTAATGCCTTTACAGGAAGTTTCTTTAAAAGGATGTTTGGGACAGCATCGAAGCCTGGAGATTTGGAATATTTTAATTGCGCAATCAGTAAGGACAATTCTTGGACTGTGATGTAAACAATGTCAGTAGAGGATGGATTATCAGATTTTAAATTATTTGCTAATAATTTACTGTACGGTCGATTGAGTGGGAATACGTTGAAGTGAGTTCGTGGGCTTTAAGAAATGTGTTAGCAAGTATTTGCGCTTTATCGGTGTCGGTGATGATTTTGGTACGATCTATTATGAAGTGTGGGATTTTCCTTTTGCCTTTGCCTCTTAAGGATCGACTTATTTTCCAAAATCGCTTGTCCCCTGGTATCATAATCTCTAGAAGAGCTGACCATTTTGGGTTCCTTATAGTGCTTAGTTTTCTTTCAATGTGTTTGTTAAGAAATTTGATGCACTGACTGTAAAAGCGATATTCTAGACAATCATGAGCTCGAATTTGATTTCTTTTATAAAATTTCCTTTGACTGATCATATTTGATATGTCGCGTGGCGAGTAGCAGTTGTTGATTTCACTTCTAAGCGGTGTTGATAAATTCCTGGCCAACAGAATGAGTTTAATAAAATTTTTAATTTCCTGGTCAATAGCAAATTTGGAATTATAAATATCAATATTCAATAAAATACTACGGTCAATTATTTCTTGAAAGGTATTCCAATTAGTATTTTTGTATACAAAAGACGGGGTGTCTTCCTGCTGAAAGCGTGCCGAAATGGAGCAGACTATCGGCCGATGATCCGAAGGTATTTCATAGTCCAAAGTTATAACTTAATGGAAGTAAAAAGTTACTTAGGACAATATCAACTGTGGATGGGCTACAGTTTCGACGGTGAGGATATAATGTGGGAGTACTCGGATAGTAAATAAAGAAATTTCTTAATTGTTGTTGGTTATTAAAGGCACCCCCTGCCGAATTGTTGATGGAACCGTTCCAGGCGGTGTGTTTCGCGTTGAGATCACCGAGGAGGATGAAATCTTTGTCTACAGGAGTAAGAGAGACGATGTCATTTACAAATGAATGAGCGAATCGTGGAGAATATGCTGACGTGACAATGACTTTTCTGCGATTTATAATGATTTCTACTGAAAAATTTTCGATCAAACTAGACCTTGTTACAGGAAGTAGTTTAACTCTTATATGTACAAGTATTACTACTCCACCACAATTTGCGTTACGTCGGTCGTTCCGGTAAAGGTTATAACTAAGAAAGAAGGGGTTATGATGGTCCTTAAAGAATGTTTCGTTTAGTCCAGCTATATGAAAATTGTTCGATATTAAAAGATTCTCTAGTTGTCGAGTACGTGAATATGACGTTATACCGTTGGTATTCCAGTGTAAAATATTTAATGTATTTAAATTATTATTTAAGCTCATAGGCGTATTTTAAAAGAGATACAACAACTTGTATTTGTTGCACTTTCGAAGTACATTTGCTAAGATCTTCAAGAGAAGTCGTAAATATATTAAAAACATCATCTATGCTAAACAGATCAGTGTTGTTGTTTTTAACCATATCAGCATATGAATGTTTATTACTCATTACAGGCTGATGAAAATGTTGTATGTATGTTGTCTTGTTGTACAAAAGAAATTCTGGGGCGTACAATCGTGGCCCTCTTGTTTTGATTTGAGGTTACCTTTTGCCTTATGTCAAGATATTTGTGTCGTAAAGGGCATTTAATATCATTAGCAGAATGGTCTGTATGTGCTTCTCCAGCTTGTTTGCAATTAAAACAGGAGAACACCGCTGGACGTTTGTTATCCTTGGTAAAAGGACATTCGGAAGTTAGGTGCGTGTTCGTACATGTCATGCAGGCTGGTTTCCTGTTACAGTGGTCACCACCATGGCCATACATTAGGCATTTCCAACATTGTGTAGGCCTATCTGATTTTTTAGGATTCTGTTTTTTCCATGTAACAATAACATTACAAACATATTTGACGTTATTCAGGTAACTAGGATTAAACGATTTTCTATCAAATTGAATTTTGTAAACAGCGTTGTCCGCTCTGCTATATCTTGCAGGCACTTCAGTTACTGTTACAGGTAAAAGATTAAATGTCTTGAGGTCTTCTTTGACTTCAGCGGGACTTAATCTAGGAAGACCTTATAGAAAGGTCGTATAAAGTTTATTTTCCTTGGGGTTATAGAAATGAAATTCGATTAAACCCTATTTCAAGGCGTTCACACAGAAATTATATTTTTCCATAGATTGGGGATAAATTTTAGTCCCAATCGAGGTACGCTTAAAGATACAACCGTCACTAGTGAGGAGCTGAATTTCCCTCATTGGTACTCTTGCATCAGCAACAATTGGTGGAGGTTTTTTTAAGGCTTTAGGCTCATTAATTTTAATATTAGTCTCAGGCGTATCTTCCATGCCTTCTATGTCTGACAAAGAACTATATCTATTAAAATTCGAGCAGAAAGCTCCTACCATGTTAGAACTCCATGAAGAGAATGCAGAACGAGTCTTCGCTTTTGAATTTGATGAGGGCTTTACCATCGTACGGTACTTCAAACTTTTTTATTTTGTTTTGTAATATAATTTGTTTTGTAATTGTTCTTCTTTATTTTTAAATTCAAAGTTATCGAACGGCACTAAGATTCTTGTTTATGCGTAACTATAACCGCCACGGTAGAAGGCTAGCAAGAAACTGAATGTTAATATAATAACAATTATAAAAATAAAGCAAAAAAACCAATAATCTTCATTTCCAACTTTAAAAGAATGTAAACATTTTATGATGAAATAAATACATATACTACAAGTGTAATGTACACAGTATTAGAAAAAATAAAACAACTGTTTTTTGTATTTTAAGCCCTAGTTATGCTACCGGAACGTAATGTAACGCAATGTAACAGTAATGTGCACGGAACGTAAAAATGTAAGAGCAATTATAGAACGTAAAAACGTAATCATATGTTTTTAGGTAAACAAAACAATAAAAAAATAAACAATAACAATTAAAAAAATAAAAATTGCAAAAACTAAAAGACAAAAATTAAGACATGGATACAGAAGACATGTTTTTGGGTTTGAGTTTTTATTTTATTATTTATTGTTTTTTTTAACAAACTTAATATTAATTTCAGATTTTAAAAACTTCGTTTTCACTCTTTTTATCACTTTTAGCTGTTAACCAGTGTTATCACTACAGAGTTTTAAGGTTCATTTCAACGATTTTATATTTATTTAAAGGTACTTATTAAAAGTTTTATGTACTGTTTCTGTAAACCATACAATTTCACTTTCACTCAAACAAAAACACTCAATTTAGTTTGTGTTGAGGAAAACAAGCACAAAATTTAGTGCTTTTGATTGTATTTTCCATATAAATAGAGCAAGTGAAATCGTTTATTTTACAGAAACAGGGCGGTTACTCCGTAACTCGATTCGAAAATTTTCATAGAAAACCAAAAATAAACTTAGCAGTACCTTAAAAAATAAACAAATTTATAAAAAAATATCGAAAAACAAAATAAAACCGAATTCATTAAATATATACATATATATATATATGTATATCTATACATGTATGTATGTAAGCTAATTATTTTTGTGTCCAGACTCTTATCCCTCCTAATTTTCTTCAACTAAATCCTGAGTAATTACTGGTGAACTTGATTGTGGGTTTGAATCAATCTGTTTAATTTGGCTACCATTCTTATAGTCTGCCCAAACCTAATAAAAGTTAAAATGTTTAATAACTCCGCGATAGATCGCACTCAAATATTTAGATCTATCTAAGCTAACTTTTTCCAAACTTTAACATCTCGCTGCGGTGGACCAAGTGAAACCAAATCTGTTCTTAGTTTCTGCCACAGATTATTAGGTTTGTTTCTTGCATCCGCCACTTTTAGATGTCCCTTGGCCAAATCCAGATGCGTCATCATAAAGTCCACAACAGTTTTGTATTGTCTTAGGTCGGTATATAAAATTCTTTTTGACTCACTCCATTGAGATTGTTTAAAATATATTATTTTATGTTTATTTTGCAATGTATTTGTATTAATTTACTTACATTTTAAATTTATTATTAGTTGTCACCAACACAATTGCTAACGAAGAATTTTCAAATGTTTACTAAGCTTTTTATGCTCGTTTTCGTAATACAGAGTAACAGAATTTTATGTTCGTACGAAAAAAAGAAAACATTGGTATCACTTTCGAAAAATTTCCGTACTTTTGTACTACAGAGTACAATTTGTTCGAATACGTAAATTTTAATTTTTGTATCGAGTTACAGAGTAACCCCCCAGGCCAGGTATTTCGGAAACCAAATTTGTGCGAACGTTAAAACGTAGTTATCTTCTCTAATAAAAGTAAAGTGAAATGCTTTTCGAACGCTTTAATTAATTAAAAATCTATAACTATATTTTTCTAATTAATAAACAGTGTTTATTTTTATTTTAAATTATAAAAGTTAATAATGAAATAAATTATAATTTGGGTTTTTAAAATATGTGCAGCTTTATTTAAAGAGAATTCCACATACAGACAAATATAACATACGTACAAAATGTAAATTCTGTTTATTTTCAGTCCTGTTGTTTTTTAATATTGACATGTTGTTAACACTGCTAAACAGATGTCACGTAAAAATGTAAGAAAATTCTATTTTTTACAGATTCTTACGTTCCGGTTACGTTACATTACATTTCTATAACCATTCGTATTGCTTTATACATAACAAAAACGATCAGCTGTTTCTTACTGTTGCGGTTACATTCCGTTACGGTAGCATAACTAGGGTTTTAGAATGAAAATACAATTTAGTTTTTTTTTTTCATTTGGAGAGTTACCAGATGGCTCATTAGTACATCTAACATAATGTGTTGCCATCTAACACTCCCTCTCAACACATTACTAGTTCGTAGTTATAAATAATATATTTTATAATCTCAATACAAGTGCATATCTTTACAAAACTTAAGGTGTTTAATTTTACATAAATTCTTAGTAAAAATATCCGATAACATTTTTTCAGTGGGAACATACTCTGGTTTAATAATACCCTTTGAGCAAACATCTCGGACATGATGGTACTTTAAATCGATGTGTTTGCTTCTTGCGTGATACGTAGCATTTTTGATTAAATATTGGGCACTTAAGTTGTCGCTATACAATAATAATGGCCCCTCTTCTTTGAATCCCATTTCGCAGAGCAGATTTTTAATATAAATAGCCTCCTTTGCTGCAGTAGATAACGCAATACACTCTGCTTCGGTGCTGCTAAGTGCGACGACGTTCTGCTTCTTGGCTTCCCACGCAAACACACAATTCGCCTTAACAAATGCAAACCCAGAATAAGATTTTCTGTTAATTGCGTCACCTCCCCAATCCGCGTCCGCGTAGCCTATTGTTGGTTTGCCGATTTTTTCGAAATGAAGTTTGAAATCAATTGTCTTCTTCAGGTATCGCAACACATGCTTAACAGCTGATAATTGTTCTGTGTGCGGATCGGTGTTACATTGTGCAAGCTTACATACTGAGTGTAAGATATCTGGGCGTGTTGAAATTGCGAGGTACATTAACGCACCTATAATGGACTGATATTCAGTAGGTTCAATTTTCTTGCAGTCACCTGATTTACATAACGGTTGAAAGCCTGCCTCTAATGGGGTTGCAACTTCTTTAGGATCACTCATTCCAAATTCATTTAATAGATTTTTAATATATTGTTTTTGGCAAACTTCAACTGAACCAGTTCTATTCCTAGAAAATGGTTGAGTTGGCCACCATCTACTACTGTGAACTCATTTGCTATGGTTTCTTTAATAATATTGAGATTTTCCTTAGACGAGCTCGCTATTATTAGGTCATATACGTAAACAGCAATTATGTTTACTATACCATTAATATTCTTAGTGTACATACACTGTTCGCTGATACATTGTGTAAAGCCCGTTTTCTATAAAACGTTATCTAGTTTTGCGTTCCAAGCACGTCCGCTTTGTTTAAGACTGTACAGTGATTTCTTTAATTTAAGGACACGATTTGGATACTTTTCGTCAACAAAGCCTTCAGGTTGTACCATGTACACTTCTTCTTCGAGTTCTCCGTTTAAATACGCGGCTGTGACATCCATTTGGTGCATGTAAAGTTGGTGTTCTACTGCCAATGCAACTAATAAACGAATATTGGCATACCTAACTACCGGTGAGAATGTTTCTTTATAATTTACGTCGTATTTTTGATTTCACCCTTTGGCAACTAGTCTCGCTTTAAAAGTCTTTATATGGCCTTCTTTGTCTTCCTTTACAGTGAAGACCCATTTACACCCCACTGGTTTCTGCCCTTTGGGCAACTCAGTCAATTCCCAAGTATCGTTTTTAATTAAAGAGGCGTACTCACTTTTCATCGCTGTATCCCACTGCTTACGATTAGGGCCACACAAAGCATCTTGAACATTTTCAGGAACTATAATAGAGTTTATGGTGTTATAGACCTTTCTTGGGCGGCCTGCCGATCCCGTTTTAATTAATTTTGGACGTCCTGGACCAATCTTCGACTGCTGGCACGAGGAACTGGGACCACTAGGTTCTATCGCTTCAGTTTCAAGTTGGTCAGTACCATCATCAGTTGGTGGGCTAATAACAACATTAGTGACTTGCTCATCTGATTGTTCAGTATTCTCATGATCTGTTTTTCTATTGCCTAAATTTAAAAAATCACCGAAATTAATAGTGCTCGACACAACTACTTTATTTTATTTTTTACCATATTTGCCTTCTACAAAAATTACATCTCGACTTACGTGAACCCTTTTTGAAATTAGATCGTAAAGCCTGTATGCTTTCGATTGTTCGCTATATCCGATCATCAACATCTCAACACCTTTCGGTAGAAACTTTTTATGGTGGGTTTTGTTTAGGACTATAACTTTTGTGCCAAATACCTTTAAATGGTTGACCGATGGCTTATAGCCATGCCAAACTTTAAACGGCGTCTTATCTACTAAAACTTTTGTAACAGTTCTATTACGCAAATATACAGCAGTCAATACAGCTTCGGCCCAAAATTTTTCTTCAAGGGTAGACTCTAATAGCATACTGCGCGACATCTCAACTAGAGTTGGGTTCTTTAGCTCTTTTGAGTGTTCGCTCTTTCTAGTTCAGCTCTCTGTAATGAACTAGTTCGTTCTTTTAGTTCAATAGTTCAGTACTTTTAAACAACTCGGCTCTCTTTCTCAATTTTATTTATATTTAAAATGATGTAAACAATACATATATACATTTAAAGGAATTAATGCATTCCGTGTATTTATATCAACTTATTGAATAAAATAAAAACAGTATATAGTATAGTATTTAACACATTTTCATTTTTATTAATTCATTTATGTGCTTGAAGCGCTTTTTAATCAAAATTACTTAACTAACTAATAATAACAACAAAACTTATCTAAATATATACATATATTTAAAAGGAAAAAAATAAATTGAAAAATAAAAAATGCAGCTTTTGAAAATCTTAATTTAATTATAGGGACATAAAAAACAAAAATAAAATAAATACAAAAAATAGAAACTAATAGTAATTCAGTCTATTGCAATCACATTTATTAATTTAATTTAAAAAAAAAACATTTATAATATGTTTATATAATAATATAATATACATTGTATTTACATTTTTGATATAAAGTTAATAGTAACTTGGCTCACATGTTATTGTGTAAAAACACAAGAGTGGAAACTTTATTTGGTTTGATGAGGGTCCTTCTTTCGTTTATTATTTGTCCTGTTGCTGAAAAAATACGCTCACATGGTACAGATGTGGCTACTATGCAAAGGCGTTTTAAAGCATACATGTACACCCTTGGATACAAATGCCTGCGTTCATTCCACCACGCAAGAGGGTCTTTCCTTCTTTACAGGTACTCCTCGTTTAGGTATTTATCGAATTCTCTAATTCCAGCAGCTATGTTATTGTCAGATTTTGTAAGTCGACTGAAGTTCATGTCGAATTTTTCCCATGTTTAGCGAGAATTTTGCAAATCCAGATTTTGAAATTGAACCCTTTTCCGATTAGATTTTTTGACCTACCAGTGTCGAAAAATTTGAATTTCTATCAAAAAGTTAAGTCAATGGATTGGCGGAAATTTTGATAATTGAATCGTTAAAAACAATAATATATACATAAAATATAAATATTAAGAAAAACATAAACATAAAAATATAAATTTAAATTTATTTATATACATATATAAATAAATACATTTACAATCTCTTTTGTCTTATTTAAATTTTTTCAATCTTATAGATTTTTAGTTGACACTATTATTTATAAAAACATACTTATTAGCGTAACAGACCAGATTATCTTGTGAGAGTCAAACTCACAATCGTTACGCTATGCACTAACTTTCCATGGAGCCCACTTAGAAATTTTATTAAAAGAAATATATTATAAAATTTTTTTTAGCTATTATGTGCTATTACTTCTAATGTATAAAATTTGAATTATATTCAAGAAATTCAAAAGCAAAAAATTTTAATTTTAATACATCGTCAAAAATTACATATGTTTTTATAAAAGTATATTTAATAAGAATTTCTGTGGATATTTCTCGCCTAACCCTTCTTTGAGTTAAATTGAAAAAATATATTATTTTAATTTGCTTATTTTTTTATTTTTTGCAATTTTCGCGCTTTTGTAGGAAAAATGTTGCCATAAGTTATTTTATTAGTATGTGGTAACACCGCCAATGATGGCACTACCATTTAACACTACGATAAACAACAGAAAAGAACGAATAAGAACGAAATGAACGAATAAGAAACGAGAACAAGAGCCAACTGAACTACGGAGCTAAAATAACTCATTAGTTCAGTTGGCTCTTTTAGTTCAGTTGTATGAATAGTTCAATTGAACTAATTCGTTCGTGAACTACACAACTCTCGTTGAATAGTTCAATTGAACTATATAGTTCGTTCGTGAACTACACACATGAGAACGATAAACAAAATAAAAGAACGAAATGAACGAATAAGAAACGAGAACAAGAGCCAACTGAACTACGGAGCTAAAAGAGCTCATTATTATGAGCGGCTCTTTTAGTTCATATAGTTCAATTGAACTAGTTCGTTCGCGAACTACCCAACTCTAATCTCAACCAACGTCCTGTTGGCCCTTTCAGCTATGCCATTTTGTTGAGGAGTATAAGGAACGGTTAGCTGCCTTTTGATTCCATTTTCCTGTAAAAACTTGCTAAAATCATTGCTGATATATTCCCCGCCATTATCGGTTCGTAGACATTTTATTTGGCAACCAGTTTGTTTCTCTACTAGGGACTTATAGTCTTTAAAAGCATTTAACATTGAATCTTTCGTTTTAAGAAAATATACAACAATAAAACGAGTACAGTCGTCAATAAAAGTAGCAAAATATCTAGATCCAGCGATTGATGGCACACTGACAGGTCCACAAATATCGCTATGAACGATTTCCAGCAGAGATTTTGCACTAAATTGAGATTTAACAAAAGGTTTGACTGTAATTTTAGATTTAAAACATACTTCACAAACGGGCTCGTTGTCACATTCTTTTAGCTTAAAACATTTTACAATATTATTCTTTGCCATTTCTTTTGAACATTGAAAATTAACATGCCCATACTTCAGATGCCAACTCATTAAACTATTTTTTATTTCCAGGTTCATACACTTATTGCGCCCATATTCATATAAAAATATACCATTGTTGTTAGAGGCCTTCAAAATTGAGTTATTTTTATGATCCTTTACGTGAACATAATTATCTTTAAATACAACAACTTTTCCACTTTCTATTATTTTGCTTATTGAAATAAAATTTCCTTTAAGTTCTGGCACATGTAAAACGTTATTAAGTATGATTTTGTTTTTGTTATCGTGTATAATAACAGTACCGCGTCCAATGGCTTTTAAACTGTTATTATTCGGCAAATAAACAATTTCGTCGAATTTTTCATACCTTTGGAAAAGATTGTAATCATAACAAAAATGCGACGAAGCGCCACTGTCAACACACCACTGTACATTGTTAGTACCATTTACAGTTTGCAAAGCTGCTAACGATACAAAGCAATTAAACTCACGTCTGTTTTCATGGGTATCTCTTTTCCCTCTTTGCCTGCAGTTCGCGGCGGAATGGCCTCGCTTCCCGTAGTTATAACATTTTCTATCTTGAGAATTATTTTTGTTGGTTTTGTTGGAATCGTATTGTTGTCTCTTTTCTTCTTTACCTTTTTTGATATTAAAACTTCCATCAGTCCGTGTGACATTTAAAACATCTGCACTATTGTTGTTGTTGGCGGTAACTTCTTGTTGGCGTGCACCTTCTTCCAACAGCTTTACCTTTAATGATGACAGGTTAGGTAATGAATCCCTAGATTCCATTGCAATGACGAAGCCTTCGTAGCTTTTTGGCAGGCTCGACAACAACAATATGACTAGCATTTCCTCTGGTACTACAACGTCTATTTCCGATAGCTGATCAATTAAATAGAAGAAGTCATTAATATGACTGCCCATACTGCTACCATCCTGCATCGACATGTGCAGCAGCCTTTTAAACAACATAATTTTTCGTGCAGGCCCCTTTGGTTGATGGACCTCTCGCAATATTCTCCAGGCGTCACAAGCTGACACGCTGCCTTTTATATGATTAATTTGGTTTGGCCTCACGCACAGCAGCATTGAGGCCAATGCCTTTTCGTTTTTCGATTCGAATGTCTCGAATTCGGGTAATTTCGGATCCAGTGGACTCATGCAGCTTGTCAATTTGAAATATTGACGACATGACAAAACTTTTGTCTTCCACTTTAATTTCTGACTGCGACACACGCTTTTAATATTCTCTGCCCTTTAACTTTACTTTTTTCTTTTTGCGGGTCTGGGCCCATAACCTATTAGAAAAAATAAAACAACTGTTTTTTGTATTTTAGGTTTTAAGTGAGGTAAGGTTATTATTAGACTGAATTAGAATGAAAATACAATTTAGTTTTTTTCATTTGGAGAGTTACCAGATGGCTCATTAGTACATCTAACATAATGTGTTGCCATCTAACACACAGATGTCAACTAGTTTTAATTAGATACACAAACAAGTTATGTATCCGTTCATAAAGGGTCGGGCTAAAGCAGGTCTGTGGGAGCCTATAATTTGCTAGCTGGCAGTCGGCCATATACTCGGAAACCTTTTGTATGGATTTTCGTGGCCATATAAGTTTTACATTGCTCCGCGCTATTAAAACCTTTCAATTGCATACCCTTTACCATATTCCTTTTTGACATGTCAGATATCGAATTATAATTTAAATGACAAAGCCTGTTATGCCAAAGTTCAATAGTAAGAAAAAGTTTATTTACGTTTCCGTCAATAATAAATAAATTGATCATCTTCGATGCTCTTAAAATTATCCTTCCTCCTCCATCTTTCACCAAGGCCGAGGTTGAATTAAAAAGAACTGTATAACCAGTTTCAACAACACATCCAACAGAATACGGCACTTTCCGAAGATTGATATTTTCACCATCGATCACCATCTCAATATCTCCCTTTCCTCTTGCCATAATATATTTGTCAGCCTCTAAACTTATTTCTTCCACATGCTCGACAAGACTTGAAAACATTCCCTTTCACAACACAAGCGTGAAGTTGCCCCACTGTCAATGCACCATTGAATAATATTAGTTTTTTCTTTCTCACCTCTACGCATGCTATGCAAAAGGTGTTGTTATTTTTTGTCTTTTGTTTGTTTTAAACAGTTGCTCGCAAAATGCCCGAATTCGCCGCAGTTAAAACATTTTCCTTTAATTTTGCTGTTTTTTGCCTCCTCCTTTACAATATTTTCTCTTCCAGAATTTTTCATGGCAAACGCTTGTTGAAAGTTTGTTGCTACCTCTTCTCTTTCATTCTTTTGCTTGTGCCTATCTCCTTCTTCTAGAATTTTCCGTTTAACTGCCGCTAAATTAGGCAAGCTATCGCACGTCTCAATTGCAACAACAAAGTGTTCATATTCTGCTGGCAAGCTGGAGAGCAGCATAAATACCAAAAGTTCATCTTGAATTATTATTCCAGTCTCCGACAGCTTTTTCGCTAACTCTGTAAAACTTGTTATGTGTTGGTTTATGTTTCCACCGGTAGCCATTGTCAGATTAATTAAACGCCTGTATAATGATACTTTTTGCAGTGGTCCTCTTGGTTTGTAGGTTTCTTCTAAACGGACCCACACTTCATGTGATGTATGACAATTCTTGATAATATTCAACTGACTCGCCTTTACACAAAGAATGATCGTTGCCAAAGCCTTTTCATCACCTTCCTCCCACTGAATACGCGCCAGTTAAGTTATTTTAAATGTTCACTTTAAATTCTTTTCACTGAAACAACACTTTTTGTAAAATTTCTTTTCAAAAAAAATATTTTTTATATTTTTTTTTCATGCAAATTTTTAATATCTAGCCTACTACACCAAACTTTAGAATTTCAAGAACAAAGAAAAAAACCACTTCAGAATAAAAAACAAAGGGAAATAAAGAAAGTAAAAAAATTAAACACTTGAAACTATTGAGCAATCATTAAGCCAATGACATCGATTCTGTTTGATCAGATCGATACAATCACTTTTTTATTGTTAAACAAAGTGACTTGGTTCGGTTAATTATGTTAAATATCAATGCTCTTGGTTAAATAAAAATGCTTAAGGAACATAATGTGGTTTAGTGTTACAATGAAATAATATTTTTAATACTTGAAAAAAATCATTAAAGTGAAAGTATTCGTTCATTGTTCCAAGTGCCAATGAACTTCTACTTATTATTTAAATACTTTGCGATGATCTCGTCTACATCAACCCTTGGTTGTGTTTGTGGAAGGATTCTCCTGAATTCTTCGGTTTGGTGTCTTACACTCATCATATAATATAATCATTAATATTATTACCATTGTTGCTATTATAATTGGTGGTACACTATATTATATAATTTTATTATTATATTTGATTTCTTCTATTTCTTTTAGATTTTGAGTGATTGTGAGTTTAACTTCTTCTATTGTAAATGTTGTGTTAAATGCAACATTTCGAAATTTTGGTATGATTATTTTATCTAAATATATTTTGTTATTGTTAGAAAAATTTTGATTTGCTATTTTTAAAGAACAATTATTGTAATTTATAAGAAAATTTCTATTTAGTATATTACTTTTATTATTACAATTACTATCAATTGTTTCATTTTTTGCATTCTTTATAATGATCGTTAACATTTACAATATCTGTATTTTCATTTGTTATTAATTTACATGTTCCTTTTAGTGTACAATGCTTTGATAGTTTGCATTCATTTAAAAATTTATGTTCTTCATACGTATATGTTTTATTTTTATAATGAAATGTATTTTCTATTTCTGCTTCTATCTCTTTGTTTAAATATGTTATTGGAATAATAGTTATAATCTGTATGGTTGAAAAAACTTTTGGTGTCTTAATTACAAATATTAATTCATTATTCCTTTGAAGGATTGCAGTTCTTAAATATATAATTTTATTTATATCTATATCATAGTCATCTATTTCCTGTTTTGTCAAGATACTAGCATCACTTAATCCATTTAGTACTGCTGTAATATAACCCTGTATATGTTCTATGTGATTTCTTATTGTTTTATGAAGTCCTGCAAAATGCTTTAGTACCTCTCTTTGGTTTTGTGTTAAAGTTTCCTTTATTAATTGTATTGTTTTATTAAAGTGGTCATTAATTTTTACTTGTTGATTTAGCTCTGTTATAGAGTTACGTATATTTCTGTCAACTGTATTAAAATGGTTAGTAATGTCTTCTTCATCTGCACTGTCCATTGTTAAAAAAAGATACTTGTATTTCTATTAGCTGGAGTTATTGTTTTTAATTTGCTTAACAGGGCATCCATTTCGTTATTCACATATATTTTCTGGTTTTCATCAAAAGCCTCTATATTGCTTCTCATTGAAGACAACACGTTTGTTATTTCTTCTATATTTATCTGATGTAAAATTAAATCGAGCTCCATTGGAATGGTACACTTACCGTTAAGAATTTCCACATAGCCGTTTGTTTCTCTTATGGGGTAAATCATTATATTAGCTTTAGTTTGATAAATTTCATTGTAACACACCCTAAGGTTTTTTCAAGTAACGTATAAAATATTTATTATAGGCCATTTACACTACACCGAAATCTAGTAGATTAGATTTCAAATCTAGCTCAAAATCTAGATCGTTTACACTGTATTTATTTGACAGTAGCAAGATTTCATTTTAATAACAAAAACAGCTGACTGAAATTTAAAAGAAAATAATAATATTTTAGTTTAACCCTAATCAAGTCAGGAAAAATTTTTATAAATCCAGTCAAAATGTGTTTCAGAGGCACATACAAAGAATTTACGTATTAATTTTGTTAACTTATTTTCATTTTATTAAATTTTTTCTTCTCAGCTACATGAAATATTATTTATTTATTTTCGCATTTTAAGCAAACTAGAACTTTTGAACAATGCTCGTTGCAAGTATTTTTGTGGTAAATACTGCAATACTGCTTACACATTCTGCATATCTTCGGTGGGCACATATAACATCTACGTCGCATATCTGTCTGCCTTGGCTGGTTTGAGAATTCATCCTCGTGTTGTATGGACCGAACATTGGACAAATTATTTTTATTTAATTTTAGAAGACTGCGGCAAATAATGGGTGCCAGAACTCTTCGTAACTCATTATACCTCATTATAACTCATTATTATATTTAATTTTGTTGTTCACCAACAATAGAAGTAATAGTTAGCGTTCCCATATGTGCCTCATAGACACATTTTGACATGATTAAGAACATTTTTGATTGAAACAAAATAAAAATAAATTAATTTATTACTTAAAATTCGTAAATTCTAAATAAAACAACTGAAAGTAGGAATTCAAGAAGCAGTAAGAACTGGAACCTATATTCAAGGAAGTTACAACATGACCAAGTGAAATATGTGTCGGAGAGGCACATGTTGACTTGATTAGGGTTAAATTGAAATGTAATTTTTTTCCTGCTCAGCGTTGTATTTTTAAGTACTATTCGGCAAAACACATAGTTGCATTTGTATTTTTACTAGATTTTGAGTAGATTTTGCCGAAATCTACTAAATAAGTAGATTTTGTTTTGTATGGGAAATCTAGTTAAAATCAACTAGATTTGGCTCGAAATCTCATAAGTACTAGATTTCGCTGTAGTGTAAATGGCCTATTAAAGCAAAAAATGAAAAATGTCTTCTTTAACGCCTTGCATTACATGCGATTCTTGCTTTCTATGTCAATTTTATAGCAAGTTACACACAACGCGTTTATGCGACCGGTTTTTTGTTTTGATCAGCTGTTGTGGTAAACAACAAACAAGTGAACAAGAACATTTTTGGGAAAAATATGAAATCAAATTGTAATTTTAAAAGAATTTATGGCATTAATTACAAATTTATGACTTTACATACGTGATATTTTGTGCTGTGAAGGCCTACAAAATCCTCAAAAGAACACAAGACGAGTGTTTTCAGTTAATTTATCCTCAATTTTTCTTGTTTACAAATTAATAAATTCAAAATAGATGACAGACACTTAGTACATAAAAACAATCATATTTATATACATATGTATAAACAATCATCATATACATCTTTTGTTCATGAAAGAAATGTGTTAAAAAATGTATTTTCCTCTTAAATTAGTAATAAACTTTGTTATGAAATATGTTTTTACTAATATTTTGTAATGCAAAAAGAAAAATGCGAAAATAGTAATGAAATATTTAAACATATTTATAGAAACCATTCACAATAGTATATAATTTGGCATGCCAAGTTTAAAAAACTGCTGACATTTTCCAACACAGCATTCGTCGCATAGAAAAGTAGAAAGTAATCCTACTTTCTATGCGTCTATGCTTTTTCTTCTGTAACTTGCCACAATCAACTACACTGATTCTACTTTTTCGGTATATGCTTGTAATGTAAGCTAGCATGAAACGCCTGGTATGGACTTTCGGCTTAACAACATACACATTGTGTTACGCGCCGGTAATACCCGAATAAAATATCGAGGTTAAGGGCATGCTAAGATCTCCCCGGTAGCTCAGACTAAAGTGGTTCTCAACCCGTATTTTACGACGCGCAAGCATATAAACACAGCCTGCATGCCACCAAGATAAAAGAAAAAGACTGTGCTAATATTAAGAAAACATACAACAATGTCTAAACGCGAAAGTATCCGGACACAAAAAAAAACCCGAGTCAAAACGATCTAACAGTTAGGTGTTATCCCGTCTAGGGCATAAGTTCCCTCCCAGTGACAAAGTCACACGCCATGACAGACGGACGCCCTAATCAAATGCTACATCTGTCCCTAATATAACCACATGCCTCTTACCTTACCATGCTCCCCGCGTTTCCCTCCCTCCGAAACAGCAGATTAAAGGATCATGTTTCCTTAAATCTCACCTAAGGAATGATGTCATATATACATATACATTTCACAAAAATATTCAAGTTTATTTAGGCAAATAAATGTGGAATAATATTAGTAATACAAAAATAGAAATTTAATAGATATAATGATGGTATTCTTTAAATAAAAAAAAAATAAATGTGTTGCCTGGCTTATCTTGGCGGTGCACCGCTCCCACGATGATGGCTCTTGGGTTGTTGGTGTTGTAGCTGGGGGTGTCGATGGTGGCTGGTGTTGTCGCTCTTGTTGCTGGCTGTATTATCAGGTGAGTATTGTTCTATCAGGTGAGTATTGTTCTATCAGGTGAGTATTGTTGCTGGGTTGTTCTATCAGGTAAGTCTCGTTGCTGGGTTGCACTATCAGGTAAGTCTTGGTTTTTGAAAGTTCTTTGCTTGCTTTACTTTTTATTTATAATTTGTTTCGATTTAGTTTTATATTTTTTTTTTCCTATTCTGTATTTTATTTTTTTTGTTTCTAAAATTTCTTGTTAGTTTTTATTAATTCACTAGTTTGTATTTTATCTCTTATTTCTAGGATTTTTTTTTTGTTAATTTTTTATTTCACATTTTAGTTTTCATTTCTTATTTCTAAAAATTTTGTTAATTTTTATTTCACATTTTAGTTTTCATTTCTTATTTCAAAAAAAATTTTTGTTAATTTTTATTTCACATTTTAGTTTTCATTTCTTCTCTTATTTCTAAAAATTTTTGTTAATTTTTATTACACATTTTAGTTTTCATTTCTTATTTCTAAAAATTTTTGTTAATTTTTATTTCACATTTTAGTTTTCATTTCTTATTTCAAAAAATTTTTGTTAATTTTCATTTCACATTTTAGTTTTCATTTCTTTTCTTATTTCTAAAAATTTTTGTTAATTTTTATTTCACATTTTAGTTTTCATTTCTTTTCTTATTTCTAAAAATTTTGTTAATTTTTATTTCACATTTTAGTTTTCATTTCTTATTTCAAAAAATTTTTGTTAATTTTTATTTCACATTTTAGTTTTCATTTCTTATTTAAAAAAAAATTTTGTTAATCTTTATTTCACAATTTTTTTTTTAACGTTTTTTTATTTGAAAAAAAGAAAAACTTCGGCGAACCATTCGGTTTGAGTACCACACGTGAACTCCTATGCTTCTCAACATTCCTCTTTTATATCTTATTTTTTCTTTCTTCTGGAATGTTCTTTTCTCCCGCCATAACGCATTATCTTCCTCCACCTATATCCCCCATCCTTGTTTCTGACAAATGGCACATTCTGATTGGTTAAACTGTCTAACGGTAAGATTTTCAACGAAACAGACGCCAGGTGTCAGAATCTGATTGGTCGATCAGGACGCGCAAAAAAAAACATAACGAAGTACATACATAGCAAAAGGGATAAAGATAATTGAAGAGTTGCAATTGCATCAGTAAAAAGGGTTGCAATAAAGTGCATTATTGCCAACCATACATGCAAATAAAGGGGTGGGAGTAAAAGTTGCAATTCTAACTTCGACAATCCGTAACAATTGCAGAGTTGCCATATTATCTTCAACACTCCTCCTCAATGTGGATGTTGTTTTACAAAATAAAAAAATAATTCAATTTAATTTCATTAATTTACACAATTAAAATGTTTAACCCTTGGTAGGTTTTTCGTCAAAACATCTGCAATCATATCAGCTGTTGGACAATATATTATTATATATTAATAAACTTTATGTCGATGTGCTTGCTGCGTTTGTGGAAAACTGTATTCTCAGCTAATTTTTGAGCACCTTGGTTGTCAATATTCAAAATTACAGGAACATCACTACATACATTTACTTCAATAAGTAATCGTTTTAAATATATTGCCTCCTTTTCCGCATCTAAAGCTGCCATATATTCAGCTTCCGTATTGCTGAGAGCGACTGAAAATTGTTTCGCGACTCCCATGAGATTGTAGAGCCATTGAAGAAAAATACAAAACCTGTATAAGATTTTCTGTCCAATTCGTTTCCTCCCCAGTCAGCATCTACGAAACCCTCCAGAGCTTTGTTATGATCATCCGCTTTATAAATAAGTTTCAAATCTATCGTTCCAGATAGGTACCTTAGGATGTGTTTGAACTTGGTCATATGTCCAACATGTAGGTCCGAATTTCGTTGAGTCATCTTGGACACGGAAGCAAAATATCCGGTCTTGTAGAAATTGCAAGGTACATGAGTGTACCAATAAGTGATTGGTAATCGTGTTGATCAACCTTCTCACAGTCATCATTACAATTCACCTGATAACCAGATTCCAGTGGCACCGAGACTGATTTGCATTCATCCATACCATATTGTTTCAAAACATCGCTAATATATTGAGATTGACTCAATTTAATAGTACCTGTATCGACATCACGCTCTATTTCCATTCCTAGAAAATGGTTGAGTACACCTTCGTCATTAACTTCAAAATTTTCAGCAATTTGTCTCTTCACTTCATGCACAACTGCTATGTTACTGCACCTAATAATTAAATCATCGACGTATACCGCTATTAACACCAGATTATCATTCTTGAGCGCCTTGTATAAGCATGGTCCTTATCGCATGGAACAAAATTCATTTGTCGTAAAACACTATCCAGTTTACAGTTCCACTCTTTACCGCTTTGCTTCAAACCATAAATTGCCTTATTCAAGCATAAAACATTTTCTGGTGAACTAGCATCAACAAAATGTGTCGGATGCCACATATATATCTCATCTTGAAGATTACTATTTCAATATGCTGTACTTACATCCATTTGGTGTAGGTGCATCTTATTCCGTACCGCCAATGCCAAAAGTAAACGTATTGTTGAATACCGCTCGACTGGAGAAAAAGTTTCCTGGAAATCAATTCCAAATCGTTGGTTGCAACCCTTAGAAACCAGGCGTGCCTTGTACCTCTCCATTAACATTTCGTTTTAGAGCGAATACCCATTTGCATGGTATTGCCCTGTGACCAACTGGCAAGTCTGATAATGACCTTGTGTTATTTTTTCTCAACGACTGGAATTCATCGTTCATAGCCTTTTCTCAAAAATCTTTATTCTTACAGGACAAAGCATCCTCAGCTGTTAATGGAATATTTTCTTCAACAGCAACATTCAATTTATTATCCTCTTGTTGTATCTCATTATATTGTTTTTTCGGTCTGCCAGTTCTTCCAGATCTTATTATCTTAGGCCTTCCAGGACCAATAGTTTTTCGTTCTGCTCCATTATCACCTTCAGATTAATTGTCATCATCTGCCGTATCATAACTTTCATCGTTTTCACTTTTCTGCACAGAATGTTGGCAATCATTGTCAACTACAGCTGCACTGCTATCACCATCCCACAAATATATTGCCAAATAATCCTCTGGCTTACGAGGTATTTCACAGTTGTTATTGTTCTCCATATCAACATCAAACAATTCTTCATTAAACAAAACATCGCGCTGATCGACGACATTACGTGTTGATTTATCGAAAAGACGATATGCTTTCGACGTCGCTGAATATCCAACCATAATATATGGTGTGCCTTTTGCCTTAAACTTTGATTTATTTGTCGACTTATCCAGACTTACTGCATACGAACCAAAAGTTTTAAAATGATTAACATTCGGCTTTCTACCGAACCATACTTCATATGGTGTTTTACTTTTCAATTGCTTTGTTGGGCGTCTAGTACGTATATACGCTGCAGTGTTCACAGCCTCTGCCCATAAATATTCCTTAACTCCAGCATGTACCATCATAGACCTTGCCATTTCAATTAGTATACGGTTGGCCCTCTCTGTCACGCCGTTCTGTTGCGGCGTGTAAGGCACTGTTAATTGTCTACTGATACCTTCTGCCGGCAAAAATGAGTCAAACTGTGAGTTTATGTCCTCACCACCATTGTCCGTTCGCAGTGATTTTATTTTGCAGCCCGTTTGCTTTTCAACATGTGCCTTATACAGTTGAAACTTCTCGAACACTTCACTCTTACTTTTAATAAAGTAAACAAAAATTCTGCGTCATCTGTCGTCAATAAATGTTACGAAATATTTAGCACCGCTTACAGATTTTACTTTAAAGGGACGCAGACATCAGAATGCACAATCTTTAACAACTTTGTTGTAGATTCCTTGGGAAACGACAATACATGTATTTTACTTAACATACATGTCTTACAGTCTGACTGTTCATTCATGTGGTCAATATTCATACCACTCACCATACTTTTATTCGACAATTCTTGCAGACTTTTATAGTTGAGATGGCCATACCTGTTATGCCATACGTTGTTCATATTATTAACAGCACACACTCTCTGTTGCACGATTATTTGCTGCTTCAAACATGTTGTCTCTGCGTTCTGCTTTCAATATAATAGTACCGCCTGCTCTCTTTATAACGGCATTTCTCGAATTAAATTCTGCGAATAAACCGCAGTCGACGACTTTGTTGGCAGAAATAAAGTTTGCCTGCAACTCAGAGGAAAACAAAACGTTTTGAAGCAAAATTTCAAAATTGTTGTAGATTAATACATCACCTTTACCACTGGCATTTATGTGGTTGTCGCCAGCCAACGCAATAACCTCATGATCTTTGAAACGTACAAACATCTCTCTGTTGTTACACATATGTGAATTCGCCCCGCTGTCGACATAATAATTTTTCAAATTTAACGAACCTGCCTCTGCTGCAGCTAACATTGTCATTGCTTGTGTATTGGCTTTGTTTTTTCTCTCACATTTGCTTGCATAGTGACCAATCACACCACATATAAAACACTTGCCTTTGAACTTCTTGTTGTTATTGTTATACTTCTTGTCTTTGCGTGTGAATGTTGATTTTGCTGTGGATGCCTGTTGCTGTTGTTGTTGTGAACCTGATGGTGCTTGCTCGCTGTCGATTTTCCCTTTTCTGCGTTTGCTCTCTTCTAAGAGCTTCTGTTTTAGTAACGGAAAATTAGGCAAATCATCTCTTGTTTCCATTGCTATTACAAAGTTATCAAAATCCGCAGGAAGACTAGATAAAAGCATTATCACCAAAAGCTTCTCCTGGATTTGTATACTACTTTCAGCCAATTTCTCATAAACTTCCACAAACTCATTCAAATGTTGAACCACATTGCCACCATTACTCATTGATACATCATTCTGTAACGGTCCCCTAGGCATATACACTTGTTGTAACTTCGTCCAGGCATCATGGGAAGACGTACAACTTTTTATATACCCCAATTGTGTTGGCTTTACTCCCAAACAAATAGACGTAAGTGCCTTCTCATCATCGGACTCCCACTTCTCTTTGACAACACCTGTCGCATCACTCTTCAACTGACCACTAACTATTTTCCAGAAGCCACCATGGATGAGTACGCTCTTCATCTGTATGGACCAACTATCGTAGTTGTTCTCGTCCAGCTTCTCAATTTGTATTACCGGCGCACTCATTGTTGATTCACTTTACTCTTATTCTTTATTCAACAAATTCCAAACGTACACATTGCAGAGTTGCCATATTATCTTCAATAGATGACGATGAGATGGTATTGCCAGGTGACACAAAATAATATTTATTGCAACTCACGCTTCTTCACCAGTATACACAACTAGAATGTTCGACTTTTCAATGCTACCTTACAACTCACTCATTCAGCGGCTTTGCCAGATCTCCACAGGTTGCATTGTAACTTCAGAGTTACCATCTCAACAAATTTATTATCAAATTTTTTTTTTTTATTAGGTTTAGCTGTGAAAATCTTCTTTCAGCAGTAGCTGAGCTATGCGGCAGTGTCATTAAATTAAAAACAAAATCGGTAAGCTCTTCTAAAGATTTTTCTTTTAAGCCATTTCTATAACTGCACACAATGACCCAAAATTCAACAATGTCCATTTCAAATTTTAGATTTAAATTAGAACGTTTTAATAATTTCCATTCAGTAGAAATTTTTTCTTCATTGCCGTTTGTCAAATTTGAAAAAGATGTTAATAAAGGTTCTATGGATATTTCTGAAGAGCTTAAAACTTGCTGTGGAGTTATAATTGAAAGATATTTTAATTCTTTGTTTGGAAAATCTAAACGTTTTCAAATTTCATCCAAAAGTACAATGTAAAAAGAATGTATGTTTTTTATTTCATACATATTTTTTTATTTGAGGTAAATTAGATTTTTGCAAACATTTTTCAGATTTTCTACCCATTCAACGTTTAAATAAATACTAAATACTGATTCTAATGAATCTATTTTTTTACAAAATTACTTTTAGTAAAATTACTCAAAATTAATTTATAATTTAACTCCATTTGGTTATAGATATAAATCAATCTTATCTTTTCCGATTGGAATTCTTTATTTAAATTATTAATAATATTTAGAATATAAGATAAAAACAAAAAATAAATTTTTATACTGGGATCGCCCATTTTTCCCCTTATTTCGCATGGTTTTATTCCATTTACTTCCAAATAGAAAAAAATGAAATATAAATGTAAAGCTGTAATAAATGCTTACAATATGGGTGAAACAATGTGTAACAATGTGTGTGATTAAAAAAAAGGAAAGATGTTTCTTTTAATAAAAAAAAAAAATTACTTTTTAATTTTTCGTATACAATTGCGCGTGGGCGTTGTCTTTTATTGCTCGATCAAAAGTAATTGCTAAACTCTATAAAATGGTGGATATAACTTAGTTGTCAACTATTGCTAATATTTCAATGTTGTCAATTCATTTTAACTATTAATATAAATTACCATTTATGGCACCACATTATTCTTTAAATTCTTCGATACGTTTTGGGCTGTGGCAAAAAAGTTGTATATATCGCGACAAAGTATTTTTTGGCAGCTTTATGCTGGCGTAGGCAGAACAAAGGTGTAAAGAATGGCAAGTACATTTGATGTAAAATATGCTAACATCATTCCTTAATTTAGCCTGAAAGCCATTAACTTCACCTGCCATTACGTTGTCGCCTTCGGTAGCCAAGCCAATTATATTTTCCAATGGAATTGTAATTAAAATAAAACCAACTGTTTTATTCAACGATCAATTCTACAATGTCTCTTTATTTTTCAACTATTCTTATTTATTCTTATTACTAACATCAGGTTTGCAAAAAGGAGTATTTTAGAGAATTTATAAACTTAGATAATTATTTTAGATAATTTATAAACTTAGTTGTAAATAATAGGAATAATTAAGTGAAGGGTTGCTACTATACCTCCCTTTTCATTATTTTTTTATTTTTTATATATATATATATCTTTCAATCCATTTATTTCAAAGTTCAAATTTAAATACAAATACACATGAACAGTAGTAAAAATGAATAATATAAAATATATTTAACATTTTTTTTTAAAAAAAAAAATAAATTGGTATTAAGATAAGAAAGAAGAAAAAAAATTTAATTTACAATGACAACAAGAATGTATTAAATTATTAATTTGTTTCTGGTTTTATTGTTTTATTTTCAAACTTTTCTGATTTTGTCTTTATGAACTGTTTTTTTCCTTTTTTGTTTCGCTATTGTAAATAGTTACGTTAACACCATTTACACTTTTGGCAACATAAGGACCTTCATATATGTTCTTATGTTTCTCGTAAGGTTCCTTTTTTAGCACAACATTAACTGCTAAAGGATTTGCAAATTTATCATAGAGTAGTTTGTTCCTCGCTTTGTGTTTGTCTATTAAACGTCTTGCAATAATGTTAGTCTGTTGTAATCTATGCTCTACTTCTTTACTAAACTGTCCAAATTATAAAGTGGATCTAAACTTTCTGTTATGTTATTTGGCATTGTAGCAGTTTTCCCAAATACTAACTCGAAAGGTGTAAACCGATTATCAAATGCAGTGTTTGGAGTAGTGTTGTGGTAAAAAGTGAAGTATTTCAAGTAAGTATCCCAATCCGTAATATTCTCCCTGATATATGCTCGAATATATTCATTATATACGCGGCGGTTACGTTCAACTGTACCCACACTTTGATGGTGATAAGGCGTTGAAAAATTCAAGTTTACTTTAAGTAATTTACATAATTCCGTGAATAATTCTTTCTTGAACTCAGTTCCCTGATCTGATTTTATAGTTTTCATTCTACCATAAATTAGAATAAAATTCTCAAATATCGCACGTGCAACAGTATGAGCTGATTTGTCAGGTACCGGAATAGTAACTAAATATTTGGATAAATCACATATCAAAGTTATTGCATATTTATTACCATAAGTTGATTGAGGTAATGGACCTATGATGTCTAAAACGACTACATCAAATGCTTTAATCGGAGTCGGAGTTAAGATTAGTTTTTCAACATTTCCTGGTCTAACTTTATTTAACATACATTCCTTACAATTCCTAACAAATTTTGAAATATCCCTCGTCATTTTCTTCCAATAATATTTTGTTCTAATTTTAGCATATAACTTCTTTTGACCACAGTGCCCTCTTGTTATCGGATCATTATGATATATTTCCATCAGTTTTACTTTGTCTCTATCATCTGTTATAATCTCCGTTGGTTCCGTTAGGATAATTTCCAAAGTTTTTAAAATCTTCATACCTTCATCTTTTAGCTTTTGAATTGAACATATTGAGAAAAATGGATCACTTTTGGACCATTCAGCTGTGAAAATTTTGTGAATGTTGGCTTCTTTTTGTAGCCTCAAAAGCAACTTATCTAAGCAAGTTGTTTCGTTAACAATCCCAAAATCTAGGTACAGTAATTTTTTAAATATATTTATGCGCATTTTGAAAAGTTTTTGTTCAATATAAAATAATTCTGTTTTTATCTTTGGTACCTTTTTATCGAAATTATGCGAGAATTTATCGTAAATTTTCAAACTAATGGAAACACCCTGTTGTTCAATATCGAATTTGTTCTCACTATTTTTCTTTGACATTCCTCGAGTTGTCATCGAAAATATATTACTTAAATTCTTAAGTTCATTGATGGAGATTCTGGACAAAGCATCCGCGCCTACATTTGCTTTACCTTTTATATACTCAACATGAAAATTGTATTCAGAGAGTTCTAATCTGATCCTTGTTAACTTGGACGAAAGATCTTTCATAATCTTTCGAACAATGAATGAAGTGCCATAGATATATGGTCGAAAATAAAGGATTGCAAAGTGTATTGCTAGAAATTCAAGTTCTATAATGGGTTTTTTATGTTCTGATAAGCTAAATGATTTCGACGCAAAATATATTGGTAAATCGTTACCATTAATATTCTGACTTAAAATGGCTCCGCAGCCGGTTTTGGAAGCGTCTACTGTAACTATAAATGGTTTTGTAAAGTCCGGGTATTGTAGAATTCTTGGAGATAACAAGGCACTTTTTAATTTGGTAAAAGAATTGTGACAATGTTCAGTCCAGTTAAATTGTTCATTTTTTCTTGTGATGAAGTTCAACGGTGCTGCTAAAATTGCAAAATTAGGAATAAATTTTCGGTAATAATTGGCAAATGCCACGAATCGCCGTACTGCATCTTTATCAGTAGGAACGGGGTATGTTTTTATGATGTTAATTTTCGAATCATCTGGTAAAATACC
The DNA here is from genome assembly GCA_936449025.2 of Sarcophaga subvicina. Lineage (NCBI taxonomy): Eukaryota > Metazoa > Arthropoda > Insecta > Diptera > Sarcophagidae > Sarcophaga > Sarcophaga subvicina. Next base: position 43,535,848 of record OW388080.2, on the reverse strand, counting down.
TTTCGCAGTGCATCTGTGTCCTAAAAATGTTACTTCGGACCGAAAAAATTTGCATTTGTAAGGATTTATCTTAAGATTGTGATGTCTTAAAATTGTGAAAACGTTTTCTAAATTCTGAATATGATGTCTTTTGCTACATTAAATTATAATAATGTCATCTATATAAAGAAAAGCTTTGTTTGGTGCAAGTCCTGCAAAAGCGATAGGCATCATTCTCGAAAAAGAATTTGGGGCGATATTAAGACCGAAAGGTAAAACTTTCCAGCGATATGATCCACTATCAGTGCTGAACGAAGTGATATCACGAGAGTCTGGGTGCAGGGGTACCTGATGAAAAGCAGAATACAAGTCTAGGACTGAGAAATATTTCGCGCGACCAAGGTTATCTAAAATGTCGTCTATTCTTGGCAAAGGAAATTTGTCGGCTATAAATTTTTTATTTAGCGCGCGGTAGTCGACACACATTCTGGATGACTTTTCATCATCTAAACTTTTTTGGGCACTAAAATTAATGGACTATTGTGATTGGAAGTACTGGGCTCTATTAGATCATTGTCTAATAAGTTCTTAACTTGCCTGTTTATCTCGTCTTTCTATGTGTGCGCAAGTCGGTAATTCTTAATATAAACAGGAGTAGAATCAGTCAGTCGTAATTTTTGTTCATAGAAGTTAGCATATGTCATTTTATTATTTTATTTATTATCCTTTTTAATATGAGATTTGTGAACCATTCTTCCAGATTCTGTAAGAATTGTTACTCCTTTATCTTCTTTTACTATCTCCTCTTTATACCTAGGAGTCAATCTGTTACCTAATCTTTTATTTATTTTCACATACACGATATCATTTGTATTATACTTAGGGAAAGGTGTTCTTTTTTTGTTATGAAAATCGAGATCTTTATTTTGTTTATCTATAAGTTTTGTCACATTGTCTATTCTGTCCTTTTCCATCTGTTCTGGGTCAGTACTAACAGTTCGTCCGAAAAATGCTTCTATAGGTTTTTTCTCAATTGTGGAGTGTATTGAATTGTTATATTTGTATAGCGACCTAAAAAGTAACCCCTCAAAATTCCGATGAGTCTTTTCACGATGTCGGGTATTCTGTCTAGGTCTCCTATTTGTCCCAGATGTTCCGGTCTAATAGTCTCGTTCGTCGCAGTCGTAAGTATGCTATTTGGGCTGTTGCTAGTGTTTTCCTGAACCACTTTTCTAACTGCATTATTTATAAGCCTTTCTAAATCTGACTGTGTAATTGGTATACTAGCTTGTGCAGAATCACGCTGGGTATTTGATACGCCAGGTGTCTCTAAGATACTGGGTCTAATTAGATTACTTGGATTCGACATATTTTATTAAGTTATTTTAGTTTTATGTTATAGTCTTTATTTTATTATTTATTCCCTTCTGGAAGGGGTGTTCTTCTACTCTGGAGGGTCTGGAATTCAGATTCGCAGAGTTGAACTTTTTTTTACAATTGCAAAAAAATTGATTTTAATTGATTAAGGATAACCTATAACTTAAATTGATTAATTTAATTTAAAACAATCTGGAGGGTCCCGTAGGAATCGCAGATTTTCACAAAAAAATTTATTTAAATTTATAGATTACGTTTCTTTTAAAAATCCTATTTTGATATTTTTTTACGAAATTTTTATTTTTCCTTACTTTAATTTGAATCAAAAGCTAAGCTGTTTTCAATTTTTCTTTTAAGTTTCTCACTTTTCTTTCAAATTTTATTTATTTTTTTATCTTTATTTAAATTAATTTTCACTTGCTTAAAAAAAAATTTCCTTAAAATATTACTTTTCCTTTTTTCACAATTCTTAAATTTAATCTTAAAAATACTTCTTACACTATTATTATGATCTTCATCCCACGGTGATGGCGACTACGTCCTTTTTGCTGTCCGCTACTGGGGGTCGACCACTTCACACTCTCTGTGGGATAACGTTGTCCTATTTTGGCTGTAACGTTGGATGTCGCTTCCTGTTGCACTACTTAAGGGCTTACGTAGTGTGATGGCACTTCTTAAGGGCTTTGTTTTCACTATTTTCCAGGACACTCGCGACTGCCCCACGTTGGGCGCCAATTAATTACTTTTTTATTATTTCATTTAAAAAAAGAAATTCTTTTTTTATTTTCTATTTATTTTTTTATTACACTTTATTTTCTGTTTGAAACAAAAATTGGACTGAACTTAAAACTAAAACTAAAAATTAATATTACCTACGATTTAACCAAATTTTGCCAATGCATCAAATTTCCGTTGAAATAACGTGTACGCAAAATCAGCAAAATGATGACCGTAAATAAGGTTGAACTATTGTACAACAAATTGTCAGCAATTTAATTGTTTTTAATAAACAAAACTGCCTATTGCGAAGTTTCAACATTTGTGGTGTTAACTTGTATAAGTATACATATATTAAGTAAGTATTTTATATATGTTTATAGCAGTAAGTATATATATATATATATATAGTGTTTATATGTATAAAATTTATTGAATTACTAGCATAGTTGTCCTTTGTGCACTTTTTTAAATTGTTTGTTTCTTATGTTATTACTGTATTTATTTTTGTTGTTTTTTATCTTTACTTCATATTGAAAGTTTATGTGAAACACGTATATGCGTATGTGTGTGTTGCTTCTACATGGTTCATAATTTTCACTTTTCGTCATTTTTGATTACTCGTTTGTTTTTTTTTTAATATAATTTCAATGTTAACTGTTTATGTTTATATATATATACTAAGGGTTCTTTTTTCTTTTATTACACGTTTTGGAATTTTCATTTGAGGTTATAAATTATTCTCACATTTTGTTTTTTTTTTTTTAAGATTATAAATTGTTTATATGTTGTAACGGTTAATGTAACACATTTTTCTGTATGTCCGTCTTTTTTTTTTTTAGGTTATATTATAACGGTTGTTGATATACCGCGATTTTTAACACGTTTTCTATTCTTTTAAGGTTATATTTTAACGGTTTTAATTTTAAATATTTTTAACACATATAATTATTGTAATGCCAAAACGTTTTTGTGCTAACGAAAACACAAGAAAAAGAAAAAAGTTTTAAAATTAAATCTTTAATTTTTTTTATAAGCATATGTATTTATATATTTTTGTTCTTCAAAAAAAAAAAAACTTTTTTTTATAACTTTCCTATAATATGATTGCTTTACATTTCTATTAAATAACTGTTTCTGTTAAATAACTGTTTTTTCTTTATAGTTATGTTTCTTTCAGTCTTGGGATTTTCAATAGACTGTACTTTTTTCCCGTTTTCTTTTTCTTATGTCACTCTCTCATGTTTTTTTTTAGGTTAGAACGAAATTTCATCAGATCAGGGATGTATTTATATGTAAACAAAACAAAAAAAGTGTAAAACAGCTGTGCAAAAAAAAAACAAAAACGAAAAAACATTTTTGGCACAAACAAGAATTCCTATTTTGTGAAAATATTTCTAAAAATATTAATATAATTCTAAAATTATATTCAAAATTTAATTAATAATTTAATGGATTTAGAAAAAATTGATTTGATTCCTTGGACATTCTAACAAAATTTACAAAACTTTTTGGGTCCTCCAGTTGCAATTCCTTTATAGCAATGTGCGTCATATTTTTTCCGCTATAACGCCATAGTAGCCATTCCCGGCCCCAAATGCGCTTGAACAGTCTTACTTCTTTTACCCGTTTCTTGTCTTTGAACTCATATTTTTAATTACGGCAATAGCAAGTAAAACACCGAGTGCATTTTGTTTGTTTTTTTTTAATATTTTTAATTCAATAAAAACTTTAAGCAAATTTTTTCACTTTGTTTGTTTATGTTTTTAACAGCTGTTTTCGTCTTGCGTTATTATTGTCTTATACCAATCGTGTAAACAGAAAAAATAATCATACGACTATTATTCTCTTTTTTGAAATACGGATGGAATTTCATTTTACTTTTTCATCTGACTTTACATATTACTTGTGTGTTCGTGCGAAGGGGGCTTTACTAACGTCAGGGTTGCAAAAAGGAGTATTTTAGATAATTTATAAACTTAGATAATTATTTTAGATAATTTATAAACTTAGTTGTAAATAATAGGAATAATTAAGTGAAGAGTTGCTACTAGCATAACATTGACCCTAAAAAGTGTTTTTTTGTCTATATGACATGTCTAATCATCATTCGTAAAACTCACAATTTTTCATATTTATTCTTGCATTTTTCTAGAGCGCCAATTGCACTAAAGAATATGTCCAAAAGTTTATCATTAGTAAGATTATCGTCGATTTTATCTTGATCTTGTTGTATTAAATATATGCTGAAATTATTCTGACTTTTGCTGAGAGAGGGAGGCTCTTCAGTATTATGATTTAGTCGAGGAAAGTCTTCATCCGAGTTAAATGACTTTGCCATAATATTTTTACTGACTGGCTTTGCTTTTTGATTGCCTGTGACGCGTTGCCGAATAGCTAGGTATTCTCGCCGAGATGGACAGTTTGGATCGTCAGCACGATGATTTACATTTTTAAGTTTATTTTCATGCAATTGAAGCATTTGTAAATTACAGGGCCTTCGTTCGAAGT